>CM073448.1:7500000-8750000 GCA_037074515.1 Mimosa bimucronata
TTTAAAAAGGGTTGACTCGATAGGTTAGACCTGAATTCCCTACTCTCTAAGTACATGTGCGGATATTAATAATAGACTATCTCTAAATACATATGTCAGCATTATTTAAGCTTAACTGTTTGTGTTGACCGTCCCCGTGGTGGGCCCCCTCTAACCTCACCTAAATCAAACCCTTTTATATTTTGTTGTGATCTTCATACGGTTTTTGTTGTCATTCTCACAACACAAGCAAGTTGGTGCATTAGTTGTTACTTTTGTTTTTGGGGAATTACTTGTTAATAGTTTCAGTATGCTTCACTAACGAAACATTCACTATGTGCTGAGGCCCAACACTATCATCACAAGCCACAGAGATAAATAGCTTAATGCTTCACACCAAGTCCGAGTGTACATGTCCAGTGCACATAGAAAGTCAGACCCAAAGAAATGAATAGAGCTGGATAAATGAAGAGTGGAGTGGAATATATTAATCTTCAAGTGAGGGCATCGTATCTATGACGTGCATGATTGTTAAATAATGTTAACGTCTCATTGTACGTGCATTTAATTAAGAACTGCTTGAGAGCTTATAAGTTAGCTAGTTTGATCATTTAGACTCATTTGGCACTGTCTGTGGATAGTAAACAATGAAAACAGTGAAATTCACATACAAAAAAGTGTAAGTAACAAAGCATTGATTATTGGTACTAATTTATATATAAACGAGCGACGGTATAAAGAGATATGCCTCGGCCATAAGCACATTTGTCACTTGTCACGGGTTAGTTATTGTAGGGATATCTTATAGTTATAGGCATGGTTTGAGGACTCAAATAGTGGGCAAGATATATGTAAAAGAGATGTAAATGTAAGCAGCCTTGACAGAAAAATGATCCCAGGCCACCACACTACAACATAAATGGCAAACACATAATAATGTCTTAGAATATTGTTATTCTATCACTCCACATGACCCTTTCACCACCACCCAAAATGTTTCAAACCCACACATCATGTAATCATCATGGATTTGAATATCTAATTCTTAATTATTCTTTAATTATTATTTTATTCCCATGTTGCTCTATAGGAGGTATATATGCCCCATCATCTTCAAGCAAAACCTCTTCTAGGCCCGTGTGTATCTGTATCCACTACAAAAAGTAATCACCATTTAAAAATTCCGCCCTGCTAGGATTGCGTGTGTCACTTTGTATTCTTTAGTTTTGTTGGTTACATTATAATGAGAACTACATACACCTAGAGAAAAATAACAATCAAGTAGGAATCAGTTTCCTTGGAGAATTAGACGTATCTAAACTTTTTAGATCTCATATAGACGGTCCATATTTGATTTTAAATTTTGTATATTATATAAGATTTGATTTTATTAAAAATTTTATTGAAAATCATTAAACTACTACGTTAAAGTTTTTAAATACATAAGTGAGATTAAATCTAATTATTGTTATAGTTATCAATGTGGTCAATTGATTTAATTTCACCGGGTCCTCATAAACTCCATTATAATTTGATAATTTCAATGGACATTATTATTATTTTCTCTTTCAATTAGAACGAGCATGACATTCCTGCTTAATTTTACGTATGGACGGAGACAAACAACCTTGTCTTCAAATCTCACTGCACAAAAAGTTGGCACGCAACAAACGGTTGGCATTTGTTTAAGAAATAGAAAAGCATGGTAAACGATGGTTGTCATGTCAACTGCTTATTAGTATAAATTATCTATAGTTAAATGATATCTTTGTGTGAATATATAATAATCAGATTAAAGGATATGTAAACGATCAAGCATGAGGTAGACCCTACTTTCCCACTTGCCGCGTGATTGGCTCGTGTGGGTAGGGCCCCACATCAGAGGCCACACACGTGTCGCTGGATGACAGGAAGATGGCACGTGAGACAGGCTAGGATGAAGAAAACATAAGTCATAACCTCTGTACTGCCTCTTTTTCCAGTAATGAAGAGCTTTAATTTTGCTTCGTGCGAAGGATAACCCAAAGGCAAAGGTGATATGATTGAAGAAGGAGAAAAAATGGAGGGCATGTCGGTAAATCCAGATTCTTAGTTTCTTACCAACTTTAATTGTTGAATATAGTATCCATCCAGGTAGAATTTTTTGGCTAACTCGGGGACATGGTTGTGACATGAGGGCCCTCTATACTTATACTAGTGTTCCTTTAATTTTTATTAATTAATCATATAACTTAATTTTCGGAGACTGGTTTATAATAAATATGCAGATATTTTACTTTGTTATTGGATTATATATATTATTTTCATTTTACAATTAGTTAGGTGCTAATTCGTAATTTCTGGTGAAGGGCGAAGTCTAGATAGCCGGCACTACTACAAAAAACAGTATTTACGTCCCCATTTCACGTCTCTTTTTTAAATATGAGATGTAGAAAAAAGGCGGTGGCAAAATTGTAAATATGTAAAAAACTTTCAACGTCTCTTTTTTAATTATGAGACGTGGATTCTCCAAAAAAAAGCGGTAAATACGAAATAGGATGAAAAAGAAGGCGGGAAGAACTTTCCACGTCTCACAAAATTTGTGAGACGTAAAAAGTGCTTTTTTCACGTCTCACTTTTAAAAGTGAGACGTGAAAAACCTTTGGGACATATTTTCCACGTCTCACTTTTAAAGTGAGATGTGGATACTATTTTTTTTAAAAAAAAAAAGACAGGTTTTCACGTCTCACTTTTAAAAGTGAGACGTGAAAAACTTTTGGGATATATTTTCCACGTCTCATTTTTAAAATGAGATGTGGATACTATTTTTTTTTTTAAAAAAGAGAGGTTTTCACGTCTCACTTTTAAAAGTGAGACGTGAAAAACCTTTGAGATATATTTTCCACGTCTTACTTATAAAGTGAGATGTGGATATTATGTTTTTTTTTTTTAAAAAAAGAGAGGTTTTCACGTCTCACTTTTAAAAGTGAGACGTGAAAAACCTTTGGGATATATTTTTCACGTCTCACTTTTAAAGTGAGATGTGAATACTATTTTTTTTTTTAAAAAAAAGAGGTTTCCACGTCTCACTTTTAAAAGTGAGACGTGGTTACTGTGTTTTTTTTATAAATAAAAAGTGTTTCCACGCCTCACTTTTAAAGTGAGACGTGGAAACTGTGTTAAAAAAAAAAAAGAACCTTGCCTCCACCACAGTACCCATTTGAGCCCTAATCATTTTGCTCCAGATCCACCCTTCCTCCATTCTCATTCTCCATTCTCATTCACCAAATATTCCAAATTCTCCCCCTTCCCTCTCTTCTCCATTATCCCCTCCACCTCTGCATATCCATATATCGCCCCCTCCAAATACCTTATCACACTCTCCAACCCTATCCTCCTCCCAAATTGCATCGGATTCCCTTTTGGTGTCGCCTCCAGAATCTCCTTCGCTAGCTCCAATGGCGTCCTCCCTATGTCATCTTCAACCTCCACGTCAGCTCCCAGATCTACAAGAAGCTAGATTGGCGCCAGATTCGGCTAGGGTTTTGACGCATGGTTCGGATCCGAGGCCAGAGACGAATAGGAGGGCGGTTCGGCCGTCGGAGTCGACGGCGTCGATGTTTCTGCCGTCGTCGGATTCGATGAGTTTCTTGAGGACGGATTCGTCGGCTTTCTTGGCGGCGGTCCACCATGGGGATTAAGCTAATGTTCACATTTAAAATGTAAGTTTATAACAAGTTTGTATACTCTGACTGCTTGCCATTTCATTTTAAACTCTGATTCCTGTGATTCAGAGCTAAATTGGATTTATGTTGGAAAGTTTTAAGCTTTAGCTTTGTGGTAATCTTGTGGATCTTAAAGCTTATAGAGTATTCACTACTGGCTCTTTGCTCTGACTGTTTCAACCGCAGAAGGTATCACTTTTTTGTTCAGGAATACGATATTAGTTTGGTAATATGAGATTTGTGGGAAATTTCTGCACTTTGGACTGACTCCTCTGTAATTTCAAATGGTGTCTTAGGTGGAATGTCTGTGTAATCGTTTCATCCAAATTATCAACCTGCTAAAGGACCTGGACAAAGACGTGATGAAAATAAAAGATGTTGGGTTGAATGTTCTGTTTCGATTCTGTTTGAATATGAAGTTTTATATATTTGATGTTCTTCTTGCTCTATTTGGAGCGATGTTTCAGTGTAGAAAGAGTTAATGATGATAGGATTAAATTGGAATTATATCATGAATGTTGAGGTTTTGCAATTTCTGGGAACTTTGGATTTACTGTGGTGTTGGTTCTATGAATACATTGGTGAGTTCTTTGCTTATGCTTCATCCTATCAGCTCTCGATTTATTATTTTTTTAAAATCTTGGTCGGTATTACAGTCATTTGCAAGGCATGTTTTTGCGGACTATCAGACTTTTAGCGGTATTGAATGTCTGATTGAAGGGCTTTGCGCTGTTTATTTCATGGAATTTGTTATTGTCAGCTTGAAGGGCTTGTTTCACTTGTTAATCGTTATTGAAAGTAAACTTCATTAGACTGTTTTCATTTTTTCAGATTATTCTTGAGAATGCAGTCGTGTGATTTGATTGTGTCGGTTCTGATTGCTTAGGAACTTACTGCACATTTCATAATTTATTTTTCAGGTTCTGGGTATTGTACAGGGCAAAGCAAGATGGTCCTGTAGTATTGGTAAAATTCTGAAAGCTGACTTTTGTTCACTTTCACTCAGCCGAGTCATACTTTGGTTAAGTTTTACTCCTAATGCTTTTTGATATATCCTTATGTACTCTGCGGTGTCTTCCACAGGGCTGGAGGCATCCTTGGGAGGGTCATGATGATCATGGCCATGGACATTAAATTAGGTACCTTTGCTTGATGTTTCTGATCTCAGAATTTATGACTAGACGATTAGCTATCAAGCATTTCTTTGCATAGGTTTTGTTGATTAAGTTGGGGACATAATCATGTTAGAAGGCTCTCTTAATTTAGTTATGCGGTTCTTAACCATCCCTTCCCAAGCCAAGGTTAGAAGAAAAAAAGCTTGTGAAGTTTATCTTCTTTCTAAATGTTTCCTGTATTAGTTTTGGTTTTTTATTGTTTCAAGGTTTAATTGTCACTTATTGTGTCATGACTTGATGAAAATTTTGCTACCATATATCTGACAAATAATGTATTAGCCAACGATGTAAGTACTAATTTGATCAACCTTTTTCAATAATTTGGTCTTAAGATTTGGGCGCAAATGTCTACATGGTGCAATGTTCAGTAAGTGCTAATTTTGATTATATAAAAAAAGTGCTATATAACTTTGTGCCTTGCATATCTTATATGTATAAGGTTGCTCGTGAAACCAATGAAGAACTACGGGCAATCAGGGCTGACCCGGCAGAAGCTTTTGAGGTTGAATCAGCTTATTTATCTAGCTATGTATATCTGGCTATTATATCTGTATTGTGTTAATTTATTCATTTGGTGAATTTTATGTATGTCAGTTGAATCTGTATTTTATGATGAAAGTTGTATTGTTAACATTTTTGTAATATTAGTTTGGATGTAAATAATAAAATTAGTTCATTTTTCTTTATTTTAAGTGTTATATTTCTAATTAAAAAATATTTTTTTAAAAAAAACAAAAGACTTTCCACGTCTCTTATTTGAATAAGAGACGTGGAAAGTTCTGTGACCATTTTCCACGTCTCTTATTTGAAAAAGAGACGTGGAAAGTGTTGAACTGGCCACTTTCCACGTCTCACATTAATAAAGAGACGTGAAAAGTGGCACTTTCCACATCTCTTTTTTATTGTGAGACGTGGAAAGTAGCCAGTTCAACACTTTCCACTTCTCTTTTTCAAAAATGAGACGTGGAAAGTGAGACTTTTCACGTCTCATATTTGAATATGAGACGTGGAAAGTGGCAACTTTTCCACGTCTCATATTAAAAAAGAGACGTGGAAAGTTCCGACTTTCCACGTCTCCCTAATCCACGTCCCAGCAAAAAGAGACGTGAAAAGTCCAAAAAAAGAGACGTGAAAAGTGTTTTTTCTAGTAGTGCGGAGATGATGAGCTTTTCTTTCCTTTGTTTTTTCCAATATAAAGAGGTCTATTTCCCACACATAATCTGCATTAGGTGACTTAGTTTAACGGGGTGGGTGAACAAAAAGGTGGAAAAGAAAACAAGTGTATTATTATCTGTTTTGTTTGGGAGCAGCGGAAAGAAAAATAGAAAGCGAAATACCACCCAATAAAATGCAATATTCTTCTTTTTGAAACAAATAATGCTTTGAATTATGTAAATTCCCACCTTGAATGGGTACAAACATTTTGTATCGTAGAAGCATGTTTCTTCTCCCTTACACTCTCATTTACACACACATATTACTTAGTGTATCCAACAAATATAATGAAGATAAATTTAGAGTATGACAGAGATGAGTTATTGTGAAGTGAAGGTGGGAGGATGAATGGATGATGAGTGAGAGTGCTTGGGAGAGTGGTGGCAGGTTGATCGTTGATGAGACTATGTCACCTAGCTGGCCAACACAATGGGGCCCTCACATACACCCAACATAGCCTCACATTTTTACCATCCAATACTCCTTTGACCCTTATGCTATAGTCAACTTGCCTTTGATATGATAACGTTATTTAGAAGTTATATTTGTTTCAATGGTCTTCCAATGACAGCGAACTTTCTTACAAATTTAAGGTAATGAGTTTATTCATATTTCTCACTACAAAAAAAAAAAAAAATAGTGAATTAGCTATACAATTCGTCAGAAAATAGACCGTTGCTAAATAATAAGTCACAGAATTCCTTTTTTAACCATGGACGAATTTGGTTTTTACCAACTGAATTATGTGGGTAATTTATTGTTTATTTGAAGGGCATGCTCTTGTTTCAGGATCGTGATACATGCCACTTAACAAAAAAAGGTTGGATTTGTATACATACAAGCTATACAGGTTATATTAACCATAAGAAGTACTGCACGACCCTTAAATCTAAATGTGTGTGTACATGTTTGAGCCAATCAAAAGGTCCAGTCTTACAACACCACCCAGGCCACCGTTATATATCTGTATATATAATCAATCTAATCACGTGTTAATTCCAGTTATTGGGGGGGTATTACCGCTAATAATATTCAAACTTAGACAGTGGTTAAAAAGGGAAAATAAGAGGTGAAAAATGGAAATGCAATGTGAAGAGGATGAGTGGGGACAAAAGAGAGAGGGGAATGGCAGGCTGTGCACGCACCAAAAGCATCTTTAATTTGTCTACAACGCCCATCTCTCTATTGTCTCTTTTCACCATTTTCATTATCACACAGAATTTCAAATCACAGAAAACTTACATTGCATGCCACTATCATTGATATTTCTAGAACCACACGTGTTCAGGCCACATTCATACTCACCACATATTTTAATCATTCTACTTCACTAAATACCTATTAATACTCATGTAATAAACTCATAAAAAAGTCATTATTATATAAGAATGCCACTAATATTTTATATGGGGAGACGTAGATTCAAAATCTCACCTGGCATTTTGTTGATAGGCAATCATCACTCAGATTTTAATTTGAGGATTCAGGAAGCAATTTAGATCACCTAGATTTTTTAAATAAAAAATCATATGACTATTTTTCTATTTAATTTTCCAAAAAGAAAGAAGAAACCATACAAAAGGGTGGCCCCCTATCAATATAGTAGTCCATTTTATACTGACACTAAACATTAGTTCAGGGAAGACAAAGGACTGGCGTGGCCAAGTGTCATCTCATTAAGTCAACGGGTGGCTTACACTTTTTTGGAATTTAAAGATATTGATCATAATTATATATATTTGCAAAAAGCGAATTGCCGTAATGTTCATTAATTGCATTTTGATTTCGTTGATCCCAAAAAGTATCAACAATTGTTAGTTGAGAAATTAAATACGCATCAAATAAGCTGCCATCCATAGAGAATTTAAGGTCAAATTTTACACTCCTACAACAGGTGCATCAGTTCAATCATGAAACTTTGAATGTACAGTCTGGCTTCGTTGATCACAACATTATCTTAGCTTGTTGAGAAATTAGCATCTGATAAGCCGATCCTCAACGAGGAAACAAGGATTAAAATATATTTTGTTCTTTCCTCAAGTTCGGCATTCGTAATTTTTATCTGCCAATATGTTTTATTTAAGGTTAAGCTGCAAAAAATTATGCTAAAAGTTTCAACTTAGAATCAATATTTTTTGGAAGTGTCAGAATGAATTAATAATGCATCTTACTCCCTCCGGTCCTAAATATAAGATCACTTTGACTTTTTTTTTTGTGGAAGTTAAAAAAGTAAATTATACCATTAAATTATAACATAAGTCATATGAAATTAGATTATAGGTTAGTTTATAAGTAAAATAAATTAGTTTTGAGGAAAAATGATTTTTTTTGGACTGAAACTACTTTTTTTTTACTGAAAAAAAAAGTCAAAAAAGTCAAAATGATATTATAATTAAGACCGGAGGGAGTATTGTCTTAGCTTGTTGAGGAATTAGCATCTGATAAGCCGACCCCTCAACGAGGAAACAAGGATTAAATTATATTTTGTTCTTTCATCAAGTTCGGCATTCGTAATTTTTGTCTGCCAACCTATGTTTTATTTAAGGTTAAGCTGCAAAAATTTATGCTAAAAGTTTCAACTTTGAAGCACTATTTTTTTTGGAAGTGTCAGAATGAATTAATAATGAATCTTATTGTTAACAATGTTAACAGTCAACATTAGTTTTTTTAATGAGATTGAACAATATTACTACACTTACGCTTTCCGTCAACAATGAACCCAAAAAAAAAAAATTCTAGAGTAATATTGTTCTTAAACAAAATCTTTCAAAACAAATTTTCAACTCAACACTTTTTAAAATATAAATATATATATATAAATTGAATTTTACTGTATATGCACATGGTTTACTAAATACCCCTTCCACTCCTTGATTTAAGATTTATTCGAAGATTTGGTCTTGGTCCAATAAATGTAAGATACCTTTTAAATTTTTGTCCATTTTTTAAGACTTACCATATTGATGTTTCCCCAATTAATAATAATCAAGTAAAGAGGGAATTAAATCAGATGATTAGGATTATTTAAAAAATGCATGTCAAATAAGCTGATTTAAAATAACATTCATAATCTGATTAAATTAGATAAATAGGTATTATATTTATGATCAAATTAATACTAATTATTTAACCCACACACACAAAACACGTTCCAGAGGTTTTTCATTTCAAAGGTTTGGGTTGGAAGATGAAAGTATTTTTGCGAAGTATGAAAGCAAGAAGTCACATCTGGTGAACCATTCGCGGAAACCAAAAGCAAATAATGTAAAAAAAAGACCACTACCGTCAAACATCATGTACACGTAAGAATTGGGTAAAGCTTCAGAGGTAATCTTCACATAATGATTCATTTTCGCTCTGAATTAACCATTATTATGCACTTTTTTTTGTAGTACAGAAGCATGATTATATATGCACTTGGAAATTCTAGTAATTAAGAAAAACCGCGTCCTCAGCACACGTAAAAATGGAGGCCGGCCACTTAATAATAAAGACAGCCTGTAATAACACGAGAAATGAAGACACAAAAAAGAAAAAGAAGAAAGGAAAACATGATATATATATACTCCCTCCGGTCCTAATTATAAGATCACTTTGACTTTTTTGACTTTTTTTTCTAGTCCAAAAAAAGAGCAGTTTCAGTCATAAATATAATATTTTTTCTTCAAAACTAATTTATTCTACTTATAAACTAACCTATAATCTAATTTCATGTGACATATGTTATAATTTAGTAGTATAATTTGCTTCCTTAACTTCCACAAAAAAAGTCAAAGTGATCTTATATTTAGGACCGGAGGGAGTATATATGTATGTACATATATATTCTCCTTTGGTCCAAAAACTTTACATTATATTATCAATACATTATAAATAACTACAGTTTTCCTCCCCCTCTATTTTTTGTTTGTTTATTATTAAAGAACATTTATAAGGATAATTTAAGGAAGCATTAAGAACAATTAGTAAGGAGTCTTATACTTATGACCAATTTCACTTCCCAAAATAGTTATATATAACAATATAGGGAGTAGAAAAGTACAGCAACAGTGAATAATATATGAAGCCAATTTGCAAAATTAAAATCACATATAGTTTGTGGACCATCCAATGTAGGTGGTCTCAACCAATGTATGTGAATGAGGTGGAGGACAAAACAACTTTGTTAATTGGCGAAAACCACAAGGTTAGGTTGGTCCAAGGACTAAAAATGATAACTACAGTACTCTTTATGCATTATGTGTTGTGACTATATAAAACTTTGGATATATATGATTTTGCAGTACCTCACAGCCCAAACTCTCTCTCTCTCTCTCTCTCTCTCTCTCTCTCTCTCTCTCTCTCTCTCTCTCTCTCTCTCTCTCTCTCTCTCTCTCATATTCATATTTCTTCTGAATAAAAGGCTAAGGTTGAAAAAAGAAGGCATTGTAAGGAGAAGCAGCCATGAAGGCAACCATAAGGTACTTAGCAGGAATCGCTGGCCCAAGTGGTTTTGGCTCTAATTCCACAGCGGAGCAAGTCACTCTTCACTCTTCTTTTTCAACTCCTCCTTCTCATCTCACTGCTCTCATCACCGGTAATTCCATCATATATAAAAAAAACTCATACCATCCTTTTTCTCATCAATTCCCTTCATATGTTTAGATTCTAATGGATTGTTAAATTTCAAGATCTTTTTCAATATGTGTGACTGTGTGGTGATTTTTTTGCCGTATGAAGATATGGTTTTGTCTCTTTTGTACATGCGTATATACTTTCTCTCATTGGTTGAGTTTTGATACATACCACAAGTGATATGTATATATTTATACACACACATATTTATGCCTTAATTAATATGGTATTGTGATTTGAAATATGTATATATTTAAGGGGCGACTTCTGGGATTGGAGCTGAAACTGCGAGAGTGTTGGCGAAGAGAGGAGTGAGAGTGGTGATTGGTGCGAGAAACATGAAGAAGGCAAGAGAAGTGAGAGAGAATATCATGAAAGAGAGTCCAAATGCTGAGATTATTTTGCTTGAGATTGATCTCAGCTCTTTTGCCTCTGTCCAGCGATTTTGTTCTCACTTCTTGTCTCTCCAAATTCCACTCAACGTTCTCATGTAAGTGAGCTTCTCATATCATTCATGAATATATATATATATATATATATATTGTTAACATAATTTGATTCATATTTATCTCGGTATTCATCATTTTTCATTAGGATTTATTAAACCGTTATATTTTATCTTGCATATATATAGATATATGCATCCATATGATTCTGGAAGCTAGAGTACTTGATAGACAAACAAATCAATGTTTCAGAAACAATGCTGGGATATACTCTCAGGAATTGGAGTTCTCGGAGGAGAAAATAGAGATGACATTTGCAACAAATTATCTAGGTACATATACTTGTCTCTCTCAGAGATATTGTCTCTTTTTAATCATGTTTCTGTGTATTGACTTCAAATTTAAAGCACACTGGTAGACATTCGGAATATGAGTCCAGATGTTTACCAACTCTTCTTTTCAATCCTCAACGCACAAGCACACAAACACGTATACAGACACGGAAACAAAAGTCAAGAGAATCATTGAATTGATTTCTAACAATAGGGCCCCACTCACCACGCTTCATACATAGTGTGGTGGGTGGTACTACTATTCACTATGGTCATTATTGCATAATTAAGTTCTATAATATGCCCTTTGGATTAATCAAATGCCGCACCGGAAAAATAAGAGTCTCAATGCTCCTCTCATCAAATGCATTGGGTGAAAAGGAAAAAAAAAGGATCAATAAATTCGTGCACACAATTATTTCATTAATTACTATCCTATATATAGCGGAAGTGCTTGATGTTATCTCCCTTTTCTTTTAGTTTTTGAAGTGGGGACAGCGTAAATTAAGATTAAAGCAAATACATAATTAGTCAAAGCCATTAAAGCAAGTACGAGAACTATACAATTAATGGCGATTTGAAACCTTCAAGTGGATTAAAGTGAGATGGTTTTGTTTTATTAGGAAGCCCCTCAAAGAAAAGAAAGAAAGGGAAAAAGGTGGTTTACTTTTCTCGTTAGGTTTCATATAGGTCCACGAACAAATGTTGGGGGACAATGATTTAACCTTTATTAAGGTCCACAAATTCCCAGCATGCGATTAATCTCTCAGGTGTGGCCGGCCCGTTTCTAAAGTAAGAAATTTTAGCAGAGAAAAAAAGAACTCAAATTAATAAAGTTGATATATAATTTGATGTGATTATGCACCAAATAATATAATAAAAGGAAAAAATAGCTTTTGATGATTGGTTTTAATGCAGGACATTTTTTGTTAACGGAAATGTTATTGGAGAGAATGATAGAAACAGCAGAGAAGACGGGCATTGAAGGAAGAATAGTAAACGTGTCTTCAATGATCTATAGTTGGGTTAAAAGAGAAGCTTTTCAATTCAAGGACATGATTAAAGGAAGAAAGTATACGTCCAACTACAATAATTAATTATATCTACAAAATTATCCTCCATTTTTATGGCATTTGGTTAATTTCGTTGGACGCTTTATCAACTTTTACTTTTTCAATAATAACAAATAATAATGCAGCTATAATGGCACGCGTGCATATGCTCAGTCAAAATTGTCCAGTATATTGCATGCCAAGGAAATGGCCAAACAGCTAAAGGTAAGAGAAAAATCATGAAAACCAGTTATTTTTTTAATTATGATTTATATGAATTGTTCGTGGGCTAGAAGCTGAACTTTGAGAATGAAATGTTGACACTACGTGTAGGCAAGAAATGCAAGAGTAACTATCAATGTGGTCCATCCTGGCATTGTGAAGACTGCGATCATGAAAGCTCACAAGAGTCTCATTACAGATTCCTTCTTCTTCATCACATCTAAGTTACTAAAATCGACTTCTCAGGTTTGTACAAACTTGATCTTATATTAAGAACTATATTATATGTGGTAAATAAATTTGCACTAAAAAATATTCAAAGATAAATGTGAGACTAAGTTTGTGTATGTGTGTGTGTAAATGTAGGGAGCAGCAACGACATGTTATGTAGCGTTGAGCCCACAAATAGAAGGAGTGAGTGGGAAATATTTTTTGGATTGCAATGAGAGTAACTGTTCAAGTTTAGCCAATGACGATTCTGAAGCTTTCAAGCTATGGAACAGCACACGTTCCCTTCTTCACAAACGTTTACGTAAAGCTTCAGTTTGACCTTATTCCATCTTATCTTTATGTGTATGTGTATATATGTTATGTCATGTTAGAAATATCTATATCTATACATTAGTATCTATATATGCCATTTAACTTACGGTTATACCCAAAGGGTCAAAACACACCTTATGATTGATAAGGGGTTTTGACTTTTAAATTGGATCCCAGCAAGTTGAGAGATTGTATATTCTACAATAGGAGAGGTGTTGAGAGGAAAATAAGTTTTTTTATAGTATTACGCTCTTACTCTTTTATATCATCCTCTCTCATAACATACAGCTATAAAATAATTTTTTTTTTATACTGCAGTGCGTATTCATGTTGATATTATATATTTTTATGTAGAAGGCCAAAAGGTAGATTTCTAATGCCAAGGAAAGTGTCTCTTAAGAGGTGAATGAATACTGCTTGAACCTGTGCTTGGATTTAAATTTAGGGAAAATGGTAAAATTGGAGAAATGTTCCTTATTTTGATTCAAACCTATGTGGCTAAGGCCCATGATACTGATTGGGCTTGTTTACAAGCCCAAGAAGTTCAGCAGCTACTTTAGCGGTGGCCTGTTTAGACTAACAGGGCCTATTATTTAAGATTGATAAGCTATATATGGGGCTTGGCCCTTAGTTTTCAAGTAAGAAAAATAAGAAAGAGGAACATTTATACAGTTGTGAATTGATGAGTAGAAGTCATTAGGTCGATATTATCTTTTATTCATCTCTCGAACAACTCTTTGTTATTTCTTAGACAGTGATTAACTTTCAACTTTAGACTTTACAGCCGAAAGAAGAAAAGCGTACAATATAATTCCTCGTCTGAAAAGAAGAGAAGAACACAGTCCAATAACCAATGGAAGGCAATACATTTAGAAAAGAAAAAAAGTAATGCATCAAGAGATATTATATTTATTATTTATTTTGAGATCCAATCAATAATAGTGTTGGTCTTGTGATAAGGATCGGACTAGCTTATACCTTAATAAGGTGCATGTTCAGATCATGCGTCTCTCCATGGTGAATAATGTGTTATATTAATATATACATATAGACGTATACATACCAATGTTTTGAGTCGTCAAAGGAAGACCTTATTACGTAACTTGTCTAAGTTTTAATATTTAAAAATAAAGTTAGTGAAACTTTAAATAATTATACACATCAAATACTTTAATTTTGCACAGTAAATCTGGGGGAAAGGTCCCATTGAAATTATAAAACAATAATAAATAGTGGATATGTTAGGCATGCGCTTTGGTGAGTGGGAGAATTGCATGCATGTATATTATCCCTTCAACAAAGCCGCCAGTAGGACCGATCGAGTAGTGCTGACTGTAGATGCCGTTGAGGTCTTCAATTAATTCATTAATAATGCCTATTTCATTGAATTTTGTAAAGAGTTTTGTATTTAGCATTGATGGGTAAAATTTTATAAATTACTTTTGCTGTCAATAAAGTAAAAAAAAAATGTTTAGGTAAGTTGAGTTTCAGGGCTTGCTAGGGGCAGCACATGTTACAAGGGTACTTACTACTTACAGATCGTCAACCAATAGGTCCTCACATCGGTAGGATTTGAACCTATAAATTCATGGTTATGAGCTATTTTTTTACCAGCAAGAACAACTTATGCTGTACAAAAATGTAACTGATAATGCAATTCATATATTAACTGATGCATTATCATATTAACTGACACGCTTCTTGTTTTGCAATTCACATTAACTGCGACCCTTCCTGTTTCATATTAACTTTTGATGTTGCAATTCATAGTATGTTTAACTAACAACAGATGATAATAATACTCCCTCTGATCCTAAATATAACACATATTTATCTAATTTGATTAGATTAAGGATGTTAGTTATGTTGATTAAAATCGTATAATATTACCAATGTACCATAACTATATAACTTTATCCCCACCCCTCTCCCTTGCTTTTTTTTATTATTAAAGAACATTAATAGGGATAATTTGATAAAAAATTTGGCACAACTAGAAAGATGTCTTATATTTAGGACCTAGCCCATTTCCTCAAATAGATCTTATATTTAGAATCAAAATGAGTATTAAAAATAATGCAGGTGCATGTATGTGTACGTGTGTGTGCAGTATGTGTGTGTGTATGAAAGAAAATCAAGAAATGGGGAGGAGAGGGTGAAGAGTTGAGGTCGTGAAGATGACATAGAACCTCATAAAGGAAAAAGAAAATCAAGAAATGGGAGGAGAGGGTGAAGAGTTGAGGTCGTGAAGATGACATAGAACCTGATCATGAAGGAACACAAACGACATGCATTATTATATTTGGAAGTAATGATATGCGTAGGTCTATAGGACTAGAAAAGCACTAATCAGGATGTGCCTTCGTTGACATATCGAGCGAGGCCTTTGTAGACCTCACCTAAATTGGTTTTGATTAAAGCCAAAAAGGAAAATGCGGTTGCTATGCATTCCTTCTATAGTAAAAATTTTTAAGTGAATTGTGTTTTCGGAGCTCACCAAGATTAGGGGAAGCCTCTAAATTCAAAGAGCACTTACAAATATATTTATACCCATCGACAAGGTCTTAACATTGGTAGGATTAGAATCAACAACTTTATGGTTAACTTCTTTACTAACTGAATCAACATTTATTGGCAGTTGCTGTGTCTTTTAATTTGTCTCAAAGGTGCACTAGCAGATTAAAAACGCAACAAGTTGTGGTGTGTTTGTTATCAAATCTGAATTAAAAATATTAATTTAATCTTTTAATCATGACACATGACATGATTTTCCTAAAGTACTTCTATGTTATCAAATTTCAAACTAAATCTCTCTCTCTCTCTCAACCTTACTTTTTGACACTATCTTTTTCAACTTTTAATAATAAACAATGATAATTAACACTACACACAAGCGCTTAATTTAAGATTTATTTCACTTATTTAAAACGATTATGGAACTCAATTAATTATGGCACATATGACATCATTTTCCTAAAGTACTTTTATGTTATACGAGACTATATACTACATGCGGTTCTTGGTAAAAGAGCTAATTGGTGAATTTCGAGAGATTAAAATAAGTAAAATAAATTATTTAATTATAGTATATATGCATTTCAAAATCTCTCTAAAACTTTAGAGCATATCATTAGATTTATATAAATGGGAAAATGGTCATTTTTGGCTCGGAAATTTTAGCTTTGGAGCAGTTTTAACTCGGAAGTTTTTTTTGGACCAATTTTGACCCGAAGTTTATAAAACGTAGCAATATAGGCCTCAAAATATTGTAAAATTGGTCTATATTGTTACGTTTTATAAACTTTCAGGTCAAAATCGGTCCAAAAAAAACTTTCAGGCTAAAAGTGCTCCAAAGCTAAAACTTCCAGGTTAAAAATGACCCATTACCCTTATATCAATATATAAGTTAGGCAAATTGGTTTTAAAAAAAACTATAAATGTTATAAAATAAATTGACAAAAATATTTTAGTATATTTAGGACCAAAATTTTTAAATCAACCTTTATATTTAGATCAGAGATAATATATATGTGTACATATCAAGAAATTTGTTAAATTAGTTTAAAGAAATTAATTCTCTTTTTACCAAAACTTTTAAACTAACTCTCATATGATCAAAACCAATCTCCTCCTAACTTAAAAATGAGAGGTAATACATAGTGCATTAGTATTACGCTTAATTGTTTACTGTGTGCCCATTTTGTGTCGATGCACTAATTGTGTATAGCAGTGCTTTGATAAACTAATCCAAAGACTTGTGCTGCAAAAGCCATAAATATAGTCATAATGCTTGTAATGCATATAGGATTTATTACGTGTTTTCTCTGAGCATTAGGCTCCGAGTCTCCGAATCAAAAAGTCTTATACTCTTATTCATCATCATCAATATTTGAATTTTCCCAAAAAAAAAAAAAAATCATCAAGATTTGAATCTGATTTCCCTACCTAGCATCCTACTATAAATAATTAAATAACCACTGGCCTTACATGTATCATATTTATATTGTATATATATAATATATACCCTCGAAGCATTCTGTCCAAACAATAATGTGCGCAGATTAAATCTGTACGGATAATGAGCCATGAAGCCAAACAGATATTTATTGTACGACTTCAATTTTGTAGCCACTCGAATATTAACTTTCAAATTTCATCATGTGTAAATGGATTAGAGTATTCATCAATTTTATGTATAGCATAAAATTAGATTCAAATAATTTTCCTTCTTTCTAGCTATTTCTTATTGAAGAGACCTAGATATATATGTAAAATAAATATTTTAAGTACAATAGCAACCAAATAAACATAAAAAAGATTTCAATTGTGTTGTTGGGGTTGCGGGTTAGCAAATCAAAACCGAAACCTAATTGAATTCAATTCAGATTTTTCGGTTGATTTTAATAATTTTGGTTTCGGTTCGGTTATAAAAAAATAATTCTGTCAAAACGAAAAACCCAAATTTATATAATATTTATATTTAATATGAAATATTGACTTTTATATGATTAAACTGGATATTATAATATATATTATATTATTATATAATTTTTATGATTAATATATACTATAATAGTTTTATAGATAATATTAACACTGTATATTTTAAATACAATACAATATTGTATTTGATAAATAATATTAAAATCAACGTTCAGTTATTTCGATTCTGTGTTTAAAATTTTCCTTATTCAGATTTTGATTATTTTATGGGGATTCGGTAATTGAATTAGTGATGCTAAGTTGATTTGATTTGGACAGAAAAACAAAGGGAGGCGGAGACACGTGTGGGGTTGGGCGGCGATGGGGAATTCATTCACCCATGCAATCGCTAAAACGTTGTCGTTTTGCGCCTTTGCTTCTCCACGTCGGCCATAGAAAATAAACTCTCCCATGACTGTTTCTGTTATTTTGAGCTATTGTTTCTGTTTAAGTTTTAACATGAAACGAATAGACCATAGTAGTATACAGAAAAAATGAATAGACCATAGAGACAGGGAGACAAGAATTGAGAGAGGCCCCACAATTACGTTGTAGGGGCCAGGGCAGGCTCCCCTCCCCCATTATTTCTCATGTGACTCATTGCCTAGTACTTATCCCACATGGGTTTAGGGCTCATAAATCATGACTTCTAGTTTAAGTTTATGCATAATAATATGCGCAATCCATTCGATTTTAAATATAAGATTATTTTAATTTTTTTTTGTGAAAATTAAATAAGTAAATTACATCATTAAATTATAACATATGTCATATGAAATTAGATTATAGGTTAGTTTATAAGTAGAATAAATTAGTTTTAAAGAAAAAAGATTTTTTTTGGATTGAAACTACTTTTTTTACTGAAAAAAAGTTAAAAAAGTCAAAGTGATCTTATAATTAGGACCTGAGGGAGTAAGATTTTTTTAAAAAAAAAAGTAAATTAGTTATTTTTGAAGATTAAAACATTAATTGAATTATTTGTTTATAGAAAATGTTTTCAAGTGCCTACTTTAACCATTTAGCTAGAAAAATACTCCCTTTATTAAAAAAGCTTCTTCTTTTATGGCCAGTTATTAAAAAAAGACCTTATTTCATAATAATTCTGTCATGAAATATAAGGGTTAGTTGATCAGGCATTTTTTTACCTCTTATATTTTTCATTTTTTTAAAGTATTTTGTTTGATTTATAAACCAGTATATAGTTTAATGATATAGCAAATATTTTTAGAACAATTATGTAACATATATTATAATTAAATACTTTATTTAGTTTTATAATTTTTCCAAAATACTCGACTCAATATTAAGGATAGGAGGTAGTAGATTTTACAGGGAAGATTCAGTAAAAATATTATAATGTAAAAATACACTGTGGATTGGGATAAATATTTAAGATTAAAATAATTAATCCGGTCTTGACTCACGACTCATGTGTAAGTATTAAACTGTGAACTATTAAATTGTGAACTATTATCTATTTTATTTATGGGATTTTTTGGGCACAATAGGGAAAATATATGGTTAAAACCTTGAAATATCTAATAGAGATTCGCAGACAAGCAGACATTGCCATTGATCCCACCACGAGACGACAAATGTTGTAAAATGGACTAATGATGGGGCTGCTTCATATTATACGAGTATTATTCTTAATCACTTACTCCCCTTATTTACTTCTTATTTTTCCTCATTTTTTCCTCTTACTCTGCGTTGGATCTAAATTTTGATCCTCAGCAGTCCCTTTAATTTAATTACAATTTTCGGTGCTTAATACGTACTTTGTGCTTTGATGTGTTTTCTTTTCAGCCTTTGAGAAAAAAACAGCCATTACATGAAAGGTTAAATTTTGTACTTTAATAACTGTACAAAGTACAAACCATACACAATTACCTTTTCTTCCCCACCAAAACCATAAAAACCGCAAAAGCTTATCTGCTTACACCTCTTTAGTTCGCTGTCCAGACACTGCCAAAGCGCCAACGCCCAAAAAAATATAGAACAGATAATATAATATTAAATCAGTAAGGTAGACTGCTTCTATGTTCCTTTAAAGCAACATAAAACGACTAGTTTAATTATTGAGTGAGCTTTGGCAAAAAAAAAAAAAAAAAAAATTATTGAGTGAGCTAATTAATGAAGTTATTCCCCCCCCCCCCCCCCCGGTTTTTGTTGTGAGAAATGAAGTATTTTTTAAGTTCAATGCTCCGACCCAGAAAATTGTCAAGTTTGTTTTTTGTTCTGGTGAAAAGTTTTTTTTTTTTTTGGCAAGTAAAAATGGTAACTCTTGGCCATAACAGTAGAAGAGGTTAAAATGGATGCATCAGTAAGTAATCCAAATAAGGTGCGACACGAGTTCATTCAATACAAAAGCCAAGTCAGTCTCAAAACTAGTTGTCCCTTGGCTGAATCTGTCGCGGACAAAATCCACTCTTTGCCCATGTTTCATGTTTGTATTCAATTCATCTCAATATTATGTAGTGGGAAAATCCAATAGAAAATGAAAGGTTATTTCACTTAAGACCACAACAAAAAAGATAATAACCAGTCGATATTAAAACAAAATTTGCCAAGCAAGCCACTTACCCCACCCATCTCTGTTGCTCACTTTCAAATCAAAACATAGAAGTCATAATAAAAAGAAAGGTTACAATCTCCTCTCCCACTCGCTTCTCAGCATAAACAAATGCTAATAAAGAAAACTATCCCAATAAAGTTCCATTTCTCTGTGCCCAACATCATGTCCTAGCTGTTCTTGGATCCGGAGATTCTGGGTTTTTTTTTTAACACGTATATATGCATACATATTTTTTAGTATTTTAACTTCGCATTAGCTCACAAGACATGTTTTGGTTCCTTACCGTTGTTCCTCCCTAGGTTCAAACCTTTTCCCCCTGTTCTGCGTGTCATTGGAGTTCGTAGCATTGTTGTAATGCCTGTAAATCCATGGACTCTCTTGTTCCTCTGCTATTCTCTTTCACTT
This sequence comes from Mimosa bimucronata, assembly GCA_037074515.1. Classification (NCBI taxonomy): domain Eukaryota; kingdom Viridiplantae; phylum Streptophyta; class Magnoliopsida; order Fabales; family Fabaceae; genus Mimosa; species Mimosa bimucronata. The sequence goes on from CM073448.1 coordinate 7,520,745, forward strand.
CTTCATCATTCGTTTATAGCTTTTGCAGTGAACTCACAAGGAGAAGCTCTTGTTTCATGGAAGAGAACCCTCAAAGGATCCCTGGAGGTGTTGAGCAGTTGGAATCCAAACGACAACACACCATGTGGCTGGTATGGAGTTAACTGTAACTCTAACAACCAGGTTGTGAAATTAGATCTGAGGTATGTGGATTTGGTTGGGACACTTCCTTCTAACTTCACCTCATTGCTTTCCCTCAACGAGCTAGTCCTAACGGGAACGAACCTCACTGGTTCAATTCCCAAAGAAATAGGCACTCTTAGCGAGCTTCACCACTTGGATTTCAGTGAAAATGCCTTGACAGGTGAAATCCCAAGTGAACTTTTCTTCTTGCCAAAGCTTGAGCAACTCCATCTGAACTCAAACCAGCTGGTGGGTTCGATTCCGAATGCAATTGGGAACCTTACGGAGTTGACGTCGCTGGTTTTATATGACAATCAATTAGGTGGTGAAATTCCCAAAAGCATTGGTAACTTGAGGAACCTGCAGGTGATCAGAGCTGGAGGAAACAAGAACCTTCAAGGCTTCTTGCCAAACGAAATTGGAAACTGTTCCAATTTGGTCGTGTTGGGTTTGGCTGAAACTAGTATCTCAGGTTCTCTTCCTCCAACTCTTGGCCTTCTTAAGAAGCTCAACACTCTTGCAATTTACACTTCACTTCTCTCTGGCCAAATTCCCCCCGAACTCGGGGATTGCAATGAGCTTCAGAACATTTATCTCTACGAGAATTCACTCTCAGGATCCATACCAAGTAGACTGGGAAATCTTAGAAACCTCAAAAATCTTCTACTATGGCAAAACAATCTAGTTGGCTCCATCCCACCAGAGCTTGGAAATTGCTACCAGTTATCCGTCATTGACATTTCGATGAACTCACTTGTTGGAAGCATTCCCAAAAGTTTTGGAAATTTGACATTGCTAGAGGAGCTTCAACTCAGTGTCAATCAGATTTCGGGTCAGATTCCAACAGAATTGGGAAATTGTCAGTTACTCACTCAGATTGAGCTGGATAACAATCTAATCACGGGCACAATACCTTCTGAATTTGGGAACCTTGGGAATCTAACTTTGTTGTTCTTGTGGCATAACAAGCTTGAAGGAACTATACCATCATCACTTTCGAGTTGTCAAAATCTGGAAGCGGTGGACCTGTCACAGAATGGATTGACAGGTTCCATTCCCAAGGGTGTATTCCAGCTCAAGAATCTGAACAAGCTTTTACTACTCTCTAACAATTTCTCCGGAAGCATACCCCCTGAGATTGGGAACTGTACATCTCTGATTCGTTTCCGAGCCAGCAACAACAGACTCACAGGGAACATCCCACCAAATATTGGAAATCTGAAGAACTTGAATTTCTTAGATCTTGCAATCAATCGCATTTCAGGAGTCATTCCAGAAGAACTCTCAGGCAGTCATAATCTCGCATTTCTCGACCTCCATTCCAATTTAATATCAGGAAGCTCGCCGGAAAATCTCAGCCAGCTAGTCTCACTCGAATTCATCGATGTCTCCGATAACATGATTGAAGGTAAACTAAGCCCAAGCCTCGGAAATCTTCGCGCACTCACAAAACTCATTCTCAGAAAAAATCACATATCAGGTTCAATTCCAAGCGAATTTGGCTCTTGTGTGAAATTACAATTATTAGATCTCAGTAGCAATAAACTCTCAGGCGAAATCCCAGGCAGTCTCGGTAACATTCCGTCGCTCGAAATCGCAATGAACCTAAGCTGTAACCAACTCAACGGCGAAATTCCTAGCGAATTTTCATCATTAACCAAACTCGGAGTTCTTGACATATCTCATAACGAGATCACCGGTACACTTCAATATCTCGAAAACCTCCAAAATCTCGTCGTCCTCAACATCTCATACAACAATCTCTCAGGTCACATACCTGACAAGCCATTCTTCTCGAAGCTTCCTCTCACCGTTCTCGAAGGAAATCCATCACTCTGCTTCTCCGGCCACCGATGCGCCGGCGACATCTCTAAAAAGTCTCTCCGGCGAACAATGGCGGCGCGTGTAGCCATGGTAGTACTTCTCTGCACCGCGTGCTTGCTTTTCCTCACGGCACTGTACATCGTCGCCGCCGCAAAACGACAGTGGTCACCGGAAAACGAAGCAGATCTCAACGGTAGTGATAACGACTTGGAGATGGGCCTACCATGGGAAGTTACACTTTACCAGAAGCTAGATCTGTCAATCTATGACGTCACAAGATGCTTGACAGCTGGCAACGTGATCGGCAAAGGACGATCCGGCGTCGTTTACAGAGTAGATCTGCCGTCAGGGTTAACGATCGCCGTGAAAAGGTACAGGCCGTCGGAGAAATTCTCTACGGCGGCGTTCTCGTCGGAGATTGCCACGCTGTCAAGAATCCGGCACCGGAATATTGTACGGCTGTTAGGTTGGGCGGCGAATCGGAAAACAAAATTACTGTTGTATGATTATTTACCGAATGGTAATTTGGATTCGGTTTTGCACTGTGGAGGGTTATTGATTGAGTGGGAGATTAGGTTGAAGATAGCGTTGGGTGTGGCCGAAGGATTAGCTTATTTACATTATGATTGTGTGCCAGCGATATTGCATAGGGATGTGAAGGCGCAGAATATATTGTTGGGAGATAGGTATGAGGCATGTTTGGCAGATTTTGGATTTGCGAGGTTGGTTGATGATGATCATCATGGTTCGTTTTCTGTAAATCCACAGTTTGCTGGTTCTTATGGCTACATTGCGCCTGGTACGTATACGTGATTTTTTTTCCGTTTTCCCTTTGTTATGATCATGTTCATTTGATATAGCTTTCATCATGAAGTTTAAGTTCATTTTTTGCTCTTTTGAAGCCACCAAAAAATGAGAAAGGAATGTGAGTGGCGGAGGAAACATCATTTAACAATATCAACTCTCTCAATTAGTTCTCCAGTGCCTGTCATCCTTGAAATCCAAACCATATTTGGGTTAAAAAATAATTGGGAGAATTGAATTCAAGGAAAGCAATTAAATATCGAACAAGTTCCAATGACTTGTTAATGGTGCTTGTTGCTTGTTCATTAAAGTAGTGGTCATTACTCATTACACTTATTATTGGCAAAGTTGTGAGATTTATTTGATATTAATTGTTTTTCTTGAGACTTAAATGTAATTCTTCTAAAATAATATGAAAACTTGGATATGAATAGTATTAATGTAATAAGAAGGAATAGCTGTAAAAAATTAAAGGAATCTAATTATTTGTCAAAAATGGGGAAGTTAACTACAAATTTAATGTGTATAGCTTTTTTTTAATCAAATTTACAGAGTAAAGAGTGAAATTTTTTCTTTTTTCTTTGCAAATCACATACTATATGTTTCACGCAAAACATTTTACATTTGATTTGTAGGTTTTAAACCGGAGCTGATTTTTAAAAAAATAATGGGTCATGTATTGAAAACGACTTATAAACACCATACACTGACATAGCAATATCAACGAGAGACATGAATATAGAAAGTTGTCGTTAGTTTTTGATATGCTGTGTTGGGTTCACATGACCAAACGTGATAGATGCAAGAAGCATATGCATGCTTTGGAAGTTGTGTGAGTGAGAGATGGGACGGTAGAGTGAAGTTGAGAGAAAGAGACTGGAGAGGATGACAAAAAGGCATGATAAGCGTTTGGAATGATAATGGTGGGGCTCAAACGCCCACCTATCAACAGAATGATCCACATTCCATATGCAAAGCACAATAATGAGACACAAAATCTAGGCTTTAAGACAATCACTTGACACAACAGCCTCCACGTTTCCTGCTCAAAAGCTATATTCCCCCCCACCTCAAATCCCAATCATTCAATATTATTTGCATGCACTAACATTTTCACGGATCTCATATATTTTGTGTTGGATGGACGCAGAATATGGGTGCATGGTGAGAATAAGAGAGAAGAGCGACGTGTACAGCTTCGGAGTAGTACTGTTGGAGATAGTAACGGGAAAAAGACCCATAATAGATGCATCAATTATGGAGGAGGAAGGAGGAGGGCATGTGATAGGTACTAAACTTTGAATTAAGGCTTAATACAACTTTTTATCACTGTACTCTCATTTGATTTTAGTTTAAATCCATAAATTTTAAAATCGGTGACTTTGATCATTTAACTTTCATTCAATTTTGATTTTGATTTTTTAAATAGTTTTGGTCTTTTAGTTTTATATCATTTATAACTATTCGTCTAGAAACTTTAAAATTAATGGTTTTGGTTATTCAAAGTTTAGGGACCAATAGTTATAAAAAGTACAAAATTCAGGAACCAATGATTATAGACAATACGAAGTTGAAGAACTAAAATCATTAATTTTAAAGTTTAGAAACTCAAACTAAAATCAAGTGAAAGTTAAAGGATTAACACCACACTGATTTTAAACTTCATGAGTTGAAACTAAAATTAAGTGAAAGTTTAAAGACAAAAATAGTATTAAACTTTGATTTATTCATGTTTATATGCTAGGTTATTAGTCCTTTTGTCAAAAGGACTTAAGTCAATTTTATGGGGACTTGCCTCAATATTATATGCCTTAACTGATCTTTCAATGTTTCGACGATAGGGTGGGTGAGGCAGAAGCTGAAGAGCAAGAAGGACCCAGTGGAGATAGTGGATTGCAAGCTGCAGGGACTTCCAGACACAAAGATACAAGAGATGCTTCAGGCACTTGGAATTGCATTGCTATGTACGAGTGAACGTCCAGATGATAGGCCCACCATGAAGGATGTTGCAGCATTATTGAGAGAGATTGGACATGATCCTTCTCTTTCTGATCATCATCAGCCCCACAAGGCATTACCCCCCACCTCCTCCTCCTCTCCTGTCGTTCATGCCCTTTCTTCCCCGAAAACCACTCCTCATCCTTCGTCGTTTTCTTCCTCATCTACCTTGTCCCTCCTTCTTCAGTCCTCTTCTTTTCATTCCCTTCCCCCTTACCCACCACCACCCTCACATTAATAATCATTAATTCATGCATTACCAATAATATATGTTAGCAAATGTACGAAAAGGTTCTTTCACAAGAGGAGTGTCTGTGCTGGGTTATTCTATTTTGTTTTTGCAGGAATAAACGCAAACTGAGATGAGTGTACAGCAACTTACTAGTTGGCTTCGTTCCATTTCTTGCCCTCCTTCTCTCTCCCTCCCTCCCTCTCTTTTTATCAATTTCGGACCAAAGGCTGGAGGGAAAACCAACTAACGCGGTTGGTATCCAAACAGCCCGAATGTCCTACTTTATACGTTAACACACACACTCCCATCCGATGTGGAGTTTAAGAGCACCCACAAGGGACCCCCAAGCACGTACTACTGTGCGCCCACACTCGGTTTTTCCTGGCCTACTCACTGCAACGGGCTTTTTTTTATCAATTTCGGACTAAAGGCTGAAAGGAAAACCAACTAACGCCGTTGGTACTCAAACAGCTCAAATGTCTTACTTTATACGTTAACACACACTCCCATCCGATGTGGGGTTTAAAAGCACCCACAAGGGACCATTGTTGCCCTCCTTCTCACACATTCATTCTCTGTCATTAGGGACCATTGTTGCCCTCCTTCTCACACATTCATTCTCTGTCATTTGAAGAGGCTATGTCTGGTATGAAATTGGAAAAATAATAAATAGTAATCCCTCCCATATTAAATGTACCACTCTGTCCCTTGTTATAAGTTAACCCTAACTACTTCTCACATATCAAGGAGTAGAAGTTATAACATTAAATATGACATATTTTAAAAAAAATTTCCAACTTTGCCTTATCTAAGAATGTGTGAAAATTTTATTATTTTATGCATTATAAAAATTCTTTCTCATCTTCCTTATTTCCACCATAAGGGTAAAATAGTCATAATAGCATTAATTGATCCCAAACTTGACTTATATTTAGGGAAAAAAAATTTGTGGTGGTTTGACTTATAATAAGGAATAGAGTGGTATAACTTATTTACATCATGTTTGTTAAGTTAGTTAATATGACATGTTTTTTCTAAAATACCCAGATCATTTTCATCAATTATCTCCCATCTCACTTGAACATTAATTGAGGGAGCATCAACATGAGCAATTTGAAAAAAAGTGACAAAAATTAGAAATATAATATACATTTAAGACTAATATCAACTTCCTAAATAAGTTATACATTAAGAACCACAGAAGTAATAATATATGAAAACCATAAAATTTAAATCTAATAAAATGAGCTAGTTGTGGTGGACCAAGTTTCCAATCCCATATAAAAGAGAACCAACCATTTAGTGTTCGAAGATGTTTCAAACAAGATCGTTTCTAATAGTCATATATGTTAAAAACGATTTATTTATATATATTTTTTATAAATATATATTTACAAATCCCCCGTTTCTTATGGATATTGCCTGCCTTTTAATTTGTTATTTACTTATTTTTTTACTTATTAAAGAAGGGCCGGAGGAGAACATGACTGCAGATGCAATCAATACTATATACCAACCTATGCGGCCTTGAATGTACTAGTAGCAACCCTGGTACCGTCTCCTTTACGTATTAAATGGCCATGAAAAATTCTTAGTCTTGTCTCATTCTATAAAAAGGAGTGAGAATTGTTTGTACTACATTTTCCCAAGTGTTAACGAGGATTGCTCGTCTCTTTTTTTTTATTAATCAAAAACTATAACTGGCTCTCCTTCTAATTTATCTATTCCGATATAGCAGAATTGATTGGAGTTATCATGGTGTCTACTTATATTTGTCGATAGCTATTTTTAACACGTATAAATATTACATCGTAAAGATTGTGATAGTGGCCATTATTACTTTGGAGACACAGTAGATGAAGCTAGATTATTAATCATTGAGATTGGCATATTGTAATACATCATGCTCACATGGACTTTATACAAGATTTGTATAGCCAAATCTGCTTATAACTTAGAAATAAGTTTTTTTATCTTTGATCAACTACCACATTTTAGGCAATAGGCGGTGGATGTTGACAAGGGAAGTCAATTATGCGGTTTTTTAATCCTAGTCAATTATGTGTTTGTCTTTTGTTTTTCACAGTGTTGGTATGAATATATATAGAATACAATTTTCATTTAAAGAAAAAAAAAATTTAACTGTGAAATTGAAGGAAGCTTCAAAGAGGTAAATGGGAAGGGAAGGTGCATGTGTATGAAAATGATGGAGAATTGGTTATTTGTGGGAATAAGAAAAGCAAAGTAGGTGTGGCTAATTGCTTACTGTCCGGGTTGAACCAACCATATTGGCCCGCACCATGTGAAACTAACTAGCACCATTCAACCTTACCATCCACATTGAACCCACCCCAAATATAGCCTTTTTCTCTATGAGCATAACCTCATCATGCTAAACGCGACCACCTATAAATATTTCGATTTTTCCATTCTTTTTTAAATTTACTCAATTGAGTGACACTTACACATGCACACAGATTCTGCGCTCTTCTTTAATTCATTATATAGCACTTAATCACCTTTTGTAAGCCCTTGTGTATTGCTTTGGAAGGCATTTTTTCTAAGAATTGTTTTTCATTGACAAAAAGATGAATATGGAAAGTCAAACATATCCAAATCATTCTATATAAGGTTTAAACTTTAAATGGTATAAATATTTTTAGCTTCCCTTCTTCAGTTTCTTCTTGTCTATCACTTTTATGGGCAAGGAACTGGTTCAATTGTATCCTAATTGATCTTTTTAGTGACCCTGTGACAGCTCTCACGTGAAGCACATGTTGATCTAGTCATGTGATTAGACACATTACCTTCTTTTAAAAAAGGCTATTTTTTTATTCTAATAAAGAACACTGTGAAATTCCGAGTTAAAACTTCAAACATAAAGGAAAGCGAAACTGAAAGATTCCATTGGTATATTCCAAAAAAAAAAAAAGATTCCATTGCAAATTGATTACGTAACTTTATCAGAACACTTCAACAGTGTCTCCTTGGAAAAGAAACACCGAAAGCTCTTCCTTCACAACAAGCTTCAGAAAACCACAAAAAATTGTTATCTTTTTTTCTTGAGCCAGAAAAATTATCATTGTTGATAGTCCCATTCATTCAACCTGGACAAATATCATAATAACATTTTTTTCATATTCAAACTTCAAACTAAAGTGAGCAAATAAAGCATAGAAATTGAAATATGAACTATGAATGTTGAGGGAAACGCAAACCACTTACCTACATTGTAAATCTGTCGCCGCCGACGGAGAGAGAACGGAGAAAAAACAAACAAAAATTCTGAAAGCTTTGGATGAAGGGAAAAAGCAAACACAAGTTCCGTCTCGTGAGAATGAAAGCGTTGGATGAAGGCTGGAGAAAATTGAAATGAAGATCAGAGAGGAGGAAGCATGGCGACTTGTGAGAGTGAGCATCACCATTGTCTCTAGGGGATATGGTTCGTGTTCTGTCATCTGTGTGTGTTCTGAGAGAGGAGAGGAGTGCGGGTTTTTACTTTTGATTTTTTACAATTTTATCTATTGAAATTTATAGATGGAGATTGCCAATGGTCATTGGAGAAAATTAAAACAAATTAAAAAAAAATATGTAAATGGGCTGGCATGGGTAGCCCGATGGTGTGCCCATAGCCCGCCCATTTAATTTTTAAATTAAATTGGGCTGGCATTAAATGGGTAAAAATTGCGGATAACGGGCTGCTCTATCGAGTTTTGGGTATTTTGTTCAGTCCTAATTGATACATGATAGCTGTGCACAGCATGGGTCCCACATAACAGCAATTTGGTTGGAGTTAATGGGGTGTTAAAAACGCTCCACTTTTTAAACTTCATGTACATTTAAAGTCCTTCAAAAATTTCTTGATGCCAGACGCTCCTGATAAAATACTTCGTTATTAAATTTGCTCTTTCCCCATAACACAAAGGAAAGCGAAATTGAAAGATTCTATTGGTATAATCCATAAAAAAAAGATTCCATTGCAACATTGATGGCATAACTTTATCAGAACACTTGAACAGTATCTCCTTGGAAAAGAAACACCGAAAGCTCTTCTTCCTTCACAACAAGCTTCAGAAAACTACAAAAATTGTCATATTCTTTTCTTGGGCCAGAAAAATCAGCGTTGTTGATAGCTCCCATTCATCAAAATGGACCCGGTTTTTCCTATCACATTTCCTTCGTGAAGTTATTACCAAAAAAAAAAAAGGAAAAAGAAAAAGAAAATTTGTGAATTTTTTTACAACCAATTATTTTGATTCGGGTGCAGGCATAATTCAATGTGCCCATAACATAGGCCCAAATAAAACTATCGCAGACTATTTTGGGCCCAAAATAGAAAAAGAGCGAAGCTTGGTTTGTTTCTCCTTCCCACAAAGACTTTCTGGTTTTCTAGTTTCTACAGCCGAAGCTTGAGTTTCAGACGAAGACGTAGAAATTGTTGAATGAGGTTGAGAGGGCATGGATATGAACATAGGAGGACAAGTAGAGAAGGTGAATGGAAAAGAATTGACTTATCAGGAATTTGTGAACAGTTTCATGGAGAAGAACCTTCCTGTGGTGATTACGGGACTCATGGATGATTGGAGGGCTTGCAGAGACTGGGTCACCATTAATGGCCAACCCAACCTTCACTTTTTTTCTTCCCATTTTGGGAGTTCTAAAGTTCAGGTATTTAATCTATTTATCTTTTTATATGGCCTCAAATTTCAGAAAGCACGAAGAGTTTTTGTGTTTGTGTTTTACCTCTCTTTACTCTTCGTTCTTCCTCTCTTTTCTTGTGGGTGATTAATAAACGGAGTAAGTTATTTACGGAAGTTAACTTGAATGAACAAGTGGTATTGAAAGTCTGAGTGGAATTCGGAACTCATTATTCTGCAGACATTTCAGCTTCAAAGTTAACAATTTCTGTTTTTTTTTTTTTTTTTTTGGGGGGGGGGGGGGTTAAATTTTATTGAAGCAAGGAAGACTTTGTTTTGTTAGTCCTCTGCATTATCAAACTTGTACCGTTAAATATTTCTCGATTATCATGGTTAGAAAATTTGGTTGACAAATAAAAAAAAAAAAAGAGAAGCTTTTGGACCTTATTTTGATTTTATAATACGGTGATGAGCTTTAGTAAATTGGAAATCTAAATACTTTAATGTTCATTGATAACCGTGTCACGAAGGTTGCAGATTGTGGCACTAGAGAATTCACGGATCAGAAAAGGGAGGAGATGCGAGTTTCAGATTTTATAAGATGTTGGCTAGAGGGGTCTCCGGTACAGCCTAATATTGAAGATCATAATAGTAATGATCATGGCTCCGTACTGTATTTGAAGGATTGGCACTTTGTAAAGGTATTCGTGCAAGCTTCTCTCATCAAACTCCCCTTTTTTCTCCATTGATTAATGATTAATGATTAATGACTAATGAATTTGATGTGTTAAGCATAGCATAGGAGAAATTCGAATCTAGAAGTAGGAAGTAGGAACTACTTGAAACACGTAGTATTGGTATTATTTTTAAAATGAAGCTTTCTATGAACATTGAACATAGCTTAGGAGCTCAAAACATGTTTATACTGATGAGGGTTTGGCAGCCTAGGAGCTCAAAACATGTTTATACTGATGAGGGTTTGGCTGCTGTAAACTTTGGCTTTGTGTCCTGAATTGAACTATAATGAATTGTTTCATTCTCAATTTGTTACTGATGTAAAGTGTAAACTCCCTGCATGAAGGAGCTGTGGATTCTTTATAAAAATTACGCTATTGAGAGACACATCAATACTGTTAATTTGTAGTTTTATACCTAGTATGGTTAACTTCTACCACCCTGTTCCTTATTATAAGTCCACTCTAACTACTTCTCACATACCAAGGAGTGGAAGTTATAACATTAAATATATTGTATTTTTCCAACTTTACCCTTATTTAAAAATAGGTGTTAAAATAATATTTTATACAATATAACATTTCTCTCTCATATTCCCTATTTCCAACACAGGGGTAAATTAGGCACAATAGCATTAATTGATCCCAAATTGGACTTATATTTAGGAACAAAAAATTTGTGGTAGTTGAACTTATAAAAAGGAACAGAGTGGTATTTGGCTTACTTATTTCTGGTTGGTTTTCAAATATGGTCAGGAGTATCCAGAATATTTAGCATACATCACTCCAGTGTTCTTTCACGATGACTGGCTCAACCTCTATCTTGACTACTACAAAATGCATACAGATCCTGATAGTTACCAACAAAATAGCGATATATGCTGCTCCGACTATCGTTTTGTTTACATGGGGGCAAAAGGTTTGTGCTTAAGCATGATGGCTGTCATTTTGAACTTTCTTTCAAAAGAGTGGTCTAGTTTCATTCGATTAGTTTTATGGACTACTCACTAGTGGCCCCTAGCTTTGTATTATCCTGGCAGGGTCTTGGACTCCTCTTCATGCTGATGTTTTCAGGTCATACAGTTGGTCTGCAAATGTCTGTGGGAAGAAGAGATGGCTTTTTCTAGCTCCTCATCAGAGTCATCTTGTATTTGACAGGCATGAATTGATTTGTTTTGCCATTTAGAAGTAAAGAAATTTTTTTTTTTTTTCTGGATGTGCAGTTGGGCACTGTGGTCAGCTTGATAAGAATACAAAAAGTATAATAGAACTTACATATTCATTAAAAGAATGCATGCATTTCTTTGCTTGACTTTATTGTCTCAACTCTGATTCAGGAATCTGAAAAGCTGTGTGTATGATATCTTTGCTGAAGTAAGCGAATCAACATTTCCTGGCTTTAAAAAGGTAACTTTCAGCTTTGATTTTGATAAAAAAATTTCTTGATCCCTATGCTTCTTTGCTTCAGTGGGTTTTTTAACACATGCAGACTATTTGGTTGGAATGCACGCAAGAAGCAGGTGAAATTATTTTTGTTCCCAGCGGATGGTATCATCAAGTTCAAAATCTGGTATCTTCTGGTTCTCTATGTAGATTGCTGTTGTATTCTGATTGAACCAGTCTCTGATTAAGTGTTGTTCTAGTAGCTAAGCTACCTATTGCCCCAGCTAAGCCATGCTCGATGCATTTTTTTTCCTCCCAAAATAAGTTTGATTGGCTCATACCTATTACATTCTCTCTTAATTTTGAATGGCTGCCCCACATTTGAATGGAGTGCTGACTGCGTTGACATTGTATGATTTTTGAAAATCTAATGGCTAACTGGTCATTTACATAAAATGTTATTAATGAGATATGGTTTGGAAATAAATTGATAAATCACATAAAAAGGGGACTTCAGAGCCATTTTTAAATTTTGATCTATACTAGATTTGTCAGTTTAGCTGATTCTGTTAGATATAATAGATTTGACCTGAATGATTGATGATACATTCTTAAGCTTTCAGGAGGATACTATATCTATAAACCACAACTGGTTCAATGCCTATAACCTTTCTTGGGTGGTAAGTTGCGCATAATGCCATTTCCGTATAGTATAAATTTGATAAGAATCTTAATGATTAAATTTAATTAAATTTAGTTTGTTAAATGAGGTTTCATGTTGTGACAGTGGAACTTACTTTTGAGGGACTACAATGAGGCCAAGGAATACATTGAGGACATCAAGGATATATGCGATGATTTTGAGGGTCTCTGCCAGCGCAATCTTTTTGCCAATACAGGTGCACTGTATGGTTATTATGTTTAGCTGGATACTTGTATGAATTACATGTGTAGGCAGTTGGATTGTAGTTGCAAAATTGATGGTTTAGCTGACTTACACACGTACACTTATTTTTTTTTTGTTTAAAAACAGGGATGAACTTTTATGACTTCTTTACTTTCATAACTTGCTTTACCCTGGCCAACTTAGCGTTGCTTTGCTATCTAAGTGGAAAATATGGGAGCCCCCCTGAAAGCCCATTGACGATCACTCAGCATTTAGTTTTCAATCTTGGATCAGTGAGGAAGGTTGCAATGGAGATGAAAACCATGCATGCTCTTGAAGGAAATCATGACTGCTTCCTGGATATTATCAAAACATCTGAAGATTTTAGGTTCTCTAAGTTGTGTCCGCATTTGATAAAAACATACGTGACAATGCATGAGCAACCTTGTTTGTCTTCTGAATTCGAGAAATCTGCAGTTGATTATCTCATGGGCCTTGATGTTTTGAAAGAAAGTTCTTCTCGGATCCATACACCTGAGGACTTAATTAAACTTATAGACAATGCTGTTTCAGAACTTGGTGACAATTACGCTCAGCAACTGTCTGCAATACATGTCAGTTGAATGCCTTTTTGGAGATTCTTGTTTGACAACTGATTTCAATTCTTCACCTTGACCCCACTGCTACTGCAATCTAAGTTTTTGAGAAGTTCTTTGCCACTTTGATTCCTGGGTTTTAGGCACCATTAGTGGAGCTCATCATGAAACCTACCGGTGTCTCATGAATCATAATGCTTTTAATAATATCATAGTATCAAGAATGCAAGTAAAGCTAAAAGTCCTATGATCACTTGGCCTTAAAAACTCGTCTATATGCTTTTAACAATATACTTTTCCTTCATAACTATTCGTCCAATTTCTCTGTTGGTCCATCTGGCTGTACCCTACCCAATACCTCTTCTGATATTAATCCTCAAGATTTTCTGTATATTTGGCTTTCCCCTCCAGTTCCTTCACATTATCATTAAACTACAACAGAGATTAACTTTCGCCAGACTAAAATCTTTTGCTGTGGATACTGCCAAGCTGTATCAAGTGCAACACTTAGGTGGATATTGTTGATAAACGATAGGGAAACATGGGAGGAGGTTTCATCGGGAATCATCATGACCAATAGAGACTGTCTTTGGACGTCTTCTTTGACTGCGTAAAGCAGATTGACGATGTCTCCCACGCCAAGAACTGGGGTCTGGAATTTCACTGGGACCTCTTTGACGTTTGCCTTTCACAATAGAAGAAGACCTTGGTGACTGGAGGTCCCCACTTTCTCCTGTTTTCTCCATTTAGTATTGTTTATCTTTGTTTTTGTTTTTGTTTTTTTTTTGAATGATAAGGCAAGCTGTCAGCTTGAGAAATATATCAGAGGTGACACTCTGCTACCCATTGTCTTGGCGGCAGTATTGTTTATCTATACCCATATTCATGATGGTGTACTCAAAGTTGTAGCCTTGTAGGGTAAATACATCATTGTTTATTAATAACAGCATCAGAAGAATGATTCATTACTTGAAGAGGAAGCATTTACTTTTGGCCTGCCAATAACCGCAGTGAATTGTTTGTCCACTTCCGCTAATTTTCAGAATAATTACCGTTTTAGTGTTTGCTGCTTGCTTGCTCAATAACTCACTGGTACAGCTAGCTGATCATGAGCTGTGTGCCTCAGAAGTTGAAATGAGATAAAAGTAAAATCCCAATTCTTGGCCACATTATTTTACTACTTTCGGCATAATAAGACAGTGGTTTCTGATACAACAACTAGGTGCTCTTTTCTCTTGCTTGATATTATCTTTTTTTCTCTCAAGCTTTTCCAGTAAGTGCCTGTTTGGGTGCCCATAAAAAAGAACTTTTAGATATCAAAACCTAGGTTTCAAGAAAAAAAAGTTAGATACTCTTAAAATTTATAAAAGCACTATTTTCATTGAAACCATGGTTTGGAAAAAGCTAATCCCCCCCCCCCTTTCATATGCTTTTCCCCCTTTTCTATCCCATCATAAATGTTTTACCAAAATTACCCTTATATTCTTCTACTCTATCTTCCTTCATTGTCCTTTTTGTCTTCTCCATGCCAGCCCATGGCCAGCCCAAAAATATTTTTGTATTTCCTTTGGCCACCGAAAATGCTTGAACATGAAGGCCAGCCACTCAGGTTTTAAAGAAAAAAAAACTAGAGCAAATTTGGTATAATATGATAATATATATTTTATAAAAATAATTGCTATTTTTCAAATAAGTTTGGATTTCTACAACTTACTAATTCATATATTTTTGAGCTTTTTGCCTTTTTATCATATTATAAAATTGACTAATGTTATAATTTTAATTTTTTACAAATCTAATTTAAAATTTGTTACTAATTATAAACTTGGATATTCAAAATCTTTGAAACAAAATTTTATCATTTATATGCAATACCACATTAGTTAACATCTTTTTTGGTAATTTGCAAGTGAAAAAGTGATTCTGATAATATTTATCCAAAGTCCAAACACTCTCATTTTAGTAAAAATCAATTTCTTACGAAAACTATTCTGTTCAAAATTCATTATCAAAAAACACTTTACAACTTTTTTTTCATAAGCTATTCTTCTTGAAAAGCTATCAAACAGGCCTAAATGTACATATTCCCAAATGCTTAACTGCTTCTGATACGCGTTTCAGGACTCTGTTTAGGCCAAACAATCCATAGGATCCTAGGTCAGTCATCAGTGTGCCTTATTATTTATTGAGGAATCTCTTCATTGCTTTGGTTTCACGCATAGAAGCGTCAATTCCAGTGCCCGATTTCAAATTTTTCCTCCACTTCTATTATTTATTCTCCAATCAAATTTGTGGTATCTTACACTTTCTTCACTGTACTATCATTCTTCATCTCTTGCACACTAGGTACCACTAGTTCTAGCACTTACTTTTGCCTTAGCGCCCCCCCCCCCCTCCCTCTCTCTCCTTTATACATTTTGTTTTTACTTTCCTCTATCGTATATAGAATAACGGTGTAAAAAAGTTGCTTTGATACTGCTAGTAAGGATGAGAGTAACATGTGCGATTCCTTTTTAGTTGACATATAGAAGACTTGGTCAGTGGGAAAAAAAAAGGAGAGAAGCCGATTCCCAATATATTACCTACGTAAATTGAACGTCAAGCAAACAGAATTTATTACCAACGTAAACATACATTAGGATGGATTAAAATATAAGATCGTTCCACTTTAAGAAAATAAAATAATCCCGTCATGACTCGCATGTTCCTGACTCTCGGCCTTTTTCGGACGTTTGGCTTAACATACACGTCTCTAAATATTTTAAACAAGACAAGTTGATATGATTTACTTGAATTATTACTAGTAGTGGTGCTCCTTCTGATCCTATATAAGGCACAACATTAATTATTTATTACTACAATTTTTATTGATTACGAAAAATATTTAGATGGAGTTTATAAAAATTAAGATTTTTTAAGTTTTGGTAAAAAAAAATGTTAGGATTGACTTATCAGTAGTACCGAACGGAATACTCTAACTTTACAACTAAATCTAAGAAATTGTGTTGGCTAGTATGCTTGTTGGAATGGAAGTGTGGAGTTTGGTGAGGGAATCCATTGTTGGCATTAATGGTTCTTCGAGGTTTTCTATGTATCAAATCCATTTTCTTTTCAGGTAAAAAGCAAAAAAGAAAATCCATGTTCTTTAGTCTGGTGCAGCTAGCGTCTATTATCATACTGTTTTGGTGCTCTTTATTTAACAGATACAATGTTTTTTTTTTTTTATATTTATAAATCACTTCATTAAATTTTTCATAAAAATATAAAGTTTATCCGTTTATTTACAGTTTATCCATTCATTTACTGTATATTTACTTTATTCTCGTGTGATGCAGTTGATATTAAATATTGGTAACACTTATACAGTTGTTAAATTTTAAGTTTTTTCTTGATATATCAAATGTATTGGAACCAAGGAACAAAAAACCGGACCGGCCGGGTCAACCGTGAACCGGCCATTGGTCCGGTCCGGTTGGCATAAAAAACCCGGGGGACCTTTGACCTGGGTTAACCCGGGAAAAACGGTTAACCCGGACGACCCGACCAAGACCCGGGTTGAACCGGTCACTTTTTAAAAAAAAATTATTTTATTATAATTCACCTAATTACTAACTTTCACTCCACTCAATTTTAGAAATTAGGGAAATATAATACTTTAAATGCTATTTTACTTGCATATACTTAATATTTAATTATTGTTACTCTTAATATTTATATTTTAATCTGTGAATTGTAGAATAATATTTATTTTTACGTGTAATCAACTAATATTTTCTTTTTTCCCTGTATAGAAACATTAAAATATTCATATTTGATGAATCATGCATACCTATCTACATTTACATTTTGATATTAGTGATTATTAATGTTAATATCAATAAAATTTTATTATTTTAATATAACCGGTTTGACCCGGTCCGACCCCGGTTGGACCTTTGACCCTTGAACTAGTGTTTCGTCCGGTCCGATGCCCGGTCCGATTTTTTGAACCTTGACTGGAAGTGCTGAGATATACACCTAAATCCAAGATTTTATATCCTTAGTGATGTCATATAAAACCAAAAACAGGTACACAATCGCCTTTCATAAATTACATGAAAAAAAAGAAAGAAATAAAACCACACAAAATTCCTGTCTTCCCCTGTTGATGACAACAAAGAAATTCAATTTACACGACGCCGATGGGGAAAATCTAAACAAACAGCTTCTAATGAAAGCCGTTAGTAAGAGACACAACATTAGCAAAAAGTAGAGAGAGAGAAAAAAAAAGAAAGAATATATAATAATTAACAACAACAATAATAATGCATAACAAAATAACATCTGATGATGAAGAAGAAGAAGAAGATTAGGTCAAGGACATCGGATATTTCTACCTGGGCCACCATAATAGAAGTAAGTACCCCAAACATTATTACGACCTTGTCTGATGTCGTAGCAATTAGGATGATCAGCGAGCTGGTGAATATTTGTGAGAGGAAGCAAATTATTGTCCCAATCAACGACCTGTAAGTTCCTGAAATATGCCGATTTCTTGAAACCTTCGCCGGAGAAATGGCCGCTTCCCATCTGAGTTCCAGTGTGGTAGCCTCTGGATCGAGAATTCACAATCTCTCCTCCGAATTGAACCATGCTTGCGTGGTTTCTCAGGTGACTGAACAAATACGCTGGCCAGTACCCGACTAGAAGACCCGACCCGAATTCCAGCCACCAGTGCCCGTGTTTCGGATCCTACATACATGCAACCAAACATGTCTTTCTTCGTTAATTAATCAATCAATTAATTCCTTTTTTTTAAAATTTATTCTATTAATTGTCATTAAGTAAAGAATGGATTACTTGGACTTTATTTACAAAAGATGTCTTTATATGTTTTAAAATTGAAGAAAAAAGCACACATACATGTGGAAGGCCTTTTTTTTTTTTGTCTATACTTTTTGATCAATTTTTAATTTGGTGTTTGGATGTTTTTCTCTTAGTTAATTATTCTCAAAAATAGTTGTTAATCTTGTTTTGTTATTACCGCTAGCTCAAAGGAGCTCTTATGTTAACTCAATTCATCAAGTTACGTTGATCACAACCAAACACCTTAGATCTGACATAAAAATTTTAATCTAATCGAGCACTTTTAATCTCCTGTTTTCTCTTCTGCATTTTTTTATTTTGTAAGTTGAAAAAAAAATACTTACTTACTAATTTTTTATGTGCCCAAGTTAGATTAAAATCTCAACACCAGACTCAAAATATTTGATTATAATTGGCCAAACTATAAATAATATAACGAACCAATTTCACCAAAAAATAATTGGTAACTCATGTAACTTTACTTTGTTAGCACTATTAGCACATACTACACATGGATAGAGTAAAATTAAAGTATTTAATTATAAAAAAACACAACCAAATTAAAATTCCTATATAAATAAATCTAAATCTTTTGAAGTATTAACTCTATTTATTTCCCATTTTAAGACAGAATTTAAAGATAACTTCATGTTGAGTTTAACGAACACATATTGCTCTTTCTTCCTTTTTTTTTTTTTTTAATGAATCTTGGAGAAACTAGTTACAGCAGAACTAAACTAGAAGACTTACACACTGAGAAATAAAATAAAACGGGACCAATAAAAAGAGGCAAATTAAAGCAAGAACAAGAAGTATAGTGCTTTAATAAAGAAAAGCAGTCGAGTCGACCCCATGAAGGACACTGGTGTACAAGGAAAGCAAAGGAATCTGACATGTAGTATTTAATAATAAAGATGAAAAGCGTGTTGAAAATTGCGAAAGTAAACGATTATTGTTTTATTGGGACATAAGAGTAACAAATTTCATTATTTTTTCTTCAAAAAATAAAATGGACACCAAACTAATCTGATGAAATATCGCAACTAATAACGGTTTTAAAAAAGCTACAAAAAGAAAAGGAAAAAGACTTGCAAACCAAATTAGGCCTAAAAAGGGAAGACAAGGAAAAAAAAAAAAAAGAAAGAAAACTGACCTTCCAGACCATTAAGCCAATATCAAATTGTCTTCCATTGTAAGCTGATCTTGGAGATATTGCTGCTCCTATGGCTATTCTATTGTTGGTCTGCACAAAACCTGAACACAGCAAGTTGTAGCATCCTGTGGCTTGATATGCATCTGACTGTTCAAAATAACATATTTCTGTGAGATTCAGAAAACCAAAGACAAAAATAAGGAAACAAAGTAAAACAAAAATCAACAAATCTTACAGTCCAGTAAGTGAAGAACCTAGGATAGTTGTCCCCATACAGTTCTGGGCTCACCTGAGAAACCAAAACACATAAAAGAAATGTTAACCACAAAAATGGAAGAACCACTATAAGGCTATGTAGTCATCAAAAAGTCTCACAAATGAGCAGTTTCGATCCAGGAAATGACAATATGTCGTGTTGTTCATTTATTAAGGGGACTTCATAGTGATTTTTACGAGAAAAAATGAATATTTAGAAATGAGTATGGACATGCCTGCCAACCAGCTTCTATGGTATTCAAGTCATGACCAAAGGAGCCTGCAATGACCCATATTTGTGATAAGCTGAATTCGTATTCATCAGTTACTTTAGGTGTCCACACGTTGATGCCTGCTTTTGCTCCATAATATTGATCTCCATTCACAAAAACCACTGCATGCTGCAATAATAACATTTCATGAACTGGAGGCCATAACATATGATATATCACTTTTATCATATAAGAGGCAAACTTTTTAACATGTGCCTGTCCCTTCATGTCTGTTGTTTATGAATTCATTTTTCACTGTTTCGGTAGATAGAGAAAAGCAACATTGCTTTTCTTTTCTTTCATGTAAAAGAAAATGAAAGAAGCATGTTTTGATGAAATTGCAAGTAGAATTTAAAGAATCACTAACCTCATGACCAGAACCAGTTGAGTCTCTTCGTACACTTCTTGGTTTTCTTCCAAATCTACGAATGGAACTTGCTCTTAGGATGTCTTGTTCTGTTGTTCTTCTTATAGGAACAGTTCCTTCTGGGCATGATTCCCCCGAATCACTCCATAGCTGAAAGCTCTCCATCACTTCTTCTTCTTCATTGTCTTTGTGTCCCTTTGGCCTTTCTGGTGGATCCTGTAAACCTTAACCCATCTTATTCTCTCTGTTTCCCAGATATAATTCAATCCTTAAAAATCAATTAAAGCCTTTTCGTTCAGACTAAAACATATTAGCCTGCATTTCAACTTATGAATTCTGGCGACTCATTGAGCTCAAAGAAATAGTCTTTTTGTTTTCTTACCAATGGCTTCTTCCCTTTAAGCTCAGGATGGTCAAAAGCTGGTTGCTGATGCGATATAACACAATCTATCAAATCCCCATCAGGGCTCTGCAAATAAAAACATAGATAATTAATATACAGTTCAGAAAATTATCAAAACAGAGAAAAAATTGTGAAGCAGAGGAAGATTGTAAGAGATGGAAATGCCTTAATTGTCTTCACAGAAGGCTTGTTGATTTTGTTAAGGAGAGTTCTGATTCTCCTTAGCTTGAGCAACTCATGACCTGGTCGGAAAGTTTGATTGGTTGGTGAAGAAGAGTGAGAGAGGACAGGAGAGATAAAAGAAAGAAGGAGAAGGGAAGCAACAAAAGCAGGAAACAAAGGAAGGCTTATATTTTGGGTAGTTGTAGAAGAAGAAGAAGGAGAAGAAGAAGAAGAAGAAGCCAATTTCAGAGAATGATTCGATGGGCTTGTTTTTTGTGAGGCAACATGATTTTCTTGTATGCATTGTGGTTGTCGTCTTCTTGTTCTGTGTTGATGACCTGAAAGAAATGCTTCATTCCTATCATTTGTCCTCAAACCTGAATATCCCTTCATATCCATACAAAACACTAAGATCTTCCCAGAAAACACCAAGTTTTATCACTGCCTTCTTCACGTTTTCAAATTATAATAAATCCTCACATGAGAGAGAGAGAGAGAGAGAGGATCTTGATTTTGTGCTTCCCACGCCATGAAAATTGAAGAACCAGCACATAAAATAGACCCCGGATAGGTGGGGCTGTACTTTCCAAGTTTTATCTCTCTCTCTCTCTGGGCTTCACTGGAATCTTTTTTTTTTTGCCGTGGTTTACTGGAATCATAAATTCTTATTTTACTCTTTTTCAATTTCTTATTGGAAGATGAGATTTGCCTTAGAATGACTTAGCAAGTTAAGATTATACTGAGTCATTAGTGAGTCAAACAAGCTTACTCTATTGCAACTATCAAAATCAATTCCAATAACTTCTTATGCATAGCTTTTAATTTCCAACTATTTGAACTGTTGAGTCCTAAGCTTCAAAGATTTAGTGAGCACAGTTCCTACTATTTATAACAACTTGAACTTGGGGAATGTTGTCTCACCAGCAAATGTCAGCCTTTAATTTTCTCTGCTTCGTGTATATTTATTGCCATAAATATGGCCAAATATAAATGACACAGCCCAATAGAGATAGCTCAACTGTAAAGTGGAATAAAATAGATACAATGGACAGCCAAAGAAATTTTTATGGGCCCCTGCCTCATTATTATTTCCAATAGGGCATCATGATGAGAACACAATCATAAATTCTTGTTGGTGTGGCTGGTTTTTTTTGACTAAGTAGATAAATATGGTTGATTAATTATCAAAAGGAGTTTTTGTAATTAATTAGTTATCTTTATGGTAGACTCTATGAGCCTGATTTAGATAATGATGTGGCTGTTTCTTTTTTTGAAAATATTGAGCCTTGTCAATTCTTTTCTTTTGTTTTTTGTTTTTGTTTTTTGTTTTTATGATGGAAGCACAGATATTCAAATCCTATTATCAAGAATTCGACTAATCTAACTCCAATCTGACTGAGGTCCCTTAAAGGGGGTACGAGTCTTCTTAGTGATGGTTTTCTCTATGTCCAATAATTCAATCTAATATCTCTGACTAATGGGTCATTCTATTGGGTTGGTTTATGCATTGAAACATAACATGCTGTGGGTTATATGATTACGTAATGTTCCATTTCACTTTGGTTTAAAGTTTTTGACTCTCATCTTTAGACAAAAGGATATTACTGCCTCAAAGTCTTCACCTCTAAAGGATTCAAAGAAAATTACCCAGGTAATTTGAATCTAGGAATATGGAAGTTGTCACCTATTTAAGTGGCCCGTATATATGAAGACTTTGAGGTAGACATTAGTTTGTGTTAATGGCTGCATGTGCCAGACAACATATAATGCTATCAGAAGCCCACCTGCAGGTAGGTAGTTGTTTCTTGATAGCTGAAATTAACACTCTTTTCGCCAAACCATGTAAGGAATATAAGTAGAAATCTTTAATGTAGCATAGTAACATTCATAAATTTGATGAGGCAATTCCAAACCTTAGTTCTATCTACTTCTTGTAATGTTACTTGTCGTTGAGTAAACACCACAAATTTATTATCATTTGCTCACTTCTTTTTCCCTGAAAGAAAAGAAGGGGAAAATAGCATGAAAGTAACAACTACTATTATCTTTTAAAGGATAAGATTGATTCACGAGTTAGAAGCCAAGAGGGGAGCATGTTACCATAGAATGTTTTGATGTATAAATAAATAGACAAAATGGGTTTAGAAAGATATATTCCTATCTAGAAACCTATTAAAGTTTCTCTTGGGGAGTGAGTTGGCCACTAAACCGTATATATAGTTTTTGTAAAATTGTGAAGCACAAAAGTATGGGCCCCCTTCGTCCTCCATTGTTATCACATTTCATCTCCTTGGCTAGCTGTTTATTCTTTTCAATTTCTCTCTTCTTTTCACAAAACCCCACTTACTCTCTCTCCAAACCTTAGAGAGAAGGGGAGGGGGGAAACTTTTTTCTGTTCTAAGCATGGACGTTGGTCCACAGTAAAAAAACCCGCATGAATCCAAGAGATTTTATTTTTTGCATGTGGTTGAATTCCCAGAAGTGTTTGATCGGTTCATTTCATAAAAGGCAGTGTGATTTTGTGGCATTAGCTATATATAAAAACCATGTTCTTAAAAGGCTGACACAGCTGGGCGTGCCTTTAAAAGGAATCAGCATCTCAGCAGTTTCAATAAACAATGAATATTACCATATAGTATGAATGAAAGAAAAATAGTAACACCTAAAAAAATTAGAAATCAGAAAGTGGGGCTCATATATATTTATGACAATAGCCACTGGACCCTTAAGAATGGTAGTCACAATTGCTTTGATTGTTCTTGTTTTCCCCCAAAACAATGAATAAATGGACCCCTTACAGTATTCATTTGCTTTAATGAAACCATCAACCCATATCAGCATCAACCAAAGAACGCAACGCATAATATCATCCGGGAAATCATCTTCTATAGATGGTTCTTCAATAGATCGAACATTAATACATGGTTTTAACTGAGGTTATAAATTATATACAATAACAAAATAAAATTCTCTTTCCCTTACCTTTCCTATATTTCCCGTAAAGAGAGTGCATACAAAATCAGAATATTGAACAAATCAAATAAGTGCAATGCACTTCTGACTTATAGGTGAGTAGATTTTAGATCTTCACCCTTTTTGTGTTCCTCATCTATCTTTAAATATTCCTACGTTTAAAGGGAACTTGTCCTGATTACCAAGTGAGGATTGATACCGTTTAATTGAAAAGATTTGCACTGTGTAGGAGAATAGTGTCTATTCATTTATAACTAAAATATGGCGGAAGAATGGTGCAACTATAGGAAGAGGAATAAGTATGTGGTCTCAGAAGGTGATACTCGTAGTTATGCCACTAAGCCCTTAGTGCCTACTTTGAAGGTTGAAGATGGTGATGGCTCATTGGCTCTGGGAAATGTGGAAGCCATGTGATGTTATTTCTTCCAAAATAATCTTCACTGCTTCACCCATTCTTTACGAATTAAAAAGCTGATAAGTTCAAGAACTTTTTAGTTCTCATCAGAATACCCACTCTGCTTTAATAATATATATATATATATATAGGGTGTTTGGTTGCGCTATCAATGGCAAAATAAGTCATTATTTTTAGGAAAAATGACTTATTTTGTGAAAAGTTAAATTGGGGGTGTTTAACTGGACTTATAAAAATAAGTAACTTATAATTTATAAGTCAAAATAAGTATAAGTTCTTTTTTTCAACTTATAACTTGTGACTTATAAGTCACTTACGGAGGTGGACCCCACAATTTTGACTTATTTTACACATCAAATCACAACTAACCCAAACATAAATCACTTTTCCAAAAGTCCATCCAAACATACATCTCATTACACAATATGACTTACGACTTATAAGTCATATTTTTAATAGCCCATCCAAATATAAATATCATTACACAATCTGACTTATTTTCAGTTTGACTTATATATAAGTCACTTTTCCAGAAGTCCATCCAAACACACCCATATTCATTTTACTGGTTGTACAGTTTGTTGTGAATGTCAAAAAATTATGTGCCAAGCAATTTCTGGCTTGGTTTAGAACCAACCCTACTTGAAATGTTTATGCACAAACTCTCTGGGAACTGCTCAAAACCACTCGAGTGTTAGTAGCACTAACAAAAGGACCTTTGTCACCACATTTGACCATTCAGAGCGACAATCAATGATGATACTTTGAAGAAAAATAAGGAAATAGACATCAATTATGGTCTTTATTTTTTGACTTTACTTTGACTAAGTTGAATCTGATATACTCAATGGATAATCAGGCTTGAAAAATGAGCGGATGGATTGGTGATTTTTAAATTTTTATTGTAACACGCCACTTACTCTGATCCTGAATTCCGAATGCAAAACTAGTAATAATAGCCAAATTCTGTTAGATGCACACAAAAATATACAATTTTGGGGGACAATTGTACTCAGGTCTCAAGTAAAAGATTTAATATAAGATAGATCCCAAGGAGTTATCAATGACAACTGAAATAATTATTGTTAACAAATGAAAAAGTTGTCAATTGAGCCTATCTGATTGTAAATTTTTTATTTGGGACCTGAATGCAATTGTCCCTATAATTTTCAATAGTTTCAGAGCTTGGTTTCCATGTTAGAAACCAGGAAAACCATGATATCAATAAGAGGCGAAGCAAGGATTTAAGTATGAAGGGCTGAGATGAAAAAGCATACTGTATATAATAGGAAGTTTAAAAAAAAAAAATCATGAAAAGTCAGAAATGTTTCACACATATAGAACACCAGGAAAAAAAGTTTGGGGGGTTGTACCTCCGCTAGGCTCCTTTCCATAGTCTCAATAGTTTTTCATTATGAAATCAAACAAGTACTTGGAATATTTCTCTGGATTTGACTTTTTTCAACATTACCTGACTATAGTGCTAATAGTAAGGCCATCGCTCTGCTTTGGAATGTTGAAAAAGGAAATTAGATAAAGAACTTTACTTTCCAGACTAGTTAAATCGCATATATACATAGACATCTAAAATTTTAAAGAAAATATTTGTCCTTGTTCAAACAGAATGGATCCTTTAGGTGGGACTAATAACAATTCTACAAAGAACAGAGGACGTACTAAAGCTAAAGGCATGAAAATAAGATACTAACGAATGGTCAAACAAATAGACAAAGTGTAAAACCTATCTATAACAACAGAGCAGCTAATATGAATTCACTCCAATTACCTAGGAAGAGTTCAGAAACCACAGTCAACAAATAAGAAAAAGGAAAAGGAAAAAGGGATAGTTCAGAAACCAGCATAGTAAAAGCTTCAAAATGAAACAAATTACTACAAGGTAAGAAAACAAGGGAATCGTAGAAAGGCAAGTAGAATCTCAAGTCATATAGGTATAATGCACTAGTTATTGCCACGTAAGAGTTTATGGTGTTAAAAAGTGTCTAAAGAATAAAGATGCGTGTCTCAAATATTCTGCCTCAAATATTGATAAGAATTCCAAATGGGGAGTGTAATGCTTTCCTGAAGTGAAAATATTAAAACTGAGTTACTAGCGAGCATTAAAGAGTTCACACGAAATGCACAAATTCTCAGCTGAGTTTAAGTTCCAAATGCAAAGATAGGTGGATAGATGGCTTAACTGTGTTTTGATTTTGGCCTTTGACATCAAATTCAGAATCGGTTCTTTTTTCCAGCCTTTTCATAATATTCTTTCAACATTGATCTCAGTGAACCCCATGAAAAGGACACTGATAGGAAGCCATGAGCGTATGATAGTGACAACTCCATTTTTTATTTTAAAAAAATAGTACGCTTGAAGTTTGGTTGTTCTTTCCACATTCACTCAGACTCTCAGAGTCCAGAGCCCATAAATTCATTTTTTGAATATAACAAAGTTAGCGCCGAAGTTCTTTTATCGCATTCTTCCATTTGATATTATTTTCCGCTGGAATTTTTACTATTACTGTACTACAACTACTCCCCCCTCCACTACTTTTTTTCTGATACATTTCCTCCTCTACTTGACTGTTAGCAATATTATTGCTATTATTATTATTATTATTATTATTATTATTATTATTATTATTAAAAAGTAAAAAATTGATTTTCCTTTCCCTCTCATATGTAACTTTGCTTTAAAGCAAACATTTGCGAGTATCATAAGAACATGCCTCAACACTCAATGAAAGCTACCCTCCTCTTCCCATATCATTTCTAAGTCATTTGTGGGGTAGCCTTGACACATTCAAGTACATTTTATTCTATGCATGTATGGTAAATCCTTAATGAACCAGACATAAACTCTATTAATTTTTGAATATAAGTAATTTCTGATGGCAAAAAAAAAATATAAATAATTTCAGATCTAGTTAACTTATAAATAAATTATACTCTCTTCGATTCTAAATATAAGACCACTTTGACTTTTTTTTTAATTTTAGGAAGCAAATTAGACTACTAAATTATAACATATGTCACATGAAATTAGATTATAGGTTAGTTTATAAGTGAAATAAATTAGTTTTGATGAAAAAAATATTTTTTGGGGGACTGAAACTACTTTTTTTTGGATTAAAAAAAAAGTTAAAAAAGTCAAAGTGGTCCTATAATTAGGACCGGAGGGAGTATATTTTAACACTAGACAAATCAATAATTTATTAGAATTTTTTAATCAATTTACTTCAAAATCAATTGATAATAGAGGGCCAATATATTTTGATTTCTTTCATTCTCCCAAACACAATCAAGTGTCATCATACAAGTGAATTTGAGTTGGTAAATATTAGAATTTTACTGCTTGAAATTCATAGACTCCAAGGTCCAGCCTTGCAGCCCAAAAATCATAAAGAAAGATCGGATAAAATAAACAATATACACTGATAGCAGGTGTGTTACTGCAGGAAGAGATTTTATCAAAAGTATTATTGGATATTCTCAATAGCATTTCAGATAGAGAACCTTTTCTATAGGTGCCATGACAGAGAGCCAACGAACAAGCAGGGCAAGAAAGAACAATAAGCTTGTCCAAAAACTGAGTCATTAACAATATATAGATATTGTATAGTATAACCCAGCACATTTTCAACTTTCGACCTTTTTGAAACCAAATCCTGAAAGTTCGAAAGTTGCTTGAGATTCAACTCGAATGGCTTTTATGTGGGCAAATATTGCGCTTCGGATGATATTAACCAAAAGAGCAGCGGGTGGTATACTAATACATAGAATTGGACGGGGGAAAATTAAAATACACTACAAGGTTGCATCATATGTTATGCCAAATCGGCACCAAAACTTTTGGGATCAAGGCTTGTGTTCAGTGGTTTGAAAACTGATGATCGATCCAACCAGCCCTCATTGCTTTTATCAACATAATTATTAAATTAGTATTCTTCCACAAGGAATTTTGTGTACAAAAGAGATACAAGAATTAAAGAATACTAAAATACACAGACCAAAACTTTATGCAAAAGTTAACTAGAATTTAGGCCGCTGCCTCGTTTGAGTATAAGATGGCAAAGAAATGCCAGGAGCAGAAGCCTTTCTGCCTGGCATAGGAAATTTAACTTGACAACAATAAACAATCAATAAAAGGAGTAAAAGTATAGAGAAGACAAAAGTCGGCGATGACAGGACCTCAAAATCTTTTAAAGTTGAAATGATGGTCTTCACTTTGCTGGTTGTAGTATTCAACCAAGCGAATTTCCCTTCCACTAATGCAGCACCTAACGTCCAGGAAATATCACCTGGTCCAAATACTATCTCTACATCATCAAGATGAAGTGGCAGAAGTGCATACTCAATTAATGATGCCATATAAGCCACCCGGAAACAAAACTGTCCAGCATAAATTGGATTGTCAGACATACTGCTCAAGCCAGCCCATAAGGTAGAGCACAAGTGCTTGCCTGATCCCCAAACTTCTGTTATGTTAGCTCTTGGACTCAAATTTAGTTTGCTGTGCACAAGAAAGAAACCAGATAAAGCATGGAAGCGCCTAGTTGGGTGGGCGAGGGCTGTTAAATTATAAATATCAGAGCCTGCATGACACATAATGAGCATATAAGTGATTTGTGACCTTCATATAAATAAAAAACTGGTTTGATTAAGGACCTTCAGGCGCACCAATTAAACTCCACAATTCTTAACCGGTGATAAAACTAACTAAAGTTATCTTATTCACTGTATTTAGATAATAGTATCGTTCTCAGTTTGCACATATGTGAAATGGATACAAAGAGGGGAAAAATTCATCAGCCTTTACCAATGAATATGCATCTAACATTCACAATAGGACAAAACCCAAACCATATAGTTACAACTACCTAAAAGAACTAATTTTATAAAAAAAGAATAAGAACTGGCAGTTGACATTTCTTACCAACTGTTGGATGCGGTGCACTCAAATCGCTTAAGTTTAAAGCAGCAGCAATTGCAAGATCTTTGCACTGCCCCCAATCAGGTTCTCCAACAAGACGCACATAAGAAAGGTCATCCTTTTGGATCTTACTATGATGTTTCTGATAACCAGTACAAGAATAGCAGGTGTAGTTTTGCAAAAAATTAGATCTGAGACAAGGATGCCTGATTTCAAAGCTAACCCCAGTTTCCCCTCTACTTTGGTTCTTTGTGATCATGTAGACAGTCCTGTCAAATGCTTCATTTAAGCCAAATGCTGGCAAAGAGTATGCAATAATCTGATGTTCAATTGAATCAAGCTTCGATCTCATTGTGTGTGTATCACTATTTGTGTCACCTACCTCCATCACAATCTGCAAGGAAGAGCCACCCAAATCAAGAAGTCCCAATGTGGGAGACTTGGGATAATCAGCAAAGCTCCCCATTATGTAGTTCAAAGCCACCCAACCATAATATGCTTCTTCGCTCCCACTCAAAACTCTAATCCAACTCTTCCTATACATAAAAGAGTGATCCTTCACAACAGCTTCCACATCTTGCAAAACTTGCTCAGCATCACTGATTGCCAACCTCCTTAGCCCAGCAGTTGCTAGAACAAATATAGGGGTGTCTTTATGCCTTTCACGTGGCACCAGCTTCTCTGCCCATATAATCAATGGTTCCAAAGATTTTTTTACACCTAACGAATCATTAACAAATTTGTCTAACCCAGGCTCAGTTTGCATGCAGTGATACTGACAGGAACTTTTCCAGAGTGAACTCCGGGTTGTATTATCAGGATAAGAATGCAGCAAAACAGGCAAATTCGAAGCAGTTACACTGTCCACGACCCACTCATGTACGTTTACCCTCGTTCCCGTGCTTCCACAATCAACAACCACTGTATAATACGACCCCTTGAATACAGTATTAGCTTCTCTGTGACTCAATTCAAGATAAAATCCCAATAACAGCAGCATCATGAGGAAAATAACAGCACCAATTATCAACACCCATCTATGTTTGGCAGATTTCTTAACTTTTGAAGGGGATTGGGGGAATTCCATCAATAAAAAGCAATAATACCAGCAAGTCCCAAATCATAAGTCTAACTCCTTCTAACACTGTAGACCTCAAATTTCCCGTCACAAAAAATAGCATATCCCAGAAGCCGGCAAGAATCCTACATTATGTTATTAAAACTCAGAGAACTTTTAAGGCTGCAAAATAGAATTTGGGAAAAATAATATGAGAGTTTCAGAAATTGTAATCACCTTGGAGTAGCCAACTGTCATATAAATTCAGAAGGAGTCCGTGAATTACTCCCATTTCCACAGAATAAGATGTAATAGTTGTACTCAACACACAACACAGGGAAAAGAATTCGTGGACTCTTACGTTTCTGCGGATCACTCTTCTTTGCGCAGATCATCTGCTGTGATTGTGGATCCCTGCCTGCGCTGGAGATCCGGTGGTTGACGACTTGTGAATTATAAACATTATGGTTTCCCAACATTAATTTGATCCAACCCCTTATGTAATAAAAATTTTTTAGTTGTTTATTTTGGCAGCGAATTTTGTTTAAATTTTTTAATTTTATATTAAACATTTTTAAGGGATTGTCATGCAATTAAATGTTAACAAAAAAAAAGGCTTGTATTTTGATTTTTAAAGTAATATTTTCATATTTTTATCATTGAAGTTAAAAAAGACTGAAAATGATAACGACCATAGATGTAGCCAATTCATCCACTTTATTTTGCTTTGCTATATATGTTGGGATATTTGGACGGTGTGGTGCAACAAGTTTTTTTTTTTGACTCAAGCAGCTCATGTGAAAATGCTCAATCTAGTTTCTTTTGAACTTGCATGGCTTAAAAAACCATTAGTGCATGGGGTTTTTATTCGAGCAAGGAAGCCCATTAAAGTTAGTAGGTCTTATTGACAGATTGATTCAGGTCGGAGGTAAACAGATCAATGCCATGCGTCGGTTAAAGTGGATGCGATAACGGTTTGTTTCAATTTGGGGATGGATCGATCGGTATTAAGCAATGATTAAAGTGGATGTGATAGAGTTATCAAGATTGTGAAAATGGCTAAATTAATACTTGTTCGTCACCAAGAGCTATCAATACTCCCTCCGGTTCTAATTATAAGATCACTTTGACTTTTTTGACTTTTTTTTTAATAAAAAAAAAGTAGTTTCAATTCCAAAAAAACATATTTTTTCCTCAAAACTAATTGATTCTACTTATAAACTCACCTATAATCTAATTTCATGTGACATATGTTATAATTTAGTGGTCTAATTTGCTTCCTTAACTTCCACAAAAAAAGTCAAAGTGATCTTATATTTAGAATCAGGGAGTATATAAGCAATTTGATGTCTTGTATGGTCTCAACATTTGTTGGCCTATAAGTGTTAAGACAATTAATCATCCATCTAAACCACCCTTTTAGAGATAGTAGTATTATTGATAAGGCTAGATTGACATTATACAATGACTGACAAGCATGCTAATAGAGAGAATCTTGCTATGGCAGATTACTTGGCTATAGGCCAGCCCAGTCAGCATAATCAAATAGTCCAGTTTGCAGTAAGTTAAGAAAAAAAATACACAGGTCAAATAAAGAAATGTGCATGGCAAAACTTTTTTTGGGTTACATGTTTTTTTTTTTTTTTTTTTTTTTTTTTTGCGCCAGGTGCAACGTAATTGTTGCTATTACCGAACAACTATCGATTTTGGTGGCGCAACAACATATTCTTTTTTAATTTGAGACCCAAATTTTAAAATTTATAACTAAACCAGTAGCATTTGACCCAAAAAAAAAAAAACCAAACAGCAGTATAGATCTTTTCCTTCGGCCATAGAACAACGTAGGAGATCAATGGAGTTATCAAACAAAATTCAACTTTTTTTTCCTCCCACAATTAACTTAAAAATATTAATTAAGTGATTAAAAAAAATTTCCTTTCTTTTTATAACAAAAAAGAAAATTTCTTAAAGGGGCCCATATTTATGAATATTTCCTCACAAGGCCATTCAACTGGGTACGTCCTCGAACTCATTTCAGCTTGTTTCCATTTTCCGCTTCTTCTTCTTCTTCTTCTTCTTCTTCCATCCCAAGCCCACCACGCAATCCCGTTGCCATCAACGTTTGCAGATCTCCTTCCCTAATTTCTCCCTACGATCCTCTTCGATTATTCCACAAGCCCTTGATCGTCTTCCCCCTATTTCCATTAAAGCTTCCTGTAATTTTCTTCTCTAGGGTTTCCAAACCCCAAACGTTTATTCCATATACCAGGCAAGATTTTTTGGAGTTATTATGCCTGGCATGCTTTTGCTTCCATTTCTGACTTCTACTTATCCATGATTGATTCCCGAGAGAAACGAAGAGGGAAGTAATTAATACGAGAGACGATATGCGTGTGTGTGTGTGTGTGTGTGTGTGTGTATATATGGTTAGCATTTTTGTGACTGTGCCTCTACGCCTAATGTATAAAGGGGTTTTAAGTTATGTTTTTGATTGCTTGTTTTTTTTTCCAAATAAAAAAATGGAGCAGTGCAGAATCTGTTTCACCCGCCGATGCCCCGTAGAAAATTTACTGATGCAACTCTTGGGCCATATCCATTTCTCTTTTAAAACAATGATCCAAGCCGTCAATGTTGTTGATTATATTTCTAAACTTCATGCGGAGAATCTTAACTCAATTTACGATTGGCATGCTTGTATATGCCATAGTTGGTTCTTTATCATTGATAGTTTCATAATTGAAGCATGCTCATTTTTATGAAGTTTCATTTGCTTATATCTAGGACCTGTTGCCTGGAAATGGTGACATGTTTGTGTATAGTTGGAAGTAAGAAATAGTTTGATGCTGAGCTTATTAGTAACAAATACGTGGCATATTAGTTATTGTTGAAGGTGGAATTTGATTGTTCTGGTATATATTTGGTAGAAAATGGGATAGCACATGGCCAATTCTTATATTTGCTCGGCAAAGTATAATTTTTTATCAATGGATGAAGAAGACTGTTTTATACCAGTTGACTAGTTGGATGAGGTTCATGCCCTTTGGTGGTCTTTAGGGGATTGTTGTGGAGTTAATAACGGAATTTGTTTCAAGTGAGGAGTTTTGGGAAATATGATAAAGACATGCTCTTATATTTGAACATCAAATTTTGTAAATTAAATGCATGGAAGGATTCAATTTGCTGCTTCCAGCCACCTCAACTTAATAAATAGTATATATAGCGTTTGAATTTTCTGTGACGTTTTGATGGAGGTAATATCAACGTCTATGGACTTTAATTTTGTTGATACTATTCTGAATTTCTGATGAATTTGTTTTGAAATTGTGCTGTCTTCTATGCATGTGTGGGAATATTACGCAAGTTCTCTTATCCTTGTTTTTCTTGCAATAGGCATTTCAAGTGGCTTGAATGATTGTGTGGCAGCAACTAAGCTATGACTTCTTCAAGTATGCTGAGTGGGGATCGCAGGTATCTTTTGATTTGTTCCTTTGGTATCTGTTTTGTATAGTGATACGATGTTTTGTATAGTGATACGATAGTGCAGGAAACCTAATGAAATTTGTGTTCAAATTATGGTGCTATCTCTAATCCTCAGTCTTTACCAATGAGGAGGTTTCAATAAGATTTGAGAATATTAGTGCTAATTCTGTTGCAGGTGGGGCTCTTCGAGTTCCAGAAGGGGTGGTATGACTGTATTAGGCAAAGTTGCAGTTCCAAAACCTATTAATTTGCCCAGTCAAAGGTATTTAGGTTCCTTCTGAACTTGTTATTTTTTGATCTACTTAATGTGGTCAGTTGCCTTCTGAAAATTTCCCTTTTGTTCTGTATTTAGGTTAGAAAATCATGGACTGGACCCAAGTGTGGAGATCGTTCCCAAGTAAGAAAATATTTGTTGATGTGATATGATATTTTATTATTTCATCTACTCTTTTTTTTAATTGATGTTTGTTTTGCCTGAAGTGATGTAATCTATTTATTGTGGTTAGGGGTACCCTCAGCTGGGGCAGTAAATCATCTTCTGCATCAAATGCTTGGGGGTCATCTCTCTCACCAAATACTGATGGTGGTAGTAGCTCACCGAGTCGTCTCAGTGCCCGTCCATCATCAGGTGGAAGTGGCACAAGGCCTTCGACGGCTGGCAGTGATAGGGCTCTTGAACCTACTGCAAATGCATGGGGTCCAAATTCTAGGCCATCATCAGCATCTGGTTCGCTAACAACAAATCAGGCTTCACTGGCATCTCTGCGTCCTCGGAGTGCAGAAACGAGACCCAATAGCTCACAGTTGTCTCGATTTGCTGAATCCTCGTCTGAAAATCCTACAGGTTGGAGTGCTGCAAGGACTGCAGACAAGCTGGTGGGCTGTAAACTTGAGTATTTTATGTGCTTAAAAGATTACAATATATTATTTGTTGTACTGTCATTAATATTTTGATTTGGGTTGGTTTAAGTCATGCATGAGTTGTTCCTTAACTCTGTAAATGTGTTCTAGGAATTTGGTTGGGATGGTAATTCCTTCTTTTCTGTGCAACAATGCACTTTTGGAATTGGTGTCAAGCTCAGTTTGCATGCAATTAAACATAAAGTATAGCTTGCA
The DNA here is from genome assembly GCA_037074515.1 of Mimosa bimucronata. Lineage (NCBI taxonomy): Eukaryota > Viridiplantae > Streptophyta > Magnoliopsida > Fabales > Fabaceae > Mimosa > Mimosa bimucronata. The sequence goes on from CM073448.1 coordinate 7,555,432, forward strand.
AGTTATTAAACATATTAGCATAAAATATATAGCAAACTGTAGTATTTATAAATCATGAATATTGTAATTCACTTGAGGCTTTGTTTGATGCTTGGAATAGCATTTTTATTTTGTAGCTATATGTCAGTATTTGTTTGTGGAAGGATATTTTATCTTGTATGACTAACAGAATAAGATCTGTGGCATAGAAATTTCAAACATATTGCATTAATTATGTTTTGAGGGAAGTGGGTTGAATTCACTGTGTGTTATGCAGTCAAAGTTTTACCCCCCCACCCCCCCAAAAAAAAAAAAGAATCCCTCTAATCTCAGCATTACCTGCCCATGGCTGCTTCTAAGTTGCGTTTACTACTAGCCCTTCTGATAACAACATTTTTTCCTGGGTGCAAACGCAGGGAGCCAAGAATGAGGAGTTCTCTCTTAGTTCCGGAGATTTTCCAACTCTTGGTTCTGAAAAGGACAAGTCACCAAAGAATTCCGAGTTGCTAGGTAATGTTTCTGTGCCTTTTTTTCTGTTTAAATATCCTTTTATAATTTTATTACACTTATTTTTGGCAGTGAAGCAATTATTCATTGTTCTATGAGGCATGAAAGATACTAAGGAGGAGGCTTATGTATCTTATCCTTTCAACAAAAGAAAATGAGAAAATTTAGAATAAGTTAAATGAAAGACAAGAAAGTCAAATATGAAATGGAGCTGTGCTGTGCAGCTCCTCTGCATATTAGAGAGACCAACTGAATAAAAAGTTATTCATTCCGTGCCTCATATTTAAATGGGTTGAAGAGATATATTCCAAAACCTGCTGCTAAAGAAATGCTTGTCTTGGGGATTTTTTTGCTTGAGTATGTTGTCATCCCTCCCCAATTTGTCTATTGTGATTTTTTTTTTTGAGTGTTAGGCAGTTCTGAAAGTATGGCTGCCTGTTCCTTTATTATAGTGTGGCTTCATGAGTAAATTGGAATCAATGTGATGGTCATTCTATTTATTTGTCATTGGTGAATGATCATAGTGAGATAATACTGTTTTTAATTAAGGAGTAATTAATTTATCTGATGTTGGTAGTTATTTATGCTGAAATCATTGGATAACTTTCAAAAATTAGACAAAAGATATATTACAATATTTTTTAGCTTAATTGGGATCTTCTATGAGAGGTAATTTTTTTTTAATCTATTTTTGGCAGACCATAATTCTCATGGTCGTCCTGGCTCATCTTCTGGTCTTGGGAAAGAAAAGGCTGAAACCGTTGGTTTGTCCACTTGCTCTTGCCCCTGTGTTGGCATATTACTGCAATTTTGCTTCTTTCTGTTACTACTGAAAGAATTTGTTCTTTCGTCTAAGATAGTGTTTCATTTTGGTAATTTGCAGGTGATGTCTCGGCCGATGCAAATGTCAGGGGTGGAGCAGTTGATTCTTCGAGAGGTGACTATCAGATGCACGGTGATGATGTAATGAAGCCTGATGTGGAGAAATGGCAGGGGAATCCCCAGCCTTACCCTGGTTCTGGGATTGGTCCTCAGCATTATGATGCTTGGCATGTTCCTCCAGTAAATAATCCTCAAGGCGGTGTTTGGTTTAGAGGACCGCCTGGTGGCCCCCCATTTGGAGGTCCTGTTCCTCCTGGTGGATTTCCAATTGAACCATTTTCTTATTATCGTCCTCATATTCCTCCTACTGGTCTTGTCAACCCACCACCGGTCCCTCCTCCAGGGGCTGGTCCACGAGGGCCCCATCCAAAGAATGGAGATGCGTACAGGCCTCATATGCCTGATTCATATATTCGTCCGGGTATGCCTATTAGACCTAGTTTTTATCCTGGTCCAATGGCCTATGATGGATATTATAGTGCACCAATGAGTTATTGCAATTCAAATGATCGGGATGGTCCTTTCATGGGAATGTCAGGTGGACCCACTGTTTATAGCAGGTACCCAGTTCAAAATCCTCCTGAGTCTGGCAACATACAAGGTAGATCTGGGGTACATGCTTCTTCTGGAAAGCAATCCTCAAAGCAAGGGGAATCCAGCCATCCTCCTGATACTGGTGGACCATACAGAGTTCTTTTAAAGCAAAACAATGTATGGGATGGAAAAAATGAACCATCAAACTGGGAGGACTCAGAGACGGCAAACGCACATGCTGATGGGAGAGATCATAAAAGGCGTCCTGCCTGGGAGAATGAGCAGAAATCAGATTACAGAATAACTGAGATGAATTCAAGGGCAGTTGCTGGTGGGGAAGAAGCTTTGCAGGCTCCAGAAAACCGAGGATCTAATTATGTTGTCAAAGCTGAACATTCTGATAGTTCTGGGAATATCAAGACGTCAAATGACAGTGCTGCAAGGAAATTGGATGGCACTACCTCTAGTGTGGAACAAGTCCCCTTGCGACCAGTTGCCCCAAAAGAATCCAGCTTAATTCAGAAGATAGAGGGTTTGAATGCAAAAGCAAGGGATAGTTCATCTGCTAAGAGTAGGGAGGAGCGAAGGAATAAATTTCACACTTCTAGTGCTCCAGTTAATCATTTAGAAAATGGAGTAGTTGCTGTTGATGCACTTCCTGAGAGAAAATGTGCTTCTGAAGTCTTAAATCCACCTCTTCGTGAAGTGAATGCCTCTGTTGGAGAAAAGAATATTGAATCCTTGCCTTTCAGTGGAACTGCAACATCCAGGTTTGTTCATAACTTATTGGTATCAACTGCAGTAACTGTGCTTTTAACAAGGGGAAAGTATTGAAATGCCTGTTTACAGGCGAGCTGATCATGGCATTCAAGGTAGAGCAGATCATCGTAATAAGGGAAGATTCAACAGTCAAGATGCTGATGAGTGGCGAAAGAAGACAGTTGATGCTGATTCCAACCCATCAAGTTCACAGTTGAAAGCATCTAATGTTCATATTGGCGACCACCGAATATCCATTGGAACCTATGACAGGTCTGGCTCCTATAACCAAGCTAGGCATGATGGTGAGTCAGTGCAGTCCATGACTGATCCAACTGCCAGTCAGGCACAGGTAATAGTAAATGTGTAAAATACACAGGCACCCCCTCTATTTTAACTAAACATATTTTCAGAGACCTCCCTTCTATTTTTAAAACTTATATAAACCCTCCTAAAATAAAAAGTTACATAACACATGCTTCCCCTCTAGTTTTGAGTCTTTATGTCCATTCACCCAACTACTATATGATGTAAAACTTTGCATCGTTACATGCTAGTTAAATAATATTCCTTGGACCAGAATATCCTTCAGTAGCATGAATTCTATTTGAAAAATAATGTATTTAAAAATTTTAATGCATATCTTTTTAATCTTTTGTATCACATTATAATTTTTATAGTTCCATAAATATACTTTAGTAATTGTATAAATTTGAAAATTGAAGTTGCCTAAAATAATATTTTCAATATATATCTAAAAGAATTAAATAAAAAAGGAACCTAACATATTGAGGATAAATTAGCCAATATAATTCATGTTTATTTTACTTTTGAATTTTGTTAATTTCAAAATAATTTTTTTTATATAATTATTTAAATATTATTATAAATATTTAAAGTTCTTTAAATGAAAGAAGGTATATAACTAAAGATGAGGCTAATTATTAGTAATTTTGAATATTTTTACACTATTTAATTAATAAAATCAAGCATATAAGAATCTTTAGTAGAATATTTATAGTGGTGTTAAAAATTAGATTTAAATGTTGGTTTTGAAATCAGAGAGGAGGCCTTTGCAGTTTTGGCAAACCTGAAGGGAAGTCATTGTATTTTACTATTGTATAAATCAGTAATGTATTTGCTGGCTTCTGTGCATCAGCACTTATACAATATGCTTTGAAACTTTCCAGCGTGCTAAAATGAAAGAATTAACTAAGCAAAGGACTAAGCAGCTGCAAGAGGAAGAGGAGGAGCCTATAAGGAAGCAGAAGGATCTTAACAAGCGTAGGCAAGTGGTGGAAGGATCTAATATTAAAGAGAATGCTACAAGTTCTGCCCTCCAGAATAAGACAGTGGAATCACAAGCTTCTGAATTGGCAAATTTGGCTGGCAAATCTGGGGCATCTATGATGTATAGCCCCAATAGTCAGATAAGTGTGAATAAAGTTGGAACATCACCTACCTCGGAAAAAATAAATTCTGGCAAAGATTCTGTTCCTAATCAATCAGAGACCTTGCACCAGGATGTTAATGGTGCTGAAGCTACTCGTGCCATACAGGTTCAAAATAGTATTACTACAAAGCAGAGACGAGTGGGCTATAAACAAAAGCAGAATGTTCCATCCAATGAAAAGCTTATTTCTGTTACCCTGGCTGCCTCAAAAGTTGAGAATGGTGCAGCGATTGATGATGCTGTGTCTCCTGGGATTGTAACAAATGAAGTCTGTTCTGCTGGTGGCTTGGCTGCTGTGGCTGAATCTTCTGTAAACCAGAAAAAGAAGAATAATAAGAATGGAAAGAACAAACACAGATTTGAGGAGAGTTCATCTTTTGTGGCATCATTACCATTGGCAACCCCAAAGGAAGCCAATTTATCTAAAAATCCTGTGGAAAGTGATCAGCCCAAGGCTTCTAGCTTTGAGTTAAATCAGGACTCAGTTCAACCTACTTCCTTTTCTAAAGATTCAAATCAGCATTCAGAGCGGCCTAGAAATTCACCAAAAGAAGAATCCCATGGTAGGTTGAGCAATCAATGGAAATCTCAGAATTCTAGAAGGATGCCTAGAAACATGCAGGCGAATAGACCAGCAGAGAAGTCACATGGGAATGATGCTGTGATTTGGGCACCAGTTAAACCACAAAGTAAGATGGATGCTGCAGATGAATCAGTTGACAAAAGTAAATTTGAGACAGTTAACTCAGTAAAGGGTGACCAGCAAGTGCAGAATAATATGAAAAATAAGAGGGCTGAAATGGAGAGATATATTCCAAAGCCTGCTGCTAAAGAGATGGCTCAGCAAGGAAGTGTACAACAGGTGGCTTCATCAGTCAATGAGGGTCCTACAAATGAGTTTGTTGGAAGAGTTGGTTCTGCTTCGCAGGGTTCTCAGATTTCTCAACATACCAGCTCAACTGTTGTTAAAGTGGCCAGTGGAATGGAGTCTAAGAATGGAGATGGAAGGCAAACTAAGCCGGGTAAAACTCATGGATCGTGGCGGCAAAGGGGTTCAACAGAATCTTCTAATGTGCATGATGCAGAGGAAGGACTGCATTCTGATCCAAACAATGGTCAAAGTCTGCAAATATCAACTGAACGTCAACAGGCTCAGGTGTCTGACATGAGCTCAGTGAAGGGTCAAACCAAGCATGTTAGTGACTCCATTGATCTTGATGGGTCGTTCCACCTCAACAATCAGGATCCAACTGCTCAGCCTTCTGCACCTGCTGTTAAAGATCAAGTAGTAACAGGCAGGGCGAGGCGAGGCCCATTCAGAGGACACAAGGGCATGGGAATGAACCATGACATTGATCAAAGGAAACATGATCGGGGGGCTGAGAAAATCGAATTGCAGGTCTCATCTTCTGAGACTGGTCAACCAGATGTTGGTGCTGCTTTGAAGGAAAATCGAAGTGGTGGGGAACGTTTGACAGCTCACTGGCAACCTAAATCCCTGGCTTTTAGTAGTCAGCAGGGTAGTAGACCCAGTTATCAGAGTGTTGGTTCAGAGGCAAGTCAGGCAATTAAAATGGATTCCACTCATGGAAGTTTATCTCATCCAGGAGGCCCTGGCAAGGAGATTGACACACATTCTGCCCGACCTCACCATGAGCCACCAGTCTCAGAGAAGGGCAAGGCTGGGGAAGCTACAAATATGGGGAACCAAGAACCTAAAAGAGAGAGAAGAAATGCTCCCCCAAAGGGTCGATCCCATTCCCCAAGTCAGGTAAATGTGAGCTCAGCTGAGCCGCCTCCAACTAGTATGGATTTCAGACCTGAGCAGCGTTTGTCATCTGGGTTTCGTAGAAATGGAAACCAAAATCTTTTTGGAAGGGGGCATGAATCTAGAGGAGATTGGAAATCATCTGGGCAAGACCACAGACATTATAACCAACCTCGGGAAAGGCAAGCTCATAACTCACAATATGAGTACCACCCTGTAGGGCCACATGATAATAGCAAATCAGACAACTCAGAAAGACCCAAAGACAGCAATCATAATGGAGGAAGATATAGGGAGAGAAGTCAAATGCACTCTAGAGGAGGTGGGGGGAATTTTTATGGACGTCAGGGTGGTTCTTTTGATTAAACGCTGTTAATTAATGGAGAGGGGCACTATAAAATGGTCTGTTTTCCATCAGGAGCCAAACCTCCATTTTCTGTGCCATTTTCAGGTATATGTAGCTTAGGTTTCAGATGCAATTGAATTGTAAATGCACATGTATTATATTCTGATGATCGGTGCATGCTTTCAGCAGGGCCAATAGCAACGAAGATGGTGCCCTCAAATTTTGTGGGCGCTGTGGGTGAGAGAAGGTCTGGCTGCTGTGTAGTTGGTTGTTATTTTTTGCTGTATCTGATTTGAAATGTTAATTTCATGGCATTTTGTTTTTGTTTTTATGGAATTCTTCGACAATTTAAAAGTTTCAACGAGCCCTATTATAGAAGCCTCACTTGCTTTTTGTGGTGAAGTTTTACAGGCACATGCGTAGAGTGTAGTCCCGTCTTTGCTGGGAAAAAATGTGCTGACGTACAGTATTTTTTTTTTTTTTTTTTATCTTGTCTCAAGATGATAGTTAGTGGCGATAAAAAAGAATTTATGTGATACTCTTTTCTACAGTGCACCAAAGCCTTGTTTTTCCAAGTTCTTTTTGTTGACCAAGGAGGTTGAAAACCCCATTCTTGGTATTGCGTTCCTTCATCAGTGGGTGCAATAACCTGTAAATCTGGGCTTGGGTGCCCATGGCCGTGGAAAGCTTGGCAGTCGTTTGGTCAATTTTTGCTTTTAACAAACATTAGTACTGTTAATACTATGCAGGTAAAAAAAAAAGCTCTGAAAAGAGATTATTAGGTTGTTTATGTTTGATTAATAGAAGGTATATTTTTTCAGTTGACATATATAGACAATTTATAGTAAAATCAATACACCATAAGAATTATGCAAGTTCTTAAGAAGCTGACGTAAATGTAAACAATTTAAGGTAGTATATTTTTCATCAATAATTTTTCCAAAAAAATGGACTAACTCTTATAATTACACCAAAGGAGTAACATTTGCGGTATTTAATTGATATTTAATATTTAATGCGTAGATTCCTAATATTATGCCCAACTGATCCAATATAGAAGAGATGATTGTACGTTTTAGTTTGAAGAATTTGGGAGGGGAAAAGGTTTTTGGATGGAGAAAAGGAAAACTCCACAAACTTCTTTTTTATAGTTCTATTGGCCTGGATTCTATCAAGTAGTCTACATATAGAATCCAAATAACTAAGCCAAATAACTCCTGGCATGCTCACAATACAGGCCTCTTTTAATCTTCAGAAGAACTGATCCCTCAAATCAAGGTGTTATGGAATCTGATATCAATAATAAGTTGCTGCAAATGTTCACAAGGGTCATCTTCACGATTGAAAACCCTTCTCCACATATTGCAACTTTGTCTTCTTTCCCTTCCAGCCTTTCTTCTTTTTGTATTTAGAACTAGTGTACTCTCTTCAGTCCTAATTATAAGAGCCAGTTGACTTTTTTTGGAAAAATTAAGGATGCAAAATACACCACATTAAATTGTTTATATTTGTCTTTTCTCCACAAAACTAAGTTATTTTACTTATAAACTATCATATAATCTAATTACATGTCACATGTATTAAGATTTAGGGGTCTAATCTGCTTATTTAATCTCACTAAAAAAAGTCAACTGGCTCTTATAATTAAGACCGAAGGTAGTATTATGTTTTTTTATGACTGTTTTTAATGATAATTGTCTTACTAAAAAAAGGCTTCCATGACGTTTTCAGTGTTTTTGGATTTAGATATAGCCATTACAGAAACATTTGGTTTGATCGTTCAAAAATCATTCATCTAGTTCTCAATTCTTAATTTTACTATAAAATACTATAATATTTTGTAGTGATGTGATGGACATATTGAAGAAGTTTTTTTTTTTATTCTCTTGTGTGAACATTGGCTGCTCAGAATTCAAGGGTTTAATATCTAGGAGTTCATTTGATCACAAGTTTGGAGAGAGCTAGAAAAGCAACACTAGGAGCAATGTATTAGTAACATCTTAAAATTTTGATTCTAAGGTTTAAATAATTAATATACAAAAATTAAATGTAGAAATTACATTATCTATATTTAGATAATTTTAATTTAAGTATTTCAGATTTAATAATAATCTTGCAAATATTTTAAGAGATAATTTATCTAAGAGGGATAGATTTTAAAAATATAATCCCTAGGCACGGCTTTAGGAAAAGAGATGAACATTGATTGAGCATGTACAGTGAATATTTTGACCCTTATCTCATTTAAGAAACATTCATTATCTAAACATATTTGAAATATATTAAACGAGTTATATGATCATGATATTGTGCTTGAGATTTTTTGTTTAGGGAAAAAGACAAAAAAATCTCTTTCAATTTGCAAAATCCCAAATAAGGAATTTTGAGTTGTTAATGGTTGTTAATACCTATCATGAAGTTGTTATTGAGATTTTGCAAATTGGAAGGGATTTTTTTGTCTTTTTCCCTTTTGTTTACATGCGAAAAATCATATATAGTAAAGGGAAAATTCCAAAAAAGACCCTCAAATTATTAAAAGGATACTTTGCTACAACGAATTTTAGAAAGGATAATTAAGTATAATTGATTGAATCGTCCAAACTAAATTTAAGTGAAATGTCTAAAATGCCCTTGGTACAAATTATCATCACTAACTTCCTTTGTTCGTTCCCAGAATTGTATAGAGGATTAGGGGTGAGTAACGGGCGGGTACGGGTGGCCCGTGGGGCGACCCGTTACCCGCCCGTTTATTCTACACGGGTACGGGCTTACCCGTACCCGTGTAGTTACCCGTTTAGCCCGTTTAATAACGGGCTAAACGGGTACGGGTTAAATGGGCGGGTACCCATTTACCCGTTTAACCCGTATGCTTAAAAAAAAAGAGCAGCAAGTCAGGAAGGGTCAAATAATGTGCGCACACAACACAGACATGATTCAAGCTTATCATTAACAAAATGTATATCAACATTTGCAAGATACCCGTGTCTAAAAAAAAATTGTTATGTCCTTCTTACTAATATATTTTTTTTATGGAAGGTATTTTTGAAAAAGTTGAGGAAAATCAATTGAAAATTTTATCCACAAAAAATGCAAATATTATGAAAACATCCATGTATAGAGTATTAGTATTCCCTTTCAGGTTATTTTCTAGCAAAAAATTTCGAATCACCCAAATAAGGACCTAATAAATTTTCATACTGTGCAATATACAAATGTTATATGTAGAGATGATATTAATTCCCTTATATACAGTACACTATTCTGATTTATGTACTTATCATCAATAATAAAATTTTCAATTATCGATTTTTCCCCATTTTTTATCTACAAGGATGTGTGAAATGAATAAAAACGATTGACTATATTGCATTATTGGGTGAAAAACAAAAAACTGTCTTATTTAATTGGTGACCACACACATTGATTCACTGTAGTCATCATCATTTCTTTGCTGTTCGTGTTCAGAGACTGATAGAGTACTTTTTTTTTTAAAAAAATACTGTGATACACGTGATTCAAGTGATGAAGGCTGAGGGTATTTTTTTTTTTTAAAAAAAGCACATATACGGGTACGGGCGGGTCACGAGTGGCCCGTGGCCTACCCCGTACCCGTACCCGTATATATCAAAACGGGCGGGGCCAGCCCGTTTATGCTACGGGCCCAAAACGGGCGGGCTTCGACTGGTAAAAAACTGCGGGCTCCGGGCGGGGCCCGCGGGTTCCGGGTTCTTTGCTCACCCCTATAGAGGATTACCAAAACCAGATATGGGGATTATCAACTTGGAATAGAGGATTACCAACACGTTTATATCCAATTACAACATCATTACCAACTTCCTTTGTTCGTTCCCAAAATTGTACAGAGGATTACCAAAACCGGATATAGGGATTACCAACTTGGGATATGGGATTACTTACAACATCATTATCAACTTCCTTTCTTCGTACCCAGAATTGTATAGGGGATTACCAACTTGAGATAGGGGATTATCAACATGTTTCGGTAAAAAAAATAATAATTTGAATCAAGGGCATTTTAGACATTTTTTAAAAATTTGGGGTTGGACAATCCAGTCATTGTATTGAACTGTCCTTTTTGAAATTCGTTATAGCAAAGTATCATTTTGGTAATTTGAGGGTCTTTTTTTGGAATTTTCCCTATAGTAAATCAATAGAAAAATTAAAAGTGAATAAATAAAGTTATTAGAAAAAGAAAAAAAATAAGATAATATAAGATACAAATAAAAGAAAAAGAGATGTACATATATAATATGTATATATATAATCTCATATGCACATATTAGTTATATGCATCAATATCGTTTTTCTTATTTAAAAACAATGAGAGTTTTGGACTTCTTTTTAAGAGCTCAACTTATGAACTCAATTTCACACTCAATCTCTTCTGACTACAGAATGCCCTTTGTTCTATCCACGAAATGGAAGTTGTATTATATATAACATCTCCATTTTAATAATCTTTAGGTAAGTTGATTTTTTTTATTTAGAAATTTTAAAAACATTTCAAATTTTAAAATTTTAGTTATGAAAATTAGATTATGGGTTTTATTTTTCGCATGAAATTTAAAAAGAAAAAAAATTAGAAAAAGACCGTTAAAATAGGAAAAAAGCAGTTGCATGTATCGAATTTCAAAAAGGACAAAAACATACAGTTGACTTAACCGTCGTTTACAAATTTAAAAGAAATGACAAAAATACATTTTAACAAAATTTATTATTTTTTAAATAAAAAAGAACCCACCATGGGAGGCTGGCTGTGGTGGGTCCTTTTTTATTTAAAAAATAATAAGTTTTGTTGAGAGGCGTTTTATCATTTTCTTTCAATTTAGAAAGGACAGTAAGATCAGTGGTATGTTTATGACCTTTTTAAAATTTGCTACATCTAATAAATCTTTTTATATTTTGACAGTATTTTTTTTTTGAATTTTCCTTTTAAATGTCCATTATAACCAAATTTATTTTTACAAAGGTATCAGGTAGAAAAAATTTATTTTTAAAAATCTCGTAATTATAAGTTAACTTTTAAAAGCCATTCTCTCAGCTTAACCAAACATCCGCCTATTATTATGGTTAAAAATTTAACAGTCACACAAAAAATTCTGATTAAAAAGATCAAAGAAGAATATAAAAAATAAGAATTAATCTCTAGTCATATTTTTTATATTTATTATGCATTTTTAATGTACTTCGGTAAAATAATTGTCCAAGAGTTGATTTTTTCAATGTAGAAAAAGGGAATTTTTTTTTTTCAGTGCGACCAAAAAACTAATTTTATTATGAGTCAGAGTCAGTTTTCGGCTATTCATTTATTTGTCTGCAAATTAAAAAGAAAAAAGAAAATTTAAGCGGCAAATTATAGCCGTTGGACGCGCGGCGTGAGAGTTACGCTTTTTTTTTTTTTTTTAATGTCTAATATTATTTTGGTTACTTTTTGAATGTAAAAAAACAAGGGTTCACTGCGACCAAATTCATTTATTTGTCTGCAAACTAAAAAAAAAAAAGAGAGAAAGAAATCCAAGCGGCAAATTAGAAGAAAAAAGGAAAGTAAGAAATCCAAGAGGCAAAAATTATAGCCGTTGACACGCCTTATTTTTTTTTTTTTGGGCAGCCTCGTAAAAGTGACGCTACCATGTTGGCATATAAAAGCCTTAGTGCGCGCCACTTCCACTCAGAGTCTCAGACCCTTCTCCTTCCCTCTCCCGCTTCTTCGGACCCCAAATTGAAACCCTAAACCCTAAATTCACCTGCTTCAGCTTTGTCGAGGGTTTGACATTGGAAAGGGGGCATGAATCTAGTGGAGATTGGAAATCATCTGGGCAAGACCACAGACATTATATAACTCACAATATGAGTACCACCCTATAGGGCCACATGATAATAGCAAATCAGACAACTCAGAAAGACTTGAAGACAGCAATCACAAATGGTCGGCCATTTTCAGGTACATATGTAGGTTAGGTTTCAGATGCAATTGAATTGTGAATGCACTTGTATTATCTTCTGATGATCGGTGCATGCTTTGAACAGGGCCGATAGCAACGAAGATGGTGCCCTCGAATTTTGGGTGCTGAGGACGAGAGAAGGTCTTGGTGCTGTGTCGTTGGTTGTTATTTTCCTCTGTATCTGATTGGAAATATTACTTTCATAGCATTTTGTTTCTGTCTTTATGGAATCCTTTGACAATTTAAAATTTTCAACGAGCCCTATTATAGAAGCCTCACTTGCTTTTTGTGGTGAATTTTTGCAGGCACATGCGTAGACCCGTTTCTGCTGGGGAAAAATGTGCTGACGTACAGTAATTTCTTAAAGATTATTCGAGATATGTGCACTTCAAATGCTAGTTTCTCTGGGTTTACAAGAGCTTGCACTGAGATTATTTCACGTGTTAGCGATGATGACTCAAGTATCGAGGTAATCGAGAATTTACCGTTGCCTCTAATATTCAAAGATTGCCCAGCCGTATGATCTTTGGTCATGGTCCCACTAAAGTCTTGGTTCTTTTAAATCCCGCATTAGATGGGCACTGTTTTTGTTGAGGATCCTAAGATCTTAAAATCTTATGATCCAAATAACAAACTTGACAGCCTTGGTTTTAATATATGTATGTCATAGAAATTGTATGTTAGTAATTAATTTGTGGTATTCAAATTTTAGTCATGGTTGCTGACGTGAAATTATTGGCTGCATTTGCATATTTGAAGGTTGCTGTTCTTTTTAATTTATATTGTTATTATTTGTACTATTTCAAGTTAAAAGCTTTTAACTGTGGAAGTACTGCTGTGCCATGCAAGTGTTCACTGTTGCAAATGTTTGTCTTTTGGATGTATATATGTTCATTTAAGGATAGCCTCCATGTAGGATACATCCCCTCAACTCCTCGGACACCAAATATTTTCCCTATCATAATTTTTATACAGGGCCTTGTTTGCAAAATTTTTTATGAGTTCTGGTTTGAGGGGCCTTCAAGCTTACAGACTCAAGTGTATGGAGATGGTAGCTTTATTTCACTCAAGGTGGCTAAGAAAACTGAGCAAATTGTTGAAACGTTGAGGAAAATGCCAATGATCAGCTTCTTGTAATTGTTATTTAGCGCAATTTATCCCTTGATTTTTTGCCACGATCTGCAAAAGCCATTGGGATCAACCCTGTTTCCCTCACGACAGTGCGTAAGCGTTGAGTTGATGTGCAAGTGCTTGCTAGAGAAAATCTTGCTGGTACTCTGGTTTTATTGTAATTAGTATTTTGCATTTGTCTATGTTGAAATGGAAATAAAATCATTGTGCACTTTTTTTTTTCAGGTTGAGGAAGCTAACAGCAATGAAGTGGAGTTGCATGCAGTTCCATATGTTCCTGTATACCATAATATACCCGCCTATTTATGTTTTGACAAATTTCCTGTGATATTATTAGGCAAATTTGAGGGAGAATCCCCCGGTAGTTAGAGCAAAGGCTTTACGAGCAGTAAGTTGAAATTATTTTGTAACCTCTGCTTTGCTAGTGGACCTTAGATGGTTATGTTTTGACATAGTGAATTTTGTTGCACTGTTCATTTGACTTGATCAGGTTAGTACTGTTGTAGAAGCTGATCCAGAGGTGTTGGGTGACAAACGAATACAATCAGCTGTTGAAGGAAGGTTTTGTGACATTGCAATATCTATTAGAGAAGCAGCATTAGAGCTTGTTGGTAGGCAGGTTGCTTTGCACCTTGAAGTGGGTTTTTAAGGTATGTGTTCATTTGTCTACATCAATGGAAAATTTATTATTTTTTATTGCTGCTATGGTGCTTTTTATAGCTTGTATCAGCTTTATTAGCAATGCAAATTTGGGTTTACAGTGCTGTTTGTTTCTAAATCTTAATGTAGTATTTTGAGAAGATTGCTGAGAGGATAAAATATACTGGGGTTAGTGTTCGGAAGCGTGCCATCCATATTATTTGGGAAAAGTGCGCTTTAGATGCTAGTTTCGCTGGGTTTACAAGAGCATGCAATCAGATGAGTGTTCTGTATTTTGATAAAACTTTAGAGATATTACATGTTCATATCTACACTATGATGCCATGCCTAATTTTTGTGGAATCCGAATCCTACCTTTAAGGTGCTATACCTTTTAATATATCATTTTAACATAAACTCGTTTAGATTTAATCTTACCTTTAAGGTGCTATGTCCCATATTTATGAAGGAGTTCATCGTCGCTTGTTTATGTAGAACTTTCTTGCTTGCAAGGACATAATGGTTAAGGACGGGGCAAGATTAAATTTGCATCACACCATCTTCTCATTTGTCCGATCTTTCATGTCTTGTTGCCTCTAGTTTGCAACACCACCGAATGGTATGAGCCATTCAGCGCCAAGGATTGTGATTTCTCCACCTAGCTCACAAACGTATCAATCTCCAAAATCGTGCAAGGTCTTTTCCCTTCCTTTTTTCAGAGGATCTTGGAAGTTTTCCCTATTTGCTCCTCTCGTGTTTAGGATACGTTGCTCTGCCTTCTTAGTGCTCTCATCAACTTGTATTCTCATAACTCCTTAACTTTCACTGCGACATGCACGCTATGATGCTGTGCCCTTTTCGCAGTAAGTTATTTTGACGTATACTCGTTTAGATATGAATTAAGTGTCATGTTGTTTCAGCTTCTTTTATTTAGTGGGGTTGGTTTGTTTCTTGGCGTTAAGAAGATTGAGCCACTGAGGAGCGAAAAGTGAACAAGGGTGAACTGATTATGCAATAGGAGGCAAACAGAGGGTCGTGTGCGTGACGGGGGATCTTATCTTGTTTGAGTGCCTAATGTCCTTAAAGGTTTTGATTAGTCTATAACAAGTCGAGGTTAAGGGTTCTTTATGTAATCTTGGGCAATGGTGATTAAGGTAGAGGATGACTGACGAATCCGGCAAAGGTGCCGCCAGAACCGGGAATGGAGTAATCCTTAGTTTTGCTCACAGATTATCATGTAATCCATCCGCAATTCTTAAATTGCTGACGGGACATCTTGATCTGCGATCCTCTACCGTCAGTTCCCGTATTTATGAAGGAGTTCTTCCTCGCTTGTTTATGGAGTACTTTCTTGCTTGCAAGGACATGATGGTTAAGGACGGGGCAAGATCAACTTTGCGTCACACCATCTTCTCGTTTCCGACTTTTAATGTCTTGTTGCCTCTAGTTTGCAACACCACCGAATGGTATGAGCCCTTCAGCGCAAAGGATTGTGATTTCTCCACCTAGCTCACAAACGTATCAATCTGCGAAATCTTGCAAGGTCTTTTCCCTTCCTCTTTTCAGAAGATCTTGGAAGTTTTCCTTATTTGCTCTTCTCTTGTTCATGATAGGTTGCTCTGCCTTCGTAGGGCTACCTCTATTCTTATAACTCCTTAACTTTCACTGCGACATGCACGCAATGATCATGTGCCCTATTCGTAGTAAGTTATTTTGATGTATACTCGTTTAGATTTGAATTAAGTGTCATGTTGTTTCAGCTTCTTTTAATTGGTGGGGTTGGGTTGTTTCTTGGCGTAGAGAGGATTGAGCCACTGAGGAGCGAAAAGTGAACAAGGGTGAACTGATTATGAAATAGGAGGCAAACAGAGGGTCGTGTGCGTGACGGGGGATCTTATCTTGTTTGAGTGACTAATGTCCTTAAAGGTTTTGATTAGTCTATAACAAGTCGAGGTTAAGGGTTCTTTATGTAATCTTAGGCATTGGTGATTAAGGTAGAGGATGACTGACTAATCCGGCAAAGGTGCCGTCAGAACCGGGAATGGAGTAATCCTCCGTTTTGCTCGCAGATTATCATGTAATCCATCCGCAATTCTTAAATTGCTGACGGGACATCTTGATCTGCGATCCTCTACCGTCAGTTCCCTTATTTATGAAGGAGTTCTTCCTCGCTTGTTTATGGAGTACTTTCTTGCTTGCAAGGACATGATAGTTAAGGACGGGGCAAGATCAACTTTGCGTCACACCATCTTCTCGTTTCCGACTTTTCATGTCTTGTTGCCTTTAGTTTGCAACACCACCGAATGGTATGAGCCCTTCAGCGCCAAGGATTGTGATTTCTCCACCTAGCTCACAAACGTATCAATCTGCGAAATCTTGCAAGGTGTTTTCCCTTCCTCTTTTCAGAAGATCTTGGAAGTTTTCCCTATTTGCTCTTCTCTTGTTCATGATAGGTTGCTCTGCCTTCTTAGGGCTACCTGTATTCTTATAACTCCTTAACTTTCACTGCGACATGCACGCAATGATCTTGTGCCCTATTCGTAGTAAGTTATTTTGATGTATACTCGTTTAGATTTGAATTAAGTGTCATGTTGTTTCAGCTTCTTTTAATTGGTGGGGTTGGGTTGTTTCTTGGCGTTGAGAGGATTGAGCCACTGAGGAGCGAAAAGTGAACAAGGGTGAACTGATTATGAAATAGGAGGCAAACAGAGAGTCGTGTGCGTGAAGGGGGATCTTATCTTGTTTGAGTGCCTAATGTCCTTAAAGGTTTTGATTAGTCTATAACAAGTCGAGGTTAAGGGTTCTTTATGTAATCTTAGGCATTGGTGATTAAGGTAGAGGATGACTGACTAATCCGGCAACGGTGCCGTCAGAACCGGGAATGGAGTAATCCTCCGTTTTGCTCGCAGATTATCATGTAATCCATCCGCAATTCTTAAATCGCTGACGGGACATCTTGATCTGCGATCCTCTACCGTCATTTCCCGTATTTATGAAGGAGTTCTTCCTCGCTTGTTTATGGAGTACTTTCTTGCTTGCAAGGACATGATGGTTAAGGACGGGGCAAGATCAACTTTGCGTCACACCATCTTCTCGTTTCCGAGTTTTCATGTCTTGTTGCCTCTAGTTTGCAACACCACCGAATGGTTTGAGCCCTTCAGCGCCAAGGATTGTGATTTCCCCACCGAGCTCACAAACGTATCAATCTGCAAAATCTTGCAAGGTCTTTTCCCTTCCTCTTTTCAGAAGATCTTGGAAGTTTTCCCTATTTGCTCTTCTCTTGTTCATGATAGGTTGCTCTGCCTTCGTAGGGCTACCTGTATTCTTATAACTCCTTAACTTTCACTGCGACATGCACGCAATGATCTTGTGCCCTATTCGTAGTACGTTATTTTGATGTATACTCGTTTAGATATGAATTAAGTGTCATGTTGTTTCAGCTTCTTTTATTTAGTGGGGTTGGTTTGTTTCTTGGCGTTAAGAGGATTGAGCCACTGAGGAGCGAAAAGTGAACAAGGGTGAACTGATTATGCAATAGGAGGCAAACAGAGGGTCGTGTGCGTGACGGGGGATCTTATCTTGTTTGAGTGCCTAATGTCCTTAAAGGTTTTGATTAGTCTATAACAAGTCGAGGTTAAGGGTTCTTTATGTAATCTTGGGCAATGGTGATTAAGGTAGAGGATGACTGACTAATCCGGCAAAGGTGCCGCCAGAACCGGGAATGGAGTAATCCTCCGTTTTGCTCACAGATTATCATGTAATCCATCCGCAATTCTTAAATTGCTGACGGGACATCTTGATTTGCGATCCTCTACCGTCAGTTCCCGTATTTATGAAGGAGTTCTTCCTCGCTTGTTTATGGAGTACTTTCTTGCTTGCAAGGACATGATGGTTAAGGACGGGGCAAGATCAACTTTGCGTCACACCATCTTCTCGTTTCCGACTTTTAATTTCTTGTTGCCTCTAGTTTGCAACACCACCGAATGGTATGAGCCCTTCAGCGCCAAGGATTGTGATTTCTCCACCTAGCTCACAAACGTATCAATCTGCAAAATCTTGCAAGGTCTTTTCCCTTCCTCTTTTCAGAAGATCTTGGCAGTTTTCCCTATTTGCTCTTCTCTTGTTCATGATAGGTTCCTTTACCTTCTTAGGGCTACCTGTATTCTTATAACTCCTTAACTTTCACTGCGACATGCACGCTATGATCCTGTGCCCTATTCGTATTAAGTTATTTTGATGTATACTCGTTTAGATTTGAATTAAGTGTCATGTTGTTTCAGCTTCTTTTATTTGGTGGGGTTGGCTTGTTTCTTGGCGTTGAGAGGATTGAGCCACTGAGGAGAGGAAAGTGAACTAGGGTGAACTGATTATGAAATAGGAGGCAAACAGAGGGTCGTGTGCGTGACGGGGGATCTTATCTTGTTTGAGTGCCTAATGTCCTTAAAGGTTTTGATTAGTCTATAACAAGTCGAGGTTAAGGGTTCTTTATGTAATCTTGGGCAATGGTGATTAAGGTAGAGGATGACTGACTAATCCGGCAAACGTGCCGCCAGAACCGGGAATGGAGTAATCCTCCGTTTTGCTCACAGATTATCATGTAATCCATCCGCAATTCTTAAATTGCTGACGGGACATCTTGATCTGCGATCCTCTACCGTCAGTTCCCATATTTATGAAGGAGTTCTTCCTCGCTTGTTTATGGAGTACTTTTTTGCTTGCAAGGACATGATGGTTAAGGACGGGGCAAGATCAACTTTGCGTCACACCATCTTCTTGTTTCCGAGTTTTCATGTCTTGTTGCCTCTAGTTTGCAACACCACCGAATGGTAT
Organism: Mimosa bimucronata; assembly: GCA_037074515.1. NCBI lineage: Eukaryota > Viridiplantae > Streptophyta > Magnoliopsida > Fabales > Fabaceae > Mimosa > Mimosa bimucronata. The sequence goes on from CM073448.1 coordinate 7,574,223, forward strand.
GAGCCCTTCAGCGCCAAGGATTGTGATTTCTCCACCTAGCTCACAAACGTATCAATCTGCAAAATCTTGCAAGGTCTTTTCCCTTCCTCTTTTCAGAAGATCTTGGAAGTTTTCCCTATTTGCTCTTCTCTTGTTCATGATAGGTTGCTCTGCCTTCGTAGGGCTACCTGTATTCTTAAAACTCCTTATCTTTCACTGCGACATGCACGCAATGATTATGTGCCCTATTCGTAGTAAGTTATTTTGATGTATACTCGTTTAGATTTGAATTAAGTGTCATGTTGTTTCAGCTTCTTTTATTTAGTGGGGTTGGTTTGTTTCTTGGCGTTAACAGGATTGAGCCACTGAGGAGCGAAAAGTGAACAAGGGTGAACTGATTATGCAATAGGAGGCAAACAGAGGGTCGTGTGCGTGACGGGGGATCTTATCTTGTTTGAGTGCCTAATGTCCTTAAAGGTTTTGATTAGTCTATAACAAGTCGAGGTTAAGGGTTCTTTATGTAATCTTGGGCAATGGTGATTAAGGTAGAGGATGACTGACTAATCCGGCAAAGGTGCCGCCAGAACCGGGAATGGAGTAATCCTCCGTTTTGCTCGCAGATTATCATGTAATCCATCCGCAATTCTTAAATTGCTGACGGGACATCTTGATCTGCGATCCTCTACCGTCAGTTCCCATATTTATGAAGGAGTTCTTCCTCGCTTGTTTATGGAGTACTTTCTTGCTTGCAAGGACATGATAGTTAAGGACGGGGCAAGATCAACTTTGCGTCACACCATCTTCTCGTTTCCGACTTTTCATGTCTTGTTGCCTCTAGTTTGCACCACTACCGAATGGTATGAGCCCTTCAGCGCCAAGGATTGTGATTTCTCCACCTAGCTCACAAACGTATCAATCTGCAAAATCTTTCAAGGTGTTTTCCCTTCCTCTTTTCAGAAGATCTTGGAAGTTTTCCCTTTTTGCTCTTCTCTTGTTCATGATAGGTTCCTCTGCCTTCTTAGGGCTACCTGTATTCTTATAACTCCTTAACTTTCACTGCGACATGCACGCTATGATCTTGTGCCCTTTTCGCAGTAAGTTATTTTGACGTATACTCGTTTAGATATGAATTAAGTGTCATGTTGTTTCAGCTTCTTTTATTTAGTGGGGTTGGTTTGTTTCTTGGCGTTAAGAGGATTGAGCCACTGAGGAGCGAAAAGTGAACAAGGGTGAACTGATTATGCAATAGGAGGCAAACAGAGGGTCGTGTGCGTGACGGGGGATCTTATCTTGTTTGAGTGCCTAATGTCCTTAAAGGTTTTGATTAGTCTATAACAAGTCGAGGTTAAGGGTTCTTTATGTAATCTTGGGCAATGGTGATTAAGGTAGAGGATGACTGACTAATCCGGCAAAGGTGCCGTCAGAACCAGGAATGGAGTAATCCTCCGTTTATCTCACAGATTATCATGTAATCCATCCGCAATTCTTAAATTGCTGACGGGACATCTTGATCTTTGATCCTCTACCGTCAGTTCCCGTATTTATGAAGGAGTTCTTCCTCGCTTGTTTATGGAGTACTTTCTTGCTTGCAAGGACATGATGGTTAAGGACGGGGCAAGATCAACTTTGCGTCATACCATCTTCTCGTTTCCGAGTTTTCATGTCTTGTTGCCTCTAGTTTGCAACACCACCGAATGGTTTGAGCCCTTCAGCGCCAAGGATTGTGATTTCTCCACCTAGCTCACAAACGTATCAATCTGCAAAATCTTGATGGTCTTTTCCCTTCCTGTTTTCCGAGGATCTTGGAAGTTTTCCTTATTTGCTCTTCTCTTGTTCATGATAGGTTCCTCTGCCTTCTTAGGGCTACATGTATTCTTATAACTCCTTAACTTTCACTGCGACATGCACGCTATGATGCTGTGCCCTATTCGTAGTAAGTTATTTTGATGTATACTCGTTTAGATTTGAATTAAGTGTCATGTTGTTTCAGCTTCTTTTATTTGGTGGGGTTGGTTTGTTTCTTGGCGTTGAGAGGATTGAGCCACTGAGGAGCGAAAAGTGAACAAGGGTGAACTGATTATGAAATAGGAGGCAAACAGAGGGTCGTGTGCGTGACGGGGGATCTTATCTTGTTTGAGTGCCTAATGTCCTTAAAGGTTTTGATTAGTCTATAACAAGTCGAGGTTAAGGGTTCTTTATGTAATCTTGGGCAATGGTGATTAAGGTAGAGGATGACTGACTAATCCGGCAAAGGTGCCGTCAAATACGGGAATGGAGTAATCCTCCGTTTTACTCACAGATTATTATGTAATCCATCCGCAATTCTTAGATTGCTGACGGGACATCTTGATCTGTGATCCGCTACCGTTAGTTGCATATTTATGAAGGAGTTCTTCCTCGCTTGTTTATGGAGTACTTTCTTGCTTGCAAGGACATGATGGTTAAGGACAGGGCAAGATCAACTTTGTTTCACGCCTTCTCATTTGTCCGCTTTTAATGTCTTTTTGCCTCTAGTTTACAACACCATCGAATGGTTTTAACTATTCAGTGTCTAGGATAAAGGTTTCTCCACCTAACTCACAAACGTATCAATCTGCAGAATATTATAAGGTCTTTTCCGTTCCTCTTTTTGTATATCTTTGAAATTATCCCTATTTGCTTTTCTCGTGTTCATGATACGTTGCTCTACCTTTTTTGGGTTCTCATTAACTTGTATCCTTATAACTCCTTAACTTTCTTTGCGACACCCACACTACGATGGTGTGGCCTATTTTCAGTATGGTTTTTTGACGGATACTCGTTTAGATTTGAATTGTGTCATGGAGTTTCAGCTTCTTTTATTTGGAGGGGTTGGTTTGTTTCTTGGCATTGAGAGAATTGAGCCACTGAGGAGCGAAAAGTGAACAAGGGTCAACTGATTATGAAATTGGAGGCAAACAGAGGGTTGTGTGTGTGGCGATCTTATCTTGTTTATGTGCCTAATGTCCTTAAAGGCTTTGATTAGTCTATAACAAGTGAAGGTTAAGGGTTCTGTATTTAATTTTGGGCAATCATGATTCAAGTAGAAGATGATTGGTTAATCCTATGATGGTGCTGTCCTGACCAGGTATAGAGCAATCCTTCGTGATTCTCAGGCTATTATTTATCCCTTCAGATGTTTTTGAATTGCTGAATGGACATTTAGATATGTGATCCTCTACTGTAATTACCCATATTTTTCAAGAAGTTTTGCCTCCCGTTTTTTTGGAGTAGTTTTTTGCCTATTAAGGACATGATTGTTAAGGATTAGTCAAGATCATCTTTAAGGCACACCACCTTCTTTGTCTGACTTTTCATATCTTGTTTCATCTTAGTTTACAACACTGAATGATTTTAAACTCTCAATTCCAAGGGCTGAGTTTTCTCTACCATCCTACGAAGTATATAAAGTTGGGGGTAAAAAAAAGTCCATGGGGTTTGTGATTTCTTTTTTATCCTATTTTTTATTGACAACATAAGGAAACTATTGTCTTGGGTGCGAGGTTTTTCCTAGTGCTTTGCATTGCTAGTTCTTTGCATTTAGTTAACTCATAGACAACATATTTCTTCATTGCAATGTTATACCAGCTGCCTAGTAAAGTTAATTTCTACTTATTTTGTAGTTTTTTAATACATGTTGATTGTCCAAAGTTGATAAATTTTAGCCATGCAGGACATATTCTAGCACTAATAGCTTAAAAACTGGATTGGCAAAGTATGAAACTTCTATTACTAGCTGTCAAATCTGAAAGCATGTACTTGATTTTGACATTGTTTGTTTATTGCAATAATAGTTTTTCAATCATTTGGATTGGCAGTCTTCCTCCCCCATTCTCTTTCTCTGACTGTTTGTAAAATGAATCAGTGCCTTTTTGCTCCTGAAGCTTATAGCTCCCGCTATCAAGGATCACAACCTTTTGAAGCGATGGCTACTATTGTTTTATCGTCACAGATATTATACAGGTCTATATCTATTTCAAACGATGATGATGTATGAGAGAATCCTGATCCTATAATATTTTCCAAATTCTTACGATTTATGGTTCTTTATCTGTCATTTTCCTTGGGCTTTTTTGTTATATAGATGTAATTATATCCTTTTGATTACAGTTGCCAATAAATATGCTAGTTTATTTGAATACGGACACCTTCCATTATAACCTTTTCTTTCTCCATCTTTGCTCAAACATAAAATTCAATTCTTTTGATTGCTGTATCAAAAGTATACACATGATGATGTTTTAATGAATTTTCTCTAATACGTGAAACTTCCAAGGAATCAATATGGAAAATGGAATTTATGGAGGGATTAGTTGTCTTTCTAGTGTCCTTGTTTTTTGTGCTGAAATGTTCTATGAAACACACTAATTTGGTAATTCCTTTTATTTTGACATCTTTGTCTTGACTTGAAACGTCTTGGTGGATTTGGAAGGTAATAAGTATCGATCCTTCCAAGACTTGACTTGCTTGATGCAAGTCTTTGAAGATTATGTTATGTGAACCTTGAAGCTTAGGAATATGTTGGGCCCATCTAAGGAAAGCATTCAAGGATCCTTTCAAGAAGGTGTGTTACATGTGAACAGTTTATTGTTGCTGGCTTGCAGTTTTGGTTTACCGCCCTCTATTGACTTTTGTGTTTTTAAATGCACATTTAGGTCATGCATGGAGCATATCGAGATATCATTTGGCTTCAATGGGATTTGGGCATATATGTTTGTAATTTAATTGACACAGGCCAGGTTTGTGAAATAATTATAATATCCATTATTGAGATTCCTTCCCTATAAACTTTTCAGGAGGACAATTTTTGTAGCAAACTATATTTTTTTATGGTGTTATTTGCTCTGTAAAGGAGTTCATTGATCAGTTGATGCTGAGTCTCAGTTGCAGGGTATGATAGGCATTGAAGGCGGGCAAGAACTAATTTCTCTACTGCTAGTACCATATTAATTAGGCTTGCAATGCTAATAATAGTAATAATAATTCTTTTAAGGGATGAGTTTTTAGTTCTGGGCCATCCACTAATATTGATACATAATCATATTGCTGTAGTCTTATTTAAAATTTGCTTGAAAATGATCATAACCAAATTATATTCTCAACCCTGGGCTAATTTTTTATAACATTATTTGTATCAAGATTTGAAATATATTCAATGTGCCTACTTTTTCCATGCCACTGTAATATGCCTGCAAAGCAAGATCTTTTCCCATCATTTGAAAGGGATCTATGAAATTTTGTATTTGCACTATTTTTTTCGTTTTTTAGCAGAGCATCTGTCCTTTTTTTATTTTGGTGGCTTTGCCGAGAATTTGTGCTTTTCATGTATTTTTGATACATAGTTCTGACTTTTGGAGGATATCTTATGCTCCCTCAACTTGTATTTTTATCAATTGATTTTTACTTCAATCTTAAAACACGATGAGATGATCATTTAAAGCTTTTTAGCTTTGGTTCTTCTCGCACCTTTCTGTGTAGATGTTTCTTTATTGTTAGATTACTATAATAACACATCTTCACAATCTCTCTCGAAAAGGATCTAATCTATGTTCATTTCTTTTCTCAGGCCTCAAGAGTATTAAAATTGGAAAGAAATAATTTGATGGTGCTCTGCTTATTGTTTACTGTATTGTTCATGTTTCTCAGGTCCTCTCAAGGAGCAGATATCTGGTAGTGTAATACCTGAAAAGAGTCTCTTTGAATCAAACCTTACTCATGCTAGTTAGACATAGAAAGATTGCAGTGCAACTCAAAATCACCAGCCTCATAATTTTTCTACAAAAGTATGGCAATTTTTAGCATATTCAATTGATGCTTAGATTTTTTTTATTTGCTAATCTTCAAAGTGGGTAGGGCATCTCTATGTTGTCATCAAAAAATCAAAAGTAAAGAAAAAAGGTGGATATGGTATATCTGCCGTATCTGATTCTGGTGAGATTCAAGGTTGATATAGCTGGTTCTTGTTTCTTAATGCATTGATGTTCAATCATCACACCCATCCTTAAGCATGTGTATCCCTATCTATGTGATCAAGATCAACTGGTGTTTATGACCAATTCAGGTACACCATCATTTGGGGGGGGGGGGGGTTGTGAGCTTTTAGAGGACTTGTGCAACAAAGCTGAACTTTTTAGTGAGTATCGTGATGAAGCAGAGTGGTTACCGTTGTCACTATCTAATCTTAGCAAGCTTATTAGTGAAATAGTGTCTATACGTACAACGAAACTTCTCCATTTGGTTCCTATAGATATCCTTGTTAGACTACTGAAAGTCTTAGACCATCAAATACATAATGTAGAAGGCCTGTCTATTTTTTTTTTTTTTTTTTTGCACTGACAGAAGGCCTGTCTATTGATGAATGCGATAATGTAAGTTTCCTTAATTTACTCATGCTAGTCTGTGCTATAAATTGTGGTGCTCATTTGGACTTATTATCGTTTGAATATGAACGCAATCTCTTTAAGGAAGTTCATATTATCAAAACTTTCTCAGTATTTGATAGATGTTTATTATCACAATATCACATGTAATAAATGAAGTTTACCATGGTCTCAAGTTGCAGTTGTCATCTAAAAAATTGTTGAGGCAAAGAGATAGGCTTTCTACGCATCTTGATAACCTTAAGAAGTTTAACTTAGCTTGAGCATCCTCATACAATATTTGACAAAGCAAACCTTACGTGAGACCTACAATATTGAAGTACCTTGTAGACAATTTCTTTCAGGACATTGTGATTGATGTCTTTCCTAGTCAGTTCTGTAGCAGCATTACTGAGCAGCGGCAGTCCTTTTGGGTAGTGGGTTTATTTGTTGTGAGTCTTATTATCTATATTGTTTTTCGCCTTCTCTAATTTATTTACCAAATTATGCTGCTGCTCTAAGTTGCCAACATGTGGGAAGTGGGGTTACTTGTAGTGTGCATTGCCTTCTTAGATTGGTTTACATGTTCTCATTCAACCTTTTTCTTTTTTAACCCTCAATTACTAACAGGTGTAGTAATGCTCATTGTTTCACTTCTTTCTTTCTTTTTTCTTTTTCATTTTGAACTGGCTTCCCTCAGGATAGGGAAATCGATTCTCTTATAAAGCTGCTTCCAACTTCAATTTCACTGCATGGTTTATTTTTCGTCATTTGCATAATTAGCTCATATGTGAGCCCTCCGCTTCCATGCTATGGTAACTGCATATTTTCTTTTTTAGTCAGATTCAGAAGTAGTTTCATCAATTTTAAGTGCTTTAGAGTCCATTCTTTCAGCACTTGCAGTGATGGTTCATACTAAGATGCCAAAGCAACTTTACAAAGACGAGGTGCTTTTTGTACTAGTTAAAGTACTCTTATGCATATGTATTATTTCAATGAATTGCCTGTCGTGATATTCTTAGATTGCCACTTACCATTAATTATATGTCTTGGCTGATTTATTTCCCACCTCAGATCATTGAGAGAATTCTGGAGTTTACAAGGCATCAAATAATGGATATAGTGTGTGCTTGTGATCCATCATACAGTGCTTTACATAGACCTAATGAAAATATTGAATTTTTGAAGGTAGAGTTATAGAATTTTATCTTTAATCTTTACCCTCTTTTTCTTTATCTGGTAATGAGTTATCATGTATTGGATAGCCATTTAGGAATGGTAAAATTCACAGGAAAAAACTATACTATCTCCTCTAAGCCATATCATACTTAAAAGTTTGGTTATGTTTTCAGGTGATGATTATGAAGATTACGATATTGAATTTGGTTCAGCAAACAAGAAGAGGCGTACTAGCAAGACTTCAAAATTGCGGAAACCGGCATCAAGCAAGTATGATTTAAACATTGTTATATTCTTTAGTTGTCTTGAAAGATAGGTTTTAATCTTCTTATTACTTTCTTTCTGGTCCTCACATTAATAGGGTCTCTACTGTTGTGAATACTATTCTTCGGAAGTTGTGCACTGTTGTGGGACTTCTCAAGGATTTGTTGTAAATTGAGAGGTTGCCAGATAGTTGCATTCTGCAACTTGTGAAAACAAGCATAAGGACTTTCTTGGTTGATAATATCCAGCTTTTGCAATTGAAGGCAATTAGTTTAGTTAGTGGGGTAAGATATCTATCTTTTTTATTTAAAGTCATTTTAACTATTATTTTCTCAATATTGGGTACAGATATTCTATTTATACGTGCAACATTGCACTTATGTGATAGATGAAATGCTTCAGCTTCGGTGATTGCCAAATTCTAAGTGAGCTTTAAGGGCATATCACCTTCATGATGAAGAGCAAAGGGAGATCCAGATGGTTACTGCTTTGCTTATACAATTAATTCGCTGCAGTGCCAACCTTCCTGATAATTTAAGACAAGCACCTAGTGGTGGTGCTGTATTAGAAGTCTCTGTTGATTCTAGTTACCTTACAAAATGCAATGAAGAGGCAACAGAGGCCTGCTGCCTATGTTGGAGCCGTGTTCTTTGGCGGTTTGCAAGTGTGAAAGCTCAAGATACATCTTAGGTGAAACTGATTACAGAAAATCTTGTTGCAGATTTACTGAAAATGCTAAATTTACCTGAATATCCTTCTTCAGCTCCTATTCTCGTTGTGTGTGCTTATGCTTGCATATGTTTGTGAGTGATTGTAATTTTGTATTGGTAGGTGTACTTGTATCGGACTTATTAACTGCTGAACTGATTCCAGGTTCTATATGTTCTATTACTTCAAAATGCTGGGCTGAAATTCAAGGATGTCTCAGCACGTTCCATGGCAATTGACATTCTAGGCACCTATTGCTGCAAGGTTGATGCGTGATGCTTTGATTTGCAGTCAGGATAAGTTTTGGGTACTTCAGTATCTGCTTAATGAAGATGATGATACTGACAATTATGCAGAAGATATGTGTTATGTCTGTACGGGGTGGCAGAGTAGAAAATTTGCTCATATGTAATGTTTGCCGGAAACTGTTTCATTCTAATTGCCTGGGTTTTAAAGAACATGAAATGTCCAATCGTAGTTAGAGCTGTCAGATATGCGTATGCCGGAAACAACTTCTCGTATTGCAATCATATTGCAAGTCCCATGTAAGGATGGTGTGAATAAGAAAAAATTGTCAAAAGATGATTCTTTATCTTCTAGTCAGATTGCTAAGGTTGAAATTGTCCAGCAGTTGCTTTTGAATTATCTTGAAGATGTTGCCTCTACCAGTGATCACCATCTTTTTATTTGCTGGTTTGTACTCGTGAACTAACCTTCTACATATTTTCTAGTTAATATATGCTAATGAATTATTTTATATGTTGCACAGGTTTTACCTCTACCTGTGGTACAAAGATGATCCGAACTGTCAACTCAAGTCCATTTACTACCTCACTAGACTGAAATAAAAAATAATTGTGAGAAACTCTAGGACTGTGTCATCAATTTTGTTAAGGTATACAGTAAAGAGGATTACCTCAACATTAGGGCAAAAGAGTTCATTTTGTTGAGGATTTGACAGGATTCTTTTTATGCTTCTGCTTAGTTGATATTCCTGTATTCCTTGATATACACCTGCCTATTTATGTTTTGACAAATTTCTTGTGATATATTTAGGCTAGTTTGAGGGAGAATTCACCTGTAATTAGAGTAAAGGCTTTACGAGGAGTAAGTTAAAACTACTTTGTAACCTCTGCTTTTCTAGTGAAACTTAGATTGAACTTTGTTCTACTTCTCATTTGACTTGATGATCAGGTTAATATCATTGTAGAAGCTGATCCAGATGTGCTGGGTGACGAACGAGTACAATGAGCTGTTGTAGGAAGGTTTTGTGACTCTGCAATATCTGTTAGAGAAGCAGCATTGAAGATTGTTGGTAGGCATATTGCTTCGCACCCCCATGTGGGTTTTAAACTTTGTGTTCGTTGGTCTGCGACAATGGAACAATATTATCTGATATAGCTGCTATTGTATTGTTTATAGCTTGTATCACCTTTATTTGTCTGCAAATTTGGGTTGACGATGCTGTTTGTTTCCATATTGTGTTGTAGTATTTTGAGAAGATTGCAGAGAGAATAAAGGGTACTGGAGTTAGTGTTCGGAAGCCTGCCAGAGATTATTTGAGATATATGCACTTCAAATGCTAGTTTCTCTGGATTTACAACTTACGAGAGTTTGCACTGAGATAGTTTCACGTGTTAGCGATGACGAGTCAAGTATCCAGGTAATTGAGAATTTACTACTACCCCTAATATTTAAAGATTGCTCAATCATATGATCTTTTGTCATCGTCCCACAAAATCTTGGTTCTTTTAAATCCCACATTAGAGAGGTACTGTTTTTGTTAAGGATCCTAAGATCTTAATCTTATAGCCCAAATACCAATGCTGACAACCGTGGTTTTATTATTGGTATGTCATAGAAATTGTATGTTAGTCATTAATTTGGGGTATTTGTGGGAATATCTTGTATTAACTGTAAATATTCTCCTTCTTGTACTATTGTACTTGTACTTCTTATTAGGCTTATATAAGAGATATAGGAAGACTTACTCTAGAAGGAAACAACTTTGCTTTTTAGCTAAGTTTCCTTCTTGATTAAGTATATGCTTTTTCCTACTGTATTTTATGTTAAAGTCAACTCTTTCTGTTGTATTTTATTTTCTTACTAATAGGGAAGTCTAGAGCTTTCTTAATGCAGAGGAATACCCCCTTGTATTCCATAACTTTTGATGAATGATAATTAAGTATTATGAAATCTCTCTCCCTCAGCTCTCTTAATCCCCTTCAGTTCTGATTCTCTACCTCCATTTCTGTCCTCCCTCTCTTTGTTTCTTACTCTCCCTTCACTGTTTTTGCACTTTTCTTCCCTAAACCAAATCTATTCAGCATCATTTGTGAGTGTGAGTGATTTCCTACTGGTGTTACATCAATTTGGTATCAGAGCAAGTGTTCCTACAGCATAGTTCCCACCGTGAAACCTCAAAATCAACACCACCATCTTGTTCAGAGTAAAGATTTTGGCCAAACTTGGAAAGCTCATTGCCAGACTCCGCCGTCACGCTCGCCGCCTTTGTTCACGTGTAGTCTGTACAGAAGCAACCATATCCTATTTTCTGCATTTTTAAGTTGATTTACAACCATTTCATGATTCCAGAGCAACCTAGATGCTAATAACATCAAGGAAATCCATATTTGGGGGTGAAAGTCTCAACTTTTTTGCTCTTTAAAGCGTCGCTGGTAAGGCCGACGACCCTCTCATTTTAAATTGTGCTTGTTTGGTTTATGATAGGAGGTTGTTCTACTAAATTTCAAGGTTTCAAATCTTAGTTTGCTTAAAATTTCAGAATTTCTCTAGTGTTGCAATTTTACTTACATGTGCTTAAGCTTTGAAAACAACTCTTCTTAAAGATATATATTGGCTTGTTGATTGCTTAGTGCCTATTATCATTAGTCTTGTCCTTACCTCTTGCATGACTACCCGTCAATCTCAAAGACAATATATAATAGAACAAGGAATCTCACTTCTTAAATCTGCCATGGCCTAAAACATCCAAAATCACCTTAAGGAATTTGGTAGGGCTCAAAAGGAATATGTGGACGTATTGCTGAGTTAGACCAGAAGTTAGAAAGAAAATTTGAGGAACTCATGAGTGCAATTAAATTAAGAAATAGGCAAGACACAGAAAAGATAACAGAAGCAGTCCTTGAGAAACCAGGGGATAAAAATGTTCCATCCAAAATGCTTAGTCAACATGAGACTACCCCTCTTAGGATTGGTCAGTCTGCTAGAAATAATTTTGAGCGCCCCAACCGTCGACCTTCACATGATTTTAATGAGCGTAACCAGTTTGAAGGTATAAGTGACATTTGGGGTGACTATGACCAAGAATAGCGTTCTTATCAACCATATAGACTAAACCACATGAATGGACAAGAAAACTTTAGAAGGATGCCAACAGATGATCTTACCAAGAAGGTCAAAGTGGAAGCTCCTGAATTTATAGGAAGGTTGAATCCTAGCTACTTTTTGGATTGGTTAGCAGGCATGGAGAACCATTTTGAGTTGTATGACGAGTGATATAGAGAAAGTCCGATTTACAATAATGAAGCTCGTAGGATCTGCAAGAAAGTATTGGCAGAATATTCAACAAAACATTGAACAACTGGGTCAACCTTCAATCATAAGGTGAGACAAAATGAAGGAAAGATTGAAAGGGAAATATGTTCCAGCTTACTTTAGAAGTCAGATGTTCAACAAGCTTCTCAACCTCAAGTAGGTTTTAAATGCCTCCGAGTATATATCCCGATTTGATGATCTTATAATCAGATGTGATGTAGATGAAGACGAATGACTCACAGTCTCAAGGTTCGTGAATGGTCTTAAACCACATATACAAGGAGAGCTCAAGCTCAACCCTCCTGAATCTCTCGATGAAGCCTATCAAAAGACTTTAGAAGTGGAATCTTTGTTACAATTTCCTTTTGTCAAGAGATTTGACATGCAAGGTGCCTCGTTTCGGCAGCCTCGAGGGTTCAACACTATTGAGCGCTTTGCTGGAGTTTGTCAATCAAGGTCTAACCCTCAATTTCCAACCACTAATGCAACCAGCTTGAAAGATAATATAGCTAAACCAAAGAATCTGTCAGATCAAGTTCTCGCCCAAATAGCTCTCTTGTCGAATGTTTCCATTGTCATTCAAAGGGTTACATTGCATCAAGGTGTACTCAATGAGCTCTAGGTCTTGTCCATGCCCTGAAGACTCTGGAGAAGGTGATGCTGATATAGTTGTAGAACCAGTTGACACCACATCCAATGTTAATGAAGAAATCATCATCGATGAACAAGGTTGCAAGTCTCGTTATGTTGGAGTAATGAGATGCATCCTTTCTGTCCCATTGCCTAATGATTCTTGGAAAAGGAAGAGCGTTTTTCACACATATGTCAATATCGGTGAGAAATCATGCAAATTGGTTATTGATGGAGGAAGTTCTAGTAATGTGATTTCTTACCAGGGAGTAGCCAGACTTGGCATCAAAATGGAACCTTACCCTAAGCCATTTCGAGTTGCATGGGTTGACAAGACTTCTTTACCTGTCACCCAACAATGTCATGTTTCCCTTCAATTTGGCGACTTCAAGGAGGCTTCCTCTTCAGGGGTTAACAATTTGGACACAGTAGACCTAAAGGTCCCACCCCCTGCTTCTTGAAATCACCTGGAGCCTTTGCACCTGGTGAAGACCCACTTAAGGACCCTGCTGTTTGAAAAGAAGCACCCGTGGCCAAAGAAGAAGGTGTATAAGAGGGCTTACTCGACTTGTCCACGTGTCGCTTATCCCTCAATCTTTCCTCAATGAGTTCTTGCATACTTGCCAAGCTCTTGGCATTTCTCAAAGTATTGGGTCGAAACATTCGAACAGGACCCGAAATCTTCTCCTTGATTAAAGAAAGATACGCTTCTACCAACAAATCCTCACAATGGTCCATGCGAGATGAGTTCAAGTCTAGTTGAGCGTTGAATTCAATTACGAATTCGTCTGCCTCAAACGAAGCAAACTTCCCAATGGAAAATCAAATAATGGCCTAAAACAATCCTTGAGCTCCGCCACATACTCCTCCCACCTAGGCGGCCGATTTTCCCAACGCCGTTCTCGCGCCATATGCCATCGAAAGGAAAGGCATAATCATCCAAATGTAAGCTTGAGATCTTGACCTTCACATTATCAAGAGTTCCGTCCAACTCAAAGTAACGTTTACATCTCAAAATCCACGCAAGAACGTCATCTTGAGTGAATCTTGGAATTTGTAAACTGGAACTGACGGGGGCGACCATTATCCCCGTTTGGCCGCCCAGCCCTCGGACGTCCTGGAATAATTGCGCGATGACGGTCTGGTTCCACCAGAGTCGCCCTAAGTTGTTCAATCAACGTAGCCAGAGTCTGCATCTGAGTAGACAACCCATAAATGCACTCTTGCAATGCAGCTGCCTCTGCTGAACTTTGCTTAGAGCTTTCTTTTGCCGGGAGAAAGATATTTTGATTGATATTTGGGATGAAAATGGTGTGAACCTGTAGTGTTACTATGGTTTGAGCTAGCTTTTGTCTTTTCATTCCACATGACTCAAGATCTTAGAAGCTTGGAAAAAAGAAAAATTGTTTCGAGTCCAAAATGCCATTGGGTCAACTAGACCCCAAGATTTTGGATTTAGATGAGATCCTGCTAATGGCCAAATAGGTTTTTGATTTTTTCATAGAAGTGAAATCATCATGATTATTTTTGGAAGATGATATTTTTCAAATTTTGATTGAGATCTTGATAATATTGGACATATAGACTCCCCACTCTGCAGTTCATTCCAGTTATCTTTGCAATTTTTTTTAACTTCTTTACATCCCGCTGTTTCTTATGCATCTTTCCAATTTTCCTTAAATTAGTTAAAAATGACCATTTTTTGATCAACCAAGTTGTTATTATCATGTGATGTATTTGTATCCCTGCTGGTAAGGAATGATACTGGTTATTTAATCTCAACTCTCTTTGCCCTTTACTGCCTTTACGGCTTTGAAAAGGGTGAGCAAACCTGTATTCACTCGACTGAGTGTTGAAAATTGTTCTACTATTTTTTTTCTGTATGATGCAACTAGATGTTGTCTCTGGCACACTTTTTATTTATTGATTGGGAGAGGGTATGATATAATATTATGATGAAAATATTGCACCTCAGCTTACTCTTTTTGTCTTCAGGTTGACAATCTCATGGTTGTACAACTACTCGAGAGTATAATATTTATAATTGATGCTGTGTTGCCCTTGATTATCAAATTACCTTAGAGTATAATTGAAGAAGTTGAACAAGATTTGAAACAGATGATTGTCCGGCATTCCTTCTTGACAGTTGTTCATGCTTGTATAAAGTAATTTTTATTCTTATTATTATTTTATTTTATTTTATTGCTTGCAGCTTAAATCTTGTGCTAGTTTCATAGTTTAAATGCCGCTTCATCCTTTTATCTACCCATTACATGGCTGTGAAGGAAAATGTCTCTTTATTGATATCATTCTTTAATCAGCTTGTGTACAGCTGCTTTCTCAAAACTTACACTATATTCCTTCTAGATAAAAGCTAGGAGTTCTCCAAAAGCATGAACTTATTGTGCCAACATATTTGCTGGTTCTTTCTGCTTAGTAGATGTTGGAAGGCGCCAATGGACCAAGCCTATTTAATTTAGGAGATTAGAATCAATTTTTTTTTTGCCATCGATTAGAATCAGATTTGATGTGATGTGATAGTTAGAATTGGAAGTTCAGATTCTGTTTAATTGTAACGAAATCCTCAGTCTCACTCTGTTTACCCTACGTTGCTATGAATGAAACTTGTAGCTGAGAAATTGCTGAGCCTAACTGTTCAGTATATGATCTTTTTGCCCTGCTTTGGCAGAGTTATTTCAGTACATTTGCCAAGTTAAATGAAGAGGTCACTGATGCAAAGCTACAAAGAAGAGATCGATCTAGCTATTATTAGAGTACTATAAGAAGTCTCACATCTAAAAAAACTAAGCAGGGTATAAAATCTTGTTAATCCTAATCTTGTAACTTAAGCTATTTTGGCTTGTAGCTCCAAGCACCATCAACTCAACATGGTGTCAGAGCTTAATATAGATCCATGACAGGAATTCAGAGTCTAACAGCCGAGATTCAAGAATCCTGTGAAAGAAGAAGAAAGAGAAAAGAAGGAAACCCACATCTGAAAGAAATAAAAAGATGACGGACATAAAAGCCTGTGGCAAGTCCTATCCAAGTAGCTTAAGCTATGTTGGTATCATGGATCGATATAAGTACCATTGAAATAAAGCCCAACAGCTACTCAATTTATTTGATGTGTAGTATGTAATAATGTGGGTTTTGTCCCTTTGTTTTGGTTTCTGTTTCTTCTGTTATTTATTTTTTAAATATGTCTTATAATTTAACATTGTTCTTATTTTTCCCTTCGATAACATTTATTCTTTCTTTCTTAAAAATGTGTTATAGGTTGGATTTAGTCTGTGCGTGCTCTTTAGCTTGTTGGCCTGAATACATTTTCTTTGTAGCAGGTGCCTCTGCTCTGTGAGTAAGATAGCTGGGAAAGGGGCTGGTATAGTTGAGCAACTTATTCAGGTCTTTTTCAAACATTTGGATACACGGGCAGTTGAGAACAACCAGGTGAATTGCTGGAGAATTGTAGTTCTTTATCAGTATGACTAAATTAAATGTCTTGTCAATTTTTTATTGGGTACAAATTCGTTCTACCTTTTAGAAACATAAGGTTGCTCTTCAAAGATGGGAACCGTGCTGTTTGATTTGCTTTTCTTTCCATTTCCTTTAGCAAGAGTGGGAGCAGGTTGGTAATTACTTTTGATTGTGAATGTTGAGAACAGCCCAATACTCATGTTAGAGGGGGTTCAAAATCTGGTTGCATTTGAAATCAATGAATTGTAAACATTTGAACCTCCCATTGCCAAGTATTGAGTGTTCTCCGCCTAACTTGCAAATGTATAAAGTTGGAGGTAGATAAAGTCCATGACATGAGGTGTAGGATTTCATTGTATAATTGTTTTTATTGACCACATTAGGAACCTTTTGTCATGGGTGCATGGTTGCTTTGCATTTAGTTTGCTTGTTGCCAACATGTTCCCGCATCAGCTATATGTAATGGCCAGCTACCAAGTAAAATTAATTATTGTAAATTATGTAATTTTTTTAAATTTTTATCTATAAATGTTCATTGTACTAAATATGGGGAATGTGTTTTTCTTGAAGTTGCTAAATTTAAACCATGCTAGACATATTTATTGTTTAATTATCAATTGATGTTTTCTTCAATCTAAAAATATGATCAGATGATTGTGTAAAGCTTTTTAAAGTTTTGGTTTTTCTTGGACCTTGCTGTGAACCATGCTTCTTGATTGTTAGTTTACTATATTAATACAACTCTGATCTTCAATGTCTATTGAAAAGGAACTAATCTATGTTCACTTCATTTCTCAGGCCTCAAGAGTATTGAAATGGGAAAAAAAATAGTTTGGAATACCTTATGCATCACTTTTTTGAGGTTAGAGCGAACAAAGAGTATGCTTACTCCCCCTCCCTCATCCTTTGTTTATTCATTCATTTATTTACTGCATTTTTAAGCCTTTCGCTTTGTTGTATTTACTGATGAGCAAAATTAATTCCTTTATCATGACTATTCCTGTTGTTCTATCCTACATTTTTAGAGATATCGGAATGCAGATTGGATACTACGCCCTCTGCCTGATGAGATTGTAAGGTGCTGTTGTGTTCTGATTTTATCACGCTTAATCCATGGTCCTCCTTGGGACAACCCCCCCCCCCCCCGGGTGCTTGCCACATTTCCTTTTTAAATGCAATTCAGGCATTTGATCTCCTTGAATAATCATCAGTAAATAATCCAGGAGTTTATGATTATAAGATCAAAAGCGTAGAATCTTGTAAATTTGTCTGTCCTGTTAATATTTTTCTGTTGTTTTTGCTATTAATCCGTGGGAATCACCAACAGCTTTTTAAACAGAGCCTGCCCTGCTTGGACGTAATAGGTGTAAGCTTTTTTACAAGGTTTTATTCTGTAGGCAACACAAACCCATCAATGATGTTCAAAAGACTTGCGCTTTAATTTTCCTGTTACTAATGTTTACTATTCCCTTGGCTGACTAGAGATTTCATTCATGGTGTTCACCTTCTTGAAAGTTTTAAGTTGGCTCAGTTTGGATTAACGTGTGAATATCCTGGGGCATAGATGGTAAAGTAACAGATTGTATGCTCTAAGTGCTGCAATCCCCGCGAGGGGGTGTAGCTTAGGAGAGCCAAAAGCGATCCCAATGCTATGACTTTTCTTCTCCTGCATCCTATGATTGAAGATACTTTTCCCTGCACCCAATTGTTGGTTTGTCTGCCTCTTTCCATCTGCATGGTGTTAATTTATCCCTGAATTGTACATGATCCAAGATTGGTAGAAGTTAATGCCGATTTGTTGAACATCTTAAAGATGGCTAGGGATTTCATAATGACTGTTTCATTCTAAAAGGCTTAAAAAAAAATAATCCTCTATTTGATGGTTGGTGTTAAGAAGAATTAGAAATTGAACTGTGGTTGATTGTGTCTTTTAGTTTCTTGTTGATTGTTACTTGTTTCTTGCATCTAGTCCTTATTATAAGTCCTGTTGGTCATAATTTTTTTAATCTTAAATACAAGTCCACTCTAAGAGTCATTCACGGCTGGTTTCCAATTTATCCCATTGAATTAAAAAAATAGGTGAGAGCAACTGTATAGCATTTTCTTTGCAATAGGCATTAAATAAGGGTAAATTTTGAAAGTTAATCAATTCAAGACATATTAAATGTTTTAGCTTCCCTTTCCTGGTATATGACATTTGGTCAACCTGGATTTATAACAAGGACCAAAGTGGTACTTTTATTGTTGTCTTTTCAGCAAAATAAGTTTAAGGTTTTTGTGTGACAATGAAGAGCATGCCATCCTAGGGAATTCATCCCAGCGATCTAATGAATTATTATGATGATGACAGATATGCAAGAGAATATACACATTATCTGCTGTATATTTATGGTTTAATGGAAATCAAGATATTTGAATTGCCTAGCTGAAAGTTCTGATACTCCTCTGCTGGAGGTAACTCTCTTGAACTCCAAAATCTTCATACCTGTGGATGTTATTGATTAACCATACTTGCACAATTGTGTTGAGTATCTTTCTTGCATGCTCTTAGAATTCAGGATTTGTTTTCAGACAAGTAAGGACTTGTTATTGTTTCGGTCTTCATAAAGCAATTGTTACTTAGGTTCTGCTCAGGAGAAGATTTCAATCATTTTTGTTTAAAACTATGATGGAAGTTGCCATGCACCTGAATTTTGTTTTGAATGACAACAGTTGTATTAAACATTTTACTTTTTGCTGGACTGCAAACCAGATATTTTTATATTTGAATGAATATTTCAGATCAAAAAATTTGAATGAATATTATTTTTCTCGGAAAGGATGATATAAATAATTAGTTAGATTTTATGTGAAATTGAGGATTGTAGCTATTTATATATCTACATGTTACAAAAGCATTTAAAACATCTCCCAGGGTCAGATTCTTTCTGGAAGGTACCGATTTCTTTTATATAGCAATAGAAGGAATGCTTTTATAAATTTATTACTACAGATTTGTATAATCTGAAGGCACCAAAACTGAAAGCCGTGGGTGGTATTCAGTCTATTTGTAGTTTGGGACCTCTTTTTTGTTTTGTGATAAATATTCTCTCTTTTTTTTTTTTATTATTTGTGAACAATGACGGGACAGGGGTGATGAGTCATCGGAATATTGAACTCGTGAATATCACAAAGTCGGATGATATAGATGGGAGGAGGAATTGCTTTAGGGTAAGCAATTCTTTTCTTTGGAGTTTATGGGTTATTTTTCCATAACTCAATCCTCTTAACCTTTTTGGGACCAACAGAATAACAAATATAATCAATACATTGGAATTGTGCGTTCACTTTTTTTTCTATGCAAAAATCCATGTTTAAGCTTTTTCATTATTCTGTTAAAAAGAGTTGCTTCATTATTCACTCCTGGTTTAATGTGCTGCATTACAGAGGATGAATGTAGAGAATGCTAGATGCCTGGATGGATATGGAGCCTGAGCTGCAGCGCTCATATGGACAATATGTTTTCCGGCGCTACTGGTAAGTACTGATCTGTAATTTAGTAAATAAAGAACAAACAAAAAAATAACTCACCTAATCAGCATGTATCGCACCGAAAAAGGTAATTAGAAGCTTCAGGAGAATCTCCAATTCACTGGATAATATCTCTTATTGAATGAACATGTTAGTTTGTAGTGAATAAAAAATATAGGAAACAAGATTCAACGTAAGGAAACTGGCGCATAATAGATAAAAGACTAAGCAAATTCTTATAGACTTGTAGTAAAGAGAGCTAATTGTCTGAAAGAGTTAATCTATTCATGTATGAGATGGTTACATTTATAAGAGAAGAGGAATCTTGAGTATTAATTACATATGAATAATATCCTTCAATCAAAGGGATTCATTGAGGATTCAAATATATTTCGTAATCTAATTATAGTAATATTTCCTAATATTCTCTAACACTCCCCCTCAAGTTGGAGCATAGATGTTAATCATGCCCAACTTGTTATAAAGATAATCAACCCCGTGTCCCACTCAATGCCTTAGTCAATAAATCACCCAACTGGTCATTGGACCTCACATGTCTTGTAGAGACAGTTTTCCTTGATCTTATCACGTACAAAATGACAATCAATCTCGATGTGTTTTGTGCGCTCGTGAAACACCGAATTGGAAGCTATGTGCAAAGCAGCTTTATTATCACACCACAACTTAGCAGGTAACGATGTAGCAAATCCAACTTCTTTCATTAATTGGTAAATCCACACTATCTCCTGAACTAACTGGGCCATGACTCTATATTCAGCTTCTGTACTAGACCGAGATACCACATCCTGTTTCTTGCTCTTCCAAGATACCAAGTTCCCACCTACGAACACACAATAACCTCTGGTAGATCTCCTTGGAGATTTCGACCCTGCATGGTCTGCATCACAGAAACATTCGATCTCAGTATGGCCATGATTCGTATAGAGGATACCACGACCAGGCGATCCCTTCAAGTAATGCAATACGTGCTCCAATGCTTCCCACTAGCCCACAGTGGGAGCTGCCATGAACTGGCTAAGTACACTAACAGGAAAAGTCACATCAGGACGGGTAACCGTGAGATAATTTAATTTTCCAATCAACTTGCGATATTTCTCAGGGAACTCAAAAGGCTTTATCTTCTCAGGATCAACTCTATTCCTCACCTCCTCAGGCAGCTCATCATATGGTATTCGATCATCAAGTTCTAAGAAAGGATTTGGAACCATAGGAACGCTACTCGGCTCTGCCCCCAACTTCCCGGTTTCTTCTAGAAGATTAAGTACATATTTCCTCTGTGTTAGCAAGATACCCTTCTTACTTCTCATAACTTCAATTCCAAGAAAATACTTCAATGAGCCCAGATCCTTTGTCTAGAGGTGAGAATTAATAAAGGCCTTAAGAGATGAAATACCGGATGTGTCACTACCCGTAATCACAATGTCATCAACGTAGATTACTAAAAGGATCATGCCACTATCTTTGTTTTGATAAAAAACAGAATGATCACATTTGCTTTGTTGCAACCCAAACTTCTTAACAACTGAGCTGAATTGATCAAACCAAGCACGAGGGCTCTGTTTTAAGCCATATAAAGATTTCTTAAGGTAACAAACCCGTCCACGCTCCCCCTGAGCAACAAAACCAGGTGGTTGCTCCATATAGACTTCTTCGAGAAGATCACCATTCAAGAAGGCATTCTTCACATCCAACTGATGAAGATCCCAATCATATGTGGCTGCCATGGAGATAAATAGACGAACCGAAGATAACTTAGCAACATGGGAGAAAGTTTCTGAATAATCAACACCATAAGTCTGAGCATATACCTTGGCAACTAGACGAGCTTTCAAGCGCTCCAAAGTCCTATCAGCATTGGTCTTAACCGTGAAGACCCATTTGCACCCAATCGCCTTCTTACCAGGAGGTAGGTCAACAAGATGCCATGTACCTGCCTTATCAAGAGCTATCATTTTGCCTTCCATCGCAGCACGCCAACCAGGGTGAGATAGGGCTTGGTGGAGAGAAGTAGGAACAGAGATGGAATCTATGGAAGCTATAAAGGAACACAATGGAGCAGACAGATGGTTATAGGAAACAAAAGAAGAAATAGGATAAGCACAAGTACATTTACCTTTGCGTAAGGCAATGGGCAAGTCATCGGAAGGATTGAGAGTATTTGGCACTGCATTAGAATCAGGAGTAGGCTCAGGAAGAGGGGGTTCAGGATCTGAGGCCGAAGCAATTACTGGTGGATCATGAGACTGAGCAACTTTATTATGACCCTTAGGTCGCTTGCGATAAACATGAGGATAAAATAGAAAACCTTTGGCTGATGCCGGTACAATTGGTTACACTGGTGATGAACGGACCTGATATACCAAAAGATCATCTAGGACATCAGTTGTGTCAGTAGGCAGGGATGGAGGAGAAGAAGAAAAGAACGGAGTATATTCATGGAATGTGACATCTATAGAAACCTGATAACGACGTAAACTAAGGGAATAACACCGATAACCTTTTTGCACCTTAGAATACCCAAGAAAGACACACTTTAGTGACTTAGGATCAAGTTTTGTGACTGTGGGATTGACATCTTGAACAAAACAGACACACCCAAATATTTTGGGATCAATGGGAAATAAAGGATTGGAAGGGAACAATATTTTGTACGGAATTGATCCACTGAGAACAGGAGAAGACATATGTAATATCCCAAATTTTAGAAAATAAGAAATAAGAAATTATTTAAGGTTTTAGAATATTACTAAAACATTAAAAAGCATTGGAAAATAAATTTATGATATTTAGGCATTTTTAATAATTTTAAGGCTTATTTTCTTTAAGAAATAAAGAGAAATAATTAGAAGATAAAATTTAATTTGGAGAAAAGAGATAATAAGGATTTATTTAAAGTCTTGGGACGGCATATAAAAATTAAACAACCTTATAAAAAAATTTATGAGGCCAAGTGTATTTTTAATAATTTTTAAGGTTTATTTTCTTTATTAGTTAAGGAAAAATAGTTAGGAGATAAATTTAATAAGGGAATATTTAGAACATTGGGGTATTGTTTAATATTCAAAAAGTTTTATAAATAAATTTGTAAATTAAAGGATATCTGGAGAAATTATTTTTGGGACAAATTCAGGTTTATTTGTAAGTGGGAATGGTAAATAAAATTACCATTTAAGAGAAAAATAGAAAAAGAAAAGGAAAACGACAATATCCGCCCCTAGTTGAAAATATCTTCAGTTGTAAAAGAAGGGGCAAAATGGTAGAACACCTATTTAAAAATATCATCTCCTTCTCTTTAATATATATACTCCCACTTGTTCCCTTCCTCACCATCACCGTCTCTCTCTTTCATTTCCCCAATTCATCTCTCTCGTTCTCACCCTCTGTTTCCTCTATTCCTCTGAGTTTCCGGCTATCACCATCAGTGGCGACGGCGATTACTGGCGTCGGAGAGCTTCAACAACGCGTGGGAAACTCGATTTGATCTTAGGTGAGCTTCGACTCCTCCGTTCTACCCTCTGTTCTTGCGATTTGAGTGAGGATACGTTTTGGGGTTTTTGGTTTTTATGAGTTGTAATCTAATTAAAGCAAAGCTTGAGGTTCGATTTTTAATTTCCCTGAAGAATCGAGCTTGCATGTGAGTTGTTGGCTCGGATTTGGGAAGTTTCTGTGAAGTGTTACTGTTCATTGGCACTGATTTTGTATGATTACGGGTGAGAGTTGAACCAAAGCCTAGTTAAATTTGGTTAGAAGCAAGTTAGAGTTGTTAGATGGAGTTTCATGTTAAATTTTGGGAGGTTTTTGGCGTGTTCGATTTCCTTCTTCTCTGTCCGATTTCTTCGTGATTTGAATTCATGTCCCGCTGTGATTGTGGTTTGCTGATGATGAAGGAAAGATTGGACTGATGTGGATTAATTATGGAATTTTCGATTTCTTCCTCTGTTTGGCTGATCTATTGGTTCGAATCTCTGCTCCCTTCTCTGTAATTTTCTTTCCTGATTATGTTAATGTAACATTTACTCCAATCCCACTATTAACCACTCAGTATTAAACATTAAAATGTTTATAGTACTAACTATGTTAGGAAAAAGAAATAAATTACCAAAAATTCACTAACATAGTTAGAAAAAGATCTTTTCATAATATTTATATATTATCTTTGTAATTCAAACCTCAACTCCAATCTCCGTCATCACAATATAATTTTCTCCCCAGTACAATCACAGAAAATTTCATTATCCATGATTAATCTCCATACATCATCCACAAAATACCATACCATAATAGGTATTATTCAATAATTTTTCCCCAGCATAATAGCAAAGTTCAGCGGAAGCATTATACAAAATATGATCCTAAATGTGGCAATACCTCCTTTCCTTCTGGTCCAGAATATCTCACGATATCAGTGAGAAGTTCCCGGATCCTTCCCTTGACCTCCTACTTCACTCCTAGGACCTGCAAAAGTGAGATCAACGGGGGGTAGCCCCAAAACGCAACCACTGACTACTCATCTACGTGTGGTGTGTGCTAGCAAGGTGTCCAGTGGAATACATACGTATATATCAATTCAGAAGCATGCTCAGGTATTCACATATAATGCACATCTTATTCCCAAAAATCTCTTTTCATCGTTTATAATTGTGGAATAACCCATCACAATTCATCCTCAATAATAGTATATATATCATTGATAATTACAATCAACCCAAACGAATCTTACTAGAAACGTTGGGAAAACACGTGGGACCAGTCGGGACCTTCCACCCGCCCCTGATCACCACGGTACAGTTCACGAGGGACTCTCTACCCTCCCTGAATAGTACCACAGATTATAAGGATCTCTGTCCTTTCTGAATCCGTGAGGGGCGATCTCCCCTCTTTCGTCTTTCTCTCCTTTATTTCTCATAATATATCAATTAGTCCCTGTGGCGCAACAGGGTACCTCATCACGTGATGGCACAAATTCCAATTCACCGGTGTCACATACCCAAATAATTTCTCACATACAACACATAGATATGCAACACCACAATCAGGCACCAGGCCTTCCAGTATTTTCATAATATACATATATTAAATAATTTCCAAAACCACATATATTTCCGTTTCAAATATTTCACATCACAAATTTATGCCATTTCAAAATAATACTCCACAGGACATTTATTATAAAAATATTAATATTCCAAGATCTCATTTCCATATCTCATCAATCATCAATTGATAATCAAATCTCAATTTGTGATTCAAAATCTCATCTCCATATAACATCATAATTTTCAAATAATAATATTTCAAATTTCTTACTAACACTACACACACACATAAACAAGCAGAAAGCGGTTACCTGATAGCTGGCACCAATCTCACAATAGTGCAGCTCCCCCGTGCTAACTTAGTGCAATTCAAGCACTACACAACCATATATATACAACCACAATTAATTATTTATCCAACAATTTCACATGTTGGAAAATAAATTATTTACTGCCCTTTATTTGCCCTTACTTATTTTAAATTTCCAATTTAACATTTATTCTCCCTTTCTATTTCTAAAATTTATCTCTACATATATTCAAAAATTATTTATCTTTCCAATAACTATTTATAAAAATTCAAGCCTAAATAAAATTAAACCTTACATCCCTAAATTATTTCTCAACCTCAAAAATCCATTATTTAATCCACAATTTATTTTCCAAACCTTAATAAATATCTAAAAATTATTAATTAACTATAGACACCTCAGATCATCAAAAGTCCCAATTTTCAATATATCTAACAATCCAATAAATTCCAATAATTAAGAAAAACCTCCCACAATGAAAAATATACTTAGGAAAAGTCATAATCGAGGCCTAAGCTTTAATTTATTAATTTTATGACTCCCAAAAATACCAATTTAGACAAAGTCTAATTTTTCAAGTATAACCAATTGAAAAACTAATGACATAGAAAGGTAGAGGAGACTTACGGGATTCCAAAAATGTGCTTAGTTGGCCGAAAAGCTTACTATTCCTATACTAACAGACTCTAATAAGTCTAGTGATAGGAATATATATGGTGGAAAGAGAGAGTATGAGAGAGAGAGAGAGACGTGAGGAAAGAGAGAGAGAGAGACGAGTGATTTGTGAAGGTGTGCGTGTGTTTATATAATGCACGCACAGTAACTCAATAGTAATGCATAGTAACTCAATAGTAATGAATAGTAACTTAATAGTAATAATAATATTATAATAATAATATAATAATATATATGTGAATAGTGATGTGAATAGTACCGGAGGGAAACACGGCAGAATTTGGGGAGTGTTTTCGGAAAGGTGCACAGTAACTCAATAGTAATGAATAGTAACTCAATAGTAATAATAATAATATAATAATAATATAATAATATATATGTGAATAGTGACGTGAATAGTGACCGGAGGGAAACTCGGCGGAAACTGAGGAATGTTTTCAGAAAGTGCATAGGAAAAAGAAATAATGCACTACTCGGTCCTAAAATCCTCAAATAAGATATTTCTTTTGAACCAAAAATTTTCTTTTTACTTTCAAAATTTTCCCTATAATATCTTTTATTTATTTACTCCCACAATAACCTCTTTTGAGTCTAAAAATAATTTTCCCAACAATTATTATCTTCCAAATAAGGGAAAAACTAGGCCTTTAAAATCCTCAAAAATACCTCAAAATCCTTCAAATATTCTCATAATCCATCATTTCTCATTAATAAATTCCTGTTTACCCCCACTAATCCTTAATTAAATTTTTAGGATGTTACAGTTAAAGGGAGGATGAAATTAAGGTTGATTGTGTATGGTTGGTTTTTAATAGGATGTAGAATTGTTTTCCTTTTTCTTCCTTCTTCCCTGCCCTATCCGTCGAGTTCTTGTTTTTCTTCCTCTCTGTTTGATTCTGTTCCTGGTTCTGCTTGGTCCAAATTCTGGGGAATTTAAAGGGACTTTGAGGATGATTTAGCGATAAAGAATTTGGGTTCGAACAGGTAAATGGAGGTGCATGTGTTAGAAATTCTTGTCCTTATCTGTTTCCTTTGTTCCTGTTCGATTTTTCTTGTTCTTGTTCTGCGGGTTCTCTATAGTTTTGTGCTTGTCTCTGCTTCATTCGATTTCTTGACTTGGGTGCTTCTGGATGATGATAATTTTGAATCAGGGGTTTAATAGGTGCAATTGAGTACCCTGATGAGGATTTGAAATTCTGGTTTTTATACGATGTTGAGGAAGTCTTGAGAATTATTTAGTTGTAATTGTTTACTGTCCTCTTTTCTCTGGTGGTTCTGCCGTAGGGTTCTACGGTTAGGGGATGATTAATTTAATGGAATTGATGTGTAAATGGAATAGGAAGTTGTTGTAAAATTTTCTTCCTTTGGTTGCTTTGGTGTCGTTGTTAGTAAGGGAAAAGAAGAAGGAAATTAGTTAGCATTGAGCTTGGAACTTTGTTCTATGTGATGTTAAGTTAAAATTGGAATTATTTTTAAGGTAGGGGAAGGTTTGATTCTTAATGGAAGTAATAATTTGAAAGGAAAGGTGATCTTGGGGTGTATGAAAAATTAAGTTGAAAAACCTTTGAGGTGTTTGGGAATGTCTTAAATTGATTTTGTTATAAATGTTGCGTTGATGATGGAATTAGATAGGTAGGTGCTGACTTAACTGAAGATGGATTTGGGTTCTTTGTTTTAAATTGGTGATGTTCAATACCATATAAAGGACAAAGTAGAAAAGTTTGAGAGGATTTAATGATTGATGCTTTATTAAATTAAATGAGTTCATGATTTGAGATTAGTTTTGTTTGATTAGGATGAACATCATTACTGGAATCATAATGACCTGGTGACGGTAGGTGATTTTAAAGCTTAATTATTTATAGGTTAAATTTGAAAATGGGGAAGAGATTAATAATTAAGTGTGAATTGATTTATAAGGAATGTGGTTTTAGGGATTAAGGATGGAATGTTTTTTATACTTGTGTGAGTTGTATTGGTTGATATTGGTAAAGATGTTGAAGGTTTTGTTAGTGTTAATTAAAGTTGAGATAAAGAAGAAATTGAATAATGGATGTTAAGAGATTTTAAGTGGATTATATTAGAATTGTGAGATTATGAGATAAGATGTGTGATTGGGGATATGAATGATGGTTTTTGGACTCTTTCCTTGATTTCTATGTTTTATGGTGTAATATTTTGATGTGTAATGAGTTTTGAAAATATCTTCCTGAATCTACAACCATATGAGACTTTAGGGAGAGGGTTGTCGGTTGTTATTTAAGTTAAGCTTAAGATTAGATGTGATGCAAGATTAAAGTATTTTGTAAGGAAATAATGGTTTGGCCATATGAAATAGATACTTAGATGATTGAATGGTATTAAATTTAGATACTCATGAGCTTAGGATTGAATATGATTGAATTGGTACTGGATAAAGTTAGATTTTAAAGTGAATGTTAGAGAAGTAGACCATGACCTTAGGCTCTATCTGGGTTTCTGTTAGTCATATATTGAGTATTGGAGGTAAAGTTTATTTGAGTTTACGAATCTAATTATTAGGAATGATTTAAAGATATATGGTTAGTGGAAGTTATAAAGGAACAACTTATGGTGACTTATTGTATGGGAATTGTTTGGAAGATTTATAGGTAATAGAAGATAATATGAGATTAAATTAGTATGAGGTAATTTTGGAAAATGAATTCCATGTTAGTTGTGACTTGTGAGGGCTAATTGATGCTGATTATATGATAAAATGATATCAGAGGTTGTAATTGATGAAGTGGATTTAAGGGTTTGAATACACAAATTATGGTTCCTAGAACTAAGGGAAAGAAGTTAATTTCGAGGATTAGGATTTAATCTAAAATAATTATTTTAAGGACTTCTGGGAGAAGAGATTCTATATTATTCATAGGGATTAATTTTCACTTGATTAATTTCAGTTTATATTCTAAATGAAGTTTAGTATATCTAAAGAATATTATAGTGCGGATGAAGGTTATAAATTTCTAAAAGTCCAGATTTATTTCTGTGTTTGTTTCCATGTCTTATTGCTCTGTATTTTTTATATATGATAGGAAGTAATGATAGAAATAGGAACTAAATTTATCTATGATTTGTTGGTTAGACTGAATGTAATAAGTTGAAATCTATGTTCTATTCCTGTTCTCTTAAACAACATTTTCAGTGATAACAGTGAATTAATTGTAAGCTATGATTCTAATAAGATTAAAATTATACTGTACAAAAATAAGGAATTAATATATGGTAAAAGATGCTAATGGTTAATAGATTAATTATGGTTAAGTCATTGTGATTTTTATATTTAATTTCGGAAAAGATGATGATGAGAATTAAAATAATTAATTGAAATGAATTATCTTAAGTGGCCTTTTAATTTTAAAAGGGCCAAAATATTTAAAGTAAAACCTACTTATATAAGATATAAAGAATGGGGTAGTATTAAGTATATTAGGACCCGAGAGAGAGACACTGAATAATTATATAGAAGTTTAGGTATTAATTTACTGTTTATATTAAATGTCAATAGGTCTTGATAGTAACATAAGTTGAGAAGGTCAGTAGAAAGGAAAGGAGCAGATAAGGACTAAGCTTGAAGTTCAGGTAGCAGTTTATCTCATTACACTAAATTGCATGTATAATTTTGTAATACCTGTTGCATATAGTGGTATGTTTTTTATTCTTCAGTTGGAGTACCCTAGGCTTAGGTGGTTCGCTATCCCTTTGCCAAACCAGTTAGTTATAGCTTTAAATGTTATAACGAAAAGTCCTGCAAGGAGAACCTCCACTAGTTAACGAAGATATCGTTATCAGTGGTTGGTAGGTGCTTATGTCACTCAGATTAATAGGATAAATACTATCATTAATTTGCAAAGGTTTATAAAATATATACATGTCAATGCATGCATAACATTTACAGTTAATGACATAAACTGCGTTGAACTGCTGTTTTCAGAGAAGCTGGAAGATAGTAAGATGGCTGAGATAAGGTAGGAGTGCTGGAAGAAGATCAGATGAAGAAATTAAAATTTATAATTTGAAAAGTAAGGTTATCTGTATATGATGTAAATTTTAAATTATTAAATTAATAGTAGAAATAATAGAAAATAGAATTGTATAAATTTAGAAACGGATTTAAATTTCCTAAGTATTATGAATTAAGAATAGATACCCTAAAAGGGTTAGTGTGCTTTTAATTGTTTTATTGATCACTTTATTTTATAAAGAGTTGTAAATTATTTTCGTTTGTCTGAAAAGCCCATTCCAACCAATAGAAGGTTGGACTAATGTTTTAAAAGAAAAATTTTAAATTTTCCGTATTTTTGGGCTTCTGACATTGAAAAGTGATTATAATTCAATTAAAATGCTATATTATAGTAGTAAAAATTAAGGTGTTACAGCATACGATTGATAAGAAAACATGCTGTCGAAATAGCATATCCTCATAATGATTTTGGAACATGTGTCTGAAACATGAGAGCCTTGGCTACTTCTAAAAATTGCCGGTTCTTTCGTTCTGCGACCCCATTTTGAGCTGGTGTATCTAGACAAGAAGACTGGTGAACCATGCCCTGCTGAAGCATAAAAGATTGAAACTGAGCAGAGAAATATTTTTTCGCATTATTACTTCTCAAGATTTTCATAGTTATACCAAATTGAGTTTGAATTTCGGCACAAAAATTGCTAAATATGGAGAATAATTCAGAACTAGATTTCATTAAATAAAGCCAAGTTGTACGAGAATGATCATCCACAAAAGTAACAAAATACCGAAAACCAGTCTGAGACTCAACATGACAAGGACCCCAAACATCAGTATGAACTAAATTGAAAGGGGACGCAGCCCGTTTATGGACGCGAGGTGCCAAATGTACACGATGATGTTTGGCAAACTCACATAACTCACAATCTAAAGATGACAAAGTAGAAAATTGCGGATACAACTTCTTCAACGATGACACAGACATATGACCCAACCGACAATGGACTTCAAATGGAGATGCACCACCAGAGCACGCAACTGAACGCGGCACTCGATCCTCAAGAAAATAATGACCGGTAGACTCATATCCCCTACCAATAATTTGCTTCGTCGTGAGATCCTGAATCAAACAATGGTTAGGGAAAAGTGAGATAAAGCAATTTAAGTGGCGAGTAAGTTTACTTGGAGACAGAAGATTAAATGCTAAATCGGGAACATTAAGGACAGAAGATAGAAATATTGGTAGTGGGTTTAACAATGCCAGATTTAAGAACACGGGAAGAAGAGCCATTTGCAATTGTGATTAAGGAAGGGTTGGCATAAGGTTCATACGTAGAAAATAAATGATGGTTACCTGTCATGTGGTCAGTGGCACCATAATCTATGATCCACCGTGAGGAAGAAGTAGTCAGACAAGAATCACGGTTACCTGTAACAAGAGCATTGGAGGTGGCTGGAGCATCATCAGAGGCATATGAAGATTGCATCATGTGAGCAGAATTCTCGCGCTGCAATTTATTCTGTAACTTGCGACAATTATGTTTAGTGTGACCAGGTTTCTTACAATAATAACAAGTGATTCCACCAGAGTTAGGAGAGCTAGTCCCTTGCTTAGGAGGACCTTGAGGTTTGTTGAGGGCAAGACCATGACCTGCCAAAGCACTTGAATGAGGAATCTGAGAAATAACGGCTAGTTGAGATAGGCTCTCCGCATGCAAAACGCGAGAGTAAACATCTTTAAGGGAAGGAAGCTCAGAACTAGATAATATTTGAGACCGAACTGTCTCATAGGAGGGATTGAGAGCAGTTAAAAAACTGAGGATCACCAATTTCTCCATGTTATCTATGCGAGTAGGGAGATCCGCAATGGGTGGCATTAACACCTTCATTTCTTCTTACATGCTTTTAAACTCAAAGAAGAAGGCCTTCAGAGGCATATCCTTCTGCTCAGCCTGATAAAAGCCTTTGCATACTTCATGCATACGAGTAATATTTCCCTTTCCAGAATGCATAAAATTCAGATAGTTCATGAGTACCTTAACCGTCTCATAATGGCTAATAGAAGGGATTATGTCATCTCCAATTGAATTCCAAATCTGCAACATCAACCTAGCATATGCTCGAGCCCAAGCCAACTTAGTATCATTCGTAGGAGGATCTTCAGTTAAATGACGCTCATTCTCCGTACACAACAAATACCACCGAATAGATTTAATCCAATCATGGTAATTAGTTCATGTAAGCTTATGATCAGTAATTTTATTTAGAACAGGGACCACCTCAGATGCATGAACAGCCTTATTCTCACCGTCAGCCATGAAAACAATAATACAATAGCCAAACTTCCAAATATAAAAAAGAACCAGAAGCCACAAAATTCATATCTGAACCAAAGAAGGCCTGAAATCTGGAAATTCTTGTTGGAATCTGGAAAAACTCACTGGAAACTGGAAAAATCGCCGGAAAAGACTAAAGATTTACCCGTACACGATCACACCAGGGATCCGCCGAAAATAACATGTCAACGCTAAAACCACCAAAAAACGCGCCGGAAAATGCCTCTACACGCCTTCACCGTGAACGCGTCGCCGAAAACCACCGGTGATGACTGGGAGACGTCGATCGGAGAAAGAGGAAGACATCTGTGTGGGTGGTGACGCGAACGGAGATCTCGAACAGAAACTCAAAGATCGACAAGTGAAAATCGCGTACTGTTCACAAGTATTGTTCACGTGAACAGTACCAGCCGCCAGAAACAAGAACAAGGAACCCTAAAAAAATTCTCAGCTCTGATACCATGTAGTAAAGAAAGCTAATTGTTTGAAAGAGTTAATCTATTCATGTATGAGAGGGTTATATTTATACAAGAGAAGAGGAATCTTGAGTATTAATTACATATGAATAATATCCCTCAATCAAAGGGATTGATTGAGGATTCAAATATATTTCCTAATCTAATTATAGTAATATTTCCTAATATTCTCTAACAAGACTCATCTTGACTAATTCAAACAATTATATTAAATAATATAGAAACTCAAATAGACTCAACGGATACTGATTATTTTAATTGTCCCTAAAGTTTTGCCTTGATAAGTGAGGATAGGAGTAGAAGTAGGTATCCCATCATTATTCCCCCTTTTGAAAGAGATTTGTCCTTAAGGCGGAAAATAGACAATTGAGCCAGAAACCGATCATAATCCTCCTAACTTTCTTCTTCCTCAAGGCGGAAATCTAGAAGCTGAGCTAAAAAGAGGGCATATTTTCCCAGCGGAGAGCATAAGACTTCAATTGCATCAGAAAGTCTAACGGTGGCCTCTTCAATCCATGAAATAGTACCTTTTTAGGCTTTTAAATCCAAGTGAAACAGGGGTGGCCTTAAGGCGGAAAATAGAAAATTGAGTAGAAAAACGATCATAATCCTCCCAACTTTCTTCTTCCTCAAGGCGGAAATCTAGAAGCTGAGCTAGAAGCATGTCATATTTTACTAGCAGCGGAGGACATGAGACTTCAATTGCATCAGTAATTCTAAGGGTGGCCTCTTCCATTCATGAAATAGTACAATTAACTCCAAGTGAAACAAGGGGGCATCCACTCCATAAGCTCAAAGAGACAATTTTAATAAATTTCATCACTTTTAGTATTTTTCTTAAAATGTATTAAATATTTACGAAGTAAATAACTATTTCATATAGTAAAGAAAAATGTTACGAATTGAGGTTAGGTATAGTGGAAGGGGCTAGTATACTGTAACGTGTAGTGGTGTCCAAAACCGGCACCAAGAATCCTTGTTCCTAGTTCCATCTCGGATTGGGATCGCGACTTATTTTCGGTCCCGGTTTTGGTCACGGGAATTCTTGGTTTCTATGGCACTAGGTATTCCCGACACTGGGAGCAGGATTTCTCGTTAATTTTCTTTTTATAAAACCAAACTTGGCCTAGTTGGCTCTTGTCTTTCATGAAATAAACATTTGGGCCTTTTTCTTATTTTTCTCTTCCGCTCAAAGTTATTGACCTCCTCATTCCTTCCCCACTTATCCACATGACATCCGTAAGAGGAACAATTATTATGTATTAGCCATTTTATAGTTGTTGCAGATTCCATTTTAGTTACCCACCTCTAGCTTCCTCATTGTTTTATGTTACCTCAATGTGAAACTCAACACAGATCATTACTATTATTTTGGTTTGTATTCTTTTAATTGTACGTGTGGTCTTATGTATGTTTGTATGTATGGAGGATTGGAGGCAACGTGTCTCCGTGTTTACTGCCTCTTTTATTCCATTAGTGGTATTTGTTCAAGAATAAAAACATATATCTCACCATCACTGATAAATTAAATTCACATAAGCACTTATATAGTTATATTCATGGGGTTGGCCGTTATTACGTTTGGGCCGAGAACTTCAGCTTTCAACTCTTCATATTTATTTTTTTTAATTGCAGTCTAGCAGGGCCTCACTTCTCCTCACTCCTCCTTTTTTTAAATATATATATAGGATCGGGATCGGATTCTCTGTGGCTTACCTGGATCAGATCCTAGATATTTCTCAGTCTCAGTCCCTGGATTTTCAATCCATCCCAAACTTTTCGGGATGGGAAATTCCGGCATTAGAATGGGACAGTCGGGACCGGGATTATTTGAACATCTCTAATAACAAGAGAAACCCATGGCTCAAATTCTCGCTAATAGGAGTGCCTGGTTTCATGTTAAATTAAGGTCTATTTGGTGCGAGGTGTAACAATTGCTTCCTTAAAAACATTTTAAGTCGCCATTAACTGACCTCAAAACCATTTTAGCAGCTAACTATGTTAGAAAAAAGGATTTGTCTTATTTTAAATGACTAACATAGTTAGAAAAGAATTTTCATAAATATTTTTAATAAAACAATTTTCACGGTTGAGCAACTGTAACAATTGCTTCCTTAAAAACATTTTAAGTCGCCATTAACTGACCTCAAAACCATTTTAGCAGCTAACTATGTTAGAAAAAAAGATTTGTCTTATTTTAAATGACTAACATAGTTAGAAAAGAATTTTCATAAATATTTTTAATAAAACAATTTTCACGGTCTAACTATGATAGAAAAGGAATTTCCAAAATAATAAAATGTGCCTATCATAGTTAGAAAAGAATTTTCATAAATATTTTTAATAAAACAATTTTCAAGGTCTAACTATGATAGAAAAGGAACTTCCAAAATAATAAAATGAGCCTATCATAGTTAGAAACGAATTTAACATTATACAAGTAACTCATGTTTGAAAATAATTTAACTAATTGGAATAAGCTAACATGGATAATAAAACAACACTTATAAATCAAATATATCCATGTTAGAAAAAGACCTTTCTAAAATTATGAAGCTAACATGGATATTTATAATCGTAAATACTTATAAAATAGTTAATCCATGTTAGATAAGGATTTTCCTAACATGGATATTTAAAACAACCTAATTACAATGCAGTAGGACTAATACAGATAAGTGCACCTATACAATGATATATAAGAAAATTGCAAATCAAATCTAAGATACAATAATGTTAAATCAAAGCGGAAGCATAAAAATGCATGAGCCTAAGTGTGGCAATAACCCCTGTCCTAATGGCCCAGAGGAAACTCACTATATCAGTGAGAAGCTCCCGGATCCTTCCCTTGGTTTCCCTTTACGTTGCTAGGACCTATAAAAATAAGATAAAAGGGGGGTAGACCCAGGTAACCACTAATTACTCGCCTACGTGCGGTGTGTGCTAGTAAGGTGTTCAGTGGAGCATTACTAGATATACAACAAATTGAAACATATGACAAATACCAGATAAATGCATAATAATATCCTATATCCCTTTCCAAACCTTCTCAATCATCAATCAGTATACAACAATTTCTCAAATGTCATTCACATAAAATAATACAAAAATCATAAATCACAGTGTATCACAAAAACCACCGGTATCATATTACGGTCCAGTAGGGACTCACAACCCTCGCCTGAGACCGGGGGCGTTCTCCCCATTATCGTCTTTATTTTCTATTAGTCCTTGTGGGCCAACAAGGAACCTTATCGCGCGATGGCATTTTATTTAATTAACCGGTATTACATACACAATCATATCACAACTGTATGCAGCACCAACAAATATAAGGCACAAGGTCAATCCAGTAATTCTTTAAAATCTAATCATGCAACAACCTTTAATGTATAATATCGTTTCAAACATGACAATACACATCTTCATGCTAGTTCAAAATATATACTCCACTAAACAGGTTATGCTATAAAATAAGCTTTCAAAATTCATGTTCATCGAGACTATAGCCAATTACAAAATTATAAGTTTCAAATACTCACTAACCCACACACACACACAAACAAGCAGAAGCAATTACCTGCAGATTGCACTGATTTTACAACAGTGTAGTTCCCCCCTCGTGCTATTTCATTCGAATCAGTCTTAATAAGAAACAAATATAAGCTCTCACTCTTCCACACCCTGAGACTCTAGCATAAGTCTCTCCCTATTTCTTTTACTCTCACTCACGTCGGCACTGTACGCAAAGCAATGAAGTTGCGGCGCTCTCTCGAGAAGAGAAGGGTGTGCAGTATATATATATACACAGCCACCACTAGGAGATTACAAATATATATATATATATATATATTATATATATAAAAAAAATGACGTGGGGAGGGTGTATATTCACGCCTCCCCCGGGTTCACATGGTGAACCCATGTGGCACCCACCAATTGGTGGGTGTGTATATATACACGCATTATGTGCGTGTATATGTATATATATATATATTTATATTATTGTTTTTTTTTATTTTCTTTTCATAAAAGATGCCCCTATATATATATACTTATTTTATATATACACAAACGTACACATATATTTATTTAAAATATTAAAACATTTAGTTACAATTAATTTAGTATCCCACCTAGTTCTACTATATATTTAATATATATATATATGTAGATCCATATATACACATATTTATTTAAGATACTAAAACACTCAATTATAATTAATTTAGTAATTTTCCTAAAATTTAAATAATTACTTATGCTTTGGTCTTTATCTAAATATATATATACATTATTTCATAAGGGCAAGAATGTCTTCTAACTTATCTATTTTCATATTTCATTTAAATTATTAACACAAGCTCCTAATTATCTTCATCCTTCTTATTCTGTGAAATAAATCCTTATTAATAAATCTTAATTCAAATAGAAATTTCCTTTTCACCTAAATCTCTCCAACTAACCTCCTTAAAATCCTCATATTCAATTTAAATCCTCTTATCCAAATTAAACCTCAAATCCAAATTAAATCCTGAATATCAATTTAAATTTCAAAAGTTTAAATGATATCCTTTAATTCAATTAAATAATTAATTATGTTTCTTAAATTAAGGAAAAATACTAAACCTAGAAGTTCCTAACAAGCCTCAATTTAAATAAGATAGCCATGATTTCTAAAAATAATTATTAAAATCCTAAATAAAATCATTAAACCTTGAATTAATTTTTCAGGATGTTACACGAGGAATTTAGTTAGGAAGGGAAGGAAGGGGAAATTTTTGTAGGTTGAATTTTTTAAAAATTGAAGAAATATGGTCATGATATTTAAGAAATGTATGTAAAATAAAAGAGTAAGAAATATTAATTATAAACTTTGAATCTCACTTCTTTGAATTTTGTAAATTCAAGTCAAAATTTTTTTCCCTCCATCCCCTTCCCCTCTCCTCATACGGCCTCTTATTGTCTTGAATATAATTACTTCCAATAATAGGATATATATGTTTAAAAGATAAGTAATAATATGTAAATTTATTGTGTGCGCACGCATTATATATGTGACATTTGATTGCTGATGTCCTCACCCTTCTCCTTTTTGAAAAAGCTTGATCACATTATATAAGATTTATGTAACAATGTTTTCGATTCATGAGCACCGTCCAAACTTGGATGGTAGAAATTTAAAATTGAAAGTTGGGAAGCCACAAGCCATAAGCTTTGTCAACTACAGAATGCCATTGATGGAAAAAAGAAAGTAAGCAGGTCTCTAATGACCGTAGATAGAAATGTTTGAGAATTTTTTAAATCAATATTTTATGTTAGTATTTATAGGATTTAGAAAATTTGAACAAAAAATTGGCATTTATATTGCTTTAAACTGTTTAGAACTCTTTAAGTGCTACTGATAAATATCAATGCTGTCTTTTTATGCCTACAACGACTTTAGTTTTTTTTTTCATATTTTTTCTCCCTAAAGGGATCCACGTCAGCATACAACAGAGCTATTTGAGATCTGAGGAAAGCTCCTTTTCAGTACTCACGGAGCAATTACAAAAAGTGGCTGCACTAGGAAACATTTGTTGAGTTAGAAAGATGAAGCATGGCTTAAATTTCCCTTTTATTCCCTAGGAGGAGAGTGGGGGGGGAGAGTACCATGTCTACATTGACTTTGTTTAGCATCCTCCACAAGTATCTCAGTCATTGTTCCCTCTCGACCAGCCTAGAGAGCAATGAAAGAGGATCAAAGAATTAAAGCATTGATTTTTTGGGTAGCTGATGCAGTAGACTGAGGTGGTGACCCAATAAGAAGTAACATTATATTAATACCTATTTGTATAATGTAGTAGGATAAAGCAAACGAAGATGCAAATAATAAGGTAAAGAGAAGAGAGTTTGTGTAATTCAATTTCATAGTTATGATTATCATTTTTCTTTTCTTTTTGAACGAGAAAGGTGTATTAACCAAACACGTACAAAATCAAAAGATAGAAAAACTGTAGAGGGTTGAGGAGGAATAAATGATTGTTTTTGGCCAAATAGTAGGAATAAATGGTAAAACAATAGTAATAACCGTCGTTATTTGAAATAGAATCAGCTACATCTTTCGTTCATGGTGCAATTGTTCTAGGTATGGCTTAAAAGGCTAAAAGGGTACGGTTAACTTGCAAAGTACTGTTCTTTCTTTTTGGTTATTCTTTCATGACATTTATCGGAGCACCTTGTTTTTAAATCAACTAATGCTTATCATGGTTAAAAAAAAGTAAATGTCCTTAAAAATTAATTTCAACCAACATTAATCTGAACGTACTCAAAATGTTTCTTATGAAAATTACAGTTAGTCTTCTGATTAATTTTATTGACATAAAGTATTTGATTGACATCGATTTTATATGAGGTTTGGATTGACGCATCATACATGCCAAAAATTAAGGTTTTGATTGAAACAATTGTTTGATAAATCTATTGTTTTAACTTTTCAATTAATTACTATACCAATTTTGTATATCAATTTTAAAGATCCATTACAACCAGATCTATTTTATATATGTATATATATATATGTAAACCAAATATATATTCAACAAGATCTGGTACAACAAATTTGTTTTAAAAATCTTATAGTTATAATTATGAATTAACTTTAGGGAAAATTCTAGAAAGGGCTGTCAAAATAGAAAAATAACATTTGGATGCTGTGAATTTAAAAAAGGACAAAGCATATCACTGATATAACTATCATTTATAAATTTAATGGAAATGACAAAAATATTCTTTAACAAAATTTAATACTTAAAATAAAAAAGGACCTATTGCCGTCGGCTACTGGAGCTCCGGCTGGTAGGTCTTGGCTAATTGTATTTTTTTTTCCCAATTAAATGTGAGGGAGTGGGATGATTCAAACAATAATTGGGGAGGTGAAGGTGGTGAGATTCCAAATAATAATAAGTTTCAAAAAATAGTGGATTACAAAATAACCATTGATTGTTTTTTTTTGGGGGGGGGGGGGGGGGGTGTGTTTTGTTTTGAATCAACTCCCGTCATTTCCTTTGATTATTTTTTGAGTCAGCCCTCCCTCTCATTTAATAAAAAAAAAAGGCCAAGACCCACCAGCTGAGAGCTTTGGCAGGCCCCAATCTCCACCAGTAGCCGCTGATAGGTGATGGCTGGAGCTCCAACAACCGGATGGTGGTCTTTTTTATTTAAAAAATAATAAGCTTGTTAAGGGGTATTTTTATCATTTTTTTTTTAATATATTATCATTTCTTTTAAATTTGTAAAGGAAGTCAGTAGCGCATTTTTGTCTTTTCTAAAATTCATTGCATCCAATTATCCTTTCTATATTTTGATATTTTTCTAAATTTCCCCAATTTAAAACAGGATAATATATGTACATCATTTTTCCCCTAAAAAATAGAAAAATTAAGCCACTAGGCTGCTCCTCCTTTTTTTTTTTTTTTTTTCTTTTTCTTTTTAAGGAGGGTTGTTCACGAAGGTCTTTTCTCCCCCTCTTTCCCATCTGCCCTTAATTTTTCATTTTTTTTCCCCACAGAAATCAGAACCGCCTTCGTTCTCCTTACGCGCTGTATTTTTTTCTCTTTCTTTCTTTGGGGGCATCCTCCATCATCAGCAACTTGGAGGAAGGTCCTTAAATAAACCCTACCATTTGCAATCACAACTTCCGTCTTCCTTAATTATTCCTCTTTCTTTCCTTCTTTCTCAATCTTTCTTTCTATTTATCTCTTTACAGCATAGGCATCGCCAAAATGATTGTTAAATTCAGAAAGGGCTATTATTATATATTGAGAAGGTTTTGATTCCACCAGTTCAATAATTCGACTACAAAGGTCTGTTAATTCAGCTGTATTTTTGCTTATGCGTGTGCTTCTCTTTTTTTTTGAGTTTGATTTCGCTCTATTTTGAATGCGCTACTGTGTTTCGTAAACCTTATCTAGTTTGGTGCCGCGAAAATCAACCAACATGAGCAGGAAGTGAATTTATCATTATTTTTGCTGGCTTTTATATCTGCGAACCGGGGGAAAATTTTTACTTAATTCCTCTTGAATTTTTGGCTATTTGGATTTTGACCTCTGGTTCCGCAAATTCTCAGTTAACTTGGATATTCCTTTTTTACTTCTAACGTATTTATCTTGAATTTATTGGTGGTTTCGATTTTGATCTCTGGCTCTTGAAACTTCCGAGTATCTTGGATGTTTCCATTCTACTCCGAGATATGAGTAAAATGTTACTATGTCGACTATTGTTTGGCTAGGTTAGAATCTTGTATTTGTGTGTCCGGTTTCTGGTCACTTACCTCTTTCAATTTGTGTTTGTTGAATAGGCCCCTTGAATAGATAATTTGGTGGATAAATACGTGAAATGGCATTAGTAGCACATCAACCACAGGTACTTGTACAAGTTGTTTTTTCTTACCTCTTGTATGACTGGAAATCTCTAATTGTAGCATACCTGCATTTAGATCAGTTCTCTCTAGTTACAATTAAACTTTATGCCTGCTGTGAGTTTAATTGAATAAGCTGCTAAATAAACAGATGATATCCTCATAGTAAAGCAATGTAAGTGGAAACCTTGAGATGGTTTATCTTTTTCATGGTGCTAAAATATTTTGCATTACTGCACATAATTTGTTTAGGACATTTTTTTTATTTTTGTTCTGGCTTCTAGTGTGAAGCAATGAAAGTCTGGTTTAATATAATCTATATATTTGGTAGAGTGGGAACATACTGACTTAGTCATGTTATGTGAAAAGCATGCTATAAATGTTATGTCCATTAAAAAGCATGCTATAAATGTTATGTCCATTGTAACTATAAGAACTTGCAATGCAAAATGTTCAACTTTATCCTATATTTTCTTTTCTTTTCTTTTCTTTTTTTTTTTTTGGGTGGCCAAAATCCTTATTTTCTTTGGCCAATGTTGTTACCGGTCACTTTCATTATCTATCCTTATGAATGGACTTTTACTGGAAGCTTACTCTTTATAAATCTTGTCTTGCATGCTCTAATCTTTAATAAGCTATTTTGTCTAATAATACCAAGTGTTGTGTGGTTGCTATAGATTCTGGATCTAGTAATCAAGACTTATGATATCCCTTTTAGTTTTAAATACATTGATATATAAACCTTATAGATGATTTTCTCCCTTGTGCACAGGGTGTCTCTTTGACATCTTCATCAAGGCACTTTATAATTAGCAAAAGAATGCAGTTGAAGTGGTGTTTAACAAAGCATCACATGATCGGACGAACTGATTGGCATTGCCTGTCAAAGCAGAATATATGTTCGAGGTAGAAATATGTTTGTTTTGTTTCGTCTTGAATTTTATTTTTTTTTCATATAAGATACATTATCTTGTTCTGATAGATGTTCAAAGCTGAAAATTGCATGGCCATGTTCTTATTTTAAAATTCTACACTTGCCTGTCTTAAAACCAAAGAGACCTATTTTGACCAAAGTATGCATACATCTATTATCCATTATTTGTATAATATAACAGAGATTAAATATTTATTTACTCATTTTGGTAAACTTAATTTCATTTATATTTTCAACAAAAGTTCACATTGAAATGAATTTTTAAATCTATATATTTAAATATGAAAGAAATTAATACTATTTCAGAGGATATTTTAGCCATATTTTTACTTCATGAAGGTTTTTGTATATTTTTTTCTTATAGATGGGTGGGCTTTGTAATTCAGGAACATCAAGAATCTGATATGGTAATTTGACATAATTGTCTTACCAGCATGAAAATGCAACTCAACTTTAAGGATTCCCTTGAAATAAAATAAAGGCTTAATGTTTTGATGAGTCAGTTATGTTTGGTTTTAAAATATTTTTGGTGAGCGATGAATTTACCATCCTCTAGTAGCTTTATTCTGCTTTCTAGCTTTCCTGTTGTTGGTGCTAAACATGTGTGGAATGGATGAACATAGTACCTTAGTTCTGCGTCACCTTAAGGATTTCTTGTTTTCAGTGTAGGATCTCCTCTTATTAGTGGATCCATGCGTAAACCATTGAGAATTGCAGCTTTTAAAGGCAATGCACAAAATGGTGAACCAATAACAAGAGCTAATGGAGTGAAGGTTCCCAAGACCTCTGTTGGACTGGAAGAGAGTGGTGAAGCCAAATCAGAATCTCCTAAGGTCCAAAATGTTCCTCTTTCTTATTCTTCTAAAGCGAATGGGAGCCTTGCAACATCATCAGCTATTCATAAACTTTTCATGAAATGGCTGACAATGTTGCGCACACAATCATCATCTCCAGCAGAGGAAGTTATGGGAGAACCACCTCCTGGAGTTTCACAAGAAACACTACAAGAGCCCCAAAGCCTGAGAAGAGGTGAGGCTTTGAAGGCGGCATGGTCTCATTTTGCATCCCTTGATGCAACAATAAAGATTCCTGTGCTACTATTGTAAGTATGAGGATTTTGCATTCCTGCATGTTATGCTATCCACTTCTCACATCACACAAATCCGCTGAATTTGGAAATGGGAAAGTGAAATGTCTGTGCGTGCCTGACATGTATGTTTCATCTGTCAGAGATCTTCAAATACTTTTTTCCATTCAAATATTTAATTTTATCTCAATTAAACATAGGTCTTGAAGGAAATTTTATGCTATCAGTCTTCATGGGGGAAGGAGGAAAGAAAAGGGAAAATGACTTATAACATATCATTTTTGCTTAGTTAATACGTAATTTTTACTTTGGTTAAGTTTTTTGTCGTAACAAATCTAAGACTTCTTTGGAGTTGGCAGCAACTGAGCAATTAGTTTTCCCTTGTTTGTTTCATGGGGACACATGGTATATTTTCATGGCTTTAATTTAAGTGGAGCCTTCATTTCAATATGTCTAGGATATTAAAATGGACATGATTGTTGGTTTTTTGCTCAAAAATAAAAGT
Organism: Mimosa bimucronata; assembly: GCA_037074515.1. NCBI lineage: Eukaryota > Viridiplantae > Streptophyta > Magnoliopsida > Fabales > Fabaceae > Mimosa > Mimosa bimucronata. Next base: position 7,617,672 of record CM073448.1, read on the forward strand.
TATATCTCCTCCCTTGAGATACTAGAGAAGAATGTTTGTAGCGTGCTATCCACCTTTTTGCCTCAAACAATGTCAACATCATTGATTGCTGGAGAATTCTCAAGTCTTTTATATGTCTTCTCATTTATCGTTTATCTGCAGCGTTCCTTTCTACATGGCTGTTAATGTCATATATGGTGCTGAAGTGTCAAGGGAATTGACGCCTTTGTGGGTTTTTGGCCCCCTCATTGTGGCTGTCTACATCACAATATTTCGGAAACTGTGTGCACTTTATGTCTTCAGCTTTAAGCGGACTATCAAAGTACTCAAGAGTGCACCCTCTTTCTGCCTTCTGGCTTTTAGCTATGTCTTTAGTGGAAAGCTAAAAGAAGATATTGGATCTCTTATTTTGCTGCCTATAATGTTCTTAACAAACGATGATTACAAAGAGCTAAGGCGAAGCAAGTTTAAAGATTTGGGAGAATGGTTTGTGGAGAAATACCTTGATTTCGTGGAAGCAATATGGCCCTATTATTGTCGGACTATCAGATTTTTAAAGAGGGCTAATTTCATTTGAAGCTGAAAATTTTCTTGAGGGTAGTCCTAGGAAAAGGTAAGAGCTTGAAAGAGAGATGATCTGATATTGTGTCGAAAGAATTTTTTGAAGAGAGCTGGCCAATCCATTTTGTTTTGGGGTATTGGTGTTAGATCAAGTTAATGATGAATAGTAAATTCCTGAATTGTGTAATTTTCCCGTTGTTGTTATTATATTGTATCGATCATTGAATTGCAGCATTCGTAGTGCCATGATTTTGATTCCTTTTCAAGTCATTGGCATGAATTGCTCCATACCTTGTTGACAACTAGAGGACCCAAGGTGATTACTATTTTGGAAACATTAATCAGGGTCCGATTTGTTTGTAGTATAATAACAGTGATCCAAATCAGTAAAAGATCATGTTGTTTTAACTTGTTTTACTTCAGTAGAGTGAATTATGAAGATGTTTTGGAAGAAGCCGATGTGAATTGTATATTCTTTGATGCGTATAAAACAGCACTGATTCATCACATGCTTTGCCCTAGTCAATGATCATTCACATTCTAATTCCCACCATGTTTGATATTTGGTACCTTATAATAAGTTGTGGAAAATCGAGTGATGTTACGAAGTAATCAATAAAATTAACAAGTAAATTTAAAAATTATAAAAAAATCCTAAAAAATCATTTTATTAAATATCCCCTCCGGTTTTTATTATAAGAGCCTGAAATTTGAATTGGTTTGATTTAAAATATAAGAGTCCATGTTGGATTGTCTCATCATTTAATACATTTTTTCCTATGTTGCCCCTAACTCTTTCATGTTCATTATTGCTCATATATTTCTCTCAATAGTCTTATCATATATAAGGGTAATGTTAGAAAAAGATCTATAATATAATTCAGACATATTTAATTATTTTTAACAGTTTTTTTAATAAACACAATTTGGCTGTCCAAGTAAGGGAGTAATAATAAGGCCATCTAGATTTCCGTTCTATGAAAAATGGAGAAGGAAAATTAAGAGAGTATAGGTCATGTCAAATGGGCTAGCAAGATTGGGAAAACGTAATAAATACACAGAAGAAAGAAAGTGTTTTAGTGTACCCCAAAAAAAGAAGAAAGTGTTTTAACATAATAGGATCTCTACAAGTTTGTCAATAAAAAATCAGAAAAAAAAAAAAGCAATAACAAGGAAATTTTAATTTTGTTACATCTAATTATGCAACACAAATTTTTCTTATAATTATATCACTTAATCATGAATAATAATATATTACCATTATTGATTTCATGCAAAGCACTACTCACTACTTGGTTACTAATAATTATAAAATCAATGGGAGGTATATATAGAAATCGTAATGAAACATAAAATACACTCCCTCCCATGAATATATGGTATATTTATTTAATTTAATTTAAGATATTAGTTATGATACTTAATATATCATTTTATTGTAAATATTACAATCATTGTCCACACTCCCTCCCCCTCCCCCTCCCACCCACTCTTTTACTTGATTATTATTGATGGAACATCATCAAGAATAAATTTTAATCAAGGGTAATTTGAAAAATAAATGTTAAAAATTAGAAATAAGTCTTATATTTAGGAACAGATAAACTAAAAAAAATGAAATTATATGTAATTAATTTTTTTTTATTTGGGTAAGAGTAAGTGTTATTTTTGTCCCTGCATGTATTTTTTTTTTTTTTTTATTTACAGAAAAAATGCGCCAAATGCAGACTTTCAATGACGGAGAAAATAAGAACTACCCCTGGCGGATAGGGGGAGAGAGAGAGAGAGAGAGAGAGACGATGATGAACAGTGCGAACTGTGGAGTCTTTGTCTCCGTACAACACATACACTAAATTCTCGCGCCCAATATCTGAGCTTGAACAGTGAAAATTTCTCGATACTTTCTCAAATCTTCACCACAGCTTCTCCCACTTGCCTAGTTTCGTTTCTTCCTTATTAAATTTACACTGGCCTCTTTCATAAATACTCCCCATACCATACGAATCGATTTCTTCTGTGAGAGGGAATTTTTTGTGTATATGGATTGGTTGATTAATTTGAGTCTGTGTGCTAGTAGTTGATGCTGTTCTTGCTTCAGATATGGCTTCTAAGTGTCCCTCATTTTCCTGTTTAGCACCTTCTCTGTCTTCTCCTTTCCAGCGCCGGAGAACTGCCCAGGTACTTTAAACTATTGTTTGGTTACTCACTTGTTATACCCTTTTTACTTTCCTCAGTAAATTAATGGTCTTTACATGAGCTTGCTTACATTGCAATTTCCTTCTTGTTGGTAAATTTATTTTCCTTTATGGCTTTTTATTAGCTCCAAGTTCAGGAATGAAATCAAGGATGGAAGGGAAGAATGTAGTGTGGCCTAATTTTTGTTTGGCTGTCGTTTGGATAATTGGACTTTCTCGCATGGAAATAGCTTTCCTGTGAGAGTGCAGCCTGAGAGAAAGACCAAATATGTCCATTTTTCTCTTGTTCACAGTTTATGTTTGGGGAAGTGACAGATAAACTATAATTTTTATCACATGAAAATAGTTTCCCTTTGTTTGTCACTTTTTATTGATCCTTGCTCTCCTTCGACTTGCTTGCACTTAAACAAGAGTTGTTACTAGTTATACTGTATTTTTAAATGACTCTGCACTGAAGTTCTTGCATTTCTTTGATGACATCTGTTTTAACCTTGATAGCCAACACGAGCTGTGTGCAGAATATGTGTGTTTAGTTTGTTGAAACGGGAAAAAAATAAGTAAGAGCCTTGGTTTCTCGTCCCTTAATGCCTGATGAGTAGTAAACCTAGAGCTGTTGGAATTGCCATTTCATGAATTTATGGCATATCAGATGGACTTTAATGTTACAGTTTTGGTAGACGCTTATAGCCAGTGGTATTTCAGATCATCTTTAGTTGATATAGAAGTGGCCTGACTTGAATCTCCCTGTTAGCACTGCACTTAATATATCACAGCTGAATATGGCTTCATGATATATAACTATGTAAGGGAATTATCGTAGTTAATAATCCTAATTGAATAGATGAAGATGTCATTTAGAGATGAAAGTGAATGCAATCTTTAGTTTTTTAACCGAGTTTAAGTCAAATAAATACAGTCTGTAAAGATGAAAGTTTACTTTTTTCCTAGTCCTCTGGCATTTTGAAAACAAATGCTCAAATCAATTGATGCTGCAATCTTCACCAATCTATTGGCCTCAATTAAGGTTATTTGAACCATTAAACGATCCATATAATGTTGTTGGGAAGACTAATGTAAGAAAGCCAAGGAGAAATCGCTGACTCTAAATCACGATGTAATTAAATAATGATTACTTTCACTTCAGTGCCATTGAGAAAACAAATCTAAGGAGAAACTGTTCATTGTACATTTATTAATTTCATCTCCCTAAACCTAAACTTTTACACTGTTTACCCACTATTTTGTCTCCATATAACATATCAAGGATGCATATCAAATGAGGAAGTGGTTTTTTTTTTTTTTTTGTAAAGGTGCGTATTTTAGAACAAACTATTGCTCAAGGTGTATGAAAGAAAAATAACCTTTTTCGAGGTGCAAATATGGTTACAATGAAATAAAAATGTTGCTCATGTGATAAGTTCATTAATTTGCCCTAATGTCTGTCAAACTTTTACAAAGTGGGGCCCACAAATATGTTAGACGACATTTAAGAAAATTAACGGACTTACCATATTTGCAACGTTTTATTTCGTTATAACCATATTTGCACCTCGCAAAAGATTATATGTTTCATGCACATTTCGCAATAGTTTGTTCCTAAATTTGCACATTTACCCTTTTTCCCTTCACTGCACTGGTAGTTTTGAAATTAGCAGAATGCACATCAGCTTCTATAATTTGATAGTTATTAATTCTCATTGTCAATAGATTTGAATCTTCGCCGGGAAAAAAATGTATATAACTTCAGTACTCAGAAGTATACTAAGCATGCAAAAAGTAGAGTTGAATTTTCATTGTAGTATGCTACAGAACCATAACTTAGCTGTGAATCATTGAATCTTCCTACAAAGTAAAAATAGGTACATCTCTACTATATGTTTCATTTTGTTTTTTCAAAGTTTGAGCTGATCTTGAGAGATCTCTAGATGTATTAATCAACAATATACCTAAAGACTTTGTTACTGATATAATACAATGGCATCGTACGATCCATGTAGTTGACCCCACCTAGTGGGATAAAGCTTTGTTGTTGTTATTGTTTGAGCAGATCTTGAGAGATCTCTAGATGTTTAACGTGCCAATCAAGCAATTTATGTGGCTTACTATTTCAGTCTACTCTCCCTGGCATAAAATCTATCCTCTCCACTTACATGATATAGTTTTCTTTAATTTTCAGCTGAGGTTATCACAAAGGTTGTTCCACAGCCAGCAAAACAATGTGCTAAAGTTAACATACACTAGAGGTATCTTAATTCAATATTGGGCATCTCGCACATTTTTAATCCCTTTTCACTTCGTCCTTTTGATAAATTGGAAAGGGATTAATCTACTTAGTTTCTTGATATTGTCTGCAGAAATTAAAAAAAACAAAAGTTGATAAATTTTCTTCTGCACATATCCCCTGTTAATATTCTTTTGCTTTTACATTGTTTTTCTGGATAGACAATTCAAACCAGTTAATACATGGAATGAGGAAGATAAATGGAAGGATCCAGAAGCAGCAGCATCGTGTTTTTGTTGTCTCTGAGGATCAGTCACAACAGATTGAGCTCCAAACAGATGATTTAGCGCCAGAAAACCTTGATATGAATTCTGAAGAATTCTCAATTGACAGCAGTTCTTCTGTCTATTCATCAAGTGGTGAAGGAAAGCCTGGTGTGATCTCATTTTATAATCGTCCATATAAGAAAGACGATGAGAAGGTCCAGTTGAATGCAGAGAGGAGTCAAAACAGCTTACTGTGGTTTATGGGCCCAGCAATTCTTGTTGCTTCCTTCATTTTTCCTTCTCTCTATTTACGTAGAATTCTTTCTGTTATCTTTGAGGACTCTTTGTTGACTGGTGAGTAATTGTTCTCTGAAAGGAAGACTGTCTCTAGGCTTTTCCCTTTGGGTGTTTTCATTGATTGATTAGTCTGCAATCTGTATAATTCACTATTTAAGTGAGGTGTGTCAGCTTGCATCCTAATGCGTTTCATAGTGACATCTCCGAGTCAATAGGGTAAATGAACCACCTGATAAAAACATCAGGTGAAGGGTTTAATCATGTTTGGTGCATTTATTGACTAGTGAGGGAAAACATTCTGGGTATTCTTTACTTCAGATATAGTTTGATTGGGTGATTGGAATTATTTGTTTTCTGACACGATGGTGAAACAATCATTGGATGTATGAACAAATGGGAGCATACTGGATGATAAACTCTTAATTCTTAATAATATTGATGTTGTCTCAAGATGGAGTGAACTTGACCTATCAAGGAAACTTGTACGATGGTGAATTACTTGATTTAAATCTTTATCTCCTTTTAGCTTTGAAATCTGCTTCCTTATCTGAACGCTGAAGTACATTCTTTGTCTCCAGATTTCCTCATATTATTCTTCACAGAGGCAATTTTCTATTGTGGTGTTGCGGTATTTCTTTTTCTGCTAGACCGTTTAAGGAGGCCATTGCAAGATGTTGCTGCAAACAATAGTGTTGCTCCTACTCCTCAACTGGGGCAAAGGATCTCCTCTGTTGCCACTCTAGTACTTAGCCTTATAATTCCTATGGTCACTATGGGTTTGGTCTGGCCATGGACAGGCCCTGCGGCTTCTGCAACTCTTGCTCCATACCTGGTTGGTATTGTAGTACAATTTGCATTTGAGCAATATGCTCGATTTCGGAAGTCCCCTTCGTGGCCTGCTATACCCTTTATCTTTCAGGTAAGGGCAACACAAAATCCCTTATTACTTTGTCCACTTCTGAAATTGGATTTAATGAAAAGGGTAGAGAACACTTTCTCTTCTTTTTGTTCACTTTTGAAATTTTTCATCAGATGCTTACCAAGTCTCACTATTCCAAAACGGTGCTTGGAGAAGATACTTTCATTAATTACCTATAAAGTATTAAATTTTCATATATTCCTTGGTGTGACCTTCTGAGTATTAATGAACTAATGTAGTTTTGCTATCAACAGGTTTATAGACTGCACCAACTAAATAGAGCAGCACAACTGGTGACAGCTCTGTCATTCACAGTTAGAGGAGCTGAAATGACGTCACATAACCTTGCTATAAATAGCTCTTTGGGTACCCTATTAAACGTCCTACAGTTCCTTGGTGTGATTTGCATTTGGTCTCTCTCAAGTTACCTTATGAGGTTTCTACCTTCTGTTTCTGCAACAACGCAATGACGCCCAGACATTTATGTAAGATATCATCTTCCTTATGAAAGCATGCCCCAGTTCTCGTCTACGTGTAGATTTTGGTCATCATCCTTTGTAAATTTCAAGGATATTAGTAACAATTCTTTTGAGCTTTCTGTTTAACTACTTAAATTTTTGAAATGGGATAAATTTTAATTTGGTAACTATTGTTTCTTTCGCACTCTAGTTGCATTAAATTAGGGAATAAGATGAGTTTTCCCCTTTTTTATATATATATTTCAGGTTTGAAACTTCTCCAGTGAGAATGTGCTAATGACATTGGAAATTATCCATGGTTTCTCTCGTGGAAATGGATGAGTGAACTTTTAGAGAGATTTCATTCGCTGGTGTGATCTAGTCCCATAATTAGCCCTTTGGTCTGTATTATGGAATATTATTGTCGTTTCTTTATTTTTTTTGCGACATTTATTATATTTTCATACTAACAATTATTTAAAAATTTTCTTTACATAATATGAGAGGTATTTGTTAAAATTTACATTCTTTTTTCATTGAATATTAATTCGATGAGTCCTCTATTGTAAATTGCATAATTTGTAGTATTATTAAAGGTTAGTCACTCAAGGTTAAAAATAAAAAATAAAAAATAAAGGTTAGTTACTCAAGTGCCCTACCGGTTGTTTAAACGCACAGTTATCGGGGATACATGTTTCATTACAAACTTTATCCAATCATATACATAGTAGCTAGGTGATGAGTTCACTTTGATAATAAATTTTGAGACATCAATTTGTTTTAATCTAAGGTGATTTTCAGTAAATGGTAGCTCCAATGAAACTTATTAAAGAAAATATTTTAGAAAAAAATAACATATAGAGTATTTATTACAAATAATAAAATTAATATCCACAAATTAGTTATTTAATGTGTTTTTGTCACACCGCAATCAAATAAACCAAATTGAAAAAATTTGGTACGTCAATTTGTTTGTACTAGGTTCTCTTTTGAAGATGATATTCAATGGTAATAACATGGCTAATCCTCCTAGTCTATGAAAACCAATGACAAATTTATGTTAACTAAAGATGATGCTTGCCTCACATGGGTAATCCTCCTAGTCTATGAAGTCTTACTCTGATTCCATTGGTTGATTGGTTTCTTGTTTGAATAATTGTCTGTTTAAAAAAATACTATTGGGATTAGGCTGCCTGATTTACCTCATTTCTTTCTGATCTTTATCCACCCCTGACACATCATATTGTTAGGCTTTTTCGTTTCTTTAATTGAATTCTGGCCCCCATTATGCTCTTCTTACCAGTTAAAAAGGCTTCAACAACTAGTCTACTACCTAAACTCCAATATAATATTCCCTCAAGGCATAATCTAAGTCAACATTAATCTAAAAAAATTCGCCCAAGTCCTACAAATTAGACAAATACGTCGCATGATTATGGAAAAGTCAACAATTAGCCAATAAAATACTACCTTTGGTCCTAATAATAAGAGCCAGTTGACTTTTTTTTGGGAGATTAAGGAAGCAAATTAGACCCCTAAATCTTAATATATGCGAAATGTAATTAGATTATATGATGGTTTATAAGTAAAATAACTTAGTTTTGAGGAAAAAAGACAAATATAAACAATTCATAGTGATGTATTTTGCATCCTTAATTTTTCCAAAAAAATCAATTGGCTCTTATAATTAGGACCGGAGGGAGTACCAAACTATTCATTCACCAAAGAATTTCCTTTTCTTTTCTCCTTATAATCTACTGTTTTTTTGCTGTTGATGACGTCTATTTAATCACTAATTTATTCTCTAATGGAAATTATTAACCAAGATACTAAAATTTATAATACAAGATCATATGTGCAGCCAACATCAACCACTACACTATTACTAACCCAAGAATATAATGGGGCAACTCCAATTGAGTTTTTTATGACCCAATTGAATTATAATGATATTTATTGGACCATCTTTTACGTTTTCTTCTACTATAAGAAACACCTTGTTGTATTCTTGTGGTTTTATCAATGGTCCTCAGTACTACATACCTTCTCCCTTGGCTCTATCTATTGCCTCATCTATTAATTCAAACTTGAAATCTTGCCTTGCATTTTTGTATTACTGGGTCGTTAATCTTCCTCTGACATTATTCCTTCATTTCATGAGGAAACTAATTTCTATCAGATTAGGTGACAATGAAAATAATGTTACCCAAAAAGAACATTTGTTATTAATTTTTTAAAAGTAAAAATATATCTAAGTTATACATTATTGACTTTTGAATATTTCTCATCTAATCAAAAGAAGAAAAAGAACACATTCCCTTACACCATTGGTGATTGTGTGGAATGAAAGGAACTCAATTTTAAGTAAAACTATAAGTTCAAAATTGATTAATTAATGAAAAAATCACATTAGCAAGACCAAGTATTAATACTGCAAAAATGAGAGTTGGTGTTTGTTTAGATTAATTTCTTTTTAATAATTTTAAACTATACGAAATAAATATATAAGACAAGTTTTATCTTATAAAGCATAAAACGCTTTTTTAGGTTGTCCAAAACAACTTAAAGATATAAGAATGAGTATATGATTTACACTTTTTCCCTCATATTTCAGAGTCACTTTGCAAATTATGACATCATGCAGATTCAAATTTGGGCTTGAGTGTTGAATTGTGTTAGATAATGAATGAAAGTGTAAACAAGGTGGGAAGGTAGTGGATGAGGCAATTTGATGTGCTCTAAAGACAATAATGATGATATTGAGTTTTTTCTTTCATACTGACGCAGAAACCAAAACCTTTTGAGTGACCACATACTCATATAGTGCTATGGATCACACAGGCGTGAACAAAAGCATTTTTGTGAAACATCTCAATTAAAAAAAGGCATAGTGAGCGCTTGGAAGTAAGTACTATAAGATAAAAAGAGGACATGGGTATGGAACTAGTGGTCCACGTTGCTATGTACTAAGGATAACACGGTTTCAGTGTTTGTCATAAAGATGAGTAGGTGGCGCTCCTCCACTCTGGACCGTCCAGATTTTATATTTTTAATTTTATGATTTTTAAATCACAATTATTTTAATGGATACAAAATCTAAAATGAAGATAATCTCTTAACTATCATTTTGTCTAAAAGCATATTTTCAATATAAAAATCATAAATTTAAAATTATTAAATCTGGACCTTCTAGATTGAATTTGGACAGTCCAGAGTGGAGGAGCGCCACCTACTCATCTTTTTGACGATCACTGAAACTGGTTCGGCTAACACAATGAGACTGTTATGATAAGAGAAGGAAAAGAAGGAAGAACAGAATAGAGAGAGAATAGAGAAGAGAAACAGAGAGAAGGAGAGAAATGCACTTTCTATATTCAAGTAACCAATGAGTCAAAAACTGCTTTTGCAATTACAGAGAGGGTTATTTATAATCCCTCTAATCTCAAGTAAGTCTAACGGCCTACTTACCTTGACACGTGACAAATCATAACAACTCTAACTAACTCTTAGAGATATACCATAACAATACCCCCCCTTGAAATAACCCTTGACCTCAAGGGTTCTGGATCTGAAATTCAGGAAACTGCTTCTGAAAGCTGAAAAGAGACACCCAAGAGGCTTCTTCATCAGGAAGACCCCTCCATTGCACCAGTACTTCGGTAATAAGTCTCTTTTTAAACTTCCCAACTCTCTGATTAAGGATTTTCTCAGGATATAAAGATGTAGGAACTGCTGGCCACTCTACTGGAGGATGCCGCTGCTTCACACTAGGATCTGGACAAAGTTTCAACATTGATACATGAAAAGTAGCATGTATTCTCGCCTCTGGAGGCATTTCCAACTTATAAGCTACCACACCCACCTTCCCAATGATTTTGTAAGGCCCAAAAAACCTTGGGGCAAGTTTTTGGGAAGTCCTGGCAGCCATAGATACTTGCCTATATGGTTGTAATTTTAAAAACACCCACTGTCCAACCTCAAAACTACGATCAGATCTTTTCAAGTCAGCCTTTTGCTTCATAGTGTTTGCTGCCCTGTGCAAATAATGTTTTAATACACCAATCATCCTTTCCCTAGCTTCAAAACTGTTGTCAACCACTTCAATCACAGCTGTTCTGGGAAGATAAGGAGAGTAGATAGGAGGTTTTTGACCATACAACAGTTCATAAGGTGTTGCTTTTGTAGCAGTGTGAAAATTGGTGTTATACCACCACTCGGCTAAAGACAACCAGTTACCCCATTCCTTCGGAGATTCCCAGCACATACACCTGAGGTAAGATTCTAAACAGCGGTTGAGCACCTCTGTTTGTCCATCACTTTGTGGATGATAAGCGGAAGACAGCTTCTGCTCAACTTTAAGAACCTTCAAGAACTCCTTCCAAAAATTACTAATGAATATAGGGTCCCTATCACTTATAATTTCCACAGGTGCACCATGTAACCTATAAATCTGATCTAGGAAACATTGAGCAAGCGTAGCAGCTGAATAAGGATGAGATAACGCCACAAAATGACCATACTTAGTCATTCTGTCCACCACTACCCAAATGACTTCTTTCCCACCAGATTTAGGAAGACCTTCAATAAAGTCCATTGAGATGCTCTCCCAAACCTTACTAGGGATTGGCAAAGGTTGTAACAATCCAGGAGGACTAATAGTCTCATATTTACACCTAGCACAAGTGTCACATCCCTTAATGAAATCCTCTACATCCTTCCTCAAGTTCTTCCACCAAAACAACCCCTTAACCTTCTGATATGTACCCTGAATTCCTGAATGGCCCCCTTGAGGGCTGTCATGTAGCCATTCAAGAATTTTATGCCGTACTCCTTCATCATTTCCCACTACTAATCGATTATTCTTCCTCAATAAGGCCCCATCCCAAGAATAAGAACCCAAACCAGCTCCTTTTTCCTTCAAATCAGAAATTACAGCAGCAACAGTCGTATCATTAACCCAACTCTTTTTTATATCCTCCAACAACTCATGAGAAGCTGTCTCTAAAGTAATCTGCAACAATTGAGGCCCATTCAGCCGAGATAGTGCATCTGCTACAGTATTATTATTACCCTTCTTGTAATGGATCTCGTAATCGTATCCCATCAACTTGGCTATCCAGTACATCTGAAATGGAGTTTTCAATTTTTGTCCCAACAAATACTTGAGACTTTGCTGATCAGTCCTTATTATAAATTTCCCCCTCTCCAAATATTGCCTCCAGTGCTCCACTGCTTGCACAACAGCCATCAATTCTTTCTCATAAATTGAAAGATTAATGTGTCGAGGGGAAAATGCTCTGCTGAAATAGGCCAAAGGTTGACCTTGCTGCATTAAAACAGCCCCCATTCCTCCTCCACATGCATCAGTCTCCACCACAAAGTCCTTAGAAAAATCTGGTAAAGCAAGCACCGGTGCCGAAGTTACAACTTCTTTTAATTGTTGAAAAGCTGCAGAAGCTTCATCTGACCACAGAAAAGCACCCTTCTTAAGCAAGGACGTCAAAGGTTTAGCCAAACTCCCATACCCTTTAACAAACCTCCTATAATAACCAGCCAATCCGAGGAAAGCCTTCAATTGTTTGGCTGTCTTTGGTTCTGGCCATTCAGCCACATCTTTAATTTTCTTTGGATCAGTCGAAACAGTACCATTACCGATAATATGGCCCAAATATTCCACCCTTGTAGCTGCAAAAGTACACTTGCTCCGCTTGACAAAGTAATGGTTACTACTCAAAATATCAAGAACCTGCCTCAAGTGGTCAGCATGCTCTGTAATTGAAGCACTATACACCAAAATATCATCAAAAAACACTAATACAAATTTACGCAATAAGGGTTGAAAAATAGCATTCATAGCTCCTTGAAATGTAGCTGGAGCATTTGTTAATCCAAACGGCATTACAAGCCATTCAAAATGTCCTGAATGTGTTTTGAAAGCTGTTTTATATGTATCTCCAGGAACCATACGAATCTGGTGGTAACCAGCTCTCAGATCCAGCTTTGTAAACCATTTTGCAGCATACAATTCATCAAACAAATCTTCTACAAGGGGTATGGGGTACTGATTTTTTATAGTCTTTTTATTTAACTCTCTATAATCAATACACATGCGCCATGACCCATCTTTCTTCTTTACCAAAACGATAGGTGCAGAAAAAGGAGAGGAACTCTCTTTCAAGAATCCATTTTGTAACAATTCACTGACTTGTCTTTCTATCACATCCTTTTGATTAGATGAATATCGGTAAGGTTTCAAGTTTATGGGATTTGTACCTTCTTGAAGGACAATAGGATGATTATGATCTCCTCTCAAAGGAGGTAATCCCTTAGGTTCATCGAAAACCCCCTGAAAATCAGCAAGAACATCTTCAATCTCCCTGGGAATTTTAATTTCAGCCTCTGCAATACTAACACACTGCTGCCCCTCCATCTTACTGGCTCGTAACATCTGTATCAAGAACATCTGATGTTCTACTGGCTGATTCAGTACTAATTTCTTCCCTTGCACCATTTTCACATCATTCAATGGCATAGCTTGCAGCCTACAACGCTTCCCCTGGTACCAGAATTCCATATAAGCCTTTTCATAATCCCAAAAAGCTTGTTTAATGCTTTTCAACCAAGACCAACCCAAAACTATATCATAAGTCTTTAAATCAATTATTCTAAGATCGGCAACGCAATCCAGACCTTGCATTCTCCACCTAAATCCCTTCCACATCCCATAAACCTCCAAATTTCGACCACCAGCCACCTCAACAGATGGAATTCCCTGTTTATCTTCACGCCACCCCAATTTCCTAGCCAAATTCAGATCTAAGAAATCATGACTACTTCCATCATCAATCAACACCTGAATCACCTTCCTACCAACCAAGCCCTGAATCCTCATAGCGTGTACTGAATCCACTCCACTAATAGCATGTAAAGAAAGAATAGGAGGTGCTTCATCTTCTTCCTCCTTACTTTCTAATTCTGGACGCCCATCTTCAGACTTCAAAGATAGATTCTCATTCCCAGCTTCAATATAATGCAGCTGTAATTTTTGTCTCTGGGGGCAACGATGATCTTTAGAAAATTTTTCATGGCAATAAAAGCAAAGGTTCTTAGCCCTATGCTCTGCTTCTTCTTCCGCCGACAGAGCCTTCCAAGATTTCCCAGAATTAAAATTCTTATTTCGGCCTCCATCTTCGTTACGACTCCAAGAAGTGCCCCCACTGCTATTAGACTGGGACCCACTCCTCCCAAAGTTACTTTTAGTCAAATATGAGGTGTTATCACCATGCAGAACCAGCGACGAAGTCCCTGCCACGTACTTACCAGTCCTGCCACTTGTCGTTTTTAATTCCCTTCTATTCATCGCTATTTCTTGTACCCTAGCTAAACGACGAGCCTCACGCAAAGTCTGGGGATTAAACAGAAGCACTGAATCTGCTATTTCTTCCTTCAGCGCCGCCACATACGCATCAACTAGATACTCTTCATTCAAATCCAGTTTTGCCGACACGGAGTCAAACCTCACGTTGAACTCGGCCAAAGACCCCGTCTGACGCAAACGAGTAAACTCACTCATCGGCCTCTCATGAGGCTCACTAAACGTATCTCGAAGCATCTCGACATACGCTGCCCAGTCTGGAGGTCTATCGCGCCAGCGCTTCTCCACAGCAACATGCCATTCGAAACTATCCTCATCCAGATTCATGGATGCAATTCGAATCTTGGCATCTTCTGGCGTTCTGTCAACTTCAAACCATTTTTCACATTTCAAAATCCAAGAATGAATATTCTTGCCTTGGTACTTCGGGAACTCCACCTTTGCGAACGAAGTGGGACGCTGATAACCATTTCTTCCATGTCCATTCCTTCGATCCCCAATTTCGTTATGAACCACAGTCGCAAGATTCCGCACCTCACGACCTAGGATTCGCATCTCCTCACGGAAGCCCAGCACTGTATCTTGGAGTTCTTGCACCTCATTCAGCCTTCCCTCCACAATATCAAGTCGTTCATCCATAATTCTTGCAAGTTGCGTTCTCGTACACACCATACACCAGACGCACAGCAGAAGAGAGCCGAGGAAAGTGGCGCTCTGATACCACTGTTATGATAAGAGAAGGAAAAGAAGGAAGAACAGAATAGAGAGAGAATAGAGAAGAGAAACAGAGAGAAGGAGAGAAATGCACTTTCTATATTCAAGTAACCAATGAGTCAAAAACTGCTTTTGCAATTACAGAGAGGGTTATTTATAATCCCTCTAATCTCAAGTAAGTCTAACGGCCTACTTACCTTGACACGTGACAAATCATAACAACTCTAACTAACTCTTAGAGATATACCATAACAGAGACGCATGCATTTTTTTTAAAAAAAAAAATTATTTTTCTCAATTATAAAATATGAATTTAATACCTAGTTATATATTTTTTTTTCACTACAATTTCTTTTTAATACAGGAATATATAGAAGATGCAATGATATCCCTTCGAAGAGATTTGCCAAATCCAGCAACATGGACAAATCTTACTGGACATTCACTCATATTCGTTGCTTGTGCTTGAATCCTGAGAAACTAAGCAAATATAGAGTGGAGGATTATATCAAAAAGCTATCACTGAAAGCTACTGGTGACTTCTGAATGTTAAAGAAAATGATATAAGGTGCTTTTGTCTTCATGTGTTGAGATTTTTGTTATGCAAGGAATCTTATTAGTGACTGAAATAAATCCAGATCATTCTCTCCACCTTTCTCAATTTAATTGGACCTGATCAAGCTGATTCGACTTAGTTTGAATTAATGTATAACACACCAAACCTCACATGCTTTTTGGCTCTATTTATATGGACTTGTAGCATGCTTGTTGAAGCTGTTCTATGTGTGTCTATATATATATATATATTTATATATATGTAATTTATAGCTGATCCAATTTAATTAGTGTTTCTTTTTCTCATTCTTAATATGGAACTAGGTGGTTTAGGTTGAGAAAAAGCTGATTCATCAATTCTCTACTCAGCTTAATCATTACAGAAAACATAAGCTTGATTAGAAGATATATACGTCTTAGAACAAAGAAATATTGTGATGGTTGGGTTAACCACTAACATGAGACATTACATGTTTTTAGTATTTGCAATCATATATATTGTAATATGACAATATTTGAAGTGCTTGAGTATGGTTTCAAATGTTGTTGGCCATAACAAAGGCATCATTTGAACTGTTGAAAGAAAAGAAAGGAAAAGAAAGACAGTATTTTAGGCGTGAAATTACATGCCCATTTAACTTCCAATGCATCATGATGAATTCTATTCAGTTTCTAAGATATCATAATGTAAGCCTGAAATCTTAGGACGTTTTAAATTTCGCTTTCCGTAGGATAACTCAGAATCTTGATTAGCATATGCCAAGAAGAAGTAAGGGTTTGATGGGTGTACGTTTGTGCTGCTTGAGGATCTTGAATCTTAATACTCGCATGGCATTAATGGGATTGCACCAATTTATTTGACAATATTTGAAGTTGAATATATTGACCAAAACTCTAGTAAAGTCAAATCATACTTGAGTTTCCCCCACTCTTTTTAACATACTATGAATTTGTCCAGTAATTGATTGTATATAGTATGAACAACATTTTAAGATCAAACAACAACAACAACCAATACAGAGTGTCCCACTCATCACAGCTTCTATCTTTACTTGCTTCTTGTTCTATAATTCTTTCAACCACCACCCATATCTAATTATTTCATCTCCATGATTTACAAAAAAAGACTGAAAAGGCTCCAAAAAGTAAAAAAGTTGTGGTTAGGACTTCTTCATTGATCAAATATATTTATATTATAAATTACATGAAAACTGTTCAACTGTTCATTGGCGTAATAGTCAAAGGGTACTTCTGTTGCTCTGACTCATCATATTTAATCTTAAATAATCTATGGCTGATAAAGCTTGTGTGTGTGTGTGTGTGTGTGTGTGTGTGTGTGTTAAAATATAAAATAGCCCTTGCCGATATACTTGCGTATTTTTTGCACGAGTATTGCCAACTCTCTTGTCATGGGGGGCAGAACTAGCTGCTTCACGAGGAGTATATAAAGTAGGGCCTTACAACCTCATAGCACTTGTATCTGCATCATTCCACTATTTTCCTTTCCTTTATTAACTTTCTATTCTTTTGTTCTGTTACTACTTTCGTTTCCTGTCTTAAAAATCTTCTCTTCCCTCTTCCTTCTGCATGGAATTGTCCTCTCAAATTATCACCATTCCTGGTTCTTCATCATCATGAAGCATATGTTGGTCGGAGAATTTACAATGGGTGGCCTTTGGATTTGTATGTGCCATTTCTTTCTCTTTCTGGCCATGCTAAATGCTTCATTCTCCACGATCCTTGGAGATAATGCCTCAGATTCCTATTGGCTTCTTAAAATGAAATCACAACTGGTTGATCCATCAGGAGCTCTGAAAGATTGGTCTCCAATGTTTCCTATGTGTAGCTGGTATGGAGTAACATGTTCACCTGATCAGTCTCATGTTATAGGCCTGAACTTGTCTGGTTCAGGAATATCTGGTTCCATGTCCATTGAGCTCAGCCACCTCACTTCTCTACAAATACTTGATTTGTCTTTGAATTCCCTCAACGGCTCTATTCCTTCTGAGATTGGGGTGCTACAGAATCTAAGAATACTTCAACTTTTCTCAAATTATCTATCTGGCACCATTCCTGCAGAGATAGGTAATTTGAGGAAGTTGGAGGTTCTCAGAATAGGAGACAACTTGTTGATAGGAGAAATCACACCTAGTATTGGTAACTTGAAAGATTTGAAGGAGTTGGGCTTAGCTTTCTGCTATTTTAATGGAAGCATACCCACTGAGATTGGAAGCTTGAAGAATCTAGTTTCTCTTGATTTGCAGATGAACAGTCTAGGGGGACAAATACCCAAAGAAATTCAAGGCTGTGAAAAGCTACAAAATTTTGCAGCATCAAACAACTTGCTCGAAGGAGACATACCCTCTTCTTTGGGGTCTCTTATATCATTGCAAATTCTGAACCTAGCCAATAATAGTCTCTCTGGGCCTATTCCCTCTAGCTTGAGCCATCTCTCCAAGGTGACATACCTGAATTTGCTTGGAAACAGACTAAGTGGGGAAGTTCCTTCAGAACTTAACAGTTTGACCCAGCTTCAGAAGCTAGACTTATCCTTAAACAACCTTTCTGGACCAATAAACCTCTTTAATTCCGAACTAATGAATCTCCAAACTCTGGTTCTGTCTGATAATCTTTTGACAGGTAATATTCCAGCCAACTTCTGCTACAGTGGTTCCAAACTTGAGCAACTGTTCTTAGCTCGGAATAAAATTTCTGGAAAGTTCCCCTTGGAGTTACTCAGTTGCTCCTCACTTCAACAATTGGACCTTTCTGATAATAGCTTTGAAGGTGAACTTCCAACAACCTTGGACAAACTGCAGAACCTCACAGATCTTGCTCTCAACAACAACAGCTTCACGGGATCTCTACCGCCGGAAATTGGAAACATCAGTACCTTGGAGGGCCTCTTCTTGTTTCACAACATGTTCACAGGAAAAATCCCAGTGGAGTTTGGAAGGCTTCAGAGGTTGAAAATCATATACCTTTATGATAACCAGATGTCTGGTCCAATACCAAGAGAGCTAACTAACTGCACAAGCTTAAGAGAAATTGACTTCTTTGGGAACTTTTTTTCTGGGCCCATTCCAGAGACCATAGGTAAGCTCAAGGATTTGGTTCTACTTCATTTGAGGCAGAATAACTTGTGGGGTCTTATACCTCCAAGTATGGGGTACTGTAAAAGCCTTCAGTTATTGGCATTAGCAGATAATAAATTGTCTGGTTCCATACCACCTACATTTAGTTACCTTTCAGAACTTCAAACCATTACCCTTTACAACAACTCTTTTGAAGGACCACTTCCAGAGTCACTCTTCCTTCTCAAAAACCTCAAAATCATAAATTTTTCTCATAACAGGTTCAGTGGAACTATCCTTCCTCTCACTGGTTCACATTCTCTGAATGCTTTGGATTTGACCAACAATAGTTTCTCAGGTACCATCCCTTCTAGTTTAGCCTTGTCAAGAAATCTCAGCCGTTTAAGACTTGCACATAACCAACTCACAGGAAACATTCCGTCTGAATTTGGTCAGCTCATTGAGCTCAACTTTCTTGATTTGTCTTTTAACAATTTGACAGGAGAGGTGGCACCTCAACTTTCAAACTGTAAAAAAATCCAACACTTTCTACTTAGTAATAACAGAATGACAGGGAAAATTCCTTCTTGGTTGGGAAGTTTGCAAGGACTTGGTGAGCTGGATCTCTCATTCAATGACTTCCATGGAAGCATACCATCTGAGCTTGGAAACTGTACAAAATTGCTGAAGCTTTCTCTCCATCACAACAATCTCTCAGGTGAAATACCACAAGAGATTGGAAATCTCACCTCCCTCAATGTCCTTAACTTGCAAAGCAATCATTTCTCAGGCCTCATTCCTTCATCCATTCAGCAATGCAAGAAGCTATATGAGCTCAGGCTCTCAGAAAATCTCTTCACAGGTGATATACCAGATGAGCTAGGAGGACTTACAGAACTCCAAGTGATATTGGACTTGAGCAAAAACCAATTATCTGGGAAAATCCCATCTTCACTGGGAAAACTCATGAAGCTAGAAAGACTCAATCTTTCTTTCAATAACCTTCTTGGACAAGTTCCTCCTTCTCTTGGAAAACTAACAAGCCTGCACGTGTTGAATATCTCGTACAACCATCTCCGAGGTCAGATTCCTTCAACATTCTCAGAATTCCCACTAAGCTCCTTCATGAACAATGACCACTTGTGTGGCCCACCATTAGTATCGTGTTCAGGATCTAAAGGGAAAAATCAAGTGGTGCTGTCTGACAAAGAAGTGGCTGCAATCATAGTGGCCATTGTCTTTACTTCTACTTTGATATGCCTAGTGTTGTTGTACATTATGGTGAGAATTTGGTGTGATTGGAGGAAAGTTGCGATTTCAAGTGCTGATGGAGGAATGGGTGAGAGAAAGAAAGAGGAGGCTAGATGGATTTATAGTGATAAGAAAACGAGAAACGGAGAGTATTGGAATATGAACACTTTTGGGTTCAGTACTCCTTCACCAGATAAGCAGAGTCCAGATCAATCAACGGCTTGTGTTTTCAATCTTAAAATAAATGCAGAAGCAAAGGCAAATTCCTTGGTTTGAGAAGATTTTCTATTTATTTGTTTGTTATATGTTTTTTCCTGCTCTTTGTCTCCTTACCACTTATAGCTTTCTTTTCATGAAAGAGAAAGGATGCTCTTTAAGGTTCTATACTGCATCTATTTGGATTATAAATTTGCAGCTTGAGAAATCTCAATTGAATGTACAAAAGCAATCATTCAAAGAAGCTAATGATGGATACTGAATTAAATATTACTTCTATATTGTATGATTTAACATTTTAGTTGGTGTTAACTTTTGAGTTGAGGCTTGGTTTTGAATTAGATGATAAAAGGGTCAAAGATGTTGGAAAATATAAAATAATCTTGAGGCCAGAAACAATTTATATAGATAGTATTAAACAGGCTTAAACCAAGGCGAGCAAGAAGTCTGACGATGATAATAGAATTATTTGGACTAAGACGCTCTTTAATAAATATGGTTATGATCACCAGCAATTATATGATTTATGCTTTGAATTCTTGTATGTCATCATGCTGCACTGTTTTTTGGAACTAATTTTCCTTGTACTACTTTTTTTCACAAACCTTGTTTAATTATTTTTTTTTCAGTTATAATTTAGAAATTATAGAGTACTAACTTGAGGCATTGTTCTAGGGTGAACCAAACATCAGAGAGTTCCCTCACTTGAAAAACACATTACCCCAAAAAAGTCAAATAATGAGTAAGTTAGTATAGATCAAGGTTCAAAAAATTGGACCGGACATCAAAACGAGTGAGACGCTGGTTCAAGGGTCAATGGTCGAATCGGGGTCGGACCGGGTCAAACCGGTTATATTAAAATAATAAAATTTTATTGATATTAACATTAATAATCACTAATATCAAAATGTAAATGTAGATAGGTATGCATGATTCATCAAATATGAATATTTTAATGTTTCTATAGAGGGAAAAAGAGAAAATATTAGTTGATTACACGTGAAAATAAATATTATTCTACAATCCATGGACTAAAATACAAATATTAAGAGCAATAACAATTAAATATTAAGTATATGCAAGTAAAATAGCATTTAAAGTATTATAGTTTCCTAATTTCTAAAATTGAGTTAAGTGAAAGTTAGTAATTAAGTGAATTATAATAAAATAAAAATCTTTCTTTTTTTAAAAAAAAAGGCCAACCCGGTTCAACCCCCTGTTTGACCGGGTTGGCCGGTTTTGGCCAGGTTGACCCGGTCCTGCATCGGGTCAGCTAAGCTCTCGGTTCTGTAGCTCACCCGGACCAGAACATTAGCCGGCCGGTCCGGTTCGGGTTTTTTATCCTTGATATAGATATAGTAATTATCACTAATTTTTACTGAGTTTTTATATGTATTAGAAAGGATATTTAAGAATCTTAAAATTATAAGATTTACATTAACTTTTTTTCAAATTCAAAATCTTCTCCAACATTCACATGTACAATCACATACTATTTGTTCTCAAAACCAGTGTATTAAAAACCGGACTGGACCGGTCAGGTTAACCATGAATCGGTGACCCGGTATGATGTCCGATCCGAGTTAGCAGGAGAAGTAGTGCAGACCGTGAAAAGGCCAACCCGTAGAGAACCGGACTAACCCGGCGTGAACCTGCTCAACCCGGGTCACTTATAAAAAAAAATTCTTAGAAACTGATGCAATTTTGCTTCCCTTTTTGCTGTTCTGAACTTCATTTATAGTGTCTCACAATAACAGACTCACCATATTGTAATTATCATGGGATCTAGAAATTTTAATTATGATAGCTTAATATCTACATCATATTATATTGATTTATATATAAAGATATTGTACATATAACAAATTACAACTATTCTGCACTAACGCACATATAAAAATGATCCGCAATTATATGATTAGTTACATAGACCCATTCAAAATGCTTGCAGCATGGAATATATATTTTTATTAACCCCGGTCTGACCTACGGGTTGACCCTCTGTCTGACCCACTGACCATTGACCCTCTACCTCGACCGGTTCACTATCCGATCTGATTTTTTATTCCTTTCTCAAAACACATAAAGTAATAAATATAAAGAAATAAAATGGTGTAGCAGAATTTCTTGCAAGAAAAGCTCTGCAACTATCTCCAATTCTTTGTTCTTTACAGATGTTTCAGAGTTCATACAGTCAGTGCTCCTCTATAACATGGAGGGAATTACACATGATTTTGATTAAGTTGTTTTATTTAAAAAGGTATAAATATAAAAGATTTGAATTAGCTAAGGATTATATGTTAAGCTACACTATGTGTTCCCACTTCCAAAGTTATGATTTATGTTACTTTTTAATCTAGTTTTCCCAATATTATAAAGATGTTTTAAACTTTTGGAGCCCATTCCTCTACTATTCCAAAAGTTTTAAAGGGGGGAAGATTCCATAGTAAACCCTTTATGGACCAAAGTTTGGAAATTAGGATTGCCTCAGAGGTGCAAATCTTTCCCATGTCTCACACTTCACAATAGGCTAATGAAACGAGATCAAGAAGAGGAATAAGTGAGACAACTTCCTGCATTTGGTGTAGTCATGATGTTGAAGATGTGTTACATGTTCTACGTAATTGTGCTGCAGTTAAATCTTTGTGGCTTACGATAATTAAACCCAGTTTCTGATTGAAGTTCTTTGATTGTGATCTCTGGCATTGATGTTATATGAATCTCAATGAAAATGTGGGAAACTATAAAGGCCTTTGGAAAGAACTTTTTGCTATTATTTGTTGGCTTATATGCAAGAGGTGTACTGAAAAAATATTCAATAATACTGAATTGAGTGCTCAAGGACTTCTTCCAAAGGCTAAAGCAATCTTGCCTAGTTTTAGTACCACCAAAACTCATATGATTCAAGCTAAACTGGAATGTATAAAAAGGGTCAATGAGGAGCATAACAATATGGAAATGAAAGGAGGGGTGATTATCAATGTTGATGGTACTTTTTCCCACAGGGATGGTAAGGCAAGATGTGGAGGTATAATCAGAGATCATAGAGGTAATATATTTAAAGCCTTCATGCTTAATATTCAAAACGGAGATCATTTATCAGCAGAGATTTGGGCATGTCTTATCAGTCTTAGAAGGGCATGTGATGTGAATCATAGAAAAGTTCAATTGCGAAATGATTCTTTTGAAGCAATCAAACTTATCTATGATGCAGATAATGATCTTCATGAAAATTGGCAATTAATCCTTAAAACTAATAAGATGTTGAAGAGGGATATGTTAATTAATCCCCAACATGTCAATAGAGACAACAACACTGAAGCTGATTTGCTCGCCAGGCACACATTGGAGATGCCTTTTGGTTTCATTTAGAACCTTTAGATGATTTGCATCTGTTTATTTCTTATAATGTAGTGTAGTCCTATTACTTTCCCTTTTAAAAAAAAGATGTTTTAAATTTAATTTTTGTATAGATGATTTGAATTTATTATTTTTTTAATAAAAATATCCTTAATTATAAATTTTAATAAGTAGGTTGTGTAAGTGACATAAAAACTCTATTGGGGAGGTCACGTTAGTGTCTATCCCTCAATCTTGGGAAAGAAACCTCTCCACTTAATATTCCCTCAATTTATCTCTATTTAGTTGAAACTAAGTCGTTTCATTAAATGAATAATGATCCAACAAATTGTTTGAAAATTGTGCTTTATGTTTTAAAGGCAAAACGACGTAGTTTCAACTAAATGGAGGTAAGTTGAGGAAAAAATAAGTGAAGAGGTTCCGCACCCCTCAATCTTATGCAAAAGAAAATATGGATTAGATTGTGGACCTTGGTCTGGGGAGTGTGGAGTAAAACAATAGGTCAGATTAAAACTGGGCTAGCCCAGATAAACTTCATTGGGCTGTATCTTTTACTCCAACAATCTAGTAATGTCTTCCTTTTTTTTATTATTACAATAGAACTAGCAATGGGTTTTTATAGCCATTGTGTAAAAGAGGTTAAGAGGTGACTTGGAAATACTTACTCTGTAACTAAATATAAGATAAATTTATCTGATTTGATTAAATTAAAAATGTTAGTTGAATTAGTTAAAATAGATAAATTAATTAAAATTACATTATATTACAAAGACACTACATTTATTCTCACCCTTCCTCTCTTACTTGTTTTTTATTGAAGAGCATCAACAGGGATAATTTAGAAAAAAGTTGAGAAAAATTAAAATTAGGTCTTATATTTAAGAACAAACTTTCTTCCTCAAATAAATAATATATTCTATATTTAAGAATGGAGGGAGTACTATTTTTTTTAAAAAAAAAAAAATAGTATCACGTTGAACAAAATTCACATAGAATTCAAAAGATTTTCTATTCAACAAAGTATCAAACTTTGTTTATTTAGTGAAAGATTTTGGACAGCATCAATAAATATTTGAAAATTCTTAACAGTGAAATTTGGTTACCTTTTTCATCTTTTTCGTGTTTTAAATATATTGATGTGTTATAGACATACATGCAAATTTTCTTAAAGATTATTGATGGCATGAACCATATATATTTCAATATCGGGTCTCTTATTGTTGATCAAAAAAATATCGGGTCTCTTATTCTTATAAATTCTTTTTTCGCTTCGGGTTATTTTATCAACCGCGGAAATATTAAAGAGAGACAAGTGGATTACTTCATGCAAAATTCTTTATGGCGTGGCGTCGTATGGAGTGGTCAAATGTCACATAGAATCTTACGGGCTCAGATCTCCTACTATACTTATTTAACTTTTTTTCTTTTTTTTTGGAGCAAGCTTCTTTTTTATGTTTATGCTAACTTTTTTATTTCACTATAAGGAAAACTTTTTGGGAAAATTAATTTCAGGTCCTTTGTAAGAGACTTAATTAAGATGAGATCTCACAAAATCACCTGATTAATATGAGGTCCCACGAAGTTGTTATTACAGGTCAAAAAGTTATTATCACAAGGTCACAAGTTGGTACAGATAAGAGTGATTTTCAGGCCACAAGTTGTTATGGCAGGCCAAAAAGTTGCAGACAAAAAGTTGTTAATGAAGGTTTAATCATTAACAAGTTTTGACCGCACGATAACAACTTTTTGATTTGCAATAATAATTTTTTGGCCTACCATAACAACTTTCTAGTAGAGACCTCAGATTAATTAAAAGATTTTCATGAGACCTTATTTTCTTCTTTTGTTTCTTTTATTTGGATAAAATATATTTTTGGTCCCTTATAATTATATCATGTTTCATTTTAATACGATTTAATCCTTTAAGCTTAAAAAGTACACTTCTAATTTTTTTTTATTAAGACCGTTAGTTTCAGTTAACCGGAAAACAATGAATCATCAAAATTTAAAAGGTGATCATATGATTAAATGTTGACAAAATATAAGTAAATTTAAATTTTTAGTATAATCATATTTATTTTTAAAAATTAGTATTTTTCATTCATATTTAATCATAAAATAATCCTTTTGATTTGTTAACTCATCGTTTTCGGTAAACAAGACTAAAAATAATATTAAAATAAAACTTAATACGAATACAAAATACTAAAAGTATACTTAATCTTTTTTCTCCCCATCTTGTCCTTACTCTTTTCAAAGGTTGTTAGAGTCTTTAGGGGCGCGATATAACTTACAATGCTATATTAACGACGACATTAATTTATTAATTAGCCTTCAAAAAATAGAAAAGAGCCGAAGGAGAAATTGCCCCAAATATTAATTTGGACTAAAGTATGATGTCAATTGTTGCCTGAAATAGTGAAAAATGAATCCCTGTATTATTATTTACTAACCCGAAGGCCTAAACAAGGGGCATTTAAAAGTATAATGGAATATACTTAGTTAACTTTCCGGGTCATTATCAATTTCCAATGGTGGCTAAAGCACGGGTCCCATCGATTTCTGGGGTCCAATAGCTCAGCCATTTTTGGTAGTTTACCGTTCAACGTCAAACTCCATGACGATGATGGCTCATCGACGGGGAGAAACCAAAATCATCAGAATATAAACAAAGTTATGAATCATCAGTAAGAAGAAGGAGTGTGTGCTTGCCATAGCAAAGAGGCTAATGATGATAATGAACACGAGCCTCTTAGGAGATTAAAGCATGAACAAGCAGCTTAAAACACAAGCAATAATAATAATAATAATAAAATATTGGGTGTGCTTCAAGACTCAAAGTCGATCTGTGCAAAATATGGCCGCCATGCCCATAATCAAGTGTCGCATGCGGATGGAAGTGTTTTGCACCAACCTTCAAAAATAAAATAAAATAAAATAAAAAGCTGAAACCCTAAGAATGAGAAAGAAATGGAGGCCGCAGTAGGAGGAAGAAGAAGAGGATGGAACTATGGAAGGCAAGAATGAATGAGGGGTTGTTTATATAGACAACACCGCCTGGCTTCCTAGGGCTTCTTTCTATCGGGCAACGGGCAGGCCATGCCTAGCTGGATTTGCTGCCCCAAAATTATAGCCAATTCTGCAACTTGCCCAAGTTGGTAGGAGTATTTTATTTTCTATATATTCTTTTATTCACTATTTTTTTTATTTGTATATTTTAACTATTTAGTATTTACTACTATATATAGAAGGAAATTCAATTGCATGTTCTTAGTTACATGCTTGTGGGCCACTTTATCTATTCTTTTTTTATTATTATTATTTCTTTCATATACTCGCCCATCACGTTTTTGTTTTTTTATTTAAAAATAATGTATGGGGTTTTTATGTTTATACTTTATATTGTAATGTTTGAACCTATACATAAGCGTCAGTTTGTTTTTGGTTACTAAAGCCTTTCAAATTTATATGTGATGACATATATACATGACTGAAACCATAAGAAAACGATAATGAATGAGATTTTTGTCAGCATTATGGGGTGGCATATCGAATGCGTTATGCATTTATTTTGCTTTTGTATTAGCTTTATGAAAAGCAAAAAAGAGGGACCGGAATGCCTCCTTCTTTTATGGTTATTTTCTCCTTATTTTATCTAATTTTAACGATTCATTAAATCTGATGGTTAAAAAATTATAAAATATTGACCCATAAATCTCTCATACTATCTCTCTCATCCCTATTTTCTAGTTTACACCATCTTTTTTTTTTTTATGGATTTCACTATCTTTCTATTCTTTCCTCTTTTTTCTTGTATATTTTTAGCTATAAAATTTGATAGATGATTAAGATTAGGAAAAACGAGAGAAAAATGACTATAGAAAAAGGAGGTTTTCTTATCCGGGAAGTGTTTTTTTCTCTATCTAACTTTTGGCTTAACTTTTCATTCAAAATGGAAGTACCACTCCTTTAAAAAGAAAAAAGGTAACTTTAATACTTTATAATCGTTCATCATTCCTTCAATTCAGTTGACAGTTACGACTTACAAATCAAAAGCTGGCAGAATGTAAAAGCCCTCCCATCAATATTTGACCCATGGCCTTATTCCTTCATAACAGCTCTGAAATCCAACATTCTTCCTCATTTTATTTGGTGAGCTCAAACTCTCATAATTTGTCAACCAGAATAAAAGCTCTACAGCCTAAATGAATTGCATGGAACTTTAAAAAAATGTTGAAGAAAGTCCAACCAAAATAGAGAATCTAAACTACACATGATACAACATCAATTTATTATTTTGAATCACAGTGGCCACTAGATTGGATTTTGGATGCCAAGCAACACGCAACACCCTAGAATCTAAGTCCTCATCACCATCTGTGGCGCCACCACCTACAAACACACAATAAGCCCTCAACATCATAAATCACTCACCAAAAGACTAAAACAACAGCAAAAACTAATTGAAACGAAATAATCCAACCACCTTGGCCCAGGTCCAAGTCTTGCGTGTTGCTTATTATAGGCGACCTTCTAACCGTCCCTTTAGGTAGAACATGCAACCTATGGAGAGCGATATTGATAAACGAGTTATTGATTTATACATTCTCCACACACACACACACACATATTTGCACTCATTACGTACCAGTCAAGATCTCCAATTACATCCAGTTTGATGTCTTCCACAGTTCTATTCCTTTGGGAGAATATCTTCAAGCGATTACTGAGAAATTAGCAGGTATAAGTACAGAGATTATTAGCATGGACACAAGCAAGTAATAAGCTATTTTTGCCAGTAAGTAATAAGCTATTTACGATATACATCAAAACAAATCTGCATTATTTTAAATAGACAAACCTGTAGGAACCAGTTGCAAAACAAAGCCGTCCATCATGATCTCTTTTATAGCAGCAGTCAAATCGATCGATGTTTAAGTAGCCCTCGTAGTGTAAGTCGGCCAGCTTCACACCAAATAAATGGAGCTGTTAACCTTAAGAAAACTTACATGCGTATATAATTCACGTTTAATGTTTCTATATAATGAGTGCAAATACGCTGCTATATATGTTAATGTAACACAATCATTACTGGAAGAAGAGCCTCTTACTCTATGGCGCAGGTGCTCATGAACTCTAAATGTTTCAACTGGATGTGATCCGTAGCGCGCGTCCCAAAGCTATTGGACAAGAAATGAAAGCATATTGTTAAATTCCTAAATGCATTAGAAGGTAAGGCATAGAAAGTAAAAACAATAATGGTCTCATTACATCCTCTCACATTCTATACTCATTGGAATGTGATCTTAATCTGGACAATTTAAATTTATTTTAACTTATCAAATTCGATTTAATTAATTGTAATATTTTTAAATAATTTTTATTTTAATAGATACAAAATCAAAATCAAAATTAATATCATAATTGTCATTTCTTAAAAACTTAAATTTATCTCTAAAAAAATGAACAATCATTTAAAAATGTTAAATTTGGACCATCTATATCAAATTTTCAGATGGTATAGATTTAATTTTAACGATGAGAAGCACTTTCTCATCATTGTGGTGAGCATTAAATTATAATTTGTTGGTTAAGAGGACGTGTCTTTTTAATTTAACCTTCCAAATCTCAGAAGTAAGTAAAGGTTTAACTAATTAGCCATAAATTCAGAAACCTCATCAGGAAAAATATCATACATACAGAACATGGTTTCCAAAGAGGACACTTGTGATTCAAAGCGGAGTTAATAGAATACAGGTAGCAGCAGGAAGACCTTCATGTGCAGGTAATCACGGCTTATAAGCTGATGTAGTCCACCCCCGTTATCATCATCAAGAAATTTTACATCAGAGATGGATGCAGCCATTTCCTCATAATGGTTGATTCTCACGCGTGAGATTGGTCGATCACGAAATCTGCATAATCAAAGCTGAATGGGAACAAGATACTGATTAAAGTAATCAAACCAATCCAACAGTACTCAGAGGCGGAAACTAAGGTGCAACATACACATGAGCACTACGATCACATTTTGGTGATTGTCTCAAGTCACATACATGAATAACACCACGTGAGGTGCCATATGCTACCAAGTTGCACTGTTCTGGATGGAATCCAGCTGACGTTACCTTCTCTGTGAATGAAATTTTCGACAAATGAGTTAGTGGGTATAGAGCTGCAGAAATGTAGGACAAATACTAGTGATTAAGTACGGCTTTATTCTTGTAACTTGGGAACATAATGGGGTGTAAGAGAGAATACCAGACAGTATTAACTTAAAGCCCCCGAATATAATACTCCATTCCTAAATATAGGATTTAGTAGACTTTTTAAGACAATCCTAAAAAAGCTAAATAAGTTACTTATAAATTAATTTACCTAAACTTTTTTTCTTAAAACTAGTTTAATTTATTTGACATATAAGCTAACATATAATCTATACTTTCTCCGGTCCTAAATGTATGACCTATTTGGGAGGTGAGTTTGGTCCTAAATATAAGATCTCATTCTAATTTTTTACAACTTTTTTCTCCAAATATCCCTATTGATGCCCATCAATAATAAACAAATAAGAGATAGAGTATAATGATGAAAATAGAAGGTTAATGTGTTTGTAATATCATGTTATTTTAACTAAATTAATATTCTTAATCTAATCAAATTAGGCAAATATGTCTTATATTTAGAATCAGAGGGAGTAATATACAAAATATGTTATGATTAAATTACATATTTAGCTTCTTCAATTTCTAAAAAAAAAAGTTCAAATGAATGGCTCATAATAACATAAATATGAGGAAACATGAACTATAATATACAAGAAACCGAGGATGACAAAGTTACCAAAAGGAGGCAACGCGTTCCTTTCCTTCATGTCGATGATACTGTAACTATAATCACTGACGTCAAGTTTCCACAAATTGATTTTATAATCATCTGCTGAGATGAATGTCATAGCATCACTGCACAGGGATCAAGGGAAGGCAGGTTATCTCGTTTTCCTCAAATAAGTAGTAAAATAATAATGGTATAAAAGGGACAGCATAGTTCTATGATCCCCTTGAACCAGAAAAGAGTACACTATGAAATAAACAGACGAAGGAGGAGCGAACTGTACCTATTCGTCGAAAGGGAGTTGATATTAGAGCTGTGTGGCGGACCATAAATCTTGTGGCACTTTGAACGAAGAAAAGTTGTAGTCTAATTTTCAAAGCATATTGATGAGTAATCTCGTACATATGCTACAAAATGTTTCTTTCTGGCAGAAAAACAACACAAACAAAAGAAACTTGTTTAGTAATAAAAAACCAACCTCGTCATCATCTGGTTGATTCTCCTGAGATAGGTTCTCCGTCCACTCCACGTGAGATCCATTAGCAGAGGGATAAGTTCCTTGAGAAATTAGAACATTTTCTGAGCTTAAAAATCTATTACGTCCAACGTTAACCCCTTTACGAAATTTGCCTATTTCACGTTCCTTAAGCTAATCCAAATAAACAAAGAGGAAAGAGGGGAAAAAAAGTTAGAACAAATATACATATATGATGCAAGATTAAATTACAGTGTCCATGTTGAAAATCATGTAGCAGCAACTGATAGAATCGACTATTTAGATTTGTTACGTTGATGGAGGCAGGTTGGTTTGGCTTTTCCATGCAAATTAAAAGCCCCAATGTTTCTTTGTCCAATAGGTGCCAGTTTGATTAATTATTAGCTACAGAATACAGAGGAAACAATCCGTACCGTCCAAAGTTTAATTCTTCTACTGTTTGCTGAGAGAAGAGACATCAATCCATTATTTACGATAGACCAGCACACCTTCTTAATCCTCTGTGACATGTAATGAACACTCCTGTAATCAACCTACACAAGAATTACAAGGCAAAAAAAAAAAAAAACAGAAAGAAAGAAAGAAAGAAAGTCAGTTAGACACAGAGAGACGCAGGAGATGCATGCTTCCTCATATATAAATATACATAGAGAGAGAGAGAGAGAGAGAGAGAGAGAGAGAGAGAGAGAGAGAACAAAAAGACGAACATACTTCAGCTTCATGACTATAGAATTGTGACTTAAACCGAAATTTAGGACGTTTGCCAGGAGCAGAATCCAGTTCCTCCAAATATCTTCGAAGATGTGGCCACGTTTCCTCATTGTAATGAGCCTGACAAATCGGGAAAAGAAAAAGTGGTTCAAATTCAAATGCAACCGGAGCAATAGAAAGAGAAGATGATCGATGATATATATTCACAACATTATCTCTACGATCTCTTTCCAATATCACAACGCGTCCAGCTTCATCTCCAACTGCAAGGTAATCACCACCCTTGTCGAATTGAATCGCTGTAATGCCATCTCCTGAAAAGAAAAAAAGAAATCGGTGTAATTTCAAGAATCTTGAAACATGAAAGATGTGAAATAATAGGAACAGAATTTTGATAAAGGGTACAAACCGTCATCATCTTGAAAAGCGACCATGCCGTCGTAGTCATCGGGAGGACGGTGGCCTAAAATCTGATAGAAGTTCCACTTGCGAGAAGAAGAAGAAAGAGGCGTGTTTGGAAATGAAGGGGACTTCCTCATGTTGAATGGCTATGGCTAACAAAGCAAAGAATTCGAAACTTTTGGGAATTTTGTGAATTCTGGGGGATTCACACTACCTCACAGTCTGTTTGTCAGTATTGTTCTTCTTCAAGAGCCAGAGCTCGATTTCTTTTTCCCGCGCTTACTAACGGTCGGGTTGTTATATTCATGTACTCTCTCTCTCTCACGTGCTGAGTGGTGTGATGAAATTTTGATTTATCTAATTTCTGCTTTCTGGACCGTCAAAATTAATTATCTTCAATCTGGAATTTTTTATAACGAATTTTACTTTTATTTTAAGAAAATAATACTCTAAAACAAATTATGTCGTCATTAGAATTTGAATTGTTGCTATATAAAGTTGAAAAAAATATTAGAGTTTTATTATATAAATAATAAAAAATAAGAAAAGTTTAGGAAAAAATTGTATTCTTTCATTTCTTTCATACTGACGCATGATTTATTTATTGGGAGTATATATTATCATATTCGAATCTCTTCATATGCATCAGCTTTTCTTTATGGTGATATTAAAGCCTTTATGTTTTATGTGTTATCTTTTTGTGCTCAACTTCAACACACGAGCATTATGGAGTAACGTATTGAATGCATGAAAAACATTTAGTTTGCTTTTGCATTAGCTTTAAAAAGAAGATTGAAGCCTTTCGAATCTAACTTTTAGCTTAGCTTTTCATTCAAAATACATGGTACTGCTTATGAAGAGAGAGAAAGGTAACCTTATTTGAATACTATATAATCTTTCATCCCTTCACAGTTGACAGAATGACAGTTACAATTTTGGTGCACCCATGGCCTATTTCTTTCATTACAACTCTCAAACCCAACATTATTCATCACTTTGTCAAGAAAAAAAATGACAAAAGCTAGGCTTCTTGTAATTTGGTCAACTCAAACTCTAACCATTTGAATAAATGCTCTATTATATACAGTCAAAAATCAATTCCATGGAACATTCGGAGCTTTTTTGTTCGAAAAAAAAAACAACAAAGCCTACGAAAATAGAGACTCTAAGAACTACACATGATACAATATCAACATACTTTTAACTGCACTAGCCACTAGATTGGATGTTGGATGCCAAGCAAGACGCAACAGCTTAGAATCCAAGTCATCGTCTCTGCCACCTTGGTCCAACTCTAGTTTCGTGTTGCTCATCATAGACTTCCTTCTAACCGTCCCTTTTGGTAGAAAAGGCATCCTATGGCTGTTTAGAAAATAACAATAATAATAAGAAGAAGAAGAAGAAGAAACAAGCCATTGATTTATACATATCCATACACACACGCACACATATACCAGCCTTTATCATGCAGACTCTGCAAATTCGATGTAGTGAGATTAATCTCAAATTTGAACAAGAACCACAATCCCCAAAAGATAAAAATTCAAAGCCAGCAATTTGTAGAAGATTACGTATGTACCTGTCAGTATGTCCAATTACATCCAGTTTGATGACTTCCACACTTCTATTCCCTTTAGCGAAGATTTTCAACTGATTACTGACAAATTGGCAGGTATACGTACAGAGATTATTAGCACAAACATAACCAAGTTATTCACTATATAACCGTCAAGACAAATTTGCATTATTTAAAAAATACAAAGACCTGTAAGAACGAGTCGCAAAACAAAGTCCATCTCTTCTATAGCAACAGTCAAATTGATCGGATATGTAGTTCTTGTAGTATAAATCGGCCAGCTGTCCACCAAACAAAAGGAAAACTCACGTACGCATGCAACTTACATAGTGTAAATATACCATTCATGACATGTAATGAGTGCAAATAACGCTCATTATATGTTAATGATGTAATACTGTCATTTTTGGAAGAAGCCTCTTACTCTAGGGCGCAGGTGCTCATGAACTATGAATGTTTCAACTGGACGAGAATTTATGCGCATGTCCCAAAGCTAGAACAAAACACGAAAGCATCTCGTCAAATTCCTAATGCATTCAAAGGCAAGGCATAAGAATAATACTAAAAGAAACCAGTGCATGTTGAGTTTCTAGAGTTATATATTACAATCTAAATAATTTTGGGGTTAAAAAGCAGTAATGGTCAAATCTATATTAGCTTACTATAGTTCAATTCATTTATAGAGGTTGAAAGAACGTGCCTTTTACTTAACCTTTCAAAACTTTAAAAGTGAAGGTTTAACTAATCGTATCCGAGAGCCATAAATTTATAATCCTTACGTAATGTAGGAAAACATCATACATAAAACATTCATCACCGACGTCGTAGCACAAAGAGACCTTAATGTTCATGTAATCACGACTTATAAACTGTTGCGCCCCAATGCCATCATCAGCCAGAAATTTCACGTCAGAGATGTATGCAGCTGTTTCCTCAAAACGAAATTCCATGCCTAAGTCTAATCGATCATGGAATCTGTATAATCAAGCTGAATTATGAGAGCTACAAACTAATCAAAGTAAATGAACGAATCCTCCACTCAAGTGGGAAGTAAGATGCAACATACACTCTAGCACTATAGTCACATATTGCTGCTTTTCTCAAGTCAGATATACGAATAACACCATCTGTGCTGCCATATGCTAGTAAGTGACAGTGTACTGGATGGAATTCCGCTGATGATATCATCTCTGTGAATGAAATTCTTACAAATCATTTAATGGGCCAAGTCAGTACCATGCATAGGGTTTATCAAATTAGTTTGTTTACAGGAGAAAGGACACAATCCTCTTTTCACCAGAAAGTTAAACTTCCTAATTAAGGGCTAAGGGTAGACTGTCAATTTATAACTTAAAAGCCCATAAATATTACTTCCGATTCTAATTATTAGATCAACTTGACCTTTTGAGAAATTAAGGATAAGGATGTAAAATAAATCACTTTAAATTGTTTATGTTAAATTTTTTCCTAAAATTAATTTATTTTACTTATAACCTAATATATAAACTAATTACATGCAGCATATGTTAAAATTTAGTTGTATATTTTACTTCCCTAATCTTCACAAAAAAAGTTAACTTCATCAATAATTAGGATCGGGAAAGAGTATTAACTTATTGCCCCTAAATATTTGAATATATTCTCAACTGATGAAATATTGAGATGAAATGAGGATAAATTGGATCGCAATAATATAAATATGAGTAAGCATGAACTACAATATGCAAGAAACAGAGGATGACAAAAGTTACCAAAAGGATTATCCGTGTTCGATTGCTTCATGTCCACGATATTGTAACTATCATCAGCGACCTCAAGATTCCATAACTTGATTCTATATTCATCTGCTGAGATAAATGTCATACCATCACTGTCCAGGGATCAAGAAGCCAGGTTATCTCGTTTTCCTCAAATAACTAATAAAATAAGAATGCATAAAAGAGATAGCACAGTTCTATATGTTCCCCTGGAACCAGCAAATACATGAAAGACGAGCGAACTGTACCTGTTACACTAAATGGAGTTAATATTCATGCCGTCATCTGGAGCATACACCTTTCGGCATTTTGCATTGAAAGCTGTTACCTTATTTCAAAACATAATATTGATGAGGAATCTCGTATGTATGCTAAGAAAACTTTCTGACAGAAAAACAACCACAAACACAGAAACTGCTTTAGTTCAAATAGAACCAACCTCGTCATCAACATTATTTTCTTGGACATGTGGATTCTTCTGAGATAGGTTCTCCGTCCACCCCACTTGACATTCATTAGAAGCATAAGACAATAGAACATTTTCTGAGCTTAAAAATCGATGAGGTCCATGAGGAACCGCTTCTTTAATTTCGCGTTCCCTAACCTACTCCCAAAGAAACAGAGGAAGAAAAAGAAGAAAGATAATACAGTTAGAACAATTATATAATGAAGCAGAATTAACGGTTGGAACTTAGAACAACTATATAATGTTATTTGTCCATTAGGTGCCAAATTGTTGAGTTATCAGCTACATGCTATAAGGTACTCAAACCCAGTTGACTTTTTTTGGAATACTAATAAAGTTAGATAAATTTTTTTATAAATTGAATTACATGAACTTTTCTCAAAACTAGTTTATTTGATTTATAAGCTGACATATAATCTAATAATACACAAACAAACAGATACATTATGATTAAATGGGCCATGTATCTTCTTTGATTTTTCAAAAAAAAAAAAAAAGTCAACCGGGTCTTGTATTTTGGAACTAATCAATAAATGAATCTTCAACACTTACCGACCATAATTTAATTTTTCTTTTATTTGCTGAGAGAAGAGAAAGCGATCCTTTCTCTGCAACATGCCAGCTCACTTTGTTAATCCTCTCTGAGATGACCTCGCTAAACAAGAGATCAATCTACACAAGAATTACAAGAAAAAAACCAAGGAAGTCGGTTAGACACAAGAAATGCTTCCACGTGCACATAAACAGAACAAAATGATAAACTTACTTCATCATTGTGACTTAAGAATTCTGACTTAAACCGAAACTTCGGACGTTTGGCAGGAGCCGAATCCAGTTCCTCCAAAAATCTTCGACGATAAAACGGTACTTCCTGATTTTAAGCGCGTGAGAAATCAACAACATGAAAGAAAAAAAGACAGAATAATAGTTAGAGATTGTAAGAAGGAAGATGATTGATACTCACAATGTTTCTATCATCTCTTTCAAAAATCACAACACGACCTCCTTGATCTCCAATGGCGAGACAATTACCAAGCTTCTCGAACTGAATCGCTGTGATGGTCTCATCTTAAAGAAACAGGAGGCGGAAAATTTTCAAGAATCTTGAAATATGAAAAGAGGTGGAAAGAATTTGTAGTGAAGGAAACAGACCGTTGTGAAGTTCGCCAGCGAAGGGAGGGTGGCCTAAAACCTGATAGAAGTTCCACTGTAGAGAAGACATGACTGGAAATAGGTAAAGCTATAAGGTGGCAAAAGAATTGTAACAGGTAAAATCAATGAATCTGAAACTTGGATCGTGAAATCTGGAGAAATCACACTTCACAGTTGAGCCTTTAAAGAAGCAGAGGTCAATTTCTTTTCCCGCGCGTAAAAATTGGCCGTTGTTGGAATCAGGTACTATTGGCATTTAATCGATTCAGGTAAAATAATTAATTATTTACAAAAAAAATCATAATTTATTTAAAATGTACACAAAATTACATTCAATATGTATGGACCCTCTTAACATGATTTTTTTTAAAATAAAAAAAAATACTTTCTCCATTCCTATTTATAAGATTAAATTGACTTTTTTTAGAGAGCAAGGAAGTTAAATAGACCTCTTAATTAACAAATGTTACATCTAAATGGATTGTATGATATTCTATAAGTAAGGTACGTTAGTTTTAAGAAAAAAGATAAATATAAATTATTTTAAAGTGATTAATTTTACATCCTTAATTTCTCAACAACAAAAAAATAGTAGTAAACTTCATCTTATAATTGAAACCGGATGGACTAATTAAGTAACATAAACAATAACACAACAACAATTAGAAAGTCAGCTAATTATTTTTTTTGCTATTGCATGAAAGAGGTTGACTTTTTCAAAAAACTATATTATACTTCTAATACAAATTAAATGATAATTAGATTATTTTTTACAATAAATTGTTGTGAAAGTTTACAACTAAATTTGAGCTCAATCCTAGTAAATGTGGTCCTCATGGATTAAGTTATGATGTAGTGGACTTGGCTAGGAGAACATCAGTTTTGATTGGTAGTATATTCAGATCAGAGCTCAAATAAATCATTGTCACTTTTTGTAATACAAATATTTGGTTTAATAGATTTCGATGCTTTTTATTTTTAAAATATTTGTGTGTTTTGATGTTTGTTACTCTTATGTGGATTGATGGAATTCTTATTTTACCTTGACTAAAAAAGATTGTGTATAGCTTTTTCTTCATATTATATTGACCAAAAGGAACCGGTTCTTTATATATGTTGATTTAGCTTTCAACGTTGAACTACATATGGTTAGGAGCTAGTTTTTCATAATATAGTAAACAAATAAGCTCTTTGAAGGTGAAGCAAAATCCATACAATAAAGAAACAACTTGCAAAGTAATAAATTTTTTTTTTTTTTTTTACATTTGGATTTGTACATTTCAAAATTTTACCTTACGCATCAGTTTGTCAAAATTCACTCTCCCTCCAAAAAAAAAAAAAAACAAAGAAAGAAAAATTCAAACTGTACAAATTAAGTATGATATAACATCAGGCAACTTTGAACAGCACAAGCCACTATATTAGATGTTGGATGCCAAGCAACATTTAACAGCTTGGAACTGAAGCCATCGTCTATACCACCACCTACAAAACACAAATACCCATCAACATCATAGAAGACTTAAACAACAGCAAAAACTGTTTGAAAGGGGAATAGATTCAACCACCTTGGTCAATCCCTTGTTTCACGTTGCATATAGGCGACCTTCTAACCGTCCCGTTAGGTAGAACAGGCATCCTAAAGCTGCTTAGAAAAAAAAAAAATCACAATAATAAAGTCGTTGATTGATAGACACACACACATTTTATGTATTACCATATACCTCTCAATATTTCCAAGTACATCCAGTTTGATGTCCTCCACACTTGCATTCCTTAGGGAGAATAACTTCAAGCGATTACTGAGAAGTTGGCCGATATAGGTACAGAGATTATTAGTATAGAGACACAAGCAAGTAAGCTATTCACGATATAACCATCAAGACAAATTTGCATTATTTCAAAAGGACAGACCTGTAAGAACCAGTTGCAAAACTAAGTCCATCTCCACTAAAGCAGCAGTCAAATTTATCATATATGTGGTCCTTGAGGTATAGCTCGGCCAGCTTCACACCAAACAGAAGGAGTTGTCAACCGTAGGTATGCAAATACGCTTATATGTTAATGTGATATTCTCTCATTACTGCAAGAAGAGCCTCTTACTCTTACGCGCAGATGCTCATGAATTTTGAATGTTGCAACTGGAGAAAAATCCATGCGCATGTCCCAAAGCTATAGAACAAGGGATGAAAGCATATTGTTAAATGCCTAATGCATGAAAGGGAAGGCACAAGAATAATATAGTTTAGCGAAACCTATGCATGTCGAGTTTTTAGAGTTCTATGTTAATTACAATCTGAATAATATTCGGGCTAAAAGCAATAATTGGCTCATCTATCCTCATTCTAGTTTACTTACAGAGGTTAAAAGGATGTGCCGTGTAATTTAACTTTCCAAACTTCAGAAGTGAACGTTTAACTAAATTATATCCGAGAGCCATATAATCAGAAGCCTTACTAAATCTAGGAAAGACATCTTACAAAAAACATGGTTTTCAAAGAGGACTATGATTCAAGTGAAGTTACTAGAATAAGATTCTGGCATGAAAAGTTTTACATAAAGTAGTAGCAGCAAGACCTTCATATTTATGTAATCACGACTAAGAAGCTGTTGCCCAACAGTGTCATCAGCCAGAAATTTTACATCAGAGATGCATGCAGCTAAATCCTCAAAAGGAAGATTCAAGCCTGAGTGTCTTCGATCACGAATTCTGTAAAATCAAATTAAAGCCGAATGAGAACTGTATATACTGGTCAAAGTAAAGAAACCAATCCAACATTACTAAGAGGGAAGTTAGGCGCAACATACACTCTAGCGCTTTCGCATCTTACTGGTTGTCTCAAGTCAGATATACGAATAGCACCATGTGAGCTGGCATATGCCAGCAAGTTGCAGTGTACTGGATGGAATTCGGCTGATGATATCTTCTCTGTGAATGAAATCCTAACAAATCAGTTAATGGAGCAAGGAGTGACAGAAATAATTCACCATACATGAGCAACAAATACACTTTTGGGCATATAAAGCCGAAATTTAGGACAAATATACAAGTGATTTAGTTAGCACACAATCCTCTTATCACCAGAAAATTAAACTTCCTAAGAGTAGACTGTCAATTTATAACTTGGAAACATTATGGTAAGTGTTTGAGAGAAGTGGAAAACAGAATTATCTTAAATCCCCTGAATATTTGGATAAATTCAACTGGAGTAGAGTTGAAATTGGGATACATTGGATCATAATGATATGAATACGAGTAAACATGAACTACAATATATCCAAGAAATCTTGGGTGACCAATTTACCACAAGCATTCTCCATGTTTGATGTCTTCATGTCAATGAGATTGAAACTCCGCTCACTGACCTCAAGATTCCATAAATTGATTCTAAAGTCATCTGCTGAGATAAATGTCGTAGCGTCACTGCACACGGATCAAGAAGCTAGGTTATCTCTTGAACCAGGGGAGAGGATATAATGAAATACATAATGGACGAGCGAACTGTACCTACTATTTGAAATGGAGTTAATATTAAAGATGTGATCTTGAGCATACACCTTTTGGCATTTTGCAAGAGAATTCTTGCCTGTGCCTGCAATCTAATTTCAAAACATATTGATGAGCAAT
Source organism: Mimosa bimucronata (assembly GCA_037074515.1). Classification (NCBI taxonomy): domain Eukaryota; kingdom Viridiplantae; phylum Streptophyta; class Magnoliopsida; order Fabales; family Fabaceae; genus Mimosa; species Mimosa bimucronata. Next base: position 7,658,135 of record CM073448.1, read on the forward strand.
TCCGCATATGCTAGGAAATGTTGTTTTCTGGCAGAGAAACAAAGACAAACAGAAAGAACAAACCTTTTCGTCATCATCAATGCCAAGAAATTGTGGGTTTTCCCGAGATAGGTTCTTTGTCCACCCCAAATGATTTCCATCAGAAGAATTGAGGGTTTGTTGAGACGTTAGAATATTTTCTGAGCTTAAAAATCGATTACGCCCATGTGAAACCACTTGTTCAGATGCTTCTGTTTTACGTTCCTTGATCTACACCCAAAGAAACAGAGAGGAAAAGGAACAAGAAAGAAAGAAAAAACAGTTAGAAGAGTTATATGTTGCAGAATTAACTTACGGAGACAATCTGTGCCTGTGATGAAAATTGAAAATCAATTTAACAATCCGTACCGTCCATAGTTTAATTGTTTTATCATTTGCTGAGAGAAGAAGCAGTAATCCATTCTTTGCAACACCCCAGCTCACCTTCTTAATCCTCTCTGTGGCTTCCACATTTTTGAAGATATCAAACTTCACGAGAATAACAGAACAAACATGGAAATCAGTTATCCAAAGAGAGACTCAAGAAATGCTCCCTCTAATATAGAACGAAAAGATGAACATACTTCACGCTCGTGACTCTTGAATTGTGTCATGAACCGAAACTCAGGATGTTGTGCAGGAACAGAATCCAGCTCCTCCATAGATTTTCGATCATAAAACGGTTCCTGATTTAAAGCACAAGAAATCGACAGCATATTAAAAAAAGTGGTTCGAATTCAAATGAAAAGAAGATATAGTGGTTTGAGACTGTAAATTAGGAAGATGATCGATACTAACAATCTTTTTATCATCTTTTTGAAAAATTACAACACGACCTCCTTGATCTCCAATGGCTAGATAATCACCACGCCTCTCAAACTGAACCGCTGTCATGATATCATCTAAAAGAACAAAATCCCAAGCAAATGGAATTTGAATAATTGTGAAATTTGAAAGATTCGAAATATGAAAAGAGGGAAAGAATTTTTATGAAGAGAGAGAGAGAGAGAGAGAGAGAGACCATCGTTAAGTTGATGGGCGGAAGAATGGCGGCCTAATATCTGATAGAAGTTCGTCTTCAGAGGAAAAGAAGGCAAAGCCATGACTACTATGGCTAAGCTATATATGGTGGAAAGACAATGGTGGACTCTGTAAAAATCGATGAATTTAAAGATTTGATTGTGAAATCTGGGGAATATATTCAAACTTCTTCACAGTCTATTATCATTCTTCTTCTTCTTTGATCACTTGAATCTGAAAGAACCAGAGGTCGATTTCTTTTCCCGCGCAAAAAGAAACGGTGGTTGTTATGATTTATACTGTTAATACCTCTCTCATTTCCGCGTGCTGATTGGTGTGATTGTCAGATTTATAAATTTTTTAATATGCAATTTTTTTAATGATACGCTTATTCCTTTAAAAATTTTACCCAGGTATATAGTTTAGTGATTATTTTAAATTATGGATCTATTGAGGGTGAAAAATTCTTTCAAACAAAATTACTCATATTTATATATATATATATAAGACTTATTTACCTAACTTGATTATATTTAGTTAAATTTGTTAAAATCATACTCCCTCTAGTCTTAAATATAAGATTATTTTGACTTTTTTTATGAAAGTAAAGGAAGCAAATTAGACCACTAAATTATAATATATGTCAGATGTAATTAAACTATACATTAGTTTATAAGTAGAATAAATTAGTTTTGATGTAAAAAGATAACTATAAATAATTTAAAATGATTAATTTTACATATTTAATTTCTCTAGAAAAATCGAAGTAATCTTATAATTAGGACCGGAGGGGGTATAATACTACCAAAACATCCCTAATCTCCTGCCTTTATTCACACTAACCCTCTCTTACTTGTTTATTGTTGAAGAGTATTAATAAGGATAATTTAAAAAAAAAAAAGTTCTTATAAAAGAACAAGTCCATCATTTTAAATGTCTTATATTTAGGTAATCCGGAAAGGAGAGGAGGGAGTATATATAAAGCTAGATATTTCGAGATAAACAATCTATACCTATCTTTTCACATTTGATTTCTTGCTTTTAAAATTGAATTCGATCGGGTCTACCAAATTTTCCCTTAAAATTGAACTAATAATCATTTATTATTGGCACCGCATATACAGGTGAATAAATAAATAAATCACCCGAAATTGGGGGGAAACAACAGACTCTATAAATTAAGCATGATACAACTTCAAGCAATTTTGATTAGCACAAGCCAATAAATCGGACGTTGGATGCCAAGCAACATGCGATAGCTTGGACCTCAAGTCACCATCTCTATTACCACCTACAAAACACAAATTAAAAAAAAAAAAAAAAAGAACCTCAACATCACAATAAATACTGTAACCAAAGAGCAAAATAACAGGAAAATGAATGACCAAAAAAAAAAATCAACCATTTTGATTAAACCCATGAGTCAATTCGCTTATGGGCTCCCTTATAACCATCTCATCAGCCACAAAAGCCATCCTGTCACTAGTTAGGAGAGAGAGAGAGAGAGGTCATTGGCGTGGCGGATACATATAAAAATTCAGTCATTAAAAGAAGATCTGATTTGTTGTACAAATCAAAAAATCAACATGTAGGAGTTTACTTGTCGGGATTTTCAATTGCATCCAGTTGGACGTCCTCCACAGTTCTATTCTTGGGTGAGAATATTCTCAAGAGATTACTGAGAAGTTTGTAGATACAAATCATTAGGACAGACACAAGAAGAAAGTTATTCACAATACTTTCAAGATAAAATTTACAATTATTTCACAGCACAAACCCATAAGAACCAGTTGCATAAGAAAGTCGATCTCCACTAAAGCAGCAGTCAAATTGATCAAATATGAGTTGTTTGTCATATAACTCAGGCAGCTTCATGAAAGAAGCAATGCAATGTGTGAAACATATTGTTCATGAAATATTCTCAGTGCATAAAATGGTCGTTAATATATAGTATGTACAATACATTTTTTGGGAAAAAACCTCTTACTCTAGGGCGTAGGGACTCATGAATGTTGAATGAATCAACTGGACGAGATTCCATGCGCATGTCCCAAAGCTAGAACAAGAAAAATGCAAAGCATAATGTTAAAACAAACCAAATTCTATCTGAGAGCCATAAATTTATGGGAAATGCATGACCATCAAAGAGGATACTTGTGATTCAAGTTAAGTCCTAAAATGTGATTATGGAGTTAAAATTTTACCTTCATATGCATGTAATCACGACTTACAAGATGCTGCCCACCAAGGCAGTCATCAAAAAATTTGACATCAGAGATGCTCGCAGCTAATACCTCAAAATCTGATTTCCCTTGATAGAACGATCTATCAAAAAATCTATGCAATCAAGCCGGAATGAGAATATCAGAATAAAGGCCGGATTGATGAAAGAAAACAAACATTTAAAAGGGAAGTGAGCAGCAACATACGTTTTGCTACAAGGGTCACATCTTGCTGATTGTCGCAAGTCAAATAGACGAATAAAACCTCTTGTGCTGCCATATACTAGCAGGTTGCAGTGTACTGGATGAAATTCAGCTGATGTTATTATCTCTGTATGAAATTTTGACAAGAAAAGTTTAGAGAAAACTGATTGGCAAAAAATAATTCACATCATCACGAATAAACAACACATCCCAACTTGGGCATACACTTGACATGTATGTTATATATATATATATATATTTATGTAGACACACATATATGAGGGTATGGAAAATCAAAGATTAGCTCAGGATGGTCTTACTCATTTACCATGCATATGGGTTTCCCAAAAATAATTTGTTTGCAGAAGAAATGACTACACTTTTATCACTAGAAAATGTAACTTCCTGAGGTCAGACTATCAAATTTAAACTTAATGCAAGACCAAAATATTTGAATGAACTACCTCCGCTTCTTAATATAATAAATAGTAGTTTGTAGTTCTTTCATTAAAGAGGATCGGGGATTATTCAATTGGAATACTCAGATGAAATTAAATTACTTCATGGATTATAGGAATATGAACATGAGTAAACATGAACTACAATATGCAAGAAATAGAGGACACAAAGTTACCTTCAAGATCGTTTATGTCTGGCGGCTTCATGTCGACGATATTGAAACACTGATCAGTGACCTCAAGATTCCATAAATTGATTCTAAGATCATCTGCTGAGATGAATGTCTCACAATCACTGCACATGGAGCAAGAAGACAAGTTGTCTCAATGGTATGAAAACAAAAGCATAACATGTATATAACATATATATACTTACTTTTGAACTGGTAGGAAAGAGTATATTGAAAATACACTACCTATTATTTGAGATGGAGTTAATATCATAATGGTGAGCACCTGCATACACCTTTCGACATTTTACATCATGAAGAGGAATATCTACACCTGCAATCTAATTTAGAAACACATTGTTGAAGAATCTTGTATCATATGAAATGCTGCTTTCTGGCAGAAAACAATGACAAACCCTGGAACTACTTTTTTCCAAAAGAACCAACCTCTGCATTAGAATCCAAATCATAACCACTAGCAGAAGACGAGGTTTCTTGCCTACCCATGGAACTCCTTTCTGACAAATTTTCTGAGCTTAAAAATCGATAAGGAACCACTTTTGCAGCATTTCTTCTTTTGCGTTCCTTAATCTACTTCCAAAGGAAAAAAACCAGAGGAAAAGAGAGAGAGATAGAAAACAGTTAGAACAATTATATGATGCTGAATCAACTTATAAAGATTGTACCTGTGATGAAAATCATGCAGAAATAAATAAACACAGAGATTGGTTTGGCTTTTTCATTTTTTGGCAAAATACAAAAGATTACTTATTTTGATGAGTTATCAGTTACCTAATGAGAAAAATGAATCTTCACCATTAATCTAACAACTCGTACCTTCCAAAATTTAATGGTTTTATCATTTGATGAGAGAATAAGCTGCAACCCATTCCGCACGATCCACCACTTCACTTTCTTTATCCTCTGTGAGATTTTTCCCTTCTTCAAGTAATCATTCTACGTAAGAGAGCAAAAGAAATGACATGGAAATCAGTTAGACAAGAAATACCCAAAAAAGTAATGCTTATTCACGTACACTCACTCACAGACAAGGAAAAACAGAGGATTAGAAACAAAAGATGAACATACTTCAGGTTCGTGACTCTGGAATTCTAACTTGAACCGAAATTTGGGATGCTGCGAAGGGGTAGAATCCACCCGCTCCAAATGATGTCGAGAACATTGATGATTCAAAGCCTAAGAAAAAAAAAAACCTGGGTCACATTCAACTCACATCTAAACTGTTGAACTTTTATATATATTTATATATATATATATATATATATTTACTTAAACCAATTTAATAGGACTTGTTCCAACATTATATACTTTTACCTTTCAATATAAATCTTTCAATGCGAGACTTTCTTTATATTTTCATATTATTATTACTATTCTTCTTATTTTTTTCATCTTTTCATTTTCTCTTTTGTCTGGGATTGTCTTAAAAGCCTCAAATCACATCTTCATTTTTTTTTTTTGCCTCGATTTCTATTTTTTAGGCTCACAATATATTTTCTTCTTCTCTTTCTTCTCCTCCCTCCTGCTCAACATATTTTTGTTGTCTCTAATGCCATATTAAATTTTGAGTCAGTTGATCATACATATTAGGTTTGTATTTCTATCATAATGACTCAAACCAATTTAATAGGACTTGTCTCAACATTATATTTCGTTATTCATCTATGAATCTTGCAATGTACAAGATATAATGATTTGAAGATGAAAAACAAATAGAGAAAATACTCACACCCTCCCGATCATCCCTTTCAAATATTACAACACGTCCACCACGATCACCAAAGGCAACATGATCACCAGGCTTGTCAAACTCAATTGGCGTTGTGATATGATCTAAATAAAACCAAAAGAAAACAAAAGGCGTTAACTTTCTAGAAACATTGAAAGATTGAATTCAAAAGGGAAAAGAAACGAATATAAAATATCAGAGACAGACCACCTTCAAGGCGGGTCAATGGGGAAGGACGAGCTAAAATCTGAGAGAGTTTCCAACGTCGAGAAGACATGACTGTTATGTTATATCGCTTACAAGAAAACAAGATATTGAATTGGAAAAAGTATGAACTTTCAGTCTATTCAGGAACTTCTAGCACATTAGGATTTGAGATGCGAAAAGCATGAATCTATTCAGGAACTACTTTAGAATTCTGAAGGCAGAGACTGATACTGTCTTCATTCCCTTGCTTATAGATAATAAGCAATCTTTGGGACTTTGTGCGCTAGATGGCGCGCTTTTGAGAGATTTTATTCGAATAATAAGCAATCTTTTTTTTTATAGTGTAACATCTTATCCTATTTTCACTCCTAAAATTCAAGAAATATCATGGAAGAAATATTTTAAACAATTTATTATGAAATTTATTCAAAAAAATTATTTTATTATGAAATAATATCAAGAATAAAAGAAGAGTAAAATATTCTGACCCCCTCATATTTTGTTTTAATTATAAATATATCTCCTCTACTCTAAAAACATACATTTAGGTCCAAATCCTTAACTTTGTTACGAAATATTATAAAAAGATGCTTTTTCGTTAAAATTAGTAATAAAATAAATTTTATTTACCAGTTCACCCGTAATGATATTAAATACATAATTTGACAAAATTTGTATTGGAAAAGTTAAGATTTTTTATAAATGTTTGCAAGAAATTTTTATTTGAATAAATACGTTTATAAATGTTTGCAAGAAATTTTTTACATAATATAAATTTAAACTATTTTCCCAAATTTACTTCATTTATGTATTTTATATAAAATACAATAAAAATGCCTGTTACTAAAAAAATAAACAAATTTGGTTTAAATATTTTTAATCATTTAGAAGAATTCTAATAAAATAAGTTATTGAAAAGGTCTAATTATCACATATTATAATATAATAAAAAATTAATACCTTTTATAAAATATTAAAATATTTGAAAATATATGTATTAAATCTTTTTTTTTGTTACAGATCAAAAACAAATATTTTTGGAAAACATAAATATTTAAAAAATTATTATGTTTATAAGAGATATTTTGTTCAAAACAAAAGGTTTAGAGTCAAGTTTAACAGTTGACTAACAGTTGTGTGGATAGAAAAGAAATATATAAATATGTACGAGATTTGTGTAACATATAATTTAATTTTAAGGGAAGTATATATGTACACACATATATATATATATATATATGTTTTTAAAATAGAGAAGTGGTTTCTATTATTTAGCTGAAATAGAAGGGCGGTCACTATATTTTAATCATAAAAGACTGCACCTAAATTAACTTAAATTATAAGGGTTTAATTTCAAATTATATTTGATATAACAGTGTAGATTTAGATAATTTTCAAGTCCAAAATATAGATTGAGGATAATTAGATTTAGGGTAAAATACACTTATATCATGGTTATCAAATCTAATCGGAAAAGAAGTTTAGTTTAGTGTTTTTATTATCATGGTAATAGCATATGTGGTGATAAGTAATTATGCTAAGTAATGTGATTCAGAAGTAGGGTGTATCATCAGCTCTTCAGTAAATTAGCATTTATATTGTGGAGACTAAAGTCTGATATTGTTGATTCCATTAGAAGTGTTTTATACTTGCAAAGTGGTGTCAAAATCAAGATAAATTTTGAGAGTCATATATTGAGCATGATTTAAATGATTGTTTGGTTAAATATTGCTTTAATTCCGCTATAATAGCGTATATATTTTTTATAGAACGAATAATAAAAAATCTTTTTGAAGTATGAACCCAAAGGTGAGGAATTTCTTCGTTTTTTCGGATTTTTTATTTTTATCCAAATCTAAACTGAAAAATTGCATTTTTTTTTTTATTAGCATAGATGGTTTGTGAATTGTGACTTTACGCGTTAGATGGCGCGCTTCCGAAAGATTTTTATTCGAATAGCAACAAATTTTTTTATATAATCTCTCCCCAAATAATGAGAAGTCTTTTTTGGAGTACAAAGCCGGAAGGAAGTTCTATTTTTACTTTTATAGGGTTTTTATTAGAAAAAAAGATAAATAAATGCCCCTCAAATTTTAAAAGTCTAGAAAGATACTTTAAATGAGAAATGAAGGCTGAACTTTGGGGCACTATTACAGGTATACAAATGGCTAACAAGTTCTGCATTAGATGTTTAATTGTCCGAAGTGATTCAGCTCATGTTGTAAATACGCTGAAAAAGGTTATAGCAGGTGCTGATTGTAATTCTAATTTGTTAAAACTTGTTCAACATGAGCTATGTAAAGTTGAGCAAGTTAGGATAGAACATGCGTACAGGGAAGCAAACTCTTGTGCTGACAGGTTAGCAAACCATAGATTTCAGGCTGGATGAGTTTGTAGAATTTTTTGATGAACCACCCAGGAGTTTGAGAAGTTTATTATATAATGATGTTGTGGGGGTTATGTACCCACGTACAGCAATGGCATAATAAAATGGGGTGAGGCCCAGTAGTATTCATAAAAAAAAATTGTTTAATGCCTTTATTAAAGTGATTAATACCTGTACTGAGGTGACTAGCAACGTTTACCATTTGTGAACAAAATCGTTATTAAATTCTGATTATATGAAGTGGTTAATATCTTTACTCGCGTGGTTAATACTGCGAAGATGTAACTGTTTGGCCTTTTAAAATTTGAGGGATTTTATTTGTCTTTTTCTCTTGTTATTATAATAAAATTACTTAACTTTAATTGAAAAATTAAATTGTACCGGATTAAACTTCCTGCATTCTCTCATCCAATATCTTTTAATTTTCCTGTTATTTTTTTTAAAAAAAATTTGGAATTATTTTAACCTATAAAAAAAAATCCAATATCTTTTAATTTTCCTGTTATTTTTTTTAAAAAAAATTTGGAATTATTTTAACCTATCTAGAATTTTAAAGTTAGAAACGGATTCTACTTATTAAATTAAGTTAATCAATTTCTTTTTTATTAATCGTTTAATTAATTAAACTCTTTTATTTGGGTTTTTTTTATAATGAGTATAGATATTAATGCTATAAGTTTAGCAGTATTTTTTTAATCCCATGGGCCACCTTCAAAATACTAGCTGGCACATAAAAAAAATTTCAATGTGCATTCTTCTATTGTACAAGTTGAAAAATAAAAAATTTAAGAATTTATCCTTGATAGTTGGCCTTTTCAAATAATTTCCTTCAAACAACAAATGAACTATTAAAAATTAAGTCTGGGTTTTTACTATAATTTTTTTTATAATTATTTTACTATAATTTTCCTTCAAACAACAAATGAACTATTAAAAATTAATAAATTATAAAATTATAACATTGGAGAAAAAGAAACGAATTAGTTTAAATGATTAGAATTTAATGTAGACATGAAATAACTACAGATTATTGACAACTAAAAATTAATGACTTTTCAACTATTGATTTGTTGATCTAATATAGGGATCTCTCTTGGGTTAAAACTTAAAAGAGACGATATTGGGCTCCATGAAGATGCAGGTCTGTTCGAGCTAGTGCAGTGATTAGTAAACTTGGTATGGGAGGTCCAGTGGGTACTGATTGACCCTGAAGATAACAATGAAGCATATTGTTTGGCAAAGAAAGGCCTATGCCATGGCAAGGGGCTGCAGATCTTGTCCATGGAAGCTACAGTTGCGTTGTTCAACGCAAGAGGAGTCACCTAGTTTTTTTTTGGGTCTTATTTGTAGTTTTGTTTTTACTGTATTTTAAATTCCTGAGTTATCAAAAAAATAATTAAAAAGAGAAAAGTGATGATAAGATGATCCAAATATAATATAGAAACTGGTACACCAACCTAATAAGAGTCATGATAATATCTATATATATAGGGTTAAATGTCATATTTGCCCCTGAAATGTGCAAGGTGTATCATATTTGCTCCTGATGTATTTTTGGGTCCAAATATGCCCTTGAAGTATGGAAATATATCAATTTTGCCTTTTAAGTATGAAAATGGATCAATTTCGCCCCTTTAACCGTTAAACTTTAACGGTTAAAGGGCGAAATTGATCAATTTTCATACTTCAAGGGCACATTGGACCAAAAAATACTTTAGGGGCAGATATGGTACACCTTGCACACTTCAGAGACAAATATGACCTTTAACCATATCTATAAAAATATATTAACTGCATATTTAATAAAAATTATTAGATATATTAAATTTTTTTAAATATTTATAATATCTTATATAAAAAATAATTATTCAAGAACAGACAAGAAGCTTGGACGGAATAAAGCCCGTTCTGTGTCCTGTCCCCGATAATAACGGTAACCTTCACAAATTCATGCAAGGCATATCTTAAAATGACTGGAATCTGGACGATAGACAGCACCTCTTGTTGGTGTTACAGTTGACGATGAAAGGCGTCCACAAGTCACGATACCAGGCTAAAACATTTAATATGTTCACTGTGATGGGCTAAAAAGATTTTTTTAAAAAAAAAAGTTACATGAATCACTGAGGCTGAAAGCCAGCTCATGTTTTGGCCCAGTGATAATAGTATACATGGAAGTACTTAAATAGACCATGCACTTTTAAATATTTTAACTCTGCTCTACAACACCCCCCCCCCCCCCCCCAAAAAAAAAAGCACAATTGTGTAGTGCAACTTCAGAACGTGAAGCAGTAATTAAGTGGCTCAATGATTGTTTTCTTGTAGATATGAAATGAAGGGTGAAGAATGAATTGTGAATTAGGCCAAAGTCTTGATGTGGTCCAACCTTCGTTTCACCAGCTCCCTTGTTTTGTTATCTTATCCTCTCTTGCCATTACATGCTTCATTTGTTGTGCATTGTCCAGACAGTGATTTATTCATATGGTGAAAATGTTGATGCCAGGTGCCACCCATCTCTTATTTCCCTCATAGTCTCTCAATATTTTTTAATATAAAATTGAGTTGACTAATTTCAACAAATTAAGGAGCATACACAAATTAATTAATTATAGTATATATTACATCATCATTATGAACTATTTATGCTTATTATTACACTACATATGAGTTTATAAGTCGAACAAATTAATTTATAAAGTAGATAATAAATACAAATACTAAGTAATTCATTCAAGTTTTTAAAATTCTTAATCAATGAGAGGATGTAGTTTAATTCAGTATCCACTTCGTTCACACTGTCAAGCACACATACAGAAGTACAGAACTTTAGCTATCAGCCGTACCATAATTCTCAGTACAACTTCATCTTATTCATTTATTACGAGACCCTAGGTGAAGAATCTCAAATTGGAGCAATCAAGTGTAAGAATGGGAATGCAGAATTGTGTGATGAGAATTATAAATATATGATGCCTGTTGGAATTGCAGATAACGTTTCTGAGGTTGATCTTCGTGCAAATTCTCTGTTTTTTGTCTGTATCTTAGTGATAATGAAACTTCTCCAATGTCCACCCCCTTTGTCTTGTATTTTTTTTACATACGGAGTATTAGAGAATTTGGATCATTTAAATAAGGAGTTTTTAAAATGAGAAAATTGAACAGGAAACAATAGATACAAATTGAGGAAATCAGTTTGTGTTATGTTTATTTTAAAAAGAAGACTCAAGTATATTTTTATTGTTTTGTATTTTCTGTTATTTCATTTTGCCCCAAGAATTCATATCCTAGTATGAAGTTCAAATTATTGGCGACAGAAACAGTGAAAGTTATTCTTCCTGTACTTTTTTTCATCTCCATGATCAATAGCAAAATTACCCGTGAACTCTCTCTGAACTTATGTGTAAAGGTGCTTCTCTTTCTCAATTTAGAACACCAAAGCTGGGAAAAAGACAATTTTTTCCACACTCACTTTCATGCCATTTATCCATAACCCAATCATCATCTTCCAATGAGCACCAAACTCACTCAAACCATCGTTTAAGGCACTTCCATTACTCCATTATTAATTCTGCAAATTTCTATCTCTCTCCCTCTAGTATACACTCCTCAGTACAGCACATATCCATGCCTTTCTCCATCCTCCTAAAGTTCAAACAGTGTTTATACGACACCCAGAAAATGCTTCTCTCTTGTTGCTTTTAAGTTCTAACTGCTTCATGATTAAAACTTCAATTTGAAGTAAACTTAAGAAGATGGGTGTTCTTAGAATTATGAGTATAATACTCTGTTGGATATTTTTACTACTGAGTTCCACATCAGCATGTGATAGTTCAGAGGTCTCTGTGAAATTCTTGAGGGCTCCCCATGCATTCTCACACTTAAACTCATCTACATTTGTTTTTGAAGCTCTAGATTCTGCTAGTGGCAGCCCTTGCACAAACTGTTCTTTCACTTGCAAGGTCTGTGCTTTTGTTTTACATCACAATAATCTTCCATCCAAGTTCTCGTGTTATCTATATATAAATAAAAATATATATATATATATATTTATATATGCATGGAAATGCATATATTTTCTGGGTATTCAAACTATGTTTTGTGTGCAGCTTGATGATGGAATCAGATCAGTTTGTAAAGCAAGAAGAGTTATCTACTCAAGCTTGAGGGATGGAAATCATAGTTTTGAGGTGTGCGCCAATGGAACTCAAGGACTTGGCTGTGCAAACTATAATTGGACTGTCGGTTAAGAAACTATCCCTTTTTCACTTTCAGCTAAGCTATTTATTACTTCCCATTTATGAGCATTGGCTTCTAATTAATTTCTTGCTGATTTTTCTATGTGATCATGTACCATAATTGGGTATACGAGCATGTTTTAACAATCCATGCTATAACAAGGGAACATTTAATTGTCCTCATTTCAGATGCCATAACTAACTTTTTGGTTCATCTTCTTTATGAAGAAGACCAAATTTGTAATGTTATGAAAATGAGGAAAAGAGGAATGTTACTCCGAGTATCTCTTTTGGCGAATCGAGACTCACTTGGCTTTTTCATTCTTTCTATGCCAATCTGAAAACATTTTCTCTTTCTCTCCTTTTCAGATACAATTCCCCCAACAGCATATGTTACTCCCTCAACATCTTTCACAAGTGGTTTAAATGTTTCAGTTGATATAGCTTTCAGTGAACCTTGTATCGGTGGAGGCCTCGGGTGTAGATCTGTAAATGCTTGCAATGTAAGTAGGTGACTATCTATTTATGTTTCTCTTCTCTCACATGCCATTTCTAGGTTCTTACCAAATGATTTATGTAGTCTATATTTTTGGGCCAAGATAACAAATCAAAGGATTGAAGTGTTTAAATTAATGTGATGTGGGTATATGTAGAAATAGCATTTGTGTGAAATGATATACTGGATTAATTTTTTAAAGATTGTTGTAATATTTCTCCGCAGCTTCTGGTCTATGGCGCGGGCCAGGTTATACCGTCTTCCTTTACCGTTTTACAGCCCAACCTGAAGTATTCTCTTCTTATAAGCTTGTCATCCACAGTTCAATATGGACGTGCAATCCTTGTAATGGATAAGAATTTCTGTACTGATATGGCTGGTAACAGCTTCACAAGAACTCCGAATTCAAGTGTTTACGTGCACTTTGGTGAGTTACATTTTATAATGCCTTATTGTCTTCTAATTGCTCCTTGATATCTTTCTTTCGTTGGCGAGTAAATTTGCATTGTTTTCTTATCAGAGATACTTATTTTGCTGAATGACTTATGTTTATAAACTTTCCTTCTCTGGTGGACATTTTCTACAGATAGAAGATGGGACTATGTAAACTTGAGGACTCATGTACCAGAAAGGCTACTTCAACTTAACAGTGAAACTAGAACAGTACTGGCAACTAATGACTGTAATAAGCTGAAGGTGTTTGTGTACTTCTCAGAACCAGTTCTAAATTCCTCAACAGAAATCGTAAAACATCTCAGCATAAATCGGGGTTCACTTGTCCCAACTAGTGGAAAAACTCGTGGAAATAGGAGATTTGGATTCTTGGTTAGTTTACTCATCGGGTTGATATGCTAAAATTACATACTTAATGCTTATTTGTACCTATTCTCCTTACACCTGTTTTTCTTTCTGGCTGCCTATCCCCATCTCAGATTACTAATATATCCTCAAACACCATAGTCTTAGTGAGCTTCAATTCAACATCAATAATTAGCAGGCAAGGGATTCCAGTTGCTCCAGTTTCACCAGTTACTTTCCTTTATGGTACACTATCCTCCTTTAATGTCACCATTATATTTTATGAAAAATAGATTCATTCATATATCCTTTTTTTTTTTAATCTCTAAACTTTCTTGTTTTATTTTTCTTCCCTTTATTCTTCCCTGCTATGTGCATGGATGGAATTCAGATTCCATGAGGCCTTTTGTGAACTTGAGTGCATACAGCATGAGGACACAAGAACATAATGTCCAGATATTAATCAAGTTTTTAAAACCTGTTTTTGACTTCAATTCCTCTTGCATATCGTTGACAGGAGGGAATTTGAAAAGGCAAGTACTTTCTGACTTCACGTTATTGCAAAATTACACAAATTCTCAATTAATATCTCATACAAATATCTTTGTCCAGCTTCCACGAAATTAGTAGAAGCATATACATTATTGAGCTAGAAGCAAATGACAATGTAATCTCAATCAATGTTCCTGAGAATGTAACTCGTGACATTGCTGGAAACAAAAATCTAGCATCCAATGTTCTACAAGTGAGGCACTGTAAGACTTATTTTCTTCTAACTAATGACCGTAGCTAATCATTTGTATTTTCTTAATGAAGACTTTTTACATTTAATATCATTAAAAACAAAAATTATTTGAATTATGCAGACTCCAGTCCAATAATTTCTGTAGTGATTTCTACATTTGCAACTGCTTCTTTTGTGTTTACATCTCTTGCTGCTGGGCTGCTTACTATCTCTACCGCTAGCCTTCAATATTTTGGCGCCTTTTCAAGATCATCTTCGTTCTTGACTGTTGATCCAGCAAGGAGTCTTTTTGTGAGATATTTGACTTACCTGAACTTATATTGTTCATCATTTACCATTAATCCGTCAAGTAGTTTTCAATCACATGTTTTTGTTTTATTTTTTATTTGAAATGGATGAATGATACTAGAATCTACTACAGTACTTGGAAGATAATTGTTAGTTTGGATTTGGAAGTTTATGACTCATTGAAGTTTTTACTTAAGCAGTCTTTTTGAGTTTGGGATCTAAGGGTAGGGAGATGGGTATATGGAATTTATTTGATCATAATTTCTTTTTGGTCTGAAATGGTTGACGTATTGGGAGCTTTGTTTAAACTTCATCTAATCATACCTCTATAATTTATGTTTATGGAGAGGATACAACACTGATAAAGTCAATTTTGTCAAACATGCAGAGAATTATTTGCTACATTCAGATCTTTGCACTATCTAACTGGTTATCAGTTAAGTTGCCTATTCAATTTTATGAATTTGCCAAGAATTTGCAATGGACTATACCCTATTTATTGGTGCCATGGGAAACAAAAGATATGCACCTGCTCTTGGTAGGTACTAGTCCTTTTGGGAGTTCTAATCCTTTTGTCTCAAAAGTCCCAACAAAGATTCCAACCATGAAGTTAATTGATAATTCGAGCAATCATGCTTCAGTATATGGATCGCCTCTCACTTCTTCAGAGTATCAGCTATATTTTGAGGTCAGATTATTTTAGCTTACATTTTATTTACATTTCTATCCGTGAAAAGTAAACAGTCTAATTGATAACATTACATATCTGCAGAACCCGAATGTGCAACCAAAAGCTGAGTTTATTTCAGATTCACAACATTCCAGTGGGTGAGTTACATGAATTTCATGAGTTGTGTCATTTTACTTGTTTGATATTTTAAACTTTCTACTGACTATGAACCAATTGGTTGGCAATACTTAGATACATTATACCAATATGGATGCATTGCTTTTGTTTACTCATTCACAGATTCCAAGTTCAGATGCTACAGCAAGGTTTGCTTTGTAACAAGTTATCTGAAGGTTTGGTTGCTTGCTTTTTCTTTCTTTTTTCCTTGAAATAGGTGGACGGAATTCTCCAGAAGCATGTTTTGGTTAGCTGTGATCTTTGGTGGTTTGATGATTCTACATACTTTTCTCCTCCTTATTTTGAAGTTCAGAAAGACAAATTCTGAAAAACCAAAGAAATATGGAGCACTCACTTTCCCAAGATTTGAGATTTTCCTTCTATTTCTTGCACTGCCTGGCATTTGCAAGGCCTCTACATCCCTTGTAAGAGGTAACATAAATGACAGTGGTCATTTTCTAGTTGTTTGTTATGATATTATACTATTCTATTCCAAAACAAACATACTTCACTTGGGTTAGCCTCAAATAGTAACGTATAATTGGCATGTTATATTTCTACTTTTCTTATTTGTGTAGCAGGAAGTTCATCAGGAATGGTGGTTGGCATTTTGCTGTTAGTTTTTGTGTCATTTGTGCTTCTAGCCTTGTTCTTGTTCCTCTCTGTTGGAATTACACTTGGGAAACTACTTCAGTACAAGGAAGTCCATCAAGAAGGCCAGAAATGTCATTGGTATCAAGAACTTGTCCGGGTTACACTAGGTCCAGGTAAAAGAGGCCAATGGACTTGGAAAGAACTACCAAACGCGGTTCGTTTAACCATATTGGGCCCTGTATTTGAAGATCTAAGAGGCCCTCCAAAGTATATGCTTTCACAGATTGCTGGCGGGCATCCTCAGAGTCAAGGTGATCGCATCATAGCCTCAGAGGATGAAAATGAAGATGCAGAAGCACCTTTCATTCAAAAGCTTTTTGGGATTCTCAGAATATACTACGTGCTTCTTGAATCCATAAGACGGGTTTCATTTGGGATTTTGGCTGGTGTTTACAAGAAGACAGAGTCTTCCAAAACCCCAACAATTATCATACTATCTATTTCTGCATTTCAGCTCTTCTTTGTTGTGCTGAAGAAGCCATTCATAAAGAAAAAAGTTCAGCTAGTTGAGATTATCTCACTCTCATGTGAAGTTGCTCTATTTGCTTCCTGCTTAGCACTCTTAAACAAGGATTTTTCTCTTGGAACTGAGACTAAATTTGGAGACTTTATGCTTATTCTGTTCCTAGTGGGTTTTTTGGCACATATTATGAATGAATGGTATGCTTTATACAGACAAACAAGGCTGCTAGACCCTGAGGAGAAGTCATTCTTGAGAGGTTTGAAAATAGCTTCCATTGGATTTCTCCTTTATTTCATACCTCAGAGATGCATCAAGAACTTGGAAAGTAGGTTCCCTAAAAATCGTGGTGGAATTGAAGAAACAAGGGATATTAATTTCTCAGATGAAAGATTCAAAAACTTAGGTGATAGAAGTTCAGGTTCAACTGATAAACCATGGCTGAAACAACTGAGAGAGATTGCAAAAGCTAGTTTTGGAAAAGAAGGAAGTGTAAATGATCCTTCTACTAGTACTACCAGATGGAGTGGGATATGGGGAACTAATAAAAGGAGTGGGAGCTCTTCAGTGAACTCATCTTCTGATTACAAGTCAAAACCCAGTGGGTTATACAAAGATTTGGAAGCTATTTTTGCATCCAAGTGAAAGTTTATGATATATTTATGTCTCTATCTGTTATATTAATGACGTAGATTTAGAATTAGCGTGATTATGCAGAGTATGTTTTGCTCAAAAACACACAAAAAGGCCATGAACTTTCTTTGGTTCTTTGAATATTACGTTTGACATGGTTGTGAAGTTTACAAAGGCGTGATTGATACATAAACCATTTCAATTAATTTCTTGATTTTCAAAATTGAGTTGAATTTAGCCAATCTATCAATTGTTCCTCTAGCAAGTTGATTGACATAGGACAACTATTCAACAGGACATTTGATGAATCTTGTGTGCAACTCTTATGGCTTACTTTTCTCTCTCCTATATCAACTTTACACCATCTTTTTTATGAGTACATTAGCATGCTAGTCTCTATCCTACTCTTCTCCTCAATCTCAACAGTTAAATTGAAAGAAAAGGATCAAAATTTAATATTTAAAAAAAATTAAATATGTTTTAGGGAAAATCACAACCAAGTCCCTCATAAGGGATTTAATCACAACTAGGTCCCAAACAATCATCAAATTATATTGAAGTCCCAAGGAACCTGGGTAATATTAAATGGCTTGTTATTGAGTTGTCGATACCAGCTCCTTGAGTTGTCGATGTACAATTCAATAGTTGTCAATGAAAAAGATGCATTGACAACTCAAGAAACTAGTATTGATAACTATTAAGTTGTCAATGGTATACTATTGACAACTATTCAGTTGTATATTGACAACTCAAGGAGCTGGTATTAATAACTCAATGACAAGTCATTTAATATCACCCAAATCCCTTGAAACTTTAATATAATTTGATGATTGTTTGGGATTTAGTTGTGTCCCTTATGAGAGATCTAATTATGATTTTTCCTATTTTTTAGGGTTAAAATACAAATTTATCCTGGAAGCTTTTTCTCATCAACTATTTTGCTTTGAATTTTTTTTTCAACATTTTAACCGTTAAAAAATTACATTGACCATAGTTATTTTAAGGGTAAAAGTAAAATTACTACATTACAATTTAAAAAAAAAAAAAAAGGTTTAAAAACCAAACAGCTCACCAACGAAAAATCTTTCCGGACAAAATTACACCTTACCATGTTTTAAATTGAGTACATTTGCATGCCAGTCTCTACCCTACTCTTCTTCCACGGTGCCTGGAAAGATACCGTCTTTTTCAGTGTTTTTTTGTCCATACAAGAGAAAAGACGCCATTTTTTGGCGCTGCATTATCTTCGATTCATTAGATGAACATCATTCATAGGAGTAGCAAGCGAAAATGTAGAAGTGATGTTGAATCTTCTTCACCCACTTCATCTTCTTCCTCCATTAAAGCAACGACTTTTACCACCACCTTTTCACTCTCTCACCACCGTAATTCACTCGCCGCCGCCAACGCCGTCGCATGCGGTGGAAGACGACAACGACGACGACTTCGCAGTTGCCAAACTCATCCTCGAATCAGACACACAATCCCTACCTGAAACCCTAAAAAGAACAACTTTCCAATGGAATCCAAACCTAGTAGACAAAATCCTCAAACGCCTATGGAACCATGGACCCAAAGCCCTTCAATTTTTCAACTACCTTGAACGCAATCGAACCTATTCTCATTCTTCGTCATCATTTGATTACGCCATTGACATCGCGGCTCGTATGCGAGATTACAAGTCTGTGTGGGCCCTCGTTGCTCGTATGCGAGCTTGCCACGTAGGACCAAACCCTAGAACTTTCGCCATCATTACTGAGAGGTATGTTGCTGCTGGTAAAGCTGATAGAGCTGTGAAGATTTTCTTGTCAATGCATAAACATGGTTGCCGTCAGGATTTGAATTCTTTTAATACTATTCTTGATGTGTTGTGCAAGTCCAAAAGAGTGGAGATGGCTTATGATTTGTTCAAAGTTTTTAGAGGTAGATTTAAGGCTGATAGTGTTAGTTATAACGTTATTGTTAATGGTTGGTGCTTGATTAAGCGAACCCCCAAGGCGTTGGAGGTGATGAAGGAGATGGTAGAAAGAGGATTGACTCCAACTTTAACTACATATAATATATTGCTTAAAGGGTATTTCAGGACAGGTCAACTGAAGGAAGCTTGGGATTTCTTTTCAGAAATGAAGAAGAGGAAATGTGATATTGATGTTGTGACATATACCACCATGGTTCATGGTTTTGGTGTTGTGGGTGAAATTCAGAAAGCTAGGAAGGTTTTTGATCAGATGGTTAGGGAAGGTGTTCTTCCTTCAGTGGCAACATACAATGCTCTGATTCAAGTTTTATGTAAGAAGGATAGTGTGAATAATGCTATATTGGTATTTGAAGAGATGGTGAGAAAGGGTTATGTGCCTAATTCAGTTACTTACAATTTAATTATCAGAGGGTTGTGTCATACGGGTGATGTGCGAAGGGCCATGGAGTTTATGGTGAGAATGGAGGAGGAAGATGACTGTGAGCCAAATGTTCAGACATATAATGTCATGATACGATACTTCTGTGATGCTGGGGAGATTGAGAAGGGTTTAGACATGTTAGAGAAGATGAGGAGCAGGTCATGCTTGCCAAATCTAGACACTTATAACATTCTGATCAGTGACTTATTTGTGAGGAAGAAATCTGATGATTTAGTGGTAGCTGGGAAGTTGTTGATGGAAATGATTGATAGAGGCTTCCTGCCTCGAAAGTTTACTTTTAATCGAGTATTAAATGGGCTTTTGTTAACAGGCAATCAAGATTTTGCAAAAGAGATACTTAGATCACAAAGTAGTTGTGGCCGGGTTCCTCGACATCTGAAGCTCTGAAAGCTGCTTGTAAATGATTTATCAGTCGTTGAAATTTTATAAGATTTGAAGATTTAATTGTCTCTGATGAATGCAAGCTCTTTGTTTGACTTGCAGTTTCTCTGTTATGAGGCTAGCAATGGGTGTAATGACTTAACTCTGTCTATTTATGTACAGAAATACACATCTTCATCATCATTCAGTGTTTGATCTTATAATATACTCCCTCCGTTTCTTAGATGTAAGACCTAATTATTTAATTTGATTAGACTAATAATGTTAGTTAAGTCAGTTAAAATCATATGATATTATAAAAGCACCTTAACCATTTACTTTTATACCCACCCTCCCTCTCTTACTTATTTATTATTTAGGAGCATTAATAGGGATAGTTTAGAGAAAATTTGAGAATAATTAGAAAAAGGTCTTATATTTAGGAACTAACTCACATCATCAAATAGATCTTATATTTAAGAACTAAGGGAGAGAGTATAAATCAGAGTGAAAAGATAATTGTAATTATCTGGACTATGATGGAACTCTGTCCCCTAATTGCTGTTGAATTTTTTTCATGCAACTTGTTTATAATGATGCTTAGTTATTATGGTTTTCTTGAATCTGTGAGCAAATGGTAAAGAACACAACAAAAACATTTTCCCGTCATGGCAGGGGAGGTGCCGAGGCAAGGTGAAATTAATTGTTGGGCCAGTATTCTTCGTAATACCATTTGAGTTATAAATGCTTTATTGGTCTCAGCTGAGTTATAAGCTCTTAAAAAAGTCACGTAACTGTGACATTAAATGGATTATTTCAATCTATGGTAAATCTTATTAAATAGCTTTTAAACTGTTAAAAAAAGGTGCATATATTCATATTTTTAACGTTTTTCCCAAATAAATGAAGACAAACGGATTTTTTACACATTAGGTACCCTGTAAAACTAAGATATTGAAACATTCGCAAAAAGTAAATTCTCAGTGTAACCATATAAATGTTTTCTTCCAATTAAGTAAATGTCAGATACTGCGTCCACATTTATATCAGGACAGCATTTCATGTATCCTTTGAAGGGGAAAAATACAAGACACGAGGACCCATGTTTTAATTAATACAGAACTACTTCTTTTCTTTTCTTATTTCCTGTTTTTTTTAATATGGGTTCCAGATTATGTAGGGTTTCGGGTGTACCTGGAATCCGGTAGACTCGCTTGGTACCCACACGAAATCGGAGCACAAATTTGGACCCCGATTACGAAATACGGCAGATGCACCATTGATAAGGAGAGAAAAGAGAGGAAGACAGAAAGTTTTCTTTTCTTCGTAAAAAAGATATCTTTCTTCCCACAAACCCTTTATTTATAAACAATATATAGAGAGACATATCCCTTCTGGAAAGTCATATAATTTGAATTTCAAATTAATAAGGGGAAAATTACTCAATTTATCCCATATCTCTCATTAATTATATGTTAGCCCCAATTCTCATTAGGCCTTACATATAAGCCCTAATTCTCATTGGGCTTAGGCCCTAACCCACCAAGGGTGGATTAGGTGTATTCCTACATCTCCCACTCACACTTGGTGGGTTAAATGTTAGGGTCAAGTCTCTTTCTCTTCTATCCTTCTTTCATACTAAGTGCTCTGTCGTAACCGCGTGGGCACGACGTCTCCTTTTAGGTGTCATGTACTAGAAATCCCCTCTTACAGAGACCAGCACAAAACAACCATGTAGTGCAGCTCGATCATTTTGATATAGTGCCTCAGATATCCTAGATTTACACAAACACACTTTTCTCATGGCCAATCTAATCCCTTTAGAGCCAAGATAAAGCTCAGATTGCCTTTTTCATATGCAGTGTCCACACTTATGAAATTAGCACACTAATATCATAATGGACCGGTCTCAGACACTTGCATAAGTGTGTGTATTGCAGGTAATCTTCCTTTCGCCCAAATATCACTTTAATATGAATCAACCGCTTTCCTAACGTAACACCTTTAGATCGCATTTATCATGACCATAGGATATACGCTAAGGTAGCAGACACTAAAACATATTTCCATGACATTGTCAAAGTCAAAGGACATCAAGAAAGTATGAAACCTTTCTTGGACTCACACAGCAATAAAACAGGGATCCATTCATTGCTTCCAGTTTGCGGTAACTTTAGCACACGCGGTATGAATCGCATGCTACGGTGTTACTCTTTTTCTATAAGAGCTTACGTCGATTTGATTGTATCATTAACACCATACAGACTTCAGTATAGAAACACACAGTATCTAAACCCAAAATTCTCCAACTCTTCTCACATTGTATGACGTCAATTTTGAAGAATTTTGTTGTCTGGCTACAGGTATTACGGAAGTGGGTGTCCATAAGTCGATCCATATGTGTGTAATCACGGATCTCATTTCGACTTGCTGCACTTTTTAGTCAAGGCGACATATAGTTTGTGTTTCTTCTCTACCATATCAGTATTTTCACTGCTTTGCTGATGAACACATTGTCTCATCTTTGCACACTACTCCTGAGTGTTAAAGGCGGTCGCTCATGTGAGAAAGCCGACCTCATCTACCTGTACGACATACTAGACATTGTATACTATCACATACACATGTAAAGCCTTAATGAAGTATCAATTACTTCATATCCTATGCTTGCCGAAGGACTTATCATGTCTCTCATGTATATCCTTGGCTACAGGCTTAATTAGGGGACTCTGCATAGGAACTTGTTGTTTAAGAACAACCTTATGTGCTACAACACATCTCATATATTTATCTTTGCATTTTACTCATGCTATGATACTTAGGGTCTTTTATTTAGGCAATGGTCATAGTGTTTTCACAATACATTAACACTAGGTTTGAATTCTCATTTCAAATCAAAGATGTACCTCTAGACATCATCGACCACATAGCCATATGTACTATCACAGTAAGTACTTTTAAATGTGCATAACTATCATGCCCTTTAAAGTATCTTTCAGCATTTTTTGCGGAGCCACCGAGTGTCTCTCACAATGGTTGGACTAGTACTGACTTACAAGTCCTACCTCTAAAAATTAATATCTGATATTTTACACACCATTGTGTATATCAAACTACCAACAACATTTACATGGAAACCCTTTTCCATTTTGAGTTTTAAAGTTGATTCATTTTAGGGATATCTATATAATCAAGACCAAACTCACTCTAGAAGTCACTAGGGTATTTATGGGATCACAATCATTTACCTTGAACCGCTCAAGAATTTCCATAATATAACTCTTGTGACAGAGAATGGATTCTACTTGAGCTATATCTTTGGATCTCATCTCCAAAAATATATAATGATTTACCCATGTTTTCAGTACCTTTCCTTAATAGGCACTATCAAAATCAAACTATTTTGGTCAATAGTATATCATCGGCTTAAAGGATAATATCACAAACTGTTTGGTTATGGTTTCTTTAACCATAAGAAAATATATTAGGTTACCACTCATATGAAACCTTAAATACCATTGTTTGGATGATTGCTTCAGTCTATGAATTGACTAATGCCAAAATATGTAATATGAGGTCATCACATTGTAAACCTCAAACATGTATTGTAGTGAAATCTAATAGCCAAAGCAAATAGATTTCTTCATCCAAATCACAACTCAAAATGCAAGTTTCACATCCACTTGATGCAAACATAAAAACAAATAGTCAACTATTTCCAAAATGGGTATTATTTTAAGCACATAATATATGAGAAGGTATTCTCACAATGCATACCTATGTATACCCTCTGTAACCGAAAGAGTCTTGTGTTGTCAATTGATCTAACCAACTTGCTCTTAATCTTGAGAATTCATTTGCTTACAAATGATCTCTCGCCGTTATGGTGGATCAACTAACTCTTAGACTTGATTCTTTCTCAAAGAATCTAGGTCCTTTAATATTGCTTTCTTCCATTCTTTCTAAGAAGTAGGTAAGGCCTCTAGAAGGCCTCTTATACAGAACACTTTTTAGGTCTCTTTAATGACCTTTCACAAGCTCCCACTTACATGGGCAATTGAGGTCTTTAGAGCTTGTTCCGTATTGCCTTGTCATTGTGTCTCATATAGAGATACAGAGAAACACAATGTGAAGAGCTTCACCATTGTTTGGAAAAACTTTCTCATAATAAATATGGTTCCTTTCAATTTTTTTTTAGACACAAATCCATCTTCATATTCACTTATGAAAATGTCATTAATAAGCTCTCACTTACAACGACTATGAGATCGTGTAATTGGCCTTTATGGCCTATGGGAACTCAAAAACTTGATTTGTTCTTTGACCATAATTCATGTGGTTCGGAAAATACCACTTAGGAGGACACATGGTTAAGTATAAAGTTTGTATCTCCCTTAAAGAGAAAACCATACTTGATCAATCAAATATGTGTACTAATCCACCAAAGGTGGACTAAACAACACTCTCCCACTCACTTTTGGTGGGTTAGCTTGAACCATTTTATACATGACCATGTTTAGTAACATTTCATTACGCCTCCTAACAACTCCATCTGATGACAGAGTGCGAAGAATTATTTAACTGAATAAATATATCTTTTTATTCATGAAACTCACTGAAACTGGTCAGGAACAACCTCTATTAGTGCGTAGAATTCTTAAATTCTGAATGCACTTTATTTTCAACTTTATTCACTTATCGTTTAAAGCGCTTGAGCTTCAAACTTGTGTGAAATAAAGTAATGATAATTACGTGAGTAATCATCAACTAAGGTAATATAACCTCCGTGTCAGGCCCTCACATTCATTGAACCATATATAATCAGATGGAAGAAATGCAATATTTTCTCTATCTCAGTTCCCTAACTGAAAAAACTTTTCTTATTGCTTTACCTACTAGACACTTCCCTATTGGGTAATGAACATAGCATTCTTCAAAATGCCAATTCAAATTATGTGTCATTGTCTACCATGACATGCATTCAAGTCAACACTTGAATTAGGTGGTAAAGCAATCATACACATAAAGATCACCAACAATGACGGAAAAACAAAGAAATGTCAAGGAAGATTGTATCACAAACAGCTAGTTTTGTCATGAATGTCAAGATGGTTCATTTAGAACCCATGAGCTTGGTGCATGGAACAATAAACTTGTAGGCTCTAATGACTTTCACCTCAATTCTCACGTCATTACCAATTTAAAGCCTTATGCTTGAATTTGATAAATGACAACATTTAATAAAGGATCTTTGATCCTTGTTCTTTTTAGTCTATGGAACTTGAGTCTTTTCCTGCTCACTATTGACAGAAAAGAAAATCCATCTCAAAATGGTTTACTCTTTAGTAGGAAAATAATTTAACCTCACTTAGGTCATTGCTCTCCTTAAAGAGTTTATTACTCCTGTGATGTCAGGGTAGTCCTCACATTCTCTTTTGTAGAACCTCTTACCCTTGTCTCATTTGGGTTTAGGATGTTGAAAACGTGTTACCTCTGCAGTATGCTAGCCCAAAGGGTTTGCACACTTCCTGACATCCATATTCAAGCTCCAAGTACTTTGATACATCACTGAAAAAGTAACAAAGTTTTCACTTTGGTTTTGCCTGACTTTCATGAGCACCCACCAGGAAAGAAGCGCCCTTATGAACAACTTGCACTCATTGTTCATTGGACAATATACAATCAACTTCCTTTAATCTCTTTGTATTGTTGGTTATCTAGTGTAGATGTTGTCTCATAAAAGGTGTTAACCCTGAAGTTATATGTGTCAAACTTAATTGACAACCTTTTTCATCTTGTGTAATGGAAGTTTTGTGAAAAAATTTCCTTTTACACAATTCACATGGCTCTTTGTTGTTGGATTTCTATCATGCTTACACTCTATAGGGTAATTTATGACACATTATTCCCTTTTCGAGCCATGTAGGTCTCATGTCCTCTTATAAGCTTAGTCGAGATGACTTCTCAACTTTAACTTTATCATGACTTTTGGTCAATGATATAACAACATCTTCTATTAAATCATATGAGACCTTTCAATATCAGATATCACATTTGTCCCCATTAAGTTTATAGTTGTGTTGTTGTTCTTGGCAGCCTTTCTTGGCTTAATTACTTCAAATCATCCCACTTACTTGGCTATTCACAATCTGATTTGATCCAAGAACTTATTTGTAGCACATTGAAGTATACAATGTCATGCACTTGTATTATTCTTAACTAGAAAAATAATATTACTATTGGGTCTATGATCAGGAGAATACGTTTAAACCTCCCATCACACAGATTCCAGTAATAATATTATCATCTATCAAAAAATTTTATACAAGCACTTCTACAATATGCTCTGTTATGTCCCTCAGAAAACTTAGTTTCTGAAAGCTCCCACTTAGATAGAGCAATGTCATTAGCTCCCACTTAGATAGAGTATTTGACATTGGCTCATACTTAGATAAAGCATATAAAACTCTAATAAAACTTATTTTTTAAGAGCTCCCACTTAGATAGAGCATATAATTCTCTTGGAAAACATATTTTCCAAGAGCTCCCACTCAGAGGGAGATTTTACATTTTGCTCCCACTCACAAAGTGTACTTGACATTTACTTCTTCATGTCTCTCCTCACATTATTTTCATAATGTCTTATTAACTTCTTATTTTCATGACTTAAGAGTTTTCTTGATTTCTACTGTGTTCCTATGATTTTGTGAAGTTAATTTCAGCCGAATATAACATCAAAAATGGAAGGTGAAGTCTCTCTACTTCCCAAAACCAAATTTGATAGGTTCTCAATAACCGTTATTCAGCAAGGCTTTAAGAATCTTATATTCCTAAGTGACATGATAGAAGTTGTGTCATGTTATTTTGGTAATTCCTAAGAGGTTCTCAATTTTCTCAAAGAAATATTCCAAATGTCTTATGCAATTTATATATATGTTTCTTCACAGAAACATTTAGTCTTTGCTCTTAAGTCTTTTAATGATTCAATCGTTGGTGGTTGGACTAGGCTTAGGATTCTATTTTCTCCTAAAATGAGTTTTCAAGTCATACTTGAGGTGTATTTTATTCCTGAATTTCACCATGATCTGGAGTTAAGATGTGGAAATTTCTCCATTTGAAATTTCCTCTCGCATTGATCTGATACTATTTCTTTAATATCTGATCGTTATTTTAATCTCCTTGGGGCTTATCCAAATCCCAATCCTAAACTTTAGGATTTTGGTTATTCAGGTTCCTCCTCTATTTCATCGTCAAAATTTTCTTCATGTTACACCTCTTGTTTCATTTCAAGTTCAACTGAACTTTACTTTGAATTATCTCTCTCATGATCCTCTTAAGGATCTTCTTCTTCTAGGCTTTATTTTCAGAGTCTCATACTCTTATACAAAAAAAAAGTCCCTACTTCATACATCACTTAGAGGATCACATTTCTCTAAGTAATTTAGGTTTGGATCAACATTTAGAGGTAATATCCAATTACTTATTCCTTTTCTGATTTACTACTATGTAAATCATGCTTAGGATTAAGTTTCTCTACATGAATATCATCCAAAAAAGGTGAAATTCTTTTGGTATGGTGCTCTTAGAACACTCTAGGTTCATATTTGACTCAAATAAAATTTTTATGAATTATTATAAATATTTTAGAATTTTTAAACTAATAAAAATCACAAAAATAGCACCAATAAACCTCCATACAGATCCAAAAGAATGCCTAAAAAATAGACAAATGCTATGTCTAAATGTAGGTCTTGAATTTAGGGATTTTTAGAAACAAACCGCGTC
This sequence comes from Mimosa bimucronata, assembly GCA_037074515.1. NCBI lineage: Eukaryota > Viridiplantae > Streptophyta > Magnoliopsida > Fabales > Fabaceae > Mimosa > Mimosa bimucronata. The sequence goes on from CM073448.1 coordinate 7,686,291, forward strand.
TCAATCGGAGCTAAAATACTCCTTCAAATGTCCCTAGAAGTAGTGAGAGAAAACAAAAATTAATGAACTAATATGGGCCCATACAGATTGGACCCAAAAAATTCCAAACCAGATTTTATATTTGCGTTGGGCCAAGCCTCTACATTGGGCCCTCATGTTTTTTTTTTATTTAATCCAGTTTGGGTTGAATACCCAAACCATCTACCCAAACCCATATTTCCCTTTTAATGAAACGGTGTGTTTCATCCATCTGCCCCTTTTTTTTAAATGATGAAGTGACGTCATCGTGATGTCACTTCGTCTTCTACCTCCAGCCGGGTCAACCCAGACCCGGCTAGACGGACGGGCGGGTCTGATGGACCCGATTCGTCTCTCCTCCATATCTTCGCCGTCCGGTGACCGTTTTTCACGTTCTAGTAGTCCATTTTCATCGTTTTTTCGTGCTCTACACAATGGGATAATTTTCATGGCCTAAAAATGTCTATATTCAGTGACCCAATTGCGTTTTCTAAACTGTTTGTTTGGGTTTTTCTTTTTTTTTAGTGAACCATGTCTTCTGTTCTTCCGGGCTACTGATCATACATGCTTTTTCTAGATTTATAAGTCTTATATAAATACATAGAAACAGGCCACAATCACAGAACAACAACAAAAATTCCATCCATTGAAAAGAATTTCAGAACCGAAAAAACAACCATAAAAAAAAAATTCAGATCATATATATTCGCACAGACCATATATGCACAACAGCAAAAACATATAAATATTTCTTTGCCAAATCTGTGAAGAAACCGATGGTGTAAATCAATGAATCCTTATCACCCAGATTTTCCCATTTAATCATACTTATGATTTAATCACATATAAAAAAATCAAACTAATAATCCAAGATTTGCTGAATTGATAAAGCAAATCATCATCAAACAGATTTAGATCAAAACTACATCAAAAATCTAAAATGTTGCAGCGGAAATCAAAGAATCATGTTTGACCAGAGAAGAAAAAATAAATAACACAGAATAATCCACACAGCCATAGAAATCTAATGCTCTGATGCCACTGTAGGGTTTCGGGTGTACCTGGAATCCGGTAGACTCGCTTGGTACCCACACGAAATCGGAGCACCGATTTGGACCCCGATTACGAAATACGGCAGATGCACCATTGATAAGGAGAGAAAAGAGAGGAAGACAGAAAGTTTTCTTTTCTACGTAAAATAGATATCATTCTTCCCACAAACCCTTTATTTATAAACAATATACAGAGAGACATATCCCTTCTGGAAAGTCATATAATTTGAATTTCAAATTAATAAGGGGAAAATTACTCAATTTATCCCATATCTCTCATTAATTATATGTTAGCCCCAATTCTCATTGGCCTCATTGGGCTTAGGCCCTAACCCACCAAGGGTGGATTAGGTGCATTCCTACATATCAATTTGCCCATTCCTCTTTGATAAGGGAAGCAATTCTTCTTCATCTGGGATGTTCTGGCTTTCACAAATCTCAATGATGCATGTGCCATCACCTACTGTAAACAACCACATTGAATGAGTATGAGCGCTTGCTTAAACAACAAGGACCTGTTGAAATGAGTGCTCACTTAAACAAGAAGGACCTATTGAATCCTATATATATTATGGAGTACTATGAATTTAGTATTCTGCTCCTATTATACTTGGATAACCGTGTAAAACACTAAATTCATATTTTGTTTGTGCTCACAGCTCATAATTCCTACATTTTCAACGTCCCATCCTACTATCCTTGAGATTTTCAAGTTGGCTGAACTTTGCGTTTGTGTGATTTAGTAATGTGCTTCAGTTTTATTACTCTCTCCTCCATAACCAAGCTTAGTTATGGCAGTGGCAAGAACTCTATCTCCATTTTCCTTTCTTCCATCTCCCACTCATGGACTTTTCTCCTCCACCATAAAATCCCCAAACTTCTCATTTGCTCCAATCCTTAAGCGAAGAAGTTTTTTCATTGCTGCTTACAATGCACGAGTACCGATCAATTCAGTTCACGAGGTTCGATGGCATTAATTCTTCTCCTATTTTTATGTCTTCCTTATACATATTTTCCTGCTTCAGTCTTTTATTTTACCTGTAGCCTGTACTTCTGATCAGTTGATCAAGTCATTGATGAGTCGTGTTGATTTAACCGAAGCCGAAGTTGAAGCATCTCTTGAATTCTTATTGAATGGAGCAGATGAGGATCAGGTCATGCTTGCCAAATCTAGACACATATAACATTCTGATCAGTAACTTATTTGTAATCTGATGATTTAGTGGTAGCTGGGAAGTTGTTGGTGGAAATGATTGATAGAGGCTTCTGCCTCGAAAATTTACTTTTAATCGAGTATTAAATGGGCTTTTGGTAACAGGCAATCAAGATTTTGCAAAAGAGATACTTAGATTGCAAAATAGTTGTGGCCGGGTTCCTCGACATTTGAAGCTCTGAGAGCTGCTGGTTGAAGATTTATCAGTCTTTGAAATTTTAAAGGATTTGAAGATTTATGAATCCAAGCTCTTTCCATGACTTTCTCTATTATGGGGCTAGCAATGGGTGTAATGACTTAACTCTGTTTTATTTAAACACAGTAACACACATCATCATCATTCAGTGTTTAATCATATAATCTATAAATCAGAGATAAAAGATAATTGTAATTACCTGGACTAGGATGGAACTCTGATCCTAATTGCCGTCGAATTTTTTTTCCATGTTATGATAGTAATTATGGTTTGCTTGAATCAGAGAGCAAATGGTAAAGAACGCAACAAAAACATTTTCCGTCATGGCAGGGGAGGTGCAGAGGCAAGGCACATTTTCCTTTCAAAGAAGTGTGATTTATAGATACTGAAATTAATCATTGTGCCATTATTTTTTGGGAAGAAGACGATAAAATCCCTTAAAAATATGACAAAGGACAATTCAGCCCTCAAACATTTGGAAATCCCAGATCAGACCCCCTGAGTATCAATCTGGGATTTTTAAATGTTTGTAAAAGACATTTTTGCCCTTATTCAGTCCATCAACATTACTGGGTGGTTAATTGCCACTCTCATCGATCATCACTTCTCTTACCGCCTTAGATTTCGGCCTCCACCACTGTTCGCCCTCACCACGTCGCCTCCACCATCACAATCACCACCATTTCATCTTCCTGAGGCATCACCATTCCCTTTCTCCTCTCCATCCCAACTCCACTTCCCCGTTCCTCCTCCTCGTACGCCGAGAGAAAGAGAGAGAGAGAGAGAGAGAGAGCTCGTGGAGATGGGTGGGAGTGAAGGCAAGTGATCGGCCGGAGGTAAGAGGTTTCGCTGGTGTCGGAAGGTTTCCCTTCGAGTTACCACATCGTCGTTCCTCTCCTCAGTTGATGAGTGTTAGAGTAGGAAACAAATTGCTGAGAAATTGATTGTTTTCTTGTTGTGTTCTAATGATGGGTTATGTGGCTGAGATAAGTGTGGTTCTCTTAGATTTCATTTGAAACTTAATTGGTCTATCGAATCTAGTCTGAAATTATGATTTGTTGAATCAGGTAACCTTTCAGTGATTATTGTTTGAATGTAGGTGGCTGCAGGTTTTTGAAATTATTGCCATAAAGGAAGTAAGATTCACAAGCTCAGATACATTGTTTATATGAATGATAGAAGATTATTCCAAAAAGCTACTTGTGTGTCTGTGAGTTATGTGATATTAAAATGCGAGAGAGAAAATGTCTAAAATGGATGGGTTGTAAGTTGAATTATGATAAGGTTATATGTAAGTCATTGTAGTTGATGCATCTGATTTTAATGCATGCTGAAGTAAATGGTTGAATCCTAGAAACCAATGGTAAATTGTTGTTTTGGGATTTTAACTATTGGAGTGTCCTAGGATGTTAAGGGATAATTAGAGATTCTAAAACATTGTCATAAGCTTAGTTTGGAAGCTGGGAAATGCTTTTTTTCCCCCTTGATGTATTGAGAAGCTAACCAAAAGTTATATAGGAGCTGAAATTAGGAGTAGATAAAATGATTGATTGGTTTGCCTTAGAGGTTGGATGTTAGTGTTGTAAATTAGTTTTGGGAAATGAAAGTGGCAAGAAAAATGTGTTGCTTCTCTGATTTGGCAAATTTCAATCTGAGTATTTGAGGTTGTTTGATTATTCTTGAAATTCCAAAATAATGCTTAGGAAAACTATTCTTAGCATGAGAACGGAATGATTATGGAATTGTTAGGTTTAATTGTGGTTGAGACATGTATAGTTGTTGGAATTTTATGATATTATGCTATTTGATGCTTCTAAATATTACATGGGTGTATTAAAGAATACTTAAAGGCTTTAAGATGATGAGTAATCATCTTTGAAACTAAGTATTTTTCAGACTTGAAAGGGGATATACTTAGCTAGTTATAAGTTATAAGTGAAATATATAATATGAATGTGATCCAAGTTGCCATTTAACAGATATTTAGTAGGAAGATTAAGTGTTGAAAGTATGAATGTTGGAGTTTTATAAGTTTAGTAAGTATCTTATATTTTAAATTAATTGGAATGAAAAGTTGAGTGGAATATTGTTGAAGGAAAGATTTTTGGAATGAAAAGTAAGTTAGGGCTGATGATTTGGAACAATTGAGGTGGATTTCTATATTTATGATACCTTAAGAATTCTTAATTTATTATATATTTATATAATTACGGGAGGATTTCTTTTTGTGGGAGGGTCCTGATGGGTGGGATTTATTTATGAATGTTTTTCCTGGTAGGAAAATTTTGGAAATATTCACATCATTATTTCTTTCTAGTTTATATGATTGTTTCAAGACACTTTGCTGCTTGCTTAATAGTATTTGTTGCTGGGGCTTGTTTAAGTGTTGACTTCATAGGAAGTTTGTTAACATTGATGTGGGAATAAGAATCATAATGTATTTCTGCCTGTGATCAAAGTTCAATGATGAAGATGAAGTGTCTTTCTGATTTATTCTTATCATAGATGAGATTTATGCAATGCTTCAGGAATGTTCTATAGATCCAGATGAGACAGCCCAGAAGCACCTCCTTCAGGATATGATTTTGTTTTTATTTTTAACTGTTCAGTAAAACAGATTTATTAATTTAATGATGTGTTGTAGGTTGTATCACTACCAAGGAACTTGGACTGTGATGAGATCACTTGGGCAGAACCCAACTTAAGCTAAGCTCCAGGACATGCTAAATGAGGTTGATGCTAACGGAAATGGCACCATTGATCCCCTGGAGTTCCTCAACCTTATGGCTTGGAAAATGAAAGATACTGATTATGTATATGTTAGGTGATTATTGAATTGTAGGATATATATATAATTCATTAAGTAGTTTTGAGACAATTTGACAAGTTCTAGTCGTTCCACTTTTTGTATGTTGCATGGAGTATGAGATAAAGTTCTCTTTTGATATGTTTCATAAAAGATTAAATTTGTATGTTTCATGGAGTATGGGACAAAGTTCCCTTTTCTCTATGTTTTTTGGTTGTCTATTCGCAGGTGTATTTGAATAGATTTATTATTTTTTTTTTGGTGAAAGAATATATTTATTAAAAAAACAAACAACTTTTACCATTTAAGCATTAACAACTTCATCATATGAATTAACAACGTCTGAATAGTGATTAACAACAAACAACTTTGCCGCTGGCAATGTCAATGAGATTAACACTCTAGGCGTTGATAACTTCCTCGTAAGCATTAACAACTTTATCTTAGGAATTAACAACTTCTTCGTAGTAATTAACAACAAACACATTCTCCAGTAACAACAAAAATGTCATTTACAATCAGCACACTTACTGTCAGCGTCAACAACTTATTTATTGACATTAACAACTCTATCATATCGATTAACAACTTCTGCGTGGCGATTGACAACTTTGATGTTTACAGTTGCGAATGTCCAAATGAAATTAAAGTACCAACATTAAACCACATTCTCCATTGACATAGAGTTTTTTTACATATTCAATGACAAGTTAACATTTAGAGCATCATGCCACTTAATGTTTCCTGTCACTAATCCAAAAATGTCATTTACAATCAGCATACTTGCTGTCAGCGTTAACAACTTATTTATAGGCATTAACCACTCTATCATAGGCATTAACAACTTCTGCATAGCGATTAACAACTTTGATGTTTGCAGTTGCGAATATCCAAATGAAATTAAAATACCAACATCTTCCCATCAAAGCTCACAGTATAATTCATCTCACACATATTACAATCCATCCCAAGCCATGATGATATCAAAAACATCAAAACTTCAAATGTTATCTCCTCCTTTATGGTTTTGATCTTCACACCACCTCCATTATATTCAATTTTACTTTCAAACTTACATACAAACTTGCCTCCAACATGGAAATAACAACATAATTTTTTTAATTCTCTTGAGCCACCATCAAGTGCCATTTTTTCATTCCTCCCTGCAAAAAACGATTAACTTTTCAATATATCACTTTCCATCCCATATTTATTGTCATTACATAGTTTGTGAAGAACAATAGCTAAACCCCTCCATTAACAACTTCATAATAGGTTTTAATATTTATAACATAGGTATTAACAACGCAATATCTTCTTTTACAACATATTGATAACACAATAGCTGAATTCACTCTGTAAACGTTTACAACATAACTTTAACACCAATTATGTCTTCAGCCTAAAAAGTAAAGCCTAAATACAAAAAGAAGAATTAAAAAAATATCACTTTAATTCCCACATTTTCACAAAAATTCTTTTATAAATGTAGGCTACATTTATTTCAACATTAACATGTTTAAGGGATCATTTAAAAGTTTTTAACTCCCAAAACTAATAATCCACACACAAGCAGTCATGGTTGACCAAAAAAAACAAACAAACAAGCATTATTGGTGGTTTGTTTTTAATTCCTAAAATTGTGAGGGCCTATGCTAGCTTTTAATGCATGTGTAGTAGAAAAGGTAGCCAATAAATTAATCTTTTCATCTTTCAATGCAATGCACGTGTAGTAGAAAAAGTGAGGGGGCATTAATGGTAGTTTGTTCTTAACTCCCAAACTTGGATTCCTTCCCCTGTGCAACCATGCCCAACAATGATCAACCCACACTTTGATTTACTCCTTCCCTCTGTGCGTCACTTCCCTTTAGTTTTTTTTTTTTAAAAAAATGATCAACCCATATGATTTACTCCGTTTTGCCTTCATCTCCGTTTGCCGTCACCTTCGTTGACTGTGACGTTAGCTTCGTCACCGTCAACTCCATCCAAACCCCATCAGCCGTTTTGTATGAGGGAGGAGGTTCCTTATACGTTTTGTGCAAGGAGCTTGAGGGAAGAGGAAGAGTCTTGCTTTTCTTTTAATAATTAGGGGCATATTTGTCTTTCACAAACATAAGTAAATCCCAAAGTGCTCCCTAGGGTTTGAAATGGCATTTTAAAGTGTTGGGGGAGTGATTTGTTTTTTCCCTTATTCAAAGGTTTTTTTTGTCTTTTTCCCTTATTTTTTTCATAATTTTATTTGAGTTATAAACATTTTATTGGAAGATTTGATTGGCCACAATTAAGTTATAAGCTTCAAAAAAAAGTCACGGAACTGTGACATCAAATTGATTGTTTCAATTTATGGTAAATCTTACTAAATAACTTCCAAACTGTAAATGAAGACAAACGGATTTGTTACACATTAGGTACACTGTAAAACTTAGGTAGTGAAACATTCGTCGGCAAAAAAAAAAAAAAAAAAAAATCTCAGTGTAACCATATAAATGCTTGATCAAAAAAAAAAAAAAAAAGATGCTGCGTCCACATTTATATCAGGACAGCATTTCATGTATCCTTTGAATGGGAAAAATACGACAAGAGGACCCATGTTTAAAAGTATACTGAACTTCTTCAACTTCTTTTCTTTTCTTATACCCTTTTTTTAATATGGGTTCCAGATTAGATCAATTTGCCCATTCCTCTTTAATAAGGGAAGCAATTCTTCTACACCTGGGGGGTTCTGGGTTTCTCAAATCTCAATGATGCATGTGCCATCACCGACTATAAACACCCGCAATGAATGAGTATGAGCGCTTACTTCAACAGCAAGGACCTGTTGAATCCTATATATATACTAGTCCTAAATATATGCTTTGACTTTTTCGTGGAGGTTAAAGAAACTAAATAGACCACTTAATTTTAATGTACATGTAATTATATTATACGATAGTTTATAAGTAAGGTAAATTAGTTTCAAGAAAAAAATAATTATAGACATTTTAAAATGATTAATTTTATATTCTTAATTTCTCAAAAAAAATTAAAATGATCTTATAATTAAGACCGGAGGAGTATATATATACATGTTATGCTATGGAGTACTATAAATTTAGTGGGGATTTTTACCAGGATGCTACAGATAAAAAAAAAATTTACCAAAATACTACAGAAAAAAAAATATTTCCCCATATACTACACCTGAAGTCCTTCTTCAGGTGAACGACTTCTGAATAACAAAGAAGTCGTTCACGCGAAGAACGACTTCTGAAGTCGTTCTTCGCGTGAACGACTTCTATTGATTTGACTTTTTTTTTAAATATATACGTACAGATGGGTCCTCTCCTCTTCTCCTCTCCGTCTCCAACTTCCCAAATATTCCCTTCGCGTGAACGACTTCTTTGTTTACCATTCATCACACCCTATCGCATACGGTACTTACCGCATACAACCATACCTCCTAATTATTGACCTCCAAAATAAAAGACTTTCTACTGCAAGTAGTTTATTTAAAATGAAGAACATAAATTAACTAATATAAAAGAGAATTTATTTTAAACCATGTTAATCATCTGTTATAATTTTCTCCTTTTTTTACTTGAGTATTGTCAAGGGAATATTATGGAAGTAATTTAGGTAAACATTGAAAAAAATTTACGTCACATATTTTAAGACTAAGATTAACTTTCTTATAAAGTCTTGTATTAAAAAGATAAGATAATAAGAGTCACATAAAACATAAATAATAGCACGTCATTTTGATAAAGTGCATATTAGTTGAAATTTAAAATAACACACAAATTAAAACTAATAACAGTTTATGAAAAATAAAAAATATATTACCCTATAAATAGTGACTGCCTGTACCACATCTAGTTCCCCTCCTCCTACGTTGTGGCCGTTGTTGTTGCATGTCATTTTGTTGAGATTGAAAAGTATCATTTGGGTGAGAACTTGACATATTTAAATCAAACCAACGAGAATCACTTAAATGAATGGAGGGTCGAGGTGTGATAAATGCTTCGTTTGATGGTCCACCGTACTCAGAAGTGGAAGCATTATATTCAGCCGAAAATACTGCATCATCATCTAGTAAAGTTGTAAATGATGAAAATTGATTAGGATTGGATGGATTGGAATGGGATGAGAAGGACGGTGATGTGAATCGAGGTTCATGGTGAATATGGTCGGAAGATGTGAAGGGCGATGATGATGATGATGCCATGTAATGAGGCTGACTAAAATTTGGCGGCTCTTGTTCACGTACATCTTGACTTTCAACATGTGGCTGGGTAGACAAATAACCGCCACGTCGCTTACTTGGTCTATCGCGGGGAATTTCTGGCCGCGGCAACTCAGTTGTTGGTGGGGCAGGTTGAGAGTTCATATTAAATCGTTGCTCTCTAAGTGCAAGTAAGATATTTCGTTGGTCTCGAGCAACTCTGTCCCGATAATCAGTGCAATTAGAGCATGTGGTACGAGAATTAATCGATAGCCTGTATAACTCCTCTGCTATGTCAGCCTACAATAAATAAAAAGAGATTTGGTTATAACACTTTTTATATGAAGACAATAACATGGTATTGATGCAAAAATATGAAAAACTTACTACGCAGCCAGTATCGCCACTAATATGCTGGATCCATCTTCTTGTATGTCTCCAATACCATTGCATGTATTGAGATGTCCAGTCAAGTTCATCAGGAGCCATCGAAGCATCAATAATAGCATCTGACCATGTATTCCATGCTTGAATAAAGTTCGAGTATTCAACAATCCAATTTGTTGTTGTTCTACCCCGCAATTGCATTGTGTGGTAATTTCCTAAATGAACAGGTGTGTCAGGAATTGGTTGTTGACGACCAAACTGTCGTAGCACACGGTCCGGTTGATGCCACTCTATAATATTGAAGGAAATAAGTGGGACTGAAGCAAGCCAAATTTCAGGTGTTGTTAAGCAATATTGTGGAATCAATTGGTGTACTTCGGGAGATGCATATGGCTGCCAAACTATCTCATCATCAATCATTTTATCCATGTAACTCCTATATCTCAGCAAAGTCGTGGTTACTGGGCGAGGGTTTTGTCTCACATTTTTCCACCTGTTGTCACAAAAAGTAATGTTAACATTTATATAAATATAACGATATAAGTTAATATAAAATATGCGTAGGTAAATTTAGCTTACCTAAAACCCAAGGGAGGTAAGATAGGATAAATATTTAAATGTGGATCTGGATACACTGGTCGTTGTGGTGCCATCAGAGGGAAGCGATCCCATGCCCACAAATGTAGTAATGACAAACATCCTCCAATCCCTTCCTCAGTTGGGTTAGTGGCATTACATAATTCTCTATACAAGTGAGCCAAGACTGCTGATCCCCAACTATAATTCCCAGCTTCTTCAAGGTTATAAAGTAAAGGCAGGTACATTAAGTACACCCGACTGCCTGATCTATCTGGCATAAGGTATCCGCCAATCAACTTGAGGATGTATGCTCGAGTAAATTGTTGCACTTGTACATCATCGGCATCATCAGGTAGTTGATTAAAATTTTCTTCTAACCAACTTATATGTACTCGTTGTCCTTTAACTCTATCTGCAGGTGGTCTAACACCTAGAAGCGTTTCACAAACTTCTAACCAATCATAGTCAGTTTTCCCAATGACAGCCATTCCTACACATGGAAGACCCAATTGTACAGATACATCTTGTAATGTTATTGTGCACTCTCCACGTGTAGTGTGAAAGGTATGAGTCTCAGGACGCCACCTCTCAACAAGTGCTGAGACTAAACAACGATCATAATCAAATTGTCCCACTCGAGCAACGCCATAAAATCCTGCTACTTTAAGATATTCAAGTATTTCATTGGGTGGGTTAATTATCCTATTACTGTGCATGACCCGTCTTGTGTGTAGGATCCTATTAACCTACAGTGAAAAAGTAAATAAATTAGCAACGAAGCATGTAGTTTGGTAAGTGGTACAACATTTCGATCACCATCTTGTGATATGGCCATAAGCAATGTACCCTTATATTTTCCATATAAGAATGTTCCATCAACTTGTACAATTGGCTTTAAGTATGGAAATGAGTCTATGCAAGGCTTGAATGCCCAAAAAACACGGTTAAACATTTCAACTGGTCCACCATTCAAATCAACTTGAGAGCATTGTTTATTTGAAAATTGAATGCATGACCCAGGCATGAAGTGTTGAACTGCAGCTAACCACCTTGGAAGTAAGGAATAGGAGGTCTCCCAATTGCCAAAAGCAATGGCAATAGCTAATTGTTTTGCCTTCCATGCTTTCTTATAAGACACGGTATAACCAAACTTATATTGCATTCTCTCAATTATCTGTGATACTTTCACATCTGGTTTATCGGCCACCATTGCCACAATACAAGATGATATCACATCAGCATCCAACTTTGGATGGTCTTGAGTTAATGAAGCATTCAAGCAAGTATGGGGACCTTTATACTTTGTTATCTCCCAAACGTTTCTATTTTCCCTCTTGCAAGCCCGTACTCTCCAATTGCAAGTATCTCCATAGTTAATACATCGATATTCTTCATACTTTTTACATGCATAATAAACCCTGAATGTGTGATGAACTCGAACGGAGTATAACTTGATTGCACGTCTTAGAGCTCGGACATTGTCGAACACCTTTCCTATATATAGCTCTTCATTGTCATTAAAATTGTGGACATCTTCTAAATCATTCAACTCATGAGTTATATCCGAATCAACATGAGGTTGACATAAGAAAGCAATTCCAAGCTCATTCTGGTCATCCATCTCTTCTTGCTCGTTGCCGTTGTCATCATTATCATTCCCACTGCCAACATTTATAAAATAATCATATTCTTCCTCGTCCTCAGTTTCATCCAAGATGTCATCTATATGAGGAGATTCATTGTTGCCATCATCCAATGGAGGTTCAAATGGTTGGACATTTTCCATGTAATTGGTAAACATGGGTTGTTGTTGCACAATGTTTACCGTATTACTACTTGATGGGAGTATGTTTTCAACATGATCTTCAATTGATTGTGGCTCAATATGGACATCATATGCTACATCACATATGTTGGCATACAACTCCGCACATGTCAATTGTGTTGAAAATCTTCTATTCACTTGCCACATTTGTTTTATATCTGAATCATCTTCTAAATTACATGCTTGATATTGTGGTGGATTCATGCAAGTGGGATATCTATACACTAGATTAGTAACAATTTGATTGGGAGGAAGTCGCAGCTTTTGTCCAATAACTTCCTTCAATTTACCCAATGAAATATTTGAGTGAACTTTGATTATTTTCACTCTATCAGACTCAAATGTTGCGCCGGATGGACCGTTACAAATGCGTCCATTTGCAAATACACATATGGACTCCTTTCTATGATCCATTCTACTGCCTAAATATTGCATTATGATTATTAATCAAGCAAAGTATCTTGTAAAAATAATTTACATGCAAAATAAAAAATAAGAAAAATAATGTAGCCCCCCTTATATGTTGCTTTAATTGCATAAGCCTCTCATTTATTTGGAAAAACATACTCTGATATAAACTATTAACACTCTTATAAAGATTTTAAACATTTTAAACAATATTTTGTTGAAAACACAAGCAGACATTTTTTATTCTATTTTTATTTTCTTTTATTAATATATTGACAACTTTTTCTAATAAATTATTTACATATATAAACGTAATTCAAAAAATTATTAAATTTTGTTATAAATATATAACACCGCGTGATTTATAAAGTTTTTCAAAATCAATTTGCAACCTACAAATTTAAATGATTTGTATAATATTAAAAAAAAATTTCGTTCATTTTATATGATATATAATAAAAATATTGTTTGCTATTTTAAAAACACAAATATTAAATAGGTTTGAATAAATGTTAGAAAAACTTAAAACTATAAATGCTATCATATAATTATTAACATATATATATAAACATGATTCACAAAATGATTAAATTTTACTATAAATATATAACACCCCGCATGATTTATAAAGTTTTTCAAAATCAATTTGCAACCTACAAATTTAAATGATTTGTATAATATTAAAAAAATTTCGTTCATTTTATATGATATATAATAAAAATATTGTTTGCTATTTTAAAAACACAAATATTAAATAGGTTTGAATAAATGTTAGAAAAAATTAAAACTATAAATGCTATCATATAATTATTAACATATATATAAACATGATTCACAAAATGATTAAATTTTACTATAAATATATAACACCTCATGATTTATAAAATTTTTCAAAATCAATTTGCAACCTATAAATTTAAATGAATTGTATAATTTTGAAAAAAAATTCGTTTATTTCAAAATTATATATAATAAAAATATTGTTTGCTATTTTAAAAACACAAATATTAAATAGGTTTGAATAAATGTTAGAAAAAATTAAAACTATAAATGCTATCATATAATTATTAACATATATATAAACATGATTCACAAAATGATTAAACACAACAGGAATCAAAACTCAATACAATATTAGTATAACATACTCATCTTCATATTCAACCTTCTCCTCTTAATAATATGAGTATCTAAAATGCTTAGAGAGAGAGAAAGAGTACAACTTTCAATAAGAATATAATAAATGCATATTCCATATGTATCAGTCAAGAAAGTGAATTCCACATACACATAGAGTTTTAAATGAACACAATTGTATGAAATAATGAGAATACTTACACCTAAAATAAAAGGCACTTCTGCTGATTTTCCAAATTAGTAAACCCACTACTTACTGCGTAAAAATCAAAATAGTAAACATAAGAGTTATTGAACTGGAACAAATCAAATTATATATCATAAACAAGCAAAATAACAAATTAAACTACACACAAAAATTACCTCACACCAGCAATCGAAGTAGAAAAATAAAGCAAGAATGAGGAAGGTTAGAAGTGCAGAGAAGAGAGTGTATCTGGTGGTGTAAGAAGAAACGAATGAACAAGGAAATGAGAGTGAGAGATTGAACAAGTAAATGAGAGTGAAGCTTCTCTTTTAAAAGCCATTTGCAATGCAACTGTACATTCACGGGTGGGGGAGGGAGGGGGGGCCTTCTTTTTTTTTTCTTACATGTGTTGATTGTGGAGGGAAGGGAATAATGTAAGGAATATTGTAGGTGTGTTGCGTGTGTTGATTGTGGAGGGAAGGGAATAATAATGCAGAGAATATTGTTGTGACAAGAGAAGGGAATATTTGGGAAGTTGGAGACGGAGAGGAGAAGAGGAGAGGACCCATCTGTACGTATATATTTAAAAAAAAAGTCAAATCAATAGAAGTCGTTCACGCGAAGAACGACTTCTGAAGTCGTTCTTCGCGTGAACGACTTCTTTGTTATTCAGAAATCGTTCACCTGAAGAACGACTTCAGGTGTAGTATATGGGGAAATATTTTTTTTTCTGTAGTATTTTGGTAAATTTTTTTTTTATCTGTAGCATCCTGGTAAAAATCCCAATTTAGTGTCCTATTGTTCTTAGATAACCGTGTAAAACACTAATCACATTTTGTTTGCACAGCTCATAATTCCTTTATTTCCAACGTCCTATCCTACTATCCTTGAGTACTTTGAGTTTGTGTGATTTGTTAATAAGATTCAGTTTTGTTATTCTCTCTTCCATAACCAAGCTTAGTTATGGCAGTGGCAAGAACTTTATCTCCCTTTTCCTTTCTTCCATCTTCCATTCATGGACTTTTCTCTTCCACCATAAAATCCCCAAGCTTCACATTTGCTCCAATCCTTAAGCGAAGAAATTTTGTCATTGCTGCTTATAATGCACGCGCACCGATCAATTCAGTCCACGAGGTTCCATGGCATGAATTGTTCTCCTATTTTTATGTCTTCCTTGTATATATTTTTCTGCCTCAGTCTTTTATTTTACCTGTAGTCTATAATTTTGATCAGTTGATCAAGTCGTTGATGAGTCGTGTTGATTTAACGGAAGCCGAAGCCGAAGCATCTCTAGAATTCTTATTGAATGGAGCAGATCAAGCTCTGATCAGTGCTTTTCTTGTGCTCCTAAGAGCCAAGGGAGAAACATCTGAAGAAGTGAGTTTGCTTCTTCTTCTTCTTCTTTTTTCCTTTGTAAATCTTCATAGACTAATCGTGAAGATGGTTCAATTTCATGTGTGTATATATATTATAGGTTGAGGTTGTGTTTCTATAAAAAAAAATAACTTGAGCCAATTAACACAACTCACCACCATGCTTGTTTCTACTTTCACTTCTTTTTGAAGTCTCAGAAGACTCAAGTCATGTCTTCATCTTTCTTCGTGTGGCATGTACTTTTTTTGTCTCAGGTTTGCACTATGTTTTTCTTTTTTGTAATATGGTTTTCTTTTGTTTGCGATCCTTTACTGGCTCTTATATTATGTTGATTTTCAAATATATGTGTAGGTTGATGTTGCCTTTCCATAAAAAATTATTTAAGCCAATTGATAGGACATACCTCACCTTGTATATAAATCCATTGCATAAATATTTAATTTGGGGCATATTTATGAATGATCATGGGATCTTTATGAGGATAGATTGTGGGACTAGCGAGAGCAATGATGAAACGAGCCAGGAGGGTTGAAGGTTTGGGTGATGCAGTAGACATTGTTGGAACTGGAGGTGATGGAGCAAACACTGTCAATATATCAACAGGGGCTTCAATACTCGCTGCAGCATGTGGTGCCAAAGTTGCAAAGGTGAAGAAGATGCATTATATTGAATGTATTGACTCACTAAATAACAATAATAAGAATATGATGATATTACAGTTTCTGATAATAT
This sequence comes from Mimosa bimucronata, assembly GCA_037074515.1. Classification (NCBI taxonomy): domain Eukaryota; kingdom Viridiplantae; phylum Streptophyta; class Magnoliopsida; order Fabales; family Fabaceae; genus Mimosa; species Mimosa bimucronata. The sequence continues at coordinate 7,702,406 of CM073448.1, forward strand.
CTTTGAATCGTTTTGAGTATCAAAGTTTGATTGAACGATTTTCATATTGCAGCAAGGAAACCGCTCAAGTTCTTCTGCATGTGGAAGTGCTGATGTATTAGAAGCACTAGGCGTGGCAATTGACTTAGATCCTCAGGTTAGTGCCTATTTAATTATGAAAAATAATTTCTTCTTTAGTTTTGGAGCCTTATCAAATGAAAGGTTATTGTCTACATGTTGATAATGCTATTTCTAGACATCAATGGAATATGATAGTGGGAGACATATTGCTTTCTTTACTTTCATGAAACAGCAAATGAAAGGTCATTGTCTACATGTTGATAATGTTTTTTCTGGCCATCAATGGAATATGATTGTGGGAGATATGTTGCTTTCCTGACTTTCATGAAACAGCAAATTTAAGCTCTAATATGCATATTTCATTTCTCCACGGATTTAGGAAGAATTTTCCAGATTTTTTTCTTGGGTTTAAATAACTCAAACATTTAGGCAGCTGAGGGAGTCATTCCATTTCAGAATAGGGATGGCTTAAGAGTGAGGGAGGGAGTATTTTAAGTTTATATGTTTACCCAATTAATAGTATGTAGTAAAGAGAAACTGTTGTTATTGATTTTTTTAATGCATATACTAATCCATTTTTTACTGCCCTATTGTGCTGGAAATCAGGGGGTAACAAGGTGTGTGAACAAAGCAGGAATCGGTTTTATGATGTCTCCGAAATACCATCCAGCTATGAAGATTGTTAGTCCTGTTAGAAAAAAGCTAAAAATTAAAACTGCATTCAATGTACTGGGTCCTATGTTAAATCCAGCACGGGTATCTTATGCAGTTATTGGAGTATTTACCGAAGGCTTGGTAAGTTCCTTTATATGATGAAATGTTTGGCCCTGAAACCTAATCATCAAATTGAGAATTGCAGCTAAGGATAATATCAAATTAATAGACATGGATATGGAAATATAATTATATGTGGCTTTGAGATTTTGGCCTCTTGTTTCTTTCACAATCTGTGAACACTAATCCTGCTAGATAGAAGCAGATTCCATGCATACGAATGATCACTGACTCTATAATCAATTGATAAAATTATTGGTCTAGGTTGGGACATGATTTGTGATGTTTTTCTATATATACATCATTGTTAAGAAAATCTTTGTTTTTTCTTTTTAAAGGTCTTCAAAATGGCTAAAGCACTACAAAGATTTGGCATGAAAAGAGCTCTGGTTGTGCACTCTGAAGGTTTGGATGAGATGAGTCCTCTTGGTAAGATCTTTTGCTTTTGTTGCATTTCTAGACATTGTTTATTTGGTGGAAAATATAGATACTATATAGGTATATCTACTTTGGATTTGACTGGGATTTCTAACATCTTGTTCTGCATTACTTACAGGACCCGGGCTGGTACTTGATGTCACTTCAGAAAGAATTGATGAGTTCTCATTTGATCCATGTAAGTACTCCCTCCAGTCCTAAATGTAGGACCTCTTTAGGGAGTTGGTCTTGGTCGTAAATATAGGACGTAATTCTAATTTTTGTCAGCGTATTCCCAAATTATCCCTATTGGTGCCTTCCAACAATAATCAAGTAAGATATGGGGGGGAGAATAGGGGAGGATGATTGGAGCGTTTTAAAAACAATACACCATACTAACTAACATAACTAACATCCTTAATTTCATTAAAATAGTTAAATAGGTCTTATATTTAGGACTGGAGGTAGCATATGATATGATAATATACTTACTGTTTAAAAATCTCCTGTTTTGAAAAATTAATGCAGCTCACTGGCAACTCATATTTGAATTCACTCTTTAACCTCAGATTGTTTCTTGTAACAGTGGAGTTGGGCATTCCTCGGTGCAATCTCGAGAGCCTGAAAGGCGGTGGGCCAGATTACAATGCAGAGATTCTGAAGTGCGTTCTAGCCGGAGAGAAGGGGCCAATTGCTGATGCTTTAGTAAGTATCTTAACTTCTCTCAGAGTGACACCTCAATAAGTAATAGGGAGATATTGTCCTTGAATAGCAGTAAATAAATGAGGAGTCTATTATGAACACAAGCTTAAAAGAATAACACAATCACAAAAGACTAGCCTATTGAAAATGATAGCCCCTTAAACTTATAAACCAAACCACACTTGTGAGACTCTTTGATGTGGGGATCAGAAAAAAATCTTTTATTTCCACTGTAGTTATGATCTTATAAACTACCAGCATAGTTATTCAAAATGTCAATGTCCTTGTATCTTAATATCCCATTGTTTTCCTCTGTACCAAAAATGGCTAGATTCTGAATGCTGCAGCAAGTCTCATGGTAAGTGGCTTTGTGAAGAGTCTAGCAGAAGGCGTGTCTGTAGCACGTGAGACACAGCAATCAGGAAAGGCCCTAAAAACTCTCAACTTGTGGAAAGATATATCAAATGTCAGTAAAATTCTGGACCCGGATGAATCCACTTCTTTCCAATAGTCACAAATTTGCTGATTTCGATGCTCAATCAATGATTGCAGAAATCTAAAGAGGATGATGCAGCCTTGGAATATCATTTTTCAAATTAGATTTTTGTGGACAAATATCATGCTCGCAGTACAGAAGCACTCGTCAAAACTCAATCTGAACCAAATAACATGAAAAATGAAGGTACAATTGACACGAGAACATGCTTTTAAAGCATATGTGCGTGTGCCAAACACAACAAAAAAGAAGAAGAAGAAGAAGAGAGATTTACAATATGGGATTCATAGAGTCAGGTTTTTTTTTGGTAGCCTCACATGACACTATTCAAATATGTTTGCTTGTCAGCCACACTAGTATATACGTCAATAATCCTGCATGAAGTTAAAAATGACAGTTATACTCCAATGTCCAATTGCTATTTATACGCTAAATGATAATATCAAATATAGGTAGGTTATAGCCAAGTAAAATACCTCCAATCATTTTCGACATCATATGCCTTGTCACTGTAGATGCTTTTCCTGAAAATTTGGCCCCAAGAAATCGCTTACACAACTTTACAGATTTTAAATTTGGAAATTAGAAATGTTGAGGATGGTTTTTAGGTCATCATAGTTGATATTTTGATCCCAAAAAAGTAAATTAAGTCACAAAATGATGTTTAACATAGCTCCAAAGACAATTAGTTTTTTGATTAAAAGCCAAGTTAAAGCCAAATAAAGTTTTTAGAATTTATGGCTGGTGACTTTTACTCATGTTTGAAACTTCTGAAATTAACCTATCAATATATTATCAACACAATTTTTTGTTAAACTAACTTTTTTAAAAAAGTATATACAAACATAAATCACATTGGAGTTAAAATTAATCTAACCAAACTCTGAAGCTTTGGGTTAAGTTACTCACCTGAATCACAGTTGGAGGTTGAATTGGAGTTCTCACACATACACACTAACCTAACCCCATCTGACCCATACCCACACGTGCCACCTGTAGCCACACACGCTCCACAAAACGCATCGTCGTTTTCTTGAACTGAATACTTCACTCGGATCCCAAACGACCACCCACCCGGCCCATCTAATCTCAAAGGTGCAATATTATAAGCACTACTATACCCTTCACACTCAAGCCTACTCAAATTAATACCCTTAATCGCCTCAAACGGTATAGCACAACAAGCTGGTGGGCCAGGCCCAACCCGTTTATGGCCCACCCGATCCCATGCCGGGCACCCGTAATACTCCTCACAGCCCATACCCGAAACGTTTCGACATGGCAAGTGCTTCTCTGGGAAACCTTGAAACAAAGGTGACTCAGCTGAACAACCTATGAGCATGAAAACGTTGTCGGAGATTGGGTTCATGTATACCTCCCGCCATGGCTCCACCGTGAAGCCATTACCGGCGCCGCCGAGGAAAATTGTGTCACATGTTGATAGGTGTGGCTCGTGAAGAGTGAGAGATTGGTATGCATAGTCTATTTCTAGGACTCTGTATGAGCCAGAAGTTATGTGAAACATTAGGATTTCGTTCATGCAGAAGAGAAGATCACGAAATCCTGGGTGTCCACATCCGTATTTGAGTCCAAATGGGTAATCTATGGTTATGTTTCCACAGTATGATCGGCATGAGTTGGAAAGAGAAGAACTTGGTGGGATTAGATATGTTGAAAAGATCAGGAGAAACAGAAACAGAGCTTGCATATTTGTTTGTGTGAGAGAGAGGTTAGGAAGGAAATGAGATTTCAATAATGGTTATCATAGTTGCTCGGAGATATAAGTGGGAGATGTGAATTTGATGTTGTTGGGAAAAAATGATTTATTTGATGATTGCTTAGCTTTATTACATGTGGTGCTGAGTTGTTTATGGATGTTCTTTTGCTTTTTGTGCTGCTGGGGGTGGATTTTTAGTTTTCTGGGTTCTTTTGTTTTTTGGTAGCTTTGGAATTTCTGTTGGTTAAAGGTTAGGCTTTTGTGGGGGTGATAAGAAAAGTAGTTTGATTTGCGAATCCTATAAGATTAAAGTACAATAACATATCTATTAGCTGTCGGAAGCTTTTTACATCTGAATTCAATGACCCAGTTCACTAGCATACGAAGCCCATGTTTTATGTTTACGGACAACCTTATAAATTGCGAATATGCATGTAAGGTGTGAAGTACAAGTATAATGTTGATTTAGCAATTAAAAAAAGAATGAAAAACAACAAAAGCTAATTTAGACAATGATTGCTATGCTTGCATTGGTTTCTTTTTTCTTTATATTATTCTACTTCCTTTAATTTTACAGATGATCCTCAATGTGCCAACTTAATGCTATTTTTCGCATATCGTCTCACTATTGACGTCCAATTAGTTTTTGCTAGAGCAAGGATGCGAGTAAATGATCTGGCAGTTTGGGAGTGTACCAGATAGATGTTAGCAATCGCTGTGTTAGCAAAATAAATCCTTTTTTTTTTTAATGGAAAAGGGTTATTTTGGTGAACAGTAAAAAATGCATGTTTAGCTGGGCTTTTAGAAAATAAGGACTTATGACTTATAAGTCCAAATAAGTATAAGTCCTTTTTTTCAACTTATGACTTATGACTTATAAGTCACTTACGGAGGTGGACCCCACAATTCTAACTTATTTTATACATCAAATTACAACTAACCCAAACATAAATCACTTTTCCAAAAGTCCATCCAAACATACATCTCATTACACAATATGACTTATGACTTATAAGTCACTTTTTTTACAACTGATCCAAACATAAATCTCATTATACAATCTGACTTATTTTCAGTTTGACTTATATATAAGTCACTTTTCCAGAAGTCCATCCAAACACACCCAATAACGATTAGTGAGAGATGCTACGGAAAAGCGATTCATTTGAGTTTCTAAAGGTGTGTTTGGACTGGCACGTGGAGAAGTGACTTTTTTTTTCAATATAACTTTTTCAGAAGTAAGATTGAATAAAAGTCAGATTGTGTGAAGTGATTTATGTTTAGATTTGTGATGATAGAAGTGACTTTTTTCAATCTGACTTTTAGAAACATGTTTGGATTATTATTTTAAAAAGTAAGTTTAGATTAAAAATTACTAAAAAGGACATTATTATTATTATTATTATTATTATTAAATAATACAGTACATATATAATATGCATATAGTCTTATAGTTTAGAAAGAAAAAGTGAAATTTGGGGCTTTTTGAGGATTTTAAAGGCTTAACTTCTCCCTTATTTTAAGGAAAATAATTTGAAAAAATTATATTTTTAGCTCAAATGAGGATATTGTGGGAGAAAATAGTTAGAGATTATTATGAAAAATTTTTAGAGATAAAAAGGAAATTTTATATTAAAAAAAAATATCTTATTTGAGAATTTTAAAAGTCTAATGGTCTAATTTTTCAACCCAATTTATTAAATAATACACGCAAAAAAAGGCTTTTTAAAAATGTCAAATCATCACATGTTACGTTCTCTCTCCTCCCACTGAGTTTCTACACCGTAGAAGCTAAAAAAATCCAGCTTCTCCTCCCACTGAGCTTCCGGACGAAATGCACTTTTTTTTTTCGGTGATTCAAACAAGTTTTTTTTTTTTTTTTAAAATGAAGATTAGAATGAGTATGGACTATGGAGGAGATTTACTCTATATGATTAGAAGGTATATCATGAACTTTCAACATTCTACACACAAAGAAAGCTACCTTTCTTTTTCTCAGTAATGGATTTAGCATCGGCGCCATTAGGTTCGATCAATGTGAAATCATGCATCTGGTTCTTAGATCTACTGAAGCATTCTTACAATATCCTCAGTGAAAGAAAATGAAAACTCCTTAAAATTACATATTCCAATGAAGTGTGGACGAGTGGCTACCAGCTGAAGCTAGGTTTCAAATTAATTATCTGGCAAGATGGGTCATTTGAAGCTTATAGAAAAAGCAAATTAAGGAAATCCTAAAAATAGAACCCAAGGGAAGAGGTAAGGTGGTGTTTTGGGAAACATTGATAGGCTCGAGGAGAATGTAAATAAATGGAAGCTATATTTCAGGAGTATACCAACAAAAAAGAAGGGAAAAATGGTGGGAGCAAATCAAATTGCATTCTCATGCTTTCAAAAGGAAAAAGTAATTCACCAAAAAGAAGAAGGAAAAAGTACTGCCTATGGCCCTTAATACAAGATCTGATTTGTAGTGTAACCAGAGCATCATTCAATTTGACTATAGAGATCAATCAACTTAATAAATCAGCGGACAATACATGAAAAGTTTGAGGCATCCACATCCACCTCTTCCTGCAGCAATGGGCAGACCTGTAATATTAGAATTCCACCAACGAAACCTACTCGCTCACATCTAACAATGGCAGCACAAGTAAAACATAAGCCATTGGGGTCCTCATACCACGGAGCCCTCTTCAACGCCTGTTGATTAGGTAGGCTTGGAACAATCTTCTTATGTCATCAGATCCTATATTCTAGAATCTTAGTCATTAGCCTGCAATTTTAAGGAATGTCCAAAGTTAAAAGCTACCATGTTATTTATTACTAAATTTCAGAAATAACTATAAATTAATATCGCAAACGTCCACTACATTTTTTGGGGAATAACAGCGATGCTCCACTACATTTTCTGGGGGATAACAGCGATGCTCCACTATATTTATTTGGAAAAAATTGTAAGGGTATCACTCGTAAAATAATATGAAAAACACACTTCTAAGATTACCGCAATTTAAATCCAAACATTATATATAACAAATGATTTGGCCTTTTCTTTTCGTCATAAAGGAAAATGGTTTCCATTAAACATTTACTCCCATCAAATATCTGGAAAAAAAAGAGCAAATGAAATTAGAGAAATGATTAAATCTTGAGATATTCACGGCATATAATCAAGAAATTACCATCAGTTTGGCTAGGAGCTGTACTATCCCGCGCCTTTGTTGCCATCTTTTTCACTGCTTCAGCTGTAATTAAGATTGCCAAAAGTTTTTAGAAGTGAGGAAGAAATGAAACAATTGTTAGATTTCCCCACACGACATGCAACTTCGTAAAACCCATGAACATGCATGATTGTGGAAGTGGTTAAGAAACACCAGATGCAGGTTATGGACCACTCAGATTCCCGGTAGCCTCGGTGATCGTACCTTTAAATTTTCTTTTCTTATTTGCCCTCCTTCTTTTTCTCTCTGCCTTTGTGAGCTCTACTTCTTCCTTAATATCGCCCTTGCCAGCAAAGACCTCCTCAGGAGCCAGCATAGCTGCATCTGACACAGCCACTGGAGCAATCTATGTATAGAAAGCATCATCGTGTTGATTAATTAACAATTTAAATAAGGTTCAGCTAAGAAGGTTTAAGAAGAAAAGGAAATAGCTCTTTACTTCTTCCATTGCCAGGGCAGGGACATTAGCTTGCATAGACATGTCCTCTACAACCTGTTTAGTTCAATACAAAGCAAACATTACAAGACTACAAATACTTATTCACGTGCATGAAGCTAATAAAAAGAAAAGAAAAGAACATTGCATGAACTAGATTGAGTGTCATACAGGTTTTGGAGCGAAGTTGAAATGAGAAAGAGCATCCAGCTTCAAACAAAGTCTCTTGAACAGCATGTTTGCCTGATTACAAGTACATGGCACACAGTTCAGCTTATTCAGAAAGCTTAGATAGCCAAAATGAAAAATGAAAAGGAAAGTTACACAGCCCGTTTGAAAGCCTGTTTCTTATCATCCTATAAATAAGTAAAACATAGGACAGATGAGAAACATAAAATTGAAGCAAACAATTAAAACATACCTCTTTTTTCTGTTCATCTTTAAATGACAATGGAGCAGAAGCAGGGTCTGTCTTCTGAACATATTCTTCCTGTACACGATTTTATAATAAAAGAGAATTTTTAGGTAAACCATAAAGTAAACAGAGGTTTTAGTGGGGGACTTAGATGTTGCAATGCATAACAGTAAAAACATTACAGACCTCGTAAACTTCTGCAAGGCCCTTCTTACTTTTGTTGTCATCCTGAATTTATCACAAAATTATGATTAATTATGCTGCAAGTAATGCTAGAAAGCAGTTAAACTTGATATTCTATTTATTTTATGGAAACAGCGCCTACCAACTCTTTCACTTCCTTAGGTGCTTTTGATGGCAATTTGGGAGCCCTTTGAACATCATCAAAACGTCCCTATAATCAAAATAGATATGAGTTAGAAAAAAAAAATATGTATGCTTGGTCTGGAGTGTATTTAAAGCACACATAATATAAGTCTCATATAGTCATATGTATCACTCAGTAATTAATGGTCAATGCACAGGTCAGCTCAGCACGCAAGCAACTTTTTAGATTAACGACCATTCATTAAAGACCTCCCACCATTGAATAAAATATTGAGGCATTGTAATGAAAGTCCAAATTGATGTCAACTGATCCTTTCAATTTACCTCATTGATCCTTTTCAGGATCCTCTCCTCCATCGAAGCTGTAACTTCCTCAGTAATTACAGGAACTGGTCCCACATTTTGCTCATAATCAAGATAAACTTCCAATGCACTGTTCACAGGTCTCTTAGTTGCGGTCACCTGTTACTAAAAGCTAAAGTCAGTAATCTAATATCTAAAGATTACTCATGAAGGCTCACAAATGCATTCCACAAAAAGTCAAGGAAGGGCTGAGGAGGAGCAACTACTACTACACCTCTCCTTGCATGGTCCATGTTTTTGGCTCCAAGTTAGATTTCTCCATCTGCTCAATCTTTGCTTGGATTTTTTGCAGTTGTTTTTCATGGGTAGAAATGGCCTCCTGATTCTACATGAATAAGAAAGACAATATAAAAACTTGAATGTCATGCATGTACCAACCCTAACACAATACAAATAAAATATACTTGGCCATCAAATTCCATCCCATCTTCGTCAGAATCTTCAGGACCCTGAGTTAACCTTTCTTCTTGCTTTACTTGTCCATCAAATTCCATGTCATCTTCATCAGAATCTTCCGACCCCTGAGTTAACCTTTCTCTTTGTTTTGCTCTCTTTTCCTTCCATTTTGTTTCTCGCCGGAATCCCCTTTCCTTTACCGGAGGAAAGAAGTCTTTATGCCTGACAAGAATAAAGATGAGTTGCATCACTGAATCCAGAATATCGAATACAATAGTAAAATCGGTCCAATGAGTGGCATAACTGAAAATCTTTGCATCTACTTACATATCAAGGAAGAGCAGCAAAGTCAAAACACCACAACATAGCAACATAGAAAAATAATGGACATCTAAAATCAAGCAATAAAGACAGATCCTTAGGGCAACAGTAGTCACATTTCTTCATGTTCGTCAACCGTTGATCGATGATTGACAAATGTTGTACTCAAAAGAAAAGGAAAAATGTAATGAAATCATTACATCAACCTATCGTGTTATGATATTAATGAAAGAAATGAAGAAGTAAATTGAGTGATATTCTATGTTCCAGAACATAGAATAGATCTACAGCAAAAATAATCACAACCCTTCTTATAATCTGATTTGTTTGAGTACATTAGAGATGCTAGTTTAATAGTTAGTAGCCATTGCCTCGTTATTCTATACAAAGGCACGCATAGGATGTGTGTGTGATTGGTAGAAGGGTAAAATAATACGAACATTGCATATTTGAAGTCCTCTGGATCTTCGTCTCCATCACCCTCATCATTGCCAAGCCCAAATTCACCAGCCTGTAACAAAATAATGAGAATGAGCCAGAATCATACATAATGATAATCAAAGCAACGCTTTATGCATCTTGCAGATATAAGTGAATGATACAACAACAATAAAGCCTTATCCCACTGGGTGGGGTAGGCTACAATGCCATTGTACGCTATCACACTATCGATAATCAAATCTTTAGATATATTGATAACCAAAAGATTTCGCCCCACTGAGTATTCGCTTTATTCTCTCTAACTCTGGTAACAGGACTCCACATAGGTAAATGATAAAGAAAGGGGGAAAACAACAACAACAACAAAGATGTAGGAGGGCAAACCAATTAAAACATGCAAGTCTCATACTGTAAGATACAACATCGAGCAAAGCACAGTGACAGAAAGTTAAACACAAAAAAGCCAGAAGCAATCTCACCTCATCACTTTCATCATCAACTTCCTTTGACTGCCCTGCTTCGTCGTTCTCCCAATTATTGTCCTCCTGCTCCAAGAACTTCTCCAAGTCCTTCATTTTCAGGAAATCATCCTGAATACCTCCATAGTCACCTTCCTCTTCCTCGCTCTCATGGCCTTTCTCCTCCTCCTCTTCTTCACTCTCATCATCCTCTCCCTTCCCGCCTTCTTTCCCTTCCTCCTCTATGTCTTCTTCATCGTCATCTTCATCAGATTCATCAAATTCCTCATCAAAGCCGTCACTTTCTTCACGCCACTCCTCCTTCGTTTTCCCCTCCACCTTCTTTTTACCTTCTAGAGCCTCCTTAATCCTGGAAATTTCCTCCGGATTCTCCTCCAGCTGCTTCAACCGCCGGCGAAGAGTGGACAACAAAGGCTGTGATTGGAGGTCAATTTGCTGCCATATCTGCTCGGCATCGAAGCCGTCAACGAGGAGTTCATCCAATGGGGATTTTTTGGAGAAGGGTCTGATAGAGGAGAAAAGATACTGTGAGGCAACACGGGCAGTTTGAGCGAGAGAAGGATCACGTGTGAGCCATGGAATTGGATCCTTCGCCTGAAGACGATGAAGAGCTTCAACGCCGGCTTCGGTGGAGGAAGCCATTGAAGGAAGGGTTGCTCTGATGAGTGTGATTTTCTGGGTTTTAGGGTTTTAGAGGAATTGCCGCGCAACCAATAACAGACAGATTGGTTTTTTTTTTTTTCATTTTTTTTTAAAAAACAGCCAATCCAATTTAGACATGGTCTATATTTAATTATTTATGATGATAAAGGAAATCTTGAAAATTGAAATTATTTAGAAGGATAAAATTTAAAATTAATTTATATTTATCATTTTCTTCTCCAAACTAATTATTATAATATAATTACATGTAACAATAATTACATTTAAGTGATCTATTTAGTTTACTTAATCTGAAAAAATAACTTGTTATTACATTAAAGATTACATAGTAATGTAATTGTAGGTCTATGGTGCAAATTTTTTCCAGGAGTTTTTTACTAGAGTTATTTTGTCTTGTATGTATTTTTTTATTGAATGTAATATTTATCCTTAAACTTTTATTCAATTTCTTTTATTATAGAAAATTGACATCGACAGTTAATATTTTAATAATATCGAATAAATTGCTATCTTTTAAAACTTATATGGCAATTTTAAAATTAAAAAAAACTTTTAGAATAAAATAGTTGTTGAATAAAAACTTCTGCTGCAAAATTGCAGGTTAACCCTTGATTTTATTGCTAGCTTTGTAGGAATTGAAAAGGGAAAAAGACAAAAAAATCCCTTCCAATTTATAAAATCTTAAATAAGGAATTTTGAGTTGTTAATGCCTATTATAAAGTTGTTAATACCTATCATAAAGTTATTATTGAGATTTTACAAATTGGAAGGGATTTTTTTGTCTTTTTTCTCAATTGAAAAACTACCCATGTTATCACATGTTGCCAGCTTAATATTGGTTGTTCATCTTTTCTTTTTTCTTTTCGAGCAGAATATCGATTGAGAAATTATTGAATACACCCATTTTACACCTCATCTGTTTTTTTTTAAGTATCGGCCACTGATTAGGGTGGGTCGGTTTTTTATTTCATTATAATATACATCGTAATAGGTGACTACTCTAATTTTTGGGTATGTCACTTTTCCTCTTAATACAAGTAATTTATTTGGTACTTCGTCCGTTTCTAAATACTTAGTTAACTTTGTTTTTAATAAAATTTAAGAAGTTAAACGAAATACTTAATCATAACATATTTTGGGTATTATTTAATTATATATTAATTTATAAGTCAAATAAATAAGTTTAAAAAAAATTCAGATAAATCATTTTATAAACAACTTATTTAATTTTCTTAGAATTTTTTAAATAAATCAATTTAATCTTATATTTAAAAATTTTGGGAATATTTGAATTCAAAGTTATGGGTTTTACACCTTTAACCCAAACCAGCTATCTTATATTGCTCCACAGAAAATGAGTAGAATGACCATCGGATTAAAATACTTGAGCTGCCATTGTTTGATTGGCCAGTGCATTGATGGGTGCTTCACTGCACAACGCACACTAGTATTTGGCCCTCACTTTCTTTGCAGAAAAGCAAATTAATTAAGCAAGTGGGAAAGGATGCTGGATGTGGCCACATCATCATTAAAAAGGTCCAACCTTTCTGTGTCTCTCAGCTTGCCAGCTCTCTCTTCAGCCATGTACGGTAGAGTTGATTGACGTTCTTTGGATTCGAAATTTTTAATTTTTTTTTCCAGTGCAATAAAGTAAGGTAATTCCTGCTTCATGGAATGAGATTTTTAAAGGCTTTCACTATTCATAACTTCGATATTGGAAACCATCGCAATAGAAATCCCCACCCTCTGATTTCTGAATCCGTAGCTCCCACAGGTAAAGATTCTTTTTTGTGCCCGTTTTCTAGATTCTTAGATTTTGTTCCTTCTTCCCTTTGATTATTGATTATAAAAGTTTCGATTTTTAGGATTCATTGAACTTCAAATGATCCATGGGGATGACACTCACAAGGCCACCTGCGAAGACATGTCTCTCAATCGTTTCGATTCGCTCCCTGCTTTGCAGATTTCGCCATCCAATAACGATGGTGATGTTTCTTCTCCATCTTCGCATTATTCATCATGTGGGGAGTCTGATTTCGAGCGATATTGTAGTGCGAACTCGATCTTGGGTACCCCAAGTGTGTGTAGCACGATTACTGTTTTCAACGATTTAACGGAATATGATAAAAGTGATATGGAGAGTTTTAGTTTGAGAGATGGGGTTGATATTACGAGCTTGGATCGGAGGCTTTCATCCACTGGTGCGTCGAGCTCGAGCAGAATGCCATTTTCTCGAACTGGGATTCTCAGTGATGATATACCGACTCACCAGAACTTAAAATACAGCTCCATTGCATTAGATTTGTATGGTGATGACAATGACGATGTGCCTGCTGTGCCCATGTTAGGTGCATCGGGTTTTATGGGAACCAACCAATTAGACAATGATTTGGACCAGAGTTCCATCGGTAGAGGTTCTGAAATGAGTAAAGGACAATCATTTGAGAACCTTGGACCAATGGCGCTTTCTTCAAATTGTGGAATGAGGAAGACATTTGACAGTTCTTCCAACTCGCCAAATCTCTGTAAGAAAAGTTCTGTGTTATCAAAGGTCAGTAATTACTTCTGCTTAATATGTCAAATAATGTGGGCTTAATGTGCCCCTTTTAAATCCGGAATGAAAAAATCATGTGCCTTGTTATTGAATAGACTATTTTGAAAGACAATGCGATCATTTTTTTCCTTTCATAGTTTCACGATTGTAACGATCAACTAAACATATCGTTAAGATACCCTGAAATATATATAACTTGAGTTCTCTCATTTTGATTGATATTTTTGCATAGCATATCAGTGATAGATCACAACTCTGGCGGTGAACTGTTTTGATCATATTTCTGTTGAAATTGTTGGACTGGATTATCTTCAATCAGCCTTGCTTGATTATTTTTTGTTTTAAGCTGTTGCTTTCCCTTCTTGATGCATTTTGGTTTTGTCTTTGTAGTTTGTAAATCTGTGTATTTGTTCCACAGTTTTATTACTCCCTCCGGTCCTAAGCATAAGACCTATTTGGGAAGGCGAGTTTGGTCCTAAATATAAAACCTCTTTCTAACTTTTCTCCACTTTTTCCCAAATTGTCCCTATTAATAATAAACAAGCAAGAGAGGAAAGGTAATAATAAAGGGAGATGATTATGGTGCTTTGGTAATATCATGTGATTTTAACTAACTACATTAATCATATCAAATTAGGTAATTAGGTCTTATATTTATGACCGGAGGGAATATATTGTTTGACATGTGAATCCATGTTGATCATTTTAGGAACTAAGAGTTGCTTATCTTCTCCTACCTGTGTTGTGGGATGATTATTCACCATGGTCCATGGATGGTTTATCTTCTGGGTTTATGATTCTATTATATTTTGCAGATGAAGGATTTTGAGCAGCATGAATTGTATGATAATGTTCATGAAATGGAAGAAATTTTACTAGACTCTGTTGATTCTGCTGGGACTAGGCTTGTTCAGGATGATAGATTGCTTGAGCCACAATTGTTTGCGCCTTTAAGGGACGGTGGCTTGACAGCCTCTACTTCTGGTTCAGATGGTGTTTGCCAGCCTGTTCAACCTCCAATGAGATTAGATAGGATTGAAGTTGTAGGTGCAAGCCAGAAGAAGGGAGATGTTTCTTTCAGCAAGAGATTGGTGGGTATAAAGGAATACACTGTGTATAAAATAAAAGTATGGAGTGGCAAAGAGCATTGGGTGATTGAAAGACGATATCGTGATTTCCTCACTCTCTACCATTGCATGAAAAACTTATCCACTGAGCAAAACTGGGATTTGCCTTCCCCTTGGTATGCAGCAGAAAAAGAAGGTAAGAAGATATTTGGAAGTGCATCTCCTGAAGTTATTTTGCAGAGAAGCATTCTCCTTCAGAAGTGTTTGCAATCCGTTCTTCATATTCGACTTTTTTCTAGTCCTCCAAATGCATTAATTTGGTTTTTGTCCCCTCCAAGTGCATCAATTTCTGGTTCTTCTTTTACAAATGCAACAATAAAAAGAAACTATTCCAGTTTAGGGATATCCATGCCACTAGTACTTGAAATTCCTCCATGTAAATCCATTGAACAGATGTTGGCAGCACAACATAACTGTTGTGCTGGATGCCACAGGCATTTTGATGATGGAACAACTTTGATCTGGGATTTTTTACAGACATTTGGATGGGGCAAGCCTCGGCTCTGTCAATACACAGTTAAATTATTCTGTTCTTCTTGCCATACAAATGAGACTACAGTCTTGCCTGCGAGGGTTTTGCATCATTGGGATTTTACCCATTATCCAGTTTCTCAACTGGCAAAGTCTTACCTTGAGTCTATAAACGACCAGGTAACCCTAAAGTAGCATTTGCGTAACTCAGCTGTTGTGTTGTCCTTTTTGATGGTTTTGATTCATGTTGATGTCTGAACGTTCTGTGTATAAGCTAACTAGGAATTGCATCTGCTTCTCTCTTCCTTCTTCATGTGGATGCAAAAAGATTTAAAGTGCGAGGTCGATATGCTCTTGTGCTTATATTGCAAGCTGGAAAGTATGCCATTCATTTGTAATCATTATGAGCATTGGACATAGTTTGAGAAATGATACTGAACTTTTTTTCTTTATAATGTCATAGTGATGCTTGATTGGATTTTACTGGTTAATACAAACTACATGTTCTAGTTATTGTCCAGTTTCAGGCTTGGACAAAACAATATTTGCATAATTTTAAATGAAATTGGAATATTAAATAAATTTTGTCATAGTGATGCTTGATTGGATTTTACTGGTTAATACAAACTACATGTTCTAGTTATTGTCCAGTTTCAGGCTTGGACAAAACAATATTTGCATAATTTTAAATGAAATTGGAACATTAAATAAATTTTGATTTTTTTTATGAGAAACACCTACTTTGGACGCGAGATTATCTTGGCTTGAAATGTTGGCTCCGATTGAATTGCTAGTCTCACCTATTATAGTTAGCCAGCTACTAGGTTTCCTGGTTGATATATTTAGTCCAGATTTTTAACTGCAAGTAGGAAGAATTCTTCAACCTTAGATTGGATATGGAAGTTTAGTTGCTTTTCACTTGGCTGTGTATTGATGAATGCACAGGTGCACATACTTACGTCTTACTCATTTTAACTTTGTATATCTGGTAGTTACTCTTACCGTGCTCAGTTTCTTTTATATGACTATTTGATATCCATTACTATGGGTTTTGAACAGAGTTTTATTTATGGATATTTTTTTTGGCAGCCCTTGCTTTCTGTCACCGCGGTTAATCCCATCCTTTTGTCAAAGGTACCAGCCTTACTCCACGTTATGAATGTGAGGAAAAAGGTAGGGGCCATGCTTCCATTTGTTATCTGCCCATTCCGGAAGTCTATCTGCAGTGCACTTGGAGTGCGGAGATATCTTCTACAAAATAATGACCTTTTTGCTCTGAGAGATTTGATTGATCTTTCCAAAGGAGCCTTTGCTGGTTAGTTTCTATTTTTAGTTTACTGCTTACTTGTGCAGTATATGCAAGTTTTTTTCCCATGTCCACCTCCGTGTGCTCTGTACAAAAGAAAATTTATGTGTTCTATCTATTTGGATTGTGGGGATACTAAATAGTTAACTTTAAAGGCAACATGTAGCGTTCGCTGGATCAATTATCCCTGATGTATGGTAACTGTTATTGCAGCACTTCCTGGCATTATGGAAACAGTGTCAAGGAAAATCCTGAAACACATCACTGATCAATGTATCATTTGCTGTGACGTTGGAGTACCTTGTAGTGCCCGTCATGATTGCTGTAACCCATGTTCTCTCATTTTTCCTTTTCAGGTGTGCATCTGTTGGTAACCTTTATCATAGGTTTTTCTTGGGTCATTGAAGGAGTTGTTAGTTTTGATTTATTATGCAAATTAAGTTACCCTTTTATCCTAAAATAGAATTATATAGCAGTTGTGTCAAAAAGGAAATTATAGATAAATATTGTTCGATAAATACACTGCTTGTATTTTTATTAACTACTTGCAAATTATCAACTTTTGACTTTCAGTTTAGTTTATAACTTGCTTGGTGTACTTTAGAGGATCTAAACTGAATTTCAAAAAGGCTCCTTTAAATTGTTTTAAAATAAGGCTGAACTAACTTTCTGGTTGTTGTTGCTGTGGTGGTGGTGGGGGGAACTACAAAATTCCAGTTTGCAGAGATGTTTCCAATTTTAACCTCCATGCCTTTTCCTGCAACCTTTACATGAATAACACTTTTTAATGTGTGTTGTGTGTTGTGAAAGGAACTGGACCCCACCAACTTTACCCTTTGTACAAGGCAACTTCCAGATGCGCACCCATTACACCTTTGGTGCAGCGAATTATAGGGATTTGGTTTAGTACATGTACATGCACAGTCATACTGAAGAGGAGACCCAGAAAAACAACTTTTAAGATAAAAGTGTCCTATGAGATTCGAATTTGGAAACAAGAGATTTAGGAATTTCATGTCCCTAAGGAGTTAATTATGCTCAATGGAATCATTTGTTCTATGTAATAAATTACGTGAAATATATCCACAACAAGCTAACAGAATAGATTGGAACACTGTATTTGCTTTCCCATCAATTTCCTAAAGTATTGTCTTTATGTTTGTGGGGTTATTCTCTAACGGGATGGAGTTACTCTAATCTAATCAAAATTTGAGCAGGAAAATGAGATCGAAAGGTGTACAACTTGTCAGTCAGTTTTTCACAGGCCTTGCTTCAGAAAGATTCCCAAATGTTCTTGTGGGTCTCAGCTCAAGATAAGCAGTGGTGTAAGGCCAGTGAGGGATTGGTGAAACAGCGCAAACTGGGCTCTGCCTTGATCAAGCACTTCAATGATCAAATTTTTCTCTCTCAATCTTTGTGACATTCATGCAAGATGCATTCCTTCTGATATATATGCTTCAGTTTTCTTACCCTTTCTTGTGTGTTACTACTGACATTAATACAGATGTATTCTTTCTGATGTGTATGCTTCAATTTTCTTTCCCTTTCTTGTGTGTTACTATGTATTCTTTCACACCTTGAATAGAACTCTGGAGTTTCTCTTCCTGGACATGTGTTATTACGAAGGTTTGTGTTTAAAAATAAAGGGCCTAAACCCCCTTCCTGACAAACACTAGATTATTCTTGAATAATTTGAAATAAAATTGAATTCAACAAACTTCTTTGGAACCATTCTGACAATTCTAGAATCGTTTAATCAAAACTCAAATTTTCTTCTTACAAAGCCTAATTACTTACATGCATGACACAGGAATAATCAAGACATATCAGTACCAAATGTCCAAATTGAGCCATTGAGAGGATGAAAATTCAGAATTCGCCATTTCTTAGAATGCCTGATTAATTACACTTTTCCCTTGTGTTAGCAGAAAGTGACTCTGTTAAGCCGGCCAGCTTGCTCGATCAACACTACTAATCTTTCAAAAAAAGAAAAGAAGCACTATATATATGCTTTGTACTTGTTCAGAGCTTGAACCCAACAATGTTGAAAACTATAATCTACCCCCTTCCTTTTATCTACTGTATTGATATTTTTCAGAAAATCAAAACTAGTTTCTGAACTCAGGTCATCTCCTACATTGATAGGAGTTAGGGAACCGCGTTGACAACACATAGTGTTTCAGCTTTATTATCAAAAAGAAGATTCCGTAGCAGGGAATATGAAGCAGTGCCACCGAGCAGTACCTAAAGATCACAGAAAAAGGGTTAGCAATTCATGTAAATATCATATCAAAAGTTTTCAAGAAACGGGGAAGAATAAAATGATAGTGATAATTTTAATTGTGAAGAAGAATGAATGGACAATGATCAGATCAGCATAATATGATGGCAGATGATAAAGATTTACGCACCAAAGCGGAGCATAGGAAGATGACAAGTCAAGAAATGGATATGGCCACCTGTTTTATAAGAGGAAAAAAAGAAAATTGATATTACAGATCTAAAAAGTATCCACAATGATGAAGCCAAACAAAAAATATTTTGATTTTTTTACCAGAGCTTAACGCAGGCATGAAGAATCCACTGGAAAATCACATATGTGACTGTCCACATGCAAAAGTATCCAACTCGAAACCAAGGGAATTGCTGAAGAGGTAAAAATAACAAGTTTCCGTAAGAAACATAACATGGTAATATGATTTTTTCAAGTTCTTGTAACAAGAAACAAGAAATTGATTGGAAGTGGACTAGTAAATAGAATCAGCACATGAAGAAGCATACCAGGCAGTTTAAAGCTGTGTCACCAAGAAGGAAAACAGCATTGATACTGTGCATATTGACAATCAGCTGCACAGAACAATTCAACAATCCATTTACAATTTATTCAGACAGTTAGAAAAAATTTGAAATCTTCTCTTTCTTTGTTAAGTTCAGAAGTGGAAATCAGATAGACAGCTTAATGCCATAAATGAATGATACTTACAAAATTCAAGTTGTAATCTCTTAAGGTTAGAAAAGGAACAATTATGAACCAAAATACACAATCTGTGAGCATTACAGCACCAGCATTCATCTGTTCCCAAATGAAGAAAAAAGAATCAATAAATGATTAGCCAAATGGTAAGGCTAAGAGGACAATGTGCTTAAAAGATATAAACTCATTATATTCCTAGGCGAACTACTGATATGAAGGCATACCTGAAAAATTATTTGAAAAACGTAGCCCCAAGTACCAGCAGGTTGGCGACCAAGATCTTCAACTGAAGTGTTTAAGGTTTTCTGGTGGGTAGACCCATTGGGAGTTCGTGAAAGTCCATGAACATCATAAATGCCCTGTTCTGCATCTCCATCAACATTATCAACTTTATCACCACTCGCTTTCTTATGATGTTTGTAGCACCCATGCATTGAAAGCAAAGAACCCAACTACAATACCAAGAAACAAAAATGGCAGTGTTAAATGAGAGATTTTTGTCGAAAGATACAAACTTTAGCAGTTGAGTATCACTTACCCCAAAATAAATTGTGATTGAAGCAAATGTCCACCTGTTATGAAAACCCCAGAAAGAAAAAACAGAAATTAAGAACCAAACTTATCTTTTTTTTGCATGTAACAACGTAGGATGATGCTAAACATAGGGTCTAATAATTGCGATGTCGCTATCAAAATCGGCCAAGTTTTGAGATAACGATTGACATCAAAAGGGGAATCAGAGGGCTTACTGAGTGTAAAAATAGAAAATGCTTCCTCCATCCGTAACAGCAGTGATGATAAGTAGAACCAGAAGCACAGTAAACGCGAAAACTCTAAAGACCAACAACCAAACAGGGTGAACTCCTTTCAGACATGGCCTCCACGTTTCATCCTCGTACAAAACTCCTAATGTTTCTTCTTGTTGGGTTTGTCTTCTGGAGTTTCTAAAGGTTTCATATTTCCATATGAGAAATGTTGAAGACGAGGCTGAGATTAAAACCCATATGGCACAAACCAGAACTTTCCAATTTACCCAGTAACTTGCCGTTGTTGTATCTGCAGTCATAATGGGTTGCCAAGAATTTTTGGGAGAGCCTGTTAAAATACTCATGGCGTTTGTTACTTCTGATTTCTTTTGGTCTTTGTTTCCACTTCCCAAAACTAACGCAGTGTGGACGAAAAAATAATGAAACGAAAACTGTCAGGAAAAATAACAGAATGAAGAATGAACAAACTGAAACGGTTATATATATAAAAAAATATATAGTAATGGGAGGCCTTTCTTAATGCCTCTCAACTCTCAAGAACAGAACTGAGTTAACAGAAAAAAACGAGAAGCTATTTAAGCGATGAAGAGAGAAGGAGAAGATGAGAAGGAGAAGAGAATGGGAAAGTTAAGTGGTCATGGGTTTGTCATGCATTTATATTTTTATTTTTTTGAAAATGGGAGCCTCTGAAAATTGGTTCAGGCCAGCAATAACCAAAAAAGAAATGATAAAGTTGAAACTGGATGACCCATTTTGACCACATGCAAATCCTTTAGATTACGTAGATATTCCAAACTTTGGGTGGATTGAAGCACAGAAAGATACAGCCGACAGGTTTTATAGTAGATTAATAATGACTATAAAGGAAAAGTAGGGACTAATTAATCTCTGCAAGCAAAGAAAAGGTTAAAACTTACAAGGGAAAGCAACACGGATGTGGAGGAGTGAGACGAAGAGATGCTTTGCTTATTTGCTTTGTACAGAAAACTATTAAAGACCAAACAGAGAGAGAGAGAGAGAGAGAGAGATGAGAGGGAGAAAGAAAAAGAAAAGGAGGGTGTGCTTTGAGAATAAGCTTCTCTTGGAGTCTTGGTTGCTTTTCTTATTACCCCAAACAATATATATATATATATATATATATAAATACATCAGTTTAAATAAGCACTAGAGACAGAGTGCTCTGTACGCTTAATCTTCCATTTCCCCATGCAAATATTTATATAAAATTCCAAGACACAATACAAGCGTGTTTATTTGGACATTTCTTGGAGTAGCTGACAATCTTTTCATGCAATATTTTTTTGGTTATTATATTGTTGGTGGTGTTGTTCTTTTAATATCTAGAGAAGGAGACGAGGAGGGGGGGGGGGGGGGGGACCAGAGCGATAGGGAGAGGGCATTTGTATTTGGATTTTGTATGGGACTTGTTTTGGAGGAGGAAGATGCTTCTTCTGTAATCCAAGGACTGTTGTGCTTTGGGTATGTCCTGTGTTGCTGATAAAAGGAATAAAGTGCTGACTGAGAATGAAATGACCGTGCCTCAAGGAAAAGTAAATAAAAATAAAAATGGATGCTTTAAGGATATGATATGCTGCAAAGGCCAAAAAAAAAAAAAAAAAAAAAAGATATGATATGCTGCATTCATGTGTAGGAGACCACCACTTGGGACCAATGATTTGTAACATGATGATCACCTGATTTCTAATTGCTGTTATGATCCATTATAGAATGAAGTCCAACATCTTGGATATTTTCATCATTAGTTAATCATAAATTTATGAGTACTATTTTAAGGAAAAATCAATTTTAAGGTGCCTATGATTTTTTTTCAAATTTTAATTTGGTATATCTTTCTTTGTTAAATTCTCACAGTAAAGTAGTTTACTCTATTAGTGCAGATGCACAAACAGCTTTTAAACACATATACTGAATCAACAGTAAAGACCCATATACTGAATAAAATTATAGGGATTAACAGTATTAAAATAGGAAAATAAAGAGATTTAATAAAAAACACATATACTGAATCAAAAATTGAAGGAAACTAGAGATACTTAAAAGAATAATTTTTTTCTTATTTTAACTATATTTGTTTGAGTATTAGTTAAAGAAATTTGTCATAATTCTATGAGATTTAAAACAAGAAATTAGTTTTGTGTGATGTAATATTAAATGAATGAATGATTAAAAGAAAGGGTTATTGGTAAGAGACAAAGAAAACTATAATAATAACTGTTGAATAAAAGAAAGATAAAAGAAAAAGAAAGTGACGAAAGGAATGAACGAATAAGGTAGTTAAACATGAAGAAAGAGGCAGATATGAAGAAAGGGGTTTTAGTTAAAGCATAAGATTGGTGCTTCCTTTAGGATAGCAGAAGGTGGGCCCCACAATTTGAGAATAGACCACCCTGACTTGTTGGACTCTGTACCCTTCGAAAACTGACGGTGGTCTCTGGCCTTGACACGTGACAGCTGCAAGCACCATGGCGTTTTTGTAATTCCAATTAAACTTTGGTTCAAATGTGTCAGAAAAAGGACCCACCACTTTTTTACCCATATTCCCTCAGCCCAAAGCATGAAAGCGAAATCACGCCTATGAAATTTTATTTCCATAAAGATCTTTTATAAATTTACTTTGTTCTGATGTAAATTATTATCTTAAATAAATGTGTTAATACTTAATACGATGTTTCATTCTTTAAGTTTAACATTATTTAGTTTTAACCCCCAAAGTTCCAAACTAAAGAGATTCGGGTTTTTTTCAATGGATAAAAGGGAGAATAACGTTAGAAGACCTCTAAAAAAATATTTATTAAGAATGATCATAAAAACTATATTTATTTAGAAGAAACAAATTTTAAAATATTAGTTTTTGAAAACACAATATGATTTATAACCACCCATCCTACGTTGCCCCGTCAAATGATTAGCAGGAATGGAAATAAGAAGTGATGGGGGAGGGCTATGGATATTTTTCTATTTTAAAAATTTATGTTTTTACATTTTGTCTCCAAATTAAATATGGTTTTTGTAGTCCTTCTTACGTATTATTTTTTTCATGCAGATCTTCTTCATGGACAAAGTAGTTCGGGTTTTCATTAAATTATACAACCCAGGGTTTCAAATAAAATCAAATTTGAAGGATCCAAACATCTTGTTTAAAACTTGACTACTTGCAGGGTTAGAACTAAAATTGAAACTAATTAAAGGGACTAAAACTATATTAACCCTACAAATCTAATTCCGGTGTAACTTTGAAAGTTGAAACAGCATGCATGAGGGTTAAAATAAAACAGGACCCACCGGATTGTGGCAATTAGCTAGCCATTAGTTTATTTTAAGCTTGCTTTCTTTTTTATAATCACTCTTTATGGGTTCTTTTAATTTGCTTTCTATGTCATCAGCTTGGACTTCAAGAAACAATTCGCCAATATGAAGTTATGAACAATTTACGAGAAGTTATTTTTGGGCACGGTTTTCTATGATTATGTATTGGTCCTATCAATAGTCTGCGTGCTCTTATTAAAGTTTTATGTAGGCCTTAAAATTTCAAGACATAGTATTGTACTTCCTCATATTTTATTATAACATTTTTGAATTATTTTGATCAAAACATGTATTTTTTTCCTATTTTACCTCTACTTAATAACACTCTCTTTTATAATACTCCTTTGATCCTATTTATAGGGCAAAGAGAGAATGTTTTATTTAGTCCTATATATAAGTCACCTAATTAAATATTGAGTATGGATGTACAAATTTACCCTTCAATTATTATGTGTTGACTTTATTTTTATGTGGTATAGTGGATATTTAATATGGGTAAAGTTGTTAATTTGTTGGATTTTAGTGGAAAATTAATGAGTTTTAAGGCTTTCCTTGGTCTGTATGAAATATGATGGAAGTGACTTATAAATAGGACCAGATGAGTACTAATTAACACTTCTACTTATTTTCTCTCTCTAGTCTCACCATAAATAAGGGTAATAAAAAAATTCAATTTCAGATATATTTATAGTTTTCAATTAAGTTTTATATGTTTTCTTAAGAAGCATAGTTTAACTGTCAGGCTCTTGTAATAAAGCCTGCTGGCTGGAGGGAGTCCATGGTTGATAAATAGTGTGAATTATACAAAAAAAAAAATAATCATCAGTCTCGGAATTTGAAAAAATGATTATACAATTTCATTCTTATCGCATAATTAGCCTATATATAATTATTGACATCAAATCTAGTGTTTTTCTTATTTAACCAATTTAACCAATCTAATGCTTTCTAGTGTGAGGCTACCAAATGGGGGAAAATGGGGAAAATGTTAGGAATCGTGAGTGAAAAAAAACTCATTATACAGATCAAACCTTTGAGAGATTTCAACATTTTATGAGACGGGAATTCATTATTTAAGTTATCGATAATATGTGCGTCAAAGGTTAACAAGTTGGTTCATGCATTAGCTTCTTTGAAAATACGATGACTTGTAGTGTTTATTTTTCGTAGAAGGAGGTTCAAATTAAATATGTCATATTACATAAAAAAACTAGGAATAAATATGTAAGAATTAATGTAATTCTTCACTTCGCGTGAAAATACTCTATTAAGACAATAAATTCAAGGTCCAAGTTATGAGATGTAACTTCAGAGTGAAAAAAATGTGGTGTATGAAATAAATATGAAAAGCTGGAATAAAGAAATATACCAAAATCTAACTTTTCCTACGATTTTGATACATTTGAATTTGATAGGAATAAAAGGGATGGTGAATTTAGGAAGAGGGGATTGCACATCAAGCAAGCTTAAAGCTCACTTCTATTTGAATAAGTAATTCTATTCCTTTAACAAGTTGTGGCTAAAGGCAACAATCAAGGTACAAAATACCATATATTTCTATATATGCACAGACATACACTCGCCGGCTCCTTTTAATTAGTTTTGCATGGTAATGTACTTTACCAAGATCAAGAATATCCTCATATATATGTGTTGAAGTGTTCATTAGATATGAACCTCAAGGTCAAAAAAGATATGAACCTCAAGTTATAAATTAAAATGGACATTAAAAATAGATGGATTTGGATAACTTCTCCTATCAGAAGAAAAACATTTTTTTTCTGGCTGAACAGAAGAAAAGCATGTTAATGACTTAATTAATGCATCCTAATTAAACAAATATGCGCGAGAGGTAGGAGTCTTTATTTTTATAATTAAAAAAAGAGGCAGTCGTCTTTCTTATTTGAAAAACTTAAAAAACAAAATCGAATCGACAAGAAGAATGTTGCACAATGTCTCGGTTTCACGCAATGACGCATCGTCCATTTAAGAATAAACTCCAAAGTTGCCTTTAGATTACTCAGAAAGTTCAGGTTCCGACTACCAGAATCATACCAAAAAAGGAACAAATAAATAGATAAATAATCAGCCAACTCGGAAAGCAGAATTATTTGATCATATGCAAAGAGTAATGAAATTACTGAAAATTCGCAGCACGCACCTTTCATGAAAAGCTTATATACAAATTGAAAATTGGCAAAATCCTGAATTTTTGGACACACACATGCACACGTATTGAATGTATGTGTTTGAATTTTGTAAGGAATGAGATGAAGAGAGTAAGATTCCTGTAAGGAAAAAATGATATAAATACAC
The DNA here is from genome assembly GCA_037074515.1 of Mimosa bimucronata. Classification (NCBI taxonomy): domain Eukaryota; kingdom Viridiplantae; phylum Streptophyta; class Magnoliopsida; order Fabales; family Fabaceae; genus Mimosa; species Mimosa bimucronata. The sequence goes on from CM073448.1 coordinate 7,728,476, forward strand.
ACACCCATGAAATGGTAAAACCAATGAAGAAGTACTTTTATCAACAGTTTACAAACACGATATTATAATTTGAAAGCAACTTTAATCTAATTAATTAATCAAGACCTCCAGTCTCCAGATATTAATATGAATATAAGATAAAAATGATTTTTTTTTAAACCTTGGGGTCTACTAGAAATAGAAATATATATTCAGCGTCCTTTCATATTTTTGAAAGTTTGCTGGTTCTGTAAATTAAGGACACTGTCTTCTGTGAGGTTTGTGTACTTTGAAGAATCAGAATAGTTGCAGGTATTCACCGAAAGGTTACGTTATTACTTGGTGCCATTTTATAACTCTATTTTAATGCGGATTATTAGGTCATTAACTATTTAGAGGAGCAAGAGCTAAATTTATGCAAAGCTGGCTTCGGTTTTGGAATAATGCACAGGCTGGACTTTTTTTTTTATTTTATATTTTTGGGCTTGAGGTTATTGTTCTTCTTCCTTGCAATTTGCTACTCCAACATGCCTACGTCTTCCTGCAACTTTCCAGCCTGTAATGAACTCATGAACTGCAATTTTGCTTCCCCAAGGGCCCCATCTTAACATTGCTTGACTTAAGTCTGACCCTTTCCACAAGACATTAATATGTGCGCGTGTATTTTGTGCGCTTGTTTTTTTTTTTTTTTTGAGTAATAACTGAATATCAATTGCTCATGAGAGATTACACATCAACAAAGTGCTAAACAATACAAACAAATACAACATATGTGAACAAGACTAGACCCCATCCAGAAAGTCTGGTGGGTGGGTAAAGTAGTAGAAATTTCCTGCCATGCTATGCGCCTCCTTAGCCATTCGGTCTGCTTGTCGGTTCCCTTCTCTAGATGTATGGGATATGTCAATGCGCCAGTCTTTGGTAAACAGAAGTCTAGCATCCTCCACAACATCTCGAAAAGGGTGGTTCACTGCACACCCTCTTAGAATCAAGTCTATTGCTTCAAAAGAGTCTGTGACAACTATGATATTCCTGAGATTTTTGTTCCAACATAGTTGGAGGCCTTGCACTATCCCCACTAGTTCCGCAATAGTTGGCGGAATATTAGTGAGTTTGGATGCATAGCCCCCAAGCCATTCTCCAGATGAGTCTCGAATGATCCCTCCACAGCTACTTTCTCCAGATTCTCGAACTGATCCGTCGGTCTCAAGTCTAATGGCCCCCTGGGGAGTGGTAGGGGAGCTTCTGTAGTCCTCTGCAGGTGTCGCATAGAACTTGCATAGTGATACCAGCTCCTTGTCCCAAGTGGCTTTTAGGAAGCTATCGATGACTCCTCCTTGCTCCACATCTGGTTCTTCCTCGAACAGTTTCCTGCATCTCATTACCCATATGTCCCAGCAGATATATCCAAAAAGTGTAGACCAATTGATCTTCCTTGTGAAGTCCTTCCCTGCTTCATGCTTTAGGTTCCATCGAAGCCAATCTGAGTCGTCTAAGGATAAAAAACGGTCCATCATCGAGTCTTTGACAACTGTGTTCCAACGATCTCTAGCATTTACACAGTCACGGAGAAGATGCATAGAGTTCTCCTCTTCGGTGCATCCAAAAGGGCATGGCGCTGAAGGCGCCAAGCCTCTTTGACTTCTCAGGACGCTAGTATGAGTTCTTCCATGAGCAAACATCCACATAAAGGTCTTGATCTTTTCCGGAACCGTCCACTTCCAGATTGCTTTCCACAATCGGTCCTCCGTACGACGAATACCTGCAAAAAGAAAATGATAGGCAAAGTTAACTGAAAAACGACCATCAGAGGATGGTCTCCAATAGAATATGTCCTCTCCTCTCTCCTCACGGGGTGAGTGTGCACACATGATACGCTCCACAACTTGAGGATGGAACCATCTCCCCAATTTGTTTCTATCCCATTCCCCCCAGGGAGTAGAATAATCCACCACCTTCTCCTCTTTGCTCGCAAAAGCTTCAAAACCAGGGATTAGCTCCACCAGGGGTCTATTCAACTCTGACCAATTATCAAACCAGAAAGACGCTTGGCATCCGTTTCCAATTTTGACTCCAATCCCCTTCTTAAATTTCTCCCAGACCTCACATATGCTACGCCAGGTAATGGAAGCACTCTTACGCTTCTTAATCAAAGGTATGACTTGAGGGCCACATCCATACTTGGCTCTCAATACTCGAACCCATAAGGCACTGGGGTTTTGTAAAAGATTCCAACACAGTTTCATGATGAAGGCTTCATTTTGCTTGCCCAGGTCTCTAACTCCTAGTCCTCCATCATTCTTACCTTTGGTGACCACATCCCATGAGAGGAGGTGAAGTTTTCTCTCATGGTCATTCTCACCCCACAAGAAACTTCTACTTCTCTTCTCAAGGTCCCTTAAGAGCCCCTTTGGGAGGAGCATGGTCTGCATGTGATACGATTGTGCGCTTGTTTAAGTATGGTTTCGTACATACACCCTGTGTGTGTGAGAGAGATATATTAAAAATAAAAATCTATATAAGTGTCTTTTAGCGTGATCAATTGAATTAATGCTCAATATATATGGTAGCTATATTAGTTAATCATTCGATTAGATTTTTACTTTCTTAAGAAGGGGGGTGGGACGTGGAAGCTTCAATAGATTTCGTGAGCATTGCGTGATTAACCGAAAAGAGAGACGAAGTTTTTTTCTTATCAAATTTATACTTTTGCATTTCAAATCAAGAAAATTAATACTACAATATCTGAGATGGGGCTTTCTGGCCTTTGCGGGTCGCCATATAAACATGCACAAGCATAGCCCAATTATACTTCAACTTTCAAGTTTGGACGAATGCCAAGTCAAAAAAAAAAAAAAAAACAGACAATATAATAGAATAGGGGAAAATTCCAAATAAATACCCCTCGAATATCAAAAGGACAAAAAGGTACCTCCAATATACAAAATGACATAAAAGTGATCGTTCCCAATTTAGGATAAACAATTTTAAGGCAAAAAGACCAAAATGCCCCTGTCCCCGTGGCGCAACAAGATACCTCATCACGTGATGGCACAATTTCCAATTCACCGGTGTCACATACACAAATAATTTCTCACAAAAAACACATAGATATGCAACACCACAATCAGGCACCAGGCCTTCCAGTATTTTCATGATATACATATATATATGAAATAGTTTCTAAAATCACATATATTTCAGTTCCAAATATTTCAAATCACAAATTTATGGCATTTCAAAATAATACTCCACCGGACATTATAATATGAAAAATATTAATATTTCCAAGATCTCATTTCCATATCTCATCAATCATCAATTGATAATCATATCTCAACTGTGATTCAAAACCTCATTTCAAAATAATACTCCACCGGACATTATAATATGAAAAATATTAATATTTCCAATATCTCATTTTCATATCTCATCAATCATAAATTGATAATCATATCTCAACTGTGATTCAAAACCTCATCTCCATATAATATCATAATTATCAAATAATAATATTTCAAATTACTTACTAACACTACACGCACACATAAACAAGCAGAAAGCGGTTACTTGATAGCTGGCACTAATCTCACAATAGTGCAGCTCCCCCGTGCTAACTCAGTGCAATTCAAGCACTACACAATCATATATACGACCACAATTAATTATTATCCAACAATTTCACATATTGGAAATTAAATTACTAACTACCATTTCTTTGCCCTCACTTATTTTAAATTTTTATTCAACATTTATTCTCCCTCTCTATCTCTAAAATTCATCTCTACTCCATTTATACATATATCCAAAATATTAATCTTTTCAATACCCATTTATTTTAAACCTTAACATCAAATAATCCCCATTATTTATCACCAATACCAATTTATAAAATTCAAGCCTAAACAAAATTTTCCAAACATCCTCCAATCATTTCTCAACCTCAAAAATCCATTCATTAATCAACAATTTTTTTCTAAGCATTGATAGCTCAATAAATTCAAGTTCAAGCCTAAAATATCCCATTTCCCAAATCAAGGCCTACACCAAATCTAATTTAATTAACCTCATTAATATTTTTGATGGGCATAAACCATTTCCTTAAATTCATAATTCAACATCCAACATCCATAATTACACAATTACCTACACAATATCCTACTTATCCCAAACTTTAATCCACCAATATTTTCTTGGGTCCAAATTCTAGTCAAACCAATCAATTAAATCTCCTCATATGATCTTAATAAACATATAAAAATAATCAATTTAATTATTAGCACATCAGATCATCAAAAGTCCCAATTTCTAAAATATCTAAAAATCTAAAAATTCCCAATAATTAGGAAAACATCCAACAATGAAAAATCTATTTAGAGAAACTCATAATCAAGGTCCAAGCTTCAATTTATTAAGCTTAGGACTCCCAGAAATGCCAACTTAGATAAGGCATAATTTTTCAAGTATAGCTAATCGAAAAACTAATGACATAAAAATGTAGAGGAGACTTACGGGGTTCCAAAAATGTGCTTAGTTGACCGGAAAACTTACTATTCCTACGCCAACGAACTCCGATAAGTCCGGTGAGAGGAATAATGGTGGTGTGTTAGAGTAAAGAAAAGAGAAAGAAAGGAAAGAGAGAAAGAGAAGGAAAGAAAGAGGAAAAAGCGGTGTAATCTGCAATAAGTGTGTGTGTATAAATAATAATAATAATATAATATATAAATAGTGGTTGAGTGTGATTGGTTGGGGAATAATAAAATAATAATAAAAGAAAAAGTAAGAGTCAGGGGGGAGGAAAGAAGGAAGGAAAGAAATTATTGACGGGAGGGAGTGTCGGCAGGAGGAAATTGAGAATAAGAAGAGAGGAAAATACACTACTATGCCCTAAAATTCTCCAATAAGATATTTCTTTTGAACAAAAAAAATTTCTTTTCACTCTCAAAATTTTTCCATAATATTCTTTATTTATTTCCTCCTATAATATCCTCTTTTGAGTCTAAAAGTAATTTCCCCAAAATTATTATCCTCAAAATAAGGGAGAAACTAGGCCTTTAAAATCCTCAAAAATACCTCAAAATCCTTCAAATATTCTCATAATCCATCATTTCTCATTAATCAATTCCTATTTACCCCCACAAATCCTCAATTAATTTTTAGGATATTACACGGCCCGTCCCAGTTGAGCTGGAACCCACTGACTCAGGTGCCAGACCGGGCCGGGTTGGTTGCTAATAGGGGAGGGAGACGACTTGGTCAAAACCCGGGCGACCCGGCTGTCCATGTTGGTCAACCCGGTCCGGTTCCCCCTCCCCTAAAAAAGCCTAAACGCGTTCGTTTACTTCTTTTAAAAATTAATTTCATTTCTATTCCATTTCCTCATTCCTGTCAATTATTCTCCCTCACTCCATTCAGAATCTCTCTAGAAAAATGAAACCCTCTATGTTCTTCGTGTCCGTCACCGATATTCGTATTCGCCATGTTCATCGTTGGCATGGTCCTCGATTCCCTTGCTTTCTCCATGTTCTTCATGAGTATAGTGATGATAGGGTTAAAGGTAAAAATATTTTGTTATCGTATACCTATTTTGATATAATTAATAGTTAGTACTGGATACTAATTGGTTGCTAACCATTTTGTGTCATTGGATAATAGTATGATATGATATAATGATGTCATTTTGTCAAAGAATTTGTAAACAATGTTGATACTTGGATGATTTTTTTGTTAATGATTCATTATGGTAAGTGAAGTTATATTTTGGATTTTTGAAAATTATTGTTACTTGGATGATTTTTTAGTTAATTTTTTATTCTTCACACGGCTTATTCATGGGTTAGTTATGAACTGACCATCTGCCTCGACCGGGGCTAATTGTTGGTCTGGGTTTAATTACCATGGAAAAAACTATAGAAGAGAAAAAATAGTAAGCTTATTTACCAAGTTTGAAATTTTTCCCTTACAATATTTTTCTTGGGAAAATTCCAATTAAGTACCCCTTGAATATCAAAAGGACAAAAAAATACCTCAAATATACAAAAGGACATAAAAGGGATCGTTCACAATTTGGTATAAACAATTTTAAGGTAAAAAGACCAAAATGCGCCTGTCTCCATTCACTTTCAAAGCGAAGTGGTTAATAACTATACTAAAATGGTTAATCGCTATACTGAAATAGTTAATTGCTATACTAGAGTGATTAACGACATTCACATATAAAAGTATTTGACTCCAACTAATGAATCAGTGAAGTAGTTAATGGCTATACTAAAATGGGTAATCGCTATACTAAAATAGTTAATTGCTATATTAGAGTGGTTAACGACTTTCACAAATATAAGAGTATTTGAGCCAAACTAATGAGTCAATGAATTAGTTAATGGCTATACTAGAGTGGTTAATCGCTATACTGAAGTGGTTAATTGCTATACTAGAGTAGTTAACAACTTTAACAAAAACAAGCATAACTAATGAATCAACGAAATGGTTAATGACTATATTAGAGTGGTTAATCACTATACGGGAGTGATTAATGGCCATACCCAAGTAATTAATGGAGACAGGGGTATTTTAATCTTTTTACCTTAAAATTATTTATCCCAAATTAGGAACAATCCCTTTTATATCCTTTTGTATATTTAAGGTGCATTTTTGTCCTTTTAATATTTGAAGGGTATTTATTTGGAATTTTCCCCATTTTCTTCTCTATGTTCCTCCCATTTTTCCACATTCAAACCACGCCTTAATATCACCCGTGCTCAGAAGTCAGAAATACCCCCTCTTAGTGCAACATTTGACACAAAGCACCGCATTTTTTTTCCTGCCTTCAAAAGGATAACTTAAACCCACACCTGCGCTCATAAAGGGGGAACACACCTACACTATAAACTTTAAAAAGGGTGTACCCGCCAAGAGTAGAACTTGCTAGGTGCATATGCCTTAGTGGCACTAGGCCAATGTCGAACTTACTGTAATATATGTGTTATGTACAGACATTTGCTGCCCACTTTATCCATAAGAGCCAGATATTTTACACTTAAAAAACAATGCAGATTTTAAATGTTCCAGACGCCAATCTGGCACATCTTGGATGATGATGCCGCAGCCCTCTCTCAAATATGATGATCATCATCATCTCCAAGTAAAGAGAGAGAGAAGGGAGCAATAGCCACGTTAAATGATGGTGAACCGATTCTATCAACATGTATCATCTCAAAGTCACCTTCCTGCATTATAATAAGAATAACCAGACTTAAGGCACATGTTTTTTTTTAAAGGAAACATCTGGAAAAGTTAAAGCATGACAGTTTAAATAATCATGCTTCATGAACAAAATAAGCATATGTAATTACTAATTTGTATATCTGAATCAATCTAGAATTGTCCAAATGGAGCTTAATTTCAATTCTCCTGCCTCTAAGCCAAAATTGGGGCATCAACTCATTCAGTGGTAATAAACCAAGTTGTCATGAGATAATAAAAAGAGATGTATCCAATCCATCAAGCTCATATAGAAGTATGCAGAACATTAGATTATGCTTCAACTGTTTGCTTTCTGTTTCAATGTGACACCGTGACCTCCTCTTACTGGGCAGGTAATGATAGTTGTTATCTTTCAAATGGGACCGACTCAAACTTGACATCACATATGGATATTTTGAAAACAAACCATTGCAGGTTTTCTAGAGGAAGGCTTTTACACAACCTTGCCATGCCATGTTGACAGGAAACAGTTTAAGTAGGAAAATCACACCTTGATGCAATTCAGTTTACGTATGAATGGGGAAAACTGACTGGGGACTGGATTGAAAGGTTTTATCATTTGAAAGACCATATCGAAAGAAGAGTGATTTTAGAGGCTAAAGACAGTGACTCCATCTGTAGAAGATCTAATTTAAAGAAAAATAATCTTTCAAGAGTAGATCATTAATTTATTACAAATTTGTCATAGAAGAAGAAAGGATGAAAACGAGTCTTACCATTCTACCATTTGGTGTGCTTAGTGGACATGCTGAAGAGTATTCAAAGGTAGCTCTAGGAAGCATTACAGGCTGTTCACCAACAACCCCCATCCCCCTGTCATAATGAAAAAAGTATAAGATTTATGTTGAACTTGAACAACTGTGGATTTAAATAATTAAAAACACAGACAAAAATTTTAAGAAAAAAGATTGCCAAGAAAAGAATAACAAACTAACCAGACATTTTCTGTCTTTCCATTTGCATCCGTTATAATCCAATGCCTTCTAAGAAGTTGGACGGGGCGGTCAGAGTTGTTCGTAATTCTGATTCTGTATGCAAAAAAGTAAAGCCCCTTTGAAGGCTGACTTCTACCCTCTATATATACACTTCTAACTTGAACCCTGATTCCCTGTAAAAGTGAATATCAATTTTAGGAGTTTAGATTTCTTTGGTCACAAATTTGCAGTTTCTTAAACCATATAGATATAACAATGCAGTCGGTAATAAGCTATCGTATTAACCATTTATTTGGGCGAATTGCCCTTGTCCTTCTCATGCTACTTATATTAACTGAAGAAGAGGTTGGAAATAAGTAGTAGTCTTACCAAGGTTGTTGCATTACTTGAACATTTTAATAGAGCGTGTGGCCCAATTTCTCTAAGCTCATCACGATATTTTGCTGCGTCCTATTTTAAAAAAAGGAATTGAAAATAGATACTCAAAAGACAGATTTACGATAAAATCATTATGCAATATGACCACGAATGAAAGAAGATAGCGAAAAAGCAAAGGGAAATGAAAGATGATATATGTGCTGATTAAAAGAAAAGGTATAATGAATGAGATATTCTTCTCTACAATATTTCCTTCACAATAAGCACCAAAGGGTGATGTAAGCCTTCAAATAAGGTCATGAAAACTAAAACAAAATCCACAACACAGCATTTCACTCAGCCATAAAGCAAATGTTATGTACTTAGCTTCACTAAATAAAAAAATTATACCGGCTACATTGAAAACATCACCAGAAATATTTAATGGTTCAGTTGAAGCTTGGCAGAAAACAACAAGGTTAGGTGACAAGTTGATACCATAAACCTCTCATCAGCAATAGCTTCTTTCATCAATCTCCGCAGACGCAAAACTGGCTCCTCCTCTTCAAATGATTTAATCGAATCACGAATCCTCGCAGCTTCCTTGTAATCCTACAAGCCAGAAGAAAGTTTCAGCAAAAAAAAAAAAAAAAAAAAATCCATCGCCATTCAACGCGAAGGAAATCATCCAATAATAAAACGAACTAAACAAATACCTCAGATTTCGCAGCTACCTCCATTTGCTGCTTTAATAGGGCATATGTTTGGCTCCGAGACAAAAACGAACTCGGACTCGGACTTTGACTCGTACTCCGACTCTCTCCTCTGCCATTATTATTCCTATCTGCAATACAAGCTACGATTCCATTCGTTCTCTTCAAATTCCTGGAATTATTCACCCAATGCCTCCTTCCTCGATCCTCGAAATCGCAAAAATGGGACCCTCCGGGACTCAGGAGTCGCAAATTCACGAGAGCCTTAGAACTCAAAGATTGCATTGCCCTAAATTGTAACTAATCGCAAGATTTTTTCAGTGATGACAAAATTTCCTATTGTATAGACTCTCAGCTTTAACATGTAAACGAATCCAACATGTACGGTCAGAGCTTGAGAGATTTCCTGTTTACCTTTGTTGAGGCTACTACCAATTTTCAAGCAAATTTGGTATTATCCATCTAAGGAGTTCCGAACCAGTAATAAGCAGAGAATTGATTGTGTTTGAACCACAACAAATATATCGGACTCTTGGTGCTGCTAGGTACACGTGTTATGTTGGCAACAAAAAATTCCATCCTATTAAAAATTAGGAACCACTCTCCTTCTTAGTTAGTAAGATGAGTTGTTTAACAGGTGAAATATTCTTAAGTTTATGGTTTTTAAGCGAAGGATTAGGTCCATTTTTGCCTTAAAATAACCGCATAAAAGTAGTAAGTATCAGGAAGTAATTTGAAAACTATTGTTGCCTTGGAAGTGTCCAAATCGTAATAAACATACTCCCAACCCTTAAAATGTTAACTTTGACAGTTAAATCATCATTTTCAAACCACAGATGTTGACGTGCCTCTATCACCATTTACATGTCATCATTTTGATATTCATTTTTGTCCTGAAGTAACCACCAATGAGCGTTTTTACCCTACAAATATCCAAATCGTAGCAAATTTTTCCAGACCGTTATTCAAAGTTAAGTTTAACAGTTAAATGACACATAACACTCCACTTTACACCCAATAATCCATCTTATCACATACATTATCACCACAAGTTGTTTAAACAATGAATTGTGCAAAACTGACAATTTTAATGTTAAAAATTAATATAAACGAAATAAAGGGTTAATGTCCATTTTTATCGTTTCTAGTAATGAGAAATGATGATGATAATGACACTAGTCTGTGTAGAGAGTGGGAAGTGGAAGATACTTTTATTTTTATTTTTTTCTTTTGATTTTTCTAGATGTAATTTTAACTACTTGTGGTTATGAGATGGATTATTAGGTGCAATGTGGAGTGTCATGTATCATTTAATAATCAAACTTAACTTTGAATATTAGACAAATTTGCCACAGTTTTGATATTTTTTGGGTAAAAACGCTCCTTAATGGTTAATTCTAGGGCAAAAATGAACTTAAAATAGTGACATATATATGGTGACAAAGCTACGTCAACATCGGTGGTAGGGATGATCATGTGGCTCGGTCACTCAGGGCGCCCACCCTTGCCCGGACTAAAAATGCCTGGCCTGGTCTTAAAAAAATAGGCTAAACAAAAAATGGGCATGTTAGGCCCAGACACGTTCAAAGTTGGGCCGAGTATCGACCCAAGTATGATGCCTTGCCCATTTGACCCCGCTCACAAAAATTAATATATACTACGATTTAACGGTGAAAGTTAACGTTTAAAACGGTGGGGTAAATTTGCTACGATTTGGACACTTTCAGGGGCAAAAATGCTCTCCAAGTTACTTCCGGATACTCAGTGCTCTTTTGCACTTACTTTTGGGGTAAAAATAGACCTCAACCCTTAAATGAAAACTATATTATTTTTACAAAATTATACATAATTAAGAGATCATCTTCATTTTATATTTTTTTACCAATTATAATAATTGTTTTTTAAAAATAAAAAATATTAAATCTAAACCATGCATATCAGATATGGACACTCCAGAATGAAGGAGCGCTCCTCGCTCATATTTTTTACGCTAAAAAAAGTGGTTCAATAAATTAAGAGTTAATTAGCATCACTACCTTGAGAAGTGTTTGTTAATAATTATTTTTTTGAGCAGTGCCCTAATTTATTTTATCAGTAGGTTTTGTTATTCAAAGTAATTTTCTTATTTATATCCAGCAACTTAAGGTATTTATTCAACCACACCAAATATCCCAAGTTTGTAGTGTTTATTGCCAATGTAAAAAATGCTTTAAGAGCATGTATAAAAAATGCTTTAAGTACGGAATTAAAGGAGACAATTACTTTAGGTGGGTACAAGTGTATAAAGTTCTTTAACATGCTAATGTACCAAAAATTATTGAAATTTTATCTTAGAAGTTAGTGAGAGAAACTCTGTCCCGAAATATGTGACAGTCCCATCGAATTGAGGAGGAAGGGGTCTCAGGAGGTATTTAGGTACTCTTAAGTGAAGGAGTTTCAGTGCAAGTCTTAGCTAACCACCGACAGTTTGTCCATGCCATAATTTCTTATGCGAGTAAAGGTGACCCACCCATTATACAGCGATTTATGGCAATCCTCAAAGAGACAACCAAGACCAGCTCTAGCATAGCTACCCATTGATCTAGATGACCCCTGGCTCCTAATTAGGGATTTCAATGCCATCACTAATATCGAAGAGAGACATGGAGGCTCCAGTTGTACAAGGTTAGGCTGCAAAGCATTCCAGTCCTTCATCCAACACATAGGCTATGTTGGACCCAAGTTCACTTGCAAGAGAGGAGACCTTTCAGTTAGGCTTGATAGGGCTTTAGGGAATAGCAAGTAGATTGAAGGCTAACCCACTACGCAAGTAATGCACTTGCAAATGATAAAGAGTGACCATAAGTCTTTATTAATCAAGCAGAACCTGTTAGGCCTAAACAACAGGAGGCCATTCCGCTTAGTAGCCCCCTGGATAACTCACCCAACATTCAAAGACTTAGTGGCTCGCTCATGGTCAATGAAGAAAGCCTATCAAGCAACATCACATACTTCACAAATGAGGCCAAAATATGGAACAGGGATATCTTTCGGTCAAATAGGCAAAAATACGCATAAGACGTGTTCTAAGCTCTTAAGAATACAACGAAAGCTTGGGAAGCAACTGTTCAACAGTTACCTCTGAGACAAAGAGAGATTGTTGATCAAAGAATGCGAAGACATCCTTCTCCAAGAGGAAATTTTGTGATTGCAAAAATAAGAAGCTTGTGGATCAAAGATGGTGATAGGAACACCAAGTACATCATATGAAAGCCATGATTAAGAGGCACCGGAATAGCATTCACCTTCTCTAAGCAGAGAACAGAGACTGGGTTGCAGACCAGGAAGATCTGAGCAGAATGGCCACCAGTTACTTTAAAACTCTGTACACTGAGATAAGGAACGTGAAACACAAATCAACTTATGCAGGTTCGTTCCCCAGTATCCCTGAATCTATCACTATTTCACTTGGATGTCCAATATCTAAGGAAGAAACTAAGAATGCTCTTTTTGACATGCACTCTATAAAATCTCCTGAAGTGGACGAATTGCATGCCCTCTTCTTCCAATCTCAATAGGAGCTGGTAAGGGATTTGCTCTATACAGAGATACAGGGGATTTACGGAGGAGGAGAGCTAGACCCCATTTTCAATCGTACTTTGATTTGCCTCATCCCTAAAGTGATCAGCCCTTAGTCAATCAAAGAGTTCCGGCTAATCAGTCTATGTACAACCATTTACAAGGTGGTCACCAAGATATAGCTAACCGCCTCAAGCTAGCTATGCCGCACCTCATATCCCCTTACCAATCTAGCTTTATCAAAGGAAGGTCCATTGCGGATAACATTATCATTACTCAAGAGGCCATCTATTCCATGAGGAATAAGAAGGGTAGAGTCAAGTAGATGGCAATCAAAGTAGACCTGGAGAAAGCTTTTGATCGACTCAGATGGTCATAGATAGTAGACACCCTTACACTTGCTAAGATACCATAGTTGCTAATCAATGTCATCATGCGTTGTATTACAACCCCCCCTATGCAAGTAATATGGAATGGTGTACCGGCTAAACAATTTACCCCCCAAAGGGGTATAAGGCAAGGGGACCCCATATACCACTATATTTTTGTCCTCTTTATGGAACGTCTGTCACAAACAATTGGAAGCGAAGTCAATCAAGGAAACTGGGAGCCAATCTACATGAGCAAACACTTACAGCCTCTATCCCATCTGTTTTTTTGCCGACGACTTAATCCCCTTTAGCACAACAAGACTACAGCAAATCCATCTCATATATCAAATCTTAGAAGATTTTTGCCTCTTATCGGGACACAAAGTAAGCCTATCAAATACTATAGTGTTTTTCTCAAAAAAAGCTAGCTACCAGGAAGCCCAACAAATTAGCAACAAGTACACTACTACAGAAATATTCTATTGCAACGCTTGCAAAACGCAAGTGATGGGATAGGTATAATATGACCTATACCAGCGCTTTTAAAAAAAAGTGTTGGTATAGGTATAAGTGTAACATCCTAAAAATTAATTAAGGATTTATGGGGGTAAATAGGAATTGATTAATGAGAAATGATGGATTATGAGAATATTTGAGGGATTTTTAGGTGTTTTTGAGGATTTTAAAAGCCTAATTTCTTCCTTATTTGAACAATAATAATTTTGGGGGAAATTATTTTTTTAGGCTCAAAAGAGGTTAATATGGGAGGAAATAAATAAAGGATATTAGGGGACAATTTTGAGAGTGAAAAGAAAATTTTTTGTTCAAAAGAAATATCTTATTTGAAAATTTTAGGGTCTAGTAGTGTAGTTTCCTCTTTCCTCCTGCCGACACACCCTCACTTCAATAATTTCGTTCTTCTTCCCCCGTAACTTTTACTTTTTACTTTTTATTATTATTTTATTATTCTTCAACCAATCACATTCAACTACTATTTATATATATTATATTATATTATTAATATAATATATTATTATATTATTATTATATTATATTATTATTTTACTATTCACCAAATATATATATACACACCCACCGTTCCTCTTCATTCACGTTCACTCACTCTCTCTCTCTCTCTCTCTCTTCGTTTCTCTCTCTTACTCTCTCTTTCCACCATATATATTCCTATTACTAGACTTATTAGGGTCTGTTAGTATAGGAATAGTAAGCTTTTCGGCCAACTAAGCACATTTTTGGAATCCTGTAAGTCTCCTCTACTTTTCTATGTCATTAGTTTTTCGATTTGTTATACTTGAAAAATTAGACCTTGTCTAAATTGGTAATTTTTGGGAGTCCTAAAATTAATAAATTGAAGCTTAGACTTCGATTATGAGTTTTTCTAAGTATATTTTTCATTGTGGGAGGTTTTTCTTAATTATTGGAATTTATTGGATTTTTAGAAATATTGAAAATTAGGACTTTTGATGATCTGATGGGTCTATAGTTAAATTAATAATTTTTAGATATTTATTAAGGTTTGAAAAATAAATTGTGGATTAAATAATGGATTTTTGAGGTTGAGAAATAATTTAGGGATGTAAGGTTTAATTTTATTTAGGCTTGAATTTTTATAAATAGTTATTGGAAGGATAAATAATTTTGGATATATGTATAAATGGAGTAGAGATAAATTTTAGAAATAGAAAGGGAGAATAAATGTTAAATTGGAAATTTAAAATAAATAAGGGCAAAGAAAGGGTAGTAAATAATTTATTTTCCAACATATAAAATTGTTGGATAAATAATTAATTGTGGTAGTATGCATGATTGTGTAGTGCTTGAATTGCACTGAGTTAGCACGGGGGAGCTGCACTATTGTGAGATTGGTGCCAGCTATCAGGTAACCGCTTTCTGCTTGTTTATGTGTGTGTGTGTGGTGTTAGTAAGTAATTTGAAATATTATTATTTGAAAATTATGATGTTATATGGAGATGAGATTTTGAATCACAAATTGATGATTAATGAGATATGGAAACGAGGTCTTGTAATATTAATATTTTTATAATAAATGTCCCGTAGAGTATTATTTTGAAATGGCATAAATTTGTGATGTGAAATATTTGAAACTGAGATATATGTGGTTTTGGAAATTATTTAATATATGTATATCATGAAAATACTGGAAGGCCTGGTGCCTGATTGTGGTGTTGCATATCTATGTGTTGTATGTGAGAAATTATTTGGGTATGTGACACCGGTGAATTGGAAATTGTGCCATCACGTGATGAGGTACCCTGTTGCGCCACAGGGACTAATTGATATATTATGAGAAATAAAGGAGAGAAAGACGAAAGAGGGGATATCGCCCCTTACGGATTCAGAAAGGACAGAGATCCTTCTAATCTGTGGTACTATTCAGGGAGGGTAGAGAGTCCCTCGTGAACTGTACCGTGGTGATCAGGGGTGGGTGGAAGGTCCCGACTGGTCCCACATGTTTTCCCAACATTTCTAATAAGATTTGTTTGGGTTGTCTGTAATTATCAATGAGATATATATACTATTATTGAGGATGAATTGTGATGGATTATTTTATAATTATAAACGATGAGAAAAGATATTTGGGACCAAGATATGCATTATATGTGAATACCTGAGCATGCTGGTTGAACTAATATATATACATATATGTATTCCACTGGACACCTTGCTAGCACACACCACACGTAGATGAGTAGTCAGTGGTTGCGTTTTGGGGCTACCCCCGTTGATCTCACTTTTGCAGGTCCTAGGAGCGAAGTAGGAGGTCAAGGGAAGGATCCGGGAACTTCTCACTGATATCGTGAGATACTCTGGACCAGAAGGACAGGAGGTATTGCCACATTTAGGATCATATTTTGTATGATGCTTCCGCTGAAAACTTATTATTATTTTGGGAAGAATTATTGTATAATTACCATTATGGTATGGTATTTTAAGGATGATGTGTGGAGATTAATTATGGATAATATAATTCTCTGTTATTGTACTGGAAGAAAATTTATATTATGATGACAGAGATTTGGAGTGGAAATTTGAATTATATATAAATATTATGGAAAGCTCTTTTTCTAAACTATGTTAGCGAATTTTTGGTAATTTAATTCTTTTTCCTAACATAGTTAGTACTATAAACGTTTTAATATATTATTGTTAGTGGTTAGAAGTGGAATTTAGAGGGTTAATGTTACAGTAAGCATATACCAGCGTTTAAGCGCTGCTATAGGCCCCTGTGATTTAAATTTTCTTTAAAAAATTATCTAAAACCAATTTTAAATAAAACTTAAATGACGGGGGGCCTATAGCAGCGCTTAAGCGCTGCTATAGGCCTAAATATGTATTTTTAAATTTTCTTTTCTTTTTTAAAATGAATTAGTAATTTTAAAATTGGTTTTAGATATTTTTTAAATAAGATTTAAATCACATGGGGCCTACATAGGCCTAAATAGATATTTTTAAATTTTCTTTCCTTTTTTAAAATGAATTAGTATTTTTAAAATTGGTTTTAGACATTTCTTAAATAAAATTTAAATGACATGGGGCCCTATAGCAGCGCTTAAGCGATGCTATAGGCCTAAATATGTATTTTTAAATATTATTTCCTTTTTTAAAATGAATTAGTATTTTTAAAATTGGTTTTAGACATTTTTTAAATAAAATTTAAATGACAGGGGGCCTATATAGGCCTAAATAGGTATTTTTAAATTTTCTTTCCTTTTTTAAAATGAATTAGTATTTTTAAAATTGGTTTTATACATTTTTTAAATAAAATTTAAATGACATGGGGCCCTATAGCAGCGCTTAAGCGCTGTTATAGGCCTAAATATGTATTTTTAAATATTATTTCCTATTTTAAAATGAATTAGTATTTTTAAAATTGGTTTTAGACATTTTTTAAATAAAATTTAAATGACAGGGGGTCTATATAGGCCTAAATAAGTATTTTTAAATTTTCTTTCCTTTTTTAAAATAAATTAGCATTTTTAAAATTGGTTTTAGACATTTTTTAAATAAAATTTAAATGACAATGGGCCCTGCTATAGGCCTAAATATGTATTTTTAAATTTTCTTTCCTTTTTTAAAATGAATTAGTATTTTTAAAATTAGTTTTAGATATTTTTTAAATAAGATTTAAATCACATGGGGCCTACATAGGCCTAAATAGATATTTTTAAATTTTCTTTCCTTTTTTAAAATGAATTAGTATTTTTAAAATTGGTTTTAAACATTTTTTAAATAAAATTTAATTGACATGGGGCCCTATAGCAGCGCTTAAGCGATGCTATAGGCCTAAATATGTATTTTTAAATTTTATTTCCTTTTTTAAAATGAATTAGTATTTTTAAAATTGGTTTTAGACATTTTTTAAATAAAATTTAAATGACAGGGGGCCTATATAGGCCTAAATAGGTATTTTTAAATTTTCTTTCCATTTTTAAAATGAAATAGTATTTTTAAAATTGGTTTTAGACATTTTTTAAATAAAATTTAAATGACAGAGGGCCTATATAGGCCTAAATAGATATTTTTAAATTTTTTTTCCTTTTTTAAAATGAATTAGTATTTTTAAAATTGGTTTTAGACATTTTTTAAATAAAATTTAAATGACATGGGGCCGTATAGCAGCGTTTAAGCGCTGCTATAGGCCTAAATATGTATTTTTAAATTTTCTTTCTTTTTTTAAAATGAATTAGTATTTTTAAAATTGGTTTTAGATATTTTTTAAATAAGATTTAAATCACATGGGGCCTACATAGGCCTAAATAGGTATTTTTAAATTTTTTTTCCTTTTTTAAAATGAATTAGTATTTTTAAAATTGGTTTTAGACATTTTTTAAATAAAATTTAAATGACATTGGGCCCTAAGCGCTGCTATAGGCCTAAATATGTATTTCTTTCCTTACCTTTTTATTAGGACCACCACGTGTCCTTCCTATTTCCTTCTCCTTCACTTCTCTCTTCCCTCCGTCTCTCACTCTCGTTCTCACCCTCTCTGCGTCCTCTGCTCCTCCGACTTCGACAGCGGCTTCCTACGGCAGGAACGGTGGTGATCGACGGCGAGGAGTGGCAGAAACGCGTGGGAAGCTTGGGGGTTAGTTCTAGGTAAGTCCTCTTCCTCCGTTTTCCTCCCTATTCCGGCCAATTCGAGTGTGACTCGGGGAAGAATCAATTTGGTTCTAGGGGGTTTTTAAGGTTTTTGAAATTATAAAAATGATGCTTGGGCTCTGCTTTCAACGATTTTGGAAGTGATTTTGAGTGATGTGCTGAGGTTGGGTGATTTCGTGTGGAAGCCCCAAATTTCGTTGGAACCGACGCGATTCTAGGGATTCTTAGGTTGAAATCGATAGGAAATTTGATTAAACATGATGAGAAGCAAAATAAGGATTATATGGATGGTTCTTGTGTTGAAATTCGTTGTACTCTTAGCTGTCTGATTGTTTCTTTGTTCTTCGTGTTCTCTGTTTCTTCGATTTTGTTTCTTTACACTGTTGATTCTTGGCTCATTATGGAGGGTGTTTGTGGGTGCTTAATTGGTGATCTCTCTGCCCTGTATAGGATTGATGTGCGTTGTAAGTTGTATAATTTTCTTTTCCCTGGGTTGCTCTGGCCGCTGGTGTTAGGATAGAAGAAGAAGGGAACTTTATGTTTAATTGGGCTGAAAATGTTGAACTCTGATTTCTGGGTGTTCTTTGTGTGCTCTGTGTTTTTGTTATAATTTGTAAATTTCAGATGTCTGCTCATAAGTGAAATTTTCTATGCATTAAAGGAATAGTCATGTGAACTCCATTGGATTTTCTCTGCTCTGTACCGACCAGGGAGTCTAAATAATTTGGGATATGATGTAACAGATGGATTTATTATAAATAGGATTTGGATATATGTGATAATAGCTAATGGGCTGAATGAAATTCCATGCTTCAACTGTTCGTTTTCCATCATTGGCTCTATTCTTTACTTATGTTTTTGACCCAGGAATTACTAAGGCTGCTTATTTTTATCAAGATGGTGCAATATTAATTACAGTTGCCATCATGAAAACCCTTTTCGATCCTCCATCATATCCACGAATGGGTCTTGCTGATGGTTTTAGTAGCTTGCTAGCATCTATTACAGATGAATTACTTCTTATGTGTCCATGTGCTTTTCATCATGCTTGTGGTATGGACGTTCCATCTTCTTCTATTCATTTGCAACAGCCTGGTATTGTAAAGCGCATATATCATGCTCTTGCTGTCCACCTTGCTGGTTATTACTTTGCTATTATTGCTGGACAAACATTGCAATCAAGTTGGTCTAGTCTTCATTCAGTTTGGCCAATAAGACGAAGTGGTGGAGTTTATTTTGGCATTCTTGAAACTGCTCCCCTACTGTTGCAGTTTGTTTTACTAGAACCACTAGTTTTATTGCAATTATGCTTGACTTTCACTTCATTTGGTGGTTCCATATTCAGAAATTTTTGCCCCACCTTTATGATTGATAAGATCTACTCTTTTGCAAGTGTAAAAGCCACTGTGCTAGATGTACTACCTGGATGCGACAGCATGAAAACCAACAACGCAATTACAAATTATTTGGAATTACTTTTGTAACATTTTCTCCAAATCCCAACAACTGTAACAATTACCTCCAATTCTCAATTTTAACCACTAACAATAATATATTAAAACGTTTATAGTGCTAACTATGTTAGGAAAAGGAATTAGCTCAGTAAAACAACTAACATAGTTAGAAAAAGAATTTTCATAATATCCATATATATTTATTTCAAACCTCAATTCCAAACTCCGTCATCACAATATAATTTTCTCCCCAGTACAATCAGAGAAAATTTCATTATCCATGATTAATCTCCACAGATCATCCACAAAATACCATACCATAATAGGTATTATTCAATAATTTTTCCCCAAAATAATAGCAAGGTTCAGCGGAAGCATTATACAAAATATGATCCTAAATGTGGCAATACCTCCTTTCCTTCTGGTCCAGAATATCTCACAATATCAGTGAGAAGTTCCCGGATCCTTCCCTTGACCTCCTACTTCGCTCCTAGGACCTGCAAAAGTGAGATCAACGGGGGGTAGCCCCAAAACGCAACCACTGACTACTCATCTACGTGTGGTGTGTGCTAGCAAGGTGTCCAGTGGAATACATACGTATATATCAATTCAGAAGCATGCTCAGGTATTCACATATAATGCACATCTTATTCCCAAAAATCTCTTTTCATCGTTTATAATTGTGGAATAACCCATCACAATTCATCCTCAATAATAGTATATATATCATTGATAATTACAATCAACCCAAACGAATCTTACTAGAAACGTTGGGAAAACACGTGGGACCAGTCGGGACCTTCCACCCGCCCCTGATCACCACGGTACAGTTCACGAGGGACTCTCTACCCTCCCTGAATAGTACCACAGATTATAAGGATCTCTGTCCTTTCTGAATCCGTGAGGGGCGATCTCCCCTCTTTCGTCTTTCTCTCCTTTATTTCTCATAATATATCAATTAGTCCCTGTGGCGCAACAGGGTACCTCATCACGTGATGGCACAATTTCCAATTCACCGGTGTCACATACCCAAATAATTTCTCACATACAACACATAGATATGCAACACCACAATCAGGCACCAGGCCTTCCAGTATTTTCATAATATACATATATTAAATAATTTCCAAAACCACATATATTTCCGTTTCAAATATTTCACATCACAAATTTATGCCATTTCAAAATAATACTCCACAGGACATTTATTATAAAAATATTAATATTCCAAGATCTCATTTCCATATCTCATCAATCATCAATTGATAATCAAATCTCAATTTGTGATTCAAAATCTCATCTCCATATAACATCATAATTTTCAAATAATAATATTTCAAATTTCTTACTAACACTACACACACACATAAACAAGCAGAAAGCGGTTACCTGATAGCTGGCACCAATCTCACAATAGTGCAGCTCCCCCGTGCTAACTTAGTGCAATTCAAGCACTACACAACCATACATATACAACCACAATTAATTATTTATCCAACAATTTCACATGTTGGAAAATAAATTATTTACTACCCTTTCTTTGCCCTTACTTATTTTTAATTTCCAATTTAACATTTATTCTCCCTTTCTATTTCTAAAATTTATCTCTACATATATCCAAAATTATTTATCTTTCCAATAACTAATTATAATAATTCAAGCCTAAATAAAATTAAACCTTACATCCCTAAATTATTTCTCAACCTCAAAAATCCATTATTTAATCCACAATTTATTTTCCAAATCTTAATAAACATTTAAAAATTATTAATTTAACTATAGACACCTCAGATCATCACAAGTCCTAATTTCAATATATCCAAAAATCCAAAAATTCCCAATAATTAAGAAAATCCTCTCACAATGAAAAATCTACTTAGAGAAACTCATAATCGAGGTCTAAGCTTCAATTTATTAATTTTAGGACTCCCAAAAATTACCAATTTAGACAAAGTCTAATTTTTCAAGTATAACAAATTGAAAAACTAATGACATAGAAAGGTAGAGGAGACTTACAGGATTCCAAAAATGTGCTTAGTTGGCCGAAAAGCTTACTATTCCTATACTAACAGACTCTAATAAGTCTAGTGATAGGAATATATATGGTGGAAAGAGAGAGTATGAGAGAGAGAGACGTGAGGAAAGAGAGAGAGAGAGACGAGTGATTTGTGAAGGTGTGCGTGTGTTTATATAATGCACGCACAGTAACTCAATAGTAAGGCATAGTAACTCAATAGTAATGAATAGTAACTCAATAGTAATAATAATAATATAATAATAATATAATAATATATATGTGAATAGTGATGTGAATAGTACCGGAGGGAAACACGGCAGATTTTCGGGGAGTGTTTTACGGAAAGGTGCACAGTAACTCAATAGTAATAAATAGTAACTCAATAGTAATAATAATAATATAATAATAATATAATAATATATATGTGAATAGTGACGTGAATAGTGACCGGAGGGAAACTCGGCAGAAACTGAGGAATGTTTTCAGAAAGTGCATAGGAAAAAGAAATAATGCACTACTCGGTCCTAAAATCCTCAAATAAGATATTTCTTTTGAACCAAAAATTTTCTTTTTACTTTCAAAATTTTCCCTATAATATCTTTTATTTATTTACTCCCACAATAACCTCTTTTGAGTCTAAAAATAATTTTCCCAAAAATTATTATCTTCCAAATAAGGGAAAAACTAGGCCTTTAAAATCCTCAAAAATACCTCAAAATCCTTCAAATATTCTCATAATCCATCATTTCTCATTAATAAATTCCTGTTTACCCCCACTAATCCTTAATTAAATTTTTAGGATGTTACAACTTTGGCTTGAACCCTTCGAATTTATGGTTGACAATGCATACAGTCAAAATTTGGTGATCAACATTTATGGTTTAGAGGAATTAATGGCATCTACTCTTGTGAAAGTAGCTAATGGCACTATGAAGATTTCTGCACCAGATTTGCAAGCCACTTTTATTCTACCATCCTATTTTAACGTGGTTAATGTTCCTTGTTCTTGTGCACATTATGATATTATTACCTGGGAATCATTTAGGGATCTTGGAAGAAGCAGCAAAGGTTGAGGTTTGTTAGTGTTAGGCAAATCTGGATTTTATTATGTTGGGCTAATTAAAAGATTAAGAATATGGGATGGGAAATTTGGTATATATAAGTGGTTATCCAAATTTCCGAAGGTTATGAGGGTATTTCTTGGCTTTTGAATTGGAAAGCTGATTCTAATTTCCATTTAGTGAATTTACATGTTTTAATTTACTTAATTGTCCATTGTTCTTTCTAATTTATTTAATTGTTTATTTTTCTCTAAGTATATTACCTTATAATATATAGGAGTTAATTAATTAGAATGTTTGCTTTAATGTATTTGATCTCTTGATAAATGGTTTTTTATGTATATATGTTTTGGAAATGTCCGTAATTTCTAAATTGATGCAGGGATAAAAATTAATTTTTTTTAAAAAAAATAATACCTATAGCAGCGCTTATTAAGCGCTGCTATAGGTATTATTTTTTTAAAAAATAAATTACCTATTGCAGCGCTTAAGCGCTGCTTTAGGTCACCTATCGCAGCGATTAACAAGCGCTGCGTTAGGCTTAATAGCCTATAGCATCACTGGTTATTGCAGCGCTTATAAGCACTGCTATAGGGCCAAAATAAGTGCTGCTATAGACATTTTTTGTAGTAGTGGTAGTTTACCAGCAGACTGATAATCTTGGCCGTTATTTGGGTGTGCCTCTTCTCCACAAAAGAATTACAAAGGATACATACCAATATATTGTGGACAAAATACAAGGTAAGCTAAGTGGATGGAAGGCCAGAACCCTCTTCTCATTGGTCAGACGCATTACCCTTGCAAACTCTACATGGGTAGCCATACTGATATACAACATGCAGATAACAAGATTACCAGTTGCGCCACGTCTCAAACTGGTGAGTCTTGTGCCTATTTTTATTTGGGGCACAACAGAGGATCATAAGGCAATTAATCATGTTAAGTGGAACAACCTCTGTCAACCCAAAAATTGTGGCAACTACGGCCCAAAGAATTTTAAGGGTCATAACTCCACCTTTCTCATGAAGCTCGCTTATGCAATCATTACCAAGCCACCCTGTAGGAAAGCACAAACTCGGGTATCAAATAGAGTGTAGCCAACGGACAGAGTACCCGCTTCTGGGCTGACCATCGGGTGGGAGATCTTGGACCATTAGAAAACCTCTCTTTTAGCCCCATCATGAGAGGAATCTCCAAGACCCTTTGATTGATTATGTTAATGAAGATGGCAATGGGATTAGGCGAAATTCCAACACCTGCTTCCAACTGTTATATGTCATGAGATCCTAATGACTTCACCACTGATAAGCTCCTAGATTTCATTCATTTCATCACATTTTTCCTCAATCTTGTAAATAATTTTGTGAATAAAGAATTGAAAAGAAACTAAAAGTCAATAGAAAGAAAGAAAGAAAAGAGGAATTTTATATGTGAATGAAATGTGGAGCTTAATGGACATAACTTGAGTTATTTGTAGAACTCATCAACCCTCTTTCTCTCTCTTGTGTAGGAAGAGGTGGACAAGTGGACAAGCCAAGAGGAAATCAGAGAAAACAAGAGAACAGGAGCCAAAATTAAAGGACCAGAATGGAAGACAAGAGCCACGGCGAGCCCGCGGCGAGGTGAAGATGATTCTGCCCTTGTCTCCCTTGTTGCTCGCCGTGGCCTCGCCACAGCGATCAGAGCCTTCTGCTGCGCGTTTTGATAAAAAGAAGCTAACAGAATGGGATATAATGGAGGGTTTCGAAGAACGATCAGAGAATACACTTAGGGCATATTTAGGGAGTCTTGGAGCTTGAAGAGAAGCTTGGGGAAGTGGTAGGAATCTTGGAGGACTTTCGAGAGGTTCAATTTTCACAAATCTTGGTTTCCTTTCTCCTTCCTTCTTCTCCATTTTGCTGTCATGAACTCCTTCTTAATTTCTATTTTCGTTTTTCATACATCCATGTGTAACTAAAACCCTTTTCTAGGGTTACTTTGAACCATTTCATGGATTAAACCTTGTATTTCATTTCTTTGATGCAATGAATGAATGTATATGTGTGTATTTTCATCTTGCTTTTATATTACAAGTGCTTGATCACCACTTGCTTGTTAAATGAAGTATTGCTTGAGAATGTGTATTTTGTTTTAGAACTTGGATGAAAATATGTTGGGCTTGAAGTTTATGGTTTTAAATGGATGGTTAGTTGGTAATGTAGAGATATAATTACTAAACCAACATTGTCTATAAGAGGTTGGTTTGTCATTTATGACTTGTATTAATTGTGACAAGAGATTGTGCAATTAATACAAGTAAAAATTTGATTTTGACTTGAGAAAACTTCTTTAAATGAAATTGAACCTTGGACACACACATTAATTCATTAGGTTGCTAAAAAGGAAGGAATTTACAAGTTTATGAAGTGAAATGGGGATAAGTAACCCTAGGCTTTTATCTATCTTGACAAGGGTGTTTTAAATCATCTTGCTATTTTACAATCTTTTGCAACTAATCTTTTATTTTAAACTTAATCTCAAATTATTTCCTACTCATCTCCAATTAAATACTTAATTAGCACTAGTGAATTTGCTCAAATCATCAATCCTTGTGGAACGACACTTTTTCATATACTACATTTTAATTTGACGACCCGTACACTTACAGTAAGACCACAAATGGTCGAAAAGTCAACCACCCCTGCCAAGTAATAAAGCAGATAAAGGCACGTGGTCTCCGCACGCTTATGGGAACTTTACAGTTAATATAGCCTACCAGCAAATCACTAAGGATGATCGTAATATTGAACACATGAAGTGGAAGCTTGCTTGGAACTGGAAGGGTGCCCAACGAATCAGAACTTTCCTTTAGTTAGCTCCAGGTGATAGATTACTGACTAACAACAAACGTATACGGAGGCACCCAGATGATAACAACAAGTGTGAAATTTGTAAGAGAAGCCCCGAAACTTTGGAACACCTGCTATGATACAATAACTTGGCTAAGGACTGCTGGAGTCTAATTATATTGTTCCACCTAAAAGGCTGGCAGGCTTCATGGCGCTACCCTTGGATAAGTGGTTTAAGGAAAATCTGCAAGTGCACAGGGATAACACTAGCTGGAGTTCTACTTTTATTATAATTTGCTGGAAGCTGTGGACATCACGGAACCTCCATCTTTTCAAGAATGAGCGGCATCCAAGCCGTGCAGCTATCGCAGCCCTATTGCAGCATTCGGCCCAAGCACTTGCCCTGCATAACAAAAAATGTGCCAAAAGTGTTATTGGGGGAATATTTCAAAGTGTTAAATGTAATTTAACCTCGAAAATGAATGTTCACAAAATTTATTTCTTTGCTGTGTTTGCCTTTTGGAAAATTATGACTTCAACTTCAAATGTGGTGAAATTGATGCCTTTCCTTTTATTTTTGGTCCTTTTTACCTTTAATTTTTCTATTGAATGGTATTTACATCAAGTTTTCTAATTACAAAATGTCATGTGTGTGTATATTTTTTATATAAAATTTGCTTCAGATTACACTAACGACCATGACTCCATATAAAACATGTATCATATTTATTTAATATGGATTTATGTTTTAATTACATTATCTCAAAAGTAAAACGCATAAGACAACCACATGATATTTAAAAACTTGATGAAATGGATATAAGGAATTTGATCTAAGTATTTTCCTTATTTATTCTAATGGATGATAAAGACAGCTATTTAGTTTTATCTATGCATGATTTATTTAGAAAAATTATCAGAATTTAAAAGTGGAACAAAAAATCAAGTTGTTCATATGCTTCTTTTTTTTATTGTTCATATTATCCGATAATGACATGCATATACGAAAGCATGGTTAAGGCAGTAAATTAAAACCCAATAAATACATCGTTCGTGGTTCAAAGTTCAAACATGGTGGGTTGGACTCGCTGCGAGTGCTCGTTGAAAAGTCGCTGACCCACGAGGGAAAGTAAAATCTCAGAGACCCTCCTTAGAATATTGGGTGCCACTTTTTTAGTACTTTAGATTTTCGCATACGATGCTATCATTTCTCTATCAAGGTACATTCATTCTATCTCTTGGAATATCGGGTGCAACTTTTTTAATATTCTTGATGGCTTTAGAATAAAAAATTACACAGAAACATGTCTTAATGAGGAAAATATCAATTATTCAATCATACAATTTAAACTCGCCTTTTTAATGTAGTTTTAGTACTATATTGTAAGTTCGCAACTGATATTCATATTTTAAAAAATAGGATCAACTTAGACAAGAGTCAATAACGAAGACTTGCATAATTTAAATAAGTACTAACTATTAACGTTAAGGTCGGATGCTTAGTTCTGAGTTATATTTAAAAATTAAAAATTTGAAAACCAAAAGTGACTGTGTGTATTTGTGCGCGCGATTAATAGGTGAGAAAAGGCATAGATAAAGCCATAAAGGCGTAAGATGAAAGCAATGGCAATGGCGAGTGGCTACCATAATTTTAAAGCCATTGCCATATGGAATCGTGGCTTGTTTGAGTGATCGCATTCACTATCATTGGTATTCACTCTTTTTAATATGTTTCTCAATCATCTTCGTATTTGTGAAAATCCATCAACAGGTTAGAGCATTGATGACTTTTGACTGGGAAATTCAGCTCACAATTATTCCGAGATCCCAAAACAAAGCAGCGGATTTACTTGCTAAACAGGCAATCAGTGCTCCTTTGGGTTTACATCTTTTAGAGGAGGCTCCTGAGGATTTGTGGTCCGTCTTACAAGCAGATTGTGCTAGCATGTCTAGCTCTAGTTAATTTACTAATGTAACTTCTTTATGTATCAAAAAAAAAATATATCAACTATACCACATGAAAATAAAATCAACATATAATAAATGAAGGGTAAACTTGTACATTCACACTAAATATTTAATAATGTGATTTATATATATGACCAAATAAAACCTTCTCTCTCTGCCCTATAAATAGGACCAGAGGAGTATGAATTACTCCCTCCGGCCCTTTATATATAAGATCAATTTGATTTTTTTGGAGAAATTAAGGATGCAAAACAAATCACTTTAAATTGTTTATATTGATATTTTTTTCTTCAAAACTAATTTATTTTACTCATAAACTAACCTATACTCTAATAATATGTAGCATATGTTACAATTTAGTGGTCTAATTTACTTCCTTAATTTTAATAAAAAAAGTTAATTTAATCTTATAATTAAGACCAGAGGGAGTATCAAATTATCCCTGCTTATCGTGCATCGCCTAATTGGTCATGCGACTTTTACCAACCAGTTTTCGTAACAAGCACAAGAAGGTGATTAATTCATTGACTTTATTTGTTTGAAAATTAAATATTTTTCCAAACTTGTATGCTTTCTCGTTTTTAAATATAATGCCCAATTGATTTTTTTTGAAAAATTTAAAAAACTAAATGAATCACTTAATCATAACCATAACGTATTTTGGATATTATTATATTATATGTTAGCTTATAAGTCAAATAAACTAGTTTAGATAAAAAAATGGAAAATCAATTTTTAAATAACATATTTAGTTTTCTTAGTATTTTTCTAAAAAGTCAACTAGGTCTATATTTAGGAACGAATTGAGTATATTTTAAAGCACCACACTAGTCAATAAGTTAGTTCAATTGGTAAGAAGTTGTCTCGTAATGTTTAAAGTTATGGATTCGAATCTTATTAACGATGTAGAAACCTTGTTAGTAAGCGATTTTTAGGTATTCAAGTGAGTGTCATTAGAGCTTAAAGTTATGCCACGACTTTAGTGAGCCCGGAACACATCCCATATATTTTTTTAGTTATAAACAAGAAAAAGAAGAATACCACAATGAATTTTTAAATTTTCTCTTAGTAAGTTGTAATATGAGTAATACTTTTAAAAAATTTATTGATGACACATTAATTATTTATATTGTACACCGATAATTTCAAGTAGAACGAGATCTATACTTGTTACCGAATGAATAAAGTATGTATGAGCGTGTATATATTATTACCAGTAATGATATGCTGAGAGGGAAATCTTAGAACAAGACAGTGGATTTTGGACGACGCTGCATTGTTTCAATAAAGTTATTGAGATCATTTGGTTTTGATCTCAATAAAACTGGGTTAAAATATATCAGCGCCAGAAGTTAGCAAGTGGGGGAATTCGGTCTTTTAAAAACAACTTGTGGACATGTTTCATATCGACATTAATAATTTTTTTAATCTAACCTGAAATCAATAATTATAAATTGAGCAGTAAAAGATTAGTTTATGTTTTACTTTCAGCATTTCGGATGACATATAGAGATCCATTACGGACAAAATATATATACTTCTTGGGCAGAAAAATTTGAATAAATTACATGCTGGCTAATAGCAACTCGTTCTGTTACATCAAAGTGTACAAAAATTCACGTAGCCTGTGAAAAATTCACATAATTGGATTGCCGAAATTTTAATATTTGGATATGACTTATGAGTTTGGCCAAAAAAAAAAAAGATATGACTTATGAGTTGCCACTTTGAAAAGCAGACAAAGAGTGCAGGAAAAAGAACGATAGGCTCATGGCATGGGCCATGGCGGCGCAGGTGTAAAATCCTACTTTTCTTCCGTTTCCATTTACGTGTTTCTTCCATTTTAAATACACAAGTCCTTTTTATCTTACTCATATCTTTTAACAAAATATATAGATAATTTTATTGTTAAATTGTTGAACTTTTCTAATGCTGATAATTAGTGATTCAATTTCAATAGGAGTCGAGTAATTTAGACATACTTTTCTATTATTTTAGATAAAAATACATTAATTAGACTTATAGTTATAATCATATAAAAAAAGACTTATAGTCACATAAAATGCCTTATTTTATAAACATATAAATATGATATGACTTTTCGTAAAGTTATCTTTCCCCTCCTCACTTCTCACCTTTGTTTATTTACTGTCTCTTGTTTTTGATATACGACTTAGGTAATTAATTCGTTAAAATTTAAAAAGTTTTCTTAAGTTAGCTATTTGCTACTCCTATATTCCTATGAAAAAATAGTAATGATAAAGTAAAATTAATAAATTACTAAATAAAAAATACATAAATACTACCAAACTAAAAATTAAAGGAAACCAGCGCCTAGCTCAAAATTGGTTTCCCCGCACACACACATACTCATCTTATCCTATTTATAAGTCACTTCCAACATTTCACACATACCAAGGAAAGCCTTAAAATTCATTAACTTTCCACTAAAATCCAACAAATTTACAACTTTTCCCATATTAAATATCCACTATACCACATGAAAATAAAATCAACACATAATAAATGAAGGGTAAACTTGTACAGTCATGCTCAATATTTAATTAGGTGACTTATATATATAACCAAATAAAACCTTCTCTCTCTGCTCTATAAATAGGATCAGATGAATATATCTATTAATATCAGTGAAAATTAATGTATTTGTATGTAGGACTAGTTATTCATAGGAGAGGAATACTCCTTCGGCCTATAATATAAGAGGTAATATGGCAATATTTTTTGTTCACATTATATGATGTAACATATTAAATTCAATATAATAAATGTTTGATTTTAACTTTTACTCTTGTATATTAAGTATAAAGATGAGAGAGTGTAAGTCTATAATAAATGATATAAGAGTAAAATTAGAAAATCACATTAACTCAACGCATTATAAATGACTCTACTACTCATATTTCCTTGATTTGTGTATAATAGTTGACTACCTCTTATAATATACTCATCTGGTCCTATTTATAGGGCAGAGAGAGAGGGTTTTATTTATTCTTATATATAAGTCACCTCATTAAATATTTAGAGTGCATGTATAAGTTTACCCTTCATTTATTATGTGTTGACTTTATTTTAATGTGGTAGAGTGAATATTAAATATGGGTAAAAATGTAAATTTGTTAGATTTTAGTGAAAAGTTAATAAGTTTTGAAGCTTTCCTTAGTCTATATGAGATGTGCTAGAAGTGCTTTATAAATAGGATCAGAGGAGTACGAAGAAGATACAATGTAAACTTGTTCCCAACGTTGTATGCAATGCTCAAGATCCATGCATGTCCTGATGTGATAAATGTCAAAAATCACGGATTTCAATGCACAAGTAAATAGACAGCGGAACTCGATTCAGATTCCATAGTGCGTGAAACTTACAGGACAAACATATCGATCAAGATTAGTTTTAGTGATCTTGAGGTACCATAATTTGCTACTGGCCAGTATTATTAATTACAATCTGATTGGTGCTCAGCAGTCAGCAAGCCTTGCGCTGTAAACATCACCTTTAATTTATTTTTAAGACACTCATGAGATCAGTACATACTCTTCGGCACATATTTTAATATCACAATACTTATAACAATCGCCTTATATCCGTCATATTAAGATCTCTAATCACACAAAATTATATGTCCTATTTTTTTAAGTGTTAAGGGTCATATTTACTCCGGAAGTATGTATGGTGAATCACATCTGCCCCGGAAGTATTTTTTGATCCAATTTTGCCTTAATAGTGTGTAAAGTGGATCATATTCACTATTTACCGTTAAAATATTAACTGTCAACGTGGGTTTTTTAACGTTAAATGTCAAATATGATACACTTTACACACTTCTGGGGTAAAATTGGACCCAAAAAAACTTTTGAGACAGGTGTGATCAACCATACATATTTCCGAGGTAAATATGCTCTTTAACCCTTTTTTTATTGTGAGTTTATATTAAAATGATTATATTTTGAAACAGGGAACTTAACCATGAACAAAATGGATTCAAAGAACTTGACTTAGATAGTTTTTATTTAAATAAGTATTTAAATAATCAAGACCTGTTAATTTACAAAATATTTATTTATAAAGTTATCATCATACGTTACAAAAACTGATAAAAAAGTTGCAAACCTCATTATGATTTAAAAGGGGGGCCAGCGCTTAAAAAAAAAAAAAAAAAGCCCTCCGATCCCTAAAGGATAATTGCCTTTACAAATTACAAGCATCCTTCCGACTTCGACAATAAAAAATCCGCTTTTTTATTTTCAAAAAAATAATACGTAAGAAATTAGTAAATTAAACTTCCAAATTTTTTGCCATGGTTATAAAAAGAAAATAAATTAGTAGTTGTCCAGTTTAGAAAATCGTACAGTACTTTTAAGTTTTGTTATTAAATATAAGACATAATTCTAATTTTTATCAGTTTTTTTTTTTAAAATTATCCCTAATGGTGCTCCTCTATTAATAATCATATGGGAGGGAATAAAGGAAGATGATTTGGGTGCTTTTAAAGAAAACACAGCACACTAACTAATGTAAATAACACTTTTAATTTAATCCAAATAATTAAATAAGTCCTATATTTAGTATTGAAAGGAGTAGTTTATTTGGTGATATTAAATACCCCACAAAGCAAAAAATATACATTTAATAATCACATGTCGTGAGCAGCATTCTACTTGTACAAAATATTTAATACTCATTATGATCCTAAATACATGACATATTTACTTAATTTGATTCAATCAAGAATATTGCCTGTTAAGTTAATTTATATGATAGGTTTTTTCTAAAATACCATATCTATCTTTCTTAATTCCCTTCACCTCTCCCTTAATTGATCATTATTGAAGGGGTATCAATATTTCAATATTTAACCTGACTTGATATCTTCCTAATAAATGGGAGGTTGTTTGTTTTGGTTTGTAATCTCATGCCGTTAAGGCTACAAAAATTTAAAATATGTCCTATATATGATTAAAATCAATTCCTCAAATAGGTATACTTTGGGCTTGTTTGGCTGGACTTATTCCAGCCAAATAAGTCCTTATTTTAAAAAATAAGTACTTATTTTCAAAAAAGTTGTTTTGAGTATGTTTGTCTCGACTTATAAAAATAAGTAACTTATAACTTATAAGTCAAAATAAGTATAAGTTCTTTTTTTCAACTTATGACTTATAAGTCACTTTTTTGGTGGACCCCACAATTCTAACTTATTTTACACATCAAATCACAACTAACGCAAACATAAATCACTTTTTCAAAAGTCCATCCAAACATACATCTCATTACACAATATGACTTATGACTTATAAGTCATTTTTTTAACAGCTCATCCAAACATAAATCTCATTACACAATCTGACTTATTTTCAGTTTGACTTATCTATAAGTCACTTTTTCAGAAGTCCATCCAAACACACCCATTAACGATAGATCATATATCATAGATCATGTGAGGGAGTAACTAATTAAAACATCCAGTGAAAAATAAGAAAAAAGATTCTGATAGTAAGGTGTACTGAATTTGGTTAATGACATATAGGTGATATGGATGGATTTTTTTTCCTTCATAAATTTAAAGAAATGACTAATGTACTCTCCAATAAATTTTATAATTTTACCAACTTCTACAACGGTCTGCCAACTTTTCCTAAACACTTACCAGCTCTCTATTCATCAGATTTTAACAAGTTCATATTTGTATTTACCAATTGCTCACAAGCACTTACCAACTTTCTCTTTAGAGAACTTTATCAATTTTATATTTGCGTTTACCAACCATATTTATATGTTTACCAATTTTTTATTTGTGTTTACCGACTCTTTATTTATTGAAGAGTATTTTAGTCTTTTTCATTTAAACCTCACAGATGACGTTGTCACGCATCTATCCTTTCAAAATTTTAACATACCTAAGTGTGGTTTGTGTATTATAAGCCTTCTTTTATGGTATTTCTCTTGGTTAAAAGTTAAAACATTTATGCTCATATAGTATTTGTCTGTGCTTGTATTTTCAAATGGGGTATGGAAAAATGATGAAAGAAACATAGGTAGCTTCGCAACCAAAGGGCGCCTTCACCTACTGCGACACCAACCCTGTGGTAATGGACTGACGGAGGCTTCGAGGGGCTGTCTCTCTCTCTCTTCTCTTCTCTTTCAAAAAAGCAACAACCTTTCGCTTCCCCCAACCTCTCTTTTCTGATTCAGATCTTCCCATCATTCCCACCATGCAAAGCTCTACCCTCTCTCTCTCCCCTTCCCTCCCTCTCCCTCGCCCTCGCCTCCCTTCTCGCTTCCACCCCATTCGCCTTCATGCTTCTTCCTCTTCCTCCAAACCC
Source organism: Mimosa bimucronata (assembly GCA_037074515.1). Taxonomy (NCBI): domain Eukaryota; kingdom Viridiplantae; phylum Streptophyta; class Magnoliopsida; order Fabales; family Fabaceae; genus Mimosa; species Mimosa bimucronata. The sequence goes on from CM073448.1 coordinate 7,762,463, forward strand.
AATGTCGCTTCCTCCACGCGCCGATCCTGGTCGCTCGCTTCTTCCTCTTCCTCTTCCCCTTTCCCCTTCAGGCCCTGGTCTTCTTTCACCACCCTTTCTTCCTCCGATCCCCATGCCTTCGAGCCCAGGGCTGCTTCCCTACCCGAAAGCACTAGTGACGATTCCAATGATATGTCCACCACCTTGGTTCTTGGATCCTTGTTTGCTTTCTGGTACCTCTTCAATATCTACTTCAACATTTACAACAAGCAGGTATATTCCATCTCTGTTTTTTATTTTAACGTATTTGTGATCTGTTTGGAAATGTTATTGTTGGATTTTGCCTTTCGTTGAGGGTCTACTTGTCTCACATTCCAACATGGCTGGAATATGAAGAATCTCCTATTGCAGTTGCCTAGTATATTTCATTGTTATTTGAACAGAATAATACTTTGATTCGGGAAGAGTGTAATGGGTTCATTAATATTGGCTGAATAGCCAAATGAGTTTCTTTATGTATAAAAAGAAAAAAAAAAGAACTTGAGTGAGTGTTCAGGATATTCATGACCTGCGAATTGTGATTCTTATCGTGCACAAATCATCACACGAGTGAATTCTGCTTGTTTCAACCTTGAAGATATGTTTTTCAATGAATAATGTAATTGTTTTTATAACCTTGCGCTATTCTTCGCTTTGTTCACAGGTCTTGAAGGCGTTCCATTACCCATTCACCATCACTGCAGTTCAATTTGCTGTTGGGAGTGTCCTTGTGTTATTTATGTGGGGTTTCAATCTATATAAAAGGCCTAAAATCAGTGGTGCCCAGGTATCTGGATCTCTGCAGAATTAGCTATTCGGTTTCTTATATTTGCGTAGTTTCTTTCATTGTACTATTATTGACTGCAAGTGATTTCTTGGCAGCTTGCGGCAATAGTTCCACTGGCTTTGGTACATACCTTGGGGAACCTTTTCACAAATATGAGTCTCGGAAAGGTGGCCGTGTCCTTCACTCACACGATCAAAGCAATGGAGCCCTTCTTCTCTGTGATCCTTTCTGCTATGTTCCTTGGAGAGGTGAGAATAATCTGAGCCTAATGTCTCAATATATCTAATATTTAATGATAAGCATACTATTATCGTATTCTATTGTTAATTATGTAGGATTAATATTGCATATCCAATAGCTTTATTGTTTTAACTTTTGAGTTCATTGTGAATGGAGTTATTTCTCATCTTAATTCACCATATCTGTTTCTTACAGTTCCCTACACCTTGGGTAGTTGGTTCCCTTGTGCCCATTGTTGGTGGAGTGGCACTTGCATCAGTTACTGAGGCTTCCTTCAATTGGTAAAATGACCATCAGCGTGTCTTCAACCTTTTAGGGAAAATGAGAGCATACTGATTTAAATAGAATATATTTGGTCATTTTAAATTTTAATAGTATGCTCCTATTTTTTGGTAAAATTTTTTTAAGGGCTGGTTTTTGGAGTGCAATGGCTTCCAATTTGACAAATCAGTCTCGCAATGTTCTTAGCAAAAAAGTCATGGTTAAGAAAGATGTAAGCTTATTTGCCACTTCTGAGAGTTTTTAGTCTATTTCATCATTCAAAATATTGCCTAAATAAACAGAAATTCACAAGCATCTCGTTTTTCTCAGGATTCTATGGACAATATAACCCTCTTCTCAATAATAACCGTTATGTCCTTCTTCATGTTAGCCCCAGTGGCTGTATTCATGGAGGGTGTTAAAGTTACCCCTGCATATCTTCAGTCTGCGGTAAGTGATCAATGTGGAATTGCTGTTATGATAGCCGCAGGTTACATGATTATTATTATTAAGTAGAAGAGGAAAAGACATTAGAAATCAGAGCCGAGTTCACAAGCTGTTGTGATTTTCACAAGTTACAGCCAATTGACATCTTTTGGTGCCAGAGTTGCTAATTAGTAGTCGCATCATCTTTATGACAGGGATTGAATGTGAAACAATTATACATCAGATCACTTCTTGCTGCACTGTGTTTCCATGCATACCAACAGGTGAGTTTTGTATAATATGTATAACTGTTTCGTCTTGCAATGCTTAGATTTAAAAGTTTATCTTTTTTGTTTTTAAAAATAATAATAATAGTATGATAGATAGTCAAGATAGATTCAATGGACATTATGAGAACCATGCTGTCTGATACTGTGTTTGCTTATATGTCAGTATATGTATTATTTGGAGGGAAACGTAACAGATGCTATTTCTTAGTATCTAACTGTTAATTGAATATCATATGAACTGAATCTCAAATCTCATTGGGGTATTCCTGAAGATATTAGCTTGGACGAGAAGAAAGGATGGTGGTGGTCAATGTAATGTATAGAAAGGGGAACCGTCTCCATACTGTAATATAAGGGAATTGAAAGCAAAGCTATGAAGAGACCTTCTACTCATCGTTACTAACAACAGTTTCCAGTGTTCTCATCCATTATAGGCTGTGTTCTTTGATGATAATATTCCTGATTCTCTGTAAATGGTTATGCAGGTTTCTTACATGATATTACAAAGGGTGTCACCTGTTACTCACTCTGTGGGTAATTGTGTGAAGCGGGTTGTAGTCATTGTGAGCTCTGTCATCTTCTTCCAGACACCTGTTTCTCCCATTAACGCTTTTGGTAAAATGTCTTCTTAATTATGGTTCCAATTGAAACAATTTAATTTCATTTTGAGAGAACATTGACCTGACACCCCTGTTAATCTTTCAGGTACTGGCATAGCTCTTGCCGGCGTTTTCCTCTATTCAAGGGTGAAGCGAATTAAGGCAAAGGCCAAGACAGCGTAATTTTCTGTAGCTTAGTTTTTCTAGTTGGGTATGAATTGTATTGTTTTTGTAGGTCAGGCTGGGAAATCGAGGTTCTTCTTTGTTTTCCTTTATTTAGCTATTTGTGGTATTCATTGTTTGTGGATGAGTAGCACCAAATGGTTCTGCTCCAAGAAAACTTCATCTTTTTTGCTTTTTGAGGAACCACGAGGTTCTTATGGGTCAAATGTATAATGTTCATCTGGCCACGTTAAGCCCGTTGAACTCTGTAGGAAACAAGCCCAGGTCATAAATTGGGCAATAGTATATTAAACTTGTTAAACTTGTCTTTTTGATCGTTTTAAGGTTGTTTTTGTGAACACCAAATTTCGGTTTTTTTTTTTTTTTTGGCGCGAACTTGCGTCTGTGGTGTCTGAAAGACAGAAGCAGTTGATTGAATGGCCAAAAAGTATAGATTTTCACCCAAATAAGAGAATACAAATGAAATCTCAAATAGCTGGACGCGGGTCACCTGTTTTTTAGGAATATTTTATATTTGAAAATTTAACATTTCATTTTTTAGGTCTAATTTTAATATTCTTTTTTTTATGTGACTAGTTTTAATATTCTTATATTTGCTATGCTTCCTGAACTGGTCATATGATACTTACCAGATTTAAATTAAGGGAAAAATGATATTTGCAGACAAAGGGAAATTTAACACAGGTAGGAACCTCTTTAAAAGTTAAAAATTACTGTTAAAATTGAGTTCTTTTCAAAATAACAAAACAACAAAATTATTCATAGATGCCAAAGGAAAAAATCACTTTCAAATCTTATTTAACAACTAGTAATTTACTTTCAAATCAATTAATATTCGATGTTTAGTGGAACTCTTTGCCTCCGCGTCTGTAAACAAAACATTCGCATACGTATTCCCTCTTCCGTGTTGCCAATTCTGGAATGCTAGTATGTGGACGTTCTTCTATATGAATAAATATGATGCATTTGGAATTTTAGCTCTGAAGTGTTATTTAGAGTCTGATACAAGTTACAACTGATACTATGAGAGGTACTCTTTTCTTGTTTTTTTTTTTAATAAGTCGGAATACAGAGGTACAATTTTCTTCTTACTAACAGAACAATGAGACATGAGTTCTTTATTTATTTTTTGAACGATATATGAGAAATTTAGTTCACATTGGTCATTGGGGGACTTTATTCTTGAATTAACTACTTTATGTTACCCAAAAGACCTTTACAATTGTCTTTATTACAGATTTTAATGAAACCAAATGAAAATTTGTTAATTCTAGTCAGTTTATTTCACTCTAGCTTTTCAGTTATATTTGATATTACTGCTATTTGATGCCCACAACAAGTTGGTTTGTTCTATCTAAAATCCTTGCTTCCAAACCGTTCAAGCCCAACTAATCCTACATTGATATTTAATTTATTTCCCCTTCATCAGTTAACAAGTTTATGATTCATAGCTACACTTGTTCAAACTTTGACCACGGCTACTTAAACCCAATAACTTCACAAAACTTAACTATGAAGTCGCACATACTGTATATAATTTACTCATAAACAATTGTTTGACTATAATAATGTTGAAAACATAACGGCAAAGATATTATACTTGTACTTTATTAACCTTAATGACACTTACCAACGTAGTCATCAAATTAAAATGTAAAGAATATCAATTATGATATAATGCTGGATTAGGGCGCATAAGTTTTGCTCTGTTGTTTCAAATATCTGAAGCAATTTAGGCCATTGGATGCATCGAATTAAATCATCAATTAATTGCCATGCAATTAATGCATTCTCATCCTCTCCTATTAAGGAAGATGAGGCTTGAAACGCTGAAGCTGGCTCTTACCCTCAATAATATTTCTGTTACTCTTTCTGCCATGGATCTTCACACAAATCTCAGAGATAACTCTTACACTTCACAGCCAATAATGCACCTTCAAGAAACTTACCAGCTGAGGCCTAATATGAAATTAGATGAATCTCCTTTTGGTGGGGTTCCTAATTCATCACAGGGTTTCTTGCAAGATTTTAATTATCAAGTTGATGATAATTATCATCATAATCAGTTTCATCTTAATGGTTCTTCTTCATCCAACCCAGCTTCTGCTTTTGGGATCCATACTTTGAGTTTTGAATCTTTTGATAATTTTGATGTTTATGAGTGCAAGCCTAATTTTGTTGATGAGATCAACAATAATGTACATAATCATGTTCAGGTAGTTTTGGATGATTTCCAATATGAGGCTGATGCTAATTATTGTAGCTTGAACGTGCCTCATCGGAGAAATCATCAAGTCAACGACATGAACCAAAACTATGTGGCTAATTTCAATAACTCTCAGGAAATTATAAAGCCTGTGAATTTTGTTGTACCAGATGATGAACTCTCTTGCATATCCCCTTCGGTGAATTATTACAGAAAAGTTGGCTTCAATAAGAAAAGTAATAGAAGGACGGCTAGTAGTTACAGACTTCGCAAGAAATCCAACGCTGTAAAGGGCCAATGGACCATAGAAGAAGATAGGTACATATATACGTACATTAAGTTTTTCAATATTAATGATCAAGCTACCTAGCTAGATGTTCTTTTAATTTGTTAATTATTTGTTACAAGTTGTATGATATTCTTGTTTGTCCAAGTTTTTTAATTCTGCAATGTATATATTTTGGGGTGAAAGCAGGCTATTGATTCAATTGGTGGAACAATATGGAGTGAGAAAGTGGTCACATATTGCTCAAATGTTGCCAGGAAGAATAGGCAAACAGTGCAGAGAGAGGTGGCATAATCATCTAAGGCCTGACATAAAGGTTTCATTATTTTAACACATTAATGTGTTAGTAATTCTAATATATATGTTTTCTTTCACTCAAATCTACAAAAAAGCTTATACACTTTTTTATACTATCATCCAGGATTGATCTGTTCATGATATATAGTTTTCCTTTCTAGTACAAGTGTCTCCTAGTGGTTTTCATAGTAAGAGATCAATTTTGTGTTGCTAAAACTTAGTCTCTATTATTATTAGAAAATTACAAAAAAACCCGCACATGAGTACATGAATTAATTTGTAAACTTGATATCTCTCTTTAACCACACAGTTTACTGGATCAAATAAATTCCTTCTTCTCTGATACATTCATATTCATCAGTGTTAAGGTTTTTGTATATGTGGGATAATAATGATGATATGAATTGCAGAAAGAGACATGGACAGAAGAAGAAGACAAGATACTGATAGAAGCACATGGAGAGATAGGAAACAAATGGGCAGAAATAGCAAAGAGATTGCCAGGAAGAACAGAGAACTCTATAAAGAACCATTGGAATGCCACAAAGAGAAGACAATACTCCAAGAGAAAATGTCGCTCAAAGAACCCAAAACCATCTCTTCTACAAGAATACATCAAAAGCTTGAACTTAGACCAAAACCCACCATTAGATTATCGCAAAAGATCATCAAACAATAATACTACCACTATCATAGGCGAATCTGAAGCATCTCAGTTAATAATGGTGCCTAATTATGCGTTTAAGGAGGCACACGAGTTTTGCTTTGATGAAGAAAAAATGGCAACAATGGTGGAGTTTGAAGAGAAGAAGAAGGAGCTGGATTTGGTGGAGATGATGTGTCAGGTCAACCAGGCTATTATTGATATGTAACGTAAAAATAACATTTTTCTTGCGTTGACCTTTAATCTGCAATCTAACTCAATGCCGTGCTGTTTCATATTGTTTGTTTTTCAGACTTTGCCTCACTATTTATATTCCTTCTTGTTGGAGTAAGTTTAGATACATATATAGAGGAATAATGGGTTCTCATCTTTGATTCGACATACACATATGACTAAGTTATATACAAGTTTATTGAACTTTGATGAAATTTTATATATTTAATTATCGTTTTTGTTTCTTGAATTTTATTGATATGTTAGACCTACTTACGATCTATTTTAAAAGTTACAAGGGCTGTTTTCCCCCTTCATTTTGGCATTTTGTTTGATGACAATATACATACGGTCCCTATATATTATTATGCACAAACGCCAGCTTAAAATAAATGGAAAATACATGTAATTTCAATAAAATTTGAATAATATTATTGTGTGTAGTTAATTCTTTGTTTTTGGGTAAATTTGCATAAATTTTGAAAATAGAAGAAAGAACTATAATCTAAATAAAACCCTTCCATACAAGTCTGCGAAATTTGATTTTTTCAAGAAAATATTTAGATGATTTCAGGAAAATTCAGAACACCTTTGTTTAATTTTCGTCTCTATATGTGTTGTATGAACTTGTATTCTATCCCAATTTCATAATAAACTTCGGGAAAGATTTTGAATATGTAAATCTGAACATCATATAGACTCAAAAGTCTTATAAATATTTATGTAAAATAGAAGCTAAAACCGGATGCCACTTTATATATAATTTTAGTGATATATACGCGTTGTATGAATTATAACTTATTGAGCTTAATAAATTGGATAAAATATACTTTTGGTCATTTATATTTGCATCAAGTTCTATTTTAATCATTTAATTTTGAAAAGAACATTTTTAGTCAATTTTTCCTAACACCGTTAGTTTCATTTAGTTTTTTAACTTATGTTGGAAGGGGAAGCCGCGAACCTCGAAACTTGAGTAGCGGTTGCTCGGATATCAGGTAATAAGATCCAAAAAAGGTACCGATTGCCAGTTGATGTATAAAAAAAATTGTTACCTCATGAAATCTAAAAGGTGATTCTATAATTAAATACGGATAAAAAATGACTAGATTTTTAAAAATATAAGAATGATTATACTACAAAATTTAAATGTAAGCATTTTTGTTAGAATTTAATCATAGATTCACCATTTAAATTTGTTGAGTCATCATTTTCCTTTAAATGAATCTAATGGTATTAGCAAAAAATGACTAAAAGTGCACTTTTCAAATATAAGGAACTAAAATGAAACTTAATACAAATATAAAGAATCAAAAGCATATTTTAACCAAATATATGTAATGTTTAACGGATATTTATTTATGTTTCTAATTTAAGACTTACTCCTCTGGTCTTATTTATAAGGCATTTCCAGCATATTTCACACAGACCAAGGAAAGCCTTTAAACTCATTAACTTTCCACTAAAATCTAACAAATTTACAACTTTACCCATATTTAATATTCACTATACCACATTAAAATAAAGTCAACACATAATAAATGAAGGGTAAACTTGTACATGCATACTAAATATTTAATGAGGTGACTTATATATAGAACCAAATAAAACCTTCTCTCTCTGCCCTATAAATAGGATCAGATGAGTAAGAGTAAGGTGGGGAATTAATGGCCAATGGCCATCCATGAATGGTGAATTTGTGGTCAGTCGTGGGAAAATGCAGGGAAAGATTAGGAAAAAAACGGGGTCATTACTAAGGGTCTGTTTGACTGGAGGGGAGGGAATGGTAGTGACTCCGTCCCTTTGTTTGGTTTGAAAAATTAGAGGGGAGGGGAGCCAAAATCTGCCTTTCCCCCCCATCAAATCTCTTATTTTGATTCGTCTAAATTGGGGGTTTTGGAGGGAAACAAAACATTGAGACTAATTTATAGGAAAATTCCAGAAAAAGACTCTCGAATTACCAAAAGGACAGTTTGTTACAACGAACTTCGGAAAGGACAATTCAGTACAATGTATGAATTGTCCTTTAACAAATTTAAAGGAAAAGTCGAAAATGCCCCTAATTCAATTATTATTTTTTTTTTCACATAATCGCCCACCACCGCCGGTTGACGGAGCTCCTGCCGCAGGCGGGGGCCACCCGCCACATGATAGCCCTACAACACGCCACATGGCGGGCTGTGGGGCCGCCACGTGACGGGTGTCCCTTATAAAAAAAGGGACACAAAATGTGGGGGGTGGGAATCAAACCCACCACCTCAGCTTGGTGGCCTTACCACCAAGTCTTATCATAACATATGTTACAACAAAAATATATATAACATATTTCATTTTTCTTTTAATATTTTCCCAGAATCGTATAAGGGATTATCGAATTTGGATAAGGGATTACCGAATTCAGATAAGGGATTACCAACATGTTTCTATCAAATTACCAACATCATTACCAACTTCTTTCTGCTTGTTACCAGAATCGCTGAAGGGGATCCCAAATTCTCATAAGGTATTACCAACTTTTGTCAAGGGATTACTAACATGAATATAACCAATTCCCAACTTCCAAAATACAAATGCCAAATATATGTGCCTACTACCAGAATCGCTTAAGGGAATCTCAAATTCTCATAAGGTATTACTAACTTTTTCCAAGGGATTACCAACAAGAATATAACAAATTCCCAACTTCCAAAAGACAAATACTAAATATATGTGCCTGCTACCAGAATCGTTCAAGGAAATCCCAAATTCTCATAAGTCATTACCAACTTTTGTCAAGGGATTACCAACATGAATATAACAAATTCCCAACTTCCAAAATATAAATACCAAATATATGTGCCTGCTGCCAGAATCGTTGAAGGGAATCCCAAATTCTCATAAGGTATTACCAACTTTTGTTAAGGGATTACCAACAAGAATATAACCAATTCCCAACTTCCAAAATACAAATACCAAATATATGTACCTGCTACGGGAATCGCTTAAGGGAATCTCAAATTCTCATAAGGGATTACCAACTTTTGCCAATGGATTACCAACATGAATATAACAAATTCCCAACTTCCAAAATACAAATACCAAATATATGTGCCTGTTACTAGAATCGCTCAAAGGAATCCCAAATTCCCATAAGGTATTACCAAATTTTGTCAAGGGATTACCAACACGAATATAACCAATTACCAAGTTATGAGAAGTTGGGAATTTGGTATTATTCATGTTGGTATTTGTATTTGTATTTTGGAAGTTGGGAATTGGTTATATTCATATTGGTAATCCCTTGGTAAAAGTTGGTAATACCTTATGAGTATTTGGGATTCCCTTGAGCGATTTTGGTAGCAGGCACATATATTTGGTATTTGTATTTTGAAAGTTGGGAATTTGTTATATTCATGTTGGTAATCCCTTGGCAAAAGTTGGTAATACCTTATGAGAATTTGGGATTCTCTTGAGTGATTCTGGTAACAGGCACATATATTTGGTATTTGTATTTTGGAAGTTGGGAATTGGTTATATTCATGTTGGTAATCCCTTGACAAAAGTTGGTAATACCTTATGAGAATTTGGGATTCCCTTTAGCGATTCTAGTAACAAGCAGAAAGAAGTTGGTAATTGGATAGAAACATATTGGTAATCCCTTATCTGAATTCGGTAATCTCTTATCCGAATTCGATAATCCCTTATACGATTATGGAAAAATATAAAAAGAAGAATGAAATATGGTATATATTTTTTTGTTGTAAGATATATTATGATGAGACTTGGTGGTAAGGCCACCAAGCCACCAAGCTGAGGGAGTGGGTTCGAATCCCACCCCCTGCATTTTGTGTCCCTTTTTTATAAGGGACACCCGCCACGTGGCGGCCCCACAGCCCGCCACGTGGCTGGATGGGGGCAGCTGCCACATGGCTGGGTGGCCCTGGCGGCCGGCGGTGGTGGGCCCCATTGCCTGTGGTAGCTGGTGGGCCATTATGTAAAAAAAATGATTGAACTAGGGGCATTTTCGACTTTTCCTTTAAATTTGTTAAAGGACAATTCAGACATTCTACTTAACTGTCCTTTCCGAAATTCGTCGTAACAAACTGTCCTTTTGGTAATTTGAGAGTCATTTTCTGGAATTTTCCACTAATTTATCCCAAAAATGCAGTCAGTGTACCTCTTTTCGCCTGCAACAGCAACTATATCTAATTTATTTGCCTGACCTCAATGTTCATATTTCAGTTTCACTGATTTCTTTTCGTTATATATTTATATAATCTCTCAAGAAACCAGGAAACATGTGAGTATCTCAGTGACAAACAATTCAGTTACATTAAGCACATTTCATATAGCTTTGCAGCAAGCAATAATACACCGGATCTCCTTCAAAAATTCAAAATACTCAACAATCATTGTAACCCTTGCTCCATAAAATTCATTTTTTTCTTAAACAAAATCAACCATCTTTGATTAAAGCCCCACAAAAACGAAGCAATCATAGCAATAACAACAATACTGACGAAATCCCCTTAATATTGCTTGTTATTTGTTTAGTTCCCACACCCAAAGTCTGGTTTATGAATCAAATATTTAATATTGCTTCTAATTTGTTTTGTTAGCAGCATTTGATTATGCATTATTTATTTGATGATGTGCATATTCATCTTCATCATTAATTACAAATGTAAAATTTATGATTCTGCATAATCATAAAAGTTTTTGTTGATATGTATTATTTACTTGTTTTGTTAGATGGATTTGGAAACTCAATTCTTTTTTATGATTTTTTTTAAAATAGTAATGTATATGTTGGTAATCCCTTATGAGAAGTTGGGAATCCCTTGAACGTTTCTAGTAACAAGGAGGAAGATTTGGTAAAGTGTTTTAGAAGTTGGTAAATGGTAATGTACATGTTGGTAACCCCTTAACAAAAGTTGGGGATCCCTCATGAGAAGTTGAGAATCCCTTGAACGTTTCTGGTAACAAGGAGGAAGTTTTGGTAAAGTGTTTTAGAAGTTGGTAATTGGTAATGGATATGTTGGTAATCCCTTAACAAAAGTTGGGAATCCCTTATGAGAAATTGGGAATCCCTTGAACGTTTCTGGTAACAAGGAGGAAGATTTAGTAAAGTATTTTAAAAGTTGGTAATGGTAATGTACATGTACATGTTGGTAATCCCTTAAAAAAAGTTGGTAATCCCTTATTATGAGAAATTGGGAATCCCTTGAACGTTTCTGGTAACAAGGAGGAAGATTTAGTAAAGTATTTTAAAAGTTGGTAATGGTAATGTACATGTTGGTAATCCCTTAAAAAAAGTTGGTAATCCCTTATTAGAAGTTGGGAATCCCTTGAACGATTCTGAGAACGAATAAAACATGAAATATATAATGTTTGCAATATATATAACATACACACATGTTGTGGAGGGGGTGGGTTCGATTCCCACCCCCTCCACTTTCCATTTATTTTGCCCCCCAACATGCCACGTGGCAGTGTGGCACACTACCACATGGCGGGTCGTGGGGTTGCCACGTGGGCGTCGGCCGCCGGAGCTCCGGCAGTGGTGGGCCTCATCCGACGGTGGTGGGGGCCCTTTATTTAAAAAAAAAGAAAAATATTTGAATCAAGGGCATTTCAGTCTTTTCAATTTAATTTAGGTATGGACAGTTCAGTCAAACGTACTGACTGATCCTTTCCGAAATTCATTGTACCAAAGTGTCCTTTTGGTAATTCAAGAGTCTTTTTCTGAAATTTTTCCTATTAAAAACCTTCCTCCCCTCCCCCTCCATCCATTCAAACCAAACAAGCCGTAAATGACCTCATTATTTTTTTTTGACAAAAAAAAAAAACAGTGCATACTTTTTTTTTTTTATTACAAACTGGAATAATGCTCACATGAGCTTACAAAACAGACACAAGAAAATCAAAGTGGTTCATGTAATCTCCTCCAAGGTAGTTTGCTGTAAGGAGGGAGGGGGCTGTTCGTAGAAGCAAAAGTTTTCCGCCATGTCATGAGTTGACTTGGCCAACCAGTCTGCCTGGGAATTCCTTACCCGTGGGGTGTGATCTACTACAATTTGCCAGTCTCGAGCTAGTAAGAGTCTTGCATCATCGATGATGTCCTGAAAGGGGTGATCTCTGGAGCAACCTCTCATCAGTAAGTTGATTACCTCAGTTGAGTCCGTAACCACCTGGATTTGCTTGTATTTCCTGCTCCAACAAAGTTGAAGACCCTGGATGACGGCAATGAGTTCAGCAATGGTGGGTGGAACTTTGGTTAGTTTAAGGGCATAACCGCCGCTCCACCCTCCCTCTGGATCTCTAATGATACCTCCGCATCCACTGCTTCCTGTATTAAGCACAGACCCATCGGTTTCTAGGAGGTAGAATGCCGGTCTACGGCTTGGTTCCCTTGTATGTTCTACTATATGTGACTTGAGGAAATTACAACGAGATAACAAATCTTGATCCCATGAAGCTCTGAGGAGACTGTCTGTAACGCTCACAGTTTCTTGGTCTATATCTTCCTAGAACACCTTCTTGCATCTGTCTCTCCAAATATCCCAGCATATGTAACCGAAGAGAGTGGGCCAATTTATTCTCTTGGTGAAGCCCTTTCCTACTTCGTGTTTCAGGTTCCAAAGCACCCAATCTCTACCTTCAAGTGTCGAGAATCGGTCCCATAATGCCGGAGACACCACAGAACGCCATCTCTCTTTTGCGTTGGTACAATCTCTGATTAGGTGCATTGTATCCTCCACATGCAAGCATGCAAACGGGCAATTAGGAGAATCTGCACATCCCCTAAGGTATCTTAGGTGGCATGTATGTGTTCTCCCATGCGCAAAGATCCACATGAATGTCTTGATCTTCTCTGGTACCGTCCACTTCCATATAGCATTCCAAATGGTTTCTCCCTGGTGTTGTGTACCTGCAAAAAGGAAGTGATATGCAGAGTTAACAGAAAAACGGCCATCCGAAGATGGTTTCCAGAAATATTTGTCCTCTCCTCTCTCCTCACGGGGTGGGTGAGCACTCATAATGCGGGCAACAATTGGAGGTTGAAACCATCTCAGTAGCTTGTTTCTATCCCACTCTCCTCAAGGGGTAACATAGTCAATGACCTTTTCCTCTCTAGAAGCAAACTCCTCAAAGCCTGGGATAAGATTGATGAGGGGGCTATTTGTCTCGGCCCAGCTATCAAACCAAAAAGATGCGGTTGAACCATTGCCAACTTTGATACCAAGACCATGGTAAAAATTATCCCACACCTTGCAAATGGCTCTCCAGGTGAGGGACGACTTGGCCTTCTTTTGAACTAAAGGCATGATCTGGTTCCCACATTGGTATTTATCCCTCAATACGCGAACCCACAAAGCACCATTGTTGGTAAGAAGATTCCAACATAGCTTCATAATGAAAGCTTTGTTCTGTTTCTCCAAGTTTCTTACTCCCAAGCCTCCCTTCTTCTTGTTCGTGGTGACTAGATCCCAAGATAAGAGGTGGATTTTCCTCTCATCCACTTTTCCCCCCCACAGGAATTCCCTGCTTATCTTCTCTAGGTCCTTCAGAAGGCCTTTAGGAAGAAGCACAGTTTGCATATGGTAGGTTGGGATGGCAGACAAGACTGACTTGATTAGAGTAGAACGACCTGCCATGTTTAGGCATGATCTCTTCCATCCTGCTAGTCTTCTTCTAGTCTTATCTAGAACTGGAGCAAACGTGAGGTAAGAGGCCTTCTTGTGAAGAAGTGGGATACCGAGGTATTTCCCCAAATCCCCTGTTAGACCGATGCCCATATGTTGGCTCATGGATAGGCCGCGCGAAATGTGGACATTTTTTGAAAAGTGAACCCGCGTCTTGAGCCTATTCATTTTCTGCCCCGATGCCTCACAAAACCTCTGAATACATCTCATAATTACCTTCGCTTGGTTCTGTGAGGCTTCTCCAAATAGGACAAGGTCATCAGCAAAAAACAGATGAGAAAGTGGGGGCCCCCTGGGGCTCAAATGAATTGGTACCCAGTCCCCTTCCTCAATTGCATCTTGGATAATGTGACTTAATCTTTCCATGCATAGAGTGAACAAGTAAGGGGAGATCGGGTCCCCCTGTCTGATGCCTCTGTTAGGTCGAAAGGTCGACGTCGGCTCCCCGTTCCATAACACTTGGAATGAAGACGTTGATATACAAGCCATTATTGCATCCACCATCCAACCCTCGAGACCCACCATTTTTATGGTGTCACAGATGAATTCCCATTCTAAGCGGTCGTAGGCCTTTTCTAAATCCACTTTGATCATCATCCAACCCTCAGCCCCAGTCTTAGATCTCATGGAGTGAATCACTTCTTGGGCAATGATAATGTTGTCGCTACTCTGCCTGCCAGCTATGAAACTGCATTGGTGATTCCCCACTACTCTTTGCATTACCTCTCGGAGACGATTACTGAGGATCTTGGTGATAATCTTGTAACTAACATTGCACAATGAGATCTGTCTGAAATCTCGGATGTATTCCGGGGTGTCTGATTTAGGTATGAGAACTAAGTTGGTATTATTTATCTTCTTGATCCAGGTGGGGTCACGGAAGAAATGTTGTACCATGTCAATTATTGATGTCCCTACAATATCCCAGTACTCTTGGTAGAATATGGCTTGGATCCCATCAGGCCCTGGGGCTTTAAATCCCCCGATATCAAAGGTGGCATTCCTGATTTCTTCATCTCTTATCTGCTCCACTAGTTCTCTTTGTAGATCTTCACTAATGTGGGGGAAACTGGCTCTCGTGACTAATCTATTCCCCATGAATGTATCACTATTGAACAGGTCTTTGTAGTAGTTCCATGCAATGTTCTTAAGGCCTTCTTGACTGGAGATCCACTCATCATCAGCATTCTTCAAACTCTCAATTGTGTTTTTCCTCTTCCTGACTGATGCGGCTGTGTGGAAGAACTTACTATTTCTATCACCCCATTTAAGCCATTGGCATCTGGATTTGTGGTACCAAGACAACTCCTCTTGGGAGAGAAGTTTGTTATACTCTTTCCATAACTCTCTCTCCGTTTGTGCAAGGTATTGGCTATCCCGACGGTTTCTTGATCGTTCCACTCCTTCAATTCTTCTTAGGAGCGTTCTCTTTTTTGTAGCGAAATTGCCCACTTTTTCCCTATTCCACTCCCCCGCCTCTTTAGTAAAACTGCTTACTTTCTCTACCCAGGTATCTCCCTCCCAACTGTGTTTCACAATGTCTACAAATTCTTCTTCAAGGAACCAGGCTGCATTACACTGGAAGGTAGGACTTGGTCTACCTGTTTGGTTGGATGGCACGGTCTGAAGTAATAAGGGCCGATGATCCGATCCAAATTTACTAAGATGATGCACCTTGGTTTGGGGGTGAGTCTGCAGCCATCTGTGGTTAGTGAATGCCCAATCAATTCTCTCTTTAAGTAGGTCTCTTTCCCAAGTAAAACGGTCACCCACTACATCTGTTTCAAGTAAGGAGGCTCTGTGAAGACAATCTCCAAATTGTTTCATGGACTGAATATTCAATCTACCTCCCCCTTTTTTGTCCTCACTTGAGAGGTAAGCATTAAAATCACCCATCACTAGCCATGGCTCGTTGTACTCCCTACTGACAAGGATTAATTCTTCCCATAAATTCCTTCTCAAATTAGGGGATGGCTCAGCATAAATGCATGATACTATGAAAGATTGAGAGTTGCTCGTTTTGGTGCCCCGGACATGCAAAGCTTGTGTTGAAGAGGACAAGTAACTAAAAGTTATAGAGTCACTATTCCAGAGAAGCCAAATACCCCCCGCAAAGCCGGTAGCTTCAATCCTCATCCAATTATTGAATCCCAATTTCCTGATTATCCTATCTGCCTTCTCTTCACTTACTCTAGTTTCGCATAAAATCACAGCATCTATTTTCCTCCCCTTAATTAAATCCCTTAATCTACCAGGGAAATTTCTTGCAGCAGCTCCTCTACAATTCCAAGACAAAATATTCATAATCATTAAAATACAATGAAAAATAAAAGAGACCTGAGTTGCTGATTATTGTCCTGAGTCAGGTAGCTCAAGCCCCTCCATCTCCCCTGTTTGCTCATCTCTAACTTCATCCTGTGGGTCAAACCATAGATCACTTTGCTCATTCACTTCATGGGTTGACAATGGCGGGCCTTCAACTAGTGGAGGGTCTGGTGGTTTAACTGGTGGAGCAATCAATTGTTCCTCAATAAATACTTGTTGCTCCTGCGTTACACGCCCCTCTCCCCTCTGCGTTATTACTTCTGTATAACCACCTACTGTGTTCAGCTCATTAAAATTTAGGTGCTTTTTGTCCAAGTCAGATCCAATCACTAAACAATGGGCTCTCCCTGTTTGTCTTTTTCTTTGCAAAGGTGAAACTACTTTGGGCCTAGATATGGGTAATCTTTTTTTGTTCAGTTTTACTTGGACTGATGGTTCTAAACTTTCCTCTTGGCCCAAAACCGTGGACCCCACTGCCTTGGCCTTTTTCTTTTTGTTCTTTGACTTTTCTTCCTCCCCCTTGGAGCACGCAACTTCTCTCTCTTCTGCACCTTTTTTCTTATCCCCTGCATCTAGTTTCTTCTCACCTTTAACCACTCTAGCCATTTCCTTGTCTTCATTGGATACCTCTTCTCCTTTTGTTCCACTGCACTGGCCGAAACTGAAAAAAGGTGGGGGTCCTTCTTTATATGCCATGGTGTGTACTGTTTTCTTGAAGGGGTTAGGAATAATAGGCTCTTTTTTCCTACAAATCGCCTCAGTTGCTTTTTTGATGACAGGCTCTGACTTCGCATTTAATGGTCTATTTTCCTCTTCTTCGTTTAGCACGTTAAAGCGAGAGCCCGAGTTGGTCCCAGTTGCCTTTGATCCAGATCTTACTAAGTTTGGGGTTTTTGGCATTTGATTTCTCTCATTGTCAGCCTTTTGGGGTCGTTTTTTGGGGAAGGGTTTGACCTTCATCCAATCTCCGAATTGTTCTTCCATATTTACCCCTGTCACGCTGACCAAGGGGGGGCTTTCCGCCTCCGTTGCTGGTTCCGTTTGAAAGGAGGAGCTCGCCGGCGTGATTCCTGACGAGGCTGGGTTTGTGGTGTGTCCAGGTGGGGTGGGTTTGTTCTGGGCTTCCACACCACATTGGTCTTGATGGTGGCCGTAGGTACCACACTTGAAGCATATAGTGTTGAGCCCTTCATACTCCACCGTATATATTTTAGTCCTCAGCAAAAACCTTGATTTTAATTGCTTGTTCAAGTCCACCTCTACACTTACCCTTGCAAACTTAGCTCTTGCTACCTCATTTGCCTTATTTTCTTTTTGTGCCAGAGTATTTAGATCCACTTTCAAAGCTTTACCTATCATATTACCAAGTTCAAGCATGAAATCTTCTGAGTACATATGGATTGGTAGTGTTGGGACTCTAACCCAAATGGCTACTTTCTTCATTTTATTGCAGTAAGGGTTGAAGTTCGGGCTCCACCTTTGAATCGCTAGGTAGTGGCCTTGGATCATCCATGGTCCATCAAACAACAGCCTTGAGCTTAAGTCTTTGTTGGTAGACCGAAACACATAGTAGTTGTTTGGCAGATCAATGAGGTCGAAGTTGTCGCATTTTAGGAGCCAGGCCACCCTGTCTCTCATCATGTTCAGATTGGTTTGCTTACCCAGTACAGTAAGGATCAGAGCATTCTTTCATGGTCTACAGAGTTCCTTGAGACGATCATCCGATATTGACAACTTGGGGATGGAGTCTAGTAGCTTTTTCTGGTCTACAGTAAGGATGGGGGCCAGATCTTGTTCTTCTCGTAGCCATTCCTTGACCAGTTCATCATAGTCCTGATCAAAGGCTTTCTCCTCTTCTCCCATGAGCTTAGCTTTATAAGAAATCTGAGTTTTTATAGGTTGTTTTACCTATTTAGGCTTGGTTGGTGATTCTTCCTCATTGGAGTTACTGCCAATTTCTTCTGAGGCCTTTTCTCCATGCTCTCCTTCAGCATCTTTCATATATATGTCCTGTTGCATCTTCTTGATATTTTTCCCCTTCAAGTCATCGTCCTCCTTGTTCGGTTCATTTCGTTCCTCTGAGATACCTCCCTTGTTGCTCGCATTACCAGTGCTCACACTATCTCTCTCTACTTTCTCGCTCATCTCTCTCGCTGGAACCACTCTTTTTCATTCCTCCTTACCCTTCAAACAACAAATTAGTTTTTTCTTTTTAACTTTTAAGGATACCAAGTCAAATGTTTTTTTTCCTTCGGCATGATTGAAAAAACAAAACAATATTCGACTCTAAATCAAAAAAGGGGGTTATGCGCTTATTTTACTCTAAAAGTTTACGTTTAAAAAGGGGATTAAGCTTTCACTAACAACTTTTTGGCCTGCAATAACAACTTTTTGGCCTGTCATAACAACTTGTAGCCTGAAAATCACTCTTGGTCTGTAACAACTTGTGACCTTGCGATAACAACTTTATGACCTGCAATAACAACTTCGTGGAACCTCATATTGATTAGGTAATTTTGTGGGACCTCATCTTAATTAAATCCCTTACATGGAACCTATAATTAATTACCCCTAATATTTTAACGGTAAATGACATAATTGCTCTATTTTAACATTTCTGGCCTGAGCTAAGACTTCCGAGACAAAATTGATCATTGACCCAAAAAAAATTCTAAATGTACCGGTGCATGTTGATTACTTTTAATGATTAAACTGTGATAAATGTATAAAATTTTAAGAAAGATTGATATTTTTAGATAATACTATCTAATATGTGACACTTTTTCTAAATTTTATTGTTACGTATCAGAACAATTGATTAATCTGATTCGAGATCCATAGATGCCCTCCCAACACAAATTACATGCTTAACTTTTCGCCGTTATACAAGTGATCAACCTCAACTATAATCAAACAAATTAAAGGTAGAAGATAACTTAATCCCAAAATTAAAGTTATTTGAAGACAGTCATTCTACGAAAGAAAATTAGAGATAGGGTTAGTAGTACATGAATGCTCTAAAGCCTCAATCCCAAGACACCACGTTGAAGACACAACATGTTGTCGTATCTACAGATATATGTTTGAATGACATCACTAGATGGATCAAATTATAGAGACAGTGGGAAGAGAGTGTGTATTCCACTAACTTGTGTTTCCAATCCATATGGGTCCTATTAATCTTCACTCCTACACAATCTTTGCCAATTTCCATGATGAACAAAATATGGTACACTACTAAAATCATCATGCTCTGTCAGACACCATTCATTCTGCTATTTGCACATTTTTTCAAGAGTTAAATGTGGAGTTTAAATATGATTACAAAAACTTAAACAACTAATTTATATTTTGTTCTGGAAAAAAAGTAGGCTTCAATCCATTAGTAAATTGGAGTCCCAGTGTACCTAGTGCTTTAGTCTTTTACTTGAATAGAAAATAAAGCATATCATATTCAGAGTGCTTGTGGATACTACAAGGTATTAGAGACTGATATCACCTCTAGCCACCAAGACACGGCGTGCCAATAGTCATTAATTCAAAGAACAAGGTTTACCTAAATTCTGTCAGATGTCTTCTATCAAGTTTTTTCAATACAAAAAATATCTCCACCAATCATGTGATATTGACTGATTACTACTTTTACAATATTTTCATTCCACATAACATATTACTTGATGACAAATAATTTAAAATAACGTACAAAATTTTGTCCGTATTGAAAAGTAGGAGATGCAAGTTGTATTTTCCGTTCAGAAGGACTATGTACAAGGCTTTGAAAGGACTGCTTAATGACTCAGTGCTTATCAGGTAAGACTTAGGGCTCACCTTGAGATAGTGTTAAGAGGGCACTGAGGATCACTTCGCTTTCAAACTTATACTTTTGGTTGGCCAAGGTCTTCACGTCCCTCACCCTGAACAGCTAAAGCAAAAGCATAATGAAAAGCAGATGTTATAATATATATATATATATATATATATATAATGGCTTTGAACACCGTCATTGTCACCAACCTGAAATCACTTACTCCTAAGCAGCTAACCATGTATGTACAGACAATTCAATGCGTTGTGGCGAAAAGCCAGTTCAAAGTTACCCCATTTTGTTTTTTAAAGTAAACTGTCAAAGGAAAGGGGGATATGTAATGGAATTTACGCACCAAAAGATACTATCATCATCTAAGTTTTCCACGAAAATAATGAATAAAAAAGAAAAAAAATAAATCACTAGAACCTCTGCTTTGGTCTTTTGCATATTTGACTTTATGATCCATCAAAAAGTAAATTTGGAACTAAACATTTGTAGGCGACTTCGTTTCGCCAGAGACAGTGATATAAAAAGCACATCAATATTTTGTTTCTATATCCACTTCTTGCATTGTAAGGAACATTAAACTTGACCAACACAGATAGATAAAATATCATGTTTGCAATAGCATAGAAATATCCCTGCCCGTTTTACATTAATAAGGAAAAAGAACAATGTAGTCAAACAACAAACTACAGTAAAACTTCACATGGAAGAGAAGAAATAGACATGTAGAAGATTGCCTTTCGTTACAGGTATAATAAAGCACATGACCTCTAGAGCACTACTTACAACAATTCCCTTCAGTCTTAAAGATACCATTTTAGCTTGACGATGTATCTTTAGTATCTTGTTTAGGATTTTGATGACCCTGGACTAGGAGTTTGCTTTAGCATGGTCTCTTTCTTGGCTGATCCTAGGCTGCTTTCCCCTCTCAATTCAGTCACTCGAGGGCTATGCATCCTTCTCACTAGCTGTGGACTATTAGCAGGTCTTATATCGCCATATGAAGTTGGTGTCGAACTACTTGTTTTTGGGCTGTGAATGCCACGAATCTCCCCACGGCTCCTTGTAATAATTTCATCAAGAATTTCCCCACCACTAATGTTGACAGTTGTTGCTTGAGTTTGACCACTAGGAACCTGTCAGATATCAAAACATTAACCTTAAAGCTTTGACAGAAACATGATATAATACTAGGTTGTCTAATGTCGTTCTATAATGGTCAGTGAAATTATAGTCTGAATAGACAAGATATACTTACTTCAAATGCCATGTTAAAAGCTACAGCAGGGGCTTCCTCGTAAGCCGCAGCATCCAACTCTTGGAGATGTGCCCCTTTAAAAAACTTAGGAAGGACATATTGGCGGGCAGGGACAAGAAGCATGATTAATAACGGGAAAAGGACCCCAGCAATTGGTATCCAAGTTATACCAAAGCATGCAAGCAGGTAAGCCGTTTGTAACAAGGTAAACATGGCAACTGTTTTGAAGGGCACAATCTCAATAAAAGTTGCATGCATTTTCTCCAGCACCCTAGTAAAAAAAATGGCAGATAAGAGTCATTATCACCTTTCCCTTCTTTTTGTAGGAATTGATTGTATACAATGAAAACGTAGATACAAATATTCATGGGTGTGTGTGTGTATTTGCATGGATCCATGATCTAATATGCATGCACTATTTCCATCAGCAATCACCAATAAATATTAATAAAAGAAACAAGAGATAAAGATGCATGTTCATCATGCACCAGAATTAGGAGGTTGATGTTGGCAGGAAATTTTGTGACACTACATGAGTTCACAAGTCATAGAAAGTCTAGATCAGTGGCGAAGAGAAAAAAAATCAGTTGTGAGTATGTACATACTTGTATCTTCGATTTGGAGCAGTAAACAGAAACAATATTCTCTCCCAAAACTGATTTCCTGGCAGACTTTCTATAGCCATGAAAGCAAAGTAGCCCCATAGGACTGAAGTTGGTATCTTCTTCAAAACAGGCATAGCACCAACACAACCACCAACCATCAGTGCCTGCAGCAAATTGCTGAGGCGCTGTTCTTTAACTTCAACAGGCAAAAGATCATCAACGTCCTTTTCCACATCAAACACAATCTCATCAACAGGGGCATCTACATATCCTTGACTAGAAGCAAGTTGGATGGTGGACTCCTTCAGCTCTTTTAACCTCTGCTTAGAAAGCAAAGCAATGGTTACGAGAGAACATCACATGCTTAAAATCAACATGAATTAACGCAACTACATTTACCAGTGCAGGTGGCATTTGATGGACTAGTGGAGTGTGCATTTCATCATATGCTGCTTGCATATTTTGGTACAACTGGCTGAGGTTCATATTTTTCCGTATACTTTGTTGTGCAGTTGATTTAAGCCTTCTCCTCAGGAGCTATTTCCAACAAATAAAAAATCTAATCAATTTGGGATATATGTCTAGTTCAGCCATAAGCTAAGAGTAGCAAAAAGGATTAACAGGCTTTACACTGAAGCAAGTGAAAAAAAAGATGAGTGAATAAGATGCCCTTTTGCTATAGAATGAAGACAGTAGGAAACAGATGGGATAAATAAGAATATTGAATGTGAATTTATACTAACAGCATGCATATTCAAAGAAGAAGAAAGGTACAAACTATGTGCAAGACCGGAATAATGATCACATAATAAAAGCTTATTTGAACTACATGCTTGAATTTATATGTACAAAGAAGGCCATTAGATGCGCCAGT
Organism: Mimosa bimucronata; assembly: GCA_037074515.1. Taxonomy (NCBI): domain Eukaryota; kingdom Viridiplantae; phylum Streptophyta; class Magnoliopsida; order Fabales; family Fabaceae; genus Mimosa; species Mimosa bimucronata. Next base: position 7,785,494 of record CM073448.1, read on the forward strand.
AAGGAGGGTAGATCAAACAGTCTAGAGTCCGATTAAGAGAGGAAGAGGGAGACCTAGGCGTACACTCAACGAAGTTGTAGAGCGAGATCTTTTAATAAATAATATATCTAAAGATTTGGTTACCGATAGAGCACAATGGCGTCGTAGTGGGATAAGGCTTGGTTGTTGTTGATGTTGCTTGAATTTATATGAAAGATGGTTTAACTTTGTTTAATCTGATGAGAGATTTACGTTCAAAGGTTAGTTAAGATGATGTCACCTGATGTTTTAGAGTAGCCAAGCTTTTTGTATGCATTGGAGATTGTGGAATGACCCCATTGGAGGGAGGGATTCCAATAAGCCCACACAACAAAGTCTAGCAAGAAATATGAAAGAGTCCACAAAAAATCATTAATTTGTGGCATGTAACAGAGAGGATATTCTTTGCTGTCAACCGGAATTGCAATAAAATTTACTATTTCAATTAAATGACTAACCAAAAAGCCCAAAAGAAGAAGGTCATAATGATAGGAAGAAGGCTTTCTTAGATTGAACTCCTTCTGCTGCGCAAGTTGTGACGCAACACTGTGATCGAAGTAGTAAAGTACAGCAATCATAGTTGCTGGTATAAATGCTCCAATAATATACACAGCAGGAACATCCAACATTTCCTGTACAACAGAACAAGCAGGAGCAACCAGTGACACTTTTGATAGGAAAAGCTAGAATGTGGTTTTCCATAAAGGATCCATAGCACTCAGAAATATGTGCACTTTAAATTTCAGAATCACCTTGATAACTGTCCAATTTGAGTATGCACCGGGAGACCATGGATTTGGACTGAAGAGTCGCCTAGGGATCCCCTTTGGAACCTCATTGACCGGTATGTAAGATACAGCAGTCCACACTAGCACCAAAAATGGAACTCCATAATCGGCTATAAATCCCCTAAGCCAACCTACATAACCACATTCAACAGGAGGGCAAAGTTATGAATAATAAGTTACTATGCTGCAGAAACAAGTTAACAGAATGCATGGAGGAAGCAGACCACAGAATCACTTCCACAGGACATGAATGTGATTAATTTTAAGTCACGACAAACTTGTGGTCTTTCTGGTTAAATATAATAAGTTCCTTTTGAGCTCCTTAAATAGGTATAACTAATACCTGTCCCATAGCGCCAGGATCTAGCTTTACGACTTCGCAGTGCTGTGAAAATAAGGCCAAAAGACAAAACCAAAGCAAACATTCCATTGCCAAACAGCCAAGATGGTTCAAGTGCAGCCGAACTGGTACTCTCTCTGTGGTTCTTTGGTGCGCCAAACTCTTCCACAACTCCCTTTAAGATGAAGGTTATAAAAGTTAGAAACTCTACCATGTTTGTGTTTTCATATGAATAAAAACTAGAACTTGGCTTCCATTATAAAACCATGTCAATTGCTTCTGGATACAGGTTATGTTTGTGAGTCGGATATCAAACTCAGATTATTCGCTTATAGTTTTTTTGGATGATGTTCTCTATAAAAATTATAGCAAGCGTTGTTTCATTAAGAATCTACCACTTGATATGGATGAGCACAGGCATTCTTACCCTTATGGCTTGCTGCATAAAGAGCATTGCAATGAGCAGACCAAATAATTCCCCAGCAATGCGTGTGAATCTGTTGATTATGGAGCATGCACCAAGAATGGCCAACAAAAAGAGCAACAGGGCTGTCCAAACACACACCCTAAAATCAACAAATTGAGGAGAGTTTCATCAGTTCCCTATTAATTTCATTTAAATTATACATAATAACTATATGATAAGCACCAAAGAATTCAAAAATACCATCCAGTCCAGGGAAGGAATAGTTTGTGACCCAAATCCTTTCGATCCTTGGCAAAATTATACATAAAGGTATACATGAGAACTGTCGGCTCAGCTACACCAAGAATGAGGAGAGGTTGCCCTCCAAGGATTGAATGGATAACACCACAGAGTGATGTTGATGCAAGAGTCTGCACTGCAGTCAGAGTTCCATCTGGAGAATAAAATTCAATAAAGCATTTGTAGAGAATGACCATCAAAATATCAACAGAACATTGCCACTGTGAAGATTGAGCTTATACCTGTATTTCTGTCAAGTTGCTCTCCAAAGGAAATTACTGGAATTGCTGAAGCGAAAAATATGTATGTGGTTGGGGCAAGAATCCTGATAAGATATGAATTAAGAACTTCAACAAAACTTTTCCTTTGACTCATAAGCAAATATGAATTGTATCTTTGGGAAATATCAGCATATGCAAAAACATATTATGCACTTGGAAATTACAATTATGCAGGATAAGAAAATCACAAACCTGATACCAGCTCGGAAACCACTTGTCCAATCTTCTTTGTAGCATACAATTCTTCCTTTGAGGTCATTCTTGATCCCTTCAAAGGGAACAAATGTTTCTTCCATACGTAGGGGTATAACAAGTATAAACACAAATCCTTAAGTTTTGGTTTGAAATAAGTGTGTGGACTTCAGAGGCAATATAGTGTTTAGAGTTGCATGGATAGAAGCATATAGAAAACTAAGGGCAGGGAGACGTCAATCCTATTGATCATCTTAAGTTTTGAATCGGAAAACTGGAAATAAAGGCGTGTTCATTTGTTAATTGTTCTACTCCATCAGGTCCTTGAAGCGGAAAATGAATAAAAGAATCCAAATGAAGAATTTACATGTTGCAGTACTAATCAGAAGAATATTTTGATATATTGTTCTCAAGGACCAAAGAATAAGTTAGACAGAATCGAACACTACTTGGATTGCATATTCAGATGACTATTGAAGATAACAACATGAACATATGCTCCCATATAGCTAAAATGAACACTGCCCATGAAACATGACAGAGCCAAGACCCAGAGTCTCCCCTTTCTCAAGAAAACTAGACTGGCCTTTCATTACTCTAACGAGTACCAACTGTAGAAACTCAGCAGTAGTCCAGTTACATGGTACACTTTACTCACAAAAAGCCGAAGCTAATCAAATCCAATCTCTAAAGCCGTAAGCTTTGGAAGGAAAGCAAACCAAATTAGCGAGAAGACATAGTAGCAACCTGCATTTGGTTTGACTTCATCCACTTCCTGAGAATGAGCATTAGCGGATAGAATACAACGAAGCAGCATCCATAGGAAGAAATCAAGATTAACGAGATTCCATGGCTTAAAAACTCCAATAGGAATGATTCAGAAGACTTTTGGTGAAGCGGGCATTAATCAAACGAAGTTTGAGTTACATTATTGGGCAAGGACACTTGAAGAATGAAGGAAATGAAGGGATTGAAGGGGCCAAGTAAATATGAAGGGAGATTGAAGTTACATTAAAATGAGCAACAATAGAAGAGAAGTAGTACTATGGAAATCAGTATTCAGAAATTCTCACTAGGGTGAAGGAAAAAGGAATGATTTTTCAGAGGCAACAAATAATGAGCAAAGCCAGAGAGATCGAGAGATCTTACACAGCATACAATGGTGAAATGATAGGATTTTTTTTCCGTGAAAATGAGAATTGGAATGCCAATCCTATATATATATATATATTTAAGAGGTCTCTGAAGTGGCCGCGAGATGAAGCAGATCGTCTCTGAGATTATACAGGGACAAACAGACGACTGCAGTAAAAGATCCTCCCTGGTTTACTTAATTTGATTATGCTTAATTTAGTTAGTTAATACTAGTTAATACTATGATTTTTTTTTAAATATCCTAAAAATACCTCCGTTTACTTAATTATTGTTGTGGCATTATTTCCATGGGTAGTTTTGTAAAAATCAACAAAAATTTGGAAATATTGTGGTTCTGATAATGAGGTACTGTATGACTACTATAAACAGGTGAAGGTGCGAAAATAGTTATGCTAAATTCGCAAATGTGCATATGATACAATAATAAAATTTTAGGTGTATAAATACTTATTATAATTTAAAATGGTTTAAAAATAGCTTTTTCGTTAAAATGAGTTAAACTCATTTTGTATAACTCACAACTTAATTTAACAGCCGTTAACTCATTTTAACGGAAAAAAATAATTTTGCACCGTTTTAAACTTACAATAAGTATTTATGCACTGATGTTTTCTTATGGTGCAAGATGCATGTTTTCCAATTTAACATGGGTATTTTGGCACCTTCATCCACTATAAATTTTTACGGACCAATAAAATTAGTTTAAAGTATTAAACATATCTGATTTTTAAAAGACATTTAACATTTCCTTAAATTCAAGTGATTTCCTTATAAGGGCTTACGTGAAAAAAAATATAATTGATGATCCTTAAATACTAACATATGATTTATAAAAAGAACAATATTTGTGATTTAGTGTCATAATCCATCCGGTCCTTGTTATAAGAGTCTGACCGCCAAATTGCGCTTCTTAAAAAAATGTTAAACATTAGTTGAAAGCTATAAATATGTCTCAAATAAAGTATTTTTTCAATATTACCCTTATTTATTATTAGATTATTAAAAGAGAAAAACAAATATAGGCATTAATGAGTATGAAAGAGGGTTGGGGTAAAATAAGAAAAAATGTATTAAATGATGGGACAACCCAATGTAGGTTCTTATATTTTGAATCAAAATAATTCAAAATCCGGATTCTTATAATAAGGACTAAAGAGAGTATTATAAGAATAAGAGAGAATATCTCTTATATGTAGAATCGAGATCAACCTTTCAAATACGTGGTATAATATAATAAGAACCAGAGGCGTAGAAGACTGAGTGAGGGTAAAGATAGTTTTCTCTTATTTAAAAACCATTTTCGTCTTTTTAAAAAAATAAAAAAAGAAAAGAAAACAAAAAAAGGGAAAATGACAAAAAAATTCCTTCGAATTTGTAAAATCCCAAATAAGGAATTTTGAGTTGTTAATGGTTGTTAATACTTATCATGAAGTTGTTAATACCTATCATGAAGTTATTATTGAAATTTTACAAATTTAAAGGGATTTTTTTGTCATTTTCCCAACGAAAAACCGCCACCATCAATTTTTAATATCGATATAAAAGTAGAATGATCTCTCTCATGAGTGCAACTCCATATAATCAAACAAGGCCTTTAGCAGGCATTAAGAAGATTTTTATACCAATAACACGATTCAAATATACATTCACGTAAACTACTAGAATTAGTATATATGATGCTATATCGATTTTTAAATATAAGATCTAGTTAATTTTTGTTTTAAAAAAAAACTAAATAAATTATTTAATCAAGAGTGTTTGGTCGAGCCGGAGGGGCTCATCGAATCATAACCAAAGTTGAGAGTTTGATCCCTATTTAGGTATGGAGCACATTTAAACTTCTGGTTAGTTATCCCACCCGTTGAGATGCCTACAGTCAGCAATCCTAATTAGTTTAGAGTCGTTGATGTGCTTGAAAGATGTCTTGCCTTGAGATACCGAATGAGAAATCCAAAAAAGTCTACTTATTCATTGATTTGTTTGATTTTTTTCTCTTTAAATTGGTTTATTTGATTTATAAAATAACATAATATAGATATATAAAATATATTATGATTAAATGGTTTATTTAACCTCTTTAATATCTCAAATATCTTAATTATATCTTAAGTAGGGTATAGATAAAGTATATCAAACTTTATTGGCTGAAAAAACATTTTTCATGATCTCAATCGAAGGCTATTAAAAGATGAAATCACTTATATATATAGATATACACTTGAAATACATGTTGGCGATGAAAAATAATTACTGCAAAGAATATTCAGCTGAACACAGCACATGTCCAGCTTGATGGTGGAATGCAGACAAAATAAGAGACTGATGATGATTTCAGGCTCTCTGTACATCTGCCCTCAGATCAATACATACCAGCTTACCTGAATTAAAACTCTCTTGGGTCTTTAAAGATAATACACCGTTCGATCTTTAATGTAAGAATTACTATATATAATTAATTTATATATATTAAAATATTGATTAAGTTAGTTGTTTATAACAATATGTGTTAGTTTTTCTATAATACTATTATTTAGTTATGTGAATTGGAACTATGCAATAATCAAAGCCTCCTTAATTAATATAGGTAATTAGTAGGAATATTTTAGGAAAAAATTAAAATTTAGGAGGTAACATCTAGGGTCAAAGTAATTCTTATAGTAAAGATAGGAGGAAATGCTAGATTTATTCTGTCTTTCTATACAGTAGGCATTCAAAATTTCAAAATATCTGAAAAATATTCTGAAGAATACGCATATTCAACGAGTTGTTTCCCATATCCCACCTCTATTAAATGATCTTTTCAAAACTTACCGCAGGAGAAAATTTGAACAGAATAAAAATTTCAGGAAAAACAAATGCGTGTTTTCATTATATTTCAATTGAAAAGCTCAAATAAAATATTTAGATAATTCATAAAAACATCTAGAATAGGATTTTCTTTTTGAAATTCGACATTTTTATTAAAAGAATATTGGATTCCATGATTCATCTCCTTATGCACAACAAGGTAAGTAGATGAGAACATGCGTTTATGTACTATAAAAAAACAATGAATTTCCGACGGAATTTACCAACGGAAAAAATTCCGTCGGTAATTTTCGACGGAAATTCCGTCGAAAAATTTCCCGACGGAATTTCTCTCGGTAATTTAATTAATTATATTATTTTATTTATAAATTATTATTTTAATTTAAATTAAATAATAAATTATTATTACCGACGGAAATTTTCGGCAGAATTTCCTTCGGTAATTTAATTAATTATTTTATTTTATTTATAAATTATTATTTTAATTTATAAATAGTATAATAAAATATTATTACCGACGGAAAATTTTCCGTCAGTAACTTTAATTATTTATTATTTTATAAATAAATTGTTATTTTAATTTATAAATAAAAAATAAAAAATATTATATTAATTTATTTTTTAAAATATTTTATAAATAAATAAAATATATTTAATAAAAATTAATATATATACACGTATATAGATATATATTTATTACCAAATTTAATTTTTAATTTGTTATTAAACAATATTTTATTTTTAATAAATTATTAAATATTAGTAATAAAAATGAAAAATAATTATAATTTAATAATATATGTAATAAAATAATTATTTCAAAATGTCATAAAATAAAATGAAAAATAATTATAATTTAATAATATAAAATGAAAATACTAAATATAATGGATTGTATATGAATATAAAAATTATTTATAAAAAATAATAGAATTATTAATATGTAAATTATATATTAATAATTATAAAATATTTCATAATATATTAAGATTAAATATAATTATAATAATGGGAATTTAAATATTGTAAATATAATAATTTGCAAATAATTTCACAAGGTGTTCGTAGCTCAACTGGTTAAGGCGTCAGACACGCCCCAACAGGTTGCGGGTTCGAATCTCTCCAACGACAAAATTGAAGGCAATTTGTGGGAGCGACACGTGGCGGCACGAGAGAGCGACACGTGACGGATTAAATTTTTTAAATATTTAAAAAAATTACCGACGGAAATTCCGTCGCAAATTTCCTCAGTAATAATATTTTAATATATTATTTATAAATTAAAAAATAATTTATTTATAAAATAATATTATTAAATTACCGACGGAAATTCTTTCGGTAAATCGATTTGCGACGGTAGAATTTCCGACGGAAAAAATTCCGTCGAAAATTCCACCGGAAATCAGTCGAAAAAGTCGATTTTTCGACGGAATTCCGTCGCTAAATTCTGTCGGAAAATCATTGTTTTTTTGTAGTGATGGGTTCATGCATTGCAGAGTTTTATTCCATATCCCTCTTCACACACATTCACTTTCATATTATTTATGTATGGTGATGTTTCTTTTTCTTTCTTTTCAGTCTAGTTGTATTATCTTTTTTTTTTTAAAATAACTTACACGTCCATTATATGATTATATCCTTATGTGAGAGTTCCATCTCACCACGCAAAAAACTAAGAGATATCTGATCTCGACTGATTGTTTGGTGTCTAATCATCTTATTTTTTTGCCACTGCCATTTTCTTTATTTGTAGCCTAACATATACAGTAAAAAATTCATATTTTCTTTAATCCCTAACGTGACATAATTTATCATTCAAGAGTAGTAAAAAGAACAAGGATGGGCAGAGTATTTAGCAAAGTGGACGGAAAGATGAAAACTTAAGCTTACCACTGTATAACGAGAATAACAAAATACATGACAATTATTGTATAAAAAAAAATAATAATAAGACGTTTTTAAATTAAAATAGACTTATGTGATTAAATTCAATCTAAATATATATTAATTTTAAGCCCCTAACAAATTGTATTTATTATGGTGGGTCATGCCCTCGTTATCAGACTTTGTTAACAATCCCTGTCATGTAGAGGTGGTCCCCGGACTCCCCAACGCAGTCCTTTCCAACAATTATTGTTATTTATTTTTTTTTTCTCATAGACAATTAGACAGACGGTGTTTTCTTCAATATTTTAAATAAAAAAAATTAGCAAATGTTGGCAGAAAAATAATAAATTAGTAAAAACTATATATATATACTCCATCCATTCCTAAATATAAAATCTATTTAGGGATGTGAGTTTGTTTCTAATTATAAGACATCTTTTTAATTTTTCTAGACATTTTCCCATATTGTCTCTATTAAAACTCCTCAATATTAAGCAAGTAAAAGAGGGAGTATGTGAATAAAGGTAGATTGTTAGAGTGTTTTAGTAATATCATGTGATTTTAACTAAGTTAACTGACATATTTAATCTAACAAAATTAGAGAAATAAATCTTATATTTAAAAACAGAGGAAATATATATGTGTGTGTGTATAAAAGTTCGTAGTGGCGTGCAGACGTGTTGTTTCAACACATATATACTCCCTTCGGTCCTAAATATAATAAGTAACATATCAAATTTTTTTGTCCAAAATGTAAGAGGTGACATACAAAAGTCAAGGTAATAAATTCATATTTTCCATTTATGCCTTTGTATAGTAGTAAATGCAAGGTGGGGAGAGAAAGTGTGAATAATAAATGAATAAGGGTAAAAATAGAAAGATCTATTAAATCTACCCATAATAAATAATCTCAACATGTTTTAATTTATATGTATAAAAAAGTTGACTATTTCTTATAATAGGGACCAGAGGGAGTAACTCGCGTCAACCTGCTTTATTAACTGTTAATTATTTGACGAGCCTTGTATAAATATAGTTAAATAATCCCTACGTCCCATATTATAAGGTCCAATTTTTTTGAATGACCTTGTCCCATAATATAAGGTTCTATTTGAGTTGATGTGGATAATAAATGCATTTTTTTCAATACTACCCTTAATAAATGTATTATATAAAAAATTGATTCGGCTTTATTTTTATGAGAGGAGAGAGAGATGGCACTCTTATCAAAGCAAAGAAATAAATTTACGGTGTTGCATTTTCTCCCTCCTTTTATATTTTATTCTCTCTCATAACCTTTTTCTCTCACTTCATTTATTCCCCATATATTCTCTTTCCTCCTTTTTATTATTACCCTCTTTCTTATTCTTCCATAAATAAGGGCATTTCTAGAACTAAAGTTGTGTCTCCCATATATTTATTGATTTTTAACTAACTTTAACAGCTTTTTGGGAACACATGATTCGGTTAAAAAGACCTTATAATATAAAACGGACGAAGTATATAAACTATCTAAGTTTGTGATTAAAACAAGGAGTACAACTTACTACACCTCCTCTAAGCAAATAATTTAGACAGTATTTAAAGAAAAACAATACATTTTTAATAAATAATTAACTTATCATATTAATTAGATAGATACTATACTTCCTCAAGTCTTTAATATAAAGTCTCTTTAGCTGATTTACCTATATTAAAAAATTAATTAAATTAGTTATTAATTACTAATAATTTGTGTTGATTTCCTTAAGCCTATTTGGTATGAGCGGAGGGGAGAGGAGGGAAAGTGGGTGTGAGAAACTTTTTAATTAATATTTCTTATTCTTTTATCATATATCTTATATTTCTTAAAATATCATGACCTCACTTTTCCTATTTTTAAAAATTCAATTGATAAAAAATTTCTCTTCCCTCCAAATCCCTCATACCAACTATACATCCTATAAAATCTTAATAAATAAAGTCACTTCCTGAACATTATTGGAGGAGCACCAATTGAGTTAATTTAAAAAGAAGATGACAAAAGTTAGAATTAGTTTTTATATTTATGATCAAGATTAAGAAGATGACAAAAGTTAGAATTAGTTCTTATATTTAGGATCAAGATTAACTCTTTAAATATATCATGTATTTAGAATAGAAGGAAATACTCCCTCCGGTCCTAATTATAAGAGCCAGTTGATTTTTTTGGAAAAATTAAAAATGCAAAATACATCATTATGAATTATTTATATAATTTTTTTCCTCAAAACTAGGTTATTTTACTTATAAACTATCATATAATCTAATTACAGTTCATATATATTAAGATTTATGGGTCTAATTTACTTCCTTAATCTCCTAAAAAAAGGTAACTGGCTCTTAAAATTAGGATAGGAGGTAGTAATATTTATCTCATATTATTGAGACGTTGCGTAACCGATGAAGTGCTGAACCAACTAGAGACGTAATTTGCATGTGTTATCTTCAAAGTTCAAACAAATTAACACGTAACCCTAAATTATTTTCGTCCGCTTCTGACAGGAAGAAAAAAAAATCTTATATACCAAGGTCAGAAATGTTTTCGTTCGGCATATATATTAAGTAAAAATACTTTACCCCTATTTATATATTTATTTAGTGCCTCCAGATAACAGTAAGACTACTATGAGAGAATCCCTCATATAGACCATATCAAAATGAGAATATCTACCGATGGAAGAATATATACTTTGAATTTCCAGAAAATTCCAAAACAGTGTACTACCTAATTATAACTTGAAAATAATGCATGTTTTCTAATTTTTATATAATAATGATAATTTCCACATGCTTAGCCAAGCCAATTCAATGATACAAATATCGATGTCAAACTAAATTTTACCATGCAATCCACTTTAATTATACCCACCACACACAGACAACAAAACACTTGAAGTCCTCAAATAATTGGAGCTTAAATAATGTCCAGATATAAGGTAGGATCGATCCTGAACTATTTATAACAAGAGCATGACGTCATTTCATGAAACATTCAACTGGTTTGAAATGAATTAATCGAATAAACAATGCATGTTTAAATTAAATTATCATGCTGCTAACGGTAGAACTCAGGATAAATTATAAAAATTATCATATATAATATTATTTGATGATAATATATTTTAATAGATGGAACGGAACAGTAGGGAACTTATAGGATTGGTATACCTAAAGAATTTAGGTGAATTGTGTAGTATATGCAATATTATATGCAAAGATTCTTTGCATCTGAAGCATGAAAGCAAGAAGAGTGCGTGATCTTTCTGTCCCTTTTCCGATTTTGATTCACAACTGTTAGGCTCTACGTACTCATACTCACATCAACTTTTGCGAATTATACAAAACCTCTTTTCTCCACCTTAACCACACTCCAATTATTTCAGACCAAGAAAAATAACACTACTCCAATTATTTACCGATACAATCTCTTAGCGCTTAAAGTAATCTAACTACTTAGAAAGTTGAAATTATATCTTTATGATCTATTTCAACGTTTTTATCATATTTAATTTTTTCTAAATTATCAGTGTTGATGATCTCTCAAAATTAATGAAGTAAAAGCGATGAGAGAACACATGAATTAAGGAAGATAATTAGAGTTTTTTTTAAAAAAACATGTCATATTAATTATTAACTCAACTAACTTCTTTAATTTTATGAAATTATATAAATATGTTCCACACCGGTAAAGCCTAAATAGAGTATTCTTATCAAAACAGAATAATATTATTTTTTTATAAATTTAAAACACTCTGCCCATGTATAATCTTTATATAAATAGATAAGCACACGAGAATGTATATTACTCCCTCCAATCCTAAATATAAAACATATTTACCTAATTTGATTATATTAAAAATGCTAGTTAAGTTTTTTTGGACTGAAATTACTTTTTTTTATTGAAAAAAAAGTTAAAGTAATCTTATAATTAGGACCGGAGGGAGTATTATATTTAGGAAGAGATCTTATATTTTAAGATCAAGCTCACCTCTCCAAATATGTATTATATTCAAGACTGGAGAGATATATATCTATATATAGATAGCTTGCTTGTAAAGAAACCAATAAACACACAAATCAAACAATACATCGTTTTCATATGGACCAAGCTTTACTATTTTAGCCAAAAGAAAAACCCCAACCATACTTGCGATCTCATTGAGATTTAAGAATTGCTTGTTCTTACTTATTGTTGCTTAATTATTACTCTAGTAATAACCTCGATTCCGCAAAAGCTTGTTGTTCCCCCTTACCATCTTCAAAGTAATCATTCGGTGATTACTGTTACTCTCATTCTAAAAATTGTCACTATATGACATGCCTAATAAATTTAATACACTGTCACGAGCCACATGTGGAAAAATTATCATGAAATAAGGACATTATATAAGATGTTATTTTTTCCAACTCGAAAGAGAAGACTACAACTTTTAGGAGTGATGTTCTCTCAACGACTCAAACAAATGCTCTTATGTTATTTTTACATTTCTAAAATCACAATCTTAGGCTAACCCTATGCAAGAAAACCGATGCTTATATATGACGCACAAATCCACTATCAAATAATGCAAAGGAGCAGCAAAATAAGCAAAAAGACAATAAGCATCCGAAAAAAAGTGATTGGCCTGTAGTTTGATCATTCCTATAAACAAACAATAATCGTACTGCCCATTTGGGTAGTGGGACAGTTGCTCCACCATAAAATAAAAAGTATCCATGCTACCAATTAAGAAATAATTGTTATATTGTATATCTTTGAACTTTTTATATTCACAATAATGAGTGCATGTATATATATATATACACATGCATGCATAATGCTGATGGAAGACGGTATAGAAAAATGAAAAAGTTAAGTGTTATTATAATGCAGATTCCGTACATGCACACATTTTTATATAAAAATGTGTGCCCCTATCCCTTCCAATAAAAAAATATAGAGATTTAGTATATATAGTTTAACTTAATACAGATCATTCCTTACCCTCCGGTGCCACTCAATTCTTATAAATATAATTCTGTTATGGCTCACTTCTTGAATATTCATTCTATGTATGTAACCTGTTCCTTATAGCTTATATCAATTTTAATATTAATATTTATAGTTTTAAATGATTAACATTGTAGGGACTAAGATACAAGTAGTTACAATAAAAGAAGATTAAAATTTAATTGGGTCAAAATTATAAGGATCGAATGGTAATGAATTAAAATTTTGAAATGAAAGTACAATTGAACCAAAACTATAAGAATAAAAAATTTAATTATTCTAAATAATAAAAAACATGTGAAGGCGGATAATTTTATTTAAATTCCATACACCTCAAAAGTTTAAAGTAAAAAACGTGTAAAGGCGGATAATTTTATTTAAATTCCATACACCTCAAAAGTTTAAAGTAATTAACTGCTCGGTTTTAGCCAGTGATAAAGCCATAAAGACGATAATGCATTGGACAATTTTCATTTATTGTTAAATGTGAACCGAGATTAGCATCACTTTTGAATATCGATTGATAACCACTCACTCATTAATCGACAAACAATAAGCCGTACTTCAAGCTATACACACACATATATTATATGGATGCATATATATATATATATGTTTATAAATATCAGGTCAAAGGTCTAGGTATTATGAACAAGGTGTTATGTGGAACCCGTATTGTCTATGTTAGATTAGATAGATAGATAGATAGAAAGTTACGTCTCTCTTGCTATTTAGAAAAATGCCAACCCTTTTCTTGTCCTTATCCTGTAATTTAATAATGCGTGATTAGATTGTGACCATTAGACTAGAGTCGGTGGGAATATGCATATACAACCAATCATTTAAAACTTAGAAATTTAATTAGAGCTGTTAAATAACTGCAAGTATCGATCTGTCCAATGGGCGGGTTCAGTCGAAAAGGTAAACTCTCTGTTTCTTTACCAATATATATTAGTTTAATTCTACATACCTACCAGCGCCACAAATTGAGAAGGTTGTATTAAAATATCTTCTTACATGACTAATAAAAACTTCGTTATTATTAGATCCAATGAACAAAAGATATAATATGTGGCCAGCGATTTATTTGGTACATGCTAGCATACGGCAGCATATTTGTTTTTATATTTTTGAACAATATATGAACTTCCACTTATTGCAAGTTCAGAATATTAATGCTGGATATTTTTCCAGTGTTTGGATGTGAGAGGATGTCATAAGTTCACATTGGAGAGATTTCCTTAAAAGAATTAAAGACTTTATAAGACTTTGATTTCCCAATCCAACAACTTTCTTTCGGGGTATGACTCTCTTAAAGGCTTGTGTTTCTCACAAAAAATTAAGGAAAGACCAACACTAGAAGGGAAAATTCTTGAAAACAGTATAACATTTGTACTATTTCATTTTATAATGTCTTTTTTTGTACTTTCATTCATAAATATAAAATTTAGTTGACTTTTTTTAAGAGAAATTAAGGATGCTAAAGACAATTATTCATAACGTATTTTGTGTATTATTAGATCATATGTTAGCTTATAAATAAAATAAACTAATTTAGAAAAAAAATTCAAAAAAATCAATTTAATTCGGCATATATTCCATCCAGTTTTTCTTCCATTCAAACGCAGCCTTAAGGATTTTGGCTAAACGTGATGTGCTTTAAAATTCTTAACTTCAGCATACTCGGAATTTAATTGCATACAAATATGGATGAATGGTTAATAATTATCCAAGGTCAGCATTCGATTAGAGCTGGAAATTCGGGCGGGCCGGACTTAAACGGGCCAAGCCCGTGAACAAAAATACACCATTTTATTGAAGCCCGGCCCTTAAGAGGTCGGGCTCGGGCCGGCCCGACGGGCTTTTACTCTTTTTTTTTTTTAAAAAAAAGTGAAGGGCTTTAACTTTCTTTGATCAATGAAATTGCACTGCGAAAAAATTAAAGAAACAAAGATGGGTAATTGAATATAAATTGTGCAGCAAAGTCAAGTGACATAATTTGTCAAAAATGGTATATATAAAACTTAAAAGGGAAGAACATGCTAAATTTATATGGTTTTTTAATTAACAATAGCAAATTGGGCAATGTTACACAAATAATTAATTAATTATTAGATAAAGACAACAAAAACAAAGATACATCACAATTCAAAAAATGAAATTAAATAGAACAGAAAAAAGTAGTGACATGAAATAGTCGTTCATTACTCCAAATATTAGACAATCAAAAAACAAGGGACCAAACATAAATAAAAAACATAAATACGATCCATAAGTAGCAAGTCTAGAATTAGAAGTCATACACCACATCTAGAAGTCATACATCACAACTACATAGAATATTAGAATATTCCATAAGGACACAATGTCCACATGACACAATACATTTAAAAAAACTAGTTCACAAACTACAAAATAAACCAATACATAATAACATAGTACAATTTGCCTTTTTAATTTTTATTTCCTGAAAAAAAATTCTTAGACGGGCTTAAACAGGCGGCCCGCGGGCCGGCCCGTCAAAGCCCGCGGCCCGACGGGCTATCTCGTTTAAGCCCGTTCCCTTTTTTTGCCCCCAAAATCAAAGCCCGGCCCTTCTCGGGCTTGGGCTTAAAAGGGCCGGCCCGACGAGCTCGACCTGAATTCCCAGCTCTACATTCGATGCTCATCGCAGTGATAAGAAATCACTGCAATGAAATCTGAACCATCCAAAATTTAATATGGAATGTCAAGATTTAAAATTTTTAATTGACTATTTTTTCAATGAAAAATTTAGTTTTTTTTAAAAAATGATAGTTATAAGATTAACTTTGTTTTTTATTATGTATCCATTAAGATAAAAAACTATTAAAAATATTAAAATAAATTAAATCAAATCTGAACCATTAAAATGAATCTAAATAGTCCAGATTAAGATGAGAAACCTCTTGCTCATATTTGTGATTAGTATGGAATGTGAATCTATCCCACATTCTGGACTATTGTTGTTTAATGTGAGATTGACCCTCTCAACACACAAAGCTCATCCTTCTAAATATAAGATGAACTTAATTTTTTCTGTGCATATTAAGGAAGTTAAATAGAACATGTAATTTAACATATGTTATATTTAATTAAATTATATGTTAATTTATAGTTTAGATAATTATAAGTATATATATTTATTCGCTCTTGTTGAGTCCAGCATTGGCAGCTACTGAACCCACCATGTTGGGCACCCCCAGGGCCCCTCTCGAGGTCACCCAGGTATTGGCAAGCCCAACTCAGGTATTGTAGCTCGGTTGGGGGCCGCTCTCGCAGACCCGACCCAATGCTGCAGCATTTGTGGGAGGAGGCCGTGTCATTGGCACACCCACGGGTTCGATCTCCCAACCAAGCACTTTATAGGCATTCTAGATGCCTCGCTTATCACCACTTGAGCTGCAGCTCAAGTGGTGATAAGCGAGGCATCTAGAATGCCTATAAAGTGCTTGGTTGGGAGATCGAACCCGTGGGTGTGCCAATGACACGGCCTCCTCCCACAAATGCTGCAGCATTGGGTCGGGTCTGCGAGAGCGGCCCCCAACCGAGCTACAATACCTGAGTTGGGCTTGCCAATACCTGGGTGACCTCGAGAGGGGCCCTGGGGTGGCCCAACATGGTGGGTTCAGTAGCTGCCAATGCTGGACTCAACAAAAAGGCGCTTTTTGAGGAGAGCACAGCAGTATACTATGCTCCCCAAATGGGCCCCCGCTGCCACGGTACTGGGCCCCGCATTACCCAGAGGTCCAATGCTCTCTCAGGCTTCTTCCCCAGGCTGCAGCCCTAGTGGGATTCGAAGTCGAGACCTCTGGGATATCACCCCCCTAAGGGGATGGCCTTTACCACTTGAGTCTCAAGAAGTTATTCATTCTATGAAGACGATGACAGGAAAGAAAGGCTTTATGACAATCAAGATTGATCTGGAAAAGCCGTATGACCGTATTAATTGGGCATTTGTGGTGAATTGCCTTCGTGAAATTCATCTTCCAGAAAACGTAATATCTTTAGTGGAGAATTGTATTTCATCTCCAACAATGCAGTTATTATGGAATGGTAGCAAATCAGAAGTTTTTCTCCCATCTAGAGGCATTAGGCAAGGTGATCCTCTTTCTCCTTATCTTTTTGTTATGTGTATGGAGAAACTTGCTCATTTGATTCAGGAGGAGATCGAAAGTGGTGATTGGAGGCCTATCAGGCTTAACAAAGATGGGCCGCCTATCTCTCATTTATTCTTTGCGGATGATTTGATGATCTTTGCAGAAGCTAGACTCGAGCAGGTTCATGTTATTAAGGAGTGCCTGAATAGGTTTTGTACTGCCTCTGGTCAAAAGGTTAATGCAGCGAAAACTAGAGTTTTCTTTTCGAAGAGTATAAATCATAATATTAAGAATCAATTAAGTGAATCTTTGGGGTTTACTATGGCGGCTGATTTAGGGAAATATTTGGGAGTCCCTCTCCACCATGAAAAGGTTACGAAAGCAACATACCAATTTGCTGTCGATCGTGTTCGTCAAAGGTTAGCAAATTGGAAGTGTAATTCGCTATCTCTGGCAGGTCGTCATACTTTGATTAAATCTGTTGTTATGGCTATTCCTAATCATTTAATGCAGACGACTCTCATTCCGATTAGTTGTTGTGATAAGATTGACAAAGCTGCTCGGAACTTTCTTTGGGGAACATATTTGGAGAAGAAAAGGGCTCATCTATTATCATGGGATAAAGTTTGTACGCCTAAAGGGACTGGTGATCTGGGATTGCGTCATTCTACTCTCTAAAATCAAGCTTTAATGATGAAGGTGGGATGGGGTTTAATGATTAATCGCGATGCTCTATGGGCAAGAGTGATTCGAAGCAAATATAAATGTAGGGGGGATCTAATCCCGCAAATTAAAATGGAGTTGAAGGGGTCCAGAATTTGGAGTGGCATCAAGACTATTTGGCAGAATATGGAAAAGGGTATGGAGGTGGTTCATCATCAAGGAGGCCCTAGAGTACGTTGGCAGTATGAACGGAGTGGCTTATTTACTGTAAAGTCCGCTTATTCTTCTCTTATTAATCCCCCTGAGGAAGGTACCTCTCATTGGAATAAAGTTTGGAAGATTCAAGTTCCACAGAGGTGTAAAATGCATATGTGGCTCTCTATGCATGATCGCCTTCTTACGAATGAGTCTCTTTTCATGCGTCATATTCATCGTGATGGTTGCTGTAAAATCTGTCCGTTGCTAAAAGAATCAACAATCCATGTGTTGCGAGACTATATGCGCGCTAGGGAGGTTTGGTTGAATCAGGGAGTTCTGGCTTCTGATTTGTTTTTCTTGAAGAGTGATCTCCAAACTTGGTTGAGGAGAAATATTACGAGCTCTCGTAAAGGTCCAAGTGGGATGTGGAATGCGTTGTTTTGCATTGCCTGCTGGCTTATTTGGAGGAGGAGAAATGAATATGTGCACCAGAATATTCTCTCTAGTGTGCATGAAGGGGCAGCAGAGGCAAAAGGGATAGCGAGCTGTATGGTGAAGGCGTTGAAACTTAACCAAGGATTAAGAGGTAATTTTTTACAAGTTTCGGCTAATAATCAACGGGATTTATATGATGTTATTGTCCATGTGGATGGTGCCTTCTCATGTAACCTTCATAAAGCAGCTTGTGGGGGTTTTCTGGAAAAGCCTGGAGGTGAGCTGCTCGAAGGCTTTATTTGTGGCATCGAGGGGAGTACAAGCTTTCACGCAGAAGTGTGGGGTTGTATATGGGGACTTTGTCGTGCATGGGAGACTGGTCTTCGGAGGGTGAAATTATTCTGTGACTCTACAGAGGTGATCAACTGGGCTCGGGAAGATAACATAGATCTTCATGAGGATAAAGATTTAATATCAGTGCTCCATAATTTGCTTAATCGGGATTGGAATGTTCAGTTACAGTGGATGTGTAGAGAAGAAAATGAGGAAGCAGACTTTCTTGCGAAGCTGGGTCTCGATCGTGGTTTGGGTATACATATTTTGCCCAAGGAAACTTTGATGGAACTGTTGAATAGCAGAGGAGTTACGTGACCTCTTTCTTTGTTTTGTTGTTTGTAGCCTTTGTTTTATTCATGTTGTTGTTGTTTTTTAATTTCCATCATTATCAAAAAAAAAAAAACTAGTTAGTTGATGACTCTCCATATTTAGTAGAATTTTAGCAATATTTTATTGTATTTGAGAAGTTATCAATTCAAAAAATTAAGATATTTTGTTGGGATTTGATAAGATATCAGTTTGACATATTATTTGGGGATTTTATTTTTAAATATCATATCTTAAATAATTGAGATAGAAAAGTTAAATCTAGAAAAAAAATATTTGAAAAAGGAAATAATAATATTTGATTATGTGATTTCCTCTTTTGTATTGTCTTGACAGCCACTCATGCAATGTAATCAATAATCAATGTGGACATTAGGAAAGAAAGAGGATGATAATAAATTCATGATTGGTTCACGTAGAACAAAGGGAAAAAAGAAAGAATTGGGAGCCACTGCACAACACATATCACAATGGAATTGTAATAAAAGGGGAGACCTAATTGCAATCTTGGACACTTCCTTCATCTATTCATATACACACGCCGCACGAAAACAAGGAAAGGAAGGGGTGCATCACTATTGACCCTTATTCTTCACCTTGAAGTCAATTTTCATTTGGCTTCACAGTTTTTTTTTTCTTTTTCTTTTTTTTTTTTGTATAAAGGACAATTTTCATTAAAAGATAAAATGTATTACAAAGAAATAAGCGGTTAAATAAAATTAAAATATTGTCCAAAAGCTAAAGAACAAGAATTCATAAACATAGAAAGATCTTGATTTGGTATGGAGAAAAAGTTAAAGCTGCCAAAGACTTGTAATAGTTTCTAAATATCAACACCTATAACATCATTCCGATTCATTGAGAGATGATGTATAGCATATATACAAGCCGAAGAAACCAAAGTAAGAGATTGTTGAGGAAGTAGAAGACCACTTGAGAAGATCCATTAAAGAGCTACTCGCAAACATCTCATGTAAAAAGAAGATGCTTGAAATTTGATGTTTTTCCATTGAAAAGCTTGTAACAATACCTAATCAAAGAAGATTTGCATATTACATGTCAAATTAAACCAGACCTAGATCGAAATTTATGGGCAAGCACACACCAAGATTTTGAACCGATTAAGGTTGAAGGATCAACATGGTGAGTTAGATGGTGACTAGAATAGATAACTTTTGTGGTCTTAATTTGAGAATTGAAGACTAGGGAGCTAAAAGAAAAAGCTTGTCTAAACTGGTCCAAGAGTGTGAGAGGACGAGATTTAGAACCTTTATAAAGAATTGAGTTTCTCAACCACCAAAGATGATTGAGAAGAATAATGATCTTCTTCATTTCATCATCCAATCCATTCTAATGAAGTTGAAGAAATGATCAATAGAGCCATTCTTTAAAGGAATGAAAGTCACTCCAAGTTGGCCTGATGGAAAGGGTGCTCCACCAAACAGCCTGAGCTAATGAGCATAGAAAGAATAAATGCTCCATAGTTTCATCTTTATCACAACCAAAATGGCATAGGTAATGAACCCATATGTAGCTTCACAGTTTTCAGATTCATCTTCATCAGTTATCTGCGTACGGAAAGAGGAAGAGAATTAATTGTACATGTTCTTCTACTTATTTTCCTTATGATGTGGGATTCTAAACTCCTATATGTTGAGATGATTTTGATAGAACCCATGTGTAGCTAGTTTTCTTTTACAACCTAGAATACAGTGAATTTGTTTATGACTTAAATATTTTTCCCACTTATTAGTTATGCTTAATTTTAATTCAGTTTATTTAAACTTGTTTTTGCTGATTATTGTTTAGTGATTGGCCACAATTGAACATATTTTGAGAATTTAGAATTGAACTCAACGGAGAAAATTTTAAATAGACATTGAGATTAAATAAATTGGAATTAGATTTTAATCTAATTTGCGTTTGAGATAGACGTATAGCTAAGAGCTCTGTATAATCAAATTAGAGTGTTACTAATATAAACTGTATCTAGTTAATTTGTGTAAGACATTATATAATTAATCTAGTAAGGATATAAGTGGACAGATAGTCATTTATAGACACTAAAGCTCTAGATTAGCTGATTAAATTAAAGTATAATTAATTTAGTGGGAATAAAATCTAAGAAGCAAACAAGGGATTGGTGACTCTAAGTTGTTCATTCAACTCTTGAATTTAAACTATGTGGAAGTTTGTGTTTTTTATATCTTAGTTAATTTTTCTTCATTCATTCGAAATCAGTTCTGTTTTGATCAACTTAAACAAAAATGAGAGGTTTAATGCCTAATTATTAATTATCTTCAGTGTCTGTAGGATCGACCTTGATTCACCAAATTACTATTTCCACAGCCCATATACTTGCAGAGTTTAGTAGCATCATTACTTAATCCATGACAATTTACAATTGTAGGGCTTGTTTGTAACGTAAGATTTGGAGGAAAAGGGAGAGGAAGAAAATTGTTTGTGAACTGAATTTAAAAAAATTGGGTTGTAATTGTTAAAAAAAATATTAAATATAAGATTAAAGAGTAGATCATTTTATTTTTTTTGCCAACAGATTAAAGAGTAGATCATGTATCAACCCATTTCCCCTCTTCTCATACCAAACAGCTGTAAAGAAGTACGGATCATAAACCATACCAATAAATGGATTGTCTCCATTATTTAATATTTTTACATATATATATATATAAGATTTAATTTACTTTTTTTAAAAGATTAATATGTTACTTATATTTGCTGAAATTTTTTTTTCTAAATTATATTGTTTGATTTATGATCTAACATATGATGCAATAACATATAAACATCGTATGTCACGTTAAAGTGCCTTATTTAACTTCCTTAATTTTTTTTTAAAAAATCAATTAAATCTTACATTAAAGAGCAATGAATCACTTCTAATTTTACAATTTTAATGTATCACCACAGTCGTCATGTTAAAAGATAAGGCTATATGTCACTAAACAAAAGTTTCTAACAAACCAACTTAAGTCTAGCGCAAGGATTTGCCCTATAAGAAAATATGCTCATATATCTAGCATCCCATACAATGCTTTGATCATAATTGCTTCCCATAAAAAATAAATTTACTTGAATCTCCTCATCTATCGCCTTCTATGGAAAGTAACAATCCAATTATGCACGTTAATATCTCTAGTTTTTTTGACACAGCCAAAATGGGATATGGCTCGTAACTCGTAAGGGTTTCAATCAGATCACAATAGAATTTTCCAACAAATATTAATTGCCCTTGAGGAATAGCCAAGGGTTCAACTTCTGCACGCTAAGGTGATAACCAATATATTCAGTAAATTTCTTTATACTTCCTCCATCCCATATTATAAGGTATTTTTAACTGAATCACGTGTTCCCAAAAAACTGTTAAAGTTAGTAAAAAAGTAATAAATATATGGGAGACACAACTTTATTTTTAGAAATGCCCTTATTTATGGAAAAATAAGAAAGATGGTAATAATAAAAATGAGGAAAGAAAATATATAGGGAATAAATGGAGTGAGAGAAAAATGTTATGAGAGAGAATACAATATAAAAGGAGGGAGAAAATGCATCACTGTAAATTTATTTCTTTGTTTTGATAAGAGTGACATCTCTCTCTAGTCTCCTCTCATAAAAATAAAGCTGAATCAATTTTTTATATAATACATTTATTAAAGGTAGTATTAAAAAAATGTATTTATTATCCACATCAACTTAAATAGGACCTTATATTATAGGATAATATCATTTAAAAAATTGGATTTTATAATATAGGACGGAGGAAGAAGTAAGTTTTAACGCATTGCCACCGTATCTCAAATAATTAATGTAACATTTACTCCCAAATACACTTTTAAGTACACTTAATCAACTTAACTCATAATATAAACGCTAACTATGTTGGAAAAGGAATTAACTTAATAAAATAACTAACATAGTTAGAAAAAGATCTTTCCATAATATTTATATATATTTCAAACCTCAATTACAATCTCTGTCATCACAATATAACTTCCTTCCCAGTACAATAACAGAGAATTTCATTATGCATGATTAAACTCCACACATCATTCTCAAAATACCATACCATAATAGGTATTATATAATAATTTTCCCCCAGAATAATAACAAGGTTCAGCGGAAGCATCATACAAAATATGATCCTAAATGTGGCAATACCTCCTGTCCTTCTGGTCCAGAATATCTCACGATATCAGTGAGAAGTTCCCGGATCCTTCCCTTGACCTCCTACTTCGCTCCTAGGACCTGCAAAAGTGAGATCAACGGGGGTAGCCCCAAACGCAACCACTGACTACTCATCTAAGTGCAGTGTGTGCTAGCAAGGTGTCCAGTGGAATACATACATATATATCAATTCAGAAGCATGCTCAGGTATTCACATATAATGCACGTCTTATTCCCGAAATCTCTTTTCATCGTTTATAATTGTGGAATAACCCATCACAATTCATCCTCAAGAATAGTATATATATAATTGATAATTACAGACAACCCAAACAAATCTTACTAGAAATGTTGGGAAAACATGTGGGACCAGTCGGGACCTTCCACCCGCCCCTGATCACCACGGTACAGCTCACGAGGGACTTTCTACCCTCCCTGAATAGTACCACAGATTAGAAGGATCTCTGTCCTTTCTGAATCTGTGAGGGGCGATCTCCCCTCTTTCGTCTTTCTCCCCTTTTATTTCTCATAATATATCAATTAGTCCCTGTGGCGCAACAGGGTACCTCATCACGTGATGGCACAATTTCCAATTCACCGGTGTCACATCCTCAAATAATTTCTCACAAACACATAGATATGCAACACCACAATCAGGCACCAGGCCTTCCAGTATTTTCATGATATACATATATATATGAAATAGTTTCCAAAATCATATATATTTCAGTTCCAAATATTTCAAATCACAAATTTATGCCATTTCAAAATAATATTCCACAGGACATTATATTATGAAAAATATTAATATTTCAAGATCTCATTTTCATATCTCATCAATCATCAATTGATAATCATATCTCAACTCTTATTCAAAACCTCATCTCCATATAACATCATAATTATCAAATAATTATATTTTAAATTACTTACTAACACCACACACACACATAAACAAGCAGAAAGCGGTTACCTGATAGCTGGCACCAATCTCACAATAGTGCAGCTCCCCCGTGCTAACTTAGTGCAATTCAAGCACTACACAACCATACATACAATCACAATTAATTATTTATCTAACAATTTCACATGTTGGAAAATAAATTATTTACTACCATTTCTTTGCCCTTACTTATTTTAAATTTCTATTTAACATGTATTCTCCCTTTCCATCTCTAAAATTTATCTCTACTCCATTTATACATATATCCAAAATATTAATCTTTCCAATACCCATTTATTTTAAACCTTAACATCTAATAATCCCCATAATTCATTACCAATTCCAATTTATAAAATTCAAGCCTAACATATCCCCTTTTCCAAATCAAGGCCTACACCAAATTTAATTTAATTAACCTCATTAATATTTTTGTTGGGCATAAACTATCCCCTTAAATTCATAATTACACATTTACCTACACAATATCCCACTTATCCAAAACTTTAATCCACCAATATTTTTTTGGGTCCAAATTCTAGTCAAACCAATCAATTAAATCTCCTCATATGACCTTAATAAACATCTAAAAATAATCAATTTAATTATTAGCACCTCAGATCATCAAAAGTCCTAATTTCTAAAATATCTACAAATCCAAAAATTCCCAATAATTAGAAAAACCTCCAATAATGAAAAATATATTAAAAGGAACTTATAATCAAGGTCCAAACTTCAATTTATTAAGCTTATGACTCCCAGAAATACCAATTTAGACAAAGCCTAATTTTTCAAGTATAGCAAAACGAAAAACTAAAGACATAGGGATGTAGAGGAGACTTACGGGATTCAAAAAATGTGCTTATTTGGCCGAAAAACTTACTATTCCTATGCTGACGGACTCTGATAAGTCCAGTGATAGGAATATATATATGGTGGAAAGAGAGAGCAAGAGAGAGAGACGTGAGTGAGAGAGAGAGAGAACGTGAATGAAGAAGGAATGAGTGATGAAGGTGCGTGTGTGTATATTTTTTTTTTATTACAATAGCACTAACTATTGATTAAGAAACCAATAGCTTCTCCTGCTCCACTTGAGCAGCAATAAAATCTGGAACCTCATGGAAGCTTACTAATCCAGCACCTATGTCAAAGGCTCTCTTTGCCAACAAATCAGCCGACGTGTTAGCCTCCCTCCTGCACCAACAAATCTGAACATCCCAATCCCTTGTAATCATAGATTTTATGTCCAAGAGAACATGACAATCATCATAGAAATCATCAGAAACATCCTCCAAGCTTTGCACAGCCTCCAAACAATCCGTCTCTATCACTACACAACGTGCTCCATGATCCCATGACCATCTTAACCCCATAAATATGCCCCACAACTCTGCCAGAAAACTCCCCCCCTTTCCGATGTTGAACATAAAACCTCCTTTCACCTCACCCTTCCAATCACGTAGAATTCCTCCACAGGCTATGTCTCCTGTTCCACTCCGGTGAGATCCATCCGTATTCATCTTTAATACTTCTCTACCCGGTGGCCTCCATGAAATCACTTCATTACTAACATTCAACTGATGGTAAACTCGATCAACACCCCACGAAATCCAAGCACGTGACTTCCCCACGATAGCTGAAGGGGATGTCTCAGAATTTTGAAACACCCTATGGTTTCTAGCCAACCAAACATGATAACAAATTACCGAAAACAGCAAACTCCACTTAACACCATGCACCACAACATTTGACGTTAAGTTTACCTCCAACCACTTCCTAACCTCTATCTCATTGAAAAAGGTCATCTGGGATGTGCATGGAACAACACGCTTCCATACTTCAATGGCTTTGGGACAGTCACGTAGCACATGCATGACATTCTCTATAACATCAGGGCAACAAATACAATCCATAGAATCTGATAGATCCCTGTTAAATCTTGTTTCATTAGTCATTATCCTATTCTTAGCAACAAGCCACAAAAAATTCTTACATCTCTGGGGTATGTTTAACTTCCATAATTTCTTCCATATCCATCTATTATCCTCAGAATGGGGCCCAAGTTGACTATAATAAGCAGACCGAACAGAAAACATACCTGATGAGTTGTGAATCCACATAGGAATGTCTTCTTCATGTGGAACTCGAACTTGGATGACAATATTATTGACAATACTCTGAGGCAAATATTGTCCAAATTTATTGACATCTCACTCTCCTTGTTCCGTGAAAAACTGAGACACCTTCATATCTAATAAATGCTTCGGAATATCTGCAACCTTAACATCCAGTAACTTAATACCCTCAGGCATCCATACATCCTTCCAGAACTTAATTGAAAGACCATTCCTTATACTCCACTTCAAACTAGAGGCGAAATTGTCCCATATTCCACACACGCCTTGCCATGCCTTAGAACCTTTCCTAGTTTTTAAGACATGTGGCATAATATTAGATCCACAACCATATTTCTCACGCATGAGGCGAACCCATAAGGTATCACGCCTATGCAATAGACCCCAACCTAGCTTCATCATATAAGCATTATTTTGCAACTTTGCTTTACGTAGGCCAAGTCCACCATCTTCTTTACTACGACAAACTTTGTCCCAAGAAACCAAGTGCATCTTTCTTATAGAAAGTTGGCCACCCCATAAAAACCTTCTACATCTTTTATCTATCTCAGAACATGTCGACTGGAGGAGAGGAACTGTTTGCATTGTGTATGACGGAATTGATGAAACCACTGACTGTACCAGAGTATGTCTAGCAGCACTAGACAATGAGTTAGCCTTCCAGGAAGAGAGTCTCTTATCCATCTTATCCAGAATATCATTATAAGTAACCTTAGTAACCTTTTTATGATGCAAAGGAACACCAAGGTACTTACCTAAGTCCGCACAAGGAGTAAACCCCATGAAATTACTTATCTCTTGAACTCTTCTATGATTAATAGTCTTGGAGAAAAAAATTCTAGATTTAGAATTATTCACCTTCTCCCCTGAAACTTCACAAAAATCATCCAAACAGGCTTTCAAAATTGCTGCTTGTTCTAAGGAAGCTTCTGCAAATAAGAACAAATCATCCGCAAAGAACAAGTGAGACACATAAGTCCCATTTTTCCTCAAACGAAATGGCTGCCAGTTATCCTCTTCAACTTCCTTTTGAATAAGATGAGCAAACTTCTCCATCAAAATAACAAACAGGTACGGAGATAATGGATCACCTTGTCTCAGGCCCCTAGATGGCTGAAAACTCCTCCCTTTCTCCCCATTCCACATCAATTGCATTCTAGCAGTGCTAATACACCATTTGATGACATTAATAACATTTTGAGGAAGGCGTAACTCCTCTAAACATTTCTCTAAAAACACCCACCTCACTCGATCATAAGCCTTCTCAAGGTCAATCTTGATCGCCATAAATCCCTTTTTACCAGTCTTTTTTCTCATGGAATGAATCACTTCCTGAGCTACAATAATATTATCCGTTCCCAATCTCCCAGGCACAAAACTACATTGATTGGGGGAAATAATCTTTGGCATAATTCTTCTCAACCTTGTTGCTATCACTTTCGTTAGAATTTTGTAGACCACATTACACAAGCTAATTGGTCTAAAATCTCTTATCGTCTCTGGATGATTAGACTTTGGAATCAACACAATGTTGGTGTCATTGACTTTACTGATCTCATCACAATTACAAAACATATTCCTGATCTTATCTATAATAGACTTACCCAATATCTCCCATTAACTTTGGAAAAATAAAGGATTAAGTCCATCCGGTCCCAGGGCTTTTAAAGGACCCATAGCAAATAATGCATGTTTCACCTCCAAATGAGAAATATCCCTTCCAATCATTAAAATATCACTATCAGGTAAAGTAGGAAAAGACATACCAAAACTCAAATAGTTTGTGGTTGCTCCTTCCTCTTCATAGAGCTTCTCATAAAATTTGGATCCAATCTGTCTTATCTTCATCTCATCATATTCCCACTCACCCTCTTCATTGCGAATTGCCTCTATTTTATTTCTCCTTCCCCTACTATTCGTCATAGAATGGAAATATTTAGTATTTTTATCCCCCGCCGTATACCAGTTGCAACGGGACCTTTGTAGCCACATGATCTCTTCCTGAACAAGAACTTCCTCCAACTGAACCCAAAGATTCTCCCGCCTCTTCTCTAACTCCGTATCATCTCCACCTCTCCCCAACTTTCTATTAACCTCATCTAAGCTTCTTAGTAATGAAGCTTTATTCTTATTTACACACCCAAAAACATTCGTATTCCATTCACTTATATTCCCCACAAAATTCTTCACATTATCCTCCCACTCCTTAGATGGACACCACGATCTCTTCACCACTTCTCCAAACTCAACGTGAGTTACCCACGGAGCAAAAAACCTAAAAGGTTTAATCCCCTTATTTCCTTCTCTAACCGTATCCATTTTAATCAATAACGGACAATGATCAGATTTGAATTTTGGAAGGTGAACTACACTAGCTTTAGGAAACTGATTCAACCAATTAGGAGATACCAACACTCTATCAAGTTTACTTGATACTCCTTTTCTCCCCCATGTGAAACGAGGACCCACTGCATCCAATTCACATAAAGAATCTTCTGCCACCCACTCCCTAAAACGCCAATCTGGGGCCACCTTATTTCTAGCCAATGACTCACGTTCTCCTGACCTTAGAGTAGCATTGAAATCACCACAAAAACACCACTTTTGGACTTCATACCTCCCCACATGCGATAACTCTTCCCACAATTCTCTGCGACGTTGAAAGTTAGGACTACCATACACAACAGATATCCCCCACTGGCTCCTCTGGCCTTCTTGAAAAACTCCATGTAACACCTGATCATGTCGATGAAGAGCTCTAAAACCCACAACCAACTCCCAAAAACACCATATACCTCCCCCAAAACCTGTTACTTCTACTATTGCCATTTCATCAAAAGCTAATCTTCTTCTTAATGTATCAGCCTTTTCACCTTTTTGCTTTGGCTCAAGAATAGCCAAAAATTGAAACTTATGTTTTTTCTTCAACTCCAATAGTAACGGAACAAATGCCTTCCCTCCAACTCCTCTAGCATTCCAAATAAATAATTTCATCATCATAAAAAAACAATAAATAATGATGAGATTAAAGGCACAAGATATAATCTTTTCAACTAGAACCAGAGGGCTCATCACGCCCATATTGAATACCCACATTATCCTCTAGCACATGAGATAATGGGTTGTCTCTTATAATTAAAGACCCTTTCTTTTTTCCTCCTGGGTCCATAGGAGTATCCATACCTTTCCTTAAATCATTCGTAGTGCTTACTTGCTTCAACGTCTTTGCATGTTCTTTTAATTGCATCTCACTTACTTTCTTCAATTTCAAGTCCACCACGTCTTGCTCCATGTTCAAAGAATTGGACTCTAAATGGCCCATTTTGCTTTTAACAGCCAAGTAAGCTTCCATTGGGCTTGGCACAACGTTAATACTCTTCTTTTGGCCCACTAACTTATTTATTTTTAATTCTTTTTTCTGACTCCTATTAAAACTCTTTCCTCCCATTAATTGCCCATTAAAAACATCATTGGCTGGCACGTCATTAATGCTTGACTCTCCTATTTCAAAGGAATCCAAATTATTCTCTGTATTCAAAGCTGAGAAACGAGATCCCATATTGTAGGCACGATTTCCTCCCCCATCACCACGTAAATCTCGCCCTTTCCTATCTTGCCTACCCTGAATTTTTGACCTCCAATTTCTCTGTACCACCATCCATCCACCAAACGCCGCCTCATCCTTTTCGTCCTCCGCCGTAGCATCTTGGTTTTCCCCGATCACCATACCAGAACAGTTCACCCCTTCTGCTGTCAAGTTACATCTCTCTGTATCATGGCCATATTTCCCGCACTTAAAACAAATCAAATGGAGCCCTTCATACTCTATCTTCTTCTCCACCCCATTCACCTTAATACTTGGCAACAATGGTTTTGACAAGTCAAGCTTCACACAGACTCTAGCAAACCGTCCTTTCGACCTGTTCAACGTATTCTTATCAACTCGAAGGACTTCTCCTATCTGACTACCAAGAACGTACAACACACCGCGATCATAATAGTCAAGAGGGAGACGAGCTATACGAACCCAAGCAGCAATATGAGACACCTTCTCTCCTTCTGAATGGAAATCAGATCTCCAAGGTTGTACACTAATATAGTGATCAAAAATAAGCCACGGTCCTCCCGATAAGGCCATCTCATAAATGGATTCTCTCTTACAATTAACCAAAAAGAAGCCAGAGCCGATGTCTATTGTATCAACATCCCCCCAGAGTTGCATCAACTTCTTAGCCATAATCTCTTCCCTTACTGTCATTCCCAACACCGAAACAATCAAAGAACGCCGCCAACGTCGTGCCATTTTAGCTCTAAACTCCTCAGACCAAACAACATTAGGAACCTTGCCGGTGGCATCCACCGAGATACAAGACTTCCAACCTTCATCATACCACCACCCATCATTCTCCTCCTCTTCCTCCATCAAGCATTCATCCTTATTCATACAAGCATCCTTATAAGACTTCATAGTAGCCTGACTCGATTTATTCTCCTTAATAGGAGAAATAGGATCATCATTCATCCAATCCTCATGACGAATCACTAGAGGACGCCCTGCCTGGTTCCCTTCAGATCCATGATCAACTTTTTTCCTACTCCGTATCAAGGCATCTGCTTCCTCCTTAGAGTCAGCCACAACCTCCGACACGGCTTGACCACCAGCCGCCTTCACCGTCACCGTGCCCGTCGCATTTGCCGTCAAACGCTCTCTACTTCTTGAACGCTCCCTCATCTATTTTACTTCCTTTTTGGTAAAGTTACTTTTTCATATTGTTTTCTCTTAAATCAATTGGTATTCCTTAATTTTAAATATGGTGCGCTGCGTGTGTGTATATATAATAATTGATGAATAGTAAAATAATAATATAATATAATAATATATTATATTAATAATATAATATAATATATATAAATAGTAGTTGAATGTGATTGGTTGAGGAAATAATAATTGATGCACAGTGACAAGTTACTGACGAGGAAATGAGTGTCGGCAGAGTGGAAAATATATTATTGGGCCCTAAAATTCTCAAATAAGATATTTCTTTTGAACAAAAAATTTTCTTTTCACTCTCAAAATTTTCCCATAATATCCTTTATTTATTTCCTCCTATAATATCCTCTTTTGAGTCTAAAAATAATCTCTCCCAAAATTATTATCGTCCAAATAAGGGAGAAACTAGGCCTTTAAAATCCTCAAAAATACCTCAAAATCCTTCAAATATTTTCATAATCCATCATTTATCATTAATCAATTCCTATTTACCCCCACAAATCCTTAATTAATTTTTAGGATGTTACAATTAAGGCCACCGTAATACTGCTACCAAAAGGTTTTCTTTTTTTAATAAAACCTACTCGTATACCTAATTTTCATAGTTTGATATAAACTCGTACAAATTAATTAGTGGAGGACAAGAGTAAGCAAAATAGGTTCAAATAAAGGCAGGAGCAGTTTCAGAGATGAGCACATCATCCCAACATTTCAAAAGCAAAATCATCATCATCTCTCAAGCTCAAGTTGGCCTTATTGCCCTCCTTTGTTTCCCCTGTCTTTTCACATTTCCCTCTAAAAATGGGGCAATAGAGTTAGAAGAAGCCTTGTTACTTTTCTAAAATCTGAAAACATGTCATTTTAAGTATCATCCGAATACTTGGTCACTTTTAGAAAATAAAATTTACAATATGATCCGATAATACACAGGAAAAATTGGGGATAAATTTGTTTGTTTATGGTTTCATTTTTTTAAACAGTAATAAACTAGTTTTTTTTTTAAAAAAAAAACAGGTTAAAAAACAAAAAGTCTATCTTGGATAATTGTTCTTAAAAATTTCATTTCAGATTAAATATGCTGAGACAGAAGGTTGAAGCTATGATTGAAACTCAAGTCAGTGAGAAAGGAGTTTTCCAATTTTTCCACAAAAAAAAAAAAAGAAAGAAAACGACTAATCTTTTAAACATATTTTTTTTAAAAAAAAACGCCCATATAAAAATAAGTACTTAGTAAATTTTTTACAATTGTATTCAAACTAAGAAAATAAAAAGGCCTAATTTTCCCATTTAAAATTTAATGGACGAAAAAGACTAAAAAATAAAAAGAGAACCTGTACTCTGTGTGCAGAATTAGCAGTAATATTTTTTACGAATTAAAATTTACCATGTCTTTTTCATCAATAAAACATTTAAAGTGATTTTCCAACAAAAATAAGACTTACATGCATGCACTTAAGCTTCACAACTATGAGTTTTATTTTTTTTATAAAAATGAATTTCAATTACTAAGTTCAGGTCAAGCCCAATAGAATGTCGGGCTCACCATATAATACCCACATTACTGAAGTGACAAGATCCAATAAATTACTAAAGCATTTTACAAAAAAAAAAAAAAAAAAGCTAATCAGTAATCCTTTTTTGGCTAAATTATAGAAAACTCCCCTGAACTTTGAGTCAGATGCAGATAACCTTCCTAACATTTGAAAATTCAAATTGAGTACCCCTAACGTTTCATGTTTTGACTCTCAACCCCCTACGGTTAAAATTGCCGTTAAAGTTAACGGTTTTTTGTCATTAACAATTTTTATCATTTTTAATTATATACCATAACATTTTACAAAAAACCCCTTAATAACTGACTTATAATTCTAAGTATTTTTTAATACTGAAAAATATAAAAATATTTAAAAAAGGATTTAAAGTGTTTTCTTGACTATACACTTTATAAATAAAATGCTTTAAAAATAAAAATACTTAAAATACATATAAAATATTTGTTTGATCATGTATTTTTTAAATAAAAAATTATAATATACTTATAATTATATATTAAATGAAAATGGTTAATTTTTAAATGACATATTACACATTACACAATACAAAATATTAAAAAAATTGGATAAGATAAAAGCCGTTAACTTTAACGAAAATTTTAATGGCAGGGGTTGAGAGTCAAAACATGAAATGTCAGGGGTGCTCAATTTAAATTTTTAAAGGTTAAGGAAGTCATTTGCAATTGACCCAAAGTTCAGGGGTTTTTCTATAATTTAATTTAGTCCCTTTCTTTTTACCATAAATCTAATCACTAATTGAATCCAAAGCCATTGTCTCCGACTGAGAGCAAGAAGAGCTGTGACCGACGAAACCCCACCCACTACGACGGCGAGGAAGACGCGTGCGACGAAAGGTTTGCAATCTCTTCATTTTTTTTTTTGTTCAAGAACAAACGATAACATTCAATTCACTCCTATATTACGTTCATAGATTCTGGAAATGTACAAATCATGTGATCTTAGTTCCAATTTGTTATCAGCAATCCAGCTATGTGGCAGCCCTGATGCATTTATTTGCATCAATACTGATGATTATCTAATTACCCACTAAAAAATTATTGGAATGGGACATTTGATCATTGATTTACATCTTAATTTCCTACTTTGTGAGTAACCCGGATGAAAATATTAATGTTTTTTTTTTGTTTTCTTTCTCTTGAATATAATGAATGGTCCATCGTTCCTGAAAGCAGATTTGTTTTTGTATAGTTGTGGTTTGTGGAGCTATGACTATGATTGCACGTGGGTGGGTTTTATTTTAATATGTATGCTCGCATTTGACCAGCAATTCTCTGTCTTGATGATCTTGATTTTGTAATTTCTTGATCCTTAAGTACTGTATTTAATCATTAATGCTGGGATTTTGCATTATTCATGAACTTAGATGCCTTTTTTCTTTCATAAAGCATGATATTTGGCTATTGTTGGTAACTTGAAATCCTAACCTGCGCGGGCATATTCAAATCCAAACCAAACTGGTATTCTTAATTAAAAGGAAAAGAAATTGAGAAATGGTACATATTTTCCATTTGAAGGGGAGGAAGCCTTGAAGAGGAAGAGGATTTGAATCTACCAAAGAATGTTGAGGCTGGTTTCAAAGCGAGTTTTGGGAGTGTCACGGGAGGTGCCTTCGCCAGCACTCCAAGTTTTGCCTCAATTCTCCCTTGAGAAGGTTGTTGATCACTGCAGCAACCCTCAGAATGTTGGATCCTTCAACAATAATATTAAGGGTGATGAGAAGACCAGAATGATTGTTGATGCTCGCTTCAAGACCTTTGGCTTTGGCTTGGGTGTTGCCTCTTCTTCTGCTGGTATGTAGTCCAATGAACACCCTTTTACCCCCTAGCCTTCTTCTTCTTGTTTTTTTTGGTGTACACGGGTGTTGAAGTTTGAACAAATTACCTCTCTAAATGTTGTTATGTTTTGGAGATTCCCAATTTCTATTTATCTTAACAGAAGGTATATTTATTTATATGAAAGTTTCAATTTCCCAACATGAAAAATGAACAAAAACTTGAGTTGGACTTTTGGAATATGACTGGATTGATGGGCTAGACTCAGCGCATGTTGCGAAACCTTTTGGAAATGAACTTGTTCAACTTTCTGAACAAAACTACTCTGATACTACTTTGATCAATTGGCCAATACTAACGTGTTTTCAAATACACACTGACACACTAAGTCTCTTTCTTTTCCTTTTGTTTTTCTTTTATGAATATTTCCAGCTAACCAGTTTAGAGAGAGCTACAGAATAGATAATACCTAATCAAAACTAGGCATGTGCATGTTATCATCAATCAATTTTGATGAGTTTGGGGGAGTCCTTTCTTTTCTTGTCCTTCCATTATTGACCTCGGCTGTGCACGCATGTTGTTCATCCTGTATATTTAAATGCTAGGTTATTAACATCATAGGCAGCTTATGGGTTGGCACTTATTTTGGTAATAGGAGGTTAGCATATGGAGGAGTAACGCTCTGGGATGATGACCTGCATTATACCAAATGAAAATTTTATACCTGCTATGTTTGTTTTAGTTACTTTTTGGTCTAATAGTTTGCTCAATGGTGCTGTATTCTCGTTAAATAAGTTATGAAATTTTTTATTTCTCACTTTTCAGGTAATGAATGGGGAAAAGGGAAGCAAATAGAGGGAGTTTCATCCATAAAAAACATGTGAGTATCCTTAACTCGAGTAAGCATATGATACATTATTTTATTTGCCTAAGTGACTTAAGTTTCTCTTTATAAGAAACCTAATATAGGTCAGGGCGGTGATCCTCATCTGAAAGATGCATATTATATTTGTTTGATTTATTTGCTTGATATGACCATGTATTCATGACTTCCCACCTCCTGTAGGGAGCTAGAACAGTATGTTTGTCACTATTTTTAAAACATTGCCAATCTGTAAAACTCAAATTGGGCAAGCAGGGTCTGCTTATGTTTTAGGCCCTGATGTGTTAACTTTCATCCATTCTGGACCCTTGCTTGAGTGGAAGAGATAGGGCCGTATCCTATTGAAGATGATGTTTTTTTTTCTTTACTAGTAGAAATGGTTAATTGCACTGCTTACATTCTCCTTCAAGGAATTGTGAAATTGCCTGTTCAACTCTGAAAAGTTGACAATTAGCTCTCAGTCTTCCAAATTCTTACAACATGGTCCAACCATTTCCTTTGGGTTGTGTTTGTTATTTTAATCCCCTCTCCATCACCCCTTCCCCTACCTTTTCTATGCACTATGCTGCTATAATATGTTGCTCATTCAGTGTTTGACCCTTCAAGGGTTTTAATTGATCACTGCACTCTAAATAATGTGCCCTGCTGGGAATAAGACACTTGAACGTCAAACTGGTGGAAGTGATATCGCAGCTCTTCTATGTGGATTAGTTTATGTATCCACAATAAAACAGTTTGTTCCATTTGTGGAGTGAACGTATATTAGTTGTTTCGCACAATCTCTCTCTATATATGTATATGGAATACACATGTAATCTCTCTCTTTAGAAATAAATGAACCATAGTTAATACTGAATCAATTATCGTTGCTCAGAAAAGGGAGGCCATGTTTACATTAGCTTCACTTCTGAAAAATGGGATTACAATTTATGCAAATGTCTGTCTCCCTTTGTGGGCGAGAAAAGGGGTTTTTCCTTTCCTGAGTTGATGAGATGCAACTTATCTGTTGTTAACTATTGCTCATCTATATTATTGCTTGCTTGCTTTCTCCCCAAAGAAAGAGAGTGATTGTGGTAGACTGCTATTTAAATTCTTGTCCAAGGCTGGGACCGGAAAGCTTCAGGTTGTGCTATGGAATTAATTGCTTCCCGAAAGAGAAGCCGTAGCATAATTCTGACCGGCTAGAATATCCTGCACTATGAGCTGCTTCCTTGATGCTGATCGTTCTGATTGCTGCATATTGTTATTGTTATTGTTGTTGTTTTTTTATAAACCTCCCTTTATGAACATTAATATGTGATACTATTGAAATTAAGCTGCTCATCATTTTTGGACCTTTTGGTTGATGGTCATGCTTTCATGGTTCTTGATTCTGGTCTGCTTTCCTGAGTTTTTGTCGTGAGATGACCTGAATGATTGATAACGGATATCCTGCAGGGAAATTGCAAAGCATCCGTCATTTCATCCATTTAAGCTTCACTGCAGCATGTTTGCTGAGGATGCCATCAAAGCAGGTGTTAAACGCTATGAAGCCAAGCGAACCTTGGCAACAGTCACTGAGGCAACATCTGGAGAGAAAGCTGCCGCTCCATTCACGGAGCCTGTGAAAAATAGACTTCGCCCAATATCTCCTCACCTTTCTATTTATAAGCCACAGTCATCTTCCATGTCTTCAATCTTTAATAGAATCTCTGGGGCTACCCTTACAGCTATGGTCTTGGGTTTTTATCTTCTATGTCTGAAAGTGCCCTCAATTTGCTTCACCTATGCTGGATTCTACCAATTTTTCCAATTTTCGGCTAATTTCGGCACAATATGTGCCCAGATTGCGGCGGTTGCCATGTCTTATCATCTGTATGATGGGATCAGGAGATTACTGCACTAGCTCCGTCCTATCATCTGTACGCTGGGGTCAATGGCGAAGAAAACGGCCGTGGTTATGGTTTCCTGATGTCTTCCAAGTTTAAGATCAGTGAGCTGATGATCGTTTGAGCATATTAACGGCTCAGTTTGAGGTTTATGTAATAAAGATGCTATTGCATTAGACAGTAACATTTCTGTAATGGATGTTATCACTTGAACAGTGCTCATCTGTTTTTCTTGCTATTATACTTTATTTTGCTAACTCGTTTGTTTCATTTTTTTCACACAACACAACGATTACTCAATTTTTTATAATGTTCTTATGGTCGAATGCTAACTGAGATTGACATCATTTTATTTTCGTCGAGCTTGTCTGGTGCAGGAGAGGGGTGAGCAAACGGCTTTTTGTTTGGGTTTTGAACCGGAAAACCGAAAATCATTAACCGGCCAATAAAAAAAACCAAAATAAAAAAATCGAATTGTTTTTTGTTTGGTTTTTCGGTTTTTGGGCCTTTTTTTTCAGATTTGGCCCATGCAAAAATTCAATAAAAAAGGAAAAAAAACTGATTTATTGTACCTAAATAGTTATACAAATTCTACTTGTCTAAAACAACTAAATTATTAATTCAAAATGTCTGAAATAAAGAAAAACTTAAAACGTGGCAACGTCAATAGTGAAGTGGTTTTTTGACTTCGTCTTCTAGACTCTAGAGCACATTGTCACATCCTGTAATTTAAACAATGAAATTGAAAAATCAACCAAAAGCAAATAAATTACATATTAGAAACTGAGAATGATTGGAATAGCCAAGACATCTTTTGCTATTAGAGAAAGAATGGGGAATCTGGGGCAGTTTTGATACTCTTTTGTTGCAATTTTGTCCAATACGGAAATTCATTGAAAAAAAGGAAAAAATATATTCGATACACATGAATAGTTATACAAATTCAATATCTTGTCTAAATCAACTAAATTATTAATTCCGTATGTCCAAAACAAAAAAAATGCTTAAAACATGATAATATTAAATTGGTTCTTAAACTTTCAAAGCACATTTTGTGCTTTTTTTCTAATGTCACATGTTTAAAAAGTGTTTTTTTTAGAAAGCATATTTTATTTGTTTGGACTTTAAGATATTTGTTTAGAGTTACGTGTTATCCTATTTTTAAATAAAAAGTTTAGGCTTTTTTCAATATCATTATGGTTTTCGGTTCCAAAACGAAACCATTTTACCAAACCGAAAACTGAAAACAAAAAATCATAAAAATGAAAATCAAAACCAAAAACCAAAACCGGTAAACTAAAATGCGTTTGGTTTGGTTTGGTTTTTGGTTTCGGTTCGGTTTTACTCACCGCTACATGAGAGTGGAGACTTTAGGTCAAACTAACACGATTACCAAAATGCCCATCCTTTTGTCCTAACCTTAGAAAATTTTAGTTAAGCAAGCAATTTAAAACTCTTACGCCCTTTTATGCATTACAGAGGCTCAACATTGATATTTTTTTTCTCCTTTTGAATTTGGAATAATTATATTCGGGCTTTAAAGAAGACAGTTAATATCAAACAAGTCACAATGGTTTGTCAATAGTCCTTTTTCATTCGTTATTTTCAGTTATTAACACTTGTTTGATACTTCCTCCGGTCCTTATTATAAGAGCCCGACAACCAAATTACACTTCTTAAGAAAACTGGTAAAACTAATTAAATATGTCTGGAATATAAATATATTTCCAATATTATCATTATTTATGATGAGACTATTAAGAGAGAGAAATATATGCACATTAATGAATATGAAAGAGAGTTAGGGGCAAAATAAGAAAAAACTTATTAAATGATAAGACAATTCAAAGTGGACTCTTATATTTTGAATCAAACTAATTCAAATTTTACGCTCTTATAATAAGGACCGGAGGGAGTATTAATTGTCATAGTTAGGATTAGGATGTGAATGCAATTCTCCCTCTGAATCTTCCTTTGGAAAGTGTTGCCCAATTTTGATTGCCATGTCTTTATTAAACGGATAATATGAGCCCAATGGAAAGTTGGGCTAGGTTAATGTCATAAAACCCAATGAAGCCCATTTAATCAGGTTCTCCAGAAACAGGCTTTACCCGAGTTTCAACTTTCAACATCACTAAATAATAGCGCCAGACCGTACAAAATTGAAAATTTACATTTACATCAAGGATCAACCTGATCCAGTAATGTTGGACAAGCTGACACCTCCAACCTCCACGTGCATACATACCCAAATCCTAATTTCCTTCCCAACCAAAAAAATTTAAGGAACCCTATTTATTTGCAGATTGAACATTGAAGAAAGAAAGAGAATAAGAGGATCGAAAATGCTGAGGCTTGTTTCGAAGCGAATTTTGGGAGCTGCGTCGCGGGAATCGCCGGCGTTCCGGGTTATTCCCCGATTCTACCATGAGAGGGTTGTTGATCACTACGACAATCCACGAAACGTTGGATCTTTCGATAAGAATGACCCCACCGTAGGTACGGGCCTTGTTGGGGCACCTGCATGTGGTGATGTCATGAAGCTTCAGATTAAGGTTGATGAAAAGACCGGAAAGATTGTTGATGCTTGTTTCAAGACCTTTGGTTGTGGTTCGGCTATTGCTTCTTCATCTGTGGGTATGTGTTGTGTTTCTTTGAATGAATTCTATCGCCTTCCCCTTCTTTTATTTTTTCATGTTTGAACTTGTACTTTCGACGGTTGGTTGGGAGATTCGATTGTGTTTCTTCTTGGAATTCGGCAATTTTTCTTTTTTAGATTCATGGGAGGCAGTTTTATTGACGTGCTGGTTTCGGTTTTTCCATTTGCAAACATGAGTTGAATTCTGGGGATGTGATTAGGTTAAGGGACGAAGATCTTTTCTTTTGTTTTTCTGAGGTAAAGTTTCAATTGACGAACTATAGAGCACTACGAACTAGAGTAGCTAATACGTTCGATGAGTTTTGTTCAGGAAAATTGTTGTCTTTTCTTAGTCCATTTGTCTTGCCTAGCTGTACAAGGTTGTAATTGATCGTGGTTCTTTTGTTGCTTTTGATCATTAACACCTTAAACAGCTCATTGATTGATAGTCTGAGACACATTTGGATCACGGGGTTTTTAGCCTGTGGATGAATATTTTGTATAAATGGTTGCCTAGATTGCCTTCAATGAATGTTTCACAGCTATTGATTGCGTTTTGTGCACTTTTTTGTACATCAGTTTATGCAATTTGTTTGTATATCGTTTTATTCAAGTGTGACTTATCCTTATTACA
Organism: Mimosa bimucronata; assembly: GCA_037074515.1. Classification (NCBI taxonomy): domain Eukaryota; kingdom Viridiplantae; phylum Streptophyta; class Magnoliopsida; order Fabales; family Fabaceae; genus Mimosa; species Mimosa bimucronata. The sequence goes on from CM073448.1 coordinate 7,826,157, forward strand.
TGTTATTAACTTTTTTCCCTCACTCTCAGCTACCGAATGGGTCAAAGGAAAGCAAATGGAAGAAGTTTTAACCATTAAAAATACGTAAGTGTCTTTGTTCTTAACTCTCAGAGCATATCTCTCACATTTATGTTATTTTCCTGAGCGACTTGAATTTTATCCGAAGCATAATAGGTCAGGGTTATCACTTGTCACCCTCATTTGGAAAATAATTATATTTATATAATATACCAGTTAGTCTTTACCTTGCATCAATTGACTTTCCCCACCTTCGGAAATGAACAATGGTAGTCTGTTACAACTATAAGAACAGTGCTAACTATCTTGTTTAATTTGGGCAAGCATAGTATGTAGTATGCCCTAGGTCCTGATATTTTAACTTTTATCCATTCTGGACCCTTGCTTGAGGTGAAGTAGAGATGGACATATTATGTTGTAGATTAGAATTTTTTTCCAGTATAACTGGTGAATCGTGGAAGGAAACAGGACAGCATTATTACAAAATAAAATTGTGGGTAAATTGCTCTGATTTCCCCTCCAACTCAATGGATTGTGTGACTTGCCCTTTCAACCCTAACATTTGACAACCAGTTCCCTGTCTTCCAAATTTGTGCAATATATCCCATCCATTGGTTAGTTCATCGCCACCATGTTGATTATGCTTACCACCTGAGCATAGTAATTCCACTTGTCATTTGAAACTTTCCCAAGGTTGAAGGTTATCTTTGTTATTTTCCTCCTCTCTCTGCACCCATTCCACTATGGGCAGTTGGGCACCTTGTAATATATTGCCCATTCAATGTCTGCTGCCTCAACGTTCCTTTTTGCTCTATACACCCTAAATAAGAGCCCTGTTTGGAACAATACACCACTTAAACATCAAATTGGCGGAAGGAATATTGCCGATCCTCTATTTGGATTATTTTCTGTTCCATGCATGAAAGATTTTGTTTTCAGCTGTAGAGTGAGAGTATATTCTATTCTAGGCTTCTAGCACAACCCCTCTTTCTTTTTATACAAGGATAGATTAAATGAGGCATAGTTAATATTAAATTATTTAGGGTTAAGGTGCAAATTTTCCTAGGAAGTTTTTGCTCAATAGTTGTTTTGCCCTCAAAGTTTTTTTTTTTGGATTCAAAATTGCCCCGAAAGATTCAAGACGTAGCGATTTTGCTATTTTCTGTTAAAATATCAATGTTGACCGTTAAAAAAATGACATTGACTGTGAATATTTTAGTGGTTTTTTTGGGGCAATTTGAACTAAAAAAAAAAAAAAAAAAAGTTAAGGGCAAATTTGCACCTTCACTTAATGATTTATTGTATCTCAGAAAAGGGAGGGGCCGTATTTACAGCAGTTGTGCTTCTGAAAAGTGGAATCACAACTGTTGTAAATAAGATCTTCCCTGTTTTTTAGTTCATGAGATATAATTCATTTATTGTGAATTATTGTTCATTTTCCCTGTCTCTTGCTTTCTTTTTTAAAAGAGGGATTGTGCTAGATTACTAGCTAAATTTTGCTCCAAGGCTGAAAATGGAAAGCTTCAAGTTGTGCTGAGGAATTAATTGCTTCCCAGGAGAGAAGCAATACCATTACTCTAGGGATTTGTGCCAGACAGAATCCGCTGCACTGTGAGCTGCTTCTACAGTGTGACTAAACTCATTGGAAGGAAAAATGGCAGTTGAAGCATAGATAGATGCAGTAGTAATCTGTGAAGGATCATTCTGTATGAATGGTTAGCTGTGGAAGATAGAGATAACATGACTGCTTACATATAAAATAAAATTGTGTTGGTCATCATTATGTTTAAAGTTGGAAAGCGTGTTGATGTTTTATAATATATATCCTTCTGGTTTTCATCTCCTTGGATGCCATCTCAACAATTCCTGCATGATTAATGTTAATATTGATATTATGTTTTAATTATTTAAAACTTTTGATGGTGAGTTTTAAAAAAATTTTAGGCGATGATTATGCATTCATGATTCATGGTTCTTGGCTCCAGTCCGCTTTTATGTGTTTATGGAATTACTCATAGTTGATAATGGATAATCTGCAGTGAAATTGCAAAGCATCTATCACTTCCTCCAGTTAAGCTTCACTGCAGCATGCTTGCTGAGGATGCCATAAAAGCGGCTGTTAAAGACTATGAAGCTAAGCGTGTCAAGTCAACTTCCACTGAGGCAACATCCGAAGAGAAGGCCGCCACTGCCTGATTCCATCCATATCTGGAATGATGACGATAATTGTCAATGTTTAAGTTTTATAATGTCAAGTCAAAGATCAGTGAGTTATCTATCAATTGAGCATCTTCATATAAAACTTGTATCGGCTGGGCCTAGTTTGCCAGCTTCTATTGTCATCATATGAAGTAAATACTAGCGATGCTTGCTAGGGTTTGTTGCTTTGTTGTCTGCATAGTTGTTTTCAATATTCCTTCCAGTTTGACTCTTTAAAGTTGTATTAATATCTAGTGACATACCTGGCAGCTCACCACTTGCCACTTGGAATGCGTTTAAAGATAAACAGGTAAATTTTGCTAATGCTTTCGCGATTTTTTGCATACCTTTTTATAAGCCTCTAATTTCTTTTGGTAGCACTTGGGGTGAAGATGTCTCGAGTCTAGTAGTTTGCTGTGGCAAGAGAGCCAAAAATGTTTGAAAACATGATTAGATTACGTGCATGTTTGGGATGTCTTTTTTAGGGTCAGAAGGACTTTTCCGCCGGAGAAGCTAACTGAAAAAAAAAATCATGTTTGGTTCATAAGCGATGAAAAGATCTTTTCCTCCAGAAGTCCGGTGAGGAAGCAAAAAGCTAAAAGTTAAAAATTTTGACTTCTGGCTTCTGGCTTTTGTCTTCTGATGGGCCCCACACCTTTTATTGTTTGTTATTTAATAAAGTGGGTAGGAAAATTATATTATTAGACCCCTAAAATTTTTAAATAAGATATTTTCTTGTAATATAAAATTTCCTTTTTATCTCCAAAAATTTACCATAATAATCTCTAATTATTTTCTCCCACAATATCCTCTTTTGAGCTAAAAATATAATTTTTTTAAAATTATTTTCCTTAAAATAAGGGAGAAACTAAGCCTTTAAAATCCTTCAAAAACCCAAATTTCACTTTTTCTTTCTAAACTATAAGAATATATGCATATTATATATGTATTATTTAATAATAATAATGCCCTTTTTAGTAATTTTTCATCTAAACTTACTTTTCAAAATAATCATCCAAACATGTTCTAAAAGTCAGATTGAAAAAAAAGTCACTTCTAACACTAATCCAAATATAAATCACTTCTACAATATAACTTTTTTCCAAAAAACCTTTTGAAAAAGACCTTCTAAAAAAAAACCAATCCAAACACACCCTACATCTTTTGCCATTTGGAAAAGGAAATACTTGAAGTGGGTCTTATTGCTCTTGTTCTTGTTCTTGTTCTTGTTCAGAAGACTCGCGGAGCATGAGAAAATACAGCGACATTGAGAGCGTTCCTTGTATTTCTCTCGGCAGTTCGCAATATTTTGATCCGCAAACCAATAGACGTTAAAAAGGGGAAAGGAAAAGAATGATATAGGATATTTTACTCGAGCCGCCACAAATTGCCACCCGAACTGCATTATTCTGTCGTCTAATTTTTTCTTGGGAACGGTAGAATTAGAGTTAGATTCTGAGATGAGCCTATTAAGAGCAGAAGACTAAAAAGGATTTGTGAAAAAGCATGCTTGTAAGGTATTTCAACTATCTTTTTCTGGCTCCTTCCCTTTCAGTAGAAAATAACAAAGCATGTTGTTATCTTTGTGGCATTACCAGAAGGAAAGTATTACCAAGTGTAAGGATTTCACAATATTCCTGCTACTCGAGCACATTGTACCACTTTGACCAACACATAACAGTACCCTTTTTTCTAACATATACACATTATAACAACTTAATCGCCACAACATGCAGTCAAAGCCGAACAAGAAGCCACTAAAAGTAATTAAAATGAGAGAAGACCTAAAGAGGGACGCGTTCTTATTACTGCAATGCTAAAGGAATTAGGATATAAGTCATATGTCTGTCGTACAAACTTGAGTTTATTTTATTAAAAACATGAGAGGTTTTCCAAATTTGTAAAACCTGTCTTATTCATCATCTGTAACGCAGCACAGAATTTATTTGTTAAAAATCAATTTCAACACATCTGTGTCAAATCACTATTTCTTTCCAATTTCCACCCACTCGGATCCTCCTCCTAGTCTCCCCGCCACATCCTGTGTGACTTGTCTAAGCAGTTTTGTTGTGTACAACATCCCACAAAAAATCGGTGAAGAAGGATTCATAAGTTGGCAACTTTGCATACCCAGGAAAGTAATTGACATCAATAATCAAGTACCTTGTCCGATCTTTGACATCTCTAATCAAATCAAAGTTGAATAGATTAAGTCCCAATGCTTCCTTCAATGATTTTGCCAATCCTTCTATCAAACTCTCAGGTGGCATTTCAGCTTTCTCAATATTATTCTGGGCATTATCACCTTCCTCGTTGTGACTATCACTTTTAACAGCCAAATTAGATACCCTCGAAAATGGAAGCGTACCAGTCATAGTTTTCTGCTTCTCCTCTGGTATATCAGGCAACGACTTCCGTTTGACACAGCTTATGTGTCTTCCAGCTACATAAATTTTGAATATAACTCCTCCATGATTCACGAATTCTTGAAGAACCACAGGAATACTCAATGTCTTGAGCCCACTTTGATCGAATACTAAACACAAATTGTGTGAATTAGGTCCTCCATCAGCATCCAAAGGCTTCGCAATAAGAGGGAAAGTTAAACCTAGTTCCTCAATTGCGTTAGCATCTTCGAGAATTTTCAATTCCTGCATGAACCACTGTTTGGGAATCCCGACGGTTACACTTTCCATGGGAAATATATTTAACTGACTTACCGCCTCGAGCATCGTAACTCGATTGTGAAGCCGTTCAATCAAGTCAGGGGGATCTATTATGACCGCTTTAGGGTTTGCCGCTGAAAATTCATCCAACTGTTTCTTCCAAGCTTCGCCGTATAATTTGTGAATTATACAGTCAAATCGGCCTTGTTCAATCAAGGATCTGGTGAGGTTGATTTGTATGAGATCGATGCGGCGTTGGCTCGCGTGGTTGATTAGGGTCTCGAGGATGAAACTACGGACCTTTTTGGGTTCAAGAGCATAACCTACACGATATCTGTGAGATTCTGGTTCAGACATAGTGTTTGGGAGATATGAGAAATGATTGAAACTTGAAATTCAGGGCTTAATAAAGGCTTTTAGGATAAGAAGGTGGTGGTTATGAAGCGAGCTGTTAGGATTTCCGGGAAGGTTCGCCGTTTCCTTACCGGAGAAGATTCGCCGATCGCTTTTCCGAGAAGGTTCGCCGTTTTCTTTTCTGTGAAGGTTCGCCGGTGGCCCATTGACATGCCCGCTGACGAATGATGGAGACATATGCAGCAAGGGAGTATTAAATATAGGGTAATTTATTGCTTCTCCTGTTCAATATTCCCTTCATATTGCATCTCCCACAAATTTTAGGATTTTTTTGTGGGTTATGGGTATTTACCCTTAAGCCCTCTCGCTGCACATTCTTACAGCCAAGGTTTTCGAAAATCCGGCTCGACCTGGTCGGTTGGATCGGAAAACTAGCCACCCGGTGGAGAGAACGGGCCGAGTCAGGTAATACCCGTGAAGAGAATCGACCTGGAATATTCCAAGTTGATCTGGTCGGGTTGATGCAAACCGACGGGTCGATCAACCCAACCGGTTTAGAAAAAGCAGCCCCAATCCCCCAAAACGGCCACTTAAAAAAATCAGATTGAAGCGTGCTGCAGTATCAGGTTTCCTTATACTTTCCCTTTCATTTTCACTTTCACAGACGCAAAGACGGTGAGTGATTTGGGAGAAAAAAGGGAGAAAGATGACTAACAGGACCGAAAACAAGGAGAAACCTAGGGATCAAGATGATTTTAGTAACTCCAGGAGACAGAGGAAGGTTAAACACATGAAACGTGGGATGCTGAGGATCACCTGCTCTGAGCAACAAAGATGAACGCTGTTGGAGATGAATCATGCATAAGAATAAATGTCCTGTAGATGTTGACAGTTGAATCACGCTTGAGATGATGTTGAAGGATGAAGAAGATGCGGTTGAAGGAGATGGCTTAGTGGCTTACTTATTTTAAGGTCTGCTTTACGTGTTGGGTTGGGCTTATATAATACTACCAAGGTCTACAAGAGGCCAGAAAAATTTAAAAAAATAAATAGATATATCAGAAAATACATTCATATAATTCAAATATTTAGCTCCATTATTTTAAAAAAAAATCAATGGATGTAAAATTCTGTAAACCCATTCCTAATTTTTTTATATATTAGATTTTTGTTAGATTTTCCTATATTTTGACATTAATGTTGATTAATGTTGGTGTGTTATGTTATTATTTATTAAATTATATTATTTTAATATGACCAGTTCAACCCCGAGTTGACCCTCGGTTGAACCCCTGACCTTTGAACCACTGCCTAGACCGAGTCGATACCCGGTCTGGGTTTTTAAACCTTGCTTATAGCTCATCCACATCCATCCTCCCTCTTCGAGTAAGTTCAATTCTCTCATACCTATCCCTAAGGGCCGTTTGGTTTGCTTGAAAATCTGTGTAGGAAATGGAAAATATGAAGGATCCCTCAGGTTCTATGTGTTTGGTACACAGAATCAACCAAATTTTCCCTCCCCCACCTAAACCCATTTTCCTTTAAAGACGTGAAAGGTGCTTCCCACAAAAAATGGTGGGAAGCCATTTTCCAAGGTTCATAGGAAATGGCAGAAGACCATTTTGACCCTCACTATTTGCGTTCATCGTCTCCTTCTTCTTCACTCTTTCACCCTCTCTTCCCACCTCGAATTAAAAGACAAAGCACCATGTCGGCGTCGACTCCCCATCAACTTCAATATGCTCCTCCAAGTCGATGTCGAACATACTTTGCAAGTTGGCGTCGAAAACTCTCATTGCCTCTCTCGTTGATGGATTTGAGACCCCCGCCGCCACTGTAATTGAAGAGGTCAAAAATGTTTTCTCGATGTGGGAGTATGTGGGAGGAGAAGGGAAAGGGTACTATTTTTTTAATTGTCTTTTGAATTATGAATATTTATCTGGAATGTTGATGAAGAAAATCTGGGAGTGAAGCTGAATGATGGATGAATGAGGTGTCGAAGGAGAAGATGAAGTGGGGTAAAAGCTGTAAGTTAAATTTGAATTTGATTGATAAAGTCGAATTTGGAAGAAGGGCATTTAAGTCTTTTACTTTTCACTTTTTCCTATTCCATTATCATTTTCATCCTATCAAACATAAAATTTCCTTAGGAACTCATTTTCATTTCAGTGTCAACCAAACATATCATCCCTTCAAATGGAAGCCCTAGGCACTATTCCACAACTGAAACTCATTCAACCGGAGCAATTGTTGTTTCCTCTCTTCCATTCTTTGCTTTTTTACCAGGTATGAGCTCCTAACTTGTTGACTTGAGGATGTCAATGGGCCATTTCCCTTTTGTTAACCTAGCTTGGAAAGGACAGCCCTATCAACTATCAAGTCAAAGGTGAGAAGACTATCAAACCGCTTCTTGACCATAGCCATAGAGGCAATGGTTGGATCAAATAGTTTAGTTACAGGTGGGGATTCCTGCACGATCAAGATAAAGATAGTTAACTATCGAACCAACCGAGGAGCCATCGACAACTCGTGATCGAATAGCTGTTCAATTAGGATCTCCTTATTTTCAAAATGGGCGTGGGACTATCCCATGGATAGAATTCCTGCGGCTTGACAACATTTAACTAACTATTGGGGCAGATGGAATTGGAAGTTTTTACTAACTGATTAGGGGGAGAACCTTGGAAGTTTTCTCGAAGGAGTTTCCAAAATCTGGGAGTTTTTTTTTATCTTAAATGCCCTAGAAGTATTACTTCATAACTTTTATGTCCAAGTTAATGGACAGACAAACGGACGTTAGCCACGTCAGATTAAATCCTTGTTGAATGGGTGTGATGAAGTGGCTCAGGTTAATGTTCTTAAATGCTCTGAGAGTTTTCTCGAATGAGCACCTAACACCTAGTAGTTTTCTTTAAATGTTCTGAAAGTATTATTTCGTACCATTTTTTGCAAAAAACATTATAAGCTAAACTAACGGTTATGTAAAGTGCTCTAAATGAACAAAACCGTGGTCTTAGTCATGTCCAATTAAGGTTAGTTCTCCATTTTGCACACAGTCGGGCATTTGGTCTAGTGGTATGATTCTCGCTTTGGGTGCGAGAGGTCCCGAGTTCGATTCTCGGAATGCCCCTTTTTGGATTTTGCTTTTGGACAACGCAACCAGATCTTCTTGTTTTCATATTATACCTGAGCCACATGGCCAGCAAAAAACTGTTGTCGTATTTCTTTTTTGCCATCAGAAATTGCTCAGAGCCTGAAGGCCAAGCCAATATATAACGATGCCTAAAAGTTTAGAAGAATATTATAATCTAACCAAATATATGCACTATTGTAGGGAATATTATCATTTTATCAGTACTCGTCAAGTGCGTCAGATCATAAAATATTACTACTAACAGTATCACGTGCATTTTCACCGTGCTGTAACGTAGTGCTCCAATTTCAAAAACGGATTACTTGTTAATTATAATCAAAAGAAGTGATCCACTTTCTTTTGTTTATATATACAGTATATACCATTTTATTATAGCCAAAACGGATTAATAGAAGTCAAGTAATTAAATCAGAAGCCACACTAGCTAAAAGATTTGAGTTATTACCTGATCTAGATTGATCATCAGTCTGTCTATTCATTTGCTCACTAATATAATTAACTGTGTTTCACTTTCTTCTGCACTCTATACGTGAGCCATGATCAATACAAAATTTGCTTTGATGTTAAATAATATTACTTGTTAATTATAATCAGGACCCGTGGAAAGACTTGTCAGTACTTGTTACCATAGACCACAGCTACTATGTTACAGCAGTTAGTTCTTTTTCTTTTTGGTCACCAGCTTAGTTCTTTTTCAATTCTTCCAGTCTAGCTCATCGAGATCGAAGCACTGCATACATCTTTATTATGTGATATAAATTCGATCAATATAATGAGGTCATTATTACGAAATTATCTGGCGTGATGGACTTGTCGTGAATTAATCTGGGGACATATAGTATAATACTATCACAAAAGCATATAGAGACAAGAATTTAGAAAGATAATGGGACTACTATCGACTGCATTTTTCCTTTAACCGAAAAAAAGAACTAACCATATCTTCCTCGATGTTACAACAAAATCCTAATTCAAAGCCTTCACATATATTACACACACAAAGACACCAACATATATATATATATATATATATATAAACCGAAAGTGAACCCACCAAGGCAGTCCATATTGGACTCTGAAGCTTCTTGTTCACACCCTTTTGCCAAGTCATGATCAATTGCTGAAACTGTAGACCAACTAGATAAAGAAGGAATTAGCTAGGAACCTTCCTATCAAAGGCTTAGGAATTACATTTTAATATATAGAAAACTAAGAAAGTGATAGATTCACTCAGAATATTTTAAACCAGAGGATTTGTGGTGGATGAGCCATAGCCGTTGATCATGCCAGTCCATGATCCTAGACCGTTAAGATAACCAAAGGAAGACTGATCTTTTCCAGCATCTGAACAACCCTGATCCTGCCATTCAAGAGACAAAAGCTTGGGATTTGGCTTCACATCAATGGTGGCATTATTTGGGTCCTCACTTGCATATGGCAGCATCATCAATCTCTGGCAAGACGAAGAAGAGTCCATCATATTATTGTTATTACCATCAAAAGATGATGACATAACCCCAAATCCAGATGGAGAACAAAGATTCTGAAAATTTGGCGGCAACAATCCATTGTGATGATGATGACTACCACCACCATTAATCTCTCCAACCCCAATTCCCATACCCACATTATCACCATTCCCCAGAAAATGGAAGTTGTTGTTCCTAGAAGTAGCACTCCCAATTATCCCTTCCAGCTTACTTTCCATGAAGTCAATAGGCCTAGGGTTATTCTCAAGCATGAAACTAGTGTTTCCCAGTAAGTTACCAATGTGAGAAAACTGTGCATCTGGGAAAGAAAGTTGAAGATGATGATTGTCTTTAGGGTTGTGGTTAAGGTGGTGATAAGAAGTGGTTATTCCTGGAGGGTGCAGTAATGGCTGGTGGTTTTGAATATTATTATTATGTTGTGAAGTGTCATTGTTATTAATATTGTTGGATTTTTTGGTGGAGACTTTCTTGTTCTTTCTGCAACCACCACCGACAGGGATGTTTCTGAGAGTGCCACCTTTGGTCCAGTACCTTCTGCAAGTTTTGCAGAAGTACCTTGGCTGAGAGAGACTGTAATTGTTGTAGTAGCAGAACTTGGTGTGTGTGGAGTCACATCTTGGGCACTTTAGGGCTTGATCGTGTGGTGGTCTTAGCCTCCTTTCTATCAATGGCCTTGAGCATGTAAGCATGGGATCTCCTCCTCCTCCTGATGGTGATGATGAATCCAATCCTGACTCCTCGTGAATTGTGCCCTAACACATAAAGAACCAAAAGAGAAACAAATTAACACATAATGGCCTGCATTGTGTGTGTGTGTGTGTCTTTTACGTGCTACTGCATTCTTCTTCTCTCTCCTCGTGCTTTTAAAAAATTTTCTTCCTTGGCTTTTTCCTTCTTTTCTGCAAGCAATTGCAGAAAAGAAAGAGGCTGCACTGTAGTGCAACATGACATCACATCTCTACTAGTACTCTTGTCTAATTAAACTGTATGTAGTAATTGAGTTGTAAATATAAGGTCAACTTTGTATCTCACTATTAAATTCTTCTTAGTTGAGTAGATCTTATATATAGAGCAGGAAGATTAAGCAACATTGTTATAAATCGTACAATATATATATATATATATGAATGTTTTCTTGCAAGAGGGTTAAGGCCTCTCTTCAGGCCCTTGAATGTTTCAGGGAAACCTTCTCAATGGGACTCAAAAGCAAACATGCACTCTAGAACCATGAGAAAAGTGCTAGAAATTCATTATCTCTCATTGTGCACAGTTACTATAGGCATATAACATATACCTGGAGCCAGTGATCTGAGGGATCCATGCAGACGTGGAGAGAAGAAAAACCCATTCACGCAAGTAGTGAATCCAGAGAGAAAGAGAGAAGATGATCGGCTATATCAACTAGCAAGTAGTATTTCAAACTTGAAGAAGCGCCACCACTAGCAGAACGTAGCAGTACTAAATGATCAGCATTGCAGAGAGAAAGAGAAGAAGTTAGCTAGGCATAGCTTAGTTAGCCAGGGGAATAATTTCTAAGTGAATGTGAAGTAGTAGCTTGTGAGAGTAACTACTTCTACTTGCTAGCTTAGCTTTGGGAGGAAACCAGCACCGGCAGTGATTAAGAAGGAAGAAAAAGGTAAGGCTAAGGCCTATTCATCTGCCATGTTGTCCACATGTCCTGTGCTACGGTCTGAACCGGCCCGGCCCGGCCCCGTCGGTGACAATAACAGTGGGCCCTAATGTCTCTCTAATAGTGTCCCCACCTTCTTCTCTGTATATATATCCTCTTTCACCAAAATGGAGTGTTGAGATTGAGTAGGGAGGGTGAGGTGGCAGGAGGAGAGGCGTAGATGGTGACTTGGCAAAGAGGCGGCAAGTGACGTCATGGTGGCATGATCTGAGGTGACAGAAGTTAAGAATATTTGGGTGCCCGAGAAAGAACGCATACCGAAAGAGCACACTACACTACACTACTCAGTGGACCCCATGATTTGTGGGGCCCACTGGGACTCCTCCTACAAGCAAAGGATATATTCCCATCACACGCGCCTATTCTCGCCCTCCATCTCCCTCACGGCCTGTCCCTTCCTTCTTGTTTAGTTGTTTCGTTGTTTTTCTTTCCCGAGAGAGAGAGGGGGGTAAGAGATGTATACATAATTATGATGTCACTGACCCACACACATATCTGAACTCATTCGTACCATATGGCAGAAAACGAGATCCCCACGGTCTCCCCATTCCATCCCATTACGCCATTTCCCTTCCTTAAACTTCCTTCATTCTCATCTCTAATTGCTAGTTCTTTCTTGTTTAAAAATACTTGACTTCACACAATTTTTTTATCTTTGAATTTTTGATCAATTTTTGTTTTGGTCTTTAAACTTTAAAATTAGTGGTTTTTTCTTTAACTTTCGGTCAATTTTGATCTTAGTCCTTAAACTTTCAATCAATTTTTATCTTTGTTCCTGAACTTTTTAAAACCTTAAAAAAATGAGGGACCAATAGTTATAAATGGTATAAAGTTCAGGGATTAAGACCAAAATTGACCGAAACTTCTAAAATTAAAAGTTGTATTAACCCAAAATACTTCATACCAGCATGTTTCACTCTATCATATCTCATCAACATATTATCAATCTCGCAGCTAAGAAAGTTATATATACTAGAGTTTGATGGTCACATTAAACATTATGCATAGAAGCAAAAGAATAAAACTGAAGTGTTGAAAGACATGATAATGTTGATTGAATATTCATAAGTCTGTTAATTCAATATTGAACTAGCCCTAGAGGGAATATAATCTACTCTCAAGTTTAAAGTTCCAAAACATAATTCTTTTTTTGTTTCCAGAATCAAGTATGTTCACAAAATGAAACATGCATGAAACATATTTCATGTATTTAAAAGATACATTAAAAATTACTGCTTATGATTTTTAATACAAATTCGGGCAAAAACAAAAAAAAATATCTTTAATATAAATTCAAATTTAACGAAGAAAATTGAGCTATGAAGTGGATTATATTAAAAAGAAGGGGGAGTATATGACTAAAATGTAGTCTAAATACTCAAAATATGATGAAGTTTCATTATCTTCAAAAAGTGTTTGTCATTCTTCTTTCTTTTTAGGTTCTGGGGTGACATTACAAAAGCCTTGAGTTTTAAATGATTAAAAGCCTCTTTGAATACCCCTAAACACAGATTCTAAAGATCTAAAAACTGGCTACTGTTAATCAAGCCTTCTTAAACTTGCTTTAACTAGATGAGTAAAACAAATAATGTGCGTGTTCAGAAAACAAAGTGACGAGTATTGTAGTACCATTTAGATTCAAAAACTTAGACTTCCAAATATTACACACAAATACTGAAAGGTCAGAGCTGGTTCAGAATATGTTAGCCAATGTATATCTTATTCCTGATGTATGACTCAAACTAGGTAGCTAGATTTAAACTTTCAAAGTTTTGAACCCATATTCCCCCGAATAGGCGGGTTAGTAAGATGCCTAGTCAAGTTTTAAAAACTGGGAATAATATAAACTGAAAAAAAAGTCTTTGAGCACAAGAGTGACACCTGAAAGAACAACTGGACACTTTATTCCCTCACAAGTGATCCAATAATAACAGTTACAACAATAATATGTGTATATATGAAAATTAACCACAATGAGATAATATAGTTAGCGTGAGGAACACACCCCCACACACAAAGAGAACCCAAAGTACACGAAGAATAAAGCGAGTTTGTGCCCACGTTACCACCCTCCCCGTACACCTGATTTCTGCCATTGTGGGGTGTCTTGCTTTTCTTCTTCTTCTTCTTTCCCTCCTTTTTCTCTTTGGCTGATCATTTTCTACATCTGCTTTAGTAGCAGAAAGATCCATTAATTATTATTTCAATCATAGGATGTATTTATATTTTGCTTTATTCATTGATTTCAACACTTTAGTGTTTGATTTGATCGATCTCTTCGCGTGGCTCTTTCCCGTTGGTGAATGCTCGTCTCTTTGTAAACACATCAAATTAAAGCATAACAGTTGAGGCATAAAATATTGGCTGTAGTATATAGTTTAGTTTAATTAGGCTTGTATGTGGCACACTAGGTGGTAACTAGATCTCTGTCTTCTTTATTTGCATGCAATAAAGGGGACAAAGTCATGAGTATTCTTTGGACCTATACTAGCAAACTAAATAATAACGCATTATTTTTTTTTTTTGTCACACACATGACATGTGCACAGTTTTAAAGATCTCTGAACGTACATGGTTGCTTTTACCATACATGCACATGCCATGCATATGGCTTTGTGTGATCAGGACAGTATATAGGGTATCTTGTAAATTAACAACATCGATTAAAGTATCTCCTTTTTAGGGATGGGGATTTTGATAAAAACCATATGATAAAGAACAACCTTCACATTCAAGCTACGTATAATTCTTTTTTATACATGTCTCTGTCTTTACTTGATCTGCATTTGAGTTTTGCTTTCGTTCGTCTTTTGCTCTCTTTCTTCGTCTTTATTTGATCTCTTAAAATCAAATGAAAGTTCAGAATAAAGGCCCACTGCACCCATACAAATTCAAAAGCTTGGATTTTTCTCAAAAATTTTTAAAGCGGGAAGTTTTTAAGATGGGATTTTTAAAAAAATAAACTCCAAAATTTTATACTCTTTTCTGCCCTTCGTCATTCTTCCCCGTCCTGCTTTAATTTTTCCATAAGGTTTTAAAGATTGAATATTATCGATTAAGCCACTGCTTCGTGACTATGGTTTAAATTAATAACCAGTGTATATCACGTGGCATGTGTAAAAGAAAATTAAGTAATATATTAAACCATGTACGCATAGGCATAATGATCAGCATATCATATATACACAGTAGAATTTATATATTACTCACTGCATTATGAAGTGGGTCAAACATTCTAATGGGCTAAATCTCTACCTCGGTTAGAGCGCCGTCAATTTGTTTCTTTGCTTTTTGTTCCAAAAGTAGTGTTTGGGATATAATAAAATTTAGCCCCCACCATATGTTCTATTCTTTCCAAAGGTGACCTTCCACATGTTAACCAATGATGAACTCTGATAAAAAGAAATATACCCATCGCCCCACCATGGAACCAAACTCCAAAAACTACTTAGAACTTCATGCTTTCTTAAGATAAATTTGACTTATAATAGCATCCTAAATCTCTAAAAAAAAGTCAAATTAATCTTATATTTAGGATCAGAGAATGAGTACTAATGTAGTACTACCTAAACACATGTGCCTAAGATGGGCTCACCTTGTGTATCATGAGCTATCCCTATTTGTTGAAACTTAGTTTTTCTTCTAGACTTGTCTTGTAAATAAACATGCTTTCATTGAGAGCATCATATTTATGGAGAGAACTACTACTCACCAAGAACCTAAACGGCAATCTGCTGAGTAAAATGTCATGTTACATCTTAAGTTTCAGCCAACTGAAATGTGATCTATAAGTTTAAACAATTTTTCCTAATATACAAATAAAAGAAAAACTTGTATGCTTATACATACACACATATATGTAAGAGATCAAGTGGGAGCTCGGTGTGGGGAGAGACATGTGAAGTTGGTTTAAAAAGTAAACAATGATAGCATCAAATCTAGGGATAGCTCCGGATCCCACTATGCCAACTCACATTCACATATGGAACCAAATTTGTTCATAGATATACGTGCAAGAAGACTGTGAAATGGAATGATATAGATAGATGATTACATTTTGTTTCTGGGGCCAAAATAATAGACCACGTACAAACGTGTGTGAGATTCGAGTGTACTTGAGTTTAGTTGCTGGGAGATTCATCATTCATCTTGTGGTTGTTGCGTCTTCTTCTGTTTGCCTCGGCTCGCATAATCATACATCATACATTATACTATAACACAGACACAGGAACTCGCAGCTGCAGATAGAGCAGCAGGGGAACAGAGTTAAGTGGCCCGTTCGGTATATTCCACATTAATAATACATATCCAGTTCATCTTATATCATATTGAAGAAAACTTGATATACTACATTGAGTCTTTGATATAAGAGTGATATAACTAGTTTGTAATATGAAAAAATTAGTTAAATTGGTTATTTGTAATGAATGTTGGTTGGTTCGTCTCGGTTAAACTAATTGTTTGTCATATATATATATATATATATATGTTGATTTGTCTGGAATACATTAATTGTCTAATCATGTGTATTGTAACTTCCTGATGCATAATAAGGAGAAAGGGAAAATAGAGAAGGAGAAATTAAAGAAAGAGGTTTAGATGTAATCCATGGATGGACCACCAGAGAAGAACAATGCACAAATGATGTGTTGAGGCTTTTATAGACTCACAACAGCCCTAGGAATCAGGAGTGGGATAGGAAATCCTCAAATTTAATTTTAATAATGAGAAAAATTCACAATTAAAATAAATAATCATAAATGGGAATGATTTAGTATTAAACAAAGTCTTCATCAATTCATTTTTAAAATTTTCTCCCTTTTTTATTTTCATTGTTATCCCCTGATAAAAACCACGTTGTCTACATGCAATCCGTGTGAATATTCTGAGAAAAATGTATAAATTTTTAAAATCATACAGCAGTTGATTAATATCTAGTGTTTAAAACCAAAATATAAAATATTGCCTAACTCCTAATAGAATAAAGAGTAATACCAAGGTTGTACACCCGATCCATGCCAGAAAAATTAGAAAAGAGCAAAGTGCTCGCTCACACAAATCAACAAGAGAATATGGATACATTAAGAGGAAGTTTTCCAGAATGATGGAGTCAGTGTTCATGTGGGCTTGGTCCCATCATCAGATTATAATGAGACACGTCGTTATGTAAGGCTCAACTATTTCCTAACGATAATTTGCCCTTGCTCAGGGGATTTGTAGGTGTGTGTGTGTGTGAATGTCCCAGTAGGCAATGTATATATTTATCTATCTCTTCACTTGAGATGATAGGAGCAAGTTCTTCGGTGTACTTTTATCTTCAACAATAGTCCAACGCCTAATGCGGGGCAAAGCATATGGTTGCTTCGTTTGTTGAACCTCAGTCTTTTAATTAAGTTTTAGTTCGGAGAATTTGAGTTGGTAAAGGTACTGTAGAAATAAGGAGCACCGAAGCACATTTCATGCTTACTGAGTATGGATATATTATCTTGTTAGGAAGGCTTTGACTTAATGTTTTTGGCATGATAGAGATTAGTAAAGAGTATAAATTGATTCGGACACACTCTAGGTTCAAAAAAACATGAAGACATGATGCCCAACAAGGGCATGGTTCTAGTTGGGATTTCTAAAAACCTGATCATCTATATTGATTTTGAATATTTCAAGAAGCAATTTGATATTTTCTATGTTTAATCTTTTGTTAGCCATTAGTTTAATTTGATTTTTATCTTTTTGTATCCTATTAAAAAAAATAGAGGAAGTGAGTTACAAGGGCTTAGAAAAATAGTTAGGGTAGGCATTGAATGAAAAAATTGTAATGTGTTGATTTTTATAAAATATCCATCCCAATCATTTCATTTACAGTGTCACTACAAAAAAATAACGAATTTCCGACGGAAATTCCCTCAGAAAATTTATCGATAAAATAATATAATTAATTAAATTACCGACGGAAATTCCATCGAAAAATTTACCGACGAAATTTCTATCGGTAATTTAATTAATTATATTATTTTATTTATAAATTATTATTTTAATTTAAATTAAATATTAAAATATTATTACCGACGGAAATTTCCTGCGGTAATTTAATTAATTATTTTATTTTATTCATAAATTATTATTTTAATTTATAAATAATATAATAAAATGTTATTACTGACGGAAAATTTTCAGTCGATAACTTTAATTATTTATTATTTTATAAATAAATTGTTATTTTAATATATAAAAAAATATTATATTAATTTATTATAAAAAATATTTTATAAATAAATAAAATATATTTAATAAAAATTAATATATATACACGTATATAGATATAAATTGATTACCAAATTTAATTTTTAATTTTTTATTAAATAATATTTTATTTTTTAATAAATAATTAAATATTAGTAATAAAAAATAAAAATAATTATAATTTAATAATATATATATATAATAAAATAATTATTTAAAAATGTCATAAAATAAAATGAAAAATAATTATAAGTTAATAATATAAAATAAAAATACTAAATATAATGGATTGTATATGAATATAAAAATTATTTATAAAAAATAATAAAATTATTAATATGTAAATTATATATTAATAATTATAAAATATTTCATAATATATCAAGATTAAAAATAATTATAATAATGGGAGTTTAAATATAATAAATATAATAGTTTGCAAATAATTTCAAAAGGTGTTCGTAGCTCAACTGGTTAAGGCATCAGACACGCCCCAACAGGTTGCGGGTTCGAATCTCTCCAACGACGAAATTGAAGGCAATTTGTGGAAGCGATACGTGGCGGCACGAGAGAGCGACACGCGGTGAGGTGTGGGCAGGGACACGTGGCAACTTAAATTTTTTAAATATTTAAAAAATTACCGACAGAAATTCTGTCGGTAATAATATTTTAATATATTATTTATAAATTAAAAAATAATTTATTTATAAAATAATATTATTAAATTACCGACGGAAAAAAAATTCCGTCAGTAAATCGATTTGTGACGATGGAATTTCCGACGGAAAAAATTCCTTCTGAAATTCCACTGAAAAAATTTTTCCGACGGAATTCCGTCGGAAATTCTTTGTTTTTTTGCAGTGTGTGAAATACCCTATCTTTTAAAACTTTTTATATTAAATGTACCATATAACTGATAAAGATTATTTGAAAAAATATATAAATTAAAAAATAGACAAAATATACTGAGGTTTACTTTTATATTTAAGACGAATTAAATTAAATTTGGTAAGTAGCTCTTGTAAGAGGAGAGATCATACAGTTTCACCCATAATGGAGCTGGACGAACAAATTCTAATCAAGAGAGAAAAAGATGATGCAAATTTACAGATGCCTTTGAATTTGTCAGCCAGACTCATTATGTTGACTTTTGGTAGATAAACTGATCACTGACCAACTAAAAACAATCCAAGCTAAGATTATTAACTACTTTGATCAATTGATTGTGGCCTGTTTTAACTTACCAGTGGTTAGTTTGACACGTGGATATGCAACCGTGATAATTGTTTAGAGATAGCGAGATTCCCTCGTTACGGACCTACATTTCCGCAAACCAAACTAATCAGTTGCTAGTAATACCGGATATTGGTAGATAAAGGAAAAAAATTCCAAGCTATATGCAAAAAAATAAAACAACCAACAACTTAACTTCCATGTCATTATACAGCAATACCATATTTATATAGAAAAACTCTCATTATATTGTCTAACATATTTATTATTTTTTCTATGCTTTTGAGCAACTTCTGATTGTCATCCTATATTTTGTAGTTTTCCTTTGTTTTTCTTCGTCTCTTTTCTTTATTTAGTTTAAAACATTAGTCTTTATACTTTAAAAGCATTTGCGCCCAAGCTTAACAATGTTGGCTTCACATACAGGTCATAACACCGCTTACCTTAGCTTGTTGCTAGTCGTCATAAAAACACATGTATTGATTTTTTGGACAATATAATTAAAGATAACGGAGAAAAAAAAAGAAAAAAACGGAGAAACTAAAACTAGAATTCGCTAGAAATAATGGAGCCTCCAAGTTTAACCCTGAATTTTAGAAGAAAACCAACTGTAATTATACTTCCTCCTTTCCTTATTATAAGATTTGTTGCCTTTTTTTGTGTGGAAAATTTAAGGAAGCTAAATGAACCACTTATAATCATAATGTACTTTGTGAATTATTGGACTATATGTTAGCTTATAAATCAAATAATCCAGGAGAAAAAATTCAGGCAAATCAGTTTATAGGTAACTTATTTAGATTTATTATATTATCTAAAAAAGTTAGCTGAGTCCTATATTTAGAAACGGGGTATTCAAATAGCCATAAACATAGAACTTATGAATTTAAATAGTTGTTAATTAGTTAAAGCATGCAAGTTCTACATGTTATTCATGTTGGTTTTCTGTTAAGACTATCATATTTTTAGATAACTGGATAGATATTTGCAACATTTGTATTTTTTAAAAATATTTTTTCAATTAAAAAATATTTTGAAACCTATCTATAGTCAAATTAAAATTTTGAAAATAAACTAAGCCATTGACAAGGGTAGATTAGGTTTAAAACCCATCAACATATTAATCAAGCTTTACTAGCAAAGCAACTTTAGCAAATCATTTCTTCAGAATCACCTTCCTTGTTGGCTACTACTTTGTAAATATATTGATCTTAACAGTATATCTTTCATCAATATTCCGTATGACTCCTATTAGATTTGGAAGACAATTTCTGGAAATACAGGTGTTATTATTAGAAAGTTAAAATGGTGTGTAGGGAATGGATGCTCATTCCCAAATTAATCACCAACTTTGGTGGTCCTTGAAGCAGGATCATTCTACCTTCCTGAATATTCAACAAGTAGTTTATCTATTATTGCATGTTCCTTACTCTAGGAATTTGGTTAGATGAAAGCAACAATAACTTCAATTCCTATATGCGCCATCCATTGCTAGGATCATATGGACATACCTGCTTATTTGCTAAATTCTGATGACAAATTGATTTGGACAGGTAATAGTGCAGGAATTTATACTATTAAAGATAGTGTAAGCCATATATCCCAGATACTTCATCAAATGTTGCAATATGTAAAGCTTTTTGAAAGTCCTTATTAACAATTCCATCTAAACAATTGCTCTTTATATGGAAGCTGCATGATGCTGCTCCTAATGACATTTTAAACTGGCATCCTCTCCCTTCACATACTCTCTGTGTCTTTGGATGTGATGTTGAAGAATCCTCACAACATATGTTCATTTCCTGCCTTTTACCAGAAGCTTGTTGTATGGATGTCTCAATGTAAGATCACCTAACTTTACATTTTCTGAATTCAAGATATGGTTATAGGACACTTTGCTAACCTTAGAGAGTATTGGACATTCATTCTCATATGGTAAATCATGTCATTTGCCTCTTGAATTTCATCTGTAGAAAGCGGAATTTGGCCTTACATGATGGGAAAAGAGATAGTCCTATGAAAGTGGTTAATGAAATTTAACATGCAATAATTATGCTAGCCTGGCGGTCTCTACCTCTGCATTGTTGGTTTGATGCAGACCTTTACAGAACATAATAGAACCTTACCTATCAATGAATGAGTTTGGTTGAGACATTATATTCCATAAATATAAAAAAATTGGAAAATACTATTGTCATGAAATCATTTGTTACCATGGATCTACTCTTAAAGAGTTCCTATGGCAGAACCAGACCACCCCAGGACTAAATTTTTACTTCAAATGTCTTCGTGCTGCTCTTTTTTGGGCCCGCAACTCTAAACTGCAAGCATGAACTAACCATATACTGTGTCAGCACTCGGTTTCCTGCATATTCCCAATGACTCCTCTCTTGGACTTAACATCACATGGTAGGAAACCTTGGCTCTTTTATATGATTTTTTAAATGTAACTATTAAGACTATCTCTAAGCCATACTACTATTATTTCATAGGTAGTCATTTATGTTACATGTTTATTTGTAACTCGTAGACCATGATATTTTCTTTAATATCATTTTGTCCTTTTATAAAAAAAAAGGATGGTAGAGGCAAACTAACTCCTCACAAAATTTATTGATGGACAACAGTCTTATTATTCTTTGAATCAGACAGGCAGTTATATTATCCAATGTAAACTCAATATCTAACTATTTTTTTTTCTTTTTGCCCACTACAATAACTTATCAACATATTTTTGGTCAAATAACTTATCAACATACTCTTATATGTGATAAAATATAAACTAAATCTTAAATATAAGACATATTTTTCTGATTTGATTAGACTAATGATGATAGTTAATTTAATTAATATGATATAATTTTTTCTAAAATGCCATAACTACATTATTCTTTAATTCCATCACTTTTTTAACTGATCATTGTTAGGCAAAGCAAAAAAGGAGAAGACATCTATAAGAGTAATTTTGGAAAGAATGATAAAAATTAAAATTAGATCACATAAACATGACAAAATTTGATTCATTAAATATATCTTATATTAATGACCGGGGATGAGATATGGCCTAGAGTGAGAAGCTCCTCCTTCTCTCTAGGTTCTCAGTCTAACCCTTTTCACCATGTCCCAACAAACATCCTTTAAAAGCGCCCCAAAACCTGAACCCCTTCCCATCCCTGGAGGGGATCGCTCCATTAAGAAGGCAAAGCTTGGAGACTCAGCGGAGGAAGATAACCCCATGGAAGCAGAAAGCTACCCAAAATGGCGAACCACCCCATCCTTGCAGACGTCTCACCGGACTTCGTCCCTGAGACTCAAGATGAGACAACCATCCCACAGACAATGCAGATCGAGGAAAACAAAATAGATAACATTCCTTCTTTCAAAGGTAAGCTTCTGGGCAACGGAAAAAAAACCAATGACGAAGAGGAAGATGACCTGTTTCTCAGAAGTGAAGATGTCATCCTAGGAATGAATGGGTCAATACCAACAGTTGACTTCGCCTCTCATATCCTCGAAGCCTCAATAGGATAATGGGATTTGCAATAATTATCAAGCTACTAGGGTGCTCAATTGGCTACCGTCAAATGAGAAATTAGCTGTAGAAGATATGGAAGCCGAGAGGGAGCTTCCAACTCACAGATCTATAGTAGGATTGTTTCCTTGTGAGATTTAAAGATGATTTGATTTTCAGAATTCTCTTATTAGCGGCCCATGGGTAATATTTGGACATGACCTGTCAGTGCAGCCATGGTCGCCTAGTTTCAACCACCAAAACCATATAATCGACGAAATCATAGCCTGGATCCGATTGCCTAAACTCCCTGCAAGGTATTACCACAAAAATGTGATAAAGTCTATAGGAAGCATCTTTGGAGAAGTAATTAAGGTTGATTACAACACAGATTCGGGGGACAGAGGTAAGTTTGCACGCCTTGCAGTTATCCTTGACTTAACCAAGCCCCTCACATAAAAAATTCAAGTAGATGGCCAAATTATATATGTGGAATATGAAGGCTTGCCCACAATCTGCTTTCACTGTGGCAAGTATGGACATCTCCAAGAATACTGCCCAGTCAAGAACACCTCGCCAGAATCCCCCTTAGAATCCTTGGCACGTGGCCAACCAAAAGAAGACGATGCACTTGAGAAATCCAACTTTGGTGAATGGATGGTGGTACAACCCAGGAGACACACATTCGATAGGTCTGGAAGAAAGGACGAGGGCCACAAAATGATCCACAAAGGCTCAAGGTTTGACATCCTTCAAATGGTGGATCCCACTGAAGAGCCTCCACATGATCCCAACAAAAATAGCAGAATATCCCCCTGCAGATAACCCTCTGGTGAAGAGGAAAGCAAAAGAGCCAAAAACCCCCAAAGAAAGTGGAGCAGAGTAGCAGGCAAAAGGACAAGAGTGTGGCAACAACAAATCCGGACAGCATCTTTCAAACAAGGTATTACAGGGCCATACAAAAAGACATCACACTTGATCAAAATTACAACACAACCATTACTATTGAAAACAACCGAATCCAGCAAGGAAAAACGAGGGCTCTTCACACTGAGGAAACTTTGGGCCAAAACTCATCCTCAACCCACTTTGAGAACCAACTCCAGCTGGCACTTCCTTCTAAGCCACCAGACTTAGGAAGGTCTAGCAAGGGTGTCAGACTATCGAGCGGGCTAACCATCCATAATTTGGACCCAAGGCCCAAGAACCACACATCAGGAATGTCAGTGAGGTCCATGAAAGCTTTAGCAAGAGAAATGCAACCTGGACTGACAGAAGAGGATATTAACACGCTTATAAAGGGAGTTGATTTCAACTCTTCCCCTTCCATTTAATTGTTTCCTTATGTCTTTAATCACATGGAATTGTCAAGGGGCTTTAAATAAAAAGTTCCCTTCTATTTTCAAAACTTATGTAGCTACTTACAAGCCTGATATCTGTTTTACTTGAGCCTCGAATTTCAGGAGAAAAAGCTGATAAAGTCATCAAGAAATTATGTTTTCAACACTTACACCGAGTTGAAGCAAGTGGGTTCTCAGGAGGCATATGGGTCTTATGGTCACACAAAATTCAAGTTGACATCTTGGCCAATTACTTTTAATTTATTCACATGAGAGTTAATTATTTAGAAGAAAAAGCCAATTTCATCTTCACAGCTCTGTATGGGAGCCCATAGCCATCCACACGAAAATTCTTATAGGAAGACCTCTCATTTCTAGCCCCCAACCCGACCACCCCTTGGCTCCTAGTAGGAGACTTTAATGCCACTATGTGTCTTGAAGAGAGGAAAGGAGGCATGCGTCACCCAAAGTATGGGTGCAACTCCTTCAAAGCTTTCATTCACCAACATGGCCTCGTAGACTTGGGAAGCAATGGCCCAAAATTCACTTGGCAAAGGGGCACGACTCTAGTAAGACTTGATAGAGCATTATCCAATCAAACTTGGCTGCATTCCTTCCAATTAGCCCACACAAATCAACTCCCAAGATTGCTTTCAGACCACCGACCCATATAAGTAATCCCGGGCCCCAGAAATGCTTCGGCCCACCAATTCAGGCCTTTCAAATTTTGGACAGCCTGGCTTACTCATCCAGATTTCCCATCGCTTATAAGGAACACATGAAACACAGAATCTCCCATTACCACTAACATTCAGACTTTCTTCGATACGGCAAAAAAATGGAACTCACAAATTTTTGGGGAAGTAGGACAGAAAAAACGGTTGGCTTTAGTCCGCCTTAAGGGGGTCCAACAAAGCCTTGAACAACACCCATTCTCCGATCATTTGACCAACCTGAAGAGATCCTTAAGCAATGACCTTGAGGATATTTGCTTCCAAGAAGAGGTAATATGGATGCAAAAATCTACTTCTGACTGGATTTGCCTGGGAGACAGAAACACAGCTTATTATCATACCAAGGCTCTTATATGGAAACGTAGAAATAAGATAACTAAGCTTATGTCTGATGATAGTGCTTGGGTGGAAAATGAGACCCAACTTATGTGCATGGCGACAAGCTTCTTCCGGGATTTATATTCAGTCCAAGGCCTGGCTAAAATTCATCTCGCCATTCGAGGGGTATTTCCAGAGCTACCCCAGCCCGTTTTAAATACCTTGGGTAGTCATGTTTCAGAGGCAGAAGTCAAACGCGCCCTCTTCGAAATGAAACCTCTAAAAGCCCCGGGGAAGGATGGACTCCATGCCCTATTTTTCAGAGCCAATAAGAAACTGTCGGCCCCTCCTTATTATCCTTAATGCAAGACTAATGGCAAGGCAACCCCCTTGACTCCTCCTTAACAGTACTCTTATTGCCTTGATCCCAAAAGTGGGAAACCCATGCCACCTTGGTGAGTTTAGGCCGATAAGCCTTTGTTCAGTCATATACAAGACAGTAACAAAAGTAATTTCAAACAGGCTGAAGGAAGTCCTACCAACTCTAATAAGCCAACACCAGTCAAGCTTCATCCAGGGGAGGAGTATAGTTGACAACATAATTATCTCTCAAGAAGTGGTTCACTCAATGAGAACAAAACAAGGCAAAGAGGAGTGAATGGTAATCAAAATGGATTTGGAGAAAGCCTTTGATAGGCTGAGATGGGAATTTATTGAAGACACATTGAAGGATGTGGGGGCTTCCCCAACAAATGGTAAGTCTGATCATGACTTGCATCATAACATCTTCAATGCAAGTGCTGTGGAATAGTCAACCATTAGAAAGCTTTAATCCCCGAAGAGGCATAAGACAAGGCGACCCCCTCTCCCCCTATATTTTTGTTCTCTGCATGGAATGTTTATCCCAGATGATTCTTGCAGAGGTTAGAGGAGGCTCATGGAAGGCAATCAAAATGGGCAGACGTGGAGTTCTCATTTCCCATATCTTCTTTGCAGATGACCTCATTATCTTTGGATAGGCTATTGCAACTCAAGCCCGAGTGATCAAAAAAGTCCTTAGAAACTTCTGCCTAGCCATGGGTCATAAAGTCAGCCAATCAAAAACACAAATTTTCTTCTCCAAAAATACCCAAAGTTCACAGATGCGAAACATATGTAGATTCTTGGGTTTCTAGCGAGCTGAAGGACCGGGGAAATATCTTGGGGTGCCTTTACTCAACGGTAAAGTTTCCACTAGCACCTACAATTACATCTTAGAAAGAATTCAAAGCAAATTAGCTGTGTGGAAGAGGAAATCCCTTTCATTAGCAGGGCGTATCACTCTAGCAAAATCAGTATTATCATCGATCCCCTTTTACACAATGCAAAGCACCTTACTACCATCCACTTTTGTTAGAATCTTAAGTTTTGATGAGGATTGGACCCTATAGATAACATAAGTAAAATGAACAGATAGAATATAACTTAGTCTGAAAAGAATTAAGATAAGAATCAAGGTATATGACTAAGGAAAAGTATAAGTTATCTAAACGTTGAACAAGTAAAATCCTATAGATAACAGATACACTATCGTTAGACTGAGAGCCCATCGCTAATAGATGAAGAGATAAGGATAATATTAGCTTATGAAGTCTTGGCAATAAACTGGATGTAAGTATTCCCATCGCTAAAGAACTTCTCTATCGCTAAGGTTTCATAACAGAAAAGACTGATTAGAACAACTCAGTATTAAACCATAGTCACTAGCGATAGCACGAATACCTATCGATAGCAGAATACTTGGACATTCAGATGAGTTAATATGTAGAGCTAATGACAACATCAATAACATAGCCCCTAGCGATAACGAGTTTAGCTATCGATAATGAAATCACTTGCTGAAATAACAACATTCTGATGGCTAATGCATTATCTGTATACATTGAACTAATGAATCCTACTAGCGATAACACCATCTGTGCTTCACATGAATACTTATTTAGCTAACAGTCTAAGTGCAGAAATAACACTATGAAGCTAGCGATAGCTTGGGATGCTAGCGCTACTGAAAAAGCTGCTACACAAGTACAATGTTGTAGGTAGTTGGTAGTCACAGTCTCTATCTCTCATAGCTCATCTTCTGTAAGAATTAAATGAAGTAAGAGAAGAAAGATATCCAAAATGAAGATCAGCATTAAATGCCAACGGGTAGGAGCTCCCAACTGACATATTCAAATGGACTCATGAAGCTGAAAGAAAAAGGAAAACTGTGAAGAGATATAAAAACCAAGACTTGAGCATTTATGAAGTAGAGAACAAACAGACGAACTTGTATTCATTATTCTTATCTACTTCTGCTCAGAACTTTATTACTCTTAGTGAGTTTATTTGTACTTCAGTGATTATCAAAATCTGTTCATTAAGTGAACTCATTTATTGAAATCCTCTACTGTTTGAGGTTGTTCTAAAGTCTGGGACCTTAGAACAGGGTTGTAATCTTACAACTTGTAAGGGGGAGTGTTTAGAAGAAGTCTAAAACTCTGTCTTGTAAAGGTTGGCAGGTGAACCTGGTTTGTAAAACCTGTGGTTAGTGGAACCCAACGAGGAGTTGGAGAACTGGACGTAGGTAGTGTTTTGGCCGAACCAGTATAAAGGATTTTCCTTGTGTTTAAAACTTTAATTTTTGAAAAGCACAATTCAACCCCTCTTGTGCGTTACTGCCACTTTCAACTTGTTGCAGAAAGATTGAGATAACGATTAGAGGCTTCATTTGGGGGGAACCAGATGGGACTCGTGGTGTGAACTTGATTAAATGGAAGGAACTATGTCAGCCCATGGAAAATGGAAGATGTGGGCTTCTCAGACTTGAGTCTCAGAACAAGGCTTTTCTCGCAAAACTGATATACAAAATCCACTCCTAAGCAGATACACTATGGGTTATAATTTTGAGAGGGAAATACGGGTTTAGTAAAAAACCAAAATTTCCTCAGAACTCATATACTTTTTGGAGAAACATAAAAGAAATCTGGGAAGACTCCTCCATGCATGTCAAATGAAACCTAGGCGATGGTACCTCAGTGAGATTCTGGTCCGATTTTTGGGTTGGCGATTATGGACCACTGAAACACGTCACTTATACTGACATCCCAACCAGTGATCTGCAAAAACCGATCAGTGTTTATATGCATGAAGATGTGCGGTGGAAGCTAGACCTCTTACCTCCCAACATCCTCGAAGAAATTGCCTCTACCACTGTAGAAAGGCCCCATCCAACCCAACTTGCAGCTGGAACTTATCATCGCAGGGAAAGTTCACCATTAAATCTGCCTATCAAGCTTGGGAATCAATGGATTGGGACGAAACCAGTAAAGTATGGACGAATCTATGGAAGCTTCCTGCCCTCAACAGGTCAGGATGTTTTCTTGGCTCTTTCTCAAAGGGAGGTTACTCACAAATGGGGAACGGTGCAGAAGAAATATGACTCCAAACCCCAGCTGCGCTATCTGCTCCAGTGCTATAGAGGATATCGAGCATGTTTTTAAACACTGCACATTGGCCTCCTCAGTCTGGAAGAAGATCTTACCATCAGATGTCCTCATTGATTTCCTAAGGACAAATCTAATCCTCTGGTTATCCAAAACACTGGTCAATGGCAAAATTCACAAGTCATGGAAAATTGGCCTTCTCATCACATGTTGGAAGCTTTGGGAAGCGAGAAACCATTTCATTTTCACTGACACACAGCATACTGTTGATGGGTTGATAAAGCAAATATTGTTAATAGTTAACCACTCCTTGTCTAGTTTCACTACTCTCTAAGCCCACATAGAACATAGCAACTAGTAGACTTAGACTCTAATGCTTAGTTAGCGTTCCCTCTTGTAATTTGTACAGATTCAGTTTTCCATTGAATGAAAATTTCCTTTTCACTAAAAAAAAATAATGACAGGATTGAGAATTCTTTTACTAATTGTAAAACAAAAATAGAAAATTAATTTGAATATTTGTCTGACGAGGCACAATAAGACAAGGATAGCGCGTCATACTCTAGACGCCCTGCCAAACTAATCATTTCCTTCTCGTTGTCGTTTTCTAAAATTTCCCACTCCTGTTTGACTACCAAAAGAACATTTTGATGGAAAGTAATTGGGTTAATGTTCGAATTTATCCCATAAATTTTCACTCAAGAGCTATATTGACTTACAAGTTGTTTTGGGTTTAAAATTGCCCTGAAAAGTTTTAAAATGTAATGCTTTTGCCCTTTACCGTTAAAATATCAACATTGATCATTTAAAAACTGACATTAACCACTGATATTTTAACGGTAAAAGCAGCGTTCAAAAAGCCAGACCAGACCGGCCAGTTCAAACCGGAAATCTGTGAACCGTCCATGGGTCCGGTCTGTTTCGACGTTAGATCCGGAGGGGAGATCGGACCGGAAGATCGCGTATGAACCGGTAAAACCCGGCATTAGACCAGATGTTGGGCGGTTTACCTGATTCGTGTTTTTGAAAAATAAATGTCCAGCAGAATTGGCAGAAAACTGAGAAAGAAGAGAGCTTATGGGACAAAAAAGAAGAAGAAAAGGGGGATCACTTTAAAAGATTGTCAAGAAGAATGCAGATCTAGGGAAGAAAAAAGTTTATCTGAACAAAAAGAAAAATCATAAGAATGAAGGAAGGAAAATAGAGGGAAAGAATAAACAGAGCGCATGCCTTATCTTCAGATGATTTTCACTCCATCACCATTGTTCTTGCTCTATCACCATCAAGCCTTGTGGTCTTCGCCTCAGTTTAGGAAATAAAAGAGGTGAGAAGAAGACGGTGAAACTAGCAAGGAAAAAGGCTTGAGTGGTGGGAAGATAGAGGGAGTAAATTAATGTCATAAATTCCTGTGCATTGGGAAAAAACAAAAAACCCTCAAAAGTGGCGTATTGTTTCAAATTTCTTATCCTCACACATATGCCTATTTATTAGGATACTCCTCAGGTCCTATTTATAAGGCAGAGAGAGGGTGTAAAAAAAGGTCCTATTTATAAGTCACATGATGTAATTTTCACATAGATGTACCAAATTACCCCTCTTAAATTAAAACTACTCATTACTATTTCATGCTCTCTCCCCCCCATGTGACTAGTTTTTCTTTTCCCCATACCAATTACTACTGACGAGTCCCTTCAATTCCAACCACTCTTATCTCTTATCTTCTCCCTCATTCTTTATTTTCTACGTCCTGTGGCCATCTTATCTTTTCATGTTACATTCATCTTTTCATGATTCATCTGTAGCTTCTCATGAACAGCGAAAATAACTCCTCAAATGAAAGTGAAAAATATAACTTGGTTGTGGAGGATTCAGTAGAATATGAAGAGCCACTTCCAACTGCAACTATCTATGCTCACTCATGCCATGAACAAAAAGTGAAAATAGGAAATGAAACAAACAAAGATAGGTTCAACTTCTTCTGAAAATAACTCCTCAAATGTAAAACGTTTGATCATATATGCAAGAGGTCCCTGAAAAAGTTTCATTACCATCCTCATCAAATCTAGGCCTGGCCAAAGCAACCAAGAACATTATCTTACCAATGAAGTTTGTGCTTTTACATGTACGATGTGGCCCCTCTTCCCCAGCTGCCAAGTAATAATTAACCTTCTTTTTAGTCATGTAAAACCACTTTTCATCTATATGGACAATGTTATGCATTGATTTGAAGGTTGGGTCATGTGGGATGGTGTTTGCCTCAATCATAGATAAACAAAAGCGCATCCTAGCTATCATATTTCCATCTTTAAAAAATGGCTTGATTGTATTGGTTTTGCGTTTGATAACTCCTTCCTTTTGATATCTAATGAGTGGAGTCTTATTAATGGCCAATGCATATGCTAGAGACCTTAGAGTGGTCCGATGTTCAGCGGGAATGTCACGACATCGTTCAAGGTCTATTGGTATTCTCTTCCTTCCACAGTTAATGGTTTTTTTTGTGACAACTTTCTCCTGTTTCCCTAACCTGATGCCAAATGCGTTGAATCACTCTAATGGAGACTGAGTAAAATAAAGCCAACTTCATTGTTAAACCTTTCAAAAGCTTCCCATCTTCAAATGAGTTTAACAAAATATCACCTATACTTTGACGATCTTCATCTGATAGAAATTTTCTTTTCTTGCGGGTGGGCTGATCATCAACTGAAGTTTCATTCATTGTTTCTGCTGCTTGTGAAAAGAAATATAATTTGGTATGGTTTGAAAAGTGAACATAAAAATTAAAGAGGAGATAACGTGAAAGAGGTCTTACCCATTAATCCTCCTATATTGCCATCTCTTTGAAGTCCATTCATAGAAGATTCTGCTGCATCTGTTGTTGCATTTTGTTAGTAATTAATTGTTGAATATGCATCAGTATTACTCCCATAAAAGGAGCTTGTGTTATTGTTCTCTTCAACAGTCACACCTACAGGCATAGCATCCATACCATCTAGAGAAAAACTGGTAATGTATTCAAGTCAAACAAAGTTGTACCTTGAGTCAAGCCAACTGCACTTTCATTTTCTTCACCTTGGATCTCTAGAAATGGCAAAGTGTTCAAATCTAAGGAATAGTTTTTTTGGTTCATGTGATCTTCCATGAGATGGAGTAGCTTTCTAACGTCAGATGCATGTGATAACTGTTATATAGCCTTTTTATATTGTTGGAGTAATCCTATTGAATTAGACCGCCAATTTTTTTACATTCTATTTGGTTCCCCGTCTTAATATTTTGTGAAGTACTGTACTATTGTTTCATAGCGTAATCCGTGTCAAATGCTCAACTTGAAATCTGATTGGTTTATTTGTTTAGTATATTAAAGTCATTGGTTAACATAGGAAGAAGTGTATTAGACTTTTGTTTTATATTTTATTATTTTCAAGGTATTAATTAGGGGTATATTTGGAAAGTTTTAATATTTTAATGGAGATTTAATGAGGTTTAAGGTTGTTATTGGTATGTGTGAAACCTCTATAAAATGCCCTATAAATAAGACCTGAGGAGTAGTGATTATATAAAAATATATACATATGTGTATTAATAAATATATTATTGGCAAATTTATATTTATATATATTGAAAGCCGTGAGATTTCTTTTATAAGCACTATATTTAATCAAATTTGATATAATCTCAATTTATTTTATTTAACCATATATCATAATATATATTATCACTTATAATCTCTCAAAATCCCTCCAACCATGTCATCCATTACCCAAGGCACATTTTGAAAATATTTGTAATCAAATATATGAATTTTTTTAATTAAATTATATTATTTAATTAATAGTGGTTTGATCCGAGTCAACCCTCGATCGGATCATTAACCCTTAAACTAGTGAGTTAGCCGGTTTAATGACCGGTCCGGTTGTTTGAACCTTGGATAAAAGGGAAAAATTACTATATTTTGAAACTTCTGTGGCAATTTTGAACCCAAAAGAACTTTAAGGCCAAATAGCTCATTGGCCAAAATTTTCGGGACAAATTTGCACCATAACCAAAAGTAATTGAATGCAAAAGTGGAAGGGGCTGACATTTTTTTTAATATATTAAATGACAATTAGCGTCTAATCTGAATCCTATTACCAGGTATCCGAGTAAATGAATACTCTAGTTTCAGGTTCATGGCTTCCCCTCCTGACACATGAATCTCCTATAGGACTTGAACTGAAGACATCAAGAGATCTAGTAGGGTCTTACATCGCTATACCATCTATATGTTGATAGGGACTAACATGTTTGGTTGATACTAAAATGAAAATGAGATAGTAGATAAATTTTATATTTGATTGGATGAAAATAGTGATAAGGCAAGTAAGAACGTACGTATTTAAAATATAAAAATTATTAAATTCTATATAAAAATTTAAAATATTTAAACATTCATTAATTCATAAAAAGCACTATAGTATTTAAAATCTAAACAAATATGAATATTAAATATAAATATAAAAATTATTAAATATATTAAATGATTAAAAATAATTAAAAAACAAATAAGATATAAATAAAATATAATAGAGAAGTTTGAAGAAGCCACGATTTTTTTTTTATTTTGGAACTTGGTGTTTTATACGAAACTAGACTTAAAATATGGTTAAATAATACCTATTTCACCTCAAATGATTCCATATATAAGATATGATTTTTGAAATATATCGCATCATTTTCATGCTCAACTCTTTGATATTTGTTTCCAAAATCCATTTTAGAGTGTCAGGATTCATTTTTGACCTTTAGTGCTTCATGTTTTGGTTTCTAGGTTCGTTCATCCTTTTGATTATATCTTTGAAACTACAAATACTTTTAAACGTAAAACTTATTTTATATGAAACTAGACTTAAAATACGGTTTAAAAATACTTAATTTAATCCCGAGTGATTTCATGAAAGATTTATGATTTTTGAATTGTAATGGTGCAATTTCATGTTGTGGTCACATATATTTGCTTCCAAAATCTATTTTTAAGTGTCACAATTGATTTTGGCTTTGTTTTTACAACAAATGAGTGTTTAAAATTCCCAAATTCGACCTTACTTGCTTCAGAATCTCTAGAGAATCCTAGTCATACTCCATATTATCTAGACTGTATAGATGAAAAAAAAAATCTCATTGATGACAAGTCTCTTGTTACCAAAGCCACAACAAATCCAACTCAAATTTACAAAAAAATCATCATATAAAATCATCAAGCCCATTGACCTGACACATAAAGAAGGGTTGTGTAGATAAAATCCAACAAATATAGTAGAATAATTTCCATTTGAACTGTGAAATTGTCTCCTCTATCTGCCCTTACTTCTTCAACTCAGCTTTAGCTGCATCGCATTTCAATCGCAACTTCCTACCTCGTCAAAATGTCTCAGTTTTTATCAAGTGTTTACATGCATTTTGGTCCTTCATCATTTCCATCAAAAGTCAAAGAAAATTAGGCACCCACCAATTTTTTTGTGAGAAGTTAGTATAATGCCCCGTTCGGTACAATGAAAGAGGTTTTGATGGAAATGAAAGTGGAGGTAGAGGTGGAAGTGAGGTAAAAGTTTATTTGGTATGCCTATGAAAGTTGAGTATTATTTTTAATTTATAAGTTTATTTCCAACATAAAGTACTAAAATACCCTATACTAAAAAAACCATCATTATCTTACTCCCAATACCATCCCATTGTTATCCTCCGACCCAAGAAGTGAACTTCTTTCATGGTGAATAAATTCATCTAACCACAAAATAAAACTACAACAATTCATCAAATACTTACAAACCAACTTCATGAATAAAGAACTGAAAAATTGCTGAATAATGAACCAGTTTGTACTCTAAAGCTTCTTCAATTTGATACGGGAAGAAGAAAATTGTTGAATAATGAACCAGTTTGCAGAGGCATTTTTCTTTCCTTTTATATTTTTGTCCCTCTTGGATATTTCCTGGGTCCTCGTGAATATCATCCCATGAATCTTTGAAGAAGGAGAAAGGGGAGAGGCCACCGCAGAAGATCGAAGAAGGAGAAGGGGAAAGGTCGCCGCCGCCACAGATCGAAGAGGGAAAGTAGGAGAAGAAGATGTTGTAGTTCAAATATTGTCCTTACACGCCGTCCACACGGTCCGCCGTAGTCTATGCCTGGATAAAGGTGACGGAGGGGGCTGGAAGAAGGTTGTGCGCGATGGATTTGGAGGCTGTGAATGATAGGGATGAATGTGGAAAGGAGAAGGCATGTTGGTTCTAATGGAGAAATGAAAAGGGAACTGTTACTTCCTTCGTTCCTAAAATATAAGACCAAGTTAACTTTTTTTAGAGAGATTAATCATAATGTATTTTGTATATTATGAGATTATATGTTAGCTTATAACTCAAATAAACTAGTTTAGAGAAAAAATCCAATCAAATCAATTTATAATTAACTATTTAGCTTTCTTAAAATTTTGAAAAAAAATGTCATATAGGTCATAGGTATTAGGAACAAATGGAGTATAATTTAGACATGTTAAATTGTCAATTGATAAAATAGATGAAGTTATAATGGTCCAAAAATCTTAGTTCCAAGTAACTACAACTCTATTTTTTATTATAAGTCCATTACTCTTTTTTTTACACTTCTGAATACAAAGACAAAACAGAATAAACTAAAAAATTACTAAAGAAATATTGAATAACCCCCAGAGGTTACGTGACTCCCTCTCCTTACAGTAGTTTCATGAACCTCGTGCTAGAGCATGTTTAAAAGCCCATACAAACCGATAAAGCTTTCTTTGCCAAAACATCTGCTCCACAATTTCTCCACTATTGATGTAGTATACCTTTGTGACCCATTCTCTCCTTCTCATTTCACGAATCAGATTAACAAGCTGCACATCTTCATGTAGAACATTTAGCGAATTACCACACAATCTGATTACTTATATGGAGTCATAAAAGAGATTTACTCGCCGGAATCCAAGGTCACAAGCACGACAAATTCCTCAGATACATCCCCATAGCTTTGCCGCTACATTACCCGATCTCTCTATACCACAAACAAAAGCTTCTATTACAGTACCATCCATTTTCTTCATCACTCCACCACATCTTGTCGCTCCTGTATTTGAGCAAATGCCCTATCCACAAACACCTGCACCACTCCTTCACCACCTCAACTACTGCTCACATACAAAGGAGTGGATGTTATAACATTAAATATGACATATTCTTAAATAATTTTCCAACTTTGTCATTCTTTAAGAATATGTGTTAAAATAATATTTTATGCATTATAAATCTTCGTTCTCATCTTCCTTATTTCCAACATAAGGTAAAATAGTCACAATAGCATTAATTGATCCCAAAGTGGACTTATATTTAGGAAACAATTGTGATGGTTTGACTTATAATAAGGAACAGAGTGGTATGATGGGTTCCTTGGGTTTATCCAAGGAACCATCAACATAATTAGCACTTCTGTTAAAGTGAGTTCTAGCATAATAAACAATCTAATTTGAGGAACTAAGCGCGGTTGGCGTAGTGGTTACCTCACTTCGTTGCTTAATCAGTGGTCTTGAGTTCGAGCTCCAGGAATGTAGCCTGCCCCCTGACTAGCACTTTACCCTTAAGTGGAGGTCCCGGTGCGGATCTGGATCAGTCTGACCTTGTTAAGTAGGGGTGGAAATATGTTAGACTTTTGTAGGCTTCAACTAAATAGGCCTGGGCCTGATTAAAAATGTAAAAATTAAGCCTGGGCCTGAGCCTGTATGTAAACTTATTTTCAGGCCTGAGCCTGAGTCTTCCAAAGACCTGCCAAGGCCTGAAAGCTTATTTAAAAGCCTTCTTAAAATGTAGATTCTTAAATCGGCTTAAAGGTTTATACTTGTAATTTCATATATTACCCTTTAAACGCATTAAAACGCATATGTATGCCTCAAAAAGATTTTATGGTTATAAAACAAGATAAATTGATAATGTTATGATTAATTTAAATAGTTTACTTTATATTATATATCATAATATAAATTACAAAACAATTAAATATGCCAGACCTGTAGGCTTGTAAGCTAGGCCTTATGAAAAAAAGGCCTGGCCTATTTACCTAAATAGTCTATACCCCGTGCAATGCACGGGATACTGGGTTAAAATATTATAGTATAAAATTTAAAATTATTCACAAATATTATATTTTAAAAACCATTTTATGAGTAACTTCAATTAATCCGTACTTCTAAGTAATCAAAAAAATCGATTGTTATCTTATCATGAATTAAGATTCCTATTTTGGAAGAATTAACCCAAAAATTAGGGTGCTAAAAAAATAACCATACCTTTCATTAAAAAAAGAAAAATAACTGTATCATCCCACTAAAACACGACTAATATCCAATTAAAAAATCAAATATACTAAATTGAAACTTCCCACTAAATGATGTAGCAAAATAATAATAATAAAAAATTTCCACTACATGATATAGAAAAATAACTTCTTACTACATAAAAACTTAAAAAAAATTTTATTTTTAAATAAATAGATTTTAAAAATTCTCCCACTACACACGAAACTTCAATTTTTTTTAAATAAATAGATTTAACCCATAGAAATTGGAGTCGTGAGGACTGCAGTCCAAAAAAAAAAAAGGACTGCAGTTGAGGAAGTGATGCACCAAAGAAGACTTAATAATAATATTGTAAAAAAAAAGGATAAAAATAATAGCTAAAACTACCTCCATAGGAAAGAAAAACTACCTCCATCAATATAGGGATAGTGGCATTTGTGAGTTGTGGATAGAAGTTAAGGGAAAATTTTTTCATATTAAAAAAATAATTTTATTTACTTCTCTTTATAGGCCACCACATGGCGAACAGGGAAGGATAAAAAATAATATTTAAAACTACCTCCATAGGAAAGAAAAACTACCTCAATCAATTTAGGGATAGTGGTATTAGTGGGTTGTGGATAGAAGTTAAGGGAAAATTTTTTCATATTAAAAAACAAGTTTATTTATTTCTCTTGATAAGCCGCTACGTGGAAAGATAAAAAATAATATTTAAAACTACCTCCTTAGGAAAGAAAAACTACTTCCATCAATTTAGGGATAATAGCATTAGTGGGTTGTGGGTAAAAGTTATGGGAAATTTTTTCATATTAAAAAAATAAGTTTATTTATTTCCCTTGATAAGCTGCCACGTGGCGAATAGAGACATGTTTTGGCCCCTACTTTTATATTGTTAAAGATAGGCCTAATAATAGGCCTGATTATAGTTAGACCGTAGGCCCTTGATAAGTGCCTAACCTATTCCCATCCTACTCTTAAGTTTCCTGTGATATGGAGACTGACCCAAGATAATAGATTGAAAACTCAAAAACACAGCATAAGTCCTCTAACCAAAATTTGGACAAGGAGAGAATTAATTTTGACGGGCAAATGTCCGCACCAAACATGTTTTCAGCGATTTCCGTTTCCATCCCTTGTTAACTCGTCTTCTCCTTCCACCGGTATATATTGGGTTTTCTTTTCTGTAATAAAAACCCTTTAGTTTTCCCGCCATTATCCGGCAAGTGATCAAGAACTACTAGCAGAAACCCTAGCTTATAGATTACCCCTGCAAACTTCTTGTCTGATCCTACGCTTAAGATTTTTTACTGTCCCAGTTCGTCGTGATAATGGCGACTGTCCGTTCTAGAGACGTACAAGAGATTGTTGAGAAGCTCTCTTCTGATAAAGCTAAAGCTCGCGAAGTAAACTTTACTTCCTTCATCAACTATAAATTTATTTTTATTTATTCAATGAGAATATCCGGATGTAAAATCACCCCGATGACTGAAGCCATGGAACTTTTTCGAATGGATTATAACGGATTGAATTTTTTTTTTCTCCCTTCTGATGCCCCTACTTTGGGCTCCACACAAAACTAACTACCGTGTAGTTGCTATAAATTGAACCTGAAAGAAGTGAAGATTGAACTGAGGTGGAAAGGTTCCTTCTTCCTCAGGTCATGGTACTTAATAATCTGAGGTTAGATGTTTGAATGTAAAATTTACGGGGCTTGTAAATCTGGGTAGAATGGCACCTTGCAAGGAATGACACCAAGTATTGCATTTTAAATCGGTAGTAATTGTTGCTAAAATCCTGAAATCTGTGTATAGACCACTTATCTTCGTCATTCCTTGCAAAACTGATGTTAAAATGCATGGCATGCAATGTGTCATTTAGGTATAAATAACCGGTTGATCTTTACTTACAACTGGGCTGGACTTTTTAGTGTATACTTTATTCTGTGATGATCATGACCCGCATTTGATTTTAACACGTGCTTACATGTTGTACTTTATCAGGAAGGGATCAAGTTGCTGAATACTTGGTTACAAGGAGAACGATCATTTAACTTCTGCAAATTTCTTGGACAGAGTACTGCCAAGCTCAGGCCTGATGAAATTCCTCACTGTGAGACAATTTTCTTTTATAAGCTTAAGATAGTGCTGGACGCAATAGTTTATTAAAGTGAACATGTAAGTTTTATAAGTGACACTTTGTTTGTTCTTCATTTTTGAGGGGCAGCTGAAACATGGCCATTTCTTATTTCTCTGCTTATTCAATCTACTTCATTGGAAATATCCTCAAGTAAGCGGCGGATGCCAAAAATGATTTATGCTAAGACTCTTAGAGTGGTTGTGCAACGAGCAGAAGATGCTAAGTATTCAGGTGAGTAATCAGTAATGTAGTTGTTTATATACTTCTTCTCTCCTTTCCCCCTTTTTGATTAAGAAACAAAAGAAATTAAAGTCTAAAATAATCCTGGGGAAGAAATAACATTTATGGGTACACAGGATGTTTTATTTACTTGACGAATACAAACAAGCAGCTGATTTGTTTTTACATTTAGGTTTTCACCATGCACTGGTGCAGTGCTTTTCAAATTAACTGCCAGTTTCTATTGGTCTGATGCACCAGATGAGTGGGTGTGCCGTGTATTTAAAAATAAAGGATCTTTAGACACCTACACTTGCCAAGAAACCAAACACATCATTTCAAGCTTTTCACTGAACACAGATCTTGGAAGTCTTTTTGGTTACAACTTCCAACCTGGAAGTTCATGACAAAAACCTGAGAGATGGATGACATAATAACCTCTTGGGACAAAAACTACTGTTCTCAATGAGTTTTTCACAGTTTTTTTTTAATGGTAGGTAAAATGCTGCCTCTATCACATGTGGTTAAATCCCTTTTTAACCACGTTTGGGATGTCTTGAGCAATGTCCCAAGCTTTCAGTCAGAATATGGGATTATACTTCGGCATCTATTGGCAGTCAAGGATTATAGTTTGCAAATGAGGAAGCGCATTTACCGAAGTATACTTTTTCTAAACTTGGATCTTTAAATTCATATCTCAATGACACAATCTTTCTTAAACATTGTAATCTTACCGCATGTATTACATCAATTTTCCATTGCAAGACTTGGTGCTACTGTACATTGAGAATGTTGAAAATAGCTTGAATGGGAATAATATGCATCAGATTTCGAAGGAGGAGGTTTTTCGTTACATCCTGACGCTTCATTCACTTCTTGAAAGTCCCCCTGGCGACTACCCTAATAATCTTAGGGAAGATATTATCAAGGGGTTTGTCAAGATATGCTCATATATCAGGTATATCTTTAGGTATTCGAATGTACATGTGTATTTGTGTGTCTGTGTATGATTTCACCCCATCAGTTTATCATCTACCAGAGTACATCTTCTGTTCTTTTTACTTTCTTTAGGGATGAAGGAAAGATTTCACGCAAGCTTGTTGAGTGTATTAATACATATTTGTTGAATGATGGCCCAAATTTGGGCTGTCGATTAATGGATATCCATAATGCCTTGCAGCAGTTTGTGTTCCGCTGCTGGCTCACAACACACGATCGAGTTCTTAAGGTTTCATAATGTTGCAATTTGTATGCATTCCATTCTACTTGAGCTTGCCTCTTGAGAGTTCACATTTCTCTTTTGATACTTTCACTGCAGGATGCGCTTATGTTCTATGCAAGGTTACAGTTAAATTTACTGAGAAGTGTTGATGATGGATGTTCATTGGTAGAACAACTTCTGGACGTGGTTTGTAAGGATCTTGATCAGGGTAGTATGTCTAGTTCTTCCATCCCTTGGTGAGTTTTTCTATTGTTTCCCATTTTACTTATTTAATGATTAATTTTCAAGCTATTAATGGTGGTCTGTATGATCTTTCTATCCAGGGGTGATGGAATTAAAGATGATAGATTTGGAGCTTTGAGTAGCTCACAGCGCGTATTGGTGGAACTTGCGGCAGTTTTATTTTATAGGGTAGTTACTTGACACTCTGCAAACAGTTGAATTTGAAATTGTCTTTGTGGTCCATTCTTTATGTACTATAAGAATTTCTTGCTTGCTAATATGATTATTCCTTAGGCTCACCTTAATACAACACCAGTCGTACCAACTGAAAAACGAGTTAAGAAGGAGCCTCCTGCTGTGCTTTTACGGGATGCACTCATGAATGGTAAATGGTTGTGGTAAGTTAGAAGGTAGTTTGAGAGTTTTGTTCTATAAGGCATTTTGTAATACGTTACATGCTAACTTTGATTTGGGAAAAATTCTTTTTGCATATGTTTGTGTTTATCACTGTATTTTGATCATGGACTTGGGTATGATTTGTTCATCACCTCTAATGTATATGAAGATGTGTTACACATGATGTTATTTCATGCATATGGTTGAGTTTTTTTTGCTCTTGCTGATTTTATGAGAAAAAGTGTTTAGGTGCTTAGTTAACAATTATGTTAGAATGATTTTAGTAGTTCACACATAGCTAAGGGTGTGTTTGGATTGACTTATGAAAAAGTGACTTATATTTAAGTCAGATTGAAAATAAGTTAGATTGTGTAATGAGATTTATGTTTGGGTTAGCTGTGAAAAAAATGACTTATAAGTGGCTTATGTTCTATAAGTCAGATTGTGTATATTTGGGTTAGTTGTGATTAGATGTGAAAAATAAGACAGAATTTGTGGGCTCACCTTATAAGTCACTTATAAGTCAGAAATAAGCTGTTTTAAACAGTTTATAGCTTATTTTGACTTATAAGCTATAAGTTACTTATAAGTCAAATTAACAATAAGCCGAAACAAACATGCAAAATAAGCTACCAACAAAATAAGTTACTTTTGCCCCAAAATAAGTACTTATTTCCAAGAAATAAGTCCAACCAAACATGCTCTAAGTTGATGAGCTATGTCTAGCTGATGGACTTTCTTTGTTATTACAGAGGCTTGTTTATTTACTTATTTACTTTTGATATGAAATTATGGAAAATCTATTCTTGACATAAGAAACTCTAGTTTAGAGATATTTTAGATTTAAGTATTTTCGGACTTCTATTTATTATTTTTTGTATATTTTGGGCTTCTTATTAATAGCTCTGCATATTG
Source organism: Mimosa bimucronata (assembly GCA_037074515.1). NCBI lineage: Eukaryota > Viridiplantae > Streptophyta > Magnoliopsida > Fabales > Fabaceae > Mimosa > Mimosa bimucronata. The sequence goes on from CM073448.1 coordinate 7,868,013, forward strand.
TATCTTCAGACTCGTTGATGATATCGGGTTATTTTGTCAGTTTTCTCTCCTAACTTCCTCTCTGTTCGCCCTCCCCTTGCTCCTTTTCATCTATTTCTCTGCATCAATTTTTTTTGGAAAGAAATCTCATCCTCCTTTTACTTATATTACTCTCTAATAAGTTTCTTCATTTTTAAATAATGTAATAAGGGGGCGATGTATTGGTTTGATGATTTACTGTTAATTTACTTTTTGCATGCATTATGTTTCTGGCATTTAAACAACTTTAGGTCCTTATATCATATGGCAGAATATGTGTTGAAAATTGTGAATGGAACATTTAAAAATCAAATAAAATTGTTGTTCCAGTTATTGTTTGTAAAGAATTTAGTCTACAAACCTTGATATTATTTCTGCTAAGCATTTGGATTGTGTGTCCATATCACGTTTTCCCTTTCTTTCTCACCATTATTATTTTTCATGGGTCCATTTTGATAATTTCTTATCATCAAGTGAAGTCCTTAACATGTGTAAATTGCTTGCACTATGATGCGCATAATTTGTGGGCATCATCACATGGAGGTTAAGAATCAATTGAAGATTGTTATAATTATTAGGAAGCTCTTGCACTATTAATACGATATGCAATGTTGTGTGTGTTAATTAAATACTATTCTTTTATATTTACCATGTATCAGGCAATATTGATATGAGTGTCACTATACTAAATCCTCATTGAGAATCTGTGCTACAGGAGTGCTGCATTTTGCTATCTTACTCGAAGCTACCATTCCCGCATCTGTAAGGATCTTTTCTTGTACTGGTTCGAAGGCATTCGGATGAACTTTGACAGGTAACTGGGTATGAGCATGTCATGCAAAGAAACACTTGCTTTGGCCATCTATATCATTCAGATATGACACCTCTATCCATACCAATTATATTCATAGTGATAAATATTTTATGAACAAATATCTTATTGCGCTGGATAAATGGACAGAATAGTGCTCGATCCTTTTTTGGTCTGTCTTGTGCTACAGATCTTCAATAGGAACAAAAATTCATACATGTTTGGTTGTGAATCTCAGGATCTGCCTAAATTCGCTTAACAGTATTTGTTAGATCATGCATTTATAATTTAGTATAATATTTTTTATCTTATTCTGCATATTGTTTTAAGGGGTTTGAGTGTCGACTCAAGAATAATACAGAACATGTTTACCAACTTTGGAGTGATTGTCTCTCTGCGTCCAAGTCCTGACCGAAATTCTTCGCTAGTACTCTCTTTTTTACATCCCACTAATAACTTTTTAATTACTACCTCTTGCCTTTCATCATTAGTCTCTTTTGATCCTCTACTTTCTGTCTTGTCTTATTTTTATCCTCTACACTTTCTTCTGGACCAACAGTCTCACATTTTCTGCTCCACGGCACTCTTCTATCTCTCCTCGTTGGTAGCTGTAGGTTTGGTCCCATCAATGGTCAACCTCATTCATTGAATTATTATTGAGAAGCTTTTTACTGTCACAAGCTCTCCCATTCTCTCATTTTCCCTTTATCAATTTTGTTTTTCTTTTTTTTCCTTCCCCCCTATTCATCCCTTGTCCTATGTCAATTTGGTATTAGAGCAAAGTTCTTTTTATTCCTTGTATGCTTTCTTTGTCAGAAAACACTCCAGGATCTTATCAGAAAGCAGCATACCACCTCTTTCACCTATTGCTTTACGGGTTGAAGTAATTTTTGCGGTTGTGGATGTTCAGATTGTTATCCCATGGTCCCCTCTACCTTTATTGAAAAAGCTGCTTAGATCTGGATACTACTTGGATAATCGGGGGGTTTAATTGCTTAGAGTTTGCCTTGCCGCCATTCTATCAGTAGTCTTCCCATCCAGAGGAGAGGACAGTTCTTTCAAGCATGATGTGAAATTTAGGAAGATTTACTATGTATAAAAGATTTTAGAGATTTTAATTCGTATCACATAATTTAGGGTGAATGTGCAAAAATACCACTCATAAATTGTCATATGTGCAGCTGACACCATAATAAAACTTTGTGTGCAAAAAGACCACTCGTAATTTAAAAATGGAGCAAATTTGTTTGTTCCATCAAAATGGGTTAACGGAGGTTGAGTTGTGGGTCCCACAAAATTTTCCCACATAATGAGTTAACGGCAGTTAACGAATTTTAATAGAAAAACAAATTTGCACCATTTTTAAATTATGAGTGGTATTTTTGTGCCCTATGTTTTATTATGGTGTCAGCTGCAATTTGACAATTTACGAGTGGTATTTTTGCACTTTCGCCCCATAATTTATGTTTTAGTTAGGATTTCTGTTACTTTCATTCGAATTAGGTTTCATTTCGTTTCATTTATTTTGTTGAAGATACTATTATCATTTATTTCTTTATATAGGATTTTATATATAGCCCAATTCTTTTTTTTCCTGTAGGCACCATTCTTTGGGTTATTAATGAGAAGTTTTATACTATCATAGCTCTTAGCCTGTCTTTCTCCCCATATCCCCCATGTTCTACCTCTTTTTTCTTGTCCATCCTTCTTTATTCCTTGTCCTATGTCACTACTCCTCGAAAAGTAGAGGATAAATTGAAATAACTTTAAGAAAATGAGGTCAAATGTCCGGGAATGGATCTAGGAAAAATATTAGTAAACACTTTAACATTTATTGGAACTATGATTAAGAAGAGACAATACAACGTTCCAGAAATTTTGAAATTTCAACTTTCTAAAGAAATAATGAAGGTTAAATGAGGAAATAAAACTTGTTGGAAATAATTTCAAAAGAGTTCAACTTTAGTCATAAACTTAATCATATATTTATACAACAGAATAGAATAATCTAGAACCATTAACTAAAATGTGGAATATATGTAGTACAAGTTGTACTACTTATTACTATTTGTACTACACAATGTACTACACACTATTTAGGCTTAGTTAGCATTATAAATAGACATATGTAAGTTCAATATAATTAAGAGAAATATATTTCTAAGCATATTTTCTCTCAATTGTCCACATGGTATCAGAGCCGGACATCCAAGAGTGAGAAAAAAAAAAAAAAAAATTAAACCGAGAGGGTGATGGAACTGAGAGCCCCTGTACAGCCCCTTAGGGTGTTCGTGTGCGCGCTGATGGAGGTCATTTGGGATCTCACTGCCGACCCTATGAGGAAGAGGAGGCTCCGATCGGCCAGCCCCCGGAAAACCACCACGAAAGGCGGCGCGTGTGAGATACACGCGCCGATCAATGACTCCGCTGCAGCAGGCCGCCGGCGGCGAGTGGAGGTGCATGGCGACCTCCCTACGACGGCGCCTTCTCTGACAGGTGACGACGGCGTATCTCCGGCACCGTGTAAGCATCCTACAAGTCTGGGTCCTTCAATTTTATGCTTGTCCAGCGACATTGATGCAGTGTTCAAGCGTGTTCTTCGTTATGTTCTGCGAGCACTATTCTTGCTTCTGATTCAGAATGTCGGGTCACTGTTCACGCGTGCTGCACTGTTCACGCGTACTGTTGATGTGCTGTTCACGCGTGCTGCAGGTGTCTGTGCACTGTTCACGCATGCTGCAATTGTCGGTTCACTGTTCACGCGTGCTGCACTGTTCATTCGTACTGTTGATGCGCTGTTCACGCGTGCTGCAGGTGTCGGTGCACTGTTCACGCATGCTGCAATTGTCGGCTCACTGTTCACACGTGGTGCACTGTTTGCGCATGCTGCATTTGGCGGCTCACTGTTCGCAGGTCACTGTTCATGCTACAGAAATATATGCATTGTGGTACTGTTCATGAAGGTACTGTTCATGATGGTACTGTTCACACGGGTTCTGACGGAAATATATGCATTGTGGTTACAAATTATATTTTTTGGATGGTGTCTTCCATCTAAAATTGCAGGAATTGTGATTTATGTGGTCATATGTTTTGTCCCAAATGTTATTTGTTTTTTCAAACAAATTGCAGCAAGAAAGGAGGATAAAATAATGGGATTCATGTCTGAATCAGTAGCTTCGGTGTTAATAGCCAAAAAGGGTAATTTTCTTCAGGCCCTACAAACATCACGAGATACAAAGTTGTGGATTGTTGATTCTGGTGCCTCAGATCACATGACTAACTCTCATCAATTCTTCACCAAGTATACCCCATTTGCTGGAAATTTGAAAGTTAGAATTGCAGATGGCTCACTTGCTGCTATTGCTGGGAAAGGAAGTATCCGGATTTCAGAGCGTATCACTCTAGAATCTGTCCTACACGTACCTAAATTAACGTGCAATTTAATATCTGTCAGTCAATTGACGAAGCAGGCTAATTGTTCTGCAAATTTTCTGCCCACTTACTGTGTGTTTCAGGATCTATCATCGGGGATGGTGATTGGTCGTGCTCGAGAATGTGAGGGACTCTACTTCCTTGATGAAGCCGGAGTGAGTCACCAACCTATTAAAGGTATATGCAATTCTATCTCTTCCCCTAAAAATAAAGATATTATGTTATGGCACAAGAGAATGGGTCATCCTAATTTTCATTATATGTCTCGTATGTTCCCATCTCTTTGTCCAACATCTACAATTGATTTGAAATGTGAAGTCTGTGAATTGGCCAAACACCACCGATCATCATACCCTAGAACACCATATACACCTACCAAACCTTTTACTACCATCCACAGTGATTTATGGGGACCTTGTCGTATCGCAAACCGTACCAAGTCCAAAGGGTTCATTACATTCATAGATGACCATACCCGTGTTTGTTGGGTCTATCTCTTGAAAGATAAGTCTGAGGCACCGTCTGCTTTCATAAGATTCTTCACCATGATTAAGAACCAATACAATACAAGCATCAAAGTCTTACACTCTGACAATGGCACTGAGTATTTTAACCAGACCTTGAGTGAGTTTCTCCAAACACATGGTATTGTCCATAAAAGCTCATGTGTTCACACCCCTCAACAAAATGGGATTGCTGAGAGGAAAAATAGGCACATTCTAGAAGTCACTAGGGCTCTTATGCTTACTTGCAATGTTCCAAAGTTTTATTGGGGAGATGCCGTGTTAACTGCAACCTGTCTTATCAATCGAATGCCAAATAAGGTCATATCCTATGAAACTCCTGTTCAACGGTTACAAAGTGTCTTCCCTACTACTCACCTAGAAAATAACCTTCCCTTCCGTGTGTTTGGATGTTCCGTCTTTGTTCATACCTATCCACACAACAAACTTGATCCACGTGCAGTGAAGTGCATCTTCCTCGGGTACTCTCCTACTCAAAAGGGGTACAAATGTTTTGATCCCGTCTCTAAACACCTCTTTGTTAGCTTTGATGTTACCTTTCATGAAGATACTCCTTTCTATCACACGTCTTCAATTCAGGGGGAGAGAATGAGTGAATCTCAGACTTTGGTGCCTGAATCTAATCAAGAATGTGTTCTCCTTGATCAATGGACCACACCTACTCCTATAGAGCCATTTCCTTCACCTTCACCACAGCCAGAGCCATCACAAATATCCTTAAACCAACCATCTCTTGTGCCAATGACAAAAGAAAATTCAAATGCAGGGGGAGATATAGAAAGGCATAAAAATGAAGATATATTGGTGTACTCTCGAAGGCATAAGTCTAAGGATGAAGGGAATCTTGCATCTGAAGTACCCCAGGAGCCGGAACCAGTGATAGCTCCTGGAGGATCAGAGGAGGCAGAACTAGTGGTGACTCCTGAAGAGATTAATCCAGAAGTATCTAAGGAAATTCCTGAACAGTTTGATGAACAGAATGACCTTAATTTGCCTATTGCTCACAGGAAACAGACTCGATCATGCACGTTACATCCAATCCAGAAGTATGTGTCTTATAAGGCTCTTTCCTCAAGCTATCGGGCCTTTGTCACCTGCCTGGATAAATTGTGCATTCCCAAAAACATCCAGGAGGCATTAGAGATACCAGAATGGAGATCTGCAGTTATGGAGGAGATGAAAGCTTTAGAGAAGAATGGAACTTGGGATGTTGTTGAAAGACCAAGAGGCAAGAAGCTTGTCAGCTGCAAGTGGGTATTCACTCCTAAATATATGGCTGATGGTACTCTTGACAAGTTAAAAGCTCGACTTGTAGCAAAAGGATTCACTCAGACATATGGTCTAGATTATGAAGAGACATTTGCACCAGTGGCGAAACTAAACACCATCCGGGTCCTATTGTCTGTGGCAGCCAACCTAGATTGGCCACTTCATCAGCTTGATATCAAGAATGCTTTTCTAAATGGAGAGCTTAAAGAGGAAGTTTACATGACTCTACCTCCAGGATTTGAAAGGGGAAGTGACAGAGTATGCAAGCTGAAGAAATCCCTTTATGGCTTGAAACAGTCTCCTAGGGCATGGTTTGATAGGTTCTCAAAGGTTCTAAAGTCTGAAGGCTACAAACAAGGACTATCTGATCATACAATGTTTGTCAAAACAGAACGAGGAAGAAGATGTATCCTCATTGTGTATGTTGATGATATCATCCTTACAGGAGACCATACTGATGAGATGTCAAGGATAAAGATCGCACTGGGAAGAGAATTTGAAGTAAAGGATCTAGGGGATTTGAAATACTTTCTTGGAATGGAGGTTGCAAGATCAAAAGGAGGTATCTATGTGTCCCAAAGAAAATATATACTTGATCTCCTTAAAGAGACAGGCATGTTGGGGTGTAGCCCTGAACCAACTCCCATCATACCTCCTAAGAAAAGGAAAAAGAAGCCTACAAAGGAGGGGAAGGGAGAAGAGAACAGTCCTGAGGATGAGATTGAGGATGAAGAAGAAGTGGAAGTAGTTAATGAGGAAGAAGAACCGGCTGACAAAGAAAGATATCAAAGACTTGTTGGGAAGTTGATTTACCTTTCCCATACAAGACCTGATATAGCTTTTGCAGTAAGTATGGCTAGCCAATACATGAGTGAGCCAAGGAAAAAGCATATGGATGCAGCCTACAGAATTTTGAGGTATCTGAAAGGCAGTCCTGGCAAAGGGTTATTCTTCCGGAAACAAGAGCGTAGAACGATTGAAGTATACACAGATGCAAATTGGGGAGGAACAAACCCTGACCGGAGATCGACCTCTGGTTATTGCTCCTTTGTCTGGGGAAATTTGGTCACTTGGAAGAGTCAGAAACAAAGGGTTGTGTCTAAGAGCAGTGCTGAAGCCGAATTGAGGGCATTGGCTCAAGGGATAATGGAAGAGATATGGCTTAAACGGGTCCTTTGTGAGATACACATCAAGGTGGAATTGCCATTGAAGCTCTATTGCGACAACAAGGCCGCTATAAGCATGGCCTTGAATCCTACTCAGCATGAAAGGTCTAAACACGTGGAGATAGATCGACACTTCATCAGGGAAAAAGTTGAAGAAGGGATCATATGCTTGACCTATCTACCGACACACCTCCAAGCTGCAGATGTGCTAACAAAGGCATTACTCAAGCCTGCATTTGAGAGTTGTATAAGCAAGTTGGACATGATTAATATCTATGATCCAACTTGAGGGGGAGTGTGGAATATATGTAGTACAAGTTGTACTACTTATTACTATTTGTACTACACAATGTACTACACACTATTTAGGCTTAGTTAGCATTATAAATAGACATATGTAAGTTCAATATAATTAAGAGAAATATATTTCTAAGCATATTTTCTCTCAATTGTCCACATAAAATAATATCAAACTTAATATTCCTAATATCTCTACTAATATCCCTAATTAATGGGGATTCTAATTTGATTGATAATAAAGTATTTCCTAATTCTTAAATATTTCCCAATACTCTAACAATCCTCCTAAAGTTAGAGCATAGATGTTAATCATGCCTAATTTGTTACAAAGATAATCAACCCAAACAATAAAGAAAATCTCACACTCCCCCTGAGCAACAAAACCATGCACTTAACGCAACGACCAGATCTGAAATATGAATCCGGAAACGGCTCAACAAAGAGTAACCCAATTCACGCCACAAATGCACTAAACCAGAGCTCGCCATAAATCTAAGAAGACCAAACCCGAACGCAATCACCAGTAGGATTTGCCGAAAATGGGATGGCAACTTCAAAATACAAAATTAAATCAAATGTCATGCAAAGGACATTTAAACCAATAAAATTCTACCAAAACGAATTAGTAGCTACACCATGGGTTCTAATCCAAACGACCACATCCGGGCTGTAACAAACGAAGATACCAAACTAGTAACCATCAGTCCATCACACAAGCTATGGATGGGAACCAACCAAATTGGAAGACCAATAATTTTTTTTTTAAATCTAACCAAACGTGAACAGTAACCCGAAACTAAAGGAGGCCAAATCACACGACACGCACCCCAAGGAAACGCCGAAAATGAAGAGGCAACGCCGGCGAAGGTGAGAGACAGGCAAAAACTCGCCGGAAAACACCCACGTGCCGGCGCGTGTGAAAGACACTAAATGACGACGGTGCGTGAAGACCACGTACTCGCCGAAAATTGATCGGACCAGAGGGGAAACGCCGATCAGCCCCTCCTGAACCCAGCCACGTGGCTCGTGCTTCATGAAAATGCCTAGAACCGAAACCCTAAATTCGAACCTTATCCTCTATGCGAACAGACGTCGAACTTCTCTCCCTCTCTTTGAACAGATTATGGAAATGGCAAAGCACAGAGAAGGCAGCGAAGTTTTTGAACCCTAACCTGGCTCTGATACCATGGTGGAAATAATCTCAAAAGAGTTCAATTTTATTCATAAACTTAATCATATATTTATACAAGAGGATAGAATAATCTAGAACAATTACCTAAAATAATATCTAACCTAATATCCCTAATTAATAGGGATCTTAATTTGATTGATAATAAAGTATTTCCTAATTCTTAAATATTTCTCAATACTCTAACAAAACTAAAGAAGTGTGGATATCTATTTGAGCAATCAACATAACCCACAGATGAGAAGTTTTGGTTTGAAAAATCATATCTATTTCAATTGAAGCACAGTGGCTGAAGACAGGTTGGTGATTATGAGATAGCTGAAGCTGAACTCACGGTTGTGGCAGTGAACTGAATAGGTCAATAAAAGGATGGAGTGAGTAGAAAAGCAGAGCAGAGATGAATGGCATGGTTGAGCAGATGAGAAATGATGGGTTTAGTAGAAGAACAGGACAGAGCTGAATAATTGGTATGGCAGAAAGCTGTGAGAAGTGTGAACTGAGCAAAGAAGTGGAGGATTGACGGGATTATGGTTAGACCTGAATGAAAAGATGCAATTTTTTCCAGAGAAATAAGTGCAAGTACCTTAAATATTGACTTCTTCAGTAAAACCAAAGAATTTCCTCTAAGTACAGTCATTATGGAGACTACAAGTGTTCTTGCAACTCATTCCTATATCTATTTATAGGAATTTTTAACTGACTTCCCAAACATTTTAAATGGTGCCCAAGTGGTGGTGCGTGTTTGTTACATGGGTAGTTTCTAGTCGGCTCGCTTATTTTTGTTACCTCTGTTTGACCTAATATCTCGCCATTCTCTGGCTGCCTTACACATGTCCATGTCTTGGAATTGACTTTGGGGTAATCTGTCAGTTTGCACTGTTCCACCTGTAAAATTTTGCCCAATGACCCTGAATTTGGGGAGAGTCTATCTTCCCGCTGCAGTACGCTGAACTTGTGACTTCTACCACTCATTTCAGTCCCTTCACTGTTAGACAAGTTTGTTTTCACTGGAATTTCTCTAGCTGATATTTAAAGTGATGTAAGCTTTGTCTTGTTGATAATATTTTGTATCTCTTCTCGATTTTTTCTTTGCATATTTCCGAAGCAAAATATCTCGTCTTTGTGTTTTTTATCACCTTTCAATCTCTGTTCAAGTGATGTCTTCATTTAACCAGAAAACGTGTACTTAATATTTTTTGACAACTGATTTGCTGGTTTTGGGTTGCTTGTTTTCTATGAACAGCATAGTTTGAGTTGAATATTTGTTTATGCATGAATGAGACAATTGAATTTTCATGATGATGAATGGGTTAACATATTTGAGATGATGTGGCAGAATTCTGAATTCTGCAAATCTGGAGCGTGCTTATGATGGATTGTTGTGGACTCTGCGGTATGTTGCTATGATTGACAATAAATGTCTTCTTTACAGTATTTTCCTGTTTGGCCAGGTCAAATGCCTGATCACACTTTAGGTCTAGGAGTTTATTAATTTTTCTTTTAGTAATATATTCTACATTATTGTGGTTCATTTTACTTTGTATTATGGACTCTGGCCGACCGTCCTCTAAACACAGTGGATTGATGTCTGTTTTCTTGCAACCAAAGGGGTTTGCAGGAGCTTTCATTGGTCCTGTTGCATCCAAATATAATGCTGGAGATCTCATCTACGTCATCTTCTTCCTTAAATGAGGTCTCTCTCTCACTCTCTCTCTCTCTCTCTCTCTCTCTCGTTTGTTTGTTTTTAAATGCATACTAAACTGAATATCTCATATTCCAGCATTTTATATAGAAAAAGAGTTTGGTTTTCAAGTTGAAATTGACAGTGGAAGGTCAATAAGATAATTGCTCATTCATTTTTATATCGTTGGGAGGTGACGCGGGCTTGAACTAAGCTATTCTGGGTCCTTGATATGTTAGTATGAATATTGTTCACTGATCAGTACTATTTATTAGAAGTTGATGAATTTTGTGCGAAAAAATGTATGTTTTGTTCATCTGAATGGTAAGATACATCCAAATATATACAGAGGGAAATACAGGAGAGTAAAGGCTAATAATTGCCAATAAAACTCCACAACAAAAAACTATTTACATTTTAAACAAGATATTGCCGCAAAGGTGATAATGTCTTATCTTTTCTTGTTATTATTTTCCCTTATTAATAAAATTGTAGTTTTTTTGGACTGGTGCTATGTATCTGAGCAATTTGTTGGCTTGGGATTTTTTTGGTGAATCTGCCCCGTTGAGCATTGAAATAGTGAAGAGGGGATGGAAAATTGTTGAAGAGATAAAATTGCTGGTTCTATATTTCTGATTTATGATAATTGAATATTCTCTATAATCTTTGCAAACCCAAAAGATTCATTGAAGGAAAACAGCATACTACTCACTCTTGTTCTATATATAGGTCACATTCTAAAAGAAACTGATGGTTCCTTTTAGCAGTCACTTTGTTTAGAAAGATAGACTATTAATTACTTTCTTCTATTTTTACCATTTTGCAGTTTATGAGTAGGGTAAGTGATTTCATAAAAGAGACGGTGTTTTTGAGATGATACATTTGACCAAGGATAAATTGAGATTTTTTTTTCCTTTTTCTGACAATATCAATAATTTAACTGCTTTTGCTTGGTTTAAGTAGAGTAGTTAAAAGTGATTATATGTAGGACTGGATGGAGTACTTAGTCACTGAACTCTAGCATTTAGGGACTTTGTAGGTTTATTTCAGAAAAAGGGAAAGGGAATTTCCTGCATAGATAAGAATTTGTCCTATATGTGTATTCGTCTATCCAATTTCTGCTTATTGAAATCTGTGAAGAATCTTTCACCCAAATCCAAAATTGAATGAATGTCTGTTGTCTCTGTTTCTGAATTGAGTTTCTTGATTAGTAGAACCTGCTTAGAAAATATCTCTATATTAAATTGGTTGATTTCTCTGTCAGGCTGCTTTTTATTTTGTGCTTAACTTGCTTGGACCAATTATTGCAGTTCATTAATGGCTGGCAACTAATATGGAGTACCACAGTGCATGGACTGCCAATATACAGCAATATAACTGCTATTGTAATTTTTTATTTTTGGAAATTTGATTATTTCTTTAATGCTTGCTGTATAACTTCTTTCTTGCTAATTTCTTGTTGAAATTGTGTTTTAATGAAGGTTGATGCTGCTTTGGTGCTTCTTGGTAACTTAACCTCAAATGTGAGTACAAGATTATGCACAAGGGGGGATGTCATTAATAAAAAATTTTATATTAACTTTACTTTCTTTTGTCCAGGATCTATTAAATGCTTGTGTGATACCCCAAGATGTTTGGGATCTTCAATTATTTAAAAGGCCACCATCAATGTAAGTTGCCCTTTTTCTCTTACATTAAGGTTTGAACCTTGGACCTTTACCTTACCCCATCCATCCTTTGCTGCTTGAACTAGCTTTTGGTGGCTCCTATATAAATTACTTTAATCTTGATTATATCCCTGAGAATATAACTTTAAGATTGTTACTTAAAACTGTTTTACTCCCCAAAGTTCGACCCAATTTTCATTTTTCTCTTTATAGTTTAAACATCGTTATCGTTATCGTGCTGTTGATTTTATGTGGATGTGGCCTGCTAGGTATTCATGGTGCCTAGGTGTTATTGTAACGCCATACATTTTTAAATGAGATTTAGGCAGAATTTTTGAAACTTAAAATCTTGCTTTACATAAACATATAGAGGAATTGTGAGCTTTTCGAAACAGTCCTAAACCCATAAGAATCCCACCAAACTATAAAAATGGCCCAAATCTGATATACACACACATAATTATCTCTTGTACGATTAGTAGCATGGCTTCAATACGTTTGGACCAACAAACAATGATCGAATGCTTCTGCCTGCTAATGATTGGTTTGTTTGTTATAACATTCTTAAATAGTCGTTCAAGTCAATCAACAAACTCAATTATATATTATCTACGGGTCTGTGAATCTTGAATTCATATGCATGCATGTATACTGTAAAATTTGCCACCAAATTTGATTGGGCTGTCAAATTCTTGATATGTTTTAGTAGTTATTTGCTGGTCCTCAGGCCATTTAGACTTGAAAATATTGAGATGCTCAAGCATTGTGGCTTCAAAGAGTAAAATAGTCACCCATTATTCTCTTTTATTTTATTACATTCCTGTTATAATTGCTGTATACATTTTTAGAGCATTATTTACTTTATATGCAGGCCAACCTTGCATTTCTTCATTTGTTACTTTTTGAGGAAGAATTCTCATGTGAGTTGTTCATTATCTCCTTTTTTTGCCCTTGTGACATCTGCTTACGTGATGTTTGAATTATTAGCTGTCTCAAAAGCATAAGAAAATACAGAATAAGTTTTACTTTATGGATTGTGAATTTGGTATAGATTTTTGAAGCAATCAATTCTATCTTCAAGGACCTGGTTGAAAAAATTGATGTTGCTGGAACATGTTTCAATTTTTTGGGCATGCACCTGGGGGTTTCCAAAAGTGATTTTGGGCCTCTAAATCGTGTTAAGCATTTCAAACTAACTAAAATTTCCAAAACTAACATGTTACTTGTTCTTGTTTTACTGTATTTGTTCTGTTTGCTTTTAGTGGGTATTTAAGGATCAACGTCCATTTTGATTTTCGTGAGGGTATATGATGTGCAATGGTTTTTGTGAAGGAATAGACAATTAAAGTTGTAAACAATTTCATTCATTTGATTGGACCTCATTCTATTGTGTATTTTCTATGGGGTAAATCACTTCCCCCTTCCCCAGGAGATGCTCAAGTTACACGACCCTTCCCTCTGTTTTGGAAGTATACACTTCCTTGTTCTGAAATTACAAGATGCATTATTATGCATACCTTTCCCAAAAATAAGATAAGCTACAATTGCACTTAACAGCTTTGTCTATTACTTATATCATGTTACAAGTATTGGATATATATGTTAGAACGATGTAAATTATTGAATTTTCTAAATTCAGTAAATTATAGAATTATTCTATATAAATAAATTATTGAAAACACAAGCTATATTCACAAACAATTTTTTAGTTTCAATAATTTAATTTTAAGACTAGCATTTTAATTAAATGTACGTTAATATACTTAAAGCATAAAAATAAAATTGCTGAAGTTTTAGAATTCATTAAATTTTTGGTGTTCTACAATAAGTATCGTTGACATGAAAGTTAAACCCTTTTCAGTGTTATTCATGAGAAAAATTTGGTCATATTTTAATTTTATGGGTAAGTGTATATTTTTAAGGTAGAGGGAGGACTGTGCAACTAAGTACACCTCTTGGGAGAGGGGAGGGTTACTTACCATTTGATATCTCTAGCTATGGAACAAAAAATTAATTAATGCGCTTTTTTTTGTATGAATAAATGTACATTTTTTGGTGTCAACTTCATGCTTTATTGTCCCTCCTAAGCCCATCATATTTGCCATCTCCATGTCATGCAGGTTGACCTCCGAGATATTTTACATTTTAGGAAGAATCTTTTGAGAGCAACTTTGAGTCATCTTAATTGGAAGGTGTGATTGCTTTAAATTATCATACAAAGTACTTTAGTCCCTCATTTTGTTTATAAATAAATAAACAATAGGTTGACACAATTTAGAATCCTTTGTGAATATTGTGTGCTCTTCTTTCATTCAATGCAGGGATCTTCAACATTAAATGAACAGATGGTTTTATTGCTCCCTACTGCTGTGTTTGCTCTTTGCACTGGTCATGCTCCTTTTACACAATGCTTTAAAGAATTTCCTTTATTGTCTTACTCTTCGGATACTGCCGAGGTTCTAGATGACTGTCATAAGGTGCGGTCTAATCACTCTTGCCTACTGCCTTTGTTTTTGTCCATTAATTTACTTAATGTGTTCCTAAGATACTGAATTTTGGTATTGATTATAGATAGAAAACCCTAAACACCAGAGTCTACATGATTTTTTGGATTGCTCTGTGGAAGCTCTAACCAAGATTGGTAGCGGTTCTAAAGTTGAGGTGCATATCTGTCATTTTATGCAAGTCTTATATGTTAAATGAATGATAACACAGTTATCCATTTTTAGGATTTCCAACCGCCAAGTAATCATCTAGTACGTCTTCCTCGAGAAATAAGAGATCAGCTCTTAATTGAAATGGAGACCTCCATTCTTGGTTCCCTAGTGGTAGAGGAGCATAAAGAGAGACAATTATCAGATGTATTTTTTCTTTGTTCTCTTTTGTCGAACTTGCTATGTGGGTCATTATCCACAAGGTTAGTCGTCTTATAGTTTTCTTCAAGTTATTTCACCATTTTTTTTGTTCAAGGTTTTGGTTTATACACCTCTATCAATTGACCATTTTCTTTTTCAGTTTCATTGTCCCATTGCTTTGGTTGTACTTGTAATATTTTGGCATAATGCCTTCAGTTAACCCTGAATATGTGGAGTTGTGTCTTGTGTTATAGGAGGGTTCCCCATCCTACTTTGGTGTATAGGGGTGGGAAAACAAAGTCTCTTAAATATCTCATTGCGAGCTTTATGTACTGTTCAGTGTGGGGCTTGGACATCCCATCTGACAGTAACTTCCATTAGTAGCTTTGGACATCTTATATTTTGGGGTAAAGGTACAGATGTAGTATCCAATAATTGTGCAAATCGCACCAAACAAAAACAACAATTTCTAGTTGCAGATTTAGTATTAATCAAATAAAAATGGTGCAAATATAGGAAATCCGTTAACCTGCCATGAAAACCGTTAAAAATTAAGAAGTGTGGCCCACAATTGTTTATATTATATATGGTAAAGATGCAGATTTAGTATCCAACAATTGTGCAAATCGCACCAAACATAAATAACAATTCCCTTGATTTATTTCATCAATTATAGGGTATTTTGGTCATTTTTTTTGTTAAACATTGTCCGGTAATCCGACTCCTATTGGCAACCGACTAATCGGACTCGAAGGGTAGAACTGCTGCTCACATAGGTAGGGTTGTCCCCTCTTTCGACAAGAGCGCTTCCCAGGATTCGAACACACGTTCTCATCCTTACGAGGGGTGAGCCCATTTAACAGTTCGACCAACTGCTCCTTGGTAGGGTATTTTGGTCTTTTTAGGATGATGTGTCCATCTATTTTGCACTCCACATGCCACATGTCATATTTGTGGGCCCCGCTTTGTGATTTTTAAACAGTTCAAACGGCTAGGAAGTCCGTTAACCAGCCGTTAGAACCGTTTAAAAATAGTTAAGTGGGGCCCACAAACATGACATGTGGCGTGCAAAATGGATGGAATAGTATCCTGAAAAGACCAAAATACCCTTATTATTGATGAAATAAATCAAGGAAATTGTTATTTATATTTGGTGCAATTTGCACAATTTTTAGATACTAAATCTGCACCTTTACCCTATATTTTGCTTGTCAATGTTTTGCTATGCATCATGCCTTACTGTTGCCCAGTTGGCTTTTCAGTTTTTTGCATAAAACATTTGACTAGTTGAATCATGCTGAATCTTCAACTTATGTAGGCACTATTGTAGCTGGTTTCTAAAACTTGGCTATGCCATCAATTGATTTCTTCCATCAATTGTCTTTTGTCTGACATTTTTATCAATGTGGTTTTTTTCCTTTTAGGAAAACAAATGTTGCATTTCTCTCAAAATTAAGGCAGTACCTGCTATTGATGCTTGATGATGCTGTTAATATTATTCAACAAGACAATGATTTCCGGTCCCTCTGTTGCCTAAGTAATGATTCTACCTGTGATGAAAGAAGATCTATTGTTGCTTCTGTTCGGAGCTTTCTTTCTTCTCCTCTATTTAATGAATGGAGATATCAAAATGCAATGGAGTGTTTCTCGTTAGGAGAGTTAATCCAATATGTGGAGAGACTGTTGAAAGCACTTGTTAAAATGTATGAAGATTACTCTCAGCGTATAATAAACCTCCAGTCTGAGATAGCTGTGCAAGATGTAGCTTCAACTGATGGTATTCAAAGTTTTTCACCATATGACAGCAGCAAAATTAGGATTATGGATGTGGAATTGGATGTTGACCATGATTCTGGAGATACGGATATGTTGACTGTTGGGAAAAATGTTACCAGTGGCATTACATATTCTGCAGAGAAATGGAAAATGGGCATGATATCACTTATTTCGTGTTTCTTCTGTGTTTCGCAAGTTATTACATGGGATATGCTGTTCAATTTATTGGAGAATGAATCTGATCCAAAGGTTTTGTTCAAACAAAGATGCAATGGCTTAATATTCAGTAATTCATTCATTCAATGTTTTTCTTGTCTTCAAATGAATTACTTTTGTCCTTTGTATGTTAATTTTTATCCTCTTGAATTCAGGTGAGAGGAAAAATACTGTACCATCTCTGTCGGCATCCTTACTGGTCATCTTGTACAAAGTTTAAACAATTGGTATGTGAATAATTGAATCTATAGTTCAGTAGCTTATATTACAAATTTCTTTTTAAAAAATTGCATGCTTCTAATTACGTTCAACATTTGTGCGATTTTTTATCGTTTGCAGGTTAATCTAATGAGTGATATGATTGAAGAGCATGGTAGAATGAAAGCTGATTGTGGTAATGTACTGGCTGCTGCCAATGGATTGCTATCTACTTTGTCATCGTTGGATGCAGCTGGTAAAAAAAACTGTGGCCTATATTTGAGGGAAAATGAAACTAAACAGGTAATTTTGCATTTCATTATATTTGTGTTTTAGAAGCAGACAATTGGTCCGTATAGTTTGTAGCTAGGAAAAGTTATATCTGTTAAAGAATTGTTAATTAAACAAAATGAGATTTTAAAAGCACAACTAGGGCTCATATCAAACCTTCATGCACCCAGCTTGATCCGATCTTGAAAAAAGAAAAGCCAATGGCCAATAAAAAAAGACTCGGCCGGATGGAAAATTGGATTAGACTAGGTCTCAGGTTAGCCTTTAGGACCACTGATAGCATAGGAGAAGATATTTTGAAGAATCCTATAGGAAAAAAATTTGTCTTGCTTTACATATTTTATTACTATAATTTTACTTTAGCAAGTTGTTATTTCATCATTACATATATCAAATAGGTTGCAAGTAGGATGATTTTATTATTAGTTTATTTAGCAAGTGTAGTGATCTCTTAATAGAAGCTAGTGGTAGAAGCAAGTGGGCGTTTCCTTCATGAGAAGGAAGCCTCAACTATATGTGAGCTCTCCTTCTCTTCTCCCCCAAATTCTGTTCTGTCTCCCTCTTTCCCCCTTACTTTCTCTCTGTTTCTGTTCAGATGTCCCCCCCAACTCTCTCAGTTTCTCCCTCTTCCTTATCTGTTCCTAATCAGATCTTCCTCCTCCCTCTCTGTTTCTGTTTCAGTTCAAATCTGTTTTATCTCTGTTTTCTATCTTCTTTCCCTAAAATCATTCTGTACTGCTTTAATTTGGAGTGTGTGTATCAAAACTTAGGTTCCTACGCTCCTACCCTATTCTTGTCACCGGAAAACCCTAGAAACTCACCAGAAACAACCTTATTCTCTGCTTCCACGCTGAATGTGTTGGAACTCCCCTTTCCTGATGTCCAATCACCAAACCGGCACCACCATCATGTTCGGACAGCAAAAACCAGTCGGCCCACAAGATCTCGTCGCCGGACTCCTCCGCACGCGGCGCCACAGCTCCCTGCGTGTGGGCTTCATGGGCCTTATGCATTGTTCGTACAGAAGCCTCGACAAATTGTTTTCTGCATTTCCAGAGTTGTTTTGGGACTTTCTTTCTACTTTGGACTATCCTAGATGCAAGAATCAGAATTGAAAGACTTCATATGGGGTAAAGGATTAAACCTTTTTTTCATTCAAGATATGCTAGGAAGCATTAGGAAGCAACAAACGGTTCTTGGAAGGCCTAAAAATATAATCGAGTCAAGTTATTACAATGAAGTCTTTAATCAATCTAGGTTTACCTCCCTTAAGATTGGTTACACCCTTGGAATTAATGGTTATATGCTTAGTAGTTATCTTCCCCATGAACTAATCAATCATAATGTACCTGTGGATGTGGATGATATTTGGTATGATTGAGACCCTATAGAACATCATTATAAGTCATGTGACCCAACCTTTAAAAGTGGTCGAGGAAGATAGAAGGATGCCTAAAGAAGCCCCAGGGTTTGATGGAAGACTAATTCCTAGTAATTTCCTAAAGTGGTTGGCAAAGTTGGAAGACTACTTTGAGTAGAATGACATGAATGATGTTGAAAGAGTCCGATTCACAAAGTTGAAGCTTGTGGGATCTGCATGAAAGTATTGGCATATCTTACAAAGAAACATTGAACGATTGGATAAACCACCGATTGTAAAATGGGATGAAATGAAGGCAAAGTTAACAGAGAAATATGTCCCTGCAAATCCTTAGAGTTAGTTGTTTGATACGAACTTCAACTTAGAGCAAGATTCAAAATTCTCCGATTATCAGGGGTTTTATGAATATTCTAGACCAAAATGAGTATGCTAAACATCACCGTTGTCAGTATAAATATATTGATAATCTTGTCAACACGAAGAAGTTCATGAGCAACACAAAGACAGTTTGTGGGAAGAACAATTCACGACTATGCTAGATCGAATTTAGCAAAGATGGAAGCAAGAAGATGATAAAAGAAAACGTCGACAAAATGCCTCCATGAATGCTCTTCAACAATTGGCAAAGACTACCCAACATACATTTACAAAGGAGCAAGGACCTAGTCTAATAAAAGGAAAAGGCGTCAAGTGTTGTTCCCACATATACTATACTCTTTTTTTTTTTTGAATACAAATGACAAGATTCTATCTTGATTACTAACTTCAGTAACTTGTATTAACTCCCATTTCCTATATCTTCCTATCAGTCCCTATTACAACAGGACAAAACATCACATTTAAGACCTATCCACCGCTAATTGCCACATACAGCAACCAGGTGGATGCCAAAAAAGACTCCACATAGAATCCATCTCTTGAGCCTTCTTTGCTAAGATGTTAGCGCATACCATGGCTTCCCTGTATGCATGATTGATCTCTATCTCTAGGCTGGTGAAAACTAAACTCCTCCCATCCTCCACTAATGATTTTAGCGGATGATCTTCTCCACAACCCATAAATAATAACTGGATTGCCTCCATTGAAAAGAGTTTAACCTTCTTCAACCCATTCTCTTTACACACTTTTAAGGCCCGTGACAATGGCCTGCACCTCTGCTTCCATTAATGTTGCAAACCCAATCCTGCTTCGGAACCGCACAATCCAATTTCCTTGGTGATCTTGCACGACCCACCACATGTTGCGAATCCCTCTTGTGACCTTGATCCATCAACATCCAACCGAATAAAACCCATAGGTTGAGTGCTCCATTTTGAATCAGCTCTTTCTGGTAAGTTGAATAACTTATGTTTATACTTGCCATTTTCAGTCCCCTCCATTAACTGATTTAGACACTTGTGAATAATGGTCCTGGGTTGTTCTCCACTGCCTTCAAGCGCTCTGCAGCACCTATTCTTCCATAATTGCCAGCATACTTGTCCAAAGACTTCGAGCCACTGCCACTTATTTTTCTTGCACCTGCCTCATGAGCTTCATTCCATCTTAGCCATTCCTGCAAGTCAGTAGAAAAAAATATAGGATAATATAATGGGTTAACTAATGCCATCCAAACAGAACTTGCAACCTCGCAATCTCTCAATGTATGAATTATAGTTTCCTCACAAAAACACTCAAAAGGACACTCTTTGTTCGCACTAAAACCTCTCTTAAATCTGAGTGAATTTGTTGGGATTTTCTCATGGAAGACCTGCCACATAAAGAATTTGATTCTCTCCGGTACTGGCCATCTCCACATCTGTTTCCAATATGGCATATTTGTGGAATTACCTTGATTCTTAACCATTTCATATGCCGATTTGACGCTGAAACTGCCATCACTAGATTTCCTCCAATAGAAGATATCAGCTTCTAAAGAGGTTGGTGGATTCACTGTAACAATCCTGTCCACCACCCAATCCGGGAGGAAGGACTTCCATCTCATTAAGTCCCACGTGCCATCCTGCTTGACAAAATATTTCACTTTCTCTTCCGGATTAATAAACTGAATGTTCTTATCCACAAAATAGATAAGGGGCCTATCCATGGGAGACCACAAATCCCACCAAGCATTAGTAGTCAACCCATTCCTAGGCTTTCTACCAAGACCTTTATAGAAACTATCCCACACCTTGGTAATTCCACTCCATACTGCTGATTGTTTAACTCTCCTGCGAAACAAATATGATACTCTGCTATTAAGGAAAATGAAGATTCAGGTCATGTTATCAATCAAAAGAAAGATTCTCCAAGAAATGGTCAAATTGTTTTTGCTACAGTGTCACCATCTCACATTGTGACCACCGGAGATCAACTTCATCATGGGTCCACTCTAACACAAGCTGCATTACCCAAGGTCGTACCATTACCTAATGGGTCTCTCCATGAGTATCTTGTCTATCGGAAAGGCTTTCCAGATGTTATCAATGAATCTAACAAATAAGTTGTCATGAAGCAAAAAGATGTTGAGTTAGAAGAAATCTATAGGAAACTTGAAGGCATGAGTCTTAAACTGAATCAAGACTTCAAACTAATGGACAAAGATCATGAATTACAGGCCTTAGAGATTGATCATGTTGAAAATGATAACAAGTCAAGTGTTCAAATTCATCAAATCTCTAAAGCACATGGCCCATATCAGTTCATCATATTCATTATACACATTATGCTGAAGGTGTTGCAGTTATGAAAGAACATATTGTTTTCCTATTCAATGATAACCTCTACAAATACCTAGTTCGCTGGAAAGGTTTTCCAAATCAATGTTATCAGGTTACTCGCTTTTAACGAAGTCTCATTTTTCACTACCTTGTTCATTGGAAAGGATTTCCGGATTGAAGTGCCATATTGAACTCTACCATTCCCTCCCCAAATTTGTGCTTCCATTTTAACTTGTTTGGAGCCGAGTTCTCCAAGCAGGAGAGAATTGATAGAATATGAGAAGATATTTTGAAGAATCTTATAGGAAAAAAATCTGTCTTGCTTTACATATTTTATTACATTTTTTTTACTTTAGCAAGTTGTTATTTCATCATTACATATATCAAATAGGCTGCAAGTAGGATGATTTTATTATTAGTTTATTTAGCAAGTGGAGTGATCTCTTAATAGAAGCAAGTGGGTGTTTCCTTTGGTTAGGTCAACAATAGCAGATCTGTGGTCCAGGTTCAAGGGAATAGGTGTTAGGAATTTTGGATGTAATTTCAAGGTTGCTGTCACTGTAGAAATAGCTGTTTTTTTTTTTTAAACTGCTGTAATAAAAGCTATTCACTCACCATTTTTTCAATTGAATAGGTATTTCAGGGTAAGAGGGCTGGGTTTTCTAGAAGGTGGCATTTTTAGTGACTGAATTGGAAAGTAGCATTGATAGCCTTTTTGAGTTTGGGAATAAATGTGGAATTTGCCTTTGGAAATTTGGTCTTATTTTGCTTTGAAAGTTTATTTTTTCACTGAGATGGATTATGCATGAACTCTGATGTGTGATTCCATAGCTGTTGAGGTCTAGTTTAGGTGTGGAGCTGACATGTTAGTCGGAATCATGTATCATGAAAGTTTGGTGTTGGTTTTAAACTGATTTTCTGCCACACTCACATTTTCCTTTATCATGATGAAGCTTTCTACCTCCTGGTGTGTTAGGATCCCACGTGTTAGTGACAGTTTAGGAATAGGATTAGGAGTTGGTTGATTCATCTTATCTTTTAATTAGCAGTTGTTTGTTTGTGTCAGTTACTTTCAGTTATGCTTTTACGAACTCTATAAGCATGTGATGTATGTTGTCTTGGATTATAAATGATGAATGAAATTATGATGTAGTATCTTGTCTTCTCCTAGAACTAGATTCTAATTCTAGTTCCCCTCCTCTTCTCTTTTCCCTTCTATCTCCCTTTATCTAGTGTTTCAGATGCTGGTTCTAGACTTCTTTCCTTCTCTCTTCCTCTCTTCATTCTTCTTTCTCTTTCCTTTCTTATTTTAAAACTTAGATTCTATCAGGGTGTTCTTTTTGTTTGTTTGATTTTATTGACTTTATTTTTTTTATCTTTGCTTCTGAATAAACCGGTCTTTTTTTTAAGAGCATTCTGATTGACATGATATCATATAAATTGACATACTTCACCATCATGATTAATCTAGTATTCTTTATTCAATTAAGGTGCCACTACAGAATTCTGATTTTTCCCTTGCAGTGCTTTCTATCACTCGGAAATTTAGTGCAGAAACTTGCTGAATTGGATCTTGATTGGTTTGGACGCATGAAATTGGTTGATTGCATCTGTGATCTTGTTCTCCTTAGTCCTCAAATCGGTCAGGTGAGTTTTCACACAGCTAATATACTCCTCGTTTTCATAGAATTACTGCCTGCTAGGAACATATACAGTCAGAAGAACATGACAGACAAAATTAGGGCATGTACTAGAAGTTAAGCAGACGAGAATATGGAGATAATATTAAAAAACAGAAAAACTGTTCTAGAATGAAGAAGTAAATAATAAAGCGATCTTAATGCTAATATGTTTTTAATTGTTATAGTTACAGATAAAACATACATCATTGGAGGACAACTTATCCTTCAAAAGCATGAAGACAGCATTAGTAATATTAATGCTAATATGTTTTTAATTGTTATAGTTACAGATAAAACATACATCATTGGAGGACAACTTATCCTTCAAAAGCATGAAGACAGCATTAGTAATAAAAAACACTTACATTAGCCAGAGCTTTTAAGTTGTTTCTGTTAATCCACATGAACTTCTGCTCATAAATGGAAAAAAAGAACCATTTACTGAAACCAAAATGGCAGCTGAAATATAATTTTTCCCTGAAGGTGCGATTGAATAGATTTCTGTCCATACCATACATGCGTTGAATAGATATCTGTCCATACCATACACTCCACCAACCATCAACCACAAACATGCTAATAAGGCACTTTATTAAAAGACCTGCTCCTTATTGGTGTTAAAATCCCTGAACGAACTTGTTAAAAGTGGGGCGATTTGTCTCTCAACTCAAATAATACTCAATCCATTTGGGAAAAAGCCATACTGGACCTACAAGTCTGAGACATCTTGTGGACAAGTTTGAGAGAAAAAACAATGTATTTCTCATTCCATATGAATTGATGTACAAAGAAAGCCTATTTATAGGCTAGAAGGAGAGACAAGCTAATAAATATTAATTAAGGCTAATAACTACCAATAAAGTCTAATAATGCCTAATCAATCACAGAGAGAATATTTACAATAAATACATAATATTCTCATACTCCCCCTCAAGTTGGATCATCGATATTGATCATGTCCAACTTGCTCATACAACTCTCAAAAGAAGGCTTGAGCAATGCTTTTGTCAACACATCTGCAGCTTGAAGATTTGTTGGTAGATAAGTCAGACAGATGATCCCTTCTTCAACTTTTTCCCTAATGAAGTGTCGATCTATCTCCACATACTTCGATCTTTCATGCTGAACAGGATTCAAGGCCATGCTTATAGCAGCCTTGTCGCAATAGAGTTTTAATGGCAACTCCACTCTGACATGTATCTCATGAAGGACTCGTTTCAACCACAACTCCTCCATTATCCCTTGAGCCAATGCCTTTAATTCAGCTTCAGCACTACTTTTAGATACAACCCTTTGTTTCTGACTCTTCCAAGTAACCAAATTTCCCCACACAAAGGAGCAATAACCAGAGGTTGATCTCCGGTCAGGGTGTGTTCCTCCCCAATCTGCATCTGTATATATTTCAATCGTTCTACGTTCTTGTTTCTGGAAGAATAATCCTCTCCCAGGAGTGCCTTTTAGGTACCTCAGAATTCTGTAGGCCGCATCCATATGCTTTTTCTTTGGCTCACTCATGTATTGACTAGCCACACTCACTGCAAAAGCTATATCAGGTCTTGTATGGGAAAGGTAAATTAGTTTCCCAACAAGTCTTTGATATCTTTCTTTGTCAGCCGCCTCTTCTTTCTCATCTACTACTTCCACTTCTTCATCTTCAATCTCATTCTCAGGACTATTCTCTTCTCCCTCCCCCTCCTTTGTAGGCTTCTTTTTCCTCTTCTTAGGAGGTACGATAGGAGTTGGTTCCGGACTACACCCTAACATGCCTGTCTCATCTAGAAGATCAAGTATATACTTCCTTTGAGATACATAGATGCCTCTTTTTGATCTTGCAACCTCCATTCCAAGGAAGTATTTCAAATCCCCTAGATCCTTAACTTCAAATTCTCTCCCCAGTGCGATCTTTATCCTTGTCATCTCAACAATGTGGTCTCCTGTAAGGATGATATCATCAACATACACAATAAGGATACATCTTCTTCCTCCCTCTGTTTTGACAAACATTGTATGATCAGACAGTCCTTGTTTGTAGCCTTCAGACTTCAGAACTTTTGAGGACCTATCAAACCATGCCCTAGGAGACTGCTTCAAGCCATAAAGAGATTTATTCAATTTGCATACTTTGTCACTTCTTCCCCTTTCAAAGCCAGGAGGCAGAGTCATGTAAACTTCTTTAAGTTCTCCATTCAAGAAAGCATTCTTGATATCCAGTTGATGAAGTGGCCAATCTAGGTTGGCTGCCACAGACAATAGAACTCGGATAGTGTTTAGTTTCGCCACTGGTGCAAATGTCTCTTCATAGTCTAGACCATATGTCTGAGTAAACCCTCTTGCTACAAGTCGAGCTTTTAACTTGTCAAGAGAACCATCAGCCATATATTTAGGGGTAAACACCCACTTGCAGCTAACAAGTTTCTTGCCTCTTGGTTTTTCAACAACATCCCACGTTCCATTCTTCTCTAAAGCTTTCATCTCCTCCATAACTGCAAATCTCCATTCTGGTATCTTTAGTGCCTCTTGGATGTTATTGGGAATGCACACTTTATCGAGACTGGTGACAAAGGCTCGATAGCTGGAGGAAAGAGCCTTATAAGACACATACTTCTGGATTGGATGCAGAGTACACGATCGAGGTTGTTTTCTGTGAGCAATAGGCAAATCAAGATCGTTATGTTCATTAACCTGTTCAGGAACATGAGATACCTTTGGATCAATCCCTTCAGGAGCCACCACCGGTTCTGCCTCCTCTGGTTCTCCAGGAGCTATCACTAGTTCTGGTTGCTTGGATGCTTCAGATGTAAGGTTCCCTCTTTCCTTGACCTTATGCCTTCGTAAATACACCAACATATCTTTATCTGGTTGTTTTTCTACATCTCCCCCTGCATTTAAATTTTCTTTTGTGATTGGCACAAGAGACGGTTGGTTTAGGGGTGAAGATGGTTCTGTCTGTGGTGACTCTGGCTGTGGTGGAAGAGGTGGTTCTGTTTGGGGTGGCTCTGGGTGAGGTGGTGGTGCTGGTGTGGTCCATGGTTCAAATAGAATATATTCCTGACTAGGTAAAGGCACCAAAGTCTGAGATTCACTCATTCTCTCCCCCTGAATTGAAGGCTTAGGATAGAAAGGAGTTGCTTCATGGAAGGTAACATCAAAGCTGACAAAGAGGTGTTTAGAGACAGGATCAAAACATTTGTACCCCTTTTGAGTATTAGAGTACCCGAGGAATATACACTTCACTGCACGGGGATTAAGCTTGTTATTTGGATAGGTATGAACAAAAACAGTACATCCAAACACACGAAATGGAAGGTCATTTTCAAGATGAGTAATAGGGAAGACACTTTGTAACATTTTAACCGGAGTTTCAAAGGATATGACTCTATTTGGCATTCGGTTGATGAGGTGGACTGCAGTTAAAACGGCATCTCCCCAATAGAACTTTGGTACATTACAAGTAAGCATAAGGGCCCTAGTGACTTCCAAAATGTGCCTATTTTTCCTTTCGGCAATCCTATTTTGTTGAGGGGTGTGGACACACGAGCTTCTATGGATAATACCATGTGTTTGGAGGAATTCACTCAAGGTGCGGTTAAAATACTCAGTACCATTATCAGAGTGTAAAACTTTGATGCTTGTATTGTATTGATTTTTAATCATGGTGAAGAACTGTATGAAAGCAGATGGTGCCTCAGACTTGTCTTTTAAGAGGTAAACCCAACAAAGACGGGTATGGTCATCTATGAATGTAATGAACCCTCTTAATTTGGTACGGTTTGGGTTACGTGAAGGTCCCCATAAGTCACTGTGAATAGTAGTGAAAGGTTCGGTGGGTATATATGGAGCTCTAGGATATGATGATCGGTGGTGTTTGGCTAATTCACAGACTTCACACTTCATATTCAGGTTAAGGTTGGGACAAAGATCTGGAAACATACGGGATAGATATTGGAAATTGGGATGACCCATTCTCTTATGCCATAACATAGTATCTTCATTTTTAGAGATAGATGTAGAAGTGCATACCCTTGTAATGGGTTGATGACTTACGCTGGCATCGTCAAGAAAGTAGAGTCCGTCACATTCTTTAGCACGACCAATCAACATCCTCGATGATAGATCCTGAAACACAGTGAGTAGACAAAAAATTAGCAGAACAATTAGACTGCTTCGTCAATTGACTAACAGATAATAAGCTGCACGCTAATTTTGGCACATGAAAGACGGATTCTAGAGTGATATGCTTTGAAATCCGAATACTTCCTTTCCCAGCAACAGGAGCAAGTGAACCATCTGCAATTTTCACTTTTATGTTGCCCGCACACGAAGTGTAAGTGGTGAACAATTGGTGATTATCAGTCATGTGGTCAGAGGCTCCAGAATCCACAATCCACACATCCCGTGAGGTCTTTAGGGCTTGAAGAAAGTTACCCCATTTTGCTAGGAATATTGAGGACACAGTCTCCATAGCAACGTGAGTTTCAGTTGATGAGTGAGTTACCTTCCTTGCTACCAATCTTAGGACATACGTGGCAGCAATGAACAAAAGGCCTGAGAGTATCATCTTCATCATTTCTGAAACAGCAACTGGGAAAATACCTCCAACATATACAGAGATCAGGTAATACAACACTTGACCGGTAACATTAGACCTCAAAAACTGTGCACCCAAACCGAGTACACTGGAGATCATCGTGAACATCAGCGGTATGAGAAGAAGGCGTTTTTGCGCAATCCGTACGGACAGCGTGAACAGTGCGCGGACAGCGTGAAACAGTGATTCCGTACGGACTGTACGGACGCCGTTAACAGTGCCGCCGAAAGAAACCTTCAAACGGGAAAAATAAGCACAAACCCTAAACGCTCTGATACCATGTGGACAAGTTTGAGAGAAAAAACAATGTATTTCTCATTCCATATGAATTGATGTACAAAGAAAGCCTATTTATAGGCTAGAAGGAAAGACAAGCTAATAAATATTAATTAAGGCTAATAACTACCAATAAAGTCTAATAATGCCTAATCAATCACAGAGAGAATATTTACAATAAATACATAATATTCCCATACATCTTATTAAGATTTATGATGATGATTTTGAGATACACTTCAGGAGACTAATCTTACAAGCTCATCTGTTAAAGATTGTTGTCAACTTTGCACTATATACTCTGGTTCTGTTTGGTTGATGGGTCATGAGAGGTTTCTGGAAAGAGTTAATTGATCTTCCTGCATCTTATAGATGGAAGCACCTTCAAAAATCATGAGTATGGCATGGTGATGAAGCCAGAAACACTATTATCATGTTTGACTCCCTTGAAGATGTGGCCACTATAATGCTCCAACCAAAAGCCCTGTAGCATTCTATAGGCCATAGCCCCCACAATCCAGCAATTGGCTTCCCTTGCTATCATCTCTACCATGTGATTGTATCATGGGAAACTGTTCCAAAGTTTACCTAGAACTCCAAACAAAGGAAAATTGTCAGCTAACCATGCAGAAATAAATTGGTTACATTTTTAAACTACACGAGCAAATAATATGTCAATAGTAAGAGATGCACGGCTCATTATATTCTATTTAGTATTGTTATCCAAACCAAAGACTCAACCTTAGAGGAAGATTTTAGTACGTTAAATGGGATTTATTTGTATTGTTTCTGATCATAATGCTTCTGCACTCTTAGTTTGACATTGCTAAGTGTTACCTATCCTAGCAGACTATGATAGAGAGGTTTCTTATGATGCTCCAAGATATGGATTTCCGAGTAAGGTTATTCTTGGCAAGAAGGATTGGTGTTCTTTTCCAGACATGGACTGGTCATGAAGAGCTATTCCTAGACATTTGGTTGGTTGCAGTTAAAACTTGTTATATATAATATCAAGTATTAGTATGATGTTCTTAAAGACATTCTTCTAATGAAAAGGTTATTGATAAAAGTTGTTTTTGTACATTATTTTGCTTCTTGGTTTTAGTTCTTTGTTAAGATTTTTTGAGTTCTTGGGATGATTGGAGTTTTTTTGGTTGTTTCGTCTAAAGTCATATAGGAGATTATTCTCCCTTTCATTCGTGTGTAGTCTGTGCCAAATTGGGACACCCTGAATTTCCTTGCACAACTATTTTCGTAAGATGATGTTTATTGTCACCCTTTGATTATTTTGCCAGTTCAAATTTTGGTGTTCCATTGGTGATATATTCAAAAGAAAAAGTGGTCACAGCAAAGGAGGTACTGGCTGCTGGTTGTCAGTCTCAAACTGCAGTGGAAACCGTTCTCCTTACTCTCATGCATCTTGCCTTGCAAAGTGATAAAATAGAATTGGAGGTAACTTGTAGATTGTAATATTTGATTGTGTTGAAGTATGAAAAGATTTACTCTTATTTTTTATTGCTGTTATTAGATTGGAAGTTAAAATCATTATAGTGTATCTTATCTCTAGGGACATTTTTGTAGTAGTTCTTTGCCTAATACCTAGAAATAGAGCCCTACCTATTTGTAAGTTGTCTGAATATCTGTCTGTTTAAGGATAATACAACTTCTGCAACTGTTCCTAATCGATTTTCTTCTGATTATTCTTTTCGTATTCTCGTTCCTTTTTGGGAGTGCATCTTGTTGACAGTTACTTTGATGAAGGTAGAAAATTGTGTGTTCTCTTCTTGTTTTATGATTTTTTTTAGTTGTTTGGGGTTCTTTTTCTTATGGTGCACTCTTTGGAGAGGCCCTTAGTAGTATGCTTACTTCTTTTGGGACATGCATTCCGATTGAATTATATATAGGAGCTCTTTGGTTGTAATTATTTGGTGATTCCTGGTGGCATGTGCAGGCCGTGTTTATGATATGTGTGGTTTCAGCCATGGAACCTTATCAGAGGTAAAAGAACTTCTTCATATCATTTTGAAAATTTAGCACTAGTGATATATGATCAATACAACTCATCTTCAAATATTTGTTTAACGTAAAGCAATTTGGAGACCAACTCATCTATACTTTTTTTGAGAGAATTACAATCAGGTCCCATGACAGAGAATTAATCACAACCATGTCCCTTTTGAATAATCAAATTAAATTGAAGACTCTGGGACCTTAATGAGATTAAATCGAATTGTGTTGAAATTTGTTACTGACAACACTTTAGGGACATAGTTGTTTTTGACATCTTAATGAGTGGCATTAACAACTATTTAATTTGATTATTTCAAGGGGCTTGATTGTGATTAATTCTTTTTCATGGGACTTGGTTGTAGTTCTCCTTTTTTTGTTTATTTTAATACATTTTCCCAATCTTGGGTTTCTTTGATATACATGCTATTCACTTTAGCCCACGGTCGGGTAACTGATGTCAGCATTGTTCTTTAGGGAATTGGTTTGTGCCATACTCAACAATCTTTCTAAAGAACTCCAGTACATGACTAGAACGAAGGTAATTGTTGTGTCTCTCATGTTTTTAATCTGAAATGTCTAATGACCATCGGATGTTGCAAATTAACCATAATTTTTATGAGATAGTTCCTTTTATCAGCTTTGCTAGGCCCTTTGTACCAGGTGCGTAGTTTTACTAATTGTCGTTATCAACTATTCAACTTGAAAAATTTAAAAAGTAACATTGATCTTACACCTTTGAAACAATGTTTTGAGTTAAGAGCTTAACTTTTAAACCATCATTGAAGATTTTGACTGAATAGATCTGCACTCTGAAAGCTCTCGTACTCTTTTTATTCAAGCGATTATGGATACAAAATGATGTGATCGCCAAATGACCCACCATTTGGGTATGCAGCTGACTTCAAATCCAACTTAAGTAGGAAAACTGAATAATTTGCGTTACATATAAAGATACTGACTATAAAGGAATTCTAGATGAGGAAATGGACAAATCTATCAATTAAATAAGAGATGCTAAAGGACAAATAAGAAAAGCGACTGCCAACAATAGTAATCTTAACTTTTCAAGGAAAGTTGTCTTTTTTTAAAGCATTAAAATTGATGTAGGGAGTCTGAGACTTGTATGAAAAATCATGTTCATAATGCATAGCAGTTAATGTTTTTTATTTCTTGTGACCCTATATGCAGTACTTGGAGGAGCTTTTGGGACCTATTTTGTTTTGTTGGGTTGCTTGTGGCGTAAGCTTAGTTGCACTTGTCGAGGTAATCTCGTCATTCTGGTTAGTTTAGTCTAAATAACTATCGTGGAAGCAGGGTTTGATATGGTTCATCATCATCATCAGCAGCAGCGGCAGTTTTGTTAGTATGTTGACACGTTGGTGATGACATTTATATTTGTTTGTTCTAATGGTTAGAAATCTGTGTATGTATTGATGATATTTTGTTTTCTGAGTTATTATATATTCTTATGTGGTTGAGGAGCATGCCTTGTCTTTTTCTTCGTGTAATTCATTCAAACAAATCAGATGATATTTCTAGGTTTCAGATCGTTGAATTAGAGAGGAGTGGGTAGAGCAAGTGACTGGATGCCTGATCATTATAGCATAGCAACTGACTTTTAAAATTAGGCTTTAACAAGATGCATTGATAGTCTCAATAAGGGGGAACATAACAATATAACAATGATAACAACATGCCTTATTCTACTAACTAATGCCAGTTATATGTGATGAATGTCAGAGTAAAACCATCCAGGAATGTTACCATCAATCGATCCCTGGTGTTCTTTTAATTGATATTCAATAAAAGAATGATACTTAAATAGATCATATGGATCATATGATATGATATTGGATTTCTTGTTATGTTGAGAGTCCCAAAAAGGTATATAAAAATACAGAGTATCACAAATAGAATAACTGAAAGATATATATGGAAGACTCGGATGTCTATCAACAATAAAGATTGCATGATATCATTAGGCTCCATCAACATCTGACTCTTTAGATGGGTCATTTCTCATGAGAATTTGTTTGATTAATTTGTTTAGTGTTTTTCATGGTCTCCTTCTACTTCTTTTCAAAAGGCTAAAAACTTTCCATTCAACCCTCCTCATTGACGCCCTTAATAGCTTTCTTAGCTTTTGTCCAAATCACTTTAATCGATCTTTTACTATTTACTTCTTGATAGGTTCCATGCCAACTTTTTCTTCCATACAATTATTGCGGATCTTGTCATTTTTGGTTTTGCAGTACATCTATCTCAGCAATCTCATCTTTGCTACCTCAAAATTTTTTTGGCCCTTATTATCTTTTCTATACAAGATTTTACTGTCATATAATATTGTTGGTTTAATAGCAGTTCTATGAAATTACCTTTTAGGTTAAGCAAGTACTTTTACAAATTACTTTTGATGCTTTTTTCCATTTTAACAGCCAAGCTTGTATCCTATGCATAACATCTCCATTAATTTCACTGTCATTTTGTAAAATCTTAGTGTGGTAAATTGTAATTATTGTAAATAATAGGAAATAAGTTAGATCTTGATTTTTAGGGATTAGATGAGAATATCTCTAGTGATCTCCTCTGTTCCGATTCTGTGCTGATTTCTAGGAGGATTGTTAGCAATCTGTTTTCTCCATGTAATTCTATATATTCTGCCCTGTATATGAATAGTAACCATTGGACACTATTCAAGTTTAATCGGCTCCCCTCTTAGATACTTGAATTTTGACCCTTGTGGTATGATCTTGGCATTTCTTGTATGTGTGGGGGGGAACATATACAATATGCTAAAACATTGTTACATAAGACCATACCAACTTAGGTCGTATTGTGTGGCTTCCACAATTGAATGAAGGATTTGAGTGAACCTTCCTTATTATCTATAGTGATGCCAGCTTGTCTTAGTATCTTTGGCAATCGTTTGATGTACTATGATGACCTTGATATAAAAACTGGTTGTTTTGCAGGCAAGAAATCTTTTTGTACCAGATGCTGAACCGGATCATTTTCTTCAGTATTGTTGTCATTGGCTTCTTCCCTCCTTGCTACTTCATGGAAACAGTTCTGAGCTCAATTGGATTGCCAAGGTATGAGCAGCTTTAAAGATATGTAGTCTATCAGTGAAAAAACTTATGATTTCCATTTTAAATATAGAAATTGATTTGATGTCCTTGAGTATATAGAATTGGCATCAGGACATGATCAGAGATATTGCATTATTTGTATGTTTCCCGTTGCACATCAGGATGCTCGGAATTTCTTTAATTATAAAAGTTTTGAACTCGTTATCTTCTAATATATTTGTGCTTTCCATTTTTTGTCATCTCTAACTAGGATCTTTTTGCAGGTTGCTTGTCAACCTCTGACAGTTCTCATAAAAAATCACTTTGCATCTATATTTTCTGTTTGTGTGGCTTGGCACTGTAGCAAGAAGCCTGGATCAGAAAAGGGAACACATGTACTTCAAAGCTCCATTCTGCATTTTGCTCAGATATCTGAGGATGAACGGGATAACCTGATAAAAAGAAATATGGTTTGCTCCTCTGCATTTTGGTTTAAATGTTGTTTCCCTTAATTTTACTCATTTTCATTCTTCATTCATACAATTTATATAGGCTGGCGATTGCTTCTTTTAAAAGTGGCAGATAATTGTAGCTTCCACTTTATGTCAATTAGTGTCAAGTACTGCAGTTTATTTCCATTGGCATTTATATATAGCAGCAAGATTTTCTTTGTTAAACAAGTTTATTTAAATCTTCATTTTCTTCCATTGTATCATCCTGCATCTTTTGTACTTGTAGGTATCTATTGTCAGCAACATTCTATCTTTGTCCTCCTGTTCACCAGACCCTATAGTCCCTTTATTTTCCAGAGAGATAGTGTCAAATGCAATTCAAACAGTTGTTGACGGTTTCATTGAGATGTGAGTTTTATTGCTTGCCAATGTATATTTTAAGTGCACGTTTGGAGCTTGTATCTTGACATGATATTATATATTGATGCAGGGTTGATAATCATACAAATACTGGCATTGCTGACAAGATTAACATTTTCCGTCCTGATCGAGTTTTCATGGTGATTTACTAATATGTGGGACTCGGGCTTCACTTCTTAAAATTTTCTTTTTGTTCTTGGATCTATCTAATGAATCTTGATATTTTTATCGGCAGTTCATGGTAGAAATTCATTATAAAATTGCAGCAGCAAATCATTATAGGCATAAGTGCCATCGTCTGGCCGGAATTGAGGTGCTTATAAGTATTCTTGGTCATAGAGCTGCTGTTCCTAGCACAACCTAGTAAGTTCCATGGCAGAAGATCTCAGATGTTATCCAATTAAAATATGAATACATGCAATCTAGTTTGCTTACTTGATTGATATAGTTGTCATTTCAATACTAGCATTTTTAATAGTGTGTGAAGTCTTATGTAAGTACTGTACCTACTCTCAAAGATTCATGACCTCACAATGATTCCAAGGTGGAAGCTTATTGCTGCAGTTTATCTTTGTCATGTCAGTAAGATGACCTTGAGAAGCCAAAAAATGTGCAATTCTTCATTTTGTACTTTCAAATAGTTATTTGTCATCTGGCATAATGACTTGCTAAGAACATGGTCGGTCTAAATTGCGTTAGTGCAAATCTGAGTTTATTATCATAATTCCTAGTATTAGATGAAGAACTATTGTCTAATAAATTACCTTCATTATCTGCCAGTAGCTGCAATGTCTGGACCACTGATAGTTACCCTACTAGTCTTTAAGGTTTTTATTTTGTACGTTCTGTACTTATTATCCTCTTACATTTGTAACCTTAAAATGCTTCCAAGATGGAAATTTATCTGTCAGGCAAGTAAGGTTACCTTGAGAACCCTAAAAATATGCTATATTCAACTTGTACTTTCAAATACTAGATTGTTACTTAGCACAATGACATTACTTAAGAGCATGTTCAGTTTAGATTCTAGTCATTCTACCATACTATTAGCTATGAAGTTCCTTTATATTATGTCTCTTACTCTGTAATTTTATTTTAGATTACTGTTCAGTTAGTAAATTATCTTAAGAATCTAATAGCTATGTAATCTTTCAAACTTTTATAACTATTAAATTGGGTGAGTTGGGTGGTCTATCAACCTGGCCTTTGCCTAGACCTGTCATAAGGCTTGTGCGGCGGTTTTTGATACATATTTTCAACAAGTTTAATAATCAAATTTTAAAGTCAGTTTAATTTTCGTATTTTAAGTAGCCTCATTATTTCTCATTTACATTGCTTAAATTGAGTGAATGCAGTTATGTTTTTAATTTGGTTGGGCCGTTAATTAGCTGTCCTGCTTTACAAGACCAATGTGTGTGCATAATTCATGCATTATTGGTACTTTTACAAAAGAATCCATCTCCTGAAATCACCTGTGTGCTTGGGGAACAACTACAGGTATCTTTATATAACTCATTTTCCCCGTGCTTTCCTTGTATTGGTTTCCCTATTTAACTTATTTGTTTCCTGTTTTCTTGGCTATTTAGTTTCTGGTTTCAAAGTTAGTGGCAAGTTGTGTTTGTTGCGAAACAAAAGAAGGATGTCGTAGCACTAAATCATCACAAGTTTTATCTCTTCTCCGTATGTTAACTGTGGATTCTGATCCATCAATGTATGATTATATAAGAGTGAGTTTCTGGCATTTAATTTGTATCTGTCATGGTTTGGTTATATTTTATTATGCTTTGTGAATTATTGAAAATATCCTTTTCAGGAATTGGAATCCTTCCCTGAATTAGGAATCTTTGATGAGATAAGGAAATTCCATGAAGAATTATGCCATGCTTGCTCTATTGGGGACCTTTTATTGAAGGTCAATATTTTTCATATTTCAACCCATTTTTATGGCTGTAATGTGAAGTATAAAGTTTGATGCTTACTCTGTTGTAATTTCTTATGTGGACTGTCCGTTTTCAGTTTGTGAAGAGGTCTTGCTTTCTTCCACCAAGGATACTTTTCTCTAGGTGATTCTCTTTAGTAGCATTCCCAGGATTTTTAAGTTAACTTATTGGGGATGGGGCAGGGTGGGGATTAACGTTCCTGCACCTGAAATTTGGACAGGGGGAGAATTCCTCCTTGGCTACCCCCTGGAAACCTCAGTCCCTCTGAACAAGTTCCTTGACATATTAAATTGAAGTTTATGTGATTAAAAACTTCCTTCGAAAGTTTTTCTAAGGTGCTTGCTTCTTGAATTTGTTTCTCTCTTGTAGTCTTAAAGCATTGCACAGCAAGTTATTGATTGGAGAAACTTTCATGAGAGGAGGAATTGCTGAAGATTTTTCCAAAGACAGATATTGGCTTGGTGATTGTGAAATTGTCCATGCAATCTGGAGACTTGTTCCCATGTGTAGCTCAAATGATGCAAGTTGTGTTAGAGAATTGGTGTCAGATTTCATAGCTAGGGTATCATTGTTTGTTTGCGCATGTTTGTTTGAAGTTACTGATTTGCAGTTATCCCAAGTGAAGTGGACAGATTTTCCCATAAAAAATGTACTCTATTTGCAGGTTGGTGCAGGGGACCCACACTCTGTTGTATTCCATTTTCCTGGTGTGACCAGCAATATCCATGTTGGAGAATTGAAGGGTATCAGGGATAAAATCGAAACTGGTTCTAATGTGGAGACGTGCTTATCTGAAGAACTCCTGGTTGTCCTTTTGAAATCTCTAAGGAAGTATCTGGTGGATGATTCTGTGAAGATTATTGATATGGCATCACAAACTCTTCGGGTATTTTCATATGACTGGACAATTTTTTTACGAGTATTAAGATTGCAACAACACAAAACCTTATCCATTAGGTGGGGTCGACTACATGGATTACACGACGCCTTTGTGTTCTATCAACAATTAAGTCTTAGAGAATATTTATTAAGATTGTTCATGTATAATTAAAATGTGATGCCATTTCAATACATAATATATGCACTCTGGTAAGGCATCTATGGAGTATTATCATTGTTTGAATGTTATATGAACATATACTTGTGTCCTAATTTAAATTTGTGGTATTATATAGACCTTAGCAGTTTACTGAATATTTATTATAAATGTGAAAAAAAAGCTGATTAAATTTATCATGTTTGTGTTTGAGCCAAGGACGTTCGTCCAATCAGTTAATTGCTAGATATCATATTCCTTGCTCCTTGCAACTTTAATTGTCTTTGCTGTTTGGGCTTAAGTGACCTTGCTCTTTAAGTTATCTTGTGACATGACTTGTTCTTCCCTTTTTTTAATAGGGAATCCTTTCAACTGAAAAAGGCCAAAGTGCTTTACGGTCTTTTGATTCCTATGAGAGGTCTCTGATTGAGGTAATTTTATAGTATATACAAAGTTGACATTTTTCTCACCAAGAGTCAGTGAAGTTTCTGCATGTAATTGTTGGTTGGCCACAATTGCTAATGGTGTGCTGGATCAAATGTGTAAGTAAATGTACATTTGGAATCAGAGTGAAATACTTGAGTAAAAATTTGAATATATTTTATCCTTATCATGTTTCTAATGACATTTTTTTCATGGAGTCTCTTCCCTTGATATTAACCTATGGAGCACAAAAATGCAGGTGCATTCCAAGGGTGTCAATATTGGACTTGTGGATAATTTCCTTTTGAACCTGGAAAAGAAGTCAGAAGGTAGGCTTATTAATTTTTGCGTGGCTTGAACAGTTTTTGTGAATTCAAAAGGGGTTGGGTCTAAATGAGTGTCTTTTTTTATTTATCCTCATGGATACAGTTGAAATTAAGTCAACGCTGGGTAGTTTTTTGTTCTGCCAATAATCGTTTTCCCAACTTTAGATATACATTTTAACACTTAGGAGGGATTGTAATATGCCTTCTTTAAGAACATTGTGGTGTAACATTTTAGTGTTTGGCTTTGTTGCCTTTTTATCTGTTCAAAGGAAATTTGGGTGCAGTGGTGTGAGTGTGATAATTTCGTTGCTTTTAGTACTCTCTATTCTAGATATTTTGTTAGATAGGGTATGACTAG
Source organism: Mimosa bimucronata (assembly GCA_037074515.1). NCBI lineage: Eukaryota > Viridiplantae > Streptophyta > Magnoliopsida > Fabales > Fabaceae > Mimosa > Mimosa bimucronata. Next base: position 7,906,065 of record CM073448.1, read on the forward strand.
CAGTTGATTGGGTAGCATTTATTGGGGTTTACATTTTAGTTTCTTACTCTATATATTTTCTTGTACATTGTTTCCAAATAAAAGATAATCATCTACTTTCGCCACCGATAAATGGAGCCCTACTGTTTAAACTGGTTGTAGTTTGAGTTTCTCAGTGATTGTAGTTCTCCCTTATTAATAGCTAACCACCTCTGGAGAGCCTCAGTTGGCAAGGAAATCAGGAGAAGTGTTGTAGGGTATGGTCATCTAGCCGTTGCTCTATAAGGCGAGTTGATAGGGACAAAGGTGGTGTGATACGGAATTGTAAATCTGTACGCGTAAGTAAGAGTCAAAGAGAGGAAAGAAGAAGTTCGGAGGGTTTAGAGAAGAAGGAACAGAGAAACAGAGATAGATAAGAGAAAAATTAGAGGGGGGGGGGGGGGAAGCACTCAGGCTCCACATTGTATCTAACAACTCCAATCTGATTACAATTGATAGTAAGGGTCTGATTTATAGGCTTAGAATGTAAACTAGTACGGCTTCTTCTTCTTTTTTTTTATAATTAAACCAGCATGGCTTGTATCGGCTATATTCTAACCAGTGCCTAGCTACCCTTGCATTATTATTATTACATAACATAGTATGAGTTGCCTAATCTTATATCTAGTAGTATTCAAGTAAAGAGGTTCTTATAACTCTAACCAATTTTGATTATGGATCTCTACACTTCTTGGATGCCTGTTAATTTTTGTCGTTAAACTATCCTACTTTAGTACTTCATGGAGAAACTCATGCTACTCCACATGGGACTAGGCATTTATTGGGGAAATATAGATGATTGGATGTAAACCTGTGCGCTCTTCTATAGAAACTAGCCACAAATTGAGGCTCAAGAAAGATTCGTTTTCCTTTTGACATCATGGCTTGTGGAAAAGTTAATTTACCTTTAACTTTGATGCTGATATTAGCTGCCCTGGTAGTATTGTCGCTCAATTTATGAACAAACCCAAAATGAAGATCACTAAGAAGCTTAGTGTATAGGATTCTCCAATATCTTTTCATGACACCAATTTAGAGGGGAAGTCAGATATGTTTGCAGGTATTCTCTGATGTGATGATATGGGCTCTATTGGAGTTCCAGAGAATCCTATTTGCCCTGGATAAAACATGTTGCCGATCTATTTCCTACACACACCTTGTTAATCTCTTAACAAAGGTTATTTGCTAGGACAAAGTTCAAATATTATTATTCCAAGATATGATTGATTTATATTTACTTTCATTTTGACGGGGAGTGTTGAATCACACATGGCATGGTCCTATGTTTATCCTTTATATCGATACTTTATTTCATGGTCAACTATCTTCATTATGTGCTTGTTTAACTTCACCAATTTGGTGGAATTGTGTCTCCCTGTAAACCCATTTCTATGATTATGGGATCAAAGGTGATTCTATTATTTGCACGTTCCTATTCATGTGCATTCAGTTTAGATAATTACAAACATGATTCGTTTTTACTTAGTCACTGTTCCATTCTTTTGCTGTTATGCTTCAGTATAAATAAAACATTTTCATCATGTTTTATGGTCCTACTCCTCAACTTCTCGTATTGTATTGATTAACTGTGTTGTGTTTTACATCAATCTCATCAGTTGAGGCGATTTCACTGGAGAAGTGTTCTGTATGGTTGACGCATGGTAAATCTTTTGAGATGTGGATTTGCCCATTGGCATATTCGCTTATTGTCTACTGTAATGACGTGATACTGAGGTATTTACATAAATAACTAATTGTTTAGGAAGAAAGTGTTAACAAACCTTTGTCTACGTCTTGTCTTTACATTTCCCTTTCTCACATTCTTGACAGGTTGTGTCAAGATATTGTATTTCTTAAAGCTGAAGTCGCTGAGCTTCTTTTGCCAAGTATTTTTGTCAATATTGCTGGAAGGAAGGATGTGGATATTGATCTTCATAAATTAATCTCGTTACAGGTAATATTCCAGAGCTATGTTCCTTCCCCTTGCCCTTCCCCCAAACAGAATGAGCTGATTGTGTCAGTACTCTATATTCTATTAGCACTGGTGAATGATTTAGTTATATCTTCTTTCCTCCTGCCATATTTGACTCTAAGACTTTTGGCATACTTTTATTTATGTATTTATATTGGATTTCCTAGTTTCCATGGTACTTGTATTAGATGCCTGTATTTGGTCCAACACTTGCGGAATGTACTAACATGTGTCCTACCTTTTATTTGTAAAAGAATCTCCACTAAACATGGGAATTTGAGACACGCAATGTACTTGAGAATGGAAGATACCCCTTTGAAATACTTGCATATAATTATTTGCTCTCAACGTAAAGTTCATTATTTAATATTATTTGCAAATAAATTTGGTGAATCTTTTGTATGCTTGCAGTTGCAAGAGCACGTTTTTGCAGAATCCAATAAGTTGACCAAATCGATTCAAGTGTTATTAAATTGCCTTAATGAACTTCGTATTTCTCATGTTGTGGAAAGATCTCTTGTACCAATGAAGCGAGAGGTGAGTATTATCTAATCATTCTGATTTCAATTAATTTTTTTGTTGGGAAAGCTGTATTTTTGTTCTCTATAATTTCATTCGATCGTTAATTTGGTCCGTTATTTTAAATCTTTGTAATTGGGTCCTTCAAGTTTACAAATGGCTTAATTTACTCTCTACTGCTGAAATTGTGAGTTTTTGTTGAATTTTGTTGACATAACTAGTTATCTATTATTTTAATGCTTTGAACATGTATATTTTTTGCTAAAAAAAGAGGTAATTTGGGGAAATGACAATTAGGTCCTTAAAGATCAATTTGGTCCATATTGTCTAAATCTTTGCATGCATGCATCATTTCTGGGCCTATAAAAGGCGGTGCCCATCTCTTGTGAATGCATTGAGAAAAATTCATTCAATAATTGAATACAATTCTCTTCCCATTTTTCAAGACCAATTTTAGCAATATAAAATTGTCTTTTTGTGATGATAATATTTGATCACTTTAGGTTTAGGGATATTTTACAACATACTTAAAAGTTTAAACTTAACCTATATATGTAAGACATCTAATATTTTTTCTAATAAATATTATCCGATTGTTATTATATGTAAATACAAAGAATTTTCCTGATAAATTATGTATGTTCTTGTTATAAATATGTCCTGTGTACCATGGTGGTCAAAGCCATTACATTGTTGATTTTACTGATTACTGTATTACACGCCTCAAATTCAATTCCAGGTTAACACTGGATAAGATATTTCGCCATGTTGCCTAACTGTTTGGCTGAAACTGTGGTTTGCTAATGCAGAGTTCAAAGACTTCGAGTTTCAGCAACAAGTCACGATCTACACCTGCGAAGGCAAGAGACTCTCCCATTGTACCAAATGTATTGGCAAAGTCAGCATCGTCATGGGATAAGGTATAGTCTTTATTGCACTCTTTCCTGTATAGTTTTCATTGTTTACACTAGACTGTTTAATTTTGGGAGCCCATATATTGATTTTTCGGGTGAATTCAACTCCATTGGTTTTGTCCTTATCTTCCCAGGTGTATTGGTTTTCCATTGATTATCTTTTAGTTGCAAAGTCGGCAGTTGTAAGTTGGAATTTTCAGTACTTTATTTTTCTTCTGGAAGTTCCTTTGAATCTTCTTGTTCCTTCAATTGTTTTTAACATAATAATGGTGTTCTGCTATTTCTGTTATAGAGTTGTGGATCATATTTTACCTCTGTGATGTATGTGGAACATTGGTGTGAAGAGCAGTTCATGGGTATGACTTTGGGGGGCCCAGATTTCTCCCACGCGAAAATGGTAGGTTGTGCTAAATATTTATATCTGATGTTTTCCCACCACACAAGATAGGACAATCTGGTTTTGTTGTATTATGATTACTTTATTTAATTAATTTGTACACATGTGAATCAACCCCTCTGTATATATCATTTCGGTAATATTCTATCTTTTCTTTCTGGCCTTCCTGCATAGCAGTTGCCAGATCATATTGAAATACTTGTCTCAGCAGTCACTAGAATCAATGAACCTGATAGTCTATACGGAATTCTTCAGTCTCACAAGGTCAGTCTCTCTTTTTATTGATTTATTTTTTAATTGAGTAGTAGATGGTATTCATCTTTTAATTGGTACTTTATGGTTACTTGAGTAGGATGATAGACCCTCCCATAAAATCCAGTTTACCTATTTAAATACCTAATAGAGCATCCCATGCTACTCTACATGGGACTTAAGCATCTCATTATATTAATCTCCATTAATCTGCCCTATTTGGAGAGTTGAAATCCTGACGGCTACGCTCTGTAACACTTGATCAACTTTTTGTCAGTTCGAACCCCACCGCTCAGGACCCTTCGTAGGCAGCCCTTTCCAAAGCTGTGGACGGCTACTAAGCTAGGTTCCAATACTAATTGATATGTATTTGGGATGGGGAATCCTCCTCCTAAAGGTAGCTATAGAGGTGGGAAACATCATGGGAATCCCATACTACCTTAGTCCCCATCATATTTCTAGGTGAAGAAACTATTACATTTTCAGCATATAACACAGTTAAATGCGGAGCTAAAAAAGTTGTACTATTTATTTAGTAACTTTTTGATTCTTTGAATGTTAATCCCCCTCTTCCATCCAGATCGTTCAACCACATCATGATAAGACCAAGCCAATCCACTTAAATACATCATCAAACATTCCATACTATTCTACATGGGACTCAGTGCCTGTTTGGGAAACTTCCAAAAGCACTTAAAAAGGTGCTTATCTAGTGAGCCGAGATAAAACTCCTTTCACATACTTACCTCGTACAGGTTACAATCACTTATAGAAAGCTAATCCAAACAGGACATCCCATACTACCTTGTTCTCCATCATATTTCTAGATGAGGAAATTTTATTTCATTTACAGCATGTGCTCCATAGTTGGAAGTGGCGTCAACAAGATTTTAGTATTTACTTGGTAACTCCTGATTCTTTGATTTTTTTATTGTTCCCCCATGTTCTACCACAAATGCACCAGAATTTCTGTATAAGCCAGCCCACTGTTTCAAAAACTTAAACTGCTCCTAACTTCTTGGAGAGGTAGACAATTTAGAATATGAGATGGTGAGTTTTTAGACAATTTAAAATATATGCTGATTCCCAAATTGACATGGCTCAAACAATGGGAGTATATGTTGGATTAGTAGATCCTGCCTTCAGCCATCACTGCTTTTCTGTAGCTTTGAGTATTACTGACCACTGCAAAAACCATACTATGGTATTCACTGGTATACATTTCAGCATTTTGTCTCACTCTGATTGGTCCTTTATGGTTTGATGGAAATTGCAGTTGAGTTCTCAAATCATTACCTTTGAGCATGAGGGAAACTGGGGAAAGGCCCTTGAATACTATGACTTGCTTGTAAGATCAGATGTTTCAAAACTAGAGGATAGCAGGTTTTATAGTTTGCCATCAGATCACACCCAAGCAGCAGATTCTTCATCTATTTCCACAAATGTTGATCGAGTAAGGCAATCCAAGCCTTACAAAGGGTTGATTAGATCGTTACAGCAGATTGGATGTACGCATGTTCTGGACTTGTATTGCCAAGGGTTATCATCAAGGAATGACCAGTTTCAGCACGATTTAGAGTTTGCTGAATTGCAGTATGAGGCTGCTTGGCGTGCTGGGAATTGGGATTTCTCTTTACCATATACAGGAGCTAATTCTACTCCTTTTACTCAAAATATCAAATGTGATCATTTCAACGACAATCTGCACAGGTAATAAGCAGAAGAATCTATGTGGTACACTTAAATGATCAGCAAAAAGTTATGAATTCTAAATTTTTTCCCTCAAAAAGGTTGCCTGATTGCATATAACTATTATGTTTAGTTGTTTGAGGGCCCTCCAGGAGGGGGACTTGAGTGACTTCTGTAGAAAGTTGAAAGATTCAAAGCAGGTAATTTTGGTTTCCCCATTTATGTCTGTTTGCTTGTGGACTTTATGTAATTACATAATTTGTATGCTTTATAGGAGCTTTTGTGGTCTGTTTCTCAAACAAGTGAAGAGAACACACAATACATTTACTCAAATATAATGAAACTTCAGGTACCCATTATCTTGTCTCTCAATCCTTAAAGTGAAGTTTGTATTGCCTTTGGTTAGCAATTTCTTGCACTATTCGTGTGCCTGACTTGATATTGATGCTACATAATAGGAATTGGAGTTAAGATTGTTGAAAGAATGAGATGAGATGAGAGGCAGAGATATACAATTATTAAATACCATAATTTATGACATTTCCTCTCAAGTAGGGTTAAAATATTACTAGTTCCAGATTGGGTAAGGAACTTTAGGGAAAATGTTGGCTTGTTCTACAGTCTTGGTTCCTTACATATCTGGGAAAAACAAGTGCTTATTGTGGCTCCTCATGAAACAAAAGACAGCTTTGCTTTGTTCTCTCGAGTGCTTGGTTTTAAGCCATATGAGTAGCAGCTGCATCACACCACACTTTGTTTCTCAAAGTTTCTAGCAACCGAGTAAGTTTTAACAAATATGTAAATAACCTGCCCAATATGCATCAGAGAAACCCTATACTCTGCAATGACCATGATCTGCAAACAGTAGTGCCATGTCTGTGGGCATCTGTAAGGTACTCCGTAATTGATATGTGCATTCAAGCCATCATCCTAATTATAAAAGCTTATTTGATGCTTATATATGTTAACAAATAAATTGGAACTATTTAGTTTTACTATCTTCCATGTCATGACTATTTAACAGATGCTCTATCATCTTGGCATGGCATGGGATTTACGTTGGAGATCATCTCAACATAGAAGTTCAAACCTCTGTCTTGAAAAGCAAGATGTGTCTCCTGACCCTGTAATTCCTACCATTGAACAGGTAATTAGAGAATTAATGGGTCCAAGGGGAGGTTTTGTATTTCTACTTCTCTTTGGTCATATATAACACACTCGCAAATGATTATGCATTCCTTCATTCTGTCCTTTCTTAGATTGGTGCCTTACATTGTATTTTTCTCATCTAGTTGTCTTGGCTGAATTCGGATTGGTGCTCAATTTTGGAACGGATGCAGCTGCATATGAATCTGTTAGAACCTTTTATTGCATTTCGGAGGGTTCTACTTCAGATATTAAGTTGTAGAGATTATGCTTTGCAACATCTTCTGCAATCTGCCTCCACTCTTCGAAAGGTACTTTGTAAGACTTGATTATCTTGAATCCTGGTTTGATCTGAAGAATAGTGAAATGATTCTCTGGCTTCTTAATTCTTTTGAATGGAAAAAGCTATGTGTAAGATCCCTAGAAACAAATCTGTTAGTGGAGTCCATATATAAAGCAAAGTTCAGATGGTTAAAATAGAAGTTAACAAGTTCAGAAATAAAGTCTAGAATAAAAAGTGTGGATTTAAGGTCCGAATTCCATTCATTGATGCAGTTCTTAACAGGTCTGACTTGTTTAAAAAATAAACTGCAAGCTTTGCATGAAACTTAATTAAGCCATGAATGAGAGGGCCGTATTTGAATTTCAAGTCATAAATAAAGAGATCAGAGTCAAGGTTTAACAAGCTTTATTTTCTGATAAGTTGTTCTGTTGCTCAGGGATATAGGTTCTCTCAAGCAGCAGCTGCTTTGCATGAGTTTAAGTTCCTTTGTGTTGAAGCCAAAGGGGAATCTTCAGCAATGTACTGGCTTGGAAGGGTAAGTAAAATTTGCATGGCATTTATATGCCTGGGTGGGTGTCCAAATGGATGGAAAGGAAGCTGCTACAAAGGATATTATATTAAAAGTGTGCATGATCGACTACAGAGCTTTAATTCAAGCTGTCATTTTCCCGTTTAATTATTGTTAATTATTTTCATCAGTACTTGCTAAGTTGATATTACTTATATCAACACCAAAAGGAATTTTTCAGATTTTTTCGTTCTGGTAGAGGTTATATTGAAATCTCATCTATGTGCCATGACAATGTATTTTAACTATAGTAATATTGAATGTATCTTAGAAGATTTTATTTCTTCTGCCATCTAGATCCTTTATATTTACAAATGCGAAACCATATAACATATATCTTGAGAACATTGAGAGAAAAGAATTGATAGATGTAAAGTTGGGATGCAGACTCCACGCAAACTTTCTTTTTTTGGCTCTCTCTTATAATGTATAAATGCATGAATATAGAGGATTCAATTTAGTTTTCTGCCATTAACTTATGCTTGTATCCTTTCTGCTTCTTGCTGAAAACATGCTCAAAATTTTCAGCAATTGTATTACTGTAACTAGAGGAGCTTTTGCTAACACAAATGCATAAGTATTAAAAAAAATTAAAAAAATGTGTGCAACTTCAAACATGAATTGATAAAGAATACTAATTGAATAATAATTGTATGGTGTATCAGATTTTAATTTTTTATGTAATATATTGATGCATAATATTGAAAGTTAAATTTAATCATCATGTGTTGACCTGTGCTTACATCAAGTCTGCTTGCTGATAATTTGCTCAAAAGTAGAGTCTGAAATAATATTTAATTGTAACAATAGAAGCTTCTGGTGGCACTTGTAGAAAACCACAGCTATTATAATTAGAATTTTTTATAAAAAATGCATGCAGCTCCAAATAAAAAAAAGAACACATTGAATAGTGATTCTGTATCAGTATGGGATTTTAACTTTTATATTGATGTATTGATTGGTTCTCTTAATTGTATCTGAGTATTGTAGCTTCTTTTTTGGCAGCTTGAAGAAGCAAAGCTTTTGCGAGCTCAAGGTCAACATGAGATGGCTATCAACCTTGCAATGTATATTGCAGGGAACTATGGATCTAATAATGAGGCTGCAGATGTATATCGGTTGACTGGGAAGTGGCTGGCAGAAACCAGATCTAGCAAGTTAATGAACAAACCTTCCATTTGCATATCGTTATTATGATAAGCTTGTTTCTTTCTTTCTTTCTTTTTTTTTTTTTTTTTTGATACAAATGATAAGCTTGTTTTTAAAAGTCTAAACTTACTCTTTTTTGTTTCACTGGCTGATGATTTCAGCTCTAGGACAATTTTAGAGAAGTATTTGAAACCTGCAGTCTCAATTACTGAGGATGTAAGCACTACTGATAAGAAGTCCATGGAACGAAAATGTAAGACCCATTTTCATCTTGCACATTATGCTGATGCGCTATTTAGGAGCCATGAAGAAAGACTCAACTCTAGTGAGTGGCAAGCAGCAATGCAGTTGAGGAAACTTAAGGTACCATGCTCAGTGACCCAAATAGACAGATAGACATCATTATGGAATATGTATTGTGGGTGTCATTGCTATTACTTATGTGCAGAAAGTGGAGTTGGAAGCACTTGTTAAAAGATTAAGGAGCTCAAGAAAGGTAATCCTAGGCCAGCTATTCATTTGCTTGACTGGTATTTTGAGGCTCTAACTCGTGTGACATAATTTAGGGGGAGAAGACTGACTATTCCTCAAAAATACAAGAACTGCAAAAGCAAGTGGCTATGGACGAGGAAGAGGCTCAGAAACTGCAGGTATTCATTGTTTGATCTATTATGATGGTTAACAGAGTCCTTGGACTTTTTAGCATTTTACCCTGAAGTGTCTTTTGTCATATTGACATTTATGTGTCACAAACTGATAGGTTTGCTTCTTTCATCATCCTGTTTTTAAAGCTTAGCCATGTTAGAATCATATCGGTCAAACATAGGTCTTATTTCTTTACTTTCGATCATTACTCAGGATGACCGAGACAATTTTCTTAACCTGGCTTTGGAGGGATATAAACATTGTTTAGTTACCGGAGACAAGTATGATGTGAGAGTGGTATGAAGTACTCTTACCTCCTTTGTACCTAATAGAGTAATACAGATGAATCATGTGAAGGATTAGATCTGTTGTAAGGTTAACTGATTTCCTTGGTAAAACTTCTTACTTTCAGGTGTTTCGTCTAGTTTCTTTGTGGTTCAGTCTCTCTTCTCGAAAAAATGTGGTGAATACCATGCTTGGCACAATCAATGAGGTACACAGTGAAGGAAAGCATTGTGCATGAGTTGGTATTTTAGTTTTGTTTAATATGGTTATTGAGGACCGACCTTGTTTGGTCTGCATCTGAATGTATTTTCAGGTTCAATCTTTTAAATTTTTACCTTTAGTGTACCAAATTGCTTCTAGAATGGGTAGCTCAAAGGATGATCAGGGAGCTAATAATTTCCAGGTTTGGAAATACTATTACTGAAGCTTCCTTTTTTAAATTTTCCAGTTTGTCTTTCTTTTTAACACAAATTATGGGTAATGCAGGTTGCTTTGGTATCTCTTGTGAAGAAAATGGCCATTGATCATCCATACCATACAATACTTCATGTATGTTAATTTTATGCTTTTTTTCTATCATCAAAGAGTTTTGTTGCATGTTCAGTTTTGTTCTATTTGCTTTTCAGCATTAAGTCTGTGTGATTCTACATTTCTTTTTGAAGGAAGCAAAATGCTTCCTTGGTCCATCTGGTAATACTTTGACGCATGCCAATCTTTATATAAGCCTTCCTTTTGTGGGAAGAGCAGGTGGTGATGAGAAACTTCCAGTCCTTCTACAACCTCTAATCCTTAATATAAGATCTAATTTGTCATGTACGCTATGTAATTGTACTAATAACTAGATCTTATATTAAGAACCGGATGTGGAAGCTGTAGTTTCTAGTGCAGAGAAGGGAGAAGGTATTCTTATTCAATAAATCCTGAAAAATTCTTCGCACCAGAACAATCCCTACTTGTGTATATTTCTGAGGTCCTAGCTAGTCAGAGGCAGTTATTGCCCCCACCCCTAACATAGATGGATAATGTAAAGCTGATAGAAAAAATATAATGCATGCTAAGACTCCACCCCCCCCCCCTCCTTTAATTCTAAAATTCCTTCCTCAGCCTACCCACATGTATAAGAGGACTGGAAAATGTAAATTAGATAACAAAAAGTCGCCTGGTGTTTAAGATAGTAGGCACTATTTGGTGGAAACTTACCTGAACTCTCCTTGGAACATGGGCTACACTCTCACCTCTGGCTCATTCACCTTAGTTATTCTCAGATATTTCCTCCCTTATCCCTTCTTTCCTCTCACCCTTACCATCACTCCACTGGGCCCTATTTCCATTTTTTTAATTCTCTTGGACTTTCCCATTTATCCCACATAGTAGGACAAGGCTTGTTGCTTTAGGGATGTTGGAAATAGTCTCAAAAGGGTTCAACTTTATTCATAGACTTAATCATATATTTATACAAGAGGATAGAATAATCTAGAACAATTATTTAAAATAATATCTAAATTAATATTCCTAATATCTCAACCAATACCCCTAATTAATAGTGATTGACAGAATAATATTCTCTAATATGTTATAGCAATATTTCCTAATTATTAAATATTTTCTAATACTCTAACAAGGGACATCTCCAGTTATCCTTGGGTCCATCAGTATGTTAAGGGAAATGATTTTCCACATCTTTTGACATCAGCTTTTGGCTCTGGCAAATGGTGACCGCATCAAGGACAATCAACGTAGTAGAAGTTCGTTTGTGGTTGATATGGACAAAAAGCTTGCGGCAGAAAACCTTCTACATGAGTTGTCATCTCATCATGGAGCTATTATCCAACAAGTAATGTCCATTATTTTGTTATTTATCTTCTCAATGTCTGAATTTTAGTCTATAATCTTCAAATTTTTTGTGTCACATGTTTATAGACCAGGCAAATGGTAGAGATTTATATCAAACTTGCTGAGATGGAAACAAGGAGGGAGGTTGGGCAATTATTTATTTATTTATTTCCCATATTCTATTGTAAAAATATATAACTTGTTCAAATTATCTATATATGATAACCTTCTCATCGTACTATTTATGCAGGATACCAATAAAAGGGTAATTCTACCAAGAGAATTACGGAGTGTTCCAGCACTGGAACTTGTGAGTGCAGCACTCTTCATGCTGAATTTCTTTGTTTGTAATGGATAAGTTTTTAGGTTGATGTGATGATTGGCTTGGGATTTAGGGAGAATTGATATTAATAATGTTATATAATAATGCTGTTGACATAAAAGCTTAACATCCTTGAGAGACATACAATTTTAAATCATGCTACATATGTCATCATAGACAAATTGACAGAATATAAGTGATGACTCTTGTAATTTCCTTTCAATAAAGTTATGTTCGTGGTTCATTTTCTTTGGTTTACTTTGGGTATTCAGGTACCTGTAGTTACAGCTACTATTCCAATCGACTATAGTTGTCAGTATCATGACGGAACTTTTCCTTATTTCAGAGGACTAGCAGATTCAGCAATGTATGTCTAAACCATTTGTGACAATCTCAGAAATATCCCCTCATCATGAAATGTTCAGTGCTTAAATCTTCTTCATGTTTGTCTAATACAGTGTAATGAATGGTATAAATGCTCCAAAAGTGGTAGAGTGCCTTGGATCTGATGGTTGCAGGTATCGACAACTTGCAAAATCTGGAAATGATGACCTAAGACAAGATGCTGTATGAACTCTAATTGCATTTGCTTTCTACTCTTGATGTCATCTGTTGCTTAAGTTTATTGTTGGAATGTTTCAAGTTTTAATCTTCAAAGAGAAATAAGTATCCCAAGCAAGCTTATTTGACAAATATGTTCATAAATCTAAAAGTTTGTTATTTTAAGGTTTTAATGCTAAACGTGAAATTTTAAAATATCTACCTATTGATTTAGATTTTCATTTTAAAACAATGTTATTCTGTCAAATACAGAACACTTCAGAGAATACTTGCATCTGTACTGCCCACAAATCTCAGAAATCATCTTCCAATGCAAAGTAGCGTTTAATAAAAAAATACTCCCTCCGTTTCTAAATATATGATCTATTTGGGGATGTGAGCTTGTTCCTAAATATAAGATCTCTTTATAATTTTTCTCAATTTTTCCCTAAACTATCCCTATTGAAGCTCCTCAATGATAAACAAGCAAGAGAGAGAGAGTGAGAATAAAGATAGGTGGTTGGATTGTTTTGGTAATATCATGTGATTTTAACTAACTTAACTACCTTAATCTAATCAAATCAGTTAATTAGGTCTTATATTTAGGAACGGAGGGAGTATTACTCACACTCATTTACTATTTTAATCTTCTTGAGAATAGTGCGCCCGGCCTTTTTGTGAAGTTGCAACTGGAAAACAAATTATCGCACTCATGGATGGTTCTCTTACAAAAGACATTTTGCATTCATTAATTTTGTGTTGCATAAAAAACTGACACCTGCCATCTTGCTTATTGACTACAGAGAGTATATACAGTAGGAGAAGGGAAAAACAGAGTGATGCCAAACAAGGGAGAGGAGGGGGGACTGGAAGAGAGGAAAATAGGAAGAGAGGAGGGTTTACTGAAAGATAGCTGGGAGAAGTTGAAGATTTTTTTTTTTGGGGGGGGGGGGGGGGGGGTACTAAGAAATATTCTATATTTAATTAACTCATCAAAAGACAATTGAGAGAACCTTACGGCTATTTATTGAAAATTGGGGAAAAGTCTCCCAATAGAAATTTTGTTGGTGGGAAAGACCTAAAAATTTTTATACACGGAAAGCAACATTGCTTAGTAAATTTTGTGTGCACAGCGTAACATTGCTCTGACTTAGATCTTTCCGACCAATAAAATCTTTAACGGGGGACTTTTCCCTGGGTTTCCCAGCTATTATTTATAAAGCCCTGGGTATGATTATTTAAATAATAATCCAACCAATAGCAAATTGGTTTGAAAAATTAGAGAAAATAGAAAAGAACCGAATTCTATATAAGATAATCCTAAATAATGTATTCAAAAATAAAGTAAATTTAACTCTTTAATATAAATTCTAAAGTCAAATTAAAATCCTACAATCATAAATCTTAGGAAATCTTGAATTCTAGAATTTCTATGTTGTAGAAATCTCCATCACAGATAGATAGGGAGACAACTAAGAAGGGATAGGAAGAGAAGAGAAACCAATTACTTTACTGAGCTGAATGGGATGTCCACAGCCAAGAATTTATAAAGAAAACTAGAAGGACAATCTTAAAACAATGAAGGGATTGTTAATGAAGAGTGTCCAATTGATATTAAGTACCCATCTTTGGTGGAAGATTGTTTAATTCATTATTCATGAGTAATTGACCTTGTCTCTCCAAATAGTCTTTTCCCACTATCATATTTTTATAAGGAGGATACATTGGTATGTGGTTTAGCCTAGATGGCCTCAATTTTTTTAATTACCTTTACAGGTGATGGAACAATTCTTTGATTTAGTTAACACATTCCTGAGGAACCACCGAGATACATGGAAAAGAAGGTTGAATATACGGACCTACAAGGTATATTTTCCTTTTTCTGAGTTCTTGAATTGTGACCTGATGATGGTCTGATAAAACTGTGGTGTGTAAAATTATCAACGGTGTTCAGGGCTATTAAGAACTGCTTTAATCGAAAAGCTTCAGTTGTCATCCATGTATAATCTCTAATTTATCCTCTCATCTAATGGCCCTATGGGCCTGAAGTATGAGCATAATATAGGCGCATTATTCCTTACTTTCTTTTGTCTAAAGAAACCTGACTTTCTTAAGTTTCAAATTAATCATGAAGAATGGGGAATCTTGACCAATTGATCAAGCATCATGACTTTTTTTTGGGTTCAAAATATTGCTCGAAGTTCTTGCTGCAATTTTTTCACGTTTCCCGTAAATTTCTCTCTACTATGTGTTATCTGTAGACTATGTCGGCATGTTTTTGGACAGTCAGAAAACCATGCTTGATTTATGAAAGTAATCTTTTGCTTTGTAAGTCCGGTATAAGATATCATTGGGCCTTTGCTTTGTGCTGCCTTAAGCCCAAAGCTTTTTGATTTTATAAATTTTTATCCTTCATTTGATTTCTGGTTTAAGTTATCAAAATTATCTTTTGCTCTATACTCTTTTCTTCCTATTGCTCATTTGTCATGCTTTCTTTCTGTCCTGTGTATAATCGATCTGTAAATAGTTCTTGCAAATGAAAATCTACTTGATTGCTTATCTTATGACTTATGTTGTAGTCTATAAATAATGTGTTTGTGTTTGAAGTATTAACTTGTTTTCATACTTTTTTTGTTATAGGTTGTTCCTTTTACACCAAGTGCCGGTGTTCTTGAGTGGGTTAATGGCACGCTTCCTCTTGGTGAATATCTTTTAGGGAGGTCTGTCAAAGAAAGTTGTATTTTGTTGCAAAATTTATTATCTTCAACATCTAAGTGATCTTTTTCCTTGTACTTCAGCATGAGAAATGGTGGTGCTCATGGTCGATATGGAATAGGGGATTGGTCATTTCCTAAATGTAGAGAGTACATGGCCAATGTAAGTTGACTAATGTTTTAGTATTTGTTTACAAGATGGTTATCAGCATCTTAATAGGTCTATAATAGTCCGCACTTCTGAAATATGCCTGAATTAAACTGTGCCCAATGCTTTTAAGTTTTAACAGAGTTTAAGATAAGTCACTTGTTTGTTACTTATGAATGGCACAGCTTTATGCAAATTTTATATTGACTTGGTTGAAAATGAATGTTAAATTATATTTTCTATCAGAAAAATGAAACTTTAAAATAGCGGTTGTTAAAAAAAATCATCATCCACATTACACATATATGAGGCATTTTATGTGGTTGCATTAAATGTGTCAATTAATCTTCGCAGTGCAAGTTAATGTTGAAGCCATCAATGTAGATACACGACTATTTCCGTGATTAGACTCTAGTTATTATTGAGACAGTTTCTACTTTTTTTTGTAATCCTTTACTCCTTCCAAGACATTCTTTAGCTCAAGGGAAAAATCTGGTGACGATAGAAAAAACAGGATGAAGTTAAGCGACTTCCTGTGTGATAAAGATATGTAGCCACGAAAAGAAATGAAGCATTTTTAATCTGATTTATGGCTCAATTGGCATGAGATAGATTTTCCTGGCAAAAGTGGAGCCCTGTTGTTTATTTTGCTGTTCCCACAAATCTGAAGTAATTGTTATGGAATGATATTGCCAGAGAATTATCAAGAGCCGCCTTTTATTTTTAGATGTCTAGGAAATTATTATAACATTTGTTGGTTTTGAAACAGGAAAGGGACAAGCGCAAAGCATTCCAAGAAGTTTGCAAGAATTTCAGGTTTTTCCTATACTTTATTTTTTTCAAATCAGGAAAATAGTCAACTTAGATTCATGACTATTATGCAGGCCAGTTATGCATCACTTTTTCTTGGAAAGATTTTTCAAGGCAGCTGAGTGGTTTGAGAAGAGACTGGCTTACACGAGAAGTGTAGCTGCTAGTTCTATGGCAAGTGCTTTCCTCGTTTCAGTTTTACTTCCCTGTGCTTAGCCCTTCTGAAAGTCATCTGAGATTGTAGCCATCCACGTTATAAATTGAAACCATATTAAATAACTATTCAGTACTAACGAGTAAAAGATTACTCTACATTAAACTCTGTCATGTACTTATTCCTTAGTCTTTCCTTCTATTTTCCCATTTTTTATTGGCAAGTGATATCATTGAGATTCTTTATTATGTAACCTTGCTGGAATTAATTTGATTTGTAGTAAATCATTGTATATTTGCCCATCCCATGACTAAACATACCATCTGTTTCACATCCGTTTTGAAAACAGTTTGACAATTATTCTCTATTTGGAAATCAAACTAGGGAGAACGTCATTTGGGTCCTTAGTAAGGGAATTATTAACACTTTTGTCCCCACTTAAATAAGGTGGAGAAGGGAAGGAAGAAGTTAATGTATATTATTGTTATCAATCTCTAAAGGGGTCATGTGTTCAAAGGACCAAAGTGTCATTAATTCACTTACAAGAGACACAAATGGCATTCTTCTCTAATGATCCTATAATGTCATAACAGCCACGTTTTCTCATGATCCTTATGATTTATTTTTAGGTTGGGTACATAGTTGGCCTTGGTGATCGACATTCCATGAATATTCTAATTGATCAAGCCTCAGCTGAGGTTGTTCACATAGATCTTGGTGTTGCCTTTGAACAAGGTTTGATGCTTAAGACTCCAGAACGGGTATGCCTGAGTCCTTTAATCCGGCACTCATTTGCTTACTTTTTCTGAACTATATTAATTATCTACTCGGCTGCAACAACTTACAGGTTCCATTTAGGCTGACAAGAGACATAATTGATGGAATGGGCATAACTGGAGTAGAGGGGGTTTTCAGAAGATGTTGTGAGGAAACTCTTTCTGTTATGCGAACAAACAAAGAAGCATTGTTGACAATTGTTGAAGTAATTGAATTATACTTTGCTCTAGGTAATCCAGAATAAATTTATTTTCGCCTGTTTTCTTATTTAAAATACCATCTGCAGGTTTTTATCCATGATCCTCTTTATAAGTGGGCTTTATCTCCTCTAAAAGCTTTGCAGCGTCAGAAGGTATGTTTTACCTTCCAGGTTATTTAAATTTCATTATTCATCCACTGACACATCGCAAGTCTAGCATCTTATTTTGGATTACTTGATTTGATTATTGTGGACAAAATTGAAGAGAATAATGTATTTCTCATATGATGAATGTTGGGATACAAAATGCCTACTTATAGGCCAGAGAAGGAGACAATATAATAAAGCTAATAATGCCTAATTAATGCTAATAACACCTAATAAAGGCTACACAATCAAAGAGAATTATTTACAATTATTACATAATATTCCCACACTCCCCCTAAAGTTGGATCATAGATGTTAATCATGTCCAACTTGCTTATACAACTCTCGAAGGCAGGCTTGAGTAATGCTTTTGTTAGCACATCCGCAGCTTGGAGGCTTGTCGGTAGATAGGTCAGACATATGACCACTTCAACTTTTTTCCCTGATGAAATGTCGATCTATCTCCACGTGTTTTGACCTTTCTTGCTGAATAGGATTCAAGGCCATGCTTATAGCGGCCTTGTTGTCGCAATATAGTTTCAATGAGAATTCCACTTTGACTTGTATCTCACAAAAAACTCGTTTCAGCCATATCTCCTCCATTATTCCTTGAGCCAACGCTCTTAATTCAGCTTCAGCCCTGCTCTTAGATACAACCCTTTGTTTCTGACTCTTCCAAGTAACCAAATTTTCCCATACAAAGGAGCAATAACCAAAGGTTGATCTTCGGTTAGGGTGTGTTCCTCCCCAATCTACATCTGTATATACTTCAATCGTTCTACGTTCTTGTTTCCGGAAGAATAACCCTCTCCCAGGATTGCCTTTTAGGTACCTCAGAATCCTGTAGGCTGCATCCATATGTTTTTTCTTTGGCTCACTCATGTACTGACTAGCCACACTTACTGCAAAAGCTATATCAGGTCTTATATGGGAAAGGTAAATTAGTTTCCCAACAAGTCTTTGATATCTTTCTTTGTCAACTGCCTCTTCTTTCTCATCAATTACTTCCACTTCTTCATCTTCAATCTCATCCTCTGGATTGTTCTCTCCTGACTTTCTCCCCCTCCTTCGTAGGCTTCTGTTTCCTCTTACGAGGTATCATAGGAGTTGGTTCAGGACTACATCCCAACATGTCAGTCTCTTCCAGAAGATCAAGTGTGTACTTCCTCTGAGATACATAGATATCTCTTTTTGATCTTGCAACCTCCATTCCAAGGAAGTATTTCAAATCCCCTAGATCCTTGACCTCAAACTCTTTCCCAGGTGCGATCTTTATCCTTGACATCTCATCAATATGGTCCCCCGTAAGGATGATATCATCAACATACACAATGAGGATACATCTTCTTCCTCCTTCTGTTTTGATAAACATTGTATGATCAGATAGTCCTTGTTTGTAGCCTTTAGACTTTAGGACTTTTGAGAACCTGTCAAACTAGCTCTAGGAGACTGTTACAAGCCAAAAAAAGAGCTTGCATACTCTATCGCTTCTTCCCTTTTCAAAGCCAGGAGGTAGAGTCATGTAGACTTCTTCTTTAAGCTCTCCATTCAGAAAAGCATTCTTAATGTCCAGCTAATGAAGTGGCCAATCTAGGTTGCTTGCCACAGACAATAAAACTCGGATAGTGTTCAGTTTCGCCACTGGTGCAAATGTCTCTTCATAGTCTAGACAATATGTCTGAGTGAATCCTCCTGATACAAGTCGAGCTTTTATCTTGTCAAGAGAACCATCAGCCATATATTTAGGGGTGAATACCCATTTGCAGCTAACAAGTTTCTTACCTATTGGTTTTTCAACAACATTCTACGTTTCATTCTTCTCTAAAGCTCTCATCTCCTCCATAATTGCAGATCTCCATTTTGGTATCTCTAGTGCCTCTCGGATGTTCTTGGGAATGCACACTTTATCCAGATCGATGACAAAGGCCCGATAGCTGGAGGAAAGAGCCTTATATGACACATACTTTTGGATTAAATGTAAAGTGCAAGATCGAGGTTGTTTCCTGTGAGCAATAGGCAAATCAAGATCATTATGTTCATTAACCTATTCAGGAATTTCTTGAGATACCTCTGGATCAATTCCTTCAGGAGTCACCACCAGCTCTGCCTTCTTTGGTTCCTTAGGAGCTATCATTGGTTCTGACTCCTTGGGTGCTTCAAATGCTCAGTTCCCTCTTTCCTTAGCCTTCTGCCTTCGTAAGTACACCAGCATATCTTTGTCTTTATACCTTTCTATATCTCCCCCTGTAAATGAACTTTCTTTTGTGGTTGGCACAAGAGATGGTTGGTTTACAGGTGGGGATGGTTCTCTTTGTGAGGGCTCTGGCTGTGGTGAAGGTGGTTCTGTTTGTGATAGCTCTGACTGTGGTGGAAGTGGTTCTATTATTGGTGTTGGCGTGGTCCATTGTTCAAGAAGAACACATTCCTGATTAAATTCTAGCACTAAAGTCTGAGATTCACTAATTCTCCCCCCTGAATTGAAGACTTAGGGTCGAAGGGAATGTCTTCATGAAAGGTAACATCAAAGCTGACAAAGAGGTGTTTAGAGACAGGATCATAGCATTTGTACTCCTTCTGAGTAGGAGAGTACCCAAGGAATATACATTTCACTGCCTGGGGATCAAGTTTGTTATTTGGATATGTATGAACAAAGACAGTACAACCTAACACACGAAAGGGAAGGTTTGATTCAAGGTAAGTAGTTGGGAAGACACTTTGTAACCTTTTGAGAGGAGTTTCAAAGGATATGACTTTATTTGGCATTCGGTTGATGAGGTGGGCTGCAAATAAGACGGCATCTCCCCAATAGAACTTTGGTACATTGCAAGTAAGCATAAGAGCCCTAGTGACTTCCAAAATGTGCCTATTTTTCCTTTTAGCAATCTCATTTTGTTGAGGGGTGTGGACACACGAACTTCTATGGATAAGACCATGTGTTTGGAGGGATTCACTTAATGTGCGGTTGAAATACTCAATACCATTGTCGGAGTGTAAGACTTTGATACTTGTATTGAACTGATTTTTAATCATAGTGAAGAATTTTATGGAGGTAAACCCAACAAACATGGGTATGGACATCTATGAATGTAATGGACCCTCTTGATTTGGTACGGTTTTGGTTGCGGGAAGGTCCCCATAAATCACTGTGGATGGTAGTGAAAGGCTTGGTGGGTGTATATGGAGCTCTAGGATATGATGATCGGTGGTGTTTGGCTAATTCACAGACGTCACATTTCATAATAAGGGTAGATGTTGGACAAAGACGGAAACATACGGGATAAATAATGAAAATTAGGATGACACATTCTCTTATGCCATAACATAGTATCTTCATTTTTAGAGATATAGAATTGTATACACTTGTAATATGTTGACATACTACAGCAGCATCAAGGAAGTACAATCCCTCACATTCTTTAGCATGACCAATCACCATTCCCGATGATAGATCCGAAAAAACACAATGAGTAGGCAAAAAATCAGCGGAACAATTGGATTGTTTCGTCAATTGACTGACAGATAATAAACTGCATGCTAATTTTGGCACATGTATAACAGATTCCAGAGTGATACGCTTTGAAAGCCGAATACTTCCTTTCCCTGCAATAGTTGCAAGTGAAGTTTCGGCAATTTGTACTTTCATGTTGCCCACACATGGAACATAGGTGGAGAATAATTGACATTCAATCCTGTGATCTGATGCACCGGAGTCAACTATCCAAGTTCTTTTTTCCTTGAGGTTTTGAGAGCTCTAAGGTAATTTTCTTTCTGCGCCAAAAATGCCATGACCGGCTGACTTATAAAAGCTTCATTCCCAAAATGAGAGTTTATATTTCTGAGAAACTGATTTACGTTGAAATATTTTGATGTGGAGAGCAGAATAACACTCCTGAATAGTGCATACAGACCATGCATGAACAATACTCCTGAAGAGCAACGCGTGAACAGTGCACACATACCATCGGAAGAGCAAAATCTTGGAGTACCCAGCCCTGAACTCGTCATCGGTGACCTGGGCTTTGTTGGAAATGCTTTTCCATCGTCGGTGGAAGAAATTGCCGTCCTATCCTCGCCGCTGGCGTGTTTCTGTCGCCGGAACTGTGTGAGGCACATGGCGCCGCCACGAACCACCTTTCGCCGAGATATTCTGGGGTTCCGCCAATCGGAGCCTATCCTTTTTGATGGTGCCGGCAGTGAGAGCCAACAAGGCCTCGATCATCGCTCACAGAGACACCTCTACGAATTTTAGGAAGAGCTTCATACGATTAATGACTGTCAAACCCTAATCAATATTCTGAGCCTGATGCTCAGATACCATGTGGATAAAATTGAAGAGAATAATGTATTTCTCATATGATGAATGTTGGGATACAAAATGCCTATTTATAGGTCAGAGAAGGAGACAATGTAATAATGTTAATAAAGCCTAATGAATACTAATTAATGCTAATAACACCTAATAAAGGCTATACAATCAAAGATAATTATTTACAATTATTACATAATATTCCCACAATTATTTAGTAAGAGTCGGGGAATTAAACACCTTACATAAAAGCATTTACGGATAATTTAAATTTAGACGTTTTAATATAATGTTTTATAAACTTAAGTTTTGAAATCCGGACCAATCATTGAAGCGGAAAGGGCGGGCTGCTTATAGAGTGATCCAACCGAGATGAAGTCACAGTTCAATTAGATATTTTAAAAGTTGTACAATAAATATTAATAACACAGAAATATTTTAAATAATTAAATGACAAATATACATGTAACATGTGCAACGGTTTCCTACACTGTCAATAGTGAATGCTGCAATTGGGGGCCGTAGATTTTGGGGTAGTGATATTGGCCTCCCCAGATTAACTGCTTGGTTGATCTGCAATAACTTTTGTCCCTTATTCTCTATAGGAAACAGATGATGATTTGGATACAGCTTTCTTGGAACCTCAAGGTGATCTTGAAGGTAATAAGGATGCTACTCGGGCACTATTGCGTGTCAAGCAGAAGTTAGATGGATATGAAGAAGGTGAAATGCGGAGTGTACATGGGCAGGTATTCTGTCAATGTGTATTTGACATATTTCTGTATATATACTATGTTAATTGTGTTCTTCTCATTCTTTGCCCCCAGTTGGCGACTTGTGCATTTCCCAGTCATGCAATTGATATAATTGGAATTTGAAATGCTAATTTGTTAATTCAAATGGCTGTCATCCAAAAGATCATGCTTGTACTTGCTTCATTCCTCCCCGAAGACATGGCTTGTCCATACTGGGAAAAGAGATTTAATCTTATCCACCAAGTTTTGATATTTCTTGAATGATGTAAATGCTCTTATTGTAATTTGAATTGCAGGTTCAACAACTCATTCAAGATGCAATTGATCCTGAGCGATTGTGCCAAATGTTTCCTGGTTGGGCAGCTTGGTTGTAGTGAGAAGAAGATACTCCACGTCCAGTTTTCTCTCTGACCGTGAGTTATCTTTGTATAGGCGGCATTTTTCATTTCAAGTTTGTAAAGGCCATTTTTTTTTTCTTGCCTCTTATATGTAATCCAAAACATGTACCTTGAACAATTAGTCTACTTTATCTTTTTATTTTTTCACTGAGTAAATAAATAAAATACTAGGCTCCATTCTATCTGTATTTTGTGGCAGAGTTGGGAGTTTTGTCAAGTCCTGCCTCATGACCGCATTCCTTGTTTCTATTTGAAAATAATGATCAATATGCAATTTTTTCCTTCGCCAACAGCTAGAAGCTAGCGTTGTAGAAAACTAGAAATCTTTTATTGGGTCTCATCATTAAATACTTAACATGTTCAAATCATTATCCAAAGTTTTTCAAAATTCTTTTTTGTGCCTGTTGGGGAGGAATTAGAGGAACAGTCGAGTAATGAAGTTTAGGTGGTTCTCTACTTAGGCTTAATACAGTATAAAATGTGATAAACTGTGCCTACGAAGTTCATGACATCTCCATTAGTATATTCAAAGAAGAGAGAACAAAGGGAACTCTTATGAAGCCGTAAAGATGGGGAAGCTTGACTATGTTTTATGCCTTTTTTCCCATTTATTTATTGATAAACGCTAGTGGAGGGTTTTCAGTTTAGTTTTGACGATTACGGGTCAACTTCCATAAAATACCTTTTTATTGATGAAACTCTTTGGTTAAATAATCCTTAATATGCGAAATTTATAAGAATATTTTGGAAGCCATTATAAAATTTAAAGATAAGGTGAATGAGATGTTATATTTATCATCCAATTTGACCAACTCCCTTATATTAGAGGGAAAATCAAAATCAGAGGAAAATCACTCATTTTCCACTTAAACTTGTGTGTTCATTTAAAATATGCCATATCATTTGGTTTGATCCAATTCAAATCTTTTTTTTTTTTTTTTTGCAAAAAAAATTTGATTTTAACAGTCCTTTCTTCAAATC
Source organism: Mimosa bimucronata (assembly GCA_037074515.1). Lineage (NCBI taxonomy): Eukaryota > Viridiplantae > Streptophyta > Magnoliopsida > Fabales > Fabaceae > Mimosa > Mimosa bimucronata. Next base: position 7,929,986 of record CM073448.1, read on the forward strand.
TCAAAATGGTTCGAATGGGGTTTATGATGATTGGAAATCATTCAATGGAATGAGACGAAAATAGCAGGGACAATAAGAAAAAGGAAAATTCCACATAGGTGATTCACTTATTTACTGTTATTAATATCAATTTATGGGTGTTTATGAGCAGGGTTAGGCAAGGTAGGTTCCTTGCTCGAAAGATGATGCAATCCACTGCTTGGCCCTGCCTGTTGAAAGCTCGAGTAATTTTGGATAGGGCGGGTGTCCATGCCCAATTGGTGACACATTGCCCTAATCCTAATATGTATGATAATCACTATTATGAACCTTAAATACATTTCTGATTTCATAATTCCATACCTTATATTATTCCAAAATAAATCTATAACTTAAAGTCTTGAAATTTTTTTTAAGAAAATAAAAACTATCATATGTTTTGATAAATATTCACACTAACAAAAGAATAAAGGAGGGATATGATTTAAAAAATTGTTAAAAATATTACAATTTTTTAATAATAAATAATATAAAATATTACATGAAAAAACTAATATATATACACATAATTTTATATATTTTATGGGTAGGGCGGCATACCATTGCCTGGCCCTGCCGAATGTGTGCATTTTTCTTTAGGCATCTTGTTTCGGGTCAGGCAAGGCATTTTTTCAGCGGACAAGGGCGGCCAACTAGTGAATACCATTATTCGATTAGTTTGAAACACCCATCCCAAATTTTAAAATTAAGAAGGTATTTACCTATCATTTTACAAAATACAAAAAAACCGTTGGAGGAAAAAAATAATCTTTAAAAAGGACTTAGTTCTGTGGAATTGGCCCAAAGCTGAGATTTTGTAGAGCAAGGGTTAAGAGTTCAGTTTAGAGAGTAAAATGGCGGGAAAACTTGGCGCCCTAAAATGTTTACTGTCTCTCCCTCTATATAATCCCAACCTTCCTTCTTCTTCGCCTCGCCTCATACCATTTTCCTTTCAAAAATTCCATCGTCGTCTTCGTGTAATGGCTCAAACAGAGAAGCAAAGCAATGGCAGTGAGGTCCTGGAGCCTTCCCCCAAGATCCAAAAGCTCCAACACAACGGTGTCTCTGAAAACTCTCAACCTTTTCTTCGTGTGAAGAAACTCTCTGACAAGGCCGTTTTGCCTTCTAGGGCTTCCTCCCTCTCCGCCGGTTACGATCTATCCAGGTCAGTCTCCCATCGCAATCTCTCTCTCTCTCTCTCTCACTTGTTTATTTATGGTTTCTGGATGATCTTGCAGTGCGGTGGAGACGAAGGTGCCGGCAAGGGGAAAGGCACTGGTAGCAACTGATCTGAGCATAGCGATTCCTGAAGGAACCTATGCTCGTGTAGGTAATGACTAATTTCATATCTCTTGATGCAATTTTAGGTCGTTGAATTGAGAATTTTATTTTTGACCTTTGAGTCCTGGATTCTGTAGCTCCACGTTCGGGCCTGGCTTTGAAGCATTCGATTGACGTTGGTGCGGGTGTGATTGACGCGGATTATAGAGGACCTGTTGGAGTGATTTTGTTCAACCATTCGGATGCTGATTTTGAAGTGAAGGCTGGGGATAGGATTGCGCAGCTGATAATAGAGAAGATCGTGACGCCTGAGGTTGAGGAGGTTGAAGATTTGGATTCCACTGTTAGAGGTGAAGGTGGTTTTGGATCTACTGGTGTTTGATCGATCTTGCTGGATTCTCAAATTTCTGTTAGGTTTTTGGGAGATTAGGGTTAGAGGCATGGTAAAGTAAGCCCCCTAGTAGTTTTATGCTCTCTTACCTGCATACTAATGACGCTGTAAAATTGAACTTTGCTGCTACATTTTATCAACTGAATCTGATTTCTGGGTAAGTGGCATTTTATTTCAAGTGAAAGAGAAGCTGAGAAACAAAGAAAATCTACACATTGTTGATATAATGGTAAGATTGGTGGTGGAAAAACCAGCACTCGCATCAACAATCATTAGTATATATGGTTTGGGACTTGAGATAAATCGCCAAAGCTGTTAAGAAATCTATAGAGCATATATTTTGGATAATCAACACAAGCTTATGACAAAACCACATATATTAGTCCAAGAAAATAAAATAAAATTTTTGTTTATTTGAAGAGACGAGTTATGAAGAGACACAGCATTTTGAACGAATGTATTTGATTTCTGTATTGGATAACTATTAACTAGCATATCATTATCTTTCCATGCAAGGACAAAACGATAAAACTATGGTGAAAAATGTTGGTAGTGGAATGGGTTGTCCATTTCGTTTTTACAATTGGGCTTTATCTTTGCCTTTTTAGGGCCAGCAAATCCAATTATTTGCATTGGGTTGCTGTATACCTTTCTAAGTGTTTTCTGATACTATTCATATTTTATATATCGATGTAAATAATTAATATAAATTAATAAATATATTACAAATATATCTTATCTTAATTGTACTCAGACTGATTAACTCAATTCGTTACATTAGTGAATTTTAAACTATTATTTCAATATATTGGATTTTGAAGATATTGTTTCAGTGTTTATTACTTATGTGCTAAAAAAAACATTTATTGTATTGAAATAAGTGGAAAAAACAATCATATGAACCCATGATAAAAATAAAACCGAGTACTATTCTTTTTTCAATATGTCCATAGATTTGTAGCTCCGGTTTATATGAAGTATGAACCCATGCATACCACTAAAATTTGTCAATAAACCTAGAGGGTCGTTTCCATATGTAGATTTATAACTTTACCCTCCGTCATCATTGCAGCCCGCCGGTGCCATGTGAGAACCACCTTAAACCCTCAACTAGGGGTGAGTAAAATCAAACCAAAACCGAACCGAATTAAATTCGGTTTTTTCGGTTCGGTTTTTTTAATTCGGTTTTTTTGTTTTTGGTTTTCGGTTTTGGTGCTTTAAAAAATAATTCGGTTAAAACTGAATAACCGAAATATTAAAAAAATAATTTTTTCCATATTTTTCTTTTTATACACTTAAGTTTTAAAATTCAAAACTTAAAAATGTACCTTTTGTTTTTCTTATTTTAATTTAAAAAATGATATGTCATATATCACTCATCAATATTTAGTTTTTAAAATTTTTATTATACTTTTTTTTAGATGAAGTGATGTTAAATACATTTTTTCTTTGTATTTTGCATTTTTCCTAGAAATCTTATATTATATTTCTAGTTTATATATTGTATTATGTTATTTGGGATCTTATTGAGGTTATTAGGTTTATAATTTGTATTGAGTTTTACTTATTGAAAATTCAAAATATCTAATTTAATTAAAAAGAAAAAATCTTCGGTTCTTAACCGAATCGAACCGAAATATTTCGGTTAATTCGGTTTCGGTTATTCGGTAAATCGGTTTCGTTTCGGTTTTGAAAATTTTCCCTATTCGGTTATTTCGGTTTTTACCGAAAACCGAACCGAATAACCGAATGCTTACCCCTACCCTCAACTCAACTGTATTTGACTAATTTCACACCAAATGCAATATATATACTCCCTCCGGTCCTAATTATAAGAGCCAGTTGACTTTTTTTGGGGAGATTAAGGAAGCAAATTAGACCCCTAAATCTTAATATATGTGACATGTAATTAGATTATATGATAGTTTATAAGTAAAATAACTTAGTTTTGAGGAAAAAAGACAAATATAAACAATTTAAAGTGGTGTATTTTGCATCCTTAATTTTTCCAAAAAAGTCAACTGGCTCTTATAATTAGGACCGGAGGGAGTATATTTGATGAATCCCAGATGCAATATATTAAAAAAAAAAAAATTAGCTCCGCCCATCGCAAAAACAAAAAAGCTCCTTCACCTTACATAACGGTTTTTCAAATTCAACGTTTCTTCTTCTAATTCCTTTATAACTGTTTTCTCTTCTCCTCCAAGAAAACCACTTCACGTCACATACCCACTTTTCTGTTTCTTGTTTCTAGTTCCTTCTGCGTGACCCCTTCTTTTCTTTCCCTCCAAGTTTTCTAATTTCTATGTATATAACAACACTTCTTGATTCCTTCTTCCCTTTTATGGTATCTTTCTCTTCCAAACTCGCCCCCTGTTCATTTATTTGATTTTGTTCGTTTCACGTCCATCTTAATCCTCTGTTCTTGATTCTTATTTTGTATCGTCATGTGTTTAGACAGTTTGTTGCTAGAAATCCGTCACATTGGGTATAGTCCACGGTTGGGAGTTGATGAGTTTGGGGCTTCAGCTTCGAAGAACAGATCGATTGAGCTAGAGTGTGATGCAGAACAAGATGTTCGGTGGAGATTTTGTTAGAATGGCTAAAGGAAACTGGGTTGGTGATCTCATTGAGAGAAGATTTATGGAAGGTTTGGGGGCGATTGGGGCGTACACAGAGGTCGTTGCAATTCATAGAAATGATTGTTCAAGTGTTACGGGGCAAGCTCGAATTCAAGCGTTTCAGGTTGATATGAGAGCTATGGAGAAGCGTCGTGGTAATGCCAATGTGAAGTATGCTTGGTATGGTACTTCTGGCCAGGAAGAGATTCGAAAGATTATTTCACAAGGTTTTTCCCATGGCGGTAATGGACATGTTGGTTGTGGATTATCTCTCTTTTCAGAAGATTTTCCTTTGAAATGGTACACAAAAGTTCTTTATTAATTAGTCTCCTTGGTTCTAAATATAGGGTCTATTTAATTTATTTGCTTAAATTAAGGATCTTGATTATTTTAGTTAGTATGTTATAAAATTTTCTAAAACACCCAAATCATTTTCGCTTATCCCCTCCCATATCTCTTATTTAATTATTGTTGGAGGAACCACCTTCCGAGTAATTTGGTAAGAAATCGATAAAATTTAGAATTATGTCCTATATTTAGGGTCATGATCAAATATCCAAGTAGGTCATATATTTAGGACCGGAATGAGTACTATATTATGGAATACAAGGTTCATTTTAAATTGCATTAAGTGAATTGCATTTTAAGCACAATATTTTCGCTCCTTTTTTAATTGTTGAAAGAACTACTGTTTGCTTTTTAAAAATTTCTTTACTCATTAGTTAATGGAATGTCATTCTTGCTGGTCTGTAGTATGAAAAGTTCTGTTGTTGACAAGGATGGTATATGGCACTTGTTACTATGTCGCGTTATTTTGGGGAGGCAGGAGCTTGTACATCCTGGTACCCGTCAATGCCATCCGAGTTCTGAAGAATATGACTCAGGGGTGGACATCCTTTCAGCTCCCAAGAAGTATATCATTTGGTGTACGCGGATGAATGCTCATGTTTTTCCAAGTTATGTTATAAGTTTCAAAGTTTCTAGCACGAAAGGTATGCACAGATCTTTGTGAGAAGTATCTTATGGAGTTACTGTGTTTTTATGGTAGGAATTTGTAAGACTAATGTGTTGGGAGTTCTAAAGTTCTGCATGTGTTTAATTTTGCAGAAACTGTTCGAAGGCTATTGCTTGCTCTCAATGAGTCTTTGCCTCCATCTAGTACTGCCTTGATGAAGAAGCTCTTAAGAGATTTCAAAGTAAGTTCTTTGACTGCCTTCTGGGGTTTAAGTATGCATGTAACTCCCTAACTCTACTCTTTGCCAAAGTTATTTTTGTCACTTGATATGAGCTCACTAAAGGAGCTTCCTTTATTTTTTTAGGAAAAGAAGATTTCAAATATAGAATTCTATCAAAAATTGAGACAAATAACAGGAGACAAATTGTTTGCTGAAGCTTTATTAGAATCTGTCAAAGTAAGGTGCGATTAATCTCTCCCTGTGTCATTTTGTTAATCGTTGTTTGAATGGATACGATTTCATCCCATTTATCTGTCTACAGAGTGACAAACATTGACTTTATTGGCTTTTTTTATTTTATATAACAATCGGTGTTCCACATATCTTGTTACCTATATCATGTTATATTGAGTTGAAGTATTCAAAGATTCTTTCGGTTTGGTTTTGAATTTATTTGTCGAACCTTCACTTTTGGGGATTGATGTGTCACTGTTAATACTAAATGCTCACAAATAGTTTATGAAGTTCTTTATCAATAAATGATATAGAGTCTGTGTAGGCGATATTATGATGCCAGAGTCCAACTTCCTTGATGTGAAAATCATGTGGTTATGAATATTTGAGTAATTTGCTTGATTATAAGGAAGATAAAATAAAACAAAAGGCCATTGAAGATATGAATTAAAAGTAGTCTCAGGCTTAACCCTGGGTCCAATTTATTTTGTTTTCAGCTTTATGTTGCAGTTAGGAATTTTATGTCTCACGGCTGAAACTTTTGCAGTCTTAGCCTTTTCTTTGCACAAGTAGTATTATATATGCAATCTAACAGGGTGAATATGTATTTGTGTTACAGAAAACGTGCAAGCATTCAGGTGAAGAAATGAAGTAGAATTAAACAGTTAGTCGTTGAAACGGAACAAATTCTTTCACGAGATCCATTATTGTTAATTAGTAGATAGTAGATAGTAGATAAAAGGTAGATATCACATTTAGTTGACATGATTGATACTCACTGACACAGAATCACTTAGGGAGAGAGAGAGAGAAGACACAACAGACAACACCAGCTGATTGACTGGTTAACCAATCCTCACTGTACAGTCTCGTTGACAAGCTGCGTGTGGCTTTTATAACTTTTCCAGATTTTTTTTTTTTTGGACCGAAAGATGTTGAATTGTAGGCACTGGAGCAGTATTATCAATTAAGCTTTCTTTTTCTTTTCTTTCTTTTAAATCTAGTAATAGTAAGTTGGAGTCAGAACAAGGAAAGCTGGAAATGTTAGAATGGCTTTTACTGTGGGTTACTCCTCGAAAATGTGAAAAGTTCACCCCTTTTTGTCAATACATCATATGATACTTTTTCTTTGAATGTGGATCCCCCTACAGTGAATCTAATTTCTGGGCAAGTGGCCCAGTGTTATTTTATTTCAAAATGAAAGAGAAGCTGAGAAACAAAGGAAATCTATACATTGTTGATAATAACGGTAAGGAAAGTAGTAAAAAAACTGGTTATCTTACAAACAAGGGTTAATATAATGTTTAACCCCTCCTTATTTTGGTTTTAGTCTATATATAATTCGAACAAGAGAGGACCATTTCCATATGTATATGTACACCTTTATCCTCCGCCCATAACCGTGATAATCGCGGCCATATTATGGTTGTATACGTAATTTATGAGACCATATTAAACCCTCAAACATAATTTCCCACCGACCCAAATGCAATAGCTTGAGCCTCTCAAAAACAATTAGCACCAGCCCATATCGGAGGAAAAAAAAAGCAGCTCCTTCACGTTACATAATGGTCTTTTCAAATTCTGCGTTTCTCACTTTGTAATTCCTCCATAACTGTTTTCTCTTCTTCTCCAAGAAAACTTCTTCACATCACATTCCCACTTTTCTGTTTCTTGTTTGGGAAAATTTCATTGTAGGACCACTGTAGCAATTTAATATCAGATGAGGACAAAAAAAATATGAAATTTCACTGTAGGACCTAAGTCCTTAAATAAAAAAAAATTGTTGTGTGAAAAGACCTAAAAGCCCTTGTACAAAAGTCTTCATTTGCTGACACTACGTACTTTTAATTCTGACAACGTACTTCCTTGTGCATATGGCGATTTCCTTGTGCATATGGTCATTTCCTTATGCGAGGCCTGGGCATAGCACATTATAAGGCTAATTTATTACTTCTTGTGCATATGGTGATTTCCTTATGCATATGGTCATTTCCTTGTGCGAGGCCTGGACATAGCACGTTATAAGGCCAATTTATTACTCCTTGTGTATATGGCGATTTCCTTGTGCTTATGTCGATTTCCTTGTGCATATGGTCATTTCCTTGTGCGAGGCCTGGACATAGCACGTTATAAGGCCAATTTATTACTCCTTGTGCATATGACGATTTCCTTGTGCATATTGATATTTCCTTGTGCATATGGTTTCACTGCAGGAATCAAGGAACTCGCCATATGCACAAGAAACCATAACACTTCTTGATCCCTTCTTTCCATTTATGGTTTCCATCACATCCTTTGTTCATTCATTTGATTTGCTTCGTTTCATTCACGTCCTTCTTGGTCCTTTGCTCTTAACTGTTTTTATTGTATCGTCATGTATTTCGACAATTTGTTGCTAGAAATCTGTCACAATGGGCCAAGTCCACGGTTAAGAGTTCATGAGATTGAGGCTTCAGCTTCGAAGAACAAATCAATTGAGCTAGAGTGTGATGCACAACAAGATGTTCGGTGGAGATTTTGTTAGAATGGGTAAAGGAAACTGGGTTTGTGATCTCATTGAGTGATATGTGGTAGAATATGGATGTACACGTGTCAAGTTAGTTAGACTCTGTTAGTTTGTTAGTTAGTCAATTACTGTGATAGTTGTAATAGAATACGCAATTAAGGGGGGGTTATAAATAACACCCGTGTATCTGTAATTGGTGTGCAATAAGAAATCTTTGTTCAGTCTCTTCTTTCTCTTTCTTTCTCGTGCCTCTGTACCATTTGCTATCAGAGCTTCTCTTGGCTGTCATTGTAAAAACCTACATATTAAATATAATTAAACCACCAACATTCAAATTTAATCATATTACACTGCTAACTATGATAGGAAAAAGGGTTTTCATACAATTACAATAATACCCCTATCATAGTTAGAAAATGGTTTACCTAGAAATTCAAACGATTATCCATGATAGAAAAAGCAAACACATATTCTTATAATCATACTATCATGGATATTTTACCCTAACTATGTTAGAAAAGGATCCCTCTAACATAGTTAGTAAAGATTCGCCTGATTAACAATTGACAATTGATTTAACCATGTTAGAAAAGGAGCCTTCTAACATAGTTAATAAAAATCAACATATAAATCCTAACTTCTCATCAATCAAGCATTAATTCAATTAGACATTAGATATAATCATCCAAAGTATATAGGTAATCAAAAACATAAATGCATGGAAGCGTATGCAAGCTTAGAAATGTGGCAATATACAATCCAAAGTAAACATCCGACCAACTCACTGAATCAATGCGGCCGGACAGCCCCGCCCCTTCCTCAACGACCTATTCAATGCATGATCACCTGCAAAAATGACAATGATAATAGGGTGAGACAAATATGTCTCAGTAACCATAACTCAACTCAATACAAGAGTGTGAGTGGGTTAGCAGAGCGCCTAAAGGGTACCACATTTAAAAGTAATTACTTACCCACAGAGTATATACCTTTAAATTACTATTCCATTACAAGATTTACAATTTACTTAATAGATTGTACCATGATAGCAAATCTCAACTACAATTCAATAACACAAATATAAATATGATGTGACATTGTGCCCCTGTCTATAATTAGGATGGCATCTTCCCCTCTGTCTATAATCAGAATGGGGACTCCCCCTGTCTATAATCAGGATGGGGATCTCCTTGTCTATAATCAAGGAGGCGGTCTCTGTCTATACTCAGAATGACCAGTACATATCACCGCTCGGTTGATCAGCTGAGGGTTACATCGCGCGATGGTACGATTTAATGTCATGCAGCAATAATAATGACACAATGACTCTCAAATATTTCTCAATATCCTTATCAACACAATCCATATGTCACATATCAACTCAACCAGGAACCAGCCAGGATACCATGTATTTATATATATTAAAACCATTCTCATTATTGTCGTTGCACTAAAATAGTTATAACTTCAAAGGCACCCAATAGGCGATTTAATATGCAATTATCATTTGAAATCTATTTCCTCACAGTAAGTAGATATATACATATATCAAAAGGGATTTAGAAAATCCCAACTAACTTCACACACACCAACATAGTAAGGTGATAGTGGTTACCTGGAATAGCCAAAAACTAAAGGAAATACCAGAAACGCAGAGTCCTCGAGCCCAGCCCGATCCATCAATGTCTACAATCACCACAAACATACATACACATGGTCATGACACATTTCAAGTGGCATTATCCTTGCACTTTAGGACTTAACCAAATAGAAGTCCCAATTATACAACTAAATCTAATTACATTTATTTGGCTTGGTTAAGTTAAATTAAACTCATACCAAACCTATTGCAAATATCCAACCTCAATAATCTCTCTTAAATCAATAACTCCTTTTCCATTAACATAACTACTTAACTCATTTACCTCCATTCACAACTCGAATTTAGAGAAAGCATTCCCAATCATTAACTATAAATCCTTAATCCGTACTATCCCATTGAACTCTTAAAACCATCATCCCCTCATAATTATTTGCATTACAAACATAAATCATCCTTAGAATCATCATCTAACTCAATCCACTATAGCTTATCCCATGAATTTCATTACTTTGAACACCCAAAACAAAATTCAACCCATATTTCAACAATTTAACTCATTTGAAATTATAGACCGATATCAATAAGTCAATTGAAGTCATCAAACCATCAAGATTCATCACAAAATTCCATATTCCTCTCAACCCTGCATTATTAGATCTTTGAACAACAAACATCCCATAGTTCAAATTATTTCAAATTGTTTGATTAAATTGATTTAACTCCTATTAAAACACAAAATAACCAATCATCTCCAATTTTACTCAATAATCCAGAGCCCGTTTTTTATTGCCTTACAATTTATCATAATTACCCAAATTCTTCCACAATTCCTCTAAATCAAATTTCTTCATTAACATAACTCAAACATAATCCACTTTCCTAACAAAATTCATCTAAATCGTTCTTCCATACTCATCACCACTTATCTCAACAATCTAGCTCTCTCCTAAGCACCAAATCACTCCAAATCTTCATCCAACACTAAATCTAACATAATGGATTCAACCAACATTATTGTTGAATTCTAATAACCCTTTAGAAGTCATAAATCAAGTATAAAAACTCGTATCCAAAGGATTTCTTGTTGTAAACTTAGCTTACTCCCATTCTAAGCAAACCACATCCCACATAGGATAAATTCAACCAAACTAACCACATTATCATCATTAAATAGTCTAAATAAACATGTAGAACCAAGCAATTGCTCCAATCAAGCCAAAAATTCGAAATTCAACAAACCCTAACTTTATTCTTTGGGGAAAATCAAGAAATAAAGCACCAAATAGAGGGAAAATGTAGAGGAGCTTACACACTCTCTAAAGTCACCAGAATCGCCGCCAAAATTCGTCGGAATCGCCCAAAATGCGCCGGCCAAGAGAGACCCCATCACCCCCTCTTCTTCCTCACACACGACACACACACACACGGCAGGGAAAAAAGGAGGAAAGGAACGGAGCGAGGAATGGGGGAAGAGGGGTCGCCACCCCTTCCGGTGGTGGCAGACGGCTCCAGTGGCGGCGTTCCCCGCTGCCCTCTTACTCTTCTCTCTCGCTAGACCACGGCACGAGGAGGGAGGAAGAAAGGGATACAGGAATGAAGGAGGGATAGGGAAAATAAGAAGAAAAATAAAATAGAAATAAAAGTAATTTAAATGGGAGGAAGGAAATTACTAATACGCCCTCAATTAATTAACATAAGATACTTTTCTTTAAGATAAAACCCCATCTTTCATTCTAAAAATTTACTTCAAGTACCCACTAATATTTTCTCCTATTAGGATCTCTTTTGGGTCTACAAATAATTATTTCTAACTCTAACTTCCTCGAATCAAGGGAGAAATTAGGCCTTTAAAAGTCCCTAAAATACTTCTATTTTCCTAAATTTATTTATAAAACTCTCAAAACTCCTTAATTTATCCCAAAATAAATTCTTAAATTACCATTAATCCTTAAATAATTCTTGGGATGTTACAGTCATGGCGCTTGGACAAGATTCAGTGAACGAGTTCACGAATTAGAGCACCGTTTAGAGCAACATTCCACGGATAACAACAGAATTCGTGAATCTTTAGCTCGAATGGAGACAGTTTTACAGCAACTTTTTGTTTCGGTGGCTGCACTTACTCCAACAGTTGTAGGTGATGGATCTTCATCGCAAGGTTCTCATTGATATCGTGGAATGTAGTTTGGTACTTACAGAATGACGTCGTCATCTTATACTACGACGACTTGACACAGCATAGTAGATTTTCCTGATTTTTGAGGATGGGCTTTTAGATGCAGGCAATTTTTTGCAGTGGATGATACTCCACCTGAGTATCATATAAAATTGTTGGGTATTAATTTGGAGGGAAAAGCCCTCAAATGGCATATGGATTTTATGAAATCGTGTGACGGCAAGAAGAGCTTTCTTGGGAGGAATACTTCCAGCATTTAGAAGCTAGATTTACAGAGGTGCACGAGATCAACCCTATGGTACAGATGAAACAGCTTCAGCAAGAAGATGCACCAGTTGATCAATATATTGAAAAATTCGACGAGTTGTGGTCGGAGGTTGACATACCAGAAACAGTAGCTATGGATTGTTTCTTGGGTGGCCTTCGTGCAGACATACAATCAGCATCAACGGCTTTTAAGCCATCTAATCTTTTGAATATGATGCAAATGGAGAGAATTAGGGGTGTTCAAAACTTTCTCGTCCCGCTCGTCTCATCCCAATCCCGCTTGTTTTGGGACGAGACAAAACGGGATGGGACAAATATTTTTGTTACGGGACGAGATGGCGTCATCCCATTCCCGTCCCGTTAGTATTATTATATATATATTTTTAAAAATTGTATTTAAGCCCAGACTTATTCAATAGTCACAAGTCATACAATAGCCCAGGCCCAACCATAAGCAACCTAATCACTGTCCGGATCCGTCTCTACCTCATTGTCTCAAGCAGCAACTCTCGACCCTCGTCTCTTTCTCTCACCTCTCGGACCTGTCTCTGCCTCTCTGGTCTCACCGACTCACCTAGCGGTGACCTCACTCAGCGGTTAGAGGCTGCCTCATTGTTCATCGTTAGATTGGAGTGCTTGGACCTGAGGGACTTTGACTGGTAAGCTTCGAATCATAAAAATATTGTCATTGCCCTAACAATGATGTTATATCGGCGGTCTTCTTTTCCCGCCGATCATTGTTGATGGATCTAACAGTGAATTCATTGGCATCTCAAAAAGCCATTGCTCTGTATCTCCTCAGCTCTAGTTCGCTATGTTGCCTGCATTTCATCTTCTTCCTTCTCACTTTTTTTTCATTTCGGAGATTCTAGCTTTTGGGTCTTTTTCTTCCTTTTGCCTCCTTTATTCTTTGGTCGATATTATCACGATGTGTGGTTCATTTCTCCCCCTATAAGAAAATGTATTTTTTTTCTGGGTTCTATTTGTTGCTTTCTTGGATATGTTTGTTTTTTTGTTTTGATGGAAGCTGTAACATTCACTCTGTAAAATTATTTTATTAACCTTAAATCCGAATGTAAACAAGATTTAATCAATACTAACTATGTTAGGAAAATAATTTAACTTAGTAAAAGGCTAACATAGTTAGAAAAGAATTTCCATAAAGGTTTCTTATAAAACCATTTCCACAGTCTAACTATGATAGAAAAGGAACTTCCAAAATAATAAAATAGGCCTATCATAGTTAGAAAAGAGTTTGACCTTATAAAGGTAATCCAGGTTAGAAAGCGTTTACCGTATAGAGGAATTTATCTATGTTAGAAAAAGAGTTTCGTTAAATAAAAAGCACTAACATGGATATCAAAACAAATCATATAGAGGCCTTCTAAATCAAAGCTAACATGGATATTAAACTTGCCAATGTTAAAGCCAATTTATCCATTTTAGATAAAATTTACCTAACATAGATATTAAAACGTACGTATAGTATATATATATATATAGCCTTTCAAAATTCTTTCATTATATACCATGATAGAAAAATGAAAACACCTATCATGATAATTAGAATCAACCATGAATAAATTCTGGCAAGAACATCATGCCATGGCCAATAAGACCAAGGAGCTGCAACTCCCAACATATACTCAATAACAACCAAAGCCTTCAGGCTCAAACTGTCAAAAATGGACCGGTCCCAACCAAGATAGCATAATAAATAATATTGCATAAACAAAATGTAATTAAACCCAGCGGAAGCAAATGCAATCCTATGACTCCATGGCAATATACAAACCTTACTCAACCGAGTTAAGCGCTCACGATGGACTCAGTGAGTGGCTGCTGACTCCTTTCCCCGTGGATCTAAACCTGAACTAGAACCTGTAAAAATTGAGCAGAGGGGGGTAGCCCATCGTAACCACTAACTACATGCCTACATGTGAGTGTGAGCCAGTAAGGTGTCAATGTGGGAAACTATACAATATCTATATAAGTTCAAAACACATATGAGCAATGCAAATACTAGGAATATGCAATATGCAGAAAACCCTTTTTAGAATCTCATATATATAATATATCATAACTTCCACAAAACCGTTCAAAATACATGTTTCACAACCATCCATAACGTTCGTCTTGTGAATCGTTACGATTGTCCCCTGCCACCAGATGGACCAAAGTGGAACTCGACGGGGATTTCAACCCGTACCCAGAACCACGAAGAAGTGGAACTCGATGGGGATTTCAACCCATACCCAGAACCACAACGGGGTAATGCTCAATGGGGGCTACCCATACCCAGCACACCGAAGGGTAGTACTCGATGGGGGCTACCCATACCCAGTACACCTATGATACAATTAGTCCCTGTATGCCAACAGGGTACCTCATCACGTGATGGCAATAGTATCCAGTGCATCGATGCTAAACTACCACACAATTTATGCATCACAATCCACAACTGCAATTTAACCAAAAAAGGCACTTGGCATTTCCAGTGTTCCAAAATCCATGCAATGCAATTTTCAAAACAATATATATAATTATTTTTTAAATTATGATGCAATACACAATCATATATGCCAAGTTCACCATACGAATCCCACATGACATTTATATACTAAAATAAGCAGTTGCAATAACATAATACGCCTGTCAAATAATCCAGGAATTTCATAGTTGGAAGAGAGTTTGAAATCCTTTACCAACAACACACACACACATAGAACAAGTAGAAGCGGTTACCTGTGAAGCCGTATACACATTTTTACCGCATACGTGAGGGTTTCCCCTTGCTCAACTCAAACTGGACTCTACATAAAATTAATAATATACACGCATGATTAAGTAACTCAATCAAGTGCTCAACACAAATGAGAATTTAAATCTGCTCTGAAGTACCAGTAGGGCACTTTAAACAATTGACAAATTTTAAATACCTCAAAGTACTAAATCACTCCCATCATACTTAAATCACCTATAAACCTCAATTAACCTCTTAACCAACCAAGTTTTCTCATTATTACAACTTAGCCAAATTACTTCCTATTAACCAATCTCCCTATTTTTTTTAAGTCTCAATTACAACCTCAACTCATTAACCATGAATTCACGGTGACATACTCCAATCATTAACATAATCACAAACCCTTCAATTCACAAATCTTAGCCAAAATGGCTTACTGGTCCAATCAAAATGCCAAATCCTAACTACCCAATCCTCACTAATCCAATCCAATTAAAATCATCTTTCCACAACAATAAATCAAAACATTTGATTTACAACATAGGCTTCTAACCTCAAGATATTTACCAAAGAGAAATAAACTCAGTCAACAATATAAATTAATTAAATATACAATATAACTCAAATTAACATAATATAATTACCAACTCATTTTCAATTAATCACCTTATCAATATCAACTCAAAGCTAAACTAAAAAAAATCAAACTCTTGTCTCGAATCCTCTTATAACTTCCAAATTACTCACTTTAATACCAATCCTCAAAATTCTCAATTTACTATTATAACATCAATTCTTCATCTCAATCATATTTTCATCATCCAATAATTTTATTTCACTCCTTAAAATTATTAACAATACTAACTCCATTGTATTATCTTAAGACCCTCGAAATTCCCTCACTTTAAATCCTTAGAAGTATCATCAACCTACTATGTCTCAAATTATCCTGACAATCACATTTCCTTCTTTCCTTAGTCCTCTCTCTCACTTATTCAAATAATTAGATTATAATAATCTCCTCTATTTATTCCAAACACTCAATTTCCAACACTTAAAGTTTCACCCTAAATTTTCAATATTCATATATCATCATAAACCTCAAAACAAGTCATTCCCATCATGAATCTAAGCTCCAATAAGTGTAAATAAATTATAAAATTCGAAATTTAAGAGACTTAAAATGTCAAAATCTAACAAATCCGAAACTGTTAAATTACAAAAATTATTCTAAATTCTTGAGTCACTTAATAAGCAAATCTAAACCTATAAAATCAACCTATTAATTTACCTTAACAAATCTATGGTCACTTATTGACAACACTCAACACCCACTTCAAACTCAAACCCAAAGTTTTGCTCTAATCACTTCAAAAAGATATTCATTAGAAAGATCTAAATGAGTATAATGATTTTTATGAGAAGAGTTTTATGAATAGAACTAGTTTTACTTACCAAAATAATCCCCAAAGTTGCAATTTTGGAGTGAAAATGGCGGAACTTCCCATCGCTCCGTCGCGCCACTGACCACCTCTCCCCTCTGTGATTTCCATGTGTATGTGTGTGTGTGTGGTGAAGGATGGTTTGGGGTATTAATTACCCCACTCCCTCTCTCCACGTGTCACGGGCCTATGGCCCATATTTACCTTTTTTTTTATTTCAAGGGGGAGCCACGTGCTCCCTCTTTCACAATTTTTTTTAATCTTTTCCTCTTCTTTTTTCTTTCTCTCAATTTTATTTAGTTGTATTATATATACATACATATATATATATATATTAGTCCTAAAAATAATTTTCCTAACTATTTCTCTTAAATTCAGGGAGAAAATGAGCCTTTAAAAAAAATTCTCCAACTCCAATAAATTTATATGTTAGACTCTCCTAATTTCTTAGTCAACCCCATTATCAAAATTAAATTATCACTTATCCGTAATTAAATTTTTTGAATGTTACAGGAGCTTTGGTGTTTCGTGATTTGATTATCTTTTTATTAAGCAATGCTCATTTTTTAAACTATTTATACAGTTTTTCTTGTCGCACAATCTGTTTAGCATTCCAAGTTTGAACTTTGAAGTTGTGTTTTCTCATTTTTATTTAGTTTCTATTTTGATTTTTTGAGCTGAAAGAATTCTATGATTAAGAGTGCAACTGTGGCAGAAGTTGGGTGAAGGAAAATTAAAGATGGATGTTGATGGTCAAATTGAAATCACCCAAGAAGAACCTGCTGACATGCAAGCTGATTGTGTTAATGAGGAAAAAAGGATGCTACGGAACCAGATAAAAATGAGGAGAAGAAAGAAGTAACTGAAGAAGCTCCTACTAAAAGACATAAATCTGAAGTTTGGCTACATTTTGACAAGCTACCTTTAGATGAAGAACCAGATGGACAACTCACAGCCAAGTGTAAGTATTGCGGGAGAAAAATAAAATGTGACAATAAACAAGGGACAAATGGATTGATTAACCATGCAAATCGTTGTATATACAATCCAAACAAGGCCAAAAAGTTTGTACAAACTTTGTTGAAAACTGCTCTACAAGGATCCACCAAAACATTGAGTCAACACCTCTTTAATCAAGAGAATTGCATAAAAGCGGTTGCAAAATGGATTATATTGGATGAAATGCCTTTTCGGGTTGTGGAAGGTGAGGACTTTAAACAAACGATGAATGAGATTGAACCCCGTTTTCACATTCCCTCAAGAGCAACAATTATTAGGGATTGCTTACAGTTGCATATGGAGGAATCAATTAAATTGAAAAGATATTTCACAAGAACAAAAGTCTGTGTTTCCCTCACAACAGATACTTGGACTTCTTATCAAAATATCAATTATATGTGCTTGACTACTGACTTATCGGCAATTAGCGGTCATTACCGTAAGCGTACGGGTCGTCAAATTAAAATGTAGTATATGAAAAAGTGACATTCCACAAGGATTGAGAGTTGAGCAAGTTAACTAGTGCTAATTGCGTAATTAATTAGAAATGAGTAAGAAATGATTTGAGATTGATTTTAAAATGAAAGATTAATTGCAAAATGTTATAAAATAGTAAGATGAATTAAAACACACTTGTCAAGATAGATAAAAGCCTAGGGATACTTATCCCCATTTCACTTCTTGAACTAGTAAAATCCTTCTTTTTTAGCAAATTAAATGAATCAATGTGTGTGTCCAAGGTTCAATTTCATTTGAAGAAGCTTTCTCAAGTTAAAATCAAATTTCTACTTGTATTAATTGCACAATCTCTTGTCACAATTAATACAAGTCATAAATGCCTAACCAACCTCTTATAGACAATGTTAGGTTATTAATTATATCTCTACATTACCAACTAACCATCCATTTAAAACCATAAACTTCAATCCCAACATATTTTCATCCAAGTTCTAAAACAAAATACACTTTCTCAAGCAATACTTCATTTAACAAGGCAAGTGGTGATCAAACACTTGTACAATAAAAGCAAAATGAAAATATACACATATACATTCATTCATTGCATCAAAGAAAGGAAATACAAGGTTCAATCCATGAAATGGTTTAAAGTAACCCTAGAAAAGGGTTTTAGCTACACATAAATGTATCTAAACCAAAAACAAAACAAGAACAAGAACAAGAGTTTATGGTACAAAGAAGAAGAGAAGGAATGAGAAAGGAAACCAAGAATTGTGACACTTGAATCTTCTCCAAGCCCTTCCAAGATTCCTAGCACTTCCCACTCTCTCTTCAAGCTCCAAGTCTCTCCAAAAAAATGCCCAAAGTGTGTTATATCCTATTTTCTTCGAAGCCCTAACTTAAATGCTTTCTGTCAGCTTCATTTTACTCAAAACGCGCAGCAGAAGCCTCCACTCGCTGCCACCTTGCGTGACGAGGTCACGGCGAGCAAGTATGTACAGAGTGGCAGAATAGGAATCTCCTCGCCGTGGGCTCGCCATGACGAGCCCGCCGCGAGCTCACATCTTCTCTGGTTTCTTCTCAGCTTTTTCCACTTGTCCACCTCTTCTTACGTAAAAGAGAGAAAGAAAGAGGGTTGATGAGTTCCACAAATAACTCAAGTTTATATTCTTGAGGCTCCTCATTTCATTCACATATAAAATTCCTCTTTTCTTTCTTTCTTTCTATTGAATTTTAGTTTCTTTCAACCTTTCATTCACAAAATTATTTACAAGAGTGAAGAAAAATGTGATGAAATGATTGAAATATAGGAGCTTATCAACTACTCACTGAATTGATGATGATTGGACATACCAAAAGCAGATCTTGAATTTTTGTATAATTGAAAATCATAAGGTTGATACAATTGTGGAAACACTTGTAAGATATTTGTCATCTTGGAACATTGACAAGGTATTCTCTATCACAGTTGATAATGCTTCTTCGAATGATAGTGCAATAGCAAAATTAAAAGTTGTATTGAGGCATTGGAATGGTTTGATTTGTGATGGAGACTTTTTGCATTTTCGTTGTTGTGCACATATTTTGAATTTGATTGATCTGAGCCTTTCCTAATACGTCTTAGGGTTCAAATGCAAAATATTTATTTACTAAGGATTGCACGATAGTGGTGCGATCCCGGATCGTCTCTCAAGGAGCCTAATGAATTATCCTAGAGAAACTAAATGCAATTAAAGCTATAAAAATCAGGGAATAAGAGAAGATATTTTTGGTATTTTTCATAAAACGAATTTAAAGACTTGTTTTTGGTATTTTTTAGGATAAATATGGATGGTTAATGGAATGGAATGATGGGATGCTCTCTTGGCTAGGGATGACACATGACAAACTATTGACTCACACTCTTAGGGAGGAGCTAATTGGGTTAAGTTCAACATAAGCGGATACAATTAGCTTTAATCGAAGGAATAGATCAATTAAGACCCACTCAACCTCAATAGACCAATTAGATTAACTATAATCCTACATCAACTAGAAGTAGGTTCCAATAGATAGGGATCCAAGTCACTCAATATCTTTCAGATCCAACAACTAATTAATACTAGACTATAATCAAACAATCCAACTTATGGAACTCTACCTAATCATATTCATACACATAGATTTGATTAGTGATCTAGTTCCTTTAAGCAAGTTGATTAATGGAATTACCTAGCGCTATGGAAACTCAACATCAATAACTCAAACCCACAAATCAATTCCCAAATAACGCAACTATATGAAGCACAATGGACTAAATTACCCAACAAACATGCTAGACAACAAAATCAACAAAGACTAACATAACATGGTAATTTGGGAAGATAGATGGAACTAGAAGAAAACCAAATCAATACATGAAAATAGAATTCAACGATTACATTGTCTAGAATCTCAAAACAAATGAAGTCTGAATATAAGAAGAACAAATACTCAAGAAAACAAATGGAAATTCGAGACTACATAATGGAAACTAATAAAACTCCCCTAAAGTGGATTCAATGCTTGCTTCAAGTCATCCCATCATCCAAGAGAGCATCGAGCCGAATTAGTTCATCAAGGAGAAGGAGGAATCACCCAAGAGCAGCTACAACTCGAGCTCCATGAAGAATTGGTGAAGGATTGTGGAATGGAGGAGAGCATATGTGGAAATATGTGTGAAATTCGGCCTCTTTTTTGTGAAATTCGTTGGTCTCATATATATAGCATAAGAGGCAACCTAAAACCTTCCAAATTGGCTTAGGATGTCCTATTTTTACTAGGATTAACAAATAGGAAAGGTTTGGGGAAAGAATTATGGGATGAAAGAGAGAATGGGTGAATGAAATAGGAAATTCGGATTCCCCTCTCTAAGGCACAAGAAACCACTCAAAAACTATCCAAAACGGCCTCAGGTTGCCTAATTTGGCCTCCCATAACATATAGGAAAGATTTGGGGAAGACTCAAGCACTTTCTCTCAAGAAATCTAGCCAAAATAGGAAGTTGTGATTAGAATAATTAACTAGGAAACTTCTTATCCTCAATCAAGCCTAGGGTTGCCTATTCTTGTAAAAATAAGAAAAAGGAAATATTTCAAGCAAACCCAATCAACCAATCCAATAGGAAATTTCCTATTTTGCAAAAGTTTCCTTTTTTGTAGAAGTTTCCTATTTTGCTTTGTTCTTACTTTGACCTTTATTCTTTGTACCTACAATGGAAATTTTAAGCACATGTGAAGTATTTCAAGTCCAGAAACAATTAATGCATGAGTTAAATGCCTAATATGCTCAAATTATAATAAAAATGTAATTAACTTTCTAATCTTGGACCCTAAGTATAAAAGTGCTTAAATCCCCATTTAATAGCCTAGAACAAATGCTAATTTCCTATAATTAGTGAATAAAAATACATAATAATCAAGTGCAGTCATTGATAGTTTCATATGGTTTGAAGGATTTACATGACAATATTGAAGCCATTCAAAATGCTATTAAATATGTGAGGTATTCTCCTTCATGACTTCGTAAGTTCAAACAGCTTGTTGAATATATGAAAGTTGACTCAAAAGCACTACTTAGTATGGATTGTCCAACTAGGTGGAATTCAATATACATCATGTTAGAAAGTACTGTTAAATTCACTCATGTTTTTTAAAAAATGGTTATTGATGATTCTGATTACATAATGTACTTCATGGATAAAAATTTAGTTGGTCCTCCTTTTAAATTGGATTTTAACAATGCTAAAGAATTTGTTGTGTTTTTTAAAGTCTTCTATGATATGACTTTGCAAATGTCAAGATCACTTCGTGTTACCTCAAATGACTCTTTCCGAAATATAGTTGATGTTTTTATTATCCTATATGAAAGTTCAGTTGATCAAAATAGTCCAGTATCTAAGATGGCTCAGAGTATGCAGATTAAGTATGATAAGTATTGGGGAAATTTTGAAAATCTTAATCCTTTGTTGGTGATTGCAACCATACTCAACCCTAGGTATAAAATGAAGTATTTGATGGGGGCTTTCAAGGAAATATTGTTGGATGATGCAAAATATGAAAGGATGTCACAAAAAGTGTTAAATGTTTTGCATGGTTTGTATGATCATTATGCAAGTGATTTTGACACCTCTCAACCCTAAGGCCTGAACCAGACACAATCAACAAGTGTGAGTACTAGTAGTGATAGTAATTCTAATCAATCTCGCTTGCAGTTGAGGTTGGCCAGTAAACCTTTACGGAGCCGGATTTTGGGGTCACAATCTGAGGGAGATAATCAGCTTGATAAGTATGGAGAAATCCAAAAGTATCTCTACAGTGAGTTACTTGACTGGAAGGATGAAGATTTTGATGTTTTGACATGGTGGAAGCAAAATGGTTGTAAGTTCAAAATCCTTCGATTGATTGCACGTGATGTGTTAGCTATGCCGGTATCTACTGTGTCTTCTGAATCGACATTTAGTACGGGTGGTCGTGTCATCAATTACTACAGAAGTTCCCTATCTTCAAATACTGTTGAGGCACTAATTTGTATACAATGTTAGTTATCTCCATCTAGTTTATGTGAAAAACTTCAAGGACTTCACATTGATGACTTTAATGACACTGATGTTATAGAACAAGGTAATATATATTCTTTTGTTTTATTTGGTTCATTTTTGTTGCAAATTAAATATATAGTTGTATTAAATTGGTTTTTTTCCTTATGTTTTGTGCAGATGAATTATCAACTACAAAAGAAGATAAAGCACCGGACAAATCCTAAGAATAATGGTCTCTTATAAACTCTTTTTGGTAGTGCTTGTTTGTTATGTGTGGCATTTTTAACTATAACATCAGAATCATAACACACACACACATATATTTTGTATCAGATTTATGGAAAAGGAATGGGAGGAATCATAAATGTGTGGCACAACAAAGACTCATGTGGAATTTGCATCTTATTGAAGTCTTGAGGACATGTTTTTAATTTAAAATTTACGTTTTAATATGAAACTTTCTTTTAGACTCAATTTAGATGTGTTTTTATTATATGTTGAATTTGATAATGATTTATTATGTCATTAAAAAAATTATTAGAACAATAGTATTTTGTAAGAGCCTACAGCAAATTTTTTGGTGCAATATTGGACTCATTTTTCTATAAAAATGGCATTTTATTTTTATTTACGAAAAAAAAAACCAATGGGAAATTCTCGTCCCGTACCGTCGATGGGACAGGACATGGGACAAGAAGTCTGTCCCGTATGCCTTTTGATGGGACGAGACGGGATAGGGTTTTCGCATTCCTATCCTGTCCCATAAACACCCTTAGCGAGAATACAAGAATGTTCAATTCAGGCGCTATACCAACGAGGGTTTCGGTCATCCAATTGATTTACGGCGCAGAAATTAATCAGATAAATAGTTCTTCTAATTCTTCTAAATTCAATACTATTCCTTCTTCAAAATTTTCTAACAATGTTTCTGGCGGAACTTCTTCTTCTTCATTTTCTAGTTCAACAGGACCTAAGAAATTAGTGTCTTTGTCTAAGAAGGAGATAGAAGAAAGAAGAAGGAAGGGTCTATGTTACTGGTGCAACGATAAATACACGGCTTCTCATACTTGCAAGGAATCACAACTTATGTTGATTATTTATGATATGGATGATGACAATTTTTTAGATGCCTCTGTAGTTTTACCACCTTCCATTGATTTGGAGATGCCTAATGTGCATATCAATGCCATTGAAGGTCGAGAAGGGTAGTCTACTCTTGAATTATTGGGTTCATTAAGAAGCAGAAGGTGACTATCTTGATCGATATAGGAAGCACTCACAACATGATCCATGCGACAGTGGCGAAACGTCTTGGCTTGGCTATTCAACAAGGGTTAGAGCTCAAGGTAGGCGTCGCGGGGGGTCAAACATTGAAGGTGGAAGGTTTTGCCGAGGCCTTTCTTGGGGCCCAGTGGTTACGGAGATTGGGACGCATAATTCTTGATATGGATCAGCATATTTTGGGCTTTTATTATCAAGATAGCTATCATGAGTTACGTGGATTGGGTCATGCAGGGAACCAGCCCATATTAGTGGAAGAGAACCCTATTGCTTGGTGTAAGGCTCCTCATTCATTCTTTATATGTGGCGCTTTTAATCAAGCTGACATGTTCATGACATCCTGTGAACCACTTTCTTTAGCTGACGGTCAACGTGTTGAATTAGATGAACTTCTTCATTCTTTTGAGGACGTATTTGCAGAGCCCAATTCCTTACCTCCTTCCAGAAAGTGGACCACCATATTCCTCTTAATCAGGAGCTTCAAATCAATTGTCGTCCTTACCGTTATGGTCCTATTCAAAAGGACGAGATCGAGAAGCAGGTGCACCAGATGCTTCAATCTAGTATTATTCGGCCAAGTCAGAGTCCATTCGTGGCACCAGTGGTGTTGGTTCACAAAAAAGATGGGTCCTCGAGATTCTCTGTGGATTACTGTCAACTTAATGATGCTATAATCAAGAATAAGTTTCCTATTCCTCTTATCGATGAGCTATTGAACGAGTTGCATGGGGCTACTTATTTTTCTAAAATAGATATTAGATCTGGGTATCACCAGATCCGTATGAAGGATAGTGATATTCATAAGGCAGCCTTTTGCACACATGGAGGTCTCTACGAATTTCTTGTCATGCCATTCGGACTCAGTAATGCTCCCACCATTTTCCAAGGGTTAATGCATTATGTATTCAAAGTTTTTCTTCGCAAGTTCATATTAGTTTTTTTTATGACATTCTTTTCTATAGCCCTGACTGGGTTTCTCATGTGAAGCATCTTACGCAGGCTTTATATCTTTTACGGCATCACACTTTATGCTAAGAAGATTAAGTGTATATTTGGGGCTGATAAATTGGAATATTTGGGCCATTTCATTTCTGTTAAGGGTGTGGAGACTGACCCGAAGAAGATTGACATGATTCTTTCTTGGCTGGTGCCTAATTCATTGAAAACCTTGAGAGGTTTTTTGGGAATTACAGGTTATTACAGACGATTTGTTAACAATTATAGGTCTATTTGTCAACCTCTCACGGAACTGTTGAGGAAAGACGAGAAATTTTGTTGGAATCCTCAAGCTGATCAAGCTTTCACCACACTTAAACAGATACTTACTTCTCCTCTGGTTTTGGGTCTTCCTGATTTTACTGAAAAATTCACTATTAAAACTAATGCTTCTGGTTCAGGTATGGGAGCTGTCTTGTTGCAAAAGGGTCATCCCCTGGCTTATGTAAGTAAATCTTTGAATGGTCAGAAATGAGCTCTATCAGCTTATGAAAGAGAGCTTATGGCCATTATTTTTGCAGTTAAGCAGTGGCGTTCCTATTTAGTGGGGTAAACATTCACTATCCGCTCGAACCACTTACCACTTAAGCATTTGTTGGAGCAGCAATCGGTGTCTCCAGATCAACTCAAGTGGCTTAATAAACTTTGGAGTTTTTCTTATGATATTAATACAAGAAAGGGCGTGAAAATGTAGCTGCCAATGCCTTATCACGTCATTATGAGGGTTCTGTTGTGGCCATTACATCGCCGATCACGGACTTACATGAACGAGTTTGCCAATCTTGGATTAATGATGATCAGTTGCAGAAATTAATCCTTGAGATAGAATCTGATCCTCTATCCCATTCTCATTATTCTTGGGATTGTCAGCTCTTAAAGTATAAAGGAAGGTTGATGGTTGGAGCCGATAGGGGTTTACGCGCTGCCTTACTTTCTTATTTTCATGACAATGTTGTTGGCGGTCATTCAGGATTTTCTCCTACATATAGGCGCATTTCATCCGTGTTTCATTGGAAGGGCTTAGAGCATGATGTTCGTGAGTTCGTGCGCAGGTGTACTACGTGCCAACGTTTTAAGTAAGAAGCAGTAGCTTCTCCAGGGTTGTTACAATCCTCACTTGTTCCTGAGTACATTTGGTATGAGTTGTCTATGGATTTCTTTAGTGGATTGCCAAAATCTTATTCTAAGACAACTATTTTGGTGGTTGTGGATCGTTTAAGCAAGGCTGCTCACTTTGTTGCTCTTAAGCATCCCTTTAATGCTGCATATGTTGCACAAATTTTCATGGATATTGTGGTGAAGTTGCGTGATTTCCCAAAATCGATTGTCACAGACCGTGGTCCACTTTTTTGTGGCAAATTCTGGAAGGAGCTCTTTTATCTTTATGGGGTCAAGCTACAATATTCTTCAGCATATCACCCATAAACTGATGGACAAACTGAGGTCTTAAATCATTGTTTGGAGTGTTACTTGAGGTGCATGACAAGGAACTTTCCTAAACAATGGGTTCATTAGCTGCCTTTAGTTGAGCTGTGGTACAACAACACTTTCTATTCCGCTATAGGGATGACCCCATTTCAGGCTGTCTATGGTATTCCACCTCCCTCTCATCTTCCTTATTTGTCAAGGGATTCCAGTAATGATTTGGTTGATCGTCTCTGCTTGTCTCGTGAGCTCACTATTCAGCTTCTTAAAGCTCATTTACTGAAGGCTCAACAACACATGGTTACTCAAGCAAACAAGTACTGGTCAGAGAGGTCATTTGAAGTTGGTGATATGGTGTTTCTTAAGTTGCATCCTTTTCGTAAAAACTTACTCAATAACTTTTCTCTTCATCATAAGCTTGCAGCACGTTACTTTGGTCCTTATGAAGTTGTTAAAAGAGTTGGTCCGGTTGCATATGAGGTTAAGTTACCTGAGAGTACTAGAATCCATCATGTTTTTCATGTTTCATTGCTTAAAAGATCTGTGTGTCCTAGCATTTCTGCTACTACAGAGTTACCTTATACTGATGAAGATGGTCATTTTGTTGTTGAACCTATGTCTTTACTAGGTTGCAAATTAGTTCGCAAAGGCAATCTTCCTGTAACTCAAGTTTTAGTTCAGTGGCGTCACACTCAACCAGAGGATGCTACATGGGAGGATCTCTCTGTCATTCAAGCTCAGTTTCCTACATTTAACACTTCTGCTCCTCCAGCTTATTCTATCCTTGTGGAAAAGGATTTTTTTAGGGGGTGCCATTGATATGTGGTAGAATATGGATGTACTCGTGTCAAGTTAGTTAGACTCTGTTAGTTAGTCAATTACTGTGATAGTTGTAATATACTCCCTCCGTCCCATAATATACGGTCCTTTTAACCGAATTGCGGGTTCCTAAAAAATTAGTTAAAGTTAGTTAAAAACAATAAATGTGTAGGAAATATACCATTTTGCCCTTATTTATGAATAAGTAAGAGATGGGGTAATTATGAAAAGAAGATGAAAGAGAATGTGTGGGAAAATTAATGCATGGGTAAAATGGGGAAAAAACATTTATTACTCAAATAAAGTCAAATAGGACCTTATATTGTGGGACAAAATCATTTAAAAATAATGGACCTTATATTATGGGACGGAGGGAGTAATACGCTATTAGGGGGGGTTTATAAATAACACCCGTGTATTTGTAATTAGTGTGCAATAAGAAATATTTGTTCAGTCTCTTCTTTCTCTTTCTTTCTCATGCCTCTGTACCATTGAGAGAAGATTTTTTTAATTCATAGAAATGATTGTTCAAGCGCTACGGGGCAAGTTCAAATTCAAGCATTTCAGGTTGATATGTGAGCTATAAAGAAGCGTCGTGGTAATGCCAATGTGAAGAATTCGTGGTATGGTACTTCTGGCAAGGAAGAGATTTGAAAGATTGTTTTTGCTTTCTTAAGATTTTCTAAAATAATCAATTAGGTTCTATTTAGGGAAGTGAGACGTCTTCCTAGTTTTCCTCCCGTTTTATCTAAACTATCCCTATTAATGCTGCTCAATAATAAACAAGTAAGAGAGGGAGGTAGAAACAAATGAATGTAGTTAGGGTGTTTTTGCATTATCATATAATTTTATTTAAGTTAACTAACATCATTGATCTAATGAAATTAAGTAAATATGTCTTATATTTAAGAAATAATGAGTAATTATTATGATGGAGCACAACGTTCATTTTAAATTGCATTTAGAGAATTGCATTTTAAGCAAAATATTTTTTCCCCTTTCGGTTGTCAAAAGAACTACTGTTTGATTTTTAAAATTATCTTAATTCATTAGTTAATGAAATGTCGTTCTTGCTGTTGTGTAGTTTGAAAATTTCTATTGTTGACAAAGACGGTATAAGGCACTTGTTACTATGTCGCGTTATTTTGGGGAGGTAGGAGCTTGTGCATCCTGGTACTCATCAATGCCATCCGAGTTCTGAAGAATATGACTCAGGGTTGGACATCCTTTCAGCTCCCAAGAAGTATATCATTTGGTGTGTGCGGATGAACGCTCATGTTTTTCCGAATTATGTTATAAGTTTCAAAGTTTCTAGCATGAAATGTGTGCACAAATCTTTGTGAGCAGTATGTTATGGAGTTACTGTGTTTTTATGGTATTCGGGAATTCGTAAGACTAATGTGTTGGGCGTTCTAAAGTTTTGCATGTGTTTAATTTTGCAGAGCCGGTGAAGTTTGAAGAAACTTCCAGACAACGTCACTTCAGAGTCTATTGCCTGCGCTCTGCGAGTCTTTGCCACCATCTAGTATTGCCTTGCTCCACAGGCTCTTCATAGATTGCAAAGTATGTTCTTTGACTTCCTTCTGGGGTATAAGTATTTAATTCCCTTACCCTACTTTTTGCCTGAGTTATTTTTGTCACTTGATATGAGCTCACTAAAGGAGCTTCCTCTGTTTTTTAGGAAGATAAGATTACAAAGAAAGAATTCTCACAAAAATTTAGACATATAACGTACAGGAGACAAGTTGATCGCTGAAGTGTTAGAAAAAGCAAGGTACTATTAATCTCTCACCGTGTCATTTTGTTAATCGTTGTTTCAGTGGATGTGATTCTATCCCATTTATCAGTCTACAGAACGACAAACATCGACCTTATTGGCTTTGTAGATTTTATATAATATAACTATTGGTGCTCTATATATCTTGTTACCTACATCATGTTATATTGATGAGTTGAAGTAGTCAGAAATTCTTGCAGCATGCTTTTGAATTTGGTTGTCGAATCTTCACTTTTGGGGATTGATGTGCAACTGTTAATACAATATGCTCACAAATAGTTTATGAGGTTCTTTTTCAATCAATGCTATAAATCTATGTGGTTGATATCATGATGCCATAGTCTAGCTTCCTTGATGTGAAAATCACGTGGTAATGAATATTGGAGCGATTGCTTGATTATTAGGCAAGATAAAACAAAACAAAAGGCCATTGAAGATATGAATAGAAAATAGTCGTAGGCATTAATTAACCATGGGTCCAATTTATTTTGTTTTTAGATTTCTGTTGTACTTAGGAATTTTATATGTCCAGCGGTTGAAACATTAGCAATCCTAGCCTTGTTCTTTGCACAAGCAGTATTAGCTATGGAATCTAACAGAGCGAATATGTATTTGTGCTACAGAAAATGTCAAGCATTCAGCTATGGTGAAGAAGTGAAGTAAAATAAAAAAGCTGGTCATTAAAACGGAACAATTTCCTTCATGAGATCCATTATTATTGATTAGTAGATAAAAGGTAGATATCATATTGAAGTTGACATGATTGATGTTCACTGACTCGAAATCACTTAGAGAGAGAGAGAGAGAGAAGACACAACAGACAACATCAACTTATTGACTTGTTAACCAATCTTCACTGTACAGTCTGGTTGAGGAGCTGCGTGCGGCTTTTGAAACTTTTCCAAATGTTGAACTGTAGTCTGTAGACACTGGAGTAGTATTATCAATTAAGCTCTCTTTTTCTTCTCTTTCTTTTAAATCTAGTAGTAGTAGTAAGTTGGAGTGTAATGATATCATCCAGGAACAAGGAAAGCTATATATGGACATCCTTGTATGGCTTTCACTGTGGGTTTCTTCTCTAAAATGTAAAAAGCTCACCCCTTTTTGTCAATACATCACATGATACTTTCGATGACTGTGGATCCCCGTGCACTGTGCATCACTTAAAGTGGTTGTTAGGTGTCAACGCTTGCACTAGTTTTCATGTTTTCGTTTTCTTTCATGTAGTTTTCATGTTCTTCTGACAAGACCTCATGTTTAGCCAATACCACAGACTCAGGCCCATTGCTCACTAAGTTTCCTGTGTGCCATGTCTGATTGGTATTGTGGTATCAATTTTCCATCTGCAGTAACCTTTCATAATGCATAATTTATGAGGACAACTTATGGAATTACTTGTGACATGTTTGCACTTCTTACGTTGCAAAATTTTGACCATTGGAATAATCCCAGAATATTGAATCCAATGAATTAGATTTTGCCGCGTAGATGGTGGCAAGTCCTTCCAATGATTCAACCATATCTGACATAATGAAACAGTTTTGATGCGGCAAATGGATTGTGTGGGTACCAAAGGCCATGGAATAGATAGAAGGCCCAAACATATCATTTGGAATTTTGTTTCTCTTTTCTTTTTTTTTTTTTTTTTTTTTTTGTGTAAGCATCCGATATACTAGGTTAGTCTCTATGTTACGGAGAACTCAAAAGACCCAAACTAATCTTGATGCAGGGGATGTGTGATACCCCACCACTGAGATTTTATGTTGCTGAATGCCTAAACTTGTACCCAATACCTTGATTAAGTTGAACCAACCTCTCTAATAATTAATGGACACCTACTCTTCACCTCACTCATGTTTCATTCAATCACTTTGATTCAGTTTAGGCGCTCAAACTATGTTGATGAGTGGTATTCGTTCCAATGGAGTCGCAAGAGGAAATTTTCAACTGAAAACACGTGTGAGCTATGTGTTTGTTTTTGTTTGATATTTCGTGGCTTCAAGGCTACTTATGATTTGCACTGCTAGTTTGGGGCCACGAAATTTATTGGCCAAGCTTCATCAGCAGGACTTAAAAAAATACATTAGCTCAAATATGTTTTGATTAAGTGAACATGGATAATCTATATACCTCCCAATCATATTCATAACTCTCCCAGTTGATTTCTTAAATGAGTTTAATGTCACATAGAGTTGTGATCCAATGAGAATAGACCAAGCCAGCCTGACAAATGGCTTTGTTGGTGGTTGACATCACAAGAAGCACAAGAGTGCAATCCACCTTGAAACACACCCCTCCCTCACGTCAACGTCTTTTCTTCTCTCTTATTTTCAAAGATTAATTAGGCGTACAAACCAGAGAGTTGTGTTGTCTTAATGGGCAATTATGTTATGAAACTGCCAACTGCTTCGATCATATTTATGTGAGAAAGTAGTGTTTCTGTCAATAATCATGTATGTAGTCCAGTGGTATGCAAGCTTTTCTTGTAAATGGGAGTTTATGGGTTTGATTACACTTGAGTGTATTTAAATTAACGGTGGTAAAAGTGATTTTTTAATAGTAGCTTTTGTGAACTTGAAACTTAATAAAATTCAGATTATGCATTGTGATTTATCTTCTGTTTGACAATGATAAAAGTAGTTTCAATCTGCACTGACCTTTAAATACCACTAACACAAATACACAATTAAACTATGAGTTTTTTTTTTAGCAAAAATTAAACTGAGTTAAATTGTGTAAGTGCTTTACCAAACACCCGCGAAATGGTCAACCATGCGTTTTGTGCCTGGATTGTACGATTTGAGGGTGCAAACAAACAATATAAATCTGAGACCAGTAATATTAACCTCTTTAATTAGAAAAGGAGTAGTGTTTGCTTGTGTTAGTTTGAGATTTTTTTTATAGCCTTACTCAATTTTTTGCCAGTTTTAGATAGCCTTACTCAAATAAAGTTATGAATGCGTATGATTAAGATTCCTTCATTCTGAGTAATATAATATAATAAGTAATATTGTTGTTAATTTGGTGAATGATTATGATGAAGATGATAGATGATTAGGAAGGACTATGTGAGAGGGTAATGATATATATGAGATCGCTTTTAAGAAAAGATAAGGGTACGTGTGGTGAGCTTGTAAAAAGCATTAAGCACGAGCCTCCGTATTTGTAGTATTTTTAATGTTAGATGTGTTGTTCATGATAGTATATCAAATTCAAATGAATGAATAACGAAATAGAGAAAAAGAAAGAGGAAGGTGGGAGGAAAAATTGGTGGAAAGGGAAGAAGAGGATCACAATTCACAGGGAGAGCGTGAAGGGGTATTATGGTAAAAAGGGACACCGCCAGGGTGGGGGTAGCCACTAGAGAGTGGGATCCACAGGGGATGCTCTTTTGTCAATCATTATCAGAGTCTCCCCCTCCCCGTCATTCCTTGCCTCCACCAATTTCTCATCTCTCCACCGTTTTTTAATTACTAAATTGCTTCTTAAATAAATATAAGATTTTTAAGACAGTTTTCTAAAATATTAGTATATCTATCACCACCAAGCGTTTAGATTGGCTGTAAGTTGTTTTACCTTAACTAGTGATCTCAAATTCAAAATATGAGTGTCCAGTCGATAATTGCTTGGAGGTAGCTATGTCCCCCCATTGTAGCCTACATTCCCGTGAACCAAATTAGTCGGTTACTAGTAACGCCAAATACAGGTGGATAAATCATAAATTTAAAAATTATTTGATATAATTTTAGAGACTACTCCATTCCTTTCATAAAAAAAAATGTTTTTTTGTTTCGTTTTATAATATATGTCTTTTTAAAAATTTCAACAAAATGCTTAACATCGTTTTTACTACTGCATTCCTTTCTAGACGTTACGCATTAAGAGCAAATTAACCTTGTAGTCTATATTTTAATACATTAAGTATATTTTTTAACGGTAAAAAAGACAGAAAAATATTTCGAAGATAAAAAAGATATACCAATCCCTAAAATTTTGAAAATTTAAAATCATATGCCAGGGAGAATGAGATTTTATTTATCGTCAAAAGACATAAATGCCTTTTATAAAAACTCATTGTAAAAACATGATAGTTATTGTGAATTGCTATGATCAGCTTGTCAATCCTTATGGTAAAGTTGTAACACTATAGAAAAGTTGTGAAAGTAGCACTAGTTGATTTTCATCTTAAAAGCCAAATGATCATTGTAAAAACAAAATAGAGTAATTAGTTGTGAATTGTTATGCTCGATCAACTTAAAAATCATTGGTAAAGTTGTAATTTGTTATGTAAAAGTTGGGAAATATAGCATCACTTGATTTTTATTTCAAGCCTTTGTCATAAACTCATTGCAAAAACAAGGTTATTAGTTGTGAATTGTTAAGTTCAACTTAGAAATCATTATGGTAAAACTGCAAATTTATATGTCAAAGTTGTAAAGTCGTATCCCTTTCTCTTTACCTATACTTAAAAGCAAAAACGTCTTTCTAATAACTTTTAGAAATCACAGATTCCTCATTAAAGTCTCATACGCAATTTCTAAAATTTGAGGGACTAAAATGTTTGTTTTTATTTTCACATAATTTTTTTGGCCTTTTTTATTTTCTTAATCTAAGTGTGTCAAAATCTAAAAATACTTATAAACTATTAGTCTAAAATATTATAAAATATCTTGGGAAATAGTCAAATACAAGAAAAAAATCATATAACAATGCAGATAATCTAATTTTAACTTCGGAAAAAAAATCTATTTTTAATCATTTCTTTATGCACTGCTTTTGCTGGTTTGGTTTTTTTTATTTATAAAAGACAATTTTATTTAAGTAAAGATAAAACGATACATATAAAAAAAACCCCAAACTAATCCTGAACGAGATATAAGTTGGGGGTTTGACAACTGAAAAATAAAAAACACATGACAACATTCAAACATAGACATAAAAAAAAACTGAAACAAATATAACGAGAAGTTGTAACTAGTAGGATCAACTAGTCAATACTTCACAAACCTGCCAAAACCTGAGTCTTATCTCGAAGCAACCACAATACTACCATACACACTTTGGTGTCCCATATAACAGGAGATTTTGCTGGTTTGGTTGTGGCGGGCCGGGACCACGGGAGGAATTCAGGTGTGGGAAAGGGAAACCTTACAGGCTCCGACAAACTCTTCCAATGTAAAACAGGAGCACAGGGTGTGCGTGTCAACTAATCATACACAACCACAATATCTTTCTTTTCTATACCTTTAATCTATACAATTTTTTTTTTTTATGCCCAAAATATGTAATTCTCTCACCTTGACATTAGATATTAGACATTAGTTTTTGCCTCTTCCCTCTTCCCAACTTTATCACTATCACCAACTTACAGTTTATATTAGTTCCTCCAATCCTAAATATAAGACCCAGTTTATTTTTTTAGAGAGATTAATGAAGTGAAATGAGCCATTTAATCATAACATATTTTGTGTATTATTAGATTATATGTTAGATTATAAATCAAATAGAAAAGATTTAAGTAAATCAATTTATAAGTAACTCATTTAATTTTCTTAGGATTTTCTAAAACAGTCAACTAGATCTATATTTAAGATGGGATACCATCCAATGTGTTTGGATCAATCAATTGTGGGATGTTTCTTTTCAACCAATAGCATTAGATTCGAGTCCGCATTTATACAATTGTGATGATTATTTAGAGGCGGTGACCGGTGAGACTAGCTCTTCTCATTGTAGCCATACATTCTCATCTCGCCAACTAATTGGTGGATTACTACTAGCGTTATATACATATAGTAAATAAAAAAATATCAAATATTTTGTCATGGTGTGTAAAAATATATATATATATATATATATATATATGAGAGTGAAAAAACTAAATAAAGCTGACAAATGTATATATACATATTTTAAAAAAATATAAAAGTAAGTTTATATAACGTTTTTGCATCTCTCTATCATTTTAATTATTTCTTTAAAATTGATTTCTATATTAAAAATTAGCAAATTTATAAAAACCTTCACCAAAAAGGCACAGAAAAAAATACTCTATCCATTCGTAAATATATGATTAGTTGACTTTTTTGTAGAATCGTAATAATGAAAAATAAGCTAGCTACTTATAAATTAATTTATTTAAATTTTTTTCTCGAAATTTGTAGTATTCACCTCACTTGTTACATTTATTAATATTTAACTTATTAAAACGAATAAATGTCAAAAAAACTTATTAAAATAAAATAATAAATTCACTTCAACCAACCACTCACAGTCTTTTTCTATATATACATTAAGGGTGGAAATAGGCTAGGCTTATGTAGGTTTAAACTAAATAGGCCTGGGCCTGATTACAAATGTAAAACTTAAGCCTGGGCCTGAGCCTATATGTAAGTTTATTTTTAGGTCTGAGTCTGAGCTTTCAAAAGGCCTGACTAGGCCTGAAAGCCTATTTAAAAGCCTACTTAAAATGTATACTCTTAAATAGGCTTAAAAGTTTATACTTATAATTCCATATATTACCCTTTAAACTTATTAAAACACATATGTATATCTCAAAAAGATTTTATGATTGTAAAACTAGATAAGTTGGTCATGTTATAATTAATTTATATAATTTATTTTATATTACATATCATAATAGAAATTACAAAATAGTTAAATAGGCCAGGCATATAGGCTTGTAGGCTAGGTCTTAAGAAAAAAGGCCTGGCCTGTTTACCTAACTAGGCCTAACAATAGGCCTGGTTCTGAGCCTGACCTATTTACTAAAAATGCTAGGCTAGACTTATTGTAGGCTATACCGTAGACCCCTGATAATGGTATGGCCTATTCCCACCCATAATATACATACACATATATACATATCATTTCCTCCAAAGTAGTTGAAACCCCCCCTGGGTGTGTGCGAATCATAAGCAGAAGAACCAGAGCTACACTGGATGATCATCAACAACCTCACACGATGAAATCTCAGTCCTCTCACGTTTCAAAACAAAAAAATTAGCTGTAAATTGTTATGCTCAACTTAAAAATGATTATAATAAAATTGTAAATTTTTATATAAGGGTTTGGAATGTGATGCCAGTTTATTTTGATCTTAAAAACCTTGTCAAAAGTTCATTGCAAAACCAAAGTTGTTAACTGTAAAGTGTTAAGTTCAACGTAGAAATCGTTATGGTAAAATTATAAGTTTATATATCAAAGTTGTAAAGCCATATCCCTTTCTCAGTATCTTCACTTAAAGACAAAAATGTATTTTTAATAACAGTTACAAATTTCAGATTTCTCATTAAGGTATGTAATTTCTAAAATTTGAGTGGCTGGAATGTCTTTTTTTATTATTATTATTTTAAGATAGTTTTTTGTTGTCTTTTTCCCTTTCTTGATCTGAGTGTATCAAAACCTTCAAATACTTGTAAACTGTACTATTAGCTTAAGATATTATAAAAAATCTTTGGAACTAGTCAAATACAAAAAAAAAAAAAAAAAAAAAAAAAAAGCAGACAACAATGCAGATAATCTAATTTTAACTTCGAAAAAAAAAAATCTAGTTTTAACCTTTTCTTTTTATGCACTGCTTTTGCTTGGTTGTGGCGGGAGGAATTTGGGTGTGGGAAACCTCACAGGCTCCGACATCCTCTTCCCATGTAAAATCGGAGCACGGGGTGTGCGTGTCAACTAATCATACGCAACCACAATATCTTACTTTTTTTACTTTTAATTTAGAAAAGTTCTTTTTTTTTTCATTTTGTAATTCTCTCACTTTGACATTAGAGATGTGACGTTAGTTTTTGCCTCTTGCCTTTTACCAACTTTATCACCATCACCAACTTACGGATATATCACTGATGAATATTTACCATCAACAACTATGTTTAAATCAAATAATTTTGCGGGTTGTTTCATCTCAGTCAAGACTCAGAGCATTGTGTTCAAGTCCGCTTTACACGCCTATGATGATTACTTAGAGGTGATGAGTGGTATGACTAACTATTCCCGTTATTGCCATACATAAAAAAAATATCAAATAATTTTGTCATGATGTGTAAATATATATATATTTATATTTGAGAGTGAAAAAATAAAACTGTGAATATATTTATATAACGTTTTTACATCTCTCCATCATTTTAATTATTTCTTCAAAATTTCTTTCTATAATGAAAATATATAATAAAAATTACAAAAGTAAAAAAAAAAAAACTTCACCAGAAAGGCACAAGAAAAAAAATAAATCCATAATGGAAGGGAAGGGGGAAGGAAGCCAAGCCAGGAATGAGGAGGCAGCAATCGTATTGTACTCATACTCACCTCATTTGTTACATTTATTAATATTTAACTTATTAAAATAAATAAATGTCAAAAAAATACTTATGAAAATAAAATAATAAATTCACTTAAACCAACCACTCGCAGTCTTCTCTATATATATACACATCATCTTCTCCACAGTATTGAATCCATTTTCTCTCTCTCTCTATTGTTCTGAACCATAACCAGAAGAAGCAGAGGGATACTGTATGATCATCAACAACAACCTCCACATGATGCAGTCTCAATCTTCTCACGTTTCTCCTTCTCCCAGCTTCAACAGCTACTCCTCTGAAACCCTAGCCGAAATCGCCGCTCGCGTCATCCACGAATTTCACTCCACCGACCACTCTCCCATCTCCGACGACCCTCTCTTCGATTCCTGGCCCCCCGACGCCGCCGCCGCCGCCGACAACAATAACCGCTCCGACCACCGCGACGGAGGCGGCGACGACGATTTCGAGTTCGCTTCCGTTTCCAGGGACCCACACTCCTCACCAGTCTCCGCCGACGATATTTTCTACAACGGTCAAATCCGCCCTATGTATCCTATCTTCGACCGATCTTTGCTCGACGGAATCTCCTCCGTTTCGCTGAATCATCAGAATTCCGACGAAACGCCGTCTTCAATTCGTCACCGGAGGCTGCCGCTGAGGAAATTGATGGTCGAGGAGAGAGAAATAGGGTCGTGCTCGTCTTCTACTACCTCTGAAGCAGAGGACATTGACCTAGACGGTGTTGCTCCGGGGAGCTATTGTGTTTGGGATCCGAAATCTTCTTCGTCGTCGTGGAAAAGGCCGTGTAAGAAAAGCAGTTCGACTGGATCTTCATCGAAGCGGTGGAAATTTCGAGATCTACTTCCGAGAAGCCATAGCGATGGGAAGGTACCACCGCTTGTGATCTTCACGACGAACAACAAGAAGAATAGTAAAGTAGCTCATGAGGCGTCTAAGGCTAGCTCCGGCGAGAATTATGGCGGCGTATCGCCGGAGAAGGTGTCGCAGACCGGGAAAGTTATAGCTCCGGCGAAAGAAGAGGAGGAGAGTAAGAGAAAAAAACAACCGTTGCCTTACAGGCAAGAATTCATTGGACTTTTTACCAATGTGAACGGACTCGGTAGGAATCTGCGTCCATTTTGAAATTTAATTAAGTATGGTAGTACAGATTGATTAAGTTAATCTCCCTTGCATGCTGATTATATTCTATATATTGCTTTTCAGTTTGTCTGGTGTTTTTTTTTTTTTTTGAAATTTTTTTTCTGGTTTATCTTCTTCGGGGGTAATTACTTATGACATCATTATCAGTTGACATTACTCTTTATTGTAATTAAAGTGGGATGGGAATGGATTATGAATGAGATTATTCTTTGAAACTTTTTTTTTTTTAATATAGAGTGGTGGGGTTAGCTCAGATTTGGTGTATTTGATTTTAGTGTAAAACGAGGGAGAAAGGGTCGTAAAGTGTGGCTCTCGCTTTGGCCAGAAAGATATTATGGCTTTCTTGAAAATTACAAAAAATGAAAGAAAATAGGAAGGCTGATGAATTGGTTGAGAATGATGTATGGGCTGGCGATTGCATGGTGAGGTAGACAAATTAAAGTAAATTTCGAAAAATTCAGAGAAATGCGCGTGGGGCTCACACGGCAAAAATGGACTTTGGTTTTTGTGTTATTAATATGCTAAAAGTTGAAGTTGAAGAAGATAGATATGGACAAGAATAATTCTATTCATTTGTGAAGCTGGAAAAGAAAAATGGT
This sequence comes from Mimosa bimucronata, assembly GCA_037074515.1. Classification (NCBI taxonomy): domain Eukaryota; kingdom Viridiplantae; phylum Streptophyta; class Magnoliopsida; order Fabales; family Fabaceae; genus Mimosa; species Mimosa bimucronata. The sequence goes on from CM073448.1 coordinate 7,968,832, forward strand.
GGCGGAGTTTATGGAGCTTAGTATTCCACTGTCCCTTAATTCCCTACAAATGGATCAACGCTAAGAATGTGTGTATTGTGTTGTGTAACTTTTGTTTTTTTACTTTGACTTTTTCGTTGAGATGATTCTTAAATGTTTTATATTTATTAAAGTAGGAGTACTCAATTCATTTTGAAAATTTGACAGAGTCAAGGATTCTCACAATTCTTATCCATGTGTATGTTTTTGGTATACAATTCGTATACGTATTAAGTATGTTCGGCCTTTGAGTTTTCGCAGTCTTTCTTTCATTAATAGTATTTTGAAGTTTTAAAACTAGTGAGTAACACGAAAAACATCGTCTTATATATTAATTGTATTTGTAACAGTTGTAAATAAGAGTTTCAATAAATAAATTAAGAATTATATTTGGGATTTAAATGCATGATTTGTGATTCATACTCTTGAATTAGCAACCGTCTAAATCAATAATTACAATTTATTTTCTAAAAAATAGAAATAACTGTTATTAAATTGATATTTTAAAACTAAACTCATTATTTTATCATCAAACTAATATTTACTCATGTGGATGATTGTGATTTTTCAAAAATGGAATTAGCCCCTTTTCTCACTTATTTTCTCTATTAAAATTTACAATTTTAATTATCTCTTTTTTAAGACTGAAGTCGTTGAAATATTTCTTTTTCTCCTCCATTATCCATTATAGAGGGTATTAAATCAAGTTATAAAGTATTAGTTGAAGGTGATATAAACTAGTATAAAGTGGGTGATGCCTTTAATAAATACACTTCTCAACCTAATTTAACCTTTTCTCAGGGAATAAGAAAAGAAACCAGCGAGTGTTTGTTTGTGTTTGGCCCATTTTTTTCTTTATGTTCTAGAAATAACGTTCCTACTTTACTTTGAAACCGTCATCGTTTTGCTGCTCTTTTATTAATTATATTATCATCTCCCCACCCAACCTTGCATCTTAATCCTGTGAGTTTTTCCTCTTTCTAGCTACCTTATCAATTTATTAAAGTGATCATCTTCTTCTTTTTGAGGCCGAAGTTTGATTTTTCAGTATCTCTTCAGGAAAAAGCAGTATAAATAAAATCATGAATGTTCACACCTTTTATTGTGTCCAAGATACAAAGAGAGAGAGACAAGTGGCAACTCTTTTTTAATCATGTTTAAACATATTTTAACCCTGCAATTGACAAATGAAAAACGCAATTATTCAAAAATATTTAACTTAATTTTTAAACACTTTTAAGTTATTATGATTTAAAATGGATCAAATGATTAATTATTTTTAAGCTCTAAGAAACACACCGATATATATATACACATCTATGTTAATGCAAAGTGTATAAACAAATCGTAGCTAAATAACTGAAAATTTATTTAGTTGTCCCATCTGTACAATTCCAATCCAATAGTAGGTCAATCCCAATTCTCCACCTCTACGACTGTCGTATGAATTTCCCTAGGGAATGTTCCTGTAGACTAGTAGTACGTAAATAACTACTCCCATCGGTCCTATTTATAAGAGTCAGAAAGTCAAAATTCGCTTCTTAAAAAGGTATGTGAAAGTAATTAAATGTGTCTGGAATATACACATTTTTTTAATATTACCCTTATTTATTATGATTATATTAAGAGAGAGAAATATATAAGCATTAATAAATATGAAAGAGAATTATGGACAAAATAGGAAAAAACGCATTAAATGATAAGAGAATGCAAGGTGAGCTTTTATATTTTGGATCAAATCAATTCAAATTTTGAACTCTTATAAATAGAACCGGAGGGAGTACTTATGTCCATACAAATGGTATACATAGGTGGGAGAATTTCAATATAGGACCGAGGTAGCAAATTAATTTCAAATTAGGACCAAAAGATTTTGAAATATCACTTGAGTCTTGTGAGGGCAAACTAAAATTAAATTGATAATAGAAAAGACAACACTGATCCCACATGTTAGAGAGAGAAAGTATTAGAGGAGATGGAGTGTCAGAAGAGAGAGAGGGTGAGAGTAATATTTTGTTTTTTATTTAGGCTCATTCATATGAGCTTTTACTTGTTCATATGAGTTTTTCCTTGTTCTTGTGAAAATGAGTGGGGTCTGTGTGTATGAGAAAGAAGAGCGTGTCATATAGAGAGAGAGTGTGAGAGGAGAGAGGGGGTGAGAGGAATATTTGGTTTTTTATTGAAACTTGTTCATATGAGATTTTCCTTGTTCACATGAGATTTTCCTTGTTCATATGAGATTTTCCTTGTTCTTGTGAAAATGAGTAGGGTTTGTGTGCAAGAGAAAGAGAGAGAGAAGATTTTTTATTGAGGCTTGTTCATATGAGATTTTCCTTGTTCGTGTAAAAATGAATGGGATCTGTGTGTGTGTGTGAGAGAGAGAGAGAGAGAGAGAGAGAGCAAAGAACGAATTAGAGAGTGTGTGTGTGAGAGAGAGGAGAGAGAGTGTCAGAGGAGAGAAGGGGTGAGAGGAATATTTTGTTTTTTATTGAGGCTTGTTCATATGAGCTTTTCCTTGTTCATATGAGATTTCCCTTGTTTATATGAGCTTTTCCTTATTCGTGTGAAAATAAGTGAGGTCTGTGTGTAAGAGAGAGATGAGCCTGTCAGAGAGAGTGTTAGAGGAGAGAAATGGTGAGAAAAATATTTGGTTTTTTATTGAGGCTTATTCTTATGATCTTTTCTTTGTTCATATAAGCTTTTTCTTGTTTGTGTGAAAATAAATAAGGTCTGTGTGTGTGAGAGAGAAGAGAGAGAGAGTCGAGAGGCCATGTGAGGGTGGGTCTTTTTTTATCTTGGGAAAATTTCATTCAAGGACCACTGTAGACAATTAATGTAAAAGAAAGACCAAAAAAATCTGAAATTTCACTGCAGGACCTAGGTCCTTAAATGAAAAAAAAATTGTTATGTGAAAAAACCTAAAAGCCCTTGTGAATTAATTTCAGATAGGGACCTATGCAAAAGTATTCTGACGCTACACGCTGACGCTGACACAACGTACTTCCTTGGCTGGCAACGTATTTCCTCTTGCAAATGGCGATTTCCTTGTGCATATGGCCATTTCCTTGTGCATATGGTCATTTCCTTGTGCGTGGCCAATTAATTACTCCTTGTGCATATGGCCATTTCCTTGTGCGTGGCCTGAACATAGCACGTTATAAGGCCAATTAATTACTCATTGTGCATATGGCCATTCCTTGTGCATATGGTCATTTCCAGGGCACGCACAAGGAAATGGCCATATGCACAAGGAGTAATTAATTGGCCTTATAACGTGCTATGTCCAGGCCACGCACAAGGAAATGACCATATGCACAAGGAAATGGCCATATGCACAAGGAGTAATTAATTGGCCTTATAACGTGCTATGTCCAGGCTACGCACAAGGAAATGGCCATATGCACAAGGAGTAATTAACTGGCTTTATAACATGCTATGTCCAGGCCACGCACAAGAAAAGACCCATATGCACAAGGAAATGACCATATATACAAGGAGTAATTAATTGGCCACGCACAAGGAAATGACCATATGCACAAGGAAATGGCCATATGCACAAGGAAATCGCCATATGCACGAGGAAGTACGTTGTAAGCCAAGGAAGTACATTGTGTCAGCGTCAGCGTCAGAAGACTTTTGCACAGGTCCCTATCTGAAATTAATTCACAAGGGCTTTTAGGTCTTTTCACACAACAATTTTTTTTTCATTTAAAGACCTAGGTCCTGCAGTGAAATTTCAGATTTTTTTGGTCCTCATCTGACATTAAATTCCTACAGTGGTCCTACAATGAAATTTTCCCTTTTATCTTTTTCCACATCAATTTAATTTCATTTAAGAACCCTGAATCTGTGGTCATACTTTTTAATTAATTAGCTAACGTGGTCCTATATTGAAATTCTCCCTACATAGGTTCCCAATATAATATAATTTGTAATTAATTCTAAACTCCAATCACTACTATGCAAAAGGCCTATCATGACACTTATTCGGGATAATCCCAGCACTTTCAAAACTCTGTGATAGCCAGTACCTCGATAAGTTTCGGCAAAATCGTAGCGTTTATTAAGTATCATGTTTGGTAGGCCTAACATGGCACGGCGCTTTTTTAAATAAGCGTTGCAATAAGTAAACATATAAAATTTACTTATCGCGACGCTTTCTAAGAAAAACGCAGCAATAGGTTTTTTTTAAAGAAATATTTCTAATTTTTAATACTATTACATGTCTGTATCGATTCAAAAATTCCATACATTTCCGATACATACACCACCAAAAAGCCATATATCCAGAGATCAAATACATTTAAACTAAGCATTCTAATTAATTAACTACTATATACTACAAGTTAACTACTATATAAAAGATGGGGAAAAGAGTCGAGTTTGGGCAAAATTTTAATGTCTATCCTGGCGCTTTATACAAATAAGTGCCGAGTTAGGCATATGCCTAACCCAGCACTTAATATGTGTCAGCGCCGGGATAGGAATTCAAAATTAAAAAAAAATAATTAATTAAGAAGTGCATATCAAGGCTAAGAGCCGCCTATGTGGCGCCGCGTTAAACTCTTTTCTATAATAGTAAATTATATATATAAAAGCTAGTTAGAGTTAATTTTTTACTTGAAATATAAGATATTTTTTATGTATCCCCAAATTAGTTTGTCTGACCTAAAAATTAATATAAACCTAACGGTGCACATAAGTTTTTATAGTATCATATACTCCCTCTGGTCCTAAATATAGGACCTATTTAACTAATCTGATTAAATTAAAGATATTAATTATGTTAGTTAATATGATGTATTTTTTTCTAAAACACCCTAATCATCTTCTCTTATTCACTCCACAATTTCTTATTTGATTATTGTTGGAGGGGCTCCAATAAGGATATTTATTAGGAAGAAGTTGATAAAAATTAAAATTGGGTCCTATATTTAGAACCAAGATCGACTTCCCAAATAGGTCATATATTTAGGACCGGAGGGAGTAACATATGTTATAATTAGTTAGTTTATTTAAGTTTTTAAATCTTCTAAAAATAATCTATTTTATCTTATATTAAAGACTTGGTGATAGTGATTAACTTGCTATACATTTTTCATTATTCTATAGGCAACAAATTCTTTGTACTGTTTAATTTCATTTCTTAAATATAATCTCATTAGTTAAAGTGATTTTCTGGTTACCAAACAAAAAACACATCAATTAATCAATTAGTAGAAGACGATTACCCATGTGGGCTCAATGGTAAAGAATCATGCCTTCTTTTTTTTGTCTGAAAGAATTATATGCCTTCTCACTACATGGGATATGGAGGGAGGGGTGTCGGCTGCCCCTCCCTCAGCTGCTCTCGGCTGCCCCTAAATTTAGGGGCAGCTCCCATATATTTTTTTTTGTTTTTTTATGTCATAATATTCTACATTAAAAGAGTGACATTTTGATATATTATGGACAAAAAATGGATATGTTTTCAATTTTTTATGATTTTTCAAAGATTAGACACTCTAAAATAAGGCTGTATTTTTTCCAATAAGAATACCTAATCTTTGAAAAATCATAAAAATTTGAAAACATATCCAATTTTTGCTCATAATATATCAAAATGTCACTATTTTGATGTAGAATATTATTACATAAAAAAACAAAAAAATATATATATGGGAGCTGCCCCTAAATTTAGGGGCAGCCGAGAGCAGCTGAGGGGAGGGGCAGCCGACACCCCTCCCTCATGGGATATGTGGTTCGATTTCCAATTGTGATTGAGAAGATATCATAGAATGGTTGTCTCTAGATTCACACTTAAGTAGTAAAAAGTGGTGTCATGTCCGATATTGTTATGACCCCTAAAGTTTATTTAACATAAAAAACTAAAAGATTATTTTCTTGCAAAATATACACACACATAGATTCTTTGAGACCTCAATGCACAGCACTTTTTGTGAAGTCTTGATGGGGTTGAAATAAGTATAAGGTTTACCAGACATGAACATTAACACAATGTTCTGCTCCCACTGGATGTTAGAGTCTTTGGATTGACTTGCTGGTCCTCCCCTCTCGTCTTTTCCTCTCTTAATATATAAATAAATAATAACGAGAAAAAAGGGAGTGGATAGAGCTTTCAAAGGGTGAGCGTCGGAATTTGGGAAATGCATAAAGCGAAAGAGACAGAGAGCACAGAGACATGGCTTTTACTTTTGGGATGAAGCAGCCACCACACCACATAACAAAAGCATTCATATTTCATATAGTACTATATTCTACTAGGCTTTGGACCATTGGAATGTTTTACACTTTTTAATGTTATTAATGTATTTGGGAGCGTCAAACAAATTAAGATTTCAGTGTGGGAAGTGGGAGCCACTCATATCAATCAACCTTTGATAACAATTTAGCTTCCTTTCTTTCAAACCACACAATTCCGCCGCACAACATGGCGGTAACTCCCATTCTAACATAACATCTCATCTCTTGTCCTTTTTGCCTTTAAAAGAGTTTGTGTAGTACTCCTACATAATTCATGTCATATATCTGTGTTAGCTAGGTTATATGTCGTTGTTCTTTTCCCTACATGTATTCTCCTATTAAAGATAATTATGTATACAGGTACTCTCTAACACTACATGTAAACATATTTTCAAATGAAGATTCCAAGTTGGGCAGACATCAACCTCAAAATCCAGTGTTAGTCAATGCAGTTACCTTATTTTCTGCAAACAACATCTTTCAGAGAACTAGCAAGTAATGCTAAATTAATTGGGGTGAGAAATACTGTGTATTTTTTTGAAAATTTTGCAAAGCTCTATTTCTAAGGAAAAATTTCAGAATGTGACGATGAGACTGTGGGAATCACAGTATATGGCACCACCGTAAAGAAAGGAAAAGGGTTGGAAGAATCAAAGCAGGAAGCAAAACATTGGAGGACTAGTCAACCACATCCTTAAAAATCTTGATGAATATGTCCTCCAACTACTCCCTCCAATCCTACAAAAATGGGAGATAGTTATCTAATTTGATTAGATTTATGATGTTAGTTAAATTAATTAATATAGTGTGCTTTTTTCTAAAACACTTTAACCATCTTCCTTTATTTTCTCCATCGCTTTCTTACTTAGTTATTGTTCGGTCATCAATAGGGATAATTTTGGGGAAAATTTCATTCAAGGACCATTGTAGACAATTAATGTAAAAGAAGGACCCAAAAAATCTGAAATTTCACTGCAGGACCTAGGTCCTTAAATGAAAAAAAACTGTTGTGTGAAAAGATCTAAAAGCCCTTGTGAATTAATTTCAGATAGGGACCTGTGCAAAAGTCTTCTGACGCTGACGCTGACACAACGTACTTCCTCGTGCATATGGCGATTTCCTTGTGCATATGGCCATTTCCTTGTGCATATGGTCATTTCCTTGTGCGTGACCTCGACATATGGCGATTTCCTTGTGCATATGGTCATTTCCTTGTGCATATGGTCATTTCCAGGCCACAGACAAGGAAATGATCATATGCACAAGGAAATCGCCATATGCACAAGGAAATCGTCATATGCACAAGGAGTAATTAATTTGCCTTATAACGTGCTATGTCTAGGCCACGCACAAGGAAATGGCCATATGCACAAGGAAATCGCCATATGCACGAGGAGTACTTAATTGGCCTTATAACGTGCTATGTTCAGGCCACGCACAAGGAAATGCCCATATGCACAAGGAAATCGCCATATACACAAGGAGTAATTAATTGGCCTTATAACGTGCTATGTTCAGGCCACGCACAAGGAAATGCCCATATGCACAAGGAAATCGCCATATACACAAGGAGCAATTAATTGGCCTTATAACGTGCTATGTCCAGGCCACGCACAAGGAAATGACCATATGCACAAGGAAATCGCCATATGTACAAGGAAGTACGTTGTCAGCCAAGGAAGTACGTTATGTCAGCGTGTCAGCGTCAGCGTCAGAAGACTTTTACACAAGTCCCTATCTGAAATTAATTCACAAGGGCTTTTAGGTCTTTTCACACAACAATTTTTTTTCATTTAAGGACCTAGGTCTTGCAGTGAAATTTCAGATTTTTTTTGTCCTCATCTGACATTAAATTGCTACAGTGGTCCTACAATGAAATTTTCCCATAATTTTGAGAAGAAGTTGAAAAAAATTATAAATATGTTTTATATTTAAGACCAGAACTCCTCAAATACTCCTCAAATAGGTCATAGGTCATATAGAGTATAATATATGACTCCCATAAGAAAAGTGAATATGATTATGATAAGATGGTGGCATGCCAAAATGGAACAAGCTAAGCTCTTTTCACACTCATCCTTTTAATTATATTCCAGGCCATACAAAAAATCTTAAGAGTGAAGATTAGGGAAGCTTGAAGGTTGAAATAAAACTCAAATTATTTTAACTATGATGCTCCATTAATTAGTGATAATGACGATTTCATATATAATGCCACGCCAACCTTTTTCACACTCTAAAAAAAAAAAGGAAAAGATGACGAATTACCAATTTCTTTAATGTCTTAATCCGCAGTCCAATTGTGAATGCAATGATTTCATTATGCCACGATGATAAAGTTTTTTACCAAAGGGAGAAGTATTAATAAAGCAATTAACGTCATAGGAGCGTATTATAGATGCCCATTGGCTACTGTGATTGATAATAACAGGACAATTATTTTCCAGTGTTTAAAATGGACAAATACTTTATTTAATTATAGTTTATTTCTTGGATTTAAGTTTTGGATTAGAAGGATTCTTATCCATCTGAACCCCACTATATATTATTAATTTATTGTATGTAAGCTAAAGCAAACAAGTAAACTAGTAAATATTCTCACATCCTTCCTTTTCATATTCATTTCAGTCAAATAAGGTTGACCTTCTGGAATAATCATATTCATACTCTTCTAGTTCTAGGTGTCCGGCCATTTGCATGAATCCAAGGCCAATTTTGTTGACCTGAACTTATATTCATTGAGATTCTTAAATAATATAATACAAACAGATTATTGCAAAATCATGAGATCTTGACAAGATTTAGAAAATTGCGAATTGCAATGCTGTTTATTATGTGGGCAAAAATGAAATGTTAGTGAAACAAGAAAATATATATAGGTGACTGGCCATGTTCATTAAAGGGCAAGTGGGCAACCCACTTTTATAGAAATGGCAGACAAAGTCAGATGTGTCTCTGTCGTCCTTCATTTTTCTTGCTTTCTCAATATCTCATATATATATATATAGGTATATGTATAACATATCAACTTAAGCTTACCCAGCTGCACAAAACTTCAAATTAATGGCTAACATTGATGATTTAACTTCTAAGTTTAATTCTCTACCAACTTACATCAGAAAAAAGAAAAGAATCTAACTAGTCTCATCCACCCATTTGGACGACTACTATAGATTAAAATCAGAATTTGTGAATCTGTGTTAACCTCTCACTCTGAATGAATTATATATGTACAACATATGTTTTCTTCTCTTTGGAAGTATGCGCAACTAGACACCTAAATATAGACACAGAAACAAATGGAATTGTACTTAAGGAGAGGAATCGCTGATCTGTCCAAATTTAACGTTAGTTCAAAGATGCGGCTGTCTTAATCAGACTCTGATATTTTGATCCCACCCAAAAAGCTGAGTTCCCTGCAGAAATGTACTGCACATGCCCTCCATATATATTTGGCTCTTAAAGCGTCTTAAATTATTGATTTCATCATTGTTAGGACGCTTTTCTAAGATGCTTATCAATAAAATTATGTAAAAAGAAAGAGTTCATATAATTGACGTCCCCGAGGAGTGCCATGGATAATCATCATGAGTTAAAAATGAAAGGTGGGGGAAAAGGCGATACTTAAATTTAGATTGCGAGGCAAAAAGAAGATTTTGACGGTTTTCAAGGATGGCCAAATGATCTTTAATATCGTGCGAGTCACATTAAGAAATATTACTTCTGGACCTTCATATATATAAGATCTAGTCTGTAACATCACAAACTAGATTATATAAAATACCACAGGCAGTATGAGTAGACCTTTATGACTTCATGAGCTTCTTGTGGGATCAAACACATTACAATAGGAATTCAGCAGGAAGCCATGAAATGCCATAGTTCTTAATAGCAGTTTCATGCTGGAAAATGAGTTATTCTGCTTGAATTTTGAAAGCTAGCAGCATATTGAATGGCAATGAAAACTTCTTTGAAGTTTGTTTCACTTTTTTTTTTTAACTTTAGACACGAGAAAATGATTAAACAAGTCTTAATCATCATTTTCTCCTTCTTCTATTTCTTTTTTCATTGTTAATATATTTAAACTTAAGACAACACAACCTCAACGAATACTCTTGTACTATTTAGCCAAGGGCCCATAAGGTGTATGCATAAATAATCACTCAGCATGTGGGTTTCTTATGTAACAAGCATCACACAACATAACATGGTGAAGAATTACACAGGCGCTGTGGTTCGATCATTCCATGGAGGAATGGAAATTTCAATATCTTCGTATTTATCTACAAACAAGTGGTGCGTCCATTACTTGTAGGCCCCGCCAAAAAAAAAATAGTTGGTGATAACCTGATATATTGTTTCAATTAAGGTTGGTCATAAAAAAGGATATTATTGATTCAAACAGATCATGATATGACAAGTTGGCAACAACCAGAAATTCAAAAGGCACACAAGAAATTTAGGTGCCATATATTTCCCTTCTAGTTCCCTTCTGGATCAGGAAAGAAAAATGCATCACATGTATATGAAGCATAAACACAGAGAATTGAAGTCATGGCTCATTCAAACATGTTCAACTTCATTTAGAGAATTAGATTTATTTTGTCTGGAAAGAAAAGGAATTTGTTTTATAGTTCCCAGCACAAGTGATTGAGATGCTTTAATTAGGTTTCACCAAAGTGCAACATCCGGCAAGCCTCGGATGAACTGCAGAGAAAAATTTTGACTTAAGCACTAATAATAGTAAGAAGTGGATCAAGAAGAACAATTGCTACAGTGAATCTAGATTATGCAAAAAAATAGTAAACAAGGGTGGTCCAATGCACAAGGCTCTTACCAGGAATAGAGATGTTGTTTCTAGCATTTGAATGTGGAACCTCCAGGTCACATGACAACTATTTTATTATTGGTCTAAGGCTTAACCTCTTTCCTAGTTCCTTGAACTAAACTTGTTGAACATTATTGGCAGATGTTGCACTTTACTAGTTTCTTACCTACAAAATGGCAGAATGCTCTGAATCAGCTGGAAGAATTTCTATGTTATGCTTGGAAAAATGTAAGGGCCTCCAACAATAAGAATAAGTGTCTCTTTGTTGGCCAAAGCTATGTCTCCGCTTGGTCCGATAGCAGCAACTGTTGGGCCCAACTTTCATGGCTTGTTTGCCAAAGATGATGGTTATGGCTCCGTTCAAGAAAACTGAGCTTATGCACATGGTAGCTATACCTGAAACCTTATAAGGCTAACCCAGTTAGCTATAGGTAACAACAAAGGCACACCATTAGAGGTACTTAATTATACCTCATCAAAGTAGTTAGACATGGACTAATAAATTGATAATCCGATGCACCAAGTGAGACTACTTGAAATGTTATAGTTTGGAAAATGAAGAATAATGAAGGAAGACAGCAAGGTGACTCTTATTGACTATTGAACAATGGTACAAAACTGCATTGAAGCATGGGAGCTTCTTGAAGCCTTGGGGGTCTCAACAACTGTGGCTGATGCAAGATTCTGCAAGCCTCTAGATAAAGATTTGCCAAGGAAAGTAGCTAGGGATCATGAAAAATTGAAATCCTTATTGCTATTTGGTTTTCATGTTTCCCATTTCCTTGGCTCAGTTGACTAGCTGGATGGAAATTTCAAGGTATACAAAACACCATTACAAGATATTTTTTTCACCATATTTGTATGATTGAAAAAAAAGTTGAGTTTGTAAATATATATGTATATATTTTAATAGATTGATTATGGATATTTTATTAAGAGTTGAGTTTATATGGCTGGTACGGTGAAGTGTCCTGACTATGAATTTGATGGATTAATCTGAAATGAGTTGATTGAGTTTAGGACATCAACAGTTATAAGAATTTCATGCTTTCTAGATACTTTCCTCAACAACTATTCATCCAAGGACTAACAAAATCTTGCATCAGCTACCATTGTTGATACCTTCTAATACTTTAAGAAGCTTCTATGCTTACATGCAATCCTGAACCATTGTTCCATGATCAATAAGACCCACCCTGCTTTATTCCTTCAATACTCTTCCTTCCCAACTTATAAATGTCAACTAGTCACACTTGGGGAATTTGAGTCATTAGTTCATTGGTCTAAATCTAAGTCCAACCACCCTAATGAGTTGGGATTAAGCAAGTACCTCTAATGGTATTTTTTTTTTTTTTTGTGAGAGAGTAGTACCTATGCCATTTGCTATTGGGTACCTGAAAACAACTAGATCAGTCATACATGATTGTAGTTGTGGCTACCATGTGCATGAACCCAATTTTCTTGGGAGGAACCATGATCACCATGTTAATGTTTGGCAACGAAGCCATGAAGTTATGTCGAACACTCCACAGTGAGGCTATTGTGAATCTCACATAAAAGGCCTTTGAAGGTTCACATCTTGTGCTTACCTGCAAAGTCAATCAGACAAAGTTACACATTTTAAATCATACAAGGGACTAATATTGACTAATGTGCAATTTGATGGTAGAAGTGAAGGGAATATTACAAGGTAAGAAGCTTTGTTTGGAGAAAAGTTGTTGTGTCCAGTGAATCCATCGAAGCTCCAAACCTCATTATATATTGCTAGAGAGCATTCAAGAATAAAGAGAGATCATCCTCTAATTGGGCTTGTTGATGACTAAAGACTTGAGAAAAAGGGATTTTATTGTTCAATGTACATGAGATGATGAATGGGCAAATAAGTGAAAGGAAATGGAAAGGGAAAGTGGGGACTTTTGGATCAGAGTGATGCTGTTTCAGGCATTGTTTGTAACTATGTTGAGTACAGTTTCAGCAGCTCAAAGAAAAAGCCAAATTGCTTGTTTGGGTTAGGACCAGAAATATTTGTTGTGTTCAATGGGGAAGATGAAATCCAGACATCACAAGTGCCAAACTGTGCTTTAAGTTATATGGTCCATGCACTGTGATCTTCAACCCCCACTACAAAAAATTTCGCTTTTGGCGGTAACAAAAATCGCCACCGAAAGCATAAAAGTCGCCGCTGAAGGTCTTTGGCTACGACTTTTTTGTCGCCGCCTATGTGATCGTCGTCAAAAGTGTTGCCGCCAAAAATTTGTTGCCGTTGAAAGTGGCAAAAAAAATTAAATAATTAAAGCCACATCGGCACCCTATAGCCCACATGGCTCATGACGTGGAGACCCCACCCACTTGCCACATCGTGTCACATCATCTACCCTCCTACCACTTGTCATGTGTCACGTTGCGCCACATCATCACTCTATGCCACATCACGCCACTTCATTACCTTTAATTTCACCTTTAAATGTGCCTTCCAAGGTTCAAACCCATAACCACTTTGCTCTTATATGAAGCTTCTGCCAATTGAGCTATGTAATACAAAATTAAATACACATACTAATATTATATGCATATACTTAATATATCAATTTAAATACATATAATATTATAATATAAATATATTATCATATTACCTACGCTTAATATTTATTTATATATACTATATATATATTTATTTATTCATTTAATATATAAAGATAATATACAATATAAATGTTTCTTTATTAATATAATATTCATAATATTCTTTTTTGATAAATTAAAATGTTGGTATAGTTGATATAATTTTATTAATTTAAAAATTATTATTCTTTATTCATGTATAAGCTTATTTAATATATCATTGATTTCAAATTAAAGTATTCACTATAAATTTAAAAACCAATAAAAATGAAAATATATTACCTTATTTTATTTTTCAATATAAAATAATTTATTTAACATTTTAAAATTTTAAATATTTTATATAAAAATAAAAAATGCAATATTTATTAGTGTTATTCAAAAAATAAACTACAGTCGCCGCTGAAAGCGGACCTTTCAGCGGCAACATATAATGTCGCTGCCAAAAGGGGGACTTTTTGGCAGCGACTTTATATGTCGCCACTGAAAGGTCTCCCTTTGGCGGTGACTTTATATGTCACCGCTGAAATGTCCACTTTAAGCGGCGACTATATAGAGTCGCCATGAAAGGTCCCACTTTCTGCGGTGACACAAAAGTCACCGCAAAAGCTATGCCTTTTGGCGGCGACTGTTTTACGTCACCACGGAAAGGTCCACTTTCAGCGGCCACGCGGCAAAAAAAGTTGCTACCAAAAGGGACTTTTGACGGCGACTTTTTTTGTAGCTCTTTTGTACACCAACCAATATTTGAAACTTATCTGCAAGACTGCAAATATAAATATTGAACCAATATCATTTTGTTTAAATGCATTGCAACTTTGATTTTAAATGCACAGGTACATGCACCACCATGCATATCAGGTATCCATTGGAAACATTTTAACACCTTAGAATATAAATTTACAAGGGATGTACATATATAATCATGTACCACTCCGTTGCTTATTATAAGTCCAACTACTGTGAATTTTTTGTTCCTAAATATAAGTCCACTTTGGGGTCAATTAATGCTACAATGACTATTTTACCCTTGTATTGGAAATAGAGAAGATGAGAGAGAAGGCTTATAGTGCATAAATATTACATTAATACATATTCTTAAATAAGGGTAAAGTTGGAAAAATAGGTCATATTCAATGCTATAACTTCCACTCCTTGATATGTGAGAAGTAGTTAGGGTGGACTTATAATAAGAAACGGAGTGCTATCTGTTTCATAAATCAACAAACACGTATATCCTCTTATGATGGAGGCAACCAACTCTTTCAGTAGATAAGGGTGTGTGTGGACAAAACCGGACTATTTGTGTCATCAACTCCAGGTCTGGTCTGATCTAATTCTTATAATGAAATTGGACTAGCCCATGCTTAACTGATTGGTCCGGTTGAATTGGGTTTTGAATCAAATGATCAGACCACTTATTCTAGTTTGGTCCCACCCACGTGAATTAGTTTTAATATTCTGTTATTTGAATGTTGCTTTATTGTCGTTAAATGTTGTTAGAGATTCTTATGGATTTATGTTTTGATGTTTTGTGATGAGTTTTATATGATTATGGATATTTTTATTGTCTTTACTGTGTTTATTTGATTGGAATCTTGCCTCCCATAAAGAAAAAGAAAACAAATTGAGGTTTTTGAGTTCCTTGACCAATCCAGGCAATCCAGTGGCTGGACCATATTGGATTGGACTAGGTTGGATAGGATAACTAAATTTATTCACATTTCTATAAGTAAGGATTCAAATATATGTTTGTCACGTTGCGAGAAATCAGCTCTTTTTATTAAATCCAACCTAATTGGTTAAAAGACTTTCAATTTAAAACAAATATATTAGAATTAAAAGATATAATGATATTAACAATTTTAGTTGCTTTTGAACATTTTTAATAATAATAATAATAATAATAATAAAAGTCTTAAATTATTTTATGCATATTGTGAAATATGGGATAGCACTCAAATGCAAAAGTGTTTGTTGTTTCGAAAAGTCGGTGCCGCATCACATAGGTCTTAATTATTGCCAATGTAATTTATCGGTGTAAGAGGGAAAATAATCTTTATTTGGAAATCAATATCGCTTTTCAATCCTGTTAGAATATCAAACATTGATTTGAATCGATTTTAATATCAATTAATTTTGAAGATTATACGCGTCACTCACGATGAGTTTGATCTATGATATTTCATTAATAACAAAAAGTTAATTAGGAAAATAAGCAAATTAATTAATATTCTACATTATTTTGGGTTTAATTACAATATTGACAATAAATGAGATGAATATAAAATAATAGAATACAGTGCACACATAATTAATTATGATAATCACAATGAATTAGAATGAAGTCAACTGTAATCAAATAGGAAATTGTCCCAAAATAAATAAATAAAATAAACGGTAAATAAGACACGTATAGTTAAATACAACATAAAATCTATTGAAAAAAGATAAAGCAGACAGATCTCTGTAGCTTCACTGCCATCGGCACGTTTCAGAATCTGGTGGTTCATTTTCTTCTTCTGGCAAATATGGCTGCCATTGGTATGCCACTTTCAACCTCTATTGTTCTCTTGTTTCTTTGTCACATGAACATTTTAGTTAAGACTACGCATGCGCATGGTTCCGAACCAATATATGTGTGAAGATGCATGAAGCCAAAATTTGAACTTCATAAAAATGTATGTAGCTACTCCATTTTATTGATTTCAAGTGACACATATTTGAAAGCAGGTTAGTTTGAAAAAGAAGCAACCTATACACACACTATATTGATGAAAGTTTATTTTGGTACTCAAGTGAAATAGAAACCCTACTCCAAAAGCTGCTTGTTGAAGCGGAGAATCGATCCGCTTAAATACCATTCTACTTCGGATGAGATCAACTTGATATCATATATTACTAAGTCTCTACACTATAATCCCACCCGCATGTGGGTAGTCTCTTGTGTTATGATGTTTGTAGGGTGTAATTATAACATTGATGTGTGTGTATGTGCGCGCGCGCGTGTGTGACTAATTTGATTTAATTTGTGTGATATATATATGTAGGAGATTGGGTGTGTGAAATGGTGGCGTCTGCGAGTGATGCTGCTGAGAAAGCATTGTTGGAGATTAGCAGACTTGAGGAGCACAATGATGAACAGGTTAACTAATTTGCATTCCAACTTGGAGGTTTTCTCGCCATCTCTCTAAACATAAAATGCAAAAAAACATTCTAAACACTAACAAACAAACAAACAAACAAACAAAAATTCCACCGTTACTATTGTGATTTGATTAAATTCCCTCTAAAATCTTAGCATAGATATACTGTTTAATGTTTATTCATGGTGATCTTATCAGTTGATTTGTGAAGTAATAAGCGGAGCTTATGGTTCTATACAACTTACAGATGAACCTACATGCATAGTTCATGGGACTTCAAATTTTGTGCATGGGTAAATCTACCTATCTATTGTAATTTACACATTTGCATGTCCATACCCCATATATGTGTGTATATTCCTTTCATTCCTAAATATAAAATCAAATTAACTTTTTTAGATAAACTAAGGATATAAAAAAATCACTTTAATGAATTTATATTTATCTTTCTTTTTTCTCAAAACTAATTTACCTTATTTATTAACTAATGTATAATTTAATTATATGTAATATATGTTAAAATATAGCAGTCCATTTTGATTCCTTAATATCCAAAAAAAAAAATCAACTTGATGGATATTTAGGGGGAGGAGGTATATATATGTATGTATGTGATAAATAATGTATATGTTCCTGCTGCTATATGCAGGTTCCTTTTCGGTTGTGTCTCCGTTGGTCTTACTTCCAAAGAGGTTTGCTTTCCTATAGTTAGTGGCAATTATTTATTACCATTCATTTGTTTTTTTTTCCCCTTATCACTATGATAAAATTATAAATTATCCATCACCATTTATTTAATATATTTAACAAGGTTAAATATTTTAATAAGTAATCTTTTGATGTGATGTTTGAAATGGCCGCATGTTAGCATTTCATTGGCATATGTGGGAAAGGTGGTTTCTTGATGGAGAACCCTAGAAAAGGTGTGCCATCTTATCTCTATCTTTTGACTTTTAGTGTTAATTAATTAAAATTAATTAATCAGGATTAATGAACAGCCCGTGCAAACTTTACATTATGTGTCGTGAACTTATGCAGGTTCATCATCACAAGAGGAGCTATCAGTCTTTCTTCAAGAAACTGAGGTATAACTTACTTTATGTTCTTTTTCCTCTCATATATTGAAAACTACCAAAAACTCGCTTTAGTTCAAACAATGCTTTCTACTAAAACACTCTTAAACTTTCTTGTGAAGAATAGTGAAACGTAATTAGTTGCCAGTGATCACTGATATAACTGACTAAATATGATTAGGTGACATCTCTTGGAGGGTGGATTTCCGTTGATTTTGACTTTTGTGGGATCCCACGTGGAAGCCTCGACATATGTGTTCATCTTGGCTTTGGTGGTTGTTGGTATAATTCTTAAAAACATCCAATTTTATGACATTGTCAGTTATTCACAAAAGGAGCCAACAACCTTTTAATGGGGGTGTTTTTCAGGGAGGTGGCCGATGCTGTTATTGTTAAAGAAGCTGAAGAAGTTATGTTTGATTCGGAAGTAGCTTTACTTTGTTGTCCTTTTGTTTATTATATGTGAAAAGTTGTATTAGATTCCAAAATCTGATTGTTAATTTTGCTTGTAATTTCACTGATCAAAGCTATGTGCCAAACAGATAATTTATTAAAGAAATCAGTTTCCTTAGCGTTACTTGTTGGGTCCTAAACATGAACTGAAATGGAACAAACCTCTCCTGTGACTGAGAGAATGAGACAAATGTGGAATCACCAAGCTGTCCAAACTAATGTTAGTTAAAAGATGCTGTTCATATTATGATATCTGATCCGATCAAAAGATGATTTCCCTGGCCGCTGTCTATTAATTTAGTACATGTGTCGCATATGTCAGACTTTATCAGATTCAAACACAGCCGAATCAATCATCTTCAATATTCTACAATCATGAACGTGTTTAAGTTATATTGTTTTAAATGATTTTGCACTGTTGTACAAGAGGTAAATTTTATCTTGAAGGCAAAATATAATTTTTTTTTTATGCTGATGTTTCCCAAACACCCCCATTTTGATTCCAACATTAAACATGTGGAATTAAGAAATGGGATTGATAAGACCTTTGAGTTAGAGTCTTTTGTTTTCATTAGCTTCTTTTTTTTCTTTATCCATGTGGCATGTTATCATTGTGAGATATAGCCGTCCATGCAACAAAACCTTTTTATTATTAAACTGGGGAATGAGCTGAGATGCTTCTTTTTTTTTTAGGGGGGAGGGGGGGGGGGCATTCCTGGCAAAAAGCTTGACATATGCAAAAATTCCACAAATGATATGCCAACTAATGATAATGAAGAAGCAAGGGAGAAGTTGGGAGGAAGCCATTAAATCTCCCTGAATAATTGCAGCTCACTATCATGCTGGAATGGGAGTCATTCTCGAAGAGCTTTGTAAACGAGCAGCATATTCTCGGGCCCACAAATCGTAGTAAATGATCTCCTCCAATGAAGGAGAGGTAACTAACTCCTTCTGATGCTCCTCGCATGTTAGTTCCACAACTTTGAAAATATCCAGATAGCTAATTCTGAAAACAACCAAAACAAAAACTTATTATTAGTGCCATTTGTGAATAATCTCATCCAAGGATTGGAAACGTAAATTTCTTTTGACATCATTTCGCTTTCAAGGTTGAACTTTTGGAACTTCAAAGACTTGTTAATAGTTACTTTTACTCCCTTCAGACACAGTGCATGCTGATAATTATTCATTATTTTCACTATCATCACACAAAGATGAGAAAGCGCCAAAGGTTCACATTTTCCATCATCATTTCTTTCTACCCCATCATATAGTAAGAATTTCAGAGAAGTTTGACTAGTCCACAGAAATATCACAATGAAATTCTCAGTGATATAAGGATACTTACTTTTCATCAATAAACATCTCTACAGCTTTCTCATTTGCTGCACTGAGAACTCCAGTCATGGTGCCTCCAGCTCGTCCAGCAGCATAGGCAAGATTCATAGATGGATACTTCACATTATCAGGAGCTTTAAATGTTAAAGAACCAAGCCTGTATTATCACAAAGGGGAATGAGATTATCTGCCCATTCTAAATAATTTTGAAAGCTTCATATAAATGTTTTCCCGAACTTCAATGATGTTGATTAAACTAAAAAGACTCATTTTTTTAATAAACTCAAGAAAAGTTAAATTAAAATTTGCAAATAGCAGGGAAAATGATCGTACTTGCACAGATCAAGACGAGGCCATGTTACTTCAGAGCAATAAACTCTTTCTGGCCAAGACATTGTATAGAGAATTGGCAAGCGCATATCAGGCCACCCCAACTGTGCCAGAATTGATGAATCCTGAAGACAAAAACAATGTAGTATGAGAAAAAGATTTTTTCTCACCATTCCCAACAGTATTAACGATATTTTAATCCTTTCTTGCGTTTCTTTTTCCATGCTAATGTATTTAAAATTAATACAATAAAACCACAACCAATATTCTTTTACTATTTCACCCCAGGGCACAGAAGTTGTATATACATTTAGCATGTGAGTTTCTCGTGTGACAAGCAGTAAGCAACATAACATGGTGAGAAATTAAACCTGAGTTTCGATCATTGAGTGTATGATAGATTGTGGATGAATGACTATCTCAATGTTGTCATAGTCAGCTCCAAACAAATAATGTGCTTCAATTACTTCTAGGCCCTGCCAAAAAAATATAGGAAGAATATTTCTTATATCTACAAAATTCAGGGCAAGTAATTAAATCCAAAGAATGCAGTCTTCCAGCCCAAATATTGACACCCAAAACAGTCATACCTTGTTGAATAGGGTAGCAGAATCCACGGTAATCTTTTTCCCCATGTTCCAGTTGGGGTGTTTTAATGCATCGGCGACCTTTACATCTTTCAGTTTTTCAACTGGCAAATCCCTGTCAATCAACGATGGCATGAATAACACAGCATTGCGATCATGGCTCATTCAAACATGAACAGTCATGCATTTAAGAGAATTAAGTGTAGTTTGTACTTTGTACAGAAAAAATGAAAATCTGTTTTCTGATCCCTAATACAAGTAGTAACAATACTTCATATAGGCTTCACCAGAAAACTCTTTAAACCCCAAATTCTCACCTGAAAGCACCTCCAGATGCTGTTAAAATGATTCTCCTAAGTGCACCATCTGGCAAGCCCTGGATACACTATAGGGAAAAATATTTTTGAATTCAGTACTCATGGCTGTAAGAAATTCAGCAAGAAGAGCAATTGCTCAAGTACAATAAAACGCACAATAAATGACACGAGAGCATACAGTGTCAATTGAACTTGTTGAACATATTGACAGATATTGTAATATCCTAGTTTTATACCTGAAAAATGGCAGAATGTTCTGAATCAGCAGGAAAAATTTTAATGTTATGCTTCTGAGCGAGGGGAAGAACAAAAGGACCTCCAGCAATCAGCGTCTCTTTGTTGGCCAAAGCTATGTCTTTCCCTGCTTCTATGGCAGCAACAGTTGGCTAAGAACATAATAAGAGGAGACTCAGTTGTTTGTATAATAATGTTTACGTCTTTCTCTCCACTACTCAAACTGGCTGTCCATAACCAAATTTTGCTGTTTTTAGTGGACTCGTGCTAATCAAAATAGTGATAGAGGTACATAAGACCTCATATCTTTATATCCAAATTGGGAATCACCAATTGCATATAGCATAGCAAATAGATTTGGTGATCAAGAATGGGTAAAATCGAGCAAAATAAAAGAAGGAAAGAAAGAAAGGATACCTTCAGTCCTGCACAACCCACTATTCCCGTGACAACAGACACTGCATCAGGGTGACGAGCAACCTGAAAAACATCCAGTTATAGCTTGGGAAAGCAAAATTGGCTCTATAAGCCAAACTCATAAAGCCAAACTTGAGAAGTCTACCTCAATGATTCCTTCTTCTCCGGGGATAATCTCAGGTTTCTCTTCAACATCAGCCAAAGCCTCTTTGAGTTCATTAATAAGGGACTCATTTCTAACAGCAACAAGCTGAGGCTTGAAAGTCCTCACCTGTCGGATGAAAAGTTTTGAAAAAGTCAAACTCTTTTGTCTTTGCATAAGAAATAAGAGATGATGAGCCTGAACTTTTTGCCCACATAAAATAAAATAAAATGAATTGCAAGACAATTTGCTGCATGAATTATGCAGTAAAAAGTTAAAAACAGCTATAATGGTTATAAATTTGATTTATATCAAGAAATTTGTAATTATGATAGATCATAGATGGAGAAATAAAACACCAGAAAGTTTCATCACATGACTAAATCATTGGAGCCTACCTGATCTGCAAGAAGGGTGACATTTGAGCCAGCTGCAAGTGCCACAACTTTAAATTTATCAGGATTCTCAGCCACTATATCCAGAGTCTACAAAACACAAGGACAAAAAGGTAAAAAGTGAATTCTTCAGTTTGATGCATTATGCTCAAACATGTGGCAATCATCTTTAACTGAATCTACAAAGATATTCAGATTTAAAGGTAGATTTCAGTGATACCTGAGTTCCAATAGAACCAGTGGAGCCCACGATAGAGATGGGTTTTGGCCCCTCCCATGTCTTGCGACCTGCCTCTGGAACCGCTCGTCCTGGCCAAGCAGGAGGTGGTGTGTTCACAGAGCAATGAATTCCACTTCCAACTTTGCTACCACAACCTTTTCTCTTAAAAGCAAAACTACCTGAGAATAATAAAAAAAAAACGTCAGCTTGAGAAGAAAAGAAATGAGAAATGGTTTGCTCATAACCCATGACATCAATTCGTGAAAGTTCAAATGAACATGGAGAAGATGAACATAGGCAATAAACCTCAGTAACAAGAAAAAATCAAAAATGGAAAACCATAATTTTCGGAAAAGTCAACCAAGGGAACATAATTCAATACAAGTAAAAGGTGGAGACGGGAAATTCAAAGCTTTCAACTTTTAATTATTTTGCAGCATAATATGTGGTTTGAGTAACCGGAGGAAGATGAAAAGCAGGAGGCAATGAAGTAAGAACCTGGAAGATTTGCATGTCGGCTAGTAGACTTGAAGGAATCGGAGAAGAAAACAGACCTAACTTCAGCTGGAGAGGACAAATTGAGGGCCATGGGAAAAACAAAAATTTGAACCCCAGCAGCTGAGATTGAAGAACAGGGAAAAGGAATCAAGAGAAAGAGAAATGAGAATGTCTTGTGTGTGGTGGTAGAGAGATGCCTAGCTTATGTGGATCTTGGGAGCATTATATATTATTATTTATTAACCCATTCATCTTAATTATAAGATTAAATTGACAAACTAAAGATATAAAATTACGGTCTTAATTATGAGATTAGGTTGAAAAATTAAGAATGTAAAATAAATCATTTTAAATTATTTATATTTATCTTTTTTTCTTAAAACTTATTTATTTTACATATAAACTAATCTATAATCTAATTACATGTAGAATATATTATAATTTAGTAGTCTAATTTACTTTTTAAACCTTCAAAACATATCAATTTAATCTTATAATTAAAAGAAAGAGAGATCATTGTAAAGGGCTTTTTTTTTCATGTGGCTAATTTTTCCTCAGAGAGCTGTAATAAAAGGACGAACTCATCAAAGAGACAGAGAGGAGTGGCATTGGGAGGAATCAGCACCCACCATTGAATTATTAGTGGTACTATTGGTATTTTGTTTATGGGTGACCCGTGACCTGAAGTGTATATCAACTAAATATATTAATTATATATATATACATTTATATATCAACTAAATTAAATCAATCAAATATATTAATTATATTGAGTAAGTTACTATTTCTAGTTGACCAAAAGTATCAACAAGCATTTATTACCATTTTAGTCAAAGATACATCCAATAAATAATGAATGTTTTAATTAAAAATAAACAAGTTCAATGTATGTGGAAAAACCAAGAAAAATACAATAAATATTATATAAATATGTATCATAATAATATGATATATATATTTATTCTTAGAGCGTCAAATTAAATATGTAAAGGGGGTGTTTTGTAATAACTAAAGGGCGTATGAACTAAACGCGGTAAAACCTGCCAATCTAGTTCATTGTGACAGCCTCTCTAATTCTCTAGAAAAAGTTAAGGGTGTGATGCAATATATGTATATATATAACAGCAGCAGTAAAATATATAAGGAGTATACCTTAATATTTCAAAACGAATTAAGTAATTTCTAGAGGTATAAAAAAATATAAAAAAAGGTAAAATAACAAATATAATATAGAACAACAAATAATGTAAAAATAAAGGAAATTAAAGGAAGATCATGTTGAGGGTGGGTTACTGGAATAGATCCAACAATGGATTAATCGGATTGGTCTGCCAGTGTTGAATGGTGTATGTGGTAGGGAGCAGAATGGAGCTGCGTATTTATAATTAGCTGAGGAGGCCTTGGGAATCAAATAATTTACGAAGCTTATGCGAACAAATCTGTGCTAATAACGTGTTATAAAAATAGAAAAATATAAGAAAATAACCAAAAGTCATATGAATAAATATGCATCAATTTGTTATGATGTAGGAAAAAAAGATTAAGGCATTTGGTTCATTAATATGATTGTAGTAGCAAATAAAATGCCAGAGGCATTCGGTTCATTAATATAATACACACCCACACACACATGCAGGTTATATAAGTGCATATGAAATAATACACATTATATATTTACACACACATATTTATGTTATTTTATTCTTTTTATTTTGTCATTTTAATTTCATTTTATTATCCTATAATAAATTAGTACTCCTATTAAATTAGAAGATGAAAATACTAAATGCATTATATATGTCATCTTACAATTATAGCAGTGGATACTGCTAATAATAAAATTTATTGTCTTAGGTATTTTAAATTTTTTTAAAAGATATACAAATAGTCTTTTGGCAAAAAAAAAAAAAACTAATAGTCCAGGTGATTACAATGAGTTCTAAATAGAGAAATTTAATTATCTATAATTCCAATAACAATTGTGGCGTACACTGTCTCTTCGGTCCACAAAGATAAAATGTAGGACTGGTGCCAACAGTTCATCATCAAAGAAAAACAAGTGGGGGTGCAAGAAATGACAATAAATTTATATTTCTTACTTATTTTTCTATTTTTGTATAATTATACTTCTCATTTGTTTTTAGGATTTCTCATCGTTCGCATAAAAAATTGATTTAATTCTCCCATAATATTTTATACTAAGTTCAAGTGAAACTTTTAATTGTTCTGGCCACATAAATGGGATCTATGTAAGATTCATCTTATATTCATTCTTCGTTTTAAAATAAAAAAGGGTTAATAGTCAATTATATCTTAGAATTTTTCCTTTTGGATCAATTTTGCCTCAAAAGTATTTTTTAGTCTAATTTGCCCATGAAATATTAAAATGGAGCACATTTACCTTTAACTGTTAAAATATTAACTATCAACGTTAACTTTTTAGCAGTCAACGTAAGTATTTTAACGGAACAGGGTAATACAAATGCATTTTGAAACTTTCAGGGTGATTTTGAATCCCAAAAAAACTTCCGATAGAAAATCGGTCAGGAACTAAAAACTTTGGGAGTAAAATAGACCTTTAACCTAATAAAAAAAAAAGATAATCTAAGTTGAAAGAAAACTAGATACACATTCACGACGCACAACAAGCCAGTTAGTAAATTATTTAGATTTTTTACCTGAAAATTATTAAGATTGAGAAGCATGAATGGTGATATAATATGAATATCAACATGAAAAAGGAACATAATGAAAAAGGAAGAGAAAAATAATAGTAAAATTATGATTAAGTTAACTTTTTTTTAATTAAGGAAGTTGAATAAAGTATTTTAAATTAACCATATTTATTACGTATTTTTTTAATCAAAACCAATTTATTTAGTTTATAAGTATATATATAATCTAATTATATGTGACATATGTTATAATTAAGTTATTTATTTAGTTTATTTAAATTCACAATAAAATCAATTAAATCTATTGGGAAAGATAGAGGCAGGTATAACATTTAACAATAATGGAGCGTTGTATAAAAAAAAAACAATAATGGAGCGTTGTATCAAAAAAATACAATAATGGAGCGAGTAACACGTGCTGCAAGGGCTTGTTCAAAATTAAAAATGCATTTGCATTTGGCAGTGGCAGCCACGGAAAACATGTTAGTATAATTTTTTTCCTTTCATTTATTGATGCCCCAAAAATCATAATGGCTGCATGTAACAACCAAACGTACAAGCCCACTTTGAAAACTCAACATGTTTTCCATGGAAAACATGTTAGTTCATCATTTACCTCATTTAGGGTCGGATCATCGTCCTCTTCTACTTAAGTCTTCTCCAGAAGCCTATCAGAGACATGTTAAGGCCCCGTTTAGATGTCAAGCAAATTGGCTCCTTGAAGAGGATTTCACTGATGTGGTGAAGGGGAGCTACTGTCAGGGTACTTGGACTCAAAGGGTCCAACAATTTACTTAGAGGTGGGAATTCGGACGGGCCGGCCCGCCACGGGCCGGGCTTAAACAGGCCAAGCCCGTTTAAACCCGTAAACAAAAAAACCCCCTATTTGTGAAGCCCGGTCCTTGAGTCGTCGGGCCTCGGGCCGGCCCGCGGGCTTCGACTTTTTTAAATATTTTTTTTCTTAATTTTTAATATGTATTGCTAACGAAAATAATGGACCTATAATAAAAAATATAAATATATATGATCCAAATTATATTTAAATACAAACTTATCAAGCATTAGTGCATTGCTATATATCAACTCAACAACTCATAAATTATGTACTAAGTCTAGAACTAGAAGTCACACCACAATTACATAGAATATTCTTAGTAATAAGGAATTAAAGTATAAAAGTGGGACATATGGGACTTGAATCTAACATAATAAGTATTTAAATTATTATCCTCTATATGCATATATACAAAAATAGCATACCCATTTAACTCTTTGAGCAAATAAAAATAAAAAAAATGTAAAAAAAAGGGAGGGGCAATCAACGGGCCGGCCCGTTTAAGCCCGGTCCCCTTTTTTTGGTCTAAAATCAAAGCCCGGCCCTCCTCGGGCTAGGGCCTAAAAGGGCCGGCCCGACGGGCTCGGTCCGAATTCCCGGCTCTAAATTTACTGCTTTGGCTAGTAATTGGAATAAGGAAAGAATGGGTAACATTTCATCTAAGAAAAGGAATCTTCTGAAAAGACTTGAGGGAGTGGACCAGTCTAAACGACGTAGAGATTCTCAGGAGCTAGTGGAGGCCAAAAAAGCTCTATGGAAGGAATATAATACTGTGATGGCTCAAGAGGAACTCCTCTGGTGACAAAAATTAAGGTGTGATTAGCTTAATTATGGGGACTAGAATAGCAAATTCTTCCACACTGCTTCGATCATTCACTGGCGTCAAAATCAGATTAAGGGGCTTAAGAAGGATGGTGGGGAATGGATCTTCAATCAGGTGGAGCTAAAATCCATGGCTCTAGCATATTACAGCAATCTTTTCAAAAGTGAAGTGCAACATCATAACTTGGTCATCACTTCTGCGTCTTTTCCTATGGTTGATGGTTTGGATAGGGTGATCCTAGACCCGAGGGTTGATGAAACAGAGATTCGTTCAGCTTCGACCTGGGCCCATTCAAAGCCCCGGGTCCGAATGGTATCCATGCATTCTTCTATCGGGAATATTGGAACATGCTAGCCACCCCAATTATTAGTTTGGTTAAGGAATTATTTCTAGAGCCCAGCAGCATCAAAGAGATTAGCAATACCAACCTAGTCCTCATTCCTAAACTAGATACCCCGAAAAGTATGAAGGACTTCAGACCCATATCCCTATGTAATGTTAGCTACAAGATCATTACCAAGATAATTAGTCGCATACTGCACCATGTCATGGATAAAGTTATAGGGAGACACCAATGCAGCTTCATTGCAGGAAGGCAGAGCAGTAACAATGTTATCATCACCTAGGAGGTCATTCACTCAATGAGAAAGAAAAAGGGAACTTCGGGATGGATCGTTGTGAAAGTTGACTTGGAAAAAGCCTACGATAGACTGAAGTGGGCCTTCATTCATGACACCCTAAGGTTGGTGGGGTTGGATACTAAGATGTGTGAGATTATTATGGCTTGTATACTTCCCCACGTTTTCAAGTCCTATGGAATGGGGAAGCAACAAAGTATTTCCAAGCATCTAAGGGCATTCGACAAGGAGACCCAATCTCCCCCTATATCTTCACCTTATGCATGGAGAGACTCCGTCATATTATCCAAGATGAGATTGACAATGAGGCATGGGCACCTATTAGACTTGGCACTAGAGGTCCCCCTTTGTCCCATCTGTTCTTTGCTGATGACTTGATCCTCTTTGGGGAAGTTTTTACTACACAATTTGACATAATGATGAGCTGCATCAAGAGATTCTGTGATTCCTCGAGTCAGAAAATGAACAAAGCAAAGACAAAGATGTGCTTTTCAAAGAATGTTTACTTTTCAAGAGCATTGAAGGTGAGTCGAAGAATTGGGGTAGGCTTGACTGGGGATCTTGGTAAATATTTGGGAATCCCTCTTTTACATGAGAAAGCCTCATATGTCCACTTTCCCCCCTCATAGATAAAGCAAGAAGGAGACTGTTAGGTTGGAAAAGACAACTTCTAAACCTGGCAGGTCGTACCACCCTTATCAAGTTTGTTATGTCTGTGATTCCATTCTACCACATGCAGACTATGCTTTTACCAAAAAGGCTAATTAGAGAGCTAGAGCAATCTGGCAGGGGCTTCTTATGGGGGGAGTCAGAAAATCAGAGAAAAGTCCATTTAGTATCCTAGGACCAGGTGTTGAAAGAGAAGAAGGGAGGCCTGGGCATAAAAAATCTCAGACTTCAGAATGAGGCCTACATAATGAAATTGTGTTGGAAGCTCATTGACGATAGTAACGTCCTTTGGGTTCGGTATTGAGACATAAATATGGGATTGGGAATGGTATGATCTCTGACCTGAAAAAGAAAGCTTGCTCATCCCTAACGTGGAGGAGCATATGTACTGTCTGGGATAAATTCAAGCAGGGTGTAAAGAGGAAAATTGGTAATGGGGTTACAACATCCTTCTGGTTTGAGAACTAGTTTGAAGTTGGTACTCCTCTCGTTAATATGATCCAGGGATACGAGGGGCTCATCAATAGGAAGGACCGGGTTGTGGATTATGTGGATTCAAGGGGAGAATGGGATGTTGGTAAACTTTTGGGGTGGTCCCCTCCCCATGTGGTTGATCGCATTACTAGGCAGTTCCCACCAAGAGAAAAGAGAGGAGGGGACAAACACTTGTGGTTCCCATCCACTGATGGCCTGATGGGTGTTTTTCAATTAACTCTGCTTATCGTTTCTTGACTGCATGTACCACGGAGCAGGTGGATAGTGTATGGCAACTGTTATGGAAGTGGAAAGCCCCAGAAAAAATGAAATCTTGATGTGGCTATTCACCCATGGTAGAGTTCATACAGGTCAATTGAGGATGCAATGGGGGATCTCGGATTTAGCTAAATACCCTTTCAACCGTCCTCAGGAGGAGGATGCCATGCACATGATCAGGGATTGCCCCCATGCTGCCAACAGATAGAAGTCGGTGGTATCTCCTTAAAATTGGCATGCTTTCTCAACCTTATAAGGAGCTGAGTGGGTGAGATGGAATCTACAACAAGACACCGGCAAACCGTTCACTAAAAAGATTAAATGGCCTCAACTGTTTGGTTATATTTGCTAGGATATTTGGATTGATAGATGCAAGAAGCTATTTGAGGGGACAAATGAGGAGCCACGAAATAATGCCCATGATAGCCTCTGATCAAGGCCTTATGGAGAGATGCACCTTATTCTCAGATAAACGAGAGTCATAAAGTCCACCACGAACAATTAGGGAGAATGAGACTATCTTGGAAGTGGATGGATACGTCCTGGAAGACGGCATAAGCGAGTGTGGAAGAGTTATTAGCAATGCGAGCAGAAGATGGATATGTGGTTTCAGCTGCAAGTTGACATCGGTTCCACCCATGATTGTTGAGTTACTTTCAATGTTATATGGCCTCAATTTGTGTTGGAGCAAAGGTCTTAAAAATATTGTCTTATTTTCTGATTGTATAGGTGTTATTGATGTAGTCTTAAGGGGAGTGGATATAAACCACCCCTTCAAAGAAGTTGTAGACGACATTAGACTACTTTTGCATAGGGATTGAAGTGTATCTCTCATTCATTCATGTAGAGAGAACCTCATAACTGCTAACCACTTAGCGAAACAAGCGCACGGTATAGATAGAAACTGGTGTGTCTTTGATCAACCACCATCTCCTACACAAGATATGGGAGTTGATGATGATGATGTTGCCTAGCATTGGTCTATTGCTTATAAACAATACTCAATGACAAGCCATTTGATATCACCCAGGTCCCCTGGGACTTCAATGTGATTTGATGATTGTTTGAGACCTGGTTGTAATTAAATTACTTATAAAGGACCTAGTTGTGATTTTCCCTTTTTTTAGTATAAACCTGGATATCATTTATAAGCAATAGTTAACTTACACCACTGCTAGGAAACATCATCATCATCAACTCCCATCTCTTGTGTAGGAGATGGTGGTTGATCAAAGACACACTAGTTGCTATCTATACCGTGCGCTAGTTTCGCTAAGTGGTTAGCAGTTATGAGGTTCTCTCTACATGAATGAATGAGGGATTGGTTGTGATTTCCCAAAAAAAAAACTCAACATGTCTCTTTATTCACTCTATACTCCATGTATTTTTCAGTTTTTAGTTTTTAATATAAAACTCATAATTTATTTAGAAAAAAGAAAGACCCGGTTATTTGCATATACTCCTCTAATCCTATTTATATGGTAGAAAGAGAACAGAGAAGACTTCATTTGATCCTATTTATAGGGCACGCTATTAAATTTTTCATGTAAATATACAATTTTACCCTTTATTTATTATGTGTTGACTTTATTTTTATGTGGTGTAGTGGATATTAAATATGGGTAAATTTGGAAAATTGT
The DNA here is from genome assembly GCA_037074515.1 of Mimosa bimucronata. Lineage (NCBI taxonomy): Eukaryota > Viridiplantae > Streptophyta > Magnoliopsida > Fabales > Fabaceae > Mimosa > Mimosa bimucronata. The sequence goes on from CM073448.1 coordinate 7,999,726, forward strand.
CATATTCTATGGTATAATTAATGATATTTAATGTATTCCTTAGTCTATGTGAAACATGCTAGAAATGCCCTATAAATAGGACCAGAGAAGTATTATATGTTTAATTATATGTTAGAAATTAATTTTAAAAATGATAAATATAAATAATTTAAAATAATTTATTTAGATTTATTGATCTTCATAAATAAGTCAGTTCCTTAATCTTATAATAAGTACCAAGCATAATATGTCTTACCTATTATTATATGTCATGTCCATGGCCAACACTAGTAAAGAGGCACACTTTTATTAACGCTTGTTTGAAATTACAATTTATATGCACTATAAATCACATTGAAAAGCGGCTTTTAAAGATTCTAATAACTGCTATTCCAAATAATTCTTGAGATATTATATTACTTCCTCCATTTCCTAAAAAAAGATCTAATTGACTTTTTTTCGACAAATTGAGGAAGCAAAATGAGCAATATAATTATAATGTGTATTGTGTATAATTAGATTATATGTTTGTTTATATGTCAAATAAATTAGTTTAGAGAAAAAAATCATGAAAATCAATTTATAAGTAACTTATTTAGTTTTATTAATATTCTAAAAAAAAAAAAGAAATTAGATCCTATATTTAGGAACGGAACGGAGGAAGTAGTATATTATTATTACATGATGACTAGAGGAAGCAATATCCACAACATCCACAGCTGAGACCACTTAGTTGTATACTCACGTAAACTTGTTAGTTATTACCACATGATCGTATCCCCAAGTCTCTCATCCATTTTTCCATAATAGAAAATAAAATTAAACATTTATGAAAAGTTTATTGATGTCGACTATAGATATGAAAAAAATTTCTTCATCTGATAAATGGAACAAAAGAGGGGTATTTTTTTTTTTTTATAAATGAGTTTTATTTTTAATCCGAGAAAGAATTTGTTGAATAGTCGTACTAACTTCAAACAAATAAAACATTAGGTTGGTAAGAATGAGAATATTGCACCATCCATTCCATTGTACCACAGATCCTAATGAGATGCCTTCCATTCGGAGTTTTTCATTTACATATCACTTTTCCTTTTCGTCCTTAATTTTTATGTCAACTTTCTCAATTACATTAGCCTTAAGATAAATTTTCCAGTAGATCTGAGTAGGTTTGCCAAATTTCATTCTATCTTGTCCTAATTATAAGATCACTTTGACTTTTTTGGAAAAATTAAGGATGCAAAATTAATCACTTTAAAATGCCTATAATTATCTTTTTTCTTCAAAAATAATTTATCTTATTTATAAACTATTATATAATACAATTACATGTAAGATACGTTAAAATTAATTGGTATATTTGCCTTCCTTAATCTCCACAAAAAAAGTCAAATTAATCTTATATTTAGGATCGGAAAGAGTACTAAGAAGCCCCAAGAGATTTAAAAAATAAAAGTCAAAACTTTCGTATTTATAAGCTGAGTTATCTCATTTATAAATTAAATTTAATTGAAGCTGTAAGCATTAAATCTCTTTAAGTTTATTAAATGAAATTTGAAGGATATGTCTGTATTTAATTTTGTTATTTGGGACTTATAAGTATTTTACTTCTTATAATCAAGCTTGTAAAAATATTGGTTTGCTAATGGATTTTATTAGATTATCGATTCAGTATTTCAGTTTAAAACTTAACAACAACAAAAAATGCAGCATTTTCTTTTCGTTACGAGAAAGATGTATCATTTTATTGGTGTTTGACTTGAACTATTAGTACTTTTTAATTGACCCAGTCAATCTCTTTTTTAATCAAATAAACTCATGGAAGGTAAAATTTGATGAAAATTATATTTTATCTTTAGGATTTGATTAATAATAGAACACGATGACGTCGTGTGATCCATGTAGCCGACCTCACCTAGTGTGATAAGGCTTGATTGTTGTTGTTATATTTTACCTTTAAAAGATTAAAATTTTTGCATAAATTCCTATAGAAAATTTTGGAAGAGTATTCTCTCCTCATCTTTTTTTTCTACTCATCCCTCATTATCACATCACCATCATTAGATTGACTAATGAATAGTTAAGATTGGGTAATTTTGAATACTATCGTTTTATTATTTTATTAGATCATTCTACTGTAAACTATCCAGATTAAATTTTAGTAGCAGTGATGTGATGACGAGGGATTTGAAGAAAAATTAATGATGAGAGAAATCTGACAAAATTTTATATTGATAGTGTCTAACCGGACCAAACTTCTATTATATGATTTATATTTTAGTACTTTGTTTCTATTAAATATATCGAGATCGATGAATTCAGTGTCAATTGTTAATTTTTTTTGTCATTAGTAAACTCATAACATATTTTACTTATTTTTTTATTGCTGGTGTCTACTGAGTACTTCCTTCGTTTTAATTATAAGTTCAAGTTGATTTTTTTAGAGAAATTAAGAATGCAAAATAGATCACTTTAAATTGTTTATATTTATCATTTTTTATCAAAACTAACTTATTTTACCTATAAACTAACCTATAATCTAATTACATATAACATATATTATAATTTAATGGTCTAATTTGTTTCCTTATCCTAAAAAAAGTTAATTTGATCTTATAATCAGGATTGATTACAGTATAATAGTGAAGCCTTGATAAGACGAAGTTTGTGACTGCGTTCAGCTCGCGCTGGTCAAGGCAATAAATCACTAATTTATATCAACTTTCAACTTTGGCTGCAATTCCAATACGTAGAAAATATTATATTTCCGGCAACTCTGAATATCTTATACACAGATCCGGCAAATTCTTCAAACACAGAAGAATTCCAAAATAAATAATGAGTTATTTTGCTTAATGTTCAAAGATCAGGATGATTTGATTTTCTTCATCCCTTAAAAAAAATTAGGCAGTCAACATACTAGCATTGAATGCATTTAGTCAAAGTAGCATTGGTATTAATTTCAACACAAATTATTAAACAATGGAACATGTTTCTAATAACTTGTTTTGGTGGGCTGGGTATGTTCAAGAAAAGGCTCTATCAGAAAAGAAGATAAGTATAGGGACCAAAGAGAATTTCATATATTTTGAGTTTGACTTAGTAAGTGATGTGATGTGTGATTACTTATAGTATGAATTGGCAAACATTATTAGCTGAGTAAAACCAACTTTGGTATGATTTTATATAATGATGTATTTGAAGGGAACCGATGATTTATGAGATAATTGTACTCAAGTTTCAAGTAAGAGATATAATATCAGAGAGGTTTAAAAAATTGTCAAATGACACGTGTTTGATATTAAATCTTTTATTTGAGGAGGGCAATTGTCCCATGATTTATTTGTGCCTTAAATGATCTTATGATCCGAAGTGATGACGCACAGGTTCTTTCGCATATGTGCTTAGTTTTATATGCAACCCTCCTCCTATTAACAAGTGATTTTACATGCGCACATATAAAAAATAAAGCTGCTCTATCAAGTATATTAATCAAGGGCAAATGTACAAATTTATCAATAGACAATTACTCAAAAAACGTCTGGCATAAAAAAGTATTTTTTTGATGCTTAAATACCAAATTTTTTTTAAAATGGTGCGAATTTAACAAAACCGTTATATATAAGCAAACGGCCTATACTTTTTAGGAAAAAATTAGGTGGGACCCACAAGAAAAAAGTAACAGAAGTTTGGTTATAGACAATGGTTTTGTTAAATTCGCACCATTTTTAAAACTTTTTTGGTATTTAAGCACCACAAAACACTTTTTTGTGTCAGATGCTTTTCGGGTAATTGTCCATTGGTAAATTTGCACATTTATCCTATTATTAAAATCACTTTAAAACATAAAATTTATAGAAAACTACATTATTTAAAAGGTATGAATAGTTTTGTTTAATTCTTAATAGATTCTATAAAATTTTATTAATTCTTTCAATCTTTTCTTTCTTTTTTTTTCCTCAACATATCCCAACATGATCTAAAAGCTGGAAATATTGTTTCAATCTTATAATAATTAGGGTAAATGTGTTGATTTAGTACTAAACTATTATGAAAATTGATGCCAGCATAAAAAACAATTTCAAGTAGCAGATGTGGTACTCATCAATGCCAAACGTCCGTTAGAAATTGCTGACGTGACATTTTTTTTTTTGCCTTGTGATGTGGCATTTTTTATTTTTTATTTTTACTTTATTTTTTATTTTTTTGTAACAACAGGCAGATAGGACCTTTGGCTCCCAAACCTGGATTCCTCCCGATATCCGGCACCTTTTTCTGAGTACCTAACTTTCTCAACTGGACCAGGTAACCCGAGTTTATTTTTTGTAACAACAAGCAGATAGGGTCTTTGGCCCCCAAACCCCGATTCCTCTCGGTATCCAGTGCCTTTTTCAGAGTCCCTAGCCTTCTCAACTGGACCAGATAGCGTATATAACCCCGCTCTGGATTAGTCGGTTGCCCCGGGTTACCTGGTCCAAAAATAAATAAAAAAAAAACCCGGGTTACATGGTCCAGTTGAGAAGGCTAGGGACTCAGAAAAAAATGCCGAATACTGGGAAGAGTCTGGGTTTGGGGGCTTTTGGCCCCATCTGCCTGTTGTTACAAAAAAAAAAAAAAAAAAATAATAATAATAATAAATGCCACATCATAAAGCCAAAAAAATGCCACGTCAGCAATTTCTAACAGCCATTTGGCAAAATTAACGGCATCACTAATCAAACTACAATTTTCATTGATAAGTACCACATCTACTACTCGAAATTGTTATTTATGCTAACAGCAATTTTCATAATAATTGAGTACTAAATCAACACATTTACACCTTTACCCTAATAATTAATAACAGAGCTATTATTTATCTCCTGTATTGTTAAGAAAAAGATACGTAACTAGTTTTTTTTATATTAAAAAAAGGCATGACATAATTCTTGTAGGAAAACTAAAACTATAATATATCTATTATTATAGCGCTTATGAGTCCAAGGTTACAAAATACATATGGCCATAGAATGAGAATGCTCCAAGCCTATGTTGAAGTTAAACTCCCAATACTCCTCCCAACTCTAGGTATTGTGGATTTGGCTGGCATAAAATAGAATAAAAGGACCCAACAATATAGGTTTTGGGAAGTTTCAGGTATGCACAGTCTTACCCTCACAAACAAAGAGACTAGTTCCAAGATTTAAACTCATAACCTCTTAGTCACGTGATAGCAACATTTACCGTTGTTTCCAGGCTTACTCTCTAACTGCCATAAAATATAATATTACAATATGACTCATTGCTCTTCATGTCTGGCTTCCTCATCATGCATCTCATTCTCACCATTTTTGACACTGCCACTCTCTGTTGCACCTTCAGGTTCAGCTATTTGGGGGTTCCTCAGCACGTCATCAGATGCCTCTGATGCGTTTGAAGAACGAGCCACTGACTGGTCATCTGACCCCTGTTCCTTTGGGACTGATGGCTTTGGGCGTCTAATGGCTTCGGCAGCTTCTGCCATTGCTATGGGAGGAGGCTGAGGAGGAACCCAAGAACGCCGGACTGGCTGCTCACTTGATTGAGCACCGCCAGATTCTGCATTATGCTCATTTTCATTCTCAATCTCTTGGATTCTGACATTTTTCCTCTGCCACCAAGGCGATGGCGCATCACCATTAGATTTAACGGTGTCTCGAACCATAGAAACTGGGTCCTTACCATTTGATCGAACGGCCTTAGCCATAGAAATCAACTCATCATCATTTACAAGGGTCCTATGCTCTTCAGTATAGCTGCTTTGCACCTGACCAAGCTCCCAAGGCTAACCAGGAACAAACTAATCAGTCTCACATGGGCCTTAAACCATGGACAAAGGTATGCTAATAAACATGCATGTTTCTTAAATTATCACAAGAATGAACATGAGTGCTTAAGCTTATCATCTGTTAATTTGAAGTAACGTCCATACAGCTCAAAAGTCAAAACCATTACATGCTTTAAATCAAATTCATGAAAGTCTGAGTTTAGACAGAGTATCCTAACATGTGCTACTGTGCTAGGCTATAAAAAATTTATTGTTTCAATTGCTAGACAGTGTATGCTTATTAAATGTCACTCCAAACATATCACTCTGAATCATGTAACTCCAGAAATTGCTTTCTATTAAATTATTTTAGGATTGGAAAAGCTGTAGGCTCAGGCACGCAAGTATAAGATTTATTCATCCAATACATAAAGCATCAAGAATTTACTCTGCTATTGTAAGGCCTTTCTTCTCTTCGGACCGTGGCCATCATCTGCAAAACATGATAGCATAACTCATTGGCCAATAACAAAATAATAATATAAATCAATAAAAATATTTTAAGGTATTGTGGGAAAGAGTTACTGCTGCCAATGGATCTGAAAAAGTCACAGTTGCATGAAAAGTATATAGAATGTTAACATTAGAGACAAAATAACAGGAAAGTAAAAGGGTAAGAAAGAGTTGATTTCTTCTCTGGAAGCTAGCTATATTTAAAGCAAGTGCTGAATAATGGGAATTCACGAGAATCTTCATATAAAATGTGACAAAAGGAGAGAAGTCATGGATAACACCAGTGACAGTATAACGATAAATATTTATTTTCAAAACTAACGCAAGTATCAAGAGTGAACAACTATCCAATAACTAAAGGAGGGACCAAAAACCAAATGACAGTGGCTTACATCCGGATATGATTTTGGAGGAGGAGCAGTAGCTGGTTCCAAAGAAGCAGGTAGTGATGAAGATCTCACTGCCCATGGTATTCAATTATATGCATGATTCCAAAAATTCCATAAAATAAGTTATTTAATATTTAACCTCTGTATAACAACCTGAACGCAGGTCATACTCTCCATTGCCATTCACATGAATTTGCTGTATGCATAAAAAAAGGAGTATATCAAATTTGCCAGAAGACAAATCAAATAAGTTTAAGAGTTGTGACTGAAATTAATGGAGAAGAATTCTCCTTCATGGGTGTGCGCGTATCTAACCTTTGAGCTCCCCTGAGTGACTCGATATTCTTGCTCTGAAAGAGATGCTATACTTGAGGCTATCGTTTGTCCCATGGTTTAACATAAGAGGAGGATAACCCAAAAAACTTAGAATTAGGTAACGAAAAAACATCTTCTGCATAAGTGAGCTACAATTTCTGACATGAAAAGCTACAAATTTTCCTTTTCGCGAAGTCTCAAAACATGAAATGAAAATGGAATGCAAGGAGGTAAGGAGATTGAGATTCCAGGCCCAGCTGATCAAGCTACTAATCCAGATAGAATAGTTAAAATGCAGATATTGAGAAAACATCTGGGTCGCCGTGCCTAGGCCAAGACAATACTATGCTACAATTACATGAATTCATAGCGAATACAAAAGGACTATTGGCAAGTCATCAATCAAATGTTCTATATAAAAAATAAATATTGGATCAAGCAGCTTATTATAGCCTGAGATTAAAAACAATTTCGAAGTACCTTCCAGTTTTTTTATTGCATCGGTCATTAGCTTCATTTGCTGTACTTGCTCATCCAAATGGCTCACATATGCCTCAAAGTATCTCCTCTCTACAAAATAAAAAATCAGACGCAGCAGCAATTAAAATACTACCAACAAAAAAGGATGTCAAGCATAAGTCATGACGGCAATAAAATATAAAAAATTCTATGCTGTAAAACCGAGTTTATACAATACCAACCTTCACTTTTTGAAGCCAGCATTTCACGGCTTACTTTTGCCATTTCTGTAGCTGCAGCTGCAGCTTCTTTTGCAGCCTGTGCAGTTTCTTCAACGAACGCTGGTTTTAAGTCAGTTCTATTCAACTGGTCATCTTCATCATCAACAATAACCTTGCGTATCCAAGATTTCAACCGAGGAAGAATGGACTTCTAAAACATGAAGTAAGCTTTCAGATTGTCAAGTAAGACTCAAACCAACATATATCAAAGCTTAGGAATGTAGCAAGTCACTAAATTTATAAGGTACATCAACGATATAGAAGCAGTAACATTCTGAACATGGCACTGAATACCTCACACAAAGAGGTTTATAGAATATACCTTAATCAGTACTGCTGTACCAGCACCTGAAGCAGCCAGCAATCCAACAGCAATAAAGGCATGGGACCAGTGAAATCTGTAACGAGATAAGGTTCCTGCCGAAGGAGGGGCACCTGCAGGCTGCAAAGTCTGTGGCTGGGCTTGTTGAACATTTGGCGATGGCCTTGGTTGGCCATCTGTGAGTATCACAACATACAGGCAAATGATGCACGAATCAACTCAGCTCTAAATCAACATATTAAAAAATAATAATAATGGTGATTTTACAAGCATCCTAAAAACAAACAAAATAAGATCCAACTGTAACTTCAACACTACACTCCTCACCTTGATTTACACCAGCTGTCTGCACACTTGGGGAAGAATCCTAGAATTACAGTGAAATTAAGAATTGCAATAGTAGAACAACCACGACAGTAAGAATTAGTTGGATAGGTAGTACAAAAACAAATGAAATTAATGAGGCTTAATAATTAGTAAACTGGTCAAATAACTAGCTCACCGGCACACGACGAAAAGCTTCATCTATCTCCTCCTTTGAAAGGCCCTTCTGTTCTAGAAAAGATCGCCTGTACATGACGGGGGAACCTTTAACTTTTGGGTGAGACAAAAATTTCACGGCATTTTGCACTTGTTCCTCCCGCATTGGTTGTGAGTTCACAAACACCGATGTTGCTGAACTTTGTTTAACAGGCTCAGTGGCATTTTGCTGATCCACATTTGTTGGTTGTGCGATTTCAGCACCTAAACCTCAAAAAGGAAAACCAATAATTCAACAGGACACGATAAAAGAAATTGAGAAGTGAACTGAATTATGAATTATATACACAAACCACTTTTGAAAATCAAAGCGTCAGCTTGATTATGATTTTTTAACATGCTGTTCGGTTAGATTTTGTTCCCTTCTAATAGAAGACCTTGGCATAAAACATAGAAGTCAGACATAAAATTTTGGTTCAGAGTCCTCTAACTTTCATATGAAGCAGGGACAAATCTCAAGCGAATATAGAATATAGCCTACTTCTACGTATCATTCCCCAACACATGCATCCCTTTCTTTTCAAACAGAGAGAAAATAGCACTCCACACTTCAACACAATCAAAAGGACAATCTTTCCATGTTAATTAATACAAGTCAGTGGTCGGTGTCCTTCCTGAATAAATCCAGACTAATGCCCCAAGCTAAACCTTTTTCTTTCTCCAAGACCAGCAGAACAATAGTTTTCTAAAGCTAACATTAAGAAAATTCAATGAATTCCACCTTATCTCATAAATGAATTTGAATTTGAACGTTCCGGACAATACAAACTTGAATTTAGCAGGGCTCATGGATTCTCCTATAACAAGTTAAGATTACCAGAAACTCAAAAAAAAAAAAAAAAGCCCATATTGAAACTAGGATGGATGATAAAAAAAGAGTGTAAGAAGTAAAAAAAAAAAAAAGCTGGAATTAGCTAAATGCGTTCCATTTCAGTAATTCACACCTGAGTTTTGACGTTTATCATCAGTAGAATCGGGAGGACCATCGGACTGGTTGCTCATGTTCACTTCACAATTCTAAACTCGGGAACGACAGAAATTGAACTGGAAAAGGCAGAGAGAAAGGGAAATAGAGACGTCAACAATCGCCGGAGCTAACGGAGAAGTCAAAGGAAGCGAGTTTACCGATCAGCCCAAAAAAAAAAAAAAGTGAATAGCGGCAGAGGAAAAGAAAAAAGATGGGATTTTGATGATCGTGAAGAAGCGTATGCACTATGGAAGACGCCAAAACGATGCGGATAAGTCCGTACACAAGCGCCGCTTATATGTAATCAATGTTCAAGAAACCGGACCGGCCATCAAACCGGGTGAGACACTGGTTCAATGGTCAATGGTCGGACTGGGTTCAAATGGGTTATATTAAAATAATAAAATTTTATTGATATTAACATTAATAATCACTGATATCAAAATGTAAATGTAGATAGGTATGCATGATTCATCAAATATGAGCATTTTAATGTTTCTATAAAGGCAAAAAGAGAAAATATTAGTTGATTACATGTGAAAATAAATATTATTCTACAATTCACAGACTAAAATACAAATATTAAGAGCAACAATAATTAAATATTAAGTATATGTAAGTAAAATATCATTTAAAGTATTATAGTTTCCTAATTTCTAAAATTGAGTGAAGTGAAAATTAGTAATTAGGTGAATTATAATAAAATAAAATTATTTTTTTTTAAAAAAAAAGGCCAAGTTTTGACCGGGTTGACCCGGTCCTTCACCGGGTCAAATGCACATCCGATTCTACAGCTCAACCGGACCGGACCATTGGCCGGTTCACGGTTGAACATGTCCGGTCCGATTTTTTGACCTTGTATGTGATGTATGTTATGTATCATCACTATCTCTTGCTGCATTTGCATCTCAACCTCTCAAATCATTTCTGCTTTTTTTTTTTTTTTGTGTTGGGTTAAAGTTAAATATCATGTTAAACGTCTAGATATGTCACTTAAATTTTTTGGGGTTTTAAGTTTGAGTTTTAGAGAGTGACATTTATGTTAGGAGGGGAATACACAAACCTCAAAATTTAAGTAGTTGGTTGTTCGGATACCTAATAATAGGATCTAGAAAAGGTGCTAATTACCAATTAATATATATATAAAAAAAACATGTTAAACTTTTTAAGTTCTAGCTAACATACACGTCTAACATGATATTTAATTTTAAAAAAAGCAGTAAAGATCATTAATATTATCATTTTCTCTTTTTATAAAGAAAAAAACTAACATGCACTTACATGTCCAATGTAGTTGAATACATGGTTTAATCTTGATTCAGCATAGTGAGAACTTATGTGTGATTGAGATGTCAAAGTCAATATTTTTTAGGTGTTAATTTTATGAAAACGATTTGTCATTACCAATTAGTAAATTAAACCATTTAAATTCAATTATGTGGTGAAACAAAAACATTGATGCGGCGGCAGGTAGTGAGGGAACCGGTTTCTATTCATAAAAAAAAAAAAATCTCCGCATGTAAATCCAAAAGGCCAATAAAGGGATCTTACACAACGAGTCATTAGCTTGCACTGGAATGAACAATCCTCACAACTTAATCACACATGATCCTATGCTCTAGCTCTATACTCCTTGGTGAAAACATGTGATGCAAACAAATCTGAAATCATCATGCTCAAGTCTTCTTGAAGTCAAACAAAAAACCAGTCATTTTTAATATACGCAGGAGAATCCGTCCACAATATATACACAACACCCACATATATATATACACAACACCCACATGCCTACCTATAATACTCCAACTGTCTCCTGTACGTATATCTCCTCCTCTCTCACTGTCACCCTCTGTACAGAACTATCCACACATTATCACACCTTAGTAGAAAGTAACATGAAGCAATAAAGTTCAACCGGTGAAAAATTGAATGCGAGGAATCATTAGTTATAGCCTGTAACTTAGTGGCATGATAACTCCCTAGTAAGTGAGAGGTCACAAGTTTGATCCTGTTTATGACCTTATATCATTAGTGTATGCCCCTTTAATTCCAAAAACAAAAGGAATTACTAACCAAAGCCGATCAAGAAGGATCAATGACTGTAAATTTTCATCAACTTCAAGGAGGGAAACAATAAAACGGGAGACATTATTATGTCATCGAAGGAGTGCTTTCCATCACATATTATACTCTCTTCAAAGTAATGAAATACTCCCTTCATGCTACTTGAGTTTTGTTTATGGCCCCCCTTGTGCTTCTCAACGTTATGTTTTGTGGGATTGGTTACTTTCCACTACCCCTTTAATAGATTTGCCTTGGTTGATCGTGGGTGACTTTAACCAACTATATTCTGTTAAGGACAAGAGAAATGCAAAAGGGAGTTCCACGGCTAGAACAAATTTTTTTACCTGTATGGATCGATGTAATCTACAAATTTTACCCCAAAAAGGGGCTAAATTTATATGGACAAACAATAGAAAGGGACGCCACCTTACTTTGAAAAAACTGGATATGGCCTTTGGAAATCAATCACTACTACAGAAATGTGCAATTGCTTGGAGATTTGAACAAGTCCATTTGATTTTTGTGCATCATGTGTTAATTTGAATATATTAAACACTTGTTTTTTCTAATTTTTTGAGTATATTGTTTGTAGGATTTTTATTTTTTTATGTCAATTAATCTTGATTTCCATTTCTAAATTTGTTGTAATGGTGTTTGTTTAAGTAGTAGCTGCTTGCTCGCTGTTGATCAGTGTTTGCCATTTTAGTTACCTGAAAAGTTTTTTAATCTTTACCTTTGAACAGATCGGTTTCTTTGCTTTGTGATAAAACTGTGTGGTTTGCAAATTACTATGTTTTTGTTCTAATTAATACTTTATATATGTTCTGTGAATTCTGTTGTCGTGAGCTATAGAAATATATTGAGCTAATTCTATTTATATATTTGGCTATCAATTTCTATATTAAAAAGAGAAGGCCTTGAGCCTGGGAACATTCATTTTTAGTCTTTATGCTGCCATTTTTTTTTTAAAAAAATGAGGTAACATTGTAAGATAGCTACCTAACGAGTAAGTCATGTACATCTTACCGCCACTTTCTTTTAGTAGGTTATAATGTTGGATCGGAAACGGATGTCTTGTGATCGACGTTCAAAGGAATATATAGATGGAGCAAAAGAGTTCATTGAATTTGCTGCGGAGCATGCAGAGAATGCTAACAGAATTGCATGCCCTTATATGTCGTGTTTGTATGTAAAGTTTCTTCATCCTCTTGACTTGTTGGGTCATTAAATTTGTCATGGAATCGATCCGTCTTATACATGATGGACAAAGTGTAACGTTCCAAATTTTAGGAAATAGAAAATAAGGATTTATTTAAGGTCTTGGAGTAACATTTAGAAATTAAAAAGCCTTATAAATAAATTTATGAGGCCAGATGTATTTTTAATAATTTTTAAGATTCATTTTATTTATTAATTGAGGAAAAATAGTTAGAAGATGGATTTAAATAAGGGAATATTTAGAACCTTAAGGTATTGTTTAGTATTTAAAAAGTCTTATAAATAAATTTGGAAATTAAATCATATCTAGAGGAATTATTTTGGGACAAATTCATGTTTATTTATAAATGGGAATGGTAAATAAAATTACCATTTAAGAGAAAAATAGAAAATGGGAAATGAAAAAGATAATATCTGCCCCTAATTGAAAATATCTTCAGTTTTAAAGGAAATGACAAGATAGTAAAATACCCATTAAAAATATCAACACCTTCCTTTATTAATATACTCCCACGTGTTCTCTTGCTATACACTCCCCCTCTCTCTCTGTATTCACTTCCTCTATGCTCTCCCTCACCACCCGAAACTCTCTCTCTCTCGCTCTCTCCATTCCTCTCTGCAAGCAGCGATCACCGGCGACGATTCACGGTGGAGCAAGGCTTCGTCAACGCATGTAAGACCTGATTTCGAATCAGGTGAGCCTCATCTCTTTTCTCCTACCCTTTATTTCTTCGTTTGAGGTCGTTCTTGAGAGTGCGTCCGATTTGAGTTTGGGGTTTTTGGGTGTTCTGAACCGATTAAATTGAAGATTAAGGTTAGATTTTGGATTTTCCTAAAAGAAATGCTGATATTCTTGAAGTTTTTGGTTTGATTTTGGGTTTCATAGTCTCATGCTACTGTTCATCGGCGCTGATTTTGGGTGAGCACTGAGGTAAATCTTAATTAAACCTAATCAAGAGTAAGATTTAATTAAGAAATTAGGTTGTAGGTTGAATTTTGGGGTGATTTTTGGAAGATTTAATTCTGCCCTGTTTAGGTCCGATTTTCCCTTTTCTGTTGGCTCGAATTTTTACTCCTTTCTCTGTAATTTCGTTTCTGGATATGATGAAGGGCAGATGGAGTGATGTTTGATTGTATTTGGTTGATTTTGATTTGAATTCGAAGTTGTTTTATTTTCTCCTTTTTCTGGTTGTTCTGGCCAGCGGTTTACAGGGCAAAGAGGGAGGAAGTTTATTAATATTAAGCTTGAATTGGAGCTTAATCCTGTGTGATTGAAACCATGGTAATGATTGTTGGAAATTATGTTTCCTCTACTCTCCGTTCTGTTCTGTTTCATTATCCCCTCTGCTTCTCTGTTCGACCGGGGGAGTATAATAACTGTTGATGTTATATACTGTTACTCTCTGATGTTTCTGGCCGCTGGTTTCAATGGTAGGAAGAAAGAGAAAGAGAAATTTGTGATGTTAGCCTCTAATTAGAATTTTATTAGGTTTAATTGAGTATGGTGAGAATGATTGGGAATATTTGGTTTCTTTCCCTGTGTATGTGTGCATTCGGCTTGGTAGAGAGAGAAGGAAGAAGGAGAAAGGGGATTTACAAATCATGTAGTTATATGATATTTGGTGAGCTATGGATATGGATTCTTTAAAATCTGAGAGTTGTAGGTGAATTATGGATATGTGAATTTGAAAGTGTTCAATTCTTTTCTTTTCTGCTTGTTCTGGCCGGTAATTACAGGAATTAGGAAGGAGGAAATATATGTTTAATGATTGAGGTTTAGTTTATAGCTTTAGGCTTTAATTGGTTTTGGATTAATCAAATTTCAGTTGTTAGGAATCAAATTTGTAAAGTTTAGAATCTGATTTTCTACCAATTGTTTGAGGTTAATAGCTTCAAAATTTATGCTCTCTTTATGGTCTATGTTATGAGGATTTAAGCTGGAAAGATGATGAGATAAGATGATGATTATTTTAAATTAGGATTGTTTCCATAAGAGCCATAGGAGTTCATTGAGTTTGAAATGGAAAATGAGGTAATAGGTTTTGGTTGAAAAGTTAGAAGGGTAAGTAGTGAATGAAGGAAGTATTGTTAAAGTTAAGCTAGTATGAATTGAACTTTGAAACTTGGACAAGATAAGGTGTATGGGATCGATAAGAAATTAGATCCTTGTAATTAAAGGATTAAATAGTGTTGCATTATCTTGGAAATAATGTTCCGAATATGATACAAACTAGGGGAGTGGTTGCATAATGAGTTCAGTATGAGAGGTATGATTTGGAATTTGGAATTGTTTCCTAATTTTATTGGATATTGCTATTTGAATGTTTAAGGTAGTAGACAATTAGTTATAAGGAAATGCAACATGTTAAGTGGTATTGGGAATTTTGGAAGTAGGATTGGGGGGTCTTAATTCAGAATTTAATTTGAATAAGTAAAGTGACTTTGATGGGGATTCAATTTGGAAGTTGAAGACTTTAGGATGGTGGATTTTCAGGTTAATGGAGGTAAGAATCATTACAAATTATAGAGAGAGAGGAATTATGATGTTATTAAACTTGAATTAGGATTGATTTAAGCTACTGTTTGTTGTTGGTCAAAGAGATTTCAAATATAAGCTTCCGATGCTTTGTTCTTATTTTGGTTTATTGTGCTGTGACTTATTCTGTAATTTGATATGTTAGTTTAGTAGAATTAAAGTTCGGTTGGCAATCTAATGATGGACTTTCTTCTTGGTGGTTTTGGTGATTTTGGATTTGGATTTGAAGGTTCTATCCAAATTTAGGCTATGATTTCTCAAGAGTTAGGGGGATTTTAGATGTTGATCTATATATTAATTAAGAAGTTGAGGTTTTCCATGGATTCAAATTAATTGTTAATAAATGAAGATTTAAAATATAAAGAATTAAAGTGGGTCAAGTTGATTAATGATTTTCAAATTAATAAATGAGAAGTAATTATTGAGGTTGATTTTATTGATGATGAATTTCAGAGAGAAATCATTCTCTTATTCATATCTTGAATGGAAGACAAGTTACAATTTATAGAGTAGGAGAGGGATGTGAAAAGAGGAAAAATACAATGTGAACAAATGTGAAAGAATCAGCACACAATTAGCACACCAATCTGACTTTAGAAGCACACAAATGTTGACTTTGATTCTAACACTCCCCCTCAAGCTGGAGAATAGATGTCGATCATTCCCAGCTTGCTTCTAAATCCCTCAAACTTGACTCTGGCAAGTGGCTTTGTCATCATATCTGCAATTTGTTCAGATGATCGGATATATGACAATCTCATGATCCCAGCTTCTACTTTCTCCTTGATGAAGTGTCTATCGATCTCAACATGCTTAGTTCGATCATGATAAACTGGATTCTTAGTCATCTCGATGCTAGCCTTGTTGTCACACCATAATTGGAGTGATCCCTCAAATGGAATTCTCAACTCGCTCAGTAATCTGATGATCCAGATTCCTTCACATACACCAAGGGCCACAGCTCTTAATTCTGCTTCGGCGCTACTTCTAGATACAACCGTTTGTTTCTTACTCCTCCACGTAACTAAGTTTCCCCACAGATACGTGCAATAACCGGTTGTTGACCTTCTGTTCTCCAAGTCTCTTGCATGGCTAGCATCAGTGTAAATTTCCATATTCCTAGCTATACCCTTCTTAAAGAAGATACCTCTACCTGGATTTAGTTTTAGGTAGCTTAAGATTCTGGTCACTGCCTTCATATGATCCTCTTGTGGCTGGTGCATAAATTGACTTACTATTCCAACTGCATAACTGATATCTGGACGAGTATGAGTTAAGTATATCAATTTTCCGACAAGCCTTCTATATCTCTCCGCATCAACCGGAACCCCATCCTCTTTGACTTCTAGGTTGCATGTTTCGTCCATTGGTGTCGCCTCCGGTTTTGCGCCTAGCATGCCGGTCTCATGTAACAAGTCCAGTGTATACTTGCGTTGAGACACATTAATGCCCTTCTTGGTTCTGGCTATCTCCATGCCAAGAAAATATCTCATCTGGCCAAGATCTTTGACTTGGAATTCTTTTGCTAGAGCCTGTTTCAGCTGAGCTATGGAACTTTCGTCATTCCCTGTAATGACAATATCATCAACATAAACAATTAAGATCGTCACTTTGTCACCATTATGTCTGGTGAACAATGTGTGATCTGCTTGTCCCTGAATGTAACCCATCTTCTTCAATGCCTTAGCAAACCTGTCAAACCAGGCTCTTGGAGACTGCTTTAAGCCATATAACGATTTATTTAACTTGCACACAGTATTATTAGGAGCTTTGACACCCTCAGGAATCTCCATATACACTTCTTCTTCCAAGTCACCATTCAAGAATGCGTTTTTAATATCTAATTGATGTAAGGACCAATCCAGGTTGGTTGCAATTGAGAGTAATATCTTGATGGTATTGAACTTGGCAACCGGAGCAAATGTCTCCTGGTAATCAACTCCATATGTCTGGGTGTACCCTTTTGCAACCAATCTGGCCTTATATTTATTGATGCTTCCATCAGTATTGAATTTAGGAGTGAATATCCACCTGCATCCAACTGGTTTCTTCCCTCTTGGAAGAGTAGTGATCTCCCATGTCTTGTTCTTCTTAAGGGCCCTCAATTCTTCCTCTGCAGCTAACTTCCAGTTAGGATCAGTCATGGCTTCTTGGAAGTTGTTTGGGACTTTCACCTGAGCAGTGTTAATCACAAAACTCTGCATCTTTGCAGACAGGTTACCATAAGAGACAAATCTTTGAATAGGATGTTGAGTACAAGATCTTACCCCTTTTCGGAGTGCAATAGGCCAGCCCATCTCTTCAGGATCTATTCCCGAGTCAGATTCATGGTGATTCGTTGGAGAGGAAGGAACTCTACTATCAGTGTCTTCATCACCTGATTGTAACTCCTGTTCATGTTGTTCTTCATCAGCCATCCCTGTATTGATTTCAGCATTGATTTCCCCTATGGGTTGAGGATTAGGTTCACTGTTATCCTGGTTGACTGGTATTTCTGGGATTGTTGTGGTTGGATCGGGTATTTCTGGGATGGCTGTGGTTGGGTCAGGTTGACTTTTAGGAATTTCATGATTCACAATTAGCCATTCTGTACTACAGTTCTCCCCCTGAATGGGTAATTTGGGATAATAGGCCTCATTTTCATAAAACACTGCATCTTGTGAGACAATGGTTTTCTGAGTAGTTGGACAATAGCATTTATAACCCTTCTGGCTTGGAGAGTAGCCAAGAAATATACATTTGTCCGCTCGAGGACCAAGTTTTCCCTCACCATGCTTGTGAACAAATACAACACTCCCAAAAATCTTTGGAGGAAGAGTATAAATGAGAGGAGAGTTAGGATAGGTTTCAAGGAGTTTTTGGATAGGGGTGGAGAAATTAAGGACTTTTGATGGCATACGGTTTATAAGGTAAGCTGCAGTTAAGATGGCATCACCCCAAAATATGTCAGGAACATTCCTTCCTATCATGATGGCTCGAGTTACTTCTAATAGATGCCTGTTTTTTCTTTCAGCTACTCCATTTTGCTGAGGGGTATACACACAAGAGGTTTGGTGATGGATACCTTGCTGGGTAAGAAACTCTTTTAGGGAACCACTCAAGTATTCCTTAGCATTGTCACTCCTTAAGATCTTGATAGAGGTATGGAATTGGTTTTTAACAAAGGAGTAGAAATTCTGGAAGATTCGGCCCACTTCAGATTTTTCTTTCATTAAGTAAACCCAAGTAGTTCTAGTGTGGTCATCAATGAAAGTTACGAACCATCTGGCACTGGTTAGGGTTTTAATCTTAGCAGGCCCCCAAATGTCACTATGGATTAATGTGAATGGTGTGGTAGGTTTATAGGATTGTTTAGGATAGGAGGATCGTTTGTGTTTTGCAAATTGGCAAGTTTCACAAGAGAAAGGTCTTGAGTTTTTATTGAATAAATTTGGAAATACATGCTTCATATAATCAAAACTAGGATGGCCTAACCTATGATGCCACAAAAGTACATCTTCGTTATTGGAATTGGAGCTAACAAGAGCCTTCTTTCCTTCCCGATTCTTCTGGTGCAAGCCTTCAAGATAGTAGAGACCATCCCATTCCTTAGAACTCCCAATCGTCCTCCCCGAGTTTAAATCCTGAAAAACACACCCAATGTCATCAAAAATCACTTGACATTTCTTGCCTTTAATCAATTTACTTACAGATATCAGATTACAAGTAAGAGCAGGAACAAAGAGAACATTATGGATTTCTAAGTATTCTGTTAACATAACAGAACCAATCCCTGCAACATTTGTAACAACTCCATTTGCAACTTTAACTCTAAGATTTTCATGGCATAATCTAAGAGTTTTGAATAAACCTCTATTTCCTGTCATGTGATCTGTAGCTCCAGAGTCAACAACCCATGTATCATCATCAGTCATCACAGTATTAAGGGCTATTATTGAATTACCTGATTGAACTAGGTTCACATTAGGAACAGTTTGTGACCTATTATGTTTGTCAAGAATTTTCCGCAGCATCTGCATTTCTTCCTTGCTTAAACTATCCTCATTATCTTTCTGCTCCGATGTAGTTAAGTGACTCTTCCCTTCTTGCTGAAACTTTGACCTCGTGTTGGACGGTCTACCATGCAGCTTCCAACAATCATCTTTGACATGACCCTTCTTTTTGCAGTAGTTGCAATACTTATTGTCTTTCCTTTCTCTTTGCTCAGATGATGCACCTCTAATAGCTAAGGCAGATCCTTCAACTGAAGGTTGACTGCTCTGAGTCAATTGCTTTCTGCTCTCCTCAAACTGTACGAGATTAAAAACCTCAAACAAAGACGGAATAGGTTTGAGTCCCATAACTCTGCCTCGCACCTCATCATATATATCATTAAGTCCAAGAAGGAAATCATGTATCCTTCCCTGTTCAATCAATTGCTTGTAGTACTGAGCATCTTCAACATTCTTCCAGGGATGAACTTCAAACAAATCCAGTTGCTGCCAGATTCGTTGTAAGGCGCTGTAGTATTGGGTCACGGTCATGTCTCCTTGTTTCATATCTCGGAGTTGCCGCTTCAGTTGAATCAAAGCTGCAGTATTATTCAAAGAAGAATAGGTGCGCTTGGCCGCATCCCAAATCTCTTTAGCAGTATTGGCAAGAAGATAACCTTCACTAATTTCATCAGTCATTGAATTAGATAACCAAATCATTACCTGATTATTCTCAGCAAACCACGTGTCAAATTGAGGATCTTCTGGAGCAGGTTGAGGAGCCTCTCCATTGATGTATTTCTCCTTCCTTCTGCCCCTAATATATCTCAATACACTCTGAGACCACTGGAGATAGTTGTTGCCATTCAGTTTGTGATTAATGATCATCACCTGAGAATCTGCAACGATTTCCGATGTCTTTAAAGAACTCCCGGACATGAGAGCTTTTGGATTCGGATTTGTAGTATTGGACTTAGGAGAGCATGAACCAAACAGAGGAGGAAAATCATTTGGATTCATTTTTTTTTTTTTTTTTTTTTTTTTTTAGGCAAAATTACGTTTTCCGGTGACCGGAAAAGTCGCCTGAAAAATTTGCCGGAATCTGGAAAATGACGCCGGAATCTGGTAAAACTCGCCGGAATCTGGAAAATCCGCCGGAATCTGGAGAACAGTCGCCGGAATCTGCAAAACACGTACTGTTCACGTACTATTCATGCCTGAACAGTAGTTACCAGAGAACAAATGCCCAGAAAAAAAAAAAAAAACTTATTTTCTGGCTCTGATACCATGATGAATTTCAGAGAGAAATCATTCTCTTATTCATATCTTGAATGGAAGACAAGTTACAATTTATAGAGTAGGAGAGGGATGTGAAAAGAGGAAAAATACAATGTGAACAAATGTGAAAGAATCAGCACACAATTAGCACACCAATCTGACTTTAGAAGCACACAAATGTTGACTTTGATTCTAACAATTGATTAGGACAAACATCATTTTGGGATTCATAATGATATGGTTATGGTCGGTGATTTTAAAGTTTAGTAATTTATGGTTTAAAGGGGAATAACTATGATTTAATCTATGGTGACTGCTTAAAAGGACTTATGGGTAATAGAAAATGGTGTAATGGAGCATATGAATGATAACTTGAGGCATCAGGAGTTGGTTGGTAATTTAAAGGTAGATTTGGGTTCTTTGTTTCGATGTAATGGTGTTCAATACTATACCATAGACAAAGTAGGAAAGTTAAGGGGATTGAATGATTGAGGTTTATTAAATTAAATGAGCTCATGATTTGAAGTTGGTTAATTGATGAAGTAGTTAATTGAGAAGAAGGAATTATGGGCTTGTTAGGTGATCTTAGAGTTGAAAGCTTGCTATTAAGAATTAAAAAGTATCAATTTTATATTTAGAAAAGCAAGAACAATAGTTGAAAAATTGTGGGCTTTTAAGTACAAAGGAGAATTAGTAGTGTTAGTTTGCTATTTGATTTACAGATTAATTAAGAGAAAATCTTATTTGAGTTCTTGTGATGTGGTAAGATAATGAAAGAGGGAAAGAGGGTTTATGTTCTTTGATTTTCATTTGATTAATTTCAGTTTAGATTTTAATTGAAGTTTAATATATCTAAATGATATTATAGTGTGGGTTGAAGTTATAAATTTGTAAAAGTCTGGATTTATTTTGTATTTGGTTTCGTGTCTGATTTGTCTTATTTTTTTTATAGTAGGAAGTAATATTGTATACGAATAAGAAAATAGTATATGGAAGAAGGTGGTAATGTTTAATAGATTAATTATAATTAAGTCATTAAGATTTCATATTTAATTTCGGAAAAGATGATAATAAGATTCAGAATTATTAATTGAAATAAATTATTTATAATTGACCTTCTAATTTTAAAAGGGGGTTAAGATAATTATAGTAAACTGTAATCTTTCACTAATACAAAGAATGTGTTAGTATTAATTACACTAGGACCGTGAGTGACGTCGAATTATTAAGAATAGGAATAAATATTAATATATCATTTTATGTTATAAATACTTATAGGAAGAAATAGTGGAGTTGAATCTCCAGAATAAGGCGAAGGAAAGGAATCAAGATAAGAGTAATTCCAGAAGTCAGGTAGCAGTTTATCTCATTACACTAAATTGCATGTATAATTTTGTAATACCTGTTGCATTTAAGTGGTATGTCTTTTATTCCTCAGTTGGAGTACTCCAGGCTTAGATGGTTTGCTACCCCTTTGCCAAATCAGTTAGTTATAACGAGAAGTTCTGCAGTTAGAACTTCCACTAGTTAACGAGGATATCGTTATCAGTGGTTGGTAGGTGCTTATGTCACCCAGATTAATAGGATAAATACTATCATTAATTTGCAAAGGTTTATAAAATGTATACATGACAATACATGCATGAGATTTAAAGTGAATGACATAAACTGCGTTAAATTGCTGTTTCAGAGAAGATGGGAGATAGTGAGATAAGGCATGAGTGCTGGAAGAAGATTAGACGAAGGAAATATGCTATACTATGGTAGCTAAATATTTTAACAGATTTATCTGTAGATGATATAAAAATTTAATTATTGAGTTATTGGCATAAAGTATAGAAAATAGAAATATGTATATGAATAAAAGGATTAAAATTTCTCAAGTATCCTAAATAAAGGATAGAGGTACTTTTAATTGTTTTGTGGACCACTTTGTTTTATTAAAAGTTTTAATTTATTATGGTTTGTCAAAAAAGCCCATTCCAACAAAAATGATGTTGGAATGATTATTAGAAAGAAAAAGTTTTAAATTTTTCGTATTATTGGGTTTCTGGCACTGAAATTGTTGTTATAATTCAATTAAAATGTTATAATATAGTATAATATTTTAGGTGTTACACAAAGCATGATGAGACCTATGAAGATGAATGCGAAGACCGAGTACATGATGTTAGTATCGCATCAAATATGATTGACACAGGCATGTGTGATAAGAGCGATGATGTTGAAGAAATTTTTAATGTGGTGAGTGAGGAGAATCCTGAAATATTTCAGACACTAAAGAGCGATGCAGAGATGCCTTTATATGTCGGTTGCAGTAAATACACAAGATGGTGTGCAGTGCTTAAATTGTATAACTTGAAGGCGCAATACGGTTGGAGTGATGCAAGTTTCACCGCACTACTTTTCGCTCTGCGAGATATACTCCCAGAAGTGAACGTACTCCCTTCGAAAACATATGAGGCAAAGTAAATTCTCCGGTCGACTGGTATGAAATATGAGAAAATACATGCATGTCCCAATGACTGTATTTTATTCTAAAATCAGTATGCGTCATTCGAGAATAGTCCTAAATGCAACACATCTCGGTATGGAAAGAAAGGTAGGAGTCCTTCTAAAGTCTTGTGGTACTTTCCGATTATTCCAAGATTCAAGCTCATGTTCAATAATGCAGATGTTGCAAAACTTTTGACATGGCACGCTGATGATAGGATTAAAGACATCAAGCTTAGGCACCCCACAGATGCCCCAAATGGAAAAAAATTGATTACAAGTACCTTGAGTTCGGTGAAGAATTAAGAAACCTACGGCTTGCATTGGCAACCAATGGAATCAATCCGCATAGAGTTCAGAGTAGTACTCACAGCATATGGCCGGTGATTCTTATGAATGGAATCAAAGTTCCAGAAGGCTACTCCTCAAATGTGAAGAACATTGTATCCATGAAAGAGTTGAAATTGAAGAACCTGAAATCTCATAATTGTCACGTCCTAATACAAAATTTCTTACCGGTTGGTATATGTAGCATTTTACCCAAGAAACTGCGGAGCATTATCACTAGGCTATGTATGTTCTTCAATCTCATTTGTAGTAAAGTGGTTGATACAACAAAGTTGTAGGATTTGCAGAGGGAGATCGTTTGTATCCTGTGCAAACTTGAAATGTATTTCCCCCTTCATTCTTTGACATCATGGTTCATCTTACTGTACACTTGGTTAAAGAGGTTCAACTATGCGACCCAGTCTATTTAAGATGGATGTGCCCAATTGAGAGGTTCATGAAAGTTTTAAAGGGGTATGTTAAAAATAAATATCGATCAGAGGGGTTGACTTAACGGCTAATTTCGGTCATTTCCATAAGCGTTATGGGTCGTCAAATTCGAAAGGTAGTATAGGAAAAAGTATCGTTCTACAGGGACTGATAAATGAGTTAGTTCATTAGTGCTAATTGAATGATTAATTAGAAATGAGTGAAAATGATTGGAGAATATAATTCTAAAAATTGTAATTTAAAAAAATGTTAACTCACTTGTGCAATATAGAAATAAAGCATAAGGTTACTTATCCATATTCCCACTTCATGAACTAATTAATCTCCTCTTTTTTTAACAACAAAGTGAAGTTATATGTGAGTCCAATGTTCTATAGCATTTGAAAAAGCTTTCTCTAGTCTAAATCAAATTTATATTTGCATTAAATACACAATCTTTTGCCATAATTAATGCAAGTCATCGTTCTCAACCAACCTCAAAATGACAATATTAGGTTAGTAATTATATCTCTATGTTACCAACTAACCATCCATTTAAAACCATAAACTTCAAGCCAAACATGATTTTATCCAAGTCCTAAAACAAAATACACTTTCTCAAGTCATATTTCATTTAACAAGACAAGTGGTGATCAAGCACTTGTGAAACAAAGAGCAAGATGAATAATCCACATTGTAAACACCCAATTTTGTCCGGACCCCACCAAATAAAAAATTAAAAAAATATATATAACAATAAAAATAAAAATAGGCACTCTTGATTCTTTCTTGTGAGGCAAGCATGAGTTGTGGAGAGTCAAACATGAGGATGGGCTATAAGCGAGGGAATAAATTGGAAATGATTATGGTGATTTAATCTTGGTCATGATGGTGAAATATGTATGGAAATAAATCAAGGAAAAGAAGGGAATGATTCACTACCATGTGAGCAATTAAGGGAAATTTGATTGGGTGTAGATTATTAGGAAAGGTCTAGAGGGAATAAGAGAACTAATAAGGTAACAAATGACCTTTTCAAAATGCTGAAGTGTGTATATACATCTATCAGATTATTTTTATTTTAACATGATAGTAATTAGGAAATTATGCTTGTGAAATAAGCCAAAAAGGGAAAGAAAATTGCATGGTTCGGCTACTGATTGATTTCACAAGAGAAAATGAAGTATTGAACATAAAAGGAAATGATAAAATCAACCATCAGATTTTCAAAGACAACCAATCATAGGCCACGTGATTGCAAAATTGAGACACCATAAGGGAAGCTATTAAAGAGTGATAAAAGGGAACAATTGGATTCTTGAAGCAGCAACGTGTTTTCTTGCAAGAGAAGAATAAAATAAAATAAACAACAATAAAAAGGCATTTAAGAGGTAAACCCTAGGGAGGTGGCCTATATAAGTGAGAGTAAGAGAAATCTTAGGGGGACGGTTTTTTTTGGAGAGGAAAAGAGGCAGTTTTGAGAGAGAAAGAAGGAAAGTTTAGGAGAGAAAAACACAGGTAGAGAGGTTTATCTTTCATACATACTCATCTCATTCTGACATAGGGTGGGTAGTGTAAAGTGAGTCAAGAGTAGTTCTTCGTTGCACCATCATCTAATATTTGATTGCTCAAGCCAATGAACATCTCCTTGCTAGAGATGGAGGCATTTTTGTGAGCATTAGGCAATTTGCCTAGAATTTCTCTCTCTTTTTGCCTTGCTAATGATCATGGTCTATCTTTACTAATTTGAGATCATGTGAAGAAACTAGTGATGTGAGCCTTTTTTGATTACTTTTAATCTTTTGATGAGTAACATGCCTTAAATATATGATGCTTGCATAACATGATGGATATTTCCTGGTATGATTTCTTCACTTTGCTCTTGCTAATATTATTATTGCTTGATTACTCATATGATTAAGGTTTTCTTGTGATTATATTTTCTTATCAAAATTTTAAACCTATAAAAAGAGTTTTCAAACAAAATAAAGAAAACATGATTTTGAAATTGGTTTTATGTCGTGTGAAGTTTTTATAACTTCCCCAGGCATAAAATCGATTATTCTTCCGTGTGATATTATATCCCCAGGAAGTTTAATCTAAAATTATTTCAAAATTTGTTTTTTTCCTAAATATAAATAATACACTTTTTTTTTCTTATAAATAAAAAATAGGGTTAATATAACTTTTGGTCCCTGAACTTTCACTCAATTTTGGTTTTGGTCCCTGAACTTTAAAATTTTTTGTTTTGGTCCCTGAACTTTGAAATTTTTGGTTTTGGTCCCTGAACTTTGGGTCAATTTTGGTCTTGGTCCCTGAACTTTCAGTAATTTTGGTTTTGGTCCCTCAACTTTAATTTTTTTTTTGAAGTTTTTTTTTTATACTGAGGGACCAAAACCAAAATTATTGAAAGTTCAGGGACCAAGACCAAAATTGACCCAAAGTTCAGGGACCAAAACCAAAATTGACCCAAAGTTCAGGGACCAAAACCAAAAATTTTAAAGTTCAGGGACCAAAACCAAAATTGAGTGAAAGTTCAGGGACCAAAAGTTATATTGACCCTAAAAAATACAAACCAAACATAAATTGTTTTTGTTCTATTTAAATAAATGTTTTTTTCTAAAAGACACCAACCAAGTGACACGGATTTCTACCCACTCAAACTACGTGGGTTTTGATCCCGTAAGGGTACGTAGGCCTTAGGTTAAAACCTAGGTCAAGTCCAGTAATGTAAATATTATTTTCTCTCTCTTTATTTTATTTATTTATTTTTGTATATATATTAATTTGTTCTTTTGTGATTAAAATAAAATTAAAAAGGCCATATTTATTTTAGGGTAACCGTTCTTTTGAACGGGGTGCCGTGGGGTGCCTAACATCTTCCCCACGCATAATCGACTCCCAAACCCTATTTAATATTTTAAAGGTTTTCCAAAGTTTTCCTTTTTAAAAATTTTGGTGGCGGCTCCATTTTATTTTTTTTTAACCTAAATTTTCGGGCGCTACACACATATATACTTCATTCATTGCATAAAAAGAAAGGAAAATACAAAGTTCAATCTATGAAAAATGGTTCAAAGCAACCCTAGCAAAAGGTTTTAATTACACATAAATATATCTAAACCAAAAACCAAAACTGGACAAGAGTTCATGGTACACAAGAAGAGAAGAAGAAAGAAGAAGGGAAACTAAGATGTATAAATCTTTGATCTCTCTAAGCTCCTCCAAGTTTCCAAGCTCTCCCTTGCAGCTCCAAGACTCCCAAAATCATGACCAAGTGTGTTTATATCAACCTCATTGAAAACCCTAGCTTTTATCTCTTTTCAGTCTGCCTTTTCTAATCAAAACGCGCAGCAGAAAACTCCACTCACCGTGGCGAGGCCACGGTGAGCAAACAAGGAAAGAATGGCAGAATCAACACCACCTCGCCGTGAGCTCGCCGTGGCAAGATCACGGGAGCTCACACTTTTTCTGGCTCCCATGTTCCCTTAATTGCTTTTTCTTCAATTCTTGTTCTTCTTGTTTCTCTGGTTTCCTCTCAGCTTTTTCACTTGTCCACATCTTCCTACAAGAGAGAGAAAGAGGGTTGATGAGTTCTACAAATAACTCAAGTTTATATCCATTAAGCTCCACATTTCATTCACATGTAAAATCTATCTTTGCTTTCTTTCATTCTGTTAACTTTTGGTTTCTTTTCAACTCTTTATTCACAAAATTATTTACAAATGTGAGGAAGAATGTGATGAAATATATGAAATCTAGGAGCTTATCAAGGGTGTATTGCTGAACGAAAATACATCATTGAAGAAGAAAGTAATTTGTGTGCGGATTACTTATCAAATATTGAACCTGTTGGTTTCCCGAAGTCTCATCACGATGGGTGATTAATGGGGAAAGGAATAAGGGGGTTCAAGTTAATACGCATTTCGAATGCTGAAAGGGAGCTGGCTCACTTGTATATTCTTCACAACACTCCTGAGGTTGAACCATTCGTTGAAGAACACGAAAACTCCTTCGGGAAATACACGATGATAGAAATGAGAGTTTGATTACAAATGAGCACATCAAGCATTTCATTAGATGGTTCAATGCACGCATTTGTCAGCAGGTTGAGCTTAATGCTGGATCAATTTATGAAAGATTGATCTGCTGTCGAAAGGACCAGGTTTGCACTCATTTTCTTACACTGCCTATGCAATCAACAGCTACACATTCTATACAAAAGGCCAGGATGAAAAAACCACAATGCAAAATAGTGGAGTCACACTTGTTGTCAAGGCATGGCATATATCCAGTGCGAGAGATACAAATCCCATATATGCGTAGATGTCATACTTTGGTGTGATTGATTGCATTTGGGAGTTAGACAACACCATGTTCAGAGTTTCTGTGTTCCGATGTCAGTGGGTTAGCAACCATAGTAGACAACGGTTAGATGAATTTGGGTTTATATCAGTCAACCTTTCTAAAATTAGAAATAAGGATTATCCTTACATTCTACCGTCTCAAGCAGCACAAGTGTTTTACATTACAGATCCTTCTAAAAAGAATTGGTCAATTGTCATGCAGTCGAACAAAAATTATACCGAACAAGTTGATGATGAAAGTAATGATGATGATATGAATATGATAGAAGAGGATCATTCCTTTGAGATATTACTGTCAGTAGACTTTGATGCAGACGGATATGATGACAAAGATGAACCTGTTTATGTAAGGCGTGATCATGAAGAACGCATTTGGGTCAACACAACTCTAAATCCAACAAAAAAGAGGAAGCAAACATTTTAGATAATATAACAAAGAGGAAAAAGAGACGAAAGCCCTCATATTGATTTAAGTTTGTATGTATTTCTGTTTTACACTATGAATTATTTCATTTAATTCGCATACACTTAGCATTATTATATGCATATGTACTAAAATCATGTCTTATTTAATTATTTTACAGGATAATAGATCCACTCCTAAATGAGGAGGAAGAAGCACAACCGAATGCCCCAATAAATATCGGTGAAGGTAGAGCAGCTTTTGAGGAGGATGTTCACCGTAACAAGACCATTATGCGTAAACTCCTCAGACGCAGGGCTCTGAGAGAAAAGGCTAAACTTAAATGGAACAACAATGACCAAGCAATCGGAAAGACTGCGAAAGACCTCTCAGGTTTCATTGGGTGTACTGTTCGGGAGAAAGTGCCTATTATTGTTACGGATTGGAGAAAAGAAAGGGACAGACATGACGAGGTTTGGTTAGAGATTCAAGTAAGCTACTTTTTTATAGTTAAGTTTAGTTTTGTCATCATAACATTGTAACTAACAAATTTAATATGATTTCTATTGTTACAGACTGTGTTTGATATCGATGATACTCATAGGGAATATGTACTGAAGAAAGCTTCAAAAATGCATAGGAATTTCTGTTCAACGTTGACCGAGTTTTATCTGAGAGATGAAAACGGGGAGATCGTTCCAACACCTCCATCTTCATATGTAGGGTCAATTACTCAAGAACATTGGGATGCATTTGTGCAATCACGTTTGACTGAGGAGTTTCAAGAAAGAAGTCAAAAAAATAGCCAAGCGACTAAAAGCTGTGAGTATCCGTATTTAGGCAGACGAAAGACATTTCCAGAATTGGAGTATGATATGGTATGTTAGTAACATTTTTTGTTCCAAAATTATGAATAAATGTTTACGTAATTAATTTATACGTTTACCTGGTTTACTTTGACAGATTCAGGAACAAGGCCTAGAAGGTAGACCACAACAGCATGAGGTCTGGATTAGAGGACACTCAATAAAGGACGGTACCATCATTCATGAAGAGGTCAGAAGAGTCCGTAAACGATGTGTAAGTCATTCTCTTGGAGTTTGTAATATTTTTTTAATTGGTGACTTTGCCAAGTTAATAACTAATAATCATTCCTTCTTTTTATAGGATATGTTAACACAAGAATCCCCTGACAAGGTCAACATATTTGCCCCTGGCGATTTCTTGAGTAGAGCACTTGATCGACCTGAGTATTCGGGCTATATTCGGGGCACAGGTGTTAGGGTCACGCCCTAATCTTACTTTGGCCGCCAAAAGAGGGCATCAAAAGGCAAAGTTAGAGCATTGAAAGATGAAGTTCATACTCTGAGGGAGGAGATGCTTGAGATGAAACGACGAAATGAGAAAATGCAACAATAGTAAGAGCAGGTGTTCGAATTTTACCAGCGAAGTAATGTTGCATCACAAAAGTCAAACTTCGTGCAACAAACTAACGTTCCTTCTGTCAAAAGTCCAAGCATCAAGGATAGCTTTTGCAAAGGTCTACAACACTTCCAACATGACCCTGCACAACTCGTCGTTGCCTGAAAATGTACTGAGGGTATTGATTGAATACTCCTACAACGATGGGGCACCGTTACCATTCCCTACTCCTGATGAGATGACTAGGGTCGAAAAGGTTGTTGGTGCATTTATTGCTTGGCCCATTGGTTTGACTGAGCCAACACCATAGGTGGTTATTTACTAATAACATTTATACCAGCATTCATTGTGTTGGAAGAACGTTCTTTTATTTACATGTTTTTTAGGGTACACAATATATAGGAAAGAAAGCACAAGTGGCTAATGTCAAAGGTACAGGTGGCTCAGCTGCTCAATTGAAGAAAAAGAGTTCACGTACTGATCCATTGTCACAGGTGATTATTTACTAATTAATTTAAACTAGCATTCATTTTATTGGAAGAAAATTTCAGACTTTCTATTTTCATGGTTTGTAGGCAACAAAAGTGAAGGGCAAGAAGAAAGTCCAAGTGCATGCTCCTGTTATTGAATGTACAAGCTCCAAAACACCAAATCGTGCTCAATTGCGAGCATTTGCAGCCACCATATCTCCCCAATCAATTGACATGATTCCATTCAACAGGCATATATTTGGCGAGTCAAATATGAGTGAGCTTCTTTCTAGGGATCAGGTCATAGAGGTGCTTGATAAACGATGGATCAGTGCTATGGTTATCAATTTATGGATCAGGTATATATGCGTTTCCATTGTGGTTTCGTTCAATGTCATAAGTTTTATACTAATTGGGAGTTGGTATGGTTTCTATGAAGGCACCTGTATGAAGATGTCATGTCGCTGGGGAGCATCTCTCGTTTGAATTCATAAACCCTTATGCAATAGCACATATTACAGGAGCGAAACATGAGGAGTAATCCAAAGCGATTAAAAAGCACTTTTCTTTAAAAGCAATAAGAAGGACTTTATTCTTAGCTCCAATTAAGATATGCATTATAGGTTTCATTGTATTCTTTGCTCCAAGCATCATAGATATATATACTGACATAACGCTCTAAAAAATATTAGGGAACATTGGATTTTGCTTGTCATCCATCCAACAGCACAACCGGATCCTTTAATTTACTATTTGGATCTTATGCCTTCTGCTGAACCAAAAAATTGCCCAGCTTTGATGCGCCTCTTCAATGGATAAGTGAATGTCAACATTCTTTGAATGCGTTGTATTATTTGTCATTTTATGACCCTAGCTAATAAAATTAATTTAATTTGTTTCTTTTTCAATGCAATAACTAGTTTTTGGTCCTCTGTTGACTTGAGTTATTCCAGAGCCCATAACCAGAAAGATGCTTATCGATGGCTCCAAGTCTAAGTTTTACAAGTTATTCAATTTTTAAAACAATCTAGTTAAACCATAACGTAAATGTTTCTCATATGATATTTTGTGTTTTTTGTTACAGTGCCCCTTCTAACCCAATACCAATGACTTTGGATATTATGTGATGCAGTTTATGAGGGATGTCATTACACATGATCAAAGTAGCATTCCATTGACAGTAAGTTTTATATATTTTTCCAACTCTAATTGTGTTTGTACTTGTTATTATATTTCAAGTAAATTTGATTGTCATTTAAATATCTTTCTTTGTGCAGTATTACCCAGACGCACGTTGCTTGATGTTGTTAAGGGAATAAATGAATGCGCTAATTGAAGAATGGTGCACTTATGTACAACCTCTTTTCTTTCAGTATGTACAAATGTAGATAATCTAGCTAGTAGCATGCTTTTGTTTCCCAATTAAAATGCTTGGTTTAATTGTACATTGCTCTCTGGATGAGTTACTGTTGTATATGGATTGCCTGAAATTGTATAGAATTACTGGTATTTTAGCACTGATGCAGATGGGTGTATATAAAATTAAACCAACTATTAAAAAACACAATAACGGTGCTTTTAAAAATAAAGCCCCGCTATAGGTCATAAAAAACTAAAGGAAAAGGCCTAAAGCGGCGCTTAACAAAGATAAGCGCCGCTTTAGGCCTTATCTATTAATGTTTTTTTAAAAAATTAACTGGCCTACAGCGGTGCTTATCTTCACTAAGCGCCGCTTTCGGCCTTTTGTTTTAATTTTTTATGGCCTATAGCTGCGCTTTTCAAATAATAAGCGCCGCTATTAGGTGACCTATAGCAGCGCTTAACAAGCGTCACTTTAGGGTTAATAGCCTATCGTGGCTCTAATTTCCTTTCTCTCATGTGGACACTTTACCCATTGCTACCTCTGATCATAGCCCCATTATTGTCTCTTCAGATATCACAAGGTATAAGAAAAGGCAGCGGAAATTTGAAGGTTTTTGGTATTCTTTTTCAAACTGTTCCCAAATAATTAAGGCATGTTGGACTAATAAATTCAAAGGTTCCCCAAGTTTCCAAGTGTAATGCAAGTTAAACTCTACCTTGAATACTTTAACCTCTTGGAGTAAGACTCAGATTGGAAATATTCCTCACAAAATTCAGTCCCTTGAATCTGAACTCAAGATCCTCTCAGAAAGCATTGATTCGCTCTAATATGTTCCACCATATACTCAGGAGAAACTCTCAACCTTAAAGCATGAATTAGAATTTTTCTATGACTGTGAGGAAAGTTATTGGAAACAAAGGGCACGAGTCAACTGGATTTGGAAGGTGAGAGGAATACAAAAAATTTTCATTCTGCAGTAAACAAGTGAAGGAACAGAAATCTTATTACTAAACTGAAGAATGACCAAGGTGAATGGACTTCTGCTCATGAGGAAATTTCAAGGATGGCCTTTCACTATTTTTCAGATATCTTAAAGTTCCCACTGGAAAAAGTTATGAGCAAATTTCTTTTGAACTGGATACTCTCTCATTACTTGGTTTACAATGGGATGGTGTGAACATGTTAATGAAGCCAATATCCAAGGCAGAGGTTCAACAAGCCATTTTCTCTATTCCCAAGAATAGTGCACCAGGTCTGGATGGATTTCATGCTCATTTCTACTAAAAAAATTGGACCTTAGTATTGGAGGATATTTTCTGTATGGTTCAATCTATCTAGGATTCTGAGCATCTTTTAAAGTCAATGAACAAAACCAATGTGGTTTCAATTCCAAAAATCGATCACCCTCAGAGCTTTAAGGATTTTAGACCATAGTGTGAGTAATGTTTCCTACAAGATTATCTCAAAGGTAATCTGTAATAGATTGAAAGATCCTTTGGCTCGATTTATTTTCCTTCATCAAAGTGCATTCTTGAAGGGTCTGTTGATATCAGATAATGTGGTTCTAGATGCGGATGTTATGAATCAAATTCACTCTTCTTGGAAATATAGGAAGAAGCTGGCTTCTTTGAAAATAGATTTTTCCAAAGCTTTTGACATAATGTCTTGGGACTTCTTGGTTTCCATTCTACAAAGGATGAACTTCCCTTCAAAATGGATCAACTTAATATATCAGTATGTCTCCAATGTTCAGTATAATTTTTTGCTCAATGGCAGGTTATTTTTTCAATGGACCCCTTATCACCATATCTTTACATCGTTGCTTCAAATGTTTTATCTGGGTTAATCCTTCAATCTAAATAGAGACGCAGATGGAAAAGGATAAAAATATGTCGGAATGCTAGTCCTATATCACATTTGCTATATGCAAATGATTCGATGCTTTTTATGGAAGGTAATGACCAACAATTCCTACTGGTGAAAGAAATCATAGACTTATACTGCTTATGGTCAGGTCAAAGAATAAACAAGTGTAAATCTACTCTAGTTTTCAGTCCTAACACATCTCATGAGGAAAGAAAATCATTGGCCAAAATTTTGGAAGTCAACTTTTCTTCAAAATTAGGTAAATACTTGGGTACTTGGATAGATCCAGGGAGGAGGAATAAAGCTATCATAGACGATCAAATGGTCTCAAGTATTAGTCGAAGAGTAGCCTCTTGGAAAGCCAATCTCCTCTCTCAAGCTTCAAGACTTGCTTTAATAAAATCGGTGCATTCTGCCTCAAATATTTATTTGCTGTCTTGTATTAAACTGCTAAAGAAGATTTGCAACAAAATAGACAATAGGTGTGCAGATTTTTTCTGGGGTGATACTGATAATCATGAAAGAATGCATCTGCTGAATAGGGATACCCTATTCAAACGAACATCGGAAGGTGGCCTAGGTCTCCTAAAAACTGAATATATTAATTATTCCCTATTGCCAAGCAGATTTGGCGAATTTTCTCTTCTCCTACTGATTCTCTCCTTGTCACGACTCTGAAAGTCAAATATTTGAATGCTTCACAAATAAATTTCATCAAGAAGCCATACAATTCATCTTGGATTTGGAAAGGAATAGCGCAATGTTCCACCTTAATTATAGAGCATCTTCAATGGAAGGTTGGAAATGGTTCCAACATCCCTCTCAACCACCATTTATGGTGGCCCATGCACTCAAGATCTTTAACCAATGTGAATGTCTCATTAGTTGCAGATCTACTTTTGCATACTAACCAGATTTAGAATCCAATCAAATGGAATTCTGATATGGTACAGAAATTATATGCTCCTCAGGTTGCTTCTAAAATTAGATCTATGCCTATTTCCTTTACAAATTTGCTGGATTGTGTTGTCTGGACAGGTCATTCTTCGGGCTGTTATACTTCTAGATCAGGATTTTATCACTGTTACAGTAATTCTAATACTTCTATGACTGAACCTTTCTGGAAGTTTTTGTAGTTGATCAATTTACCTCCAAAGAAAATTCTTTTCATGTGGAAACTTTTGAACAAATCTATTCCATTGGAAGATATTCTGGTTCATCATCATTTGCATGTCGATTTGCAGTGTCCTTTTGGATGTGATTGTCCTGAAACAGTTGAACATGTTTTTTCCCATAATCTATTAGCTAGGGCAGCTTGATGGGGTACTCTGTCCATCAAGTCAGACTGGGAAAATTTTCAATCTTTCGAAACATGGATTTTTTTTTCTATTTTACCTTCTCTTGCAAATGATGGTTACTTGGATGTCCTGAAGCAAATTATTTTTCTGCTTAATAATTTGTGGATGAGCAGGAATAGATCTGTGCATGATGGTTTTCTCACTTCTCCACTGAAAATTAGGCAACAGATTCAGCATGATTTCTCGTATCATCTTGCTGTTACACCATCAAACATACAGAGCAAGACAACTTATTCTGTTCCATCTCTTCCTGATCATTGGTCACTTAAAGGGAAGTCCCAAGCCTTATATCATAACCATTGGATCATCTCACTCAAAAAGAAAAAGAATTCCACTGGGCACTGGTGTCAGGTTGCTATCTTTTTTGAGCGACAACAAGTTCAGGCTTTTACTTGGAAAAGGAATGGTTCTTTCTTGTCCAGTTTCCTACTTCGGTGCTTAAGAGCTGCTACGAATTGGATCATTTCAAATCCTTTGCATAGCAGCATTCATAAGCTCACCATCTTCTCACCCAAACCTAAAGGTTTATGCCTATCTGCAGCTAACAGGGGGGAAGTGATTTCACAGGATATATGTGCTATGCTAGCATGCTTCTATAACATGGTGGAAATGCTTCAAAGACTTACTTTTGACTTCTTATGCCCACCTATTACTACTGATTTTTTGTAGTTCTTTTTACCTTATGAATGACTTTCTTATATTTTTAATGAGAATTGATCTTATTATCAAAAAAAAAAAAAAAAAACAATGGAATTGGCCTTTATGATACTTCCTCATTCGCTGAGCCTTTCCAAGACTGATTTGTTGACCTTAATTGGGCTGCCTTGTAAATTATTAAACCCTTCTTTGAATTTAATTATGTTAATAATATTCATGTTATTGGGTCTCTTATCATTTGTTCCTCCCTGATCTTTTAATGCGCATTCCTAATTAATTTGGCTGTGATCATGCATTTTTCTATTGGAATGAATAGCACTTGTAACAAATATGTTTAAATGTTACTATTAGATTATTAGTGAGGTTAAAAATACAAAACTTTTGGCCATAATCTGTCTCTTTGAATATAAAAGGGGAGACTAGAATTCTGTTGATTCCACTGTCAGATTTAAATAATAGCTAAATTTTCCCGCAAACATTTATAGGCCATTGAGAGAATAAACGTAAATAAATTGAATGTAATATGAATTTAAGAAAATATGTGTAGCAGATCGGCCTCATTTTTTTTCATTGCCACGGAGATTGCAAAGTCCAACGGTTAAGGGCGTGTTTGGATTGGCATTTGATAAGTAATTTTTTTCAATCTGACTTTTTCAGAATTAAGATTAGATAAAAGTCAGATTGTGTGAAGTAATTTATGTATGGATTTGTGATGATAGAAGTGACTTTTTTTTCAATCTGTCTTTAAGAAACATGTTTGGATGATTATTTTGAAAAGCTAGTTTAGATGTAAAATTACTAAAAAGGACATGATTCTTAATAAATAATACTCCCTCCGATTCTATTTATAAGAGTCCAGCCGCCAAAACATGGTTCTTAAGAAAACATGTGAAATAATTAAATGTGTCTGAAATATATATATTTTTTCAATATTACTCTTATTTATGATGATTCTATCAAGAGAGAGAAATATGAGCATTAATAAATATGAAAGAGAATTAGGGGTAAAATAGGAAAAAATGCATTAAATGATTAGAGAATGCAATGTGGGTTTTTTGAGAGCTCTTATAATAAGGACCAGAAGGAGTACATATATAATATGCATATATTCTTATGGTTTAGAAAGAAAAAAGTGAAACTTGGGGTTTTTTGAGGATTTTAAGGGCTTAGTTTCACCCTTATTTTAAGGAAAATAATTTGGAAAAATTATATTTTAGCTCAAAGGAGGATATTATGGGAGAAAATAGTTAGAGATTATTATGGTAAATTTTTGGAGATAAAAAGGAAATTTTATATTAAAAGAAAATATCTCATTTAAGAATTTTAGGGGTCTAATAGTCTGGTATGCAATAGTAAATAATGTCAAATCTTTCGGTCAAATGTCTGCCTTCTCTCTTCCCACTTCCCACTGAGCTTTTTCTACCATAGAAGCACCAAAAATTTGCTTCACCTTCAACTTCACTTTTAAACCAAAAGTTCTTTTTCTCATTGCTACCCCAAACATAGAGAAAAAGTAAAAAAAAAATGGCTTCTGGGGGTGGGGCCACGCTTCTGGATGGCAAAAAGCCATTCCAAACATACACTAAGTCGATTTAGCCCTCATTTTCCAAGGAGTCTTGTGGAAGTTTGGAACATCAACTCCTCGTTCAGTCAACATTTTTGTTGACCAAACAAAATTTATGAACTCAAGTATGTCTTCCCCATTCTTAATAGGGTAAAGGGTAATGATCAAAAAACCGGACCGGTCGGTTCAACTGTGAACCGGCCATTGGTCTGGTCTGGCTGGCATAAAAAACCGGGAGGGCCTTTGACCCGGGAAAAACCGATCAACCCGGGGTTGAACCAGGTTACTTTTATTTTATTATAATTCACCTGATTACTAACTTTCACTCTGTTCAATTTTAGAAATTAGGAAACTATAATACTTTAAATGCTATTTTACTTGCATATACTTAATATTTAATTATTGTTACTCTCAATATTTATATTTTAATCTGTGGATTGTAGAATAATATTTATTTTCACATATAATCAACTAATATTTTCTTTTTTCCCTATATAGAAACATTAAAATATTCATATTTGATGAATCATGCATACCTATCTACATTTACATTTTGATATTAGTTATTATTAATGTTAATATCATTAAAATTTTATAATTTTAATATAACCGGTTTGACCAGGTCCGACCTTGGTTGGACCTTTGACCCTTGAACCAGTGCCTCGTCCGGTTCGATGCCCGATCCGGTTTTTTGAACCTTGGTAAAGGGTCAAAAATGGCCATATACTTATGTCCAAGGTGCATCTGACACATTGTACTTTTTTTGTCTCAAAATTGTCCATCAACTTTCAAATTCGTCTCAATAATGACTTTTCCATCAAATTGGCCCAATGAACGTTTCAAATTCGAGCCAATAATAACTCCTCCGTCAAATTGGCCCAACAGATGTTTTAAATTCGGGTCAATAATGACTCATCCGTCAATCTGACCCAACAAAAATTAGATTCCTGTGAAATTCCAGTGTGAGACCTACCCACAAAAAAGTTACGGAAATTGGGCCAGTTTGATGGATGAGTCATTATTAGCCTGAATTTGAAACGTCTGTTGGGCTAGTTTGACAGAAAAGTCATTATTGAACCATAATTTGAACATTGATGGATAGTTTTGAGCCCAGATGCAACTTGAACATAAATATAGGGTCATTTTTTAGCCTTTACCCTTCTTAATATTATGCTATCTAAGACCAGCGTTGCTTTTTAGTTATCTTCCACATGTTGCCATATTTCAGGTAAATAGAACAAACATCTTGGGACATATGTTATGAAAATAGAATTATTATAACTATAATGTTTTATAACACACAATGTCCTTGATTGTTCTTCGTGTTTATCTCTCTTACCTCATGATCAAAGTTGTCACCTGTCAACGTATCAAGAAAAAGTCGTCACTAATGATACTTCTTATGGGGATATAATAATGGGAAAATCACAACCAAATCCCTCAGGGATTTAATCAGAACCAGTGTAACACCTGGACTTTTATTACTATATTATAGCCTTTTAATTGAATTATTACCACATTTATGAAAATTAGAAGCCCAAAAATACGATAAAATTTGAAACTTTTTCTAAAAAACATTAAACCTACCTTTGGTCAGTTGGAATGGGCTTTTCGTACATCTTAGAATTTAAATCTTTTTATAAATCAAAGTGGTATATAACACAATTAAACTACTTAAGTTCCCTTATAGTTTTCCCCCCTTGATGATAGTGTGTGGGGAGCGAAAACCCGCTTATGCGTTCTCTAGATCTACTTATGGGTTTTTACCCTTCCAACATTGAAACACTGGGGTTACCTCAGTGGATACCCCTTTTACCAGAAAGCACAATGTCAATAAGGTGATACATACATTTACATACGGTGAAGTATTAATTCTTTATTTTCAATCTCACAGGTAATTAAATTCTAATTAACTAACTATGGTGGTACAAAGCTTAGCAGACATTCTCACTTATTCATACACCACCTTGTTAGAGTGTCTACTCATAATTTATAATGCTTAGGAAATTTAATTTCTTTAATAAATTTGTGCAGTTCTATTTCCTATGATCTCTATTATTACTTTAATAATTTACTTTTACAATATATACAAATACATTTATCAGGTATTCAACTACCTCTTACTTTTCAGATTATAACCCTAATTCTTTCGTCTAATCTTCCTCCCCAGCTAGCTTTTCCCATCCTGCGTACTGAAAATGTTTGGGGAAGGGGGTGAGATTGGAAATCCCAATAGCAGTTTCTTTCATTAACATACTTTATCATGCTAGCATTGTCATGTATATATTTCATAAATCTGAACAAATAAAACAATTACACATACTTCCTGCGCTCATGCTCTACCAACCACTATTAACAATATATTCGTTAACTAGTGGAGGCCTTACCTGCAGGATTTCTCGTTATAACATTTAAAGTTATAACTAACTGATCTGGCAAAGGGGGAGCGACCCACCTAAGCCTGGAATATTCCATAAACTCTATGCAGGAATTAACAAGGTTTTTAACCTTCATGCATAATGTAAACTTGCAACAGATATTATAAAATAACACATGCAATTTAATTGTTATTGAAATAAACTGCTACCTGATTCTTGATTTACTCTTCGCTGTATTCTTTCTCTGCTTCGTACTCTGGGAATTCTATCCCACTATCTTGTCCTATAAATATTTATAATAAAAGTAATATATTAATATCTAAACTTAAATATAATATTTAAACGTCTCTCACAGCCCTAGGGTACTACCCCTTTTCTATTTCTAATATTATTAAATCTAAATCTTTAACTTAATGATTAATTATACTATTATCAATAAACATTGCACAATAAAGACTAATATATACACAATACAATTAATATACACACAATCATAAGCATATGAGTATCTTTACTATTTTAAATTAACTAACCTTTACTACTAATCAATTAATAATCCAATAAACTTACCAATCAAAGATTTGAATTTCAACACTTTAAATTTTTTCCTACTCCTTGAAAATCCCTAAGCAATAAATTAATTTCCAACTAAACTTGCACATCCTTAATTTGAAATTTCACCAACCATAAACACTTAAAAAAAATGTTAACTTGGAACTTCAATAAACAAATCACCAATCATCTTCCTTCTACCCAATTAATCCTACCTAAATTCCTAATCCAACTTTAACACCACTTTAGTCCAATAAATATCATTCCAAGCCATAATTTCAGCATTTCACTTCAAAGTACCCTTCCTTTACAAATAAATCAGAAATCCAACTTCAATAGGAGCAGGAAATCATTGCTACCTCCTTTCTTGTCAACACTATTAAACATTCCTAATTCTTGTTTAACAAAATATCATAACATTCCTTCCTCTCTCTCTCTCTCTAAACAATTCAATCAGCCAGAACAACCAAGAATTATACCTTTAGAACCTAGAATTTTCAATTAAACAACAATACTAACTTCCTACTCCCTTGTCCAATTAAACCTCAGAGTAATGTATATATTTTGTTTCCTCCTTTCCCTACATAAAATCCACAACTAAAGCATCACAGAAACAAGAATGATATATTTTAATAGCGTCCTAGCAGTCAGCTCTAAGCGAACAATTCCAATTCATCCCCCAAAATATAATAAACATCAATAGCCATTCTTCCTTTCCTTTTGGCCGAGCAGAACAGAAAATTTAGGAACGGAATTAAGAACTATAATTCAAACCAATCACCCATATAACAGAGAGAGAAATCAACAATTATATCTCAAGAATTTTGGCTTCCCAAAATTCTCTCCTTTCCTTTTCCTCCCTCTCGGCCAGAACAGAATAAGGTAGTAAGAGAAGCAAAAATTCATCCATTCCAACTTCCATGGAATCACACATCCAAAGCACCCTTTCTGGCCTCCAATTCGTACACACATTAACTCAAACAATTTCCCTTTCTCGGCCAACAATTCGCAGGAACAGGGAAAGACAATTCGAAGGCGCAAGGCAACAAGCAGAAAGGAAAATTGAATAATTATCATCTAACCTCATCAAAGATTAAAACAAGTAAATTAAATTCTTAATGATTTCCTAATTTCACCACCTTCAGTTATGATTACCGATGGCATAAATCAAGAACAGAGGAAGAACAATTTCAAGAAAAATCTCTAAGCTTCAATAATCCACATTCAAGGAGCTAAGCATTCGTAAAATCACTCATACACATGTTTAATTAAGCTTCAAAACAACCAACACCTAAATCCCCAAATTTTTCATCTCGGTGAACAGTAACCGACGGCCTTTCCATGAGAAATCAGACCAAATCAAACCTCCTACCTTCACTCCACTTTAAGATTATCCTTGTTCAAGTCCTTGGATCCAATTTCATGTATTTTGAAGCTCCAAAAACCTCACAAATTTCGAATCACTTCCCCCCATTTCGCACGATTCCGACTCAGAAAGAGGAGGAAACAAGAAGACGGAGCTTACCTGAGGTTGCTTGAGTCTTCTTGAACGCTTCCCGCTGTGTTCCACCGCCGATCGCCGCCGGTCTGGGCTGAGGACGCCGCTGGACTCGCGAGGCAGAGAGGAGAGAATGAGTGAGTGTGTGATGTGTGTATATCGGGAAGAGAGGGAGTATTTCAGAAGGATTGGAATAAATAAGAAATAGAAGGATAAAGAAGGGACACGTGGTACACATATATTAAAAGTGACTGATATTTTCCTTTTATAGTTATTTTACTATCGTATCCTTTCCTTTATAATTGAGGATATTTTCAACTAGGGGCAGATATTGTCTTTTTAATTTTCTATTTTCTATTTTTCTCTTAAATCATAATTTTATTTATCATTATTATTTAGAAATAGACCTAAATATGTCCCCAAAATAATTTCTCTAGATATGCTTTAATTTCTAAATTTATTTATAAGACTTTTTAATTAATAACCAATACCCCAAGATTCTAAATATTCCCTTCTTTAAATTTATCTCCCAACTATTTTCCCCGAGCTAATAAAGGAAATAAACTTTAAAAATTATTCAAAATATACTTGGCCTCATAAATTTATTTATAAGGCTTTTTAATTTCTAAATACATTTCTAAAACCTCAACTATATCCTTGTTATCCATTTTTCTCCAAATTATGTTTTATCTTCTAATTAATTCTTCTTTGTTTCTTAAATAAAATAAGCCTTAAAATTATTAAAAATACCTAATGTCATAAATTTATTTATTTTAATTCTTTTTAATATTTTAATAATATCCCTAAAACATAATTAATTCCTTATATCCCTTTTGTAAATTTTGGGATGTTACAACCAGATCCGAAACAATCATCAAATTATATTGAAGTTCCAAGGGACCTGAGTGATATTAAATAGCTTGTCAGTAAGTTGTCAATACCAGCTCCTTGAGTTGTCAATGCACGACTTAATAGTTGTCAAATAGTGGGCGTTAACAGTTAATATTTTAAAGGTAAATGGTGAAATTGATCCATTTTCATACTTTCAGGGCAAATTTGGATCAAAAAATACTTACAGGACAGATATGATATAACTTGCACACTTTCGGGGCAAATATGACATTTAACCCTAAATTAATTTGCGATAGAGGTCCTTATATGAAATTCTCCCAAGAAAGAAGTAATAGCCAATGTGAAAAACGAGAAAGTGTATTGGGGACAACGAAGAAAGATAGCAACATTTCATGAATATGGGGCAAATTAAAAGGAGGGAGATTGAACAAGAGACAAATAATGCATCCATCAGAAAAAGCAAAAGAGCAAAGCATCCTGATTCATGAACTCACTTGTAAATAGAAAGGGCCGAGTTAATGTAAACATTGGGGGTGCCTCGGACGACAATTTTTGAACTTGCTAGTAGTAGTTACTGCCATATAGCAGGCATATACGATCTTCATTATTCTTGACTGCTTTGTCAT
This sequence comes from Mimosa bimucronata, assembly GCA_037074515.1. Lineage (NCBI taxonomy): Eukaryota > Viridiplantae > Streptophyta > Magnoliopsida > Fabales > Fabaceae > Mimosa > Mimosa bimucronata. The sequence continues at coordinate 8,042,968 of CM073448.1, forward strand.
TGAGTTGAGATTCTAAGTTTCTAACCGGAGGTGAAAAAAAAAACATGTTTTGCTCAAAAAACCAAAAAAAACGAAAAACAATGTCATGTTGGCAAATTAACATTTGGTTAAAACTTCTTTTACAGTAGTACACCTTTTACTTAATCCATGTATATGTAAAGATGTGTATTGTTTTTTATGGGAAAGTTACAATTAGGTCCTGAATAAGGAAATTAATCACAATCACGTATCAAAAAACCATTAATTTACATTGAAATCCCTATAGAGTAAAGACCTATATGATATTAAATGGCTTGTTATTGACAACCTAATGCAGTTTCTTGAATTGTCAATAACAACTAAGTTTTTAAATCATTCTCAATGACAATCCATTAAGTTCCATTGACAATTTATTGACTTGTTAATAACAAGTATTTTAATACTTCCTCTGGTCCCTTTTATAAGAGGTAGTCAACATTTTTACACATACCAATAAAAACATGTTGGAATCATTTATTATGGGTTGATTTTACATTATCACCCTTACTCATTTATTATACACACTTTCTCTTCCCTCATTGCATTTATTAATATATAGGGGTAAAAATGGAAAACATGCATTTATTACTTTGACTTTTACATATTACCTCTTATATTTTGGACCAAAAAATTTGCAATGTTACCTCTTATATTTAGGACCAGAGGGAGTATCACCCAAATTCCTATAAATTTCAATGTAATTTAATGATTTTTTGGGACCTATTAGTGATTAATTCCCTTATTTGGGATCTAGTTATATTTTCCCTCTTTTTTAATACCCCCATTCAATTATTATGATAGGGAAAATCACAATCAAGTCCCTCATAAGAGATTTAATCACAATTAAGCCACAAACAATCATCAAATTACATTCAAATCCCAAGGAACTTGGATGATATTAAATAACTTGTCATTAAGTTGTCAATATCAGCTCCTTGAGTTGTCAATACCAGCTCTTTGAGTTATCAATAGCATATCCTTGAGTTGTTAATACATCTCTTTCATTGACAACTATTGAGTTGTACATTGACAACTCAAGGAGCTGGTATTAACAACTCAATAACAAGCCATTTAATATCACTCAGATCCCTTGAAACTTCAATATAATTTGATGATTGGACCTGGTTGTGATTTTCCCATTGTTAAATCCCCATAAGAACTATCATTAGCGACGACTTTTTCTTGATACGTTGACAAGTGACAAATTTAATCATGAGGTAAGAGAGATAAACATGAAGAACAATCAAGGACATTGTGTTATAATGTTTTTCTTAAAAAAAATACAGTAATAATAGTTCTATTTTCATAACATATATATATATATATTATATGCCAAGATGTTTGTTCTATTTACCTGAAATATGGCAATATGTGGAAGATAACTAAAAAGCAACACTGGTCTTAGATAGCATAATATTAAGAATAGGGTAGACATATCAGAGCCTATAAATTTTATTTGGTCAACAAAAATGTTGACTGATTGCAGAGTTGATGTTCCGCAAGACTCCTTGGAAAATGAGGGCTAAAGCGACTTAACCGTTGGACTTTGCAATCCCCGTGGCAATGATCTAAAATGAGGCTGATCTCAATTTATTTACGTTTATTCTCCCAATGGGCTTTAAATGCTTGCGGTAAAATTTAGACATTATTTAAATGAATCAACAGAATTTGTCTCCTCTTTTATATTCACCGATGGTGAGTGGTGACGCCAGTGAGGTCAGTGGAAAATAAAAGAAAGGATTAGTTTTAATGATTAGTGCTTGCCTACTCATCTCCCGCTTAGCACTGAAACCTGTTCCGAGAGAGACAGATTATGGCCAAAAGTCTTGTATTTTTAACCTCATTTATAATCTAATAGTAACATTTAAACATATTTGTTGCAAGAGCTGTTCATTCCAATAGAAAATGCATGATCATAGACAGATTAAGTAGGAATGCACATTAAAGATCAGGGAGGAAAAATAATTCATGTACATACAGATTGGAGGGACAAATGATAAGAGACCCAATAATATGAATATTATTGAGATAATTAAATTCAAAGAAGGGTTTAATAATTTACAAGGCAGCCCAATCAAGGTCAACAAAGTAGTCTTGGAAAGGCTCAGCGACTGAGGAAGGATCATAAAGGCCACTTCCATTGTTGTCGGCAAACAAAAAGTTGGTCTCAAAATAATCACTCATAATATTCTCCTGCATGCTTGTGATATCCTCCGTATCTTCAAGAAACCTCCCAATCTCACCCTCTTCCATACAATTTAAAGCCCCCTCCAAAGGATTCAAGCTAATATTGTTAGAAACAACGTCGTTTGATTCAGTACAGGTTGGCTTCGCAGCTTGACACACTTTGGTCTTTCCCTTCTTTTGAACACCCAACTTTTTGCCCAAATGAGTGTTCCAATAGTTCTTCACTTGATTGTCTGTCCTACCTGGCACCCTCCCTGCTATCAATGACCACCTTATTAAAAAAAAAACCACATCATAACAATTCATCAGTTTAGTTATCTACATCTCAAGTTTAATTCAATTTTGTACTACAAACAAGATTATTAAGAACAAGAACTGGCAGAGCTATAAAACCTATTTCCTAGAAGATTGTGGAGGCGAATAATAAGGTCGTCTTCTTCTTCTGAGAAACCTCCTCTTTTCACATTCGGACTGAGGTAGTTCATCCATCTCAGCCTGCAACTTTTGCCACATCTCTTCAATCCTACACATACATGCACACAGTACAGTATGTATATATATATATATTAATATATGCATATGTATGTGTAGATATACCTGTGAGTTTAGCGATACGGTTCCACTTGCCTACACCATGCTGCTTCACGTAGTCCATTAAGATATTGTCTTCCTCAGAATTCCAGAGCCCCTTCTTATATTCATGGCCACCTTCCATTATCTTGGTATACAGTTGCTTGAACGTGATGCTCTTAACAAGAGTGTATATATTATTGAGGGTATATGTTATTCTCAAGGAATTTTTAAAAGTAAAAGAGTAATTTTGAACTTGTTTGATTGATTCTGGTAGGTCGCTGGCTTTTATAGATAGAAAAGTTTCTGGCTAGCTACAATCCGCGTGTTTTATAACGTTCATGAGAGGTGAAGTCATAATAAATGATGATCAGTCTGGTGTACGATGTATTATGTTGTGTAAGAAAAGGCAGAGTCATTCATTATTGAGATCTCATGACTGCTAGCCTTAATTAGCGGGCCACACCAAGAAATGGTAATTTCCATACCATGACATTGACATCCACCACTGTTTTGTTTTCTTCCTAGTTTGTTTACCTCATTTCACTAAGATTGTTCTCCAATTATTGTATCCATGTCTCCCCTTTTATTGTTTCCCTCTTTGAAGCTGATGAAACTTTACATTCATCGACCCTTCTTGATCGGCTTTGGCGAGTAGTTCCTTTTGTTTTTTGGAATTAAAGGGGCATACACTAATGGTATGGGATCATAAATGGGATCAAACTTGTGACCTCTCACTTACTGAGGAGTTACTAAGTTATAGGCTTTAACTAGTGATTCCTCAGAATCAATTTTTCACTAGTTCAACTTTCTTGCTTCATGTTACTTTCTCCCGAGGTGTGATAATGTGTGGGTAGATTCTGTACAGAGGGTGACAGTGAAAGAGGAGGAGATATACGTACAGGAGACAGTTGGAGTATTGTAGGTAGGCATGTGGGTGTTGTTATATTGTGGATGGATTCTCCTGCGTATATTAAAAATGACCGGTTTTTTGTTTGTGACTTAAAGAAGACTTGAGCATGATGATTTCAGATTTGTTTGCATCACATGTTTTCACCAAGGAGTATAAAGCTAGAGCGTAGGATCACGTATGAGTAAGTTGTGAGAATTGTTCATTCCAGTGCAAGCTAGTGACTCGTTGTGTACGATCCCTTTATTGGCCTTTTGGATTTACATGCAGAGAATCTTGTTTTTTTACCCTCTCTTTGGTTAAAAAACACACAGCCACCTCACTTCATACATACCCCTATTTTATGTGTTTTTTATATATTTAAAAGAATATGATGTTACAAACAAAATGGAACATAAAACAGCTAACTTATAATGAAGCTCACTTGCCACTAGGTATTATTGTTCACCAACATTATGTGATGCTATCATATCCCATGATATATAAGCTAATCATTCTCATAAAGAGCTTAATTTTTTTTAACAAATGATGTGTTGTTACTTCATCCGTATTTTGTACACTATTTTTCTGAATTGAAAAACTAGATCAGCAAGACTGAAATATGAAGTATGATGATATAGAAATATGAATCACATGGGGAGGGAAGAGGAAATTAATGAGAGGAAGGTGTGGGGCGTGTGTCCGGATGCATTGGAAAGCGTGAGTAGTACAGCCAATAATTGAGTGTAGACAGAACAAAAATAGCAGAACATGTTAATAGGCTTGAATGCTAAGTGTTGTTGTGGAGAGAGGGAGAGAGATGATGAGATCAATACAGAGTCAAATACAGCTCCATAGATCCTGGAGCCCCCTCTTGTGTTGTCTATCTTATCTCACCACATGGCTTCAATCCACTCATTTAATTAGTTCTTATTTGGGATGCAGTTAAGAAGTTCAAATTTTCGGATCATTAAAAGTCAGATCAAGCCAAATAAATCATGATGGTTTAGCATGGAGTTTTTGTTTTTGCCTTCATAGTTGAACTTTTGAAACTGGAAATTTGCAATCGTGTTCAATCATTAATTGTATTATTCTAATAAACTTTTATGTCAATTTCCGTCTACAAAAGTCGGTTGGGATAAAAGTTACTTTTATAAATGTTAATCCATGTAAGTCTACAATACTTAGGTCATTCATGCTCTTTAGTGGTCAGTAGGCTTTTATTGTGTGTTTAAAGAAGTTCCCGATTAAATTAATTTACATATTTGTATTATAAGTGTCCGTTTTGAGTTGCTTATCATATATATGTTTATGCTCCTCAAGATAAAATCTCTCTAACATACCTACCTCATACACTATAAATTGCGATTAAAAAGTTGCTTTTAAAGGCTCTAATCATTATTGCAAACATGTCTTAAGTAGCTATATGTTTAAATCATTATCATGTTTCCATTGTCTTTTTTTCTTTTTTATTTACCTTCTTTTTCAAAATGGAATCAGTTTCAGTGCTTATTAGAAAGATGTGTAGGGGGTGTAACATTCTTCCAAAAATTTTACTTATAACTTAATGGTTCGAAACTATTTTCGAGAAATTCTTTATGAAAAGCAACCGTGATGATTTAAAAACAACTCATTGTACCCAAAGTCATACTACTTAGAAACCTAATATCATAAACTCATGTCCCTTTATTAATTTATAAATAATAAATAATAATAAATGCATAAAATGTCCTAATTGTGGCAATATACAGAAAACAACAACTAAGATCATTATGCCTAGTTAGCGTAATCTCAATCCTCCATAGCCTTCCCTGACGTTCCTTCTCTATATCTTTCACCTAAAAAAATGTTAAAGTAACGGGGATGAGACCACTACCTCAGTAACCGACTATCTTACCCACCGTACACACCAACACATGCTTGCAAGGTGTTAGGTGGGATAGTTATAAAACATTTATATATATAATCATACACATAAATATTTATCAATAAACCAAAAGTAACATTCATGTTCACAATTAATCCAAGATCATAGAACTTAGGAAAAAAACAGGATCATAGTACCAAATGTTAATCCTAATCATAGTACCAATAACCTCCCAATCGTTAATCTCCCTTATATCCTCCTTATTCCCGCCGACTGAACCCATGGGTTAAGTTAATTACCCATGTCACTGGTTACTCCAAAAGCTCACCGATTATATGGAGTGGATGGCCAAATCCACAGATCACACAACCGGACCATGGGTTCCCCCTCATGGAACAAGTGGGGTGTCGCAGCTCCTCATAGAACAAGTGGGGCGGTTCCTCATAGAACAAGTGGGGCGGTCCCTCATAGAACAAGTGGGACAATCCCTCATAAAACAGGTGGGACATAGTAACCCCTCATGGAACAAGTGGGGCGCCATACCCTCGTAGAACATGTGGGTACGACTGACCCAGCCAAAGAGCTCCGAATGGCGGCTTCACCACGTGGTAAAATATTTATCTCCCTCAATTATATCCTTATTACCTCTAATGTTATCATAGAATGCATATTTCACAACTATAACTCACAAATCATAGGACAATATTCATGAACATAATCATTCAAACTCGAATCATTAACTATCATATAACATATTCACAACAATTCTATAGCCTTCAACGATTCATAACAATCAATTATCATACTAAAACAATACCATAATAATCATTATATAAAACATCAAAACATATTTCTTTTGGAAATAATGTCATACAAGACGGTTTTTCATAAAACAATTTATAATACAAAAAGATAGAAATTTCATATAATAATATGATTTGCAAAAACTCACAAACACATACTGATATGCACGATAGATAAGAAAACCAGTTACCTGATTTACCGCTCAGGATTTTATGCATTTAATTCGGGCTTAATAACTCACTCTATATAACACATATCAACGATCCAACCCTTGAAAATGACCTAGTGGATGTTTCGAACATGGTGACCAATATTATCCAAGAATAAAATAAAATCAATATAAATAAATATCCAAGAATGTCATCTCTTAATATCCTTAAGATTTGATATCTTTATCCTTTTTGAATATTATCACTTGATATTACAGCTCTCTCCTTGATATATTATTTTAGATATATTTTTCCTACTTAAATATTATTTCCTAAATTTCATTTAGGGTAAGATATTCATTCATACATATCACTTTAAGTCTTATGAGCAAAAATTGGGATGTTACAGGGGGCACTTCTCCATTCTTAATTGTTCAGATTTAATCTAAATGGTCCAAATTTATTAATTTAAAGTTTATTATTTTTAAATGGTAATAATTTTAATGAGTATGTAATCTAAAATATAAATAATCTCTTAATTATCATTTTGTCAAAAAATATATAGTTTTCACTTAAAAATTAAAAACTTTAAATTATTAAATCTGGACTATCCAAATTTACATATATACAGTTCAGAATGAAAAAGCGCCTCTAACTCATCTTTTAGACAGGCATCCAAATTGATCACAAAACCAAGTGGTAAAGTGGGTTGTAATTATGCCCACGCACTAAAGAAATTTGTGTCCCTCATCAGAAATTTATGGTGCATGTTCTACATACCTATTGAACTTCTCATCCGATCAAACTCTATTTTTTAAAAAAAATTATATTTTGATGAAGTTTCAGGAAAAAGTCAAAGCTCTGTGTGCATAATAAATTATCTCGCTCTTTCAAATGTGTTAGCTTTAATTGGAAACGATGAGTACAAACTTCTCAGATAAAAATGTCTTACTTTTAGTGGAATTCTGACCAATCATAATTTTTCATGCATAATGGAGACAAAATCTGAAAGGGGATTTCTGGACTTCTGATCAACATTATTTTCATAAATCTGTCTTACCAGACTTTCTTTTCGCTCGAAAGTTTCTCATTACCATAATTTGATTACTTTGCTAACAATACAACATCATCACTAGATTTAGTTAGTACTTTTCTGATGTTATTCATATAACAATGCTAACACGTTTCACCGTGTTATACAATCTGATCACGCATTTTTCCCTTTTTCTTCAATAAAAACAATCAAATCGCGTAAATAAGTTAAGTGAATGGGAGCCATGTTCTAATTTTATGCCCGTTCTCTCTCTTTTCTATCATTCTTTAATATGCTACCTGCATTCACATTCACTCTTATGGTTTAGGGTAACTAAAAATATATGCATTACCGCTCTTTTCCTTATCCAGTTGGTCAAAAAAATGTGATCCTAAATATAGATCACCATAAGAATCATTAATGATTGTTTCCTAATTTTACAATGGCAGTCAGAGAAAATATATAACATCTTTTTATACAATACTCATCATTAAATAGGAGCAAATTTGGAAAAGTCAATCAATTTAAAACATATTAAACATCTTAACTTCCATTTCTTGACATATGAGATTTGATTAAACTAGACTTATCATAAAAACAAGAGTATACAATAAGGAGTGTTGAACATGAGGTATCTCTGTTTACCATAATTAACGAGACATAGAAACTACACACATTAAACTAGAAACTACATAAGATTTAGGTGGGAATTAATATGCGGTCACAAAGAAGGTATTTTAATTACCAAGAAGTCTCAATGACAATTGAGGAATATAGAATAACAAGTTCCACCTCATTTGTCATTGAGACTTCTTGGTACTTAAGTCACTTTCCGTGTGACCTCTTAGAAATCCTCCCTAAAGTTTAGGATTCTACCTTTTAACTCTTCAAACATTTGATTTTCTTCATAAATTAACACAGTCACAACCAGATCTTCTTCACTTTTCTCCTCTTTTGTTTATTATAGAATGAATAAAAATCTCTTTCACGAACCCTACTGAGGAACGTTGATGACTATATTACTGTGTTTTCAGAAGTAGAAGCATTATTGGCATCAAGAAGGGTCTCAAGTGATCTGCCCTCTCTGCTCCTAACTCTACCAGCTTCCTTCAACAATTCACTCAGCCTTCTTTTCTCATCATCCACATCAGGATTTGCTGTCCCAAGTTTTTCCTCTCTCATTCCAACTACATACTCCAGAATCTGAATTGCCTCATCCACCCTGAAATACAACACCAAAGCATACATAAAACTAAAACTACTTCCATGTGGATATCATTTGGGGCCCAGTAATCCTGAAAACATTAAAAACTTCGAGCAAAGTCCGCTTCACAATTCATATAATGCAGCAAAGAGAATAACTCAGAAAATTTGCAGCCAAATCGAGGATGTAACTCATAAGAGAATGAAAGGTGTGGATATATATACATACCTGCCTATTGCATCATAGGTGCCAGCAAGATTGCTATACACCCCAAGCGTTTCATGGTGATAGGGTCCATACTCTTGTTCAAATATATTCTTTGCTTCTTCAAACAGTTCTGTAGCCTCACCCAATGCATAGCGCTGCACACAAGCAAGTCCCATTTGATTAAGAGCGACCGCAAAGAAAGCTGTTTTCTTTTCTCCGGTAGCACGAAGCTTTGAGATGGCATTCTTCAAAGTGTTGTAAGATTCAGAATAGTTTCCCAACATGTAGTGCAAGACTCCCATCTGAGCTTCGATTCCTGCTACTGTGCTTTGACGGCCAGGGGCATCCTTATATATCTCTAGTGCCTTGGGAAGTAACTTGAGTGCCTGATCAAGCTCATTCATTGACTCATAGATAGCTGAAATATCCATAAGACCACTTGCAATCTCCTCAGGAGGGACCCCAGGCATAGGTTTTTCATATATTCTAAGTGCATTCTCACAGTAGGATTTTGATTCCCTTATCTTCCCTGTCTTGTTATACAAATCAGCCAAACGTACAAAGATTGATCCCACGGCCGGATGATTCTCTCCTTTGCTGGTCTTAAAAACCGTGAGTGCTTTCTGATAAGCAAAAATAGCTTCGTCATACCGAGACAAAGATAAGTACGTGTCTCCAATGCTGCTATCAACAGATGCCACTTCCACTTCCTGGCCATTAGCTACCATTGCCATGCTGGCTAAAATTAAATGCTCAAGAGCTTCTTCATGGTTTCCTTTTGTTTCACATATGAGGCCCATGAGCCTCCTATCAGCCACCTCTTCAAGAGAAGGAGGCGAACCATTTTCTCTATGAATGTCAAGAGCCATTTGGCAGAGCCTCTCGGCTTCGTTGAATTGCAACGCTTGAACATGTGCTTCAGCCACATACCTGCACGTTTCGCCAAATCTCGGGTCTGTTTCTCCCAAGACTTTCCTCTGGACTTCCAACCCTGTGGTGTAGCACATAATTGAATTTTCAAGCTGGCCCAACATTGCATAGGTATCGCCTAATTGCATGTGACCAGCAAACTTCGCGAGGGCGTGATCTTGCCCTTCCTCAATGAGAGGAACTTCAATGGAGTGCTCAAGAAGTGGGATTGCCTCATGGTATTGGCCCAAGCTGGAATGTATTGCCGCAGTAACATGCAGGCACATTACTAGTTCCAAACTTGGTTTTCCATCAGCATACTTCTCAAACAATCTCATTGCTCGAAGAGATAATTCAAGAGCCTTCCTTGGATTATCTCCCGTTGAAATCAAATCTCTCGCTTGCTTTAGTAAAACCTGCCCCATCTCCGGCTTGCCTGGTGTAGATTCAGTGGAATCCTCGCTCTGATTTCTTGATATCAACCTTTTAATAGGAGATTTCTTTGATTTTTTCACACGAGTAGCTCCGTTATTTTGTTTTTTCAGAGCTTTACCATTCCTCTTATCAGTAGGAGGCTTGGGAGAATTTTTTCCCTTGGGTTTTGACTCTGGCGGTGTTTCAGGGATAAGGTCCACCTGTGAGTTTGACACTTTGTTTGAATTATCTGGAGAAGCAGATCTTGTATTAGCAGATTGAACGTTCTCATCTGCCTGCACCAACTTCTCACATTGAATCTTCTCATCCTCCTGAACCAACTTCTCAGATTCAATCTTCTGATTGGCTTTTTCCAACTTCTCACATTGAATATTCTCATCTGCCTGTTCCAACTTCTCACCATTTGCTGATGTTTCTTTTCTAGAAGATGTTTCGCTAACGGAATCACGTCTTGACTCCTCTGCCATTTCCTCTTCCATGATTTCCACTTCCCTCATCGGTCCACCAACTAGATGACACAATTCTGAATCGATCCTAGACTCATCACCATCAGATCTGAGACTTTGTCTGGAAGGTGAGTGATCAGAACTTTCCATGTCACATACATTTTCATAAAGCTGCTCGATTGAGGTGTCAACCGGTGGTTGAATAGGTTCACCTGGACCTGTGTTCTGAGGACTTTGTGGACTAAAAGAACCCCTTTGGCACTTGATTGGAGTAGCGAATTCCTTACAAGTGGAAGGATTTCCGTTCATTTCATTTGCTCTTTCATTATGTTCAAATCCATTTGTAAGGATTCCTGGCATCTTTACTTCTTCAGAAACCACATTCACTAGGAACAAATATCAAACAGTTAATCTACAAAACAAACAACAGCCACAACAGATAAAACAAAGAGGCAGCAAACTATGCTAATAGAGTCTACATCAAACCTAAGAAATAGATAGTGAAAGGAAATCCAAATGGAAGCGTCTAAAGATGGTATTATTTTCAGGGATTGCTAATAGAACTTAGTTGAAGATATCATGTTTATGAAGCCAATATCAATCCAAAATACAAGCATTAAACTCAACACATACAAGCCATGGATGCAGAAGTAAAAGATTCAGTGCATCTTCAGCTAGTTCAATTTCTCCATTTCTGTATTAATGACAAGGTACTCATGGGATCTACCGAAATAAGCTAGACTTCATCGAAGGGAAACACAGAGCCCATAAACAACCATGCAATGAAACTTACCCAAAAAAAAAAAATATATTTGTAGAAAAAAGAACTAAAGAAACTGATTCCATGGAAAGCAATTATGGGCAGAGAAAAAAAGGGACCTTTCTCCATTTTCGGAGGCATAATATCAACAATACAAGTTAATGGGGTGAAATAAAACAGTGAACTAACTTAAGAACAGGGAAAGGAGAAGCTATACCTTAAGAATCAGCCATGGCAATGAGCATAACTACACCTGCCTCACATAGTGAAAAAGATATGAAAGAATGTATGTATATATAGGGAAAGAGTCAGACAAAGAAAAATCTGACCTTCTTTGGTGGGATGTATCCATTTAGAGGAGGCGACAAATGAAAAAGACAGAGAGGGAGGGAGTTGGAAGCTATGAGAGGATGAAGAGGGCAAAATGGGGAATTTAAGAGGAGCGAGCTTGAAAACATAGGAGTGTTTGAGAAAATTGAAAATTTGTAGAATTGGCGTCAGAATCGACGGAAGAAGGAAGGCGACTTCTCTTCACCAACCAAGCTGCCACGTGGCATTATTAACCTTTTTCTATGAATTTTATTGTAAAATTTATTTACTTTTTAATGATTTATTTTATTATAAAAGGCAATCTATCTAAGCAACGATAAAATGATGCATATAAAACCCCAAACCAATCCTACGTGGGGACTAAGTTGGGGGCCATGAAACTGAAAATAAAAAACCTTTGACAATATAAAGACAACGGCTAAATCAAATACAATAAAAAGTTACAATTGGTGGACTAAAAGGTAGACAGCGCTTTAAAGACACGACAAAGGTTGAATCCTATCTCAAACCAGCTACAATATCAATAAGTTAGATACATCTCAAAATCCTATAGAACAGGAGTAAATACAACTCGACAACATCGATTGGACAAGAGATATGAGAAAACGTTACCACTGATCACCAATTCACCAAATAACCCAAGACATATGATAATTTATTGTTTCCTTTGTATATGAAGATGAGGTTAAACTTATTATATGCTTATAATTTAAACAAATTTTGTTTTGAAATGAATTAAGAAAAATTATTAAATCATGTTTATATTCAAACTAACGGAATATGAAAAAATATTTGAGAGGAGTTTGTCTTATCTGTATAAATGTGTTTTCCTAATATTAATACAAACCGTCCCAAAGTCAAGAGCATAAATTAAAATATTAAAAATAAAAGTTTATTGTTAAAAATCAATTTTTCCATTAATTCAAAATCTTATCCACCATCAGGTGTTTAATTTGTTCTTTTCATATATAAACACGTGTCATATATCTTTTAATAATATGTGGTTCTGGTCATATATTTTTAATGAATTTTAGTTTTATCGCAATCAATAATCAATGCCAGTTTTTTTCCCCCTTTTTGCCATAATCAACGCCAATTTTGCCTAATGGTGTTAGTGACACGTCACTATGGAACATCATTAAGATTATTTTTTAATCCTCATAAATTTATAAGAATCAATGTTTTATACCACATAAATAAATTATAGGAACTAGAACAAATGAGAAAAAATGTACTCCTCTCTACCCCTTAATAAATGGTCTATTTCAGAGTTGGTCTTAGTCATAAAGTTATGACTTATTTCCCAACTTTGTTAACTATTTTTTTTAAATTATCCTTATAATTGTTTTGTCAATAATAATCAATTAAGAGAGAGCATGTGAGAATTAAATAAAATGATTAGGGTATTTTAGAAAAACCATACAGTGTTAACTAATAACATTAATCTAATCAAATTATGGAAATTAATCATGCCTTTATGACTAATGGTAGGGAAATAAACAAAAGCAAGGCTTATAAGACTATTAAAAAAACTAACTGGGTTTATTAGGATATATTTCATTGACTGTTCTGTTATCGGGGTATTTTAATGGTACTTATATGTTCTTTTCTCTGTATTCTATGTTACTAGCTTGTTTAAGGACGATTATGTCCCTTTGGATATGTAAAAAGACAGATGTATCCTTTTCACACTTCCATTACAACTGTGGTCGAAGTTGGAAAAGAGATCGGTCAGACAGACGGGGAGTCAAAATCATGAAGTTACATACCTCCTTTAATCTGTCCATCTTAAGCTTCCTTTAATGTCTCTTCAAGTGAGAGTCATTTCGACAACGATATGGTTATGATTTATATGAAGAATCGAGTAAACTCACTCAAAACACTATAATTACACACACACACACCACATGTATAAAAAAATCATTAGATATTTTAGATTACAACAAAAATTATCCTATCAAGATATCAAATGATAATAATTTTTGGAATGGATGAATATATAGATATATATATATATCCTACTAAATACACTATTACAGAAAATGTCTATAGCAACACTTATTTTGGCCCTATAGTAGCGCCTATAAGCGCTACAATAGCTAGTAATATTATAGGATATTAGGCCTAATGCAGCGCTTGCTAAACGCTGCTATAGGACACCTAAACTTTACCTATTGCACCTATTGCAGCGCTTAAGCGTTGCTATAGGACACCTAAAATTTACCTATAGCAGCGCTTATAACGAAATAAGCGCTAGTATTGAATTTTTTTTTAAATATTTGATTTTATTTTATATACCTCACCTGCATCAGTGCTAAAATACCAGCAATTCTATACAGTTCCAGGCAATGAAAATACACCAATAACTCATCCAGAGAGCAATGTACAAATGAACCAACCATTCTAACTGGGAAACAGCACGCTACTAGCTATACTACTATATATCTACATTTGTACTTATTGAAAAAGAGGTAGTACATAAGTGCACCATTCCTCAATTAGCGTATTCATTTGTTCCCTCGACAATGAGTGGCAACATGCGTCTGGGTAATACTTCACAGAGAGATAAATTTGAATGGCAATCAAATCTACTTGAAATCTAATAACAAGTTCAAATACAATTAAAGTTGGCAAAATATAAAACTTACAGTCAATGGAATGCTACATCGATCATGTGTAACGACATCCCTCATAAATTGCATCACATAGTATCCACAGTCGTTGTTATTGGGTTGAAAGGGGCACTGTAACAAAAAATACCAAATATCATATTGTTAGTGCTGGCTGTCACCCAAGAGGGGGGTGAATTGGGTGATAGAACAAAACTCTTTTTGACTCCTTAAACAAGATACGAGCGATGTTACTCTTTGAAAATCTTTTTAGGTTTATCACAGAGAGTATTTCAAAACATAAAATACACTGAAGAGTAAATAACTTTGATATGCTGGAAACTAAGAGAGTTAAGGGAAGAGATAATGCACACAGGGTTTATCCTGGTTCGGTCAACCCAGACCTACATCCAGTCCTCAGGCTCCACCCGAGATTTCCACTACCCTCTTGTTTAAACCAGGCACAAGAGAAGCCTACCACAGGTTTTACGAGCACAGGTTCACCTGCCAACCTTTACAGAGTTTTTAGAGTCCCTCTAAACACTCCCCCTTACTACCTGTAAGGTAATATCCCTGTTCTAAAGCACCAAGCTTTCAGAACAACCTCAAACAGTAGAGGATTTCAACAATAAGGTTCACTCAATGAACAGATTGTGATAATCACTTAAGTACAGAATAAAGTAGAATGAAATACAAATTTGAGCTTAGTAATTTGAACAATGGATGTGCTCTAATTCTTCTTTTCTAATGCGCTCGACTCATCATTTCTGGGCTCACTTGGATATGACCGTTACTCATTGCAGAGCCTCTGATTTTCATTTCATATCATCTTGTGTCGTGTGTTCGCTCTCTCTCATATTCAGATGTCTTCAAGTCTTTATATATGGTGGAATCCTTTTCTATCCGTTGGAGACTTTGAGAACTAGTCGTTAGCACCTTTTCTTTCAACTGATTTTGCAGAGGATAAGATAAGATAGACAGAGACTGTGAGTAACGTTATCCTGCTGCTACCTGCTACTGTACTTTCATGTCAGCTTTTTCATTAGCGCTAGCATGATCTGCTATCGCTATCTTGACAGTGTGAGTCCTGTACTTAAGCTGTTAGCTGAAACAAATACTCATGCAGTGAAAGTTATCGATATGGTATTTCATTAGCTCAATAAGATAGAGACAATATATTAGCTAAGGATCTTCACAAAGCACTCTCTATCGATAGACATAAACATTATAGCTAGCATATAAACAATCTTCTATCGATAGCTAGACGTGTTAGTGCTAGCAACTATGTTATCACCAAATTCATTTATTTGTTCTCAGGCACTAACTATCTGAATTTCTATTTTCTGGAGTACTTCGTTATCGATAGCTTAACCTGTTATCGCTAGCTGATTCTATTAGCTCAAGGACTTTGATCTATATTTCTGCTATTTGTCCTAACTTTCATGAGCCCATGTTATCTATGAGTTTCTAGCGATAGAATCTTTATTAGCGATAGTGAATGATTTAGCGATATATATTAACCTTCTTGTTTCTAAGTCTTCACTTGCCATGGCTCTTTGTCTATTAGCGATAGGAATACTCTTAGCGATAGATATATCTTTATCTTAGTGTTCTGCTAAGTTTCCATTTGCTATATTTGAATCTTTCATCTAGCAATATATCTTTACTCTAGTAATGGTGATCTATTACCTATCAGATTTTACTTGTTTAATTCAGAGGTAACTTACACTTATGTTTTCTATGGGTTAGTTTTCATCAAAACTTAAGATTCTAACACATATGAGAAACATTTACTTTATGCTTGAGTAGATTGTTTAAAAAATTGAATAACTTGTAGAACCTAGACTGTGAGCCACGGAAAATCATCTTTCTGGTTAAGGGCTCTTGAATAACTCAAGTTAACGGAGGACCAAAAACTGGTCAATGCGCTGGAAACGAAACAAAGTAAATTAATTTTATTTGTTAGGGTCATAAAATGACAAATGATGCAACGAATTCAAAGAATGCTGACATTCACGTACCTATTGACGAGGCGCATCAAAACTGGGCGATTTTCTGGTTCAGCACCATACACAGGATCCAAATAGTAAATCAAGGGATCCGGTTGTGCTTGCGGATAGATGACAAGCAAAAGCCAGTGCTGCCTAAAATTTTTTAGAACGTTATGTCAGTATATATAAATGATGCTTGGAGCTAAGAATACGATGAAACCTATAATGCATATCGACTTACCCTGTATTAATTGGAGCTAAAAATAAAGTCATGCATGTTGCCTTTAAAGAAAAGCACCTTCTAAGCTTCGACTGCTCGTCATAACTCACGCCAGTGATATGTGCTATCTCATATGGGCTTATGAATTCAAACGAGACATAATCCCCGGCGATCATGACATGTTCGTGCAGGTGCCTTCAAAGAAACTATACAAACTCCCAATTAGTGTAAAACTTATGACATTAAATGAAACCCCAATGGAAACGCATATATACCTGATCCATAAATTGATAACCGTAGCACTGAACCATCCTTGATCAAGCACCTCCATGATCTGATCCCTAGAAACAAGCTCACTCATATTTGACACCCCAAATATACGCTTGTCGAATGGAATCTCGGCAATAAATTCGGGAGATAGGGTGGCTGCAAATGCTCGCAATCGAGCAGGATTTGGCGTCTCGGCTCTTGTACGTTCAATAATAGGAGGCGCTTGTACTTTATTCTTGCCCTTGGCTTTTGTTGCCTACAAACCATGTAAATAGAAAGTCTGAAATTTTATTCCAATAAAAAAGAATGCTAGTTTAATTTATTAGTAAATAATCACCTGTGACGATGGATCAGTATGTGAACTCTTTTTCTTCATCACTTGAGCTGCTGAACCACCGGTACCTTGGACATTAGGCCTCTGTGCTTTCTTTCCGGTAGAACGTGTACCCTGAAAAAACATGTAAATAAAAGAGCATTCTTCCAACACAATGAATGCTAGTGTAAATGTTATTAGTAAATTACCACCTGTGGTGTTGGCTCAATCAAACCAATGGGCCAAGCAACGAAAGCATCGATAGCATCTCCGGCCCTAGTGTAACATCCTAAAAATTAATTGAGGTTTAGTAGGGGTAATTAGGAATTACTTAATGAGAAATGATGGATTATAAGAATATTTGAGGGATTTTTAGGTATTTGTGGGGATTTTAAAGGCCTAGTTTCTCCCTTATATTAAGGACAATAATTTTGGGGAAATTATTTTTAGGCTCAAAAGGGGTTATTATGAGAGAAAATAAATAAAGGATATTAAAGGAAAATTTTGAGAGTGAAAAGAAAATTTTTTGGTTCAAAAGAAATATCTTATTTAAAGATTTTAAGGCCTAATAGTGTATTTTTCCTACCCCTTTTTCTTTTTCTCTCTCCCTCCCCATTTCCACGTGCTCCCTCTTTCCTTTCCTCCTCTCCCTCACGTCAACCCTCTCCCTCATGCCAACTCTCTTTTTCCCTCTAAACACACTCAACAATCTCCATCACTATCAATTTCTCTCTCTTCCCCTTTATTTTAATATTTCTTTCCTTCCCTTTATTTTTCTTTTCTGCACCAAACCCCCCCCCCCAAGCGTGACCTTCCTTCCTTCTTTCTTTCTATCTTTCTCTTTTCATTTTTCTCTTCTCTTCCCTTTCACTTATACTTCATCACCGTCACTCTTGTTCTTTCTCTTTTCTTCCTCACCAAATCACCACCATTGACCAAGCTTCTCTTCTTCATTCCTCCACCTCTATTTTCCCTCTCATTTTCCCTCTTATTTCTGTAACATCCTGAAAATTAATTGAGGATTTGTGAGGGTAAATAGGTATTGATTAATGATAAATAATAGATTATGAGAATATTTGAAGGATTTTGAGGTATTTTACAGGATTTTAAAGGCCTAATTTCTTCCTTATTTGGACAATAATAATTTTGGGAGAGATTATTTTTAGGCTCAAAAGAGGTTAATATGGGAGGAAATAAATAAAGGATATTATGGGAAAATTTTGAGAGTGAAAATAAATTTTTTTGTTCAAAAGAAATATCTTATTTGAGAATTTTAGGGTCTAGTAGTGTAGTTTTCTCTTTCCACTCTGCCGACACTCAGTTCCTCGTCAATAACTTGTCAATGTGCATCAATTATTATTCCTCAACCAATCACATTCAACTACTATTTATATATATTATATTATATTATTAATATAATATATTATTATTATATTATTATTATATTATATTATTATTTTACTATTCATCAAATATATATATATATACTCCCTCTCCGTCTCACTCCCTGCCTCACTCTCTCACTCTCACACTCTCTCTCTCTCTCTTTTCTCTCGTCTCTCTTTCTCTCTCTTTCCACCACCAATATTCCTATTATTAGACTTATCAGAGCTCGTTGATATAGGAATAGTAAGCTTTTTGGCCAACTAAGCACATTTTTGGATTCCCGTAAGTCTCCTCTACATTTCTATGTCATTAGTTTTTCGATTTGTTATACTTGAAAAATTAGACCTTGTCTAAGTTGGTATTTTTGGGAGTCCTAAAATTAATAAATTGAAGCTTAGGCCTCGATTATGAGTTTTTCTGAGTAGATTTTTCATTGTTGGAAGTTTTCCTAATTATTAGGAATTTTTGGATTTATGGAAGTTTTAGAAATTGAGGCTTTTAAATTATTCAAGGTGCTTATGGGTAAATTGATGATTTTTAGATGTTTATTAAGGTCATATGAGGGGATTTAATTAATTGATTTGATTGGAGTTTGCACTTAAAGAATTATTGAGGGATTATTGGATGTTAAGGAATTTTATAAATAGTTATTGGAAAGATTAATAATTTTGGATATATGTATAAATGGAGTAGAGATAAATTTTAGAGATAGAAAGGGAGAATAAATGTTAAATAGAAATTTAAAATAAGTAAGGGCAAAGAAAGGGTAGTAAGTAATTTATTTTCCAACATGTGAAATTGTTGGATAAATAATTAATTTTGGTTGTATGTATGGTTGTGTAGTGCTTCAATTGCACTAAGTTAGCACGGGGGAGCTGCACTATTGTGAGATTGGTGCCAGCTATCAGGTAACCGCTTTCTGCTTGTTTATGTGTGTGTGTAGTGTTAGTAAGTAATTTGAAATATTATTATTTGATAGTTATGATTGATGAGATATGGAAATGAGATCTTGAAATATTAATATTTTTCATAATATAATGTCCTGTGGAATATTATTTTGAAATGTCATAAATTTGTGATTTGAAATATTTTGAACTGAAATATATATGATTTTGGAAACTATTTCATATATATGTATATTCTGAAAATACTGGAAGGCCTGGTGCCTGATTATGGTGTTGCATATCTATATGTTGTTTGTGAGAAATTATTTGTGTATGTGACACCGGTGAATTGGAAATTGTGCCATCACGTGATGAGGTACCCTGTTGCGTCACAGGGACTAATTGATATATTATGGGAAATAAAGGAGATAAAGACGTAAGAGGGGAGATCGCCCCTCACGGATTCAGAAAGGACTGGGATCCTTCTAAATCCGTGGTGAGGTTCAGGGAGGGTAGAAAGTCCCTCGTGAATTGTACCTTGGTGATCAGGGGCGGGTGGAAGGTCCCGACTGGTCCCACATGTTTTCCCAACGCTTCTATTAAGATTCGTTTGGGTTGTTTGTGATTATCAATGATATATATATTATTCTTGGAGATGATTTGGGATGGATTATTTTGTACTTATAAACTGTGAAAGATATTTGGGACCAAGATATGCATTATATGTGAATACCTGAGCATATTGTTTGAACTGGTATATATACGTATATGTATTCCACTGGACACCTTGCTAGCACCCACCGCACTTAGATGAGTAGTCAGTGGTTGCGTTTGGGGCTACCCCCGTTGATCTCACTTTTGCAGGTCCTAGGAGCGAAGTAGGAGGTCAAGGGAAGGATCCGGGAACTTCTCACTGATATCGTGGGATACTCTGGACTAGAAGGACAGGAGGTATTGCCACATTTAGGATCATATTTGTATGATGCTTCCGCTGAACCTTGTTATTATTCTGGAGAAAATTATTGTATAATACCTATTATGGTATGGTATTTTGAGAATGATGTGTGGAGTTTAATCATGTATAATATAATTTTCTGTTATTATAATGAGAAGAAAATTATATTGTGATGACAGAGATTGGAGTTGAGGTTTGAATTAAAAAGGTAATATCTAAATATTATGGAAAGATCTTTTTCTAACTATTAGTTATTTCATTAAGTTAATTCCTTTTTCTAACATAGTTAGCTATATAAACGTTTTAATGTTTAATTGTGAGTGTTTAATAGTGGGATTAGGGAGTTAATGTTACAATTTCGGTCGTGCCTTTCAACTTTGGGAGGGAGTTTTCCGGCGAGTTTCGCCGAAAAACCACCATTCATCTCCTCCTCTCACCTCCTTCAACATTGTATTTCATTCCTCCACTTATTTCTAAACTGATTTGTGCTTAGAAAATATGTTAAAATCATTGTTCTCCGGAGCTTAGAGCTCACCGGAGCCGGACCGATGGTTTTTCCGGCCACCTAAGGCCATATTCGGACTCCCGTAAGTATTCTCTACGCAACCATGTTATTAGTTTCCTGATTTGTGATATTTCAAAAATAGGCCTTATCTGAGTTGGGGTTTTTAGGATATCTAAATCCATTATATTAAAGTCTAATATTTGAGTTTGGATTTTTCTTAAGGAGCTTATAATTTATTTGAGGTTTTTCCAATTATTTGGAATTTTTGGAATTTCTAATATTAGGGAAAATTTTGGGATATTATGGTCTGACTGGTTGTGGTTAAATTGACAATTTATGGGAGTTTAATTATTATTATATTATGTATTAATCTGGCTGATTATGGTGAAATTTTAGACTGAAACAGTGTGGATTAGACTAATGATTAAGGAGGAATTATTGAAATAGGGACATTTGAGGTTAATGGGTGATTCTTATAAATTTATGGTTATTAAATTAAGGCTGTTATTGGGATATATATAGGATTGAATTGAGATATTATGGGAGTTGAAAAGATTTAATTGGGTATGTGAGGAATGGCTTTTTGGGTTCTTAGGATGGATATGGTGGAGGATTTTTAATGGTTTAGTTGAGAGAGAATTAAGGAGGGATTTGGAATAAATTTCTTGAGGATGAATGTTTTTCTTTTGGTTAGGGAATTAAATTCCCTAACTTTGCATTTGAACACTTAATTTAAGTGTTAATTTTTATATGACTGTTATGTAGACGGTTTCTTGTCTGGAGTCAGTACGGGGGAGCTGCACTATTGTGAGATTGGTGCCAGCTATCAGGTAACCGCTTCTACTTGTTCTATGTGTGGGTGCGTTGTTGGTAAGGGATTTCAAACTCCCTTTCAACCCTGGATTTTGATGGTATATGTATGATATGATTTTCATTGATTATTTATATAAAAATGTCATGTGGGATTCGTACTTCGGAAAGTGGCATGTGTTGTGATGATCATTTTTTTTAAAAGGATATATATTGATTTGAAACTGTTGCATTATATGGTTTTTGAAATATTGGAAAAGGCCAAGTGCCTAGCTTTGGTTAAATTGCATTTCTGATTGTGATGCATATGTTGTGGTAGTTAGCATCGATGCACTGGATACTTTTGCCATCACGTGATGAGGTACCCTGTTGGCCCACAGAGACTAATTATATTATCGGTGTACTGGGTATGGGTAGCCCCCATCGAGTATTACCGTTTGGTGTGCTGGGTATGGGTAGCCCCTATCGAGCATTACTCCCATTGTAGTTCTGGGTATGGGTTGAAATCCCCATCGAGTTCCACTTCTCCGTGGTTCTGGGTACGGGTTGAGAACCCCGTCGAGTTCCACTCTGGTCCACCTAAATGTAGGGGACAACCTAACGTTTCGCAGGGCGAACGTTATGGATGATTGTGAAAAAAAATGTATTTGGAAACCATTTTTATAAATGACGATAAACATGTTGTGAAAATGTTTCTGAGTATTGATGATTACATGACTTCTGGTATGTGCTCATATTTCAAACTGAATATATATTATTTAGTTTCCCACATTGACACCTTGCTAGCACACACCGCACGTAGAGAAGTAGTTAGTGGTTACGTTTTGGGGCTACCCCCGTTTATCTCACTTTTTGCAGGTCATAGGAGCATAATAGACGGGTACTCGGGGAAAGGATCCCTCATCTTCTCACTGAAACATAGTGGGCTTTAATTTTGGGTTTTATACGAGAAGTGTTGTATATTGCCACACTTCTTTAGGCTTTCATATTTCGCTTCCGCATTCTTACTTTTGGATAAATGTATGCATTATTCTTTTGGTTAGGATCGGTCTATTTCCGGCATATAGGCCTGAGACCTATTGGTATTGCTTTTCTAACTACATTTTTGGTTATGCACTGTTGGTCGGAAACTTCTTTCTCCCTACCATGGTTGTTTGGAATTTTACTGGATATTTTATTATACTTGAACATGGCAAGAGTACGTTAATTAATTGATCAAAGAGTTTGATGTTTTATTTAAAAGATTTACTCGGGTGATTAACTATATTTTGAAAGAAACATTTACAAATGTATTTAGATACATGATTCATATATTTTATATCCATGTTAGGTGAATTCTTTCTAACATGGATAAACTGATCTAAAAGGTGGAATGTTCCTTTTCTAACATGGATTGGTATATGGAACGGTTGGATTTTTAAATATCCATGTTAGTTGTGTTGGTAAGAATTGTTTTCTACTCTAGCCCTATGAGAGATTTCCTCTTAATTGAATAATATAAATTCTTATCTAACTATGATAGTCCTTTTTGATAATTTTAGTAATATTCTTCTCTATCATAGTTAGACATTTAAACTTTACTTTTTTTGAAATTTATACCTTGAACTCTTTTTCTAACTATGTTAATATTCTATTTCATAAAGTCTTTTTCCTAACATAGTTAGGATTGATTAAATCTCGTTACATTCGGCTTTATGGCTAATAAAATGAAGTAAATTTGGTTTATTGTTAATAAAATGGTTTTACAAAGTAAATGTTACACCTAGTCATCTCATCAGTAGGGAACGGTATTGGTGCCCCGTTGTTGTAGGAGGATTTAATCATTACTCTCAGTGCATTTTTAGGCAACGGCGAGTTGTGCAGGGTCGTGTTGGAAGTATTGTAGACCTTCCCTCTGGCAACTACTTCACTGAAAAAGTGATCGATATACAGCCTGCAGTCTGACTCGCCCTACGAAAGAGTTGACAACATTAGCTCACAATAGATAATATAACAATGTCGCTACAAGTTTGTAAGCAGAGAATGTATGAACTACCTGAGGAATTTGGGCCAGCGGCATCGTACAGCTCTCCCTTATGCTTGGATTTTCGACGGGAGGAACGTTACCTTGTTGCACGAAGTTCAATGTTTGTGATGCAACATTATATCGCTGGTAAAATTCGAACATCTGCTCGTACTTCCGATGCAGTTCCTCGTTTTGTCGTTGTATCTCCTCGTCCCATCATTGCATCTCCTCCCTCAGAGTTTGAACTTCTTCTTGTAACGCTCTTACTTCGCCTTTTGATGCCCTATGTTGGCGACCAAAGTAAGATAAGGGCGTGACCCCTAAACCTGTGCCCCGAACATAGCCCGAATACTCAGGGCGATCGAGCGCTCTGCTCAGGAAATCACCGGGGCCAAATTTGTTGACCTCGTCAAGGTATTCTTGTGACAACATATCCTATAACAAGAAGAAATGGTTGTTAGATATTAACTTAGCAAAGTCACCAGTTAAAAAGATATTACAAAGTCCAAGAGAATGACTTACACATCGTTCACGAACTCTTCTGACCTCGTCGTGAATGATGGTACCGTCCTTTTGAGAGTGTCCCTGAAACTAGAGGTCATGCCGTGGTGGCTTCCCTTCTAGACCCTGTTCCTTAATCTGTCAAGCAAGCCAGGTGAACGTATAATTAATCACGTAAACATTTATTCATAATTTTGTATTTAGAAGCATTACTAACATACCATATCTTGCTCCAATTCAGGAAATGTCTTTCGTCCGCCCATATACAGATACTCGCAGCTTTTAGCCGCCTGTCTATTTCTTTGACTTACTTCCTCAAACTCCGCTGTCAAACGTGATTGCACAAATTCATTCCAATGTTCCTGGGTAATTGACCCTGCGAATGCCTCTGGGGGTATTGGAACGATCTCCTCGTCTGCATCTCTCAGGTAGTACTTGGTCAAATTTGTGCGGAAAGCGCGATGCATTCTGGAAGCTTTCTTCAGGACATACTCCCTATGAGAATCATCAATATGAAACATGGTCTATAACAATAGAAATCATATTAGATTTCTTAGTTACAATGTTATCATAATAAAACTAAATTGTAAAAAGGCACCTAACCTGAATCTCTGACCAAACCGCGTTCTTGCTGCTCCTCGCGGTTCTCTAATCTGTGATAGTAATAGGCACTTTCTGCCGAACAGTGCACCCAATAAAACCTTAGAGGTCTTTCGCAGTCTCCCCGATTGGTTGGTCATTTTCGTTCCATTTAAGTCTAGTCTTTTTTCCCAGAGATCTGCGCCTGAGGAGTTTACGCATAAGGGTGATGCCACGGGTAGCAGCCGCCTCGGCAGCCTCTCTACCCGCATCGATATCTGGCTGCACATTCGGTTGTTCTTCTTCCTTATTGTTCAGGGGGGATCCATTTTCCTGCAAATTAAAATAATTAAACAAGACATGATTTTAGTGCAAAATAATTAAATGAAGTAGTTCATAATGTAAAACAGAAATACATACAAACTTAAATCAATATGAGGGCTTTTGTCTCTTTTTCCTCTCTGTTATATTATCTAAAATTGTTTGCTTTCTCTTTTTTGTTGGATTTAAGGTTGTGTTGAGCCAAATGCCTTCTTCATGATCACTCCTTACATAAACAGGCTCATCTTCATCATCATATCCGTCTGCATCAATCTCTTCTGCCAGTAGCGTCTCAAATGAAGGATCCTCTTCTATCATATTCATATCATCATCACTACTTTCATCATCAACTTGTTTGGCATAATTTTTGTTCGACTGCATGACAACTGAACAATTCTTCTTAGAAGGATCGGCAATGTAAAACACTTGTGATGCTTGGGACGGTAGAATGTAAGGATCATCCTTATATGCAACTTTAGAAAGGTCGACCGATATAAACCCAAATTCATCTAACCGCCGTCCACTATGGTTGTTAACCCACTGACATCGGAACACAGGAACTCTGAACATGGTGTAATCTAACTCCCAAATGCAATCAATCACACCAAAGTATGCCATCTTCGCATATATAGGATTTGTATCTCTCGCACTGGATATATGCAATGCCTCGGCAACAAGTGTGACTCCACTATTCTGCATTGTGCTTTTTTCATCCTGGTCTTTTGTATAGAATGTGTAACCGTTGATTGCATAGGCGGTGTAGGAAAATGCGTGCAAACCTGGTCCTTTTGACAGCCAAAACAATCTTTCAGAAACTGATCCAGCATTAAGATCAAACTGCTGACAAATACGCGCATTGAACCATCTAATGAATTTTTTGTTGTGCTCCCTTGTAATCAAACTCTCATTTCTATCACCTTGTATTTCCCGCAGGAGTTTTTTGTGTTCTTCAACGAATGGTTCAACCTCAGGAGTGTTGTGAAGAATATACAAGTGAGCAAGCTCCCTTTCAGCATTCAAAATACGTATTAAGTTGAACCCACTTATTCCTCTCCCCAATAATCGCCCATCGTGATGAGACTTCGGCAAACCAACATGTGCAACACTTGATAAGTAATCGGCACACAAATCACTCGCTTCTTCAACGATGTATCTTTCAGCAATACACCCCTCTGGTCGATATCTGTTTTTGACATACCCCTTTAAAACTTTCATGAACCGCTCAATCGGGTACATCCATCTCAAATAAACTGGGCCGCACAGTTGAACCTCTTTGACCAAGTGTACAGTAAGGTGAACCATGATGTTAAAGAAGGATGGGGGGAAATACATTTCAAGTTCGTACAGGATACGAATGATCTGCCTCTGCAAATCCTGCAACCGTACTATATAAACCACTTTACTACAAATGAGCCTGAAGAAAATACACAGTCTAGTGATCGTCCTACGCAGTTTCTTGGGTAAAATGTTGTGTATGCCGACCGGTAAGAAATTTTGCATCAGGACATGACAATCATGAGATTTCAGGTTCTTCAACTTCAACTCTTTCACGGATACAAAGTTCTTTACATTTGAGGAGTAGCCTTCTGGAACTTTGATCCCATTTAGGAACTCACAGATCTTTTCTCTTTCTTTGAAAGGGTGTATGCTGCTGGAGGTAAATAAGTGCGGTATCCTCTATCGACAGGTGCCAACTCTTGTCTTATTCCCAACTTGAGCAGATTTAACCTTGAATTGACACCATCCTTAGTTTTTCCTTGCATATTTAGCAACGTGCCAATTAGGTTATCACAGATGTTCTTTTCAATGTGCATCACATCCAGAAAGTGCCTAACATATAAGTGTTAGAATCTTAAGTTTTTATGAAGACTGACCCATGGAAAAATATCGCTAATAAGAAATGACAACTTAGCAGATCAATAAGAATGAAAATCTCTATCGCTAAGTGAATCTAAATAGCTAATTGATAGAAAGGAATAGCAAGTGAAGACTTAGAAATAACAAAGTCATTATCTATCGCTAAAGAAAGAATCTATCGCTAGAAGCTCATTGATAACTCAGCTAGCAGAAATATAAACCAAGTCCTTGAGCAAAAGAAATTAGCTAGCGATAATAGGTTAAGCTATCGATATCAGAAGTGCTTCAGATAATAAACATTCAGATAGCTAGTGCTTCAGAGCAAGAGTCTGAGCTAGCATGATTGTCTATCGATAATAGGATACCTGGAAATACCTCAGAATGCTTAGATGTTAGTATCCTGAAGGATAATAGCGATAATGAATTTGCAATCGATAGAAATAATCTATGCTGATGTAATGCTTTCTAATCCAAGAGAATATGCTATCGATAATATGAAAAGCTCTGAAATTCCTTATATTGTCTTTATCTCATTGAGCTAATGGATTAAGCTTGCGATAGTATCTTCTGTGCAATATATGACTATTTGGTTAGCTAACAGTTTAAGTGCAGAACACACTCTATGAGATTAGCGATGGCAGTTCACGCTAGCGCTAATAGAAAGCTGCCAGAAAGTACTACTTGTACGGATGCTCAGAGCGCTGAGTCTGTCTCTCTCTTAGCTCACCCTATGCAAGAAGTAGTTGAAACTAGAGCAAAGAGTTAAGCCCGATAAAGAAGCTGCATTAAATGCCAACGGCTATGAGCTCCCAACGACTAAATTCAAACGGCTTCTTGAAGATTGATTGTTAGGGCAAAAATCTGAGAAGATATAAATACAGAACTCAAGCATTTATTGAGTAGAGACGAATAACGAGAATATTCACAAGTTCATTCATTACTCTGTATTTATTGTCTTAGAGAATTCATCTGTACTTAAGTGTTTATCAAAATCAGTTCATTAAGTGAACGTATTTATTGAAATCCTCTACTGTTTGAGGTTGTTCTGAAAGCTTGGTGCTTTAGAATAGGTATATTTCCTTACAGGTAGTAAGGGGGAGTGTTTAGAGATTCTAAAACTCTGTAAAGGTTGACAGGTGAACCTGTGCTCGTAAAACCTGTGGTTAGTGGAACCCAACAGAGTGTTGGAGAACTGGACGTAGGCAGTGTTGGCCTAACCAGTATAAATTTTGTGTTTTATTAATTCCTTTTAAATTTTTTAATAGCACAATTCACCCCCCTCTTGTGCGATTGCCACTTTCACTTGGTATCAGAGCAGGTCTTCTTTGTTATTAAGATTCCAACGAATCTGAGAAGCAAAGATATAAATGGCATCGCTTGAAAACATCCTCCCTGAAGGAAGCTCCATTAATAAGCCTCCTGGCTTCGATGGGAAACATTATACGTTCTGGAAGTTGAAGATGAAAATCTATATCAAAGCCAACGGATACAAGCTCTGGAAAATCATTGAAGAGGGAGACATTGTTCCTTAAGATCCCATGGGCATCCCAAAGACTGAGGATGAATACACAGAAGAGGACATTGCTAATCTGGAGTTAAATAGCAAAGCAGTTCTCATGATTCAGAGTGCTCTTAGTCTAACAGAGTTCTTTAGAGTGAGTCACCTTGACTCTGCTAAAGAAATGTGGGAAGCACTGCAAATTGCCCATGAAGGGACACCCAGAGTAAAGGATAGGCGAGTAGAAATGCTAGTGGAAGAGTTCCACAAATTTGAAATGATTGAGGATGAAAAGATAAGGGATCTGGAGATTAGATTTACTCACCTCATCAATAATCTCGCTGCTCTAGGGAGAAAGATTACAGAGAAAGAGCAGGTCAACAAAATTCTGAAAGTCCTAAAGGGAGATTGGCTCATGAAAGTCACAGCCATTCAAGAAATGCAAGGAGAATCAACAAAATCCATCACTGCCCTGTTTGACAGCCTTGTTGAGTATGAGCCTACCCTGATAGCTCAAAGAGAAGCACAAGGAAATTCCAAGAAAAAGTCACTTGCTCTTGTTGCTTCAGAAAGAAATGAAATCAATGAAGACGAGGAAGACCTAGATGAAGAGGATATTGCTCTTATGGCCAGAAAATTTAAAAAGTTCTTCAGAAGAAGAGAAAGATTTCAGAGGAGTGGCCCCAACTTCAAAGACTCCCAGAAAGACAAATCTCCTGTATGCTTTGAATGCAAGAAGCCTGGTCACTTCAGAGCTGAGTGTCCCAGTCTTCAAAGATTAAAGGAGAAGGAGAAAAAGAAGACTTAGGGGAAGAAAAAGGCCTATGTGTCATCTATCTGGGGTGATAGCTCTGATGAGGAAGCTAGCGATAGCGAGGAATGTGCCAACCTCTGTCTAGTTGCTCGAGAAGAGCAAAGCGATTCTGAGGTATCTGATTCTGAACCTTCTTATTCTGATCTTCAAAATTCATATGATGAAATGTGCATAGAATTCTTAAAACTTTCTAAAGAAGTAGTCAGACTAAGAAGAGAAAACAAAGAATTTCAAAAAAATTCCTCACAAAAGACTTCTTCTTCCTTTCTATCGATAGAAGAGGAGCTATCGCAAGCTCCCAGAAAAGAACTATCGATAGTTGAGCCACTTTCGATAGCAATTCCTTCAACTTCTGAAAATTGCTCCAACTGTGAAAAATTGTTGAAGGAAAAAGAAAAACTTTCGCATGTTCTGGAAAAATTTACAAAAGGCTCAGAAACTTTAAATGTGATTTTAAGCAATCAAAAAGTTTTTAGAGATAGAACAGGAATTGGCTATGAGCCTAAACAAAAGTTTTCAAAAAGATGGGTTGAACCAAAAGTGAATCATACATGAGATATTTTAGAAAATCTTCTGAAAGTTCTTCACCTTATAGTTTTTACAATTACTGCAACAAGAAAGGCCATACACAGTCAACTTGTATTCACAGAAAGTATGGTGTTAGTAGCTCTTATAAATGGGTTCCTAAAGGAACTCATGTGCCAAAGGTCCCTACACACCTAAAGCACAAGTCTGACCTTAAAGGACCCAAGAAAGTTTGGGTACCTAAATCTGTATAGTATGTGCAGGTGTGTCTGAAAGCATCCAGCAAAGGAAAATGGTATATTGACAGTGGATGCTCAAGACATATGACTGGAGACAAAGACAAAATCAATAATCTGGTGATGAAAGATGCAGCCAAAGTTAGCTTTGGTGGAAAACAAAGTGGAAAAATCACTGGAGTGGGTGAAGTAGGTCCAGTCAAGGATGTCTACCTAGTGGATGGTCTCTGCCACAACCTACTGAGTGTTAGCCAAAGTGCAGACCATGGTAACTGGGTAATTTTTGATTCAAACTAATGTCTTATTGTTGATAAGAATGATCTAGATATAAATAAATCCAGTCTGAAGTATAAGATAAAAGGAAATAGAAATGGAGACTTATATACTTTGGATTTATGCCAACAGCTTGAGGAAAAATGCTTTATTTCAAATGATGAAAATTGTTGGTTATGGCACAAAAGATTAGCTCATGTGAACTTTTCTCAGTTAGATAAATTAGTTAAGAAGGAATTAGTCATAGGAATCCCCAGTTTTAAATCAAAGCATGATTTAATTTGTGAATCTTGTCAAAGAGGTAAACAAACAAAGTCCTCTTTTAAAATCAAGAAGACAGTCTCCACTAGTAGGCCATTGAAACTAATTCATATGGATCTAGTTGGGCCAGCAAGAGTGAAAAGTCTAGGAGGAAGCCTATACACTCTTGTAGTTGTGGATGACTACTCAAGATTTACTTGGACTATGTTTCTTTCCTCTAAGCATGAAACTTTTGATGCTTTTTGTGTGCTTGCTAAGAAATTGTAGAATGAGAAAAGCTCAAAGATTATAGCCATCAGGACTGATCATGGAGGAGAATTTGAAAATAAAGAGTTCATGGAGCTATGTGATGAAAATGGAATTGACCACAATTTCTCTGCCCCTCGGACTCCTCAACAAAATGGTGTTGTAGAAAGAAAGAACAGAGTGCTCACAGAAATGGCTAGAAGCATGCTGAACGAGAAACAAGTGCCTCAAATATTTTGGGCAGATGCTATGAGTACAGCTTGCTACACTTCTAACAGAGTCTACATCAGAAAGGGGATGGAAAAGACTCCATATGAGCTCTACAAGGGAAGGAAGCCTAATATCAGTCACCTGAGGATTTTTGGATCAAAATGCTACATCCACAATAATGGAAAGGTAAATTTAGGTAAATTCGATCCTAAATCTGATATTGGCATTTTCATCGGGTATTCAAATAGAAGTAGAGCATATAGAGTTTATAATAAAAGGACTCAAACTATTGAAGAATCTGTTCATGTAGTATTTGATGAATCCCCTCAGGAAAAACAACAATCTGTTGATGAGGATGAAGATTTTTCAAAGTTTTTAAAACAGCCTCTATCGATAGCACCTCAGCCATCGATAGCAAATCCTGAAAACAATATTGAAAATAATCAGGATAAAACTGAAGATGATCTAGAGGGAACTGATGAGCCTCAATCTTCTATTAGACATCTTAAAAATCAACCTCCTGAACAGATTATTGGAGAAATTTCAAAAGGAGTTAAAACAAGAAGGCAGCTGCAAAATGAAGTAGAATTTTCATGCTTTCTTTCTCAAATTGAACCAACTCATATTGATGAAGCTCTTGCTGAATATGACTGGATAATAGCTATGCAAGAAGAACTTAATCAATTCAAAAGAAATCAAGTTTGGGATTTAGTACCAAGGCCCAGAAATCATCCTATTATCGGTACTAAATGGGTTTTCAAAAACAAACTTGATGAAGTTGGTCAAATTGTGAAAAATAAAGCCAGATTAGTTGCAAAAGGATATAACCAAGAAGAAGGCATTGATTATGAGGAAACTTTTGCTCCAGTTGCAAGACTTGAAGCAATAAGGATTCTTCTAGCTTTTACATCCATCAAAAATTTTAAACTTTATCAAATGGATGTTAAGAGTGCTTTTCTTAATGGCTATATTAAAGAAGAGGTGTATGTGGAACAACCTCCTGGTTTTGAAGAAAAGTCTAAGCCTGACCATGTTTTCAAACTCAAAAAGGCTCTTTATGGTCTCAAACAAGCACCTAGAGCTTGGTATGAGAGACTTAGTACTTTTCTGCTTGAAAAGGGATTTTCTAGAGGAAAATCAAATACTACATTGTTCATCATGCACAAAAATAATCATATGCTTATAGTTCAAATTTATGAATATGACATTATTTTCGGTGCAACTAATGAAACTCTATGTGAGGATTTTGCTAAGACAATGCAGGGAGAATTTGAAATGTCCATGATGGGAGAGTTAACATTCTTCCTGGGACTACAAATAAAGCAAAGGAAGGATGGCATCTTCATATCCCAAACCAAATATTGTAAAGAAATTCTCAACAAATTTGGAATGGATCTATCCAGAGAAGGGGACACTCCCATGAGTACCTCTGCCAAATTAGATGCAGATGTTCCCGACAAAGAAGTAAATCAGTCTCATTATAGAGGAATCATTGGCTCTTTACTTTATTTAACTGCTAGTAGACCTGACATTTAATTTAGTATAGGTGTATGTGCTAGATATCAGGCAAATCCCAAAGAATCTCATTTATCAAATGTAAAAAGGATTTTGCGTTATTTACAAGGGACTCAAGAGCTTGGGCTGTGGTATCCCAAGGGAACTCAAGAGTACCTTCTTGCCTATTCTAACTCTGACCATGCAGGCTATAAATCAGATAGAAAAAGCACAAGTGGTCAATGCCAATTTCTCGGTAACTGTCTAATCACTTGGGCGAGCAAGAAGCAAACTTGTGTTTCTTTCATCCACAGAGGCAGAATACATTGCAGCAGGAAGTTGCTGTACTCAAGTCTTATGGCTTAGGCAGCATCTAAAAGATTTGGGTTTGGACTTCTCAGAAGTACCTATTCTTTGTGACAACACAAGCACAATAAGCTTGGCTAAGAATCCAGTTCAACATTCCAGAACCAAGCATATAGATGTGAGACATCACTTCCTGAGAGATCACATTCAGAAGAAGGATGTCAAGATAGAATTTATTTCAACCCATTTGCAACTTGCTGATATATTTATCAAGCCTCTTGAGCCTGATCAATTTCTCTATATTAGAATAGAGTTAGGAATGGTAAATCCAAATGAATTGTAAATATTATTACTCTTAATTTATTTTATTGATTAGTCATTTGAATTATTGCTGACTTAGGCATCGGAGTGCCAAATCTTAAGTTTTGTAGGACTGACCAATCGATAGTGAGTTATACTATCGCTATCATATGCAGAACAAAGCTAAGTTTGAGCTGAGATTGCCATCGCTAGCCTACAGAATTATCGATAGCAAAGTCAGTTATCGATAGATAAACCCTGGAAGGAGTAAGTGAAGCCCAAAAGTCACTTTCTCAGCGTGGGATCATGCCTGCTAGCGATAGCTGCTCATACTAGCGATAGCAAATCACTAAAGAGTCTCAGAATGCGAAACGTCAGCGAATATTATATCATTTCTGGTAATTTCTGAACTCTATAAAAGCAGGACATGTGTATTGTGCATTCATTATTCACCCGAAGAGTCTCTTCATTTCTTTAAACACTCTCTGAAATCTCGAGCCTCTCTCCTCTCAAAACCCTAATCCCAGAAATGGGTAGAGTCAAGAATCCAAAAATAGGTGATGATAAGGAACTCTCTAGCGCTAAACCCTCTTCTCAATCCGCTAGCAAGTGTCTCAAAGCCCAGAAAACTATGTCATTCTCCAAAGAAATTATTAAATCCGGTATCCAGCATCAAAAGTGCGTCTCCTTTGATTTAATTCTTTCAGAAAAATCCTTCAAAGTTCGAATCGTTCTCCTCGCTCAAGGAAAAACCCTAGCCGGGGCGAGAGTTTTGGTGGATTTGTTCTTCTACAGAGAACCTGAGGAGACTAAACCTGTTGAGGAAGACGAAGCGACTCCTGTCCAAGATTATTCTGTTTTTTTTAGTATCGGTTCAGGGGTACTATTCGTCCAGGGTTTGATGGGTTCAATCATTTCTCTCCAACAAATGATGACAAAAAGGGGAAGAAATGGTACAAGCAAAGACTATTATTAGGGGGATCGAGTCAAAAGCCTATTTCCTGAAACCTCCCTCATTTGCATCATGCATAAATAGATAGATTATGTTCTAAGCGTTTCTTTCTGCAAGATGTACTATGTGTTCTGAATATAACTGATCTGTACAAGCTTTACTGTTATCCAAGTTCTGATAAATGCTTATGCTGATATAAATGATTATGTTCTGAACTTGCTCTTGTATTTTTCCTTATGTTTTGTCATCATCAAAAAGGGAGAGAATGTTAGAATCTTAAGTTTTGATGAAGACTGACCCATGGAAAAATATCGCTAATAAGAAATGATAACCTAGCAGATCAATAAGAATGAAAATCTCTATCGCTAAGTGAATCTAAATAGCTAATTGATAGAAAGGAATAGCAAGTGAAGACTTAGAAATAACAAAGTCATTATCTATCGCTAAGTCATTCTCTATCGCTAAAGAAAGAATCTATCGCTAGAAGCTCATTGATAACTCAGCTAGCAGAAATATAAACCAAGTCCTTGAGCAAAAGAAATTAGCTAGCGATAATAGGTTAAGCTATCGATATCAGAAGTGCTTCAGATAATAAACATTCAGATAGCTAGTGCTTCAGAGCAAGAGTCTGAGCTAGCATGATTGTCTATCGATAATAGGATACCTGGAAATACCTCAGAATGCTTAGATGTTAGTATCCTGAAGGATAATAGCGATAATGAATTTGCAATCGATAGAAATAATCTATGCTGATGTAATGCTTTCTAATCCAAGAGAATATGCTATCGATAATATGAAAAGCTCTGAAATTCCTTATATTGTCTTTATCTCATTGAGCTAATGGATTAAGCTTGCGATAGTATCTTCTGTGCAATATATGACTATTTGGTTAGCTAACAGTTTAAGTGCAGAACACACTCTATGAGATTAGCGATGGCAGTTCACGCTAGCGCTAATAGAAAGCTGCCAGAAAGTACTACTTGTACGGATGCTCAGAGCGCTGAGTCTGTCTCTCTCTTAGCTCACCCTATGCAAGAAGTAGTTGAAGCTAGAGCAAAGAGTTAAGCCCGATAAAGAAGCTGCATTAAATGCCAACGGCTATGAGCTCCCAACGACTAAATTCAAACGGCTTCTTGAAGATTGATTGTTAGGGCAAAAATCTGAGAAGATATAAATACAGAACTCAAGCATTTATTGAGTAGAGACGAACAACGAGAATATTCACAAGTTCATTCATTACTCTGTATTTATTGTCTTAGAGAATTCATCTGTACTTAAGTGTTTATCAAAATCAGTTCATTAAGTGAACGTATTTATTGAAATCCTCTACTGTTTGAGGTTGTTCTGAAAGCTTGGTGCTTTAGAACAGGTATATTTCCTTACAGGTAGTAAGGGGGAGTGTTTAGAGATTCTAAAACTCTGTAAAGGTTGACAGGTGAACCTGTGCTCGTAAAACCTGTGGTTAGTGGAACCCAACAGAGTGTTGGAGAACTGGACGTAGGCAGTGTTGGCCTAACCAGTATAAATTTTGTGTTTTATTAATTCCTTTTAAATTTTTTAATAGCACAATTCACCCCCCCTCTTGTGCGATTGCCACTTTCAATAAGGACTTCCAATATGGGAGTTCGAAGAATATGGATCTCTTCTTCCAGCCACTTGTCAACACATTTTTAGCAAAAGGCTTGCCAAAATCATTCTCCAACGCGTTCACCTTTTCAAAAACGTCATCCCCGGTCAATATCCTCGGTGGCCTACCTTCTTCTAAGCTCCCGTTAAATGCCTTCTTCCACCTCCGCCAATGATGTTTTAACGGCAAGAACCTCCGATGTCCCATGTAAACATTTTTCCTACAATGCTCCAACCGCATCGAATGGGTATCATCTTCACATATAGGGCACGCACCATATCCTTTGATGCTGTATCCGGACAAATTATCATACGCTGGGAAATCATTTATTGTGCCAAACAACATGGCTCTCAATTTAAAACTTTCTTCATTACAGCCATCAAAAACCGTCTCACCCGAATCCCACATATGCTTCAGGTATTCAATCAAAGGATCCAAGTACCCGTCTATATCGTTGCCGGGCTGTCTAGGCCCAGAAATAAGCATGGAAAGCATCATAAACTTGCGTTTCATGATCAAATTTGGGGGGAGGTTGTATATCATCAGAATCACCGGCCATGTACTGTAAGTACTACTCTGAACTCCATGCGGATTGATTCCATCGGTTGCCAATGCAAGCCGTAGGTTTCTCGGTTCTTCACCGAAATCAGGGTACTCGTAATCAATTTTTTTCCATTTGGGGGCGTCTGCGGGGTGCCTAAGCTTGATATCTTTAATCCTCTCATCAGCGTGCCATGTCAAAAGTCTTGCAACATCCGCATTACTGTACATGCGCCTGAATCTTGGAATGATCGGAAAGTACCACAACACTTTAGAAGGACTCTTACCTTTCTTTCCATACTGAGATGTGCTGCATTTAGGACACTTCTCCAACGACGAATACTGGTTCTAAAATAAAATACAGTCGTTGGGGCATGCATGTATTTTCTCATATTTCATACCGGTCTACCGGAGAATTTGCTTCGCCTCGTATGTTTTCAAGGGGAGTACATTCGCTTCTGGGAGTATATCTCACAGAGCGGACAGCAGCACAGTGAAACTTGCATCACTCCAACCGTATCGTGCCTTCAAGTTATACAATTTAAGCACCGCACTCAATCTTGTGTATTTGCTGCATCCCACATACAAAGGCGTCTCTACATCGCTCTTCAGTGTCTTAAACATTTCAGGATTCTCCTCACCCACCACGTTCAACATTTCTTCAAGATCACCGCTCTCATCACACATGTCTGTATCAAGCACATTCGAAGCGCTACTAACATCAGGTACCCGGTCTCCGCATTCCTCGTCATAGGTCTTACCGTGCTTTGTCCATCGTATATAAGAAGGATCGATTCCATGATAAATTAAATGACTTAACAAGTCAAGAGGACGAAGACGCTTCCCATACCAACACAATAAACAGGGGCATACAATTTTGTTAGCATTCTCTGCATGCTCTGCAGCAAATTCAATGAACTCTTTTGCTCCATCTATATATTCCCTTAAACGCCGATCACAAGACATCTATTTCTGATCCAACATGGTAACTTACTAAAGGAAAGTGGCGGTAAGATCGATCTATATGACTTACTCATTAGGTAGCCACCTTATGATTTTACCTAATTTTTTAACAAAAATTCGGCAGTATAACGGCTACAAAATGAACGTTCCCAGGCTCAAAGCCCTCTCTTTTTAACATAGAAATTGATACTCCACAAAATACATATCATCAACTCAATAGATTTACATAGCCCAGCCACCACAATAGAATTCACAAATCATATATATAGCATTAATTGGAACACAAGTGTTTAACATAATTAGAGAAAATCCTACAAGCAGTATACTCAAATAATTAGAGAAAATCCTACAATCAGCATTAATTGACATAAAAAAAATAAAAATCCTACAAGCAGTAGAGTCAAATAATTAGACAAACACAAGTGTTTAACATATTCAAGTGAACTCATTATGCACAAAAATCAAATGGACTTGTTCATAACATTAATGTTAAATTTAAACCTAACTTATGATAATGTAACAACTAATCTACAAAATCAACAAGTAGGAACATACTAATTCAAGTTCACTACCTCTTGAGAGTATTCAATCTGCGTTAGAGTATAGGATCTCTGGATACAAAAGCAAGCTCACAGACTTTTATTGCTATACGTAAATCCTTCAAATGGCCCCACTTTGATTGCCTGAACAGTCCTGCATATAGGAAGAAATTATATAACTTAAATTCAACAAAATATAACTTATACGTGATTGACATTGAAGATGGAAGGAAACTCTTTACTCACGGTCATAGCCACTGTATGTTCAATTTCACTCCAGCAGAATAAAATAGAATTCATAATCTGTAAGAAGTAATGTAAGATGAACAATACTACTCACAATCATAACTTATAAGAGAGTGCCACACTAGATTTCAGGCCCTCAAGCATCCCAAGCTCATTAAAAAACGAACTTCCCAAATCAAACATTACCAAATTCTATCTCCTAAACAGCAAATCGTAACTTGAAATGCGAAAGAACTCAATTCCACTAAACATCCTACACCCACCCTAATCCATTTCCCAGCAACTAAACAGAAACAACTTCTTAAAATTTCAGCACCGCCAAGCTAAAACAAACTATAACGAAAAAACTACACAATATTTTTTTTTCAAAATGATGATAAACTTGAATCTCCCTTCGGATATCGGAGAAATCGTAGAAGCGCTTGCCAGGCAAGTGAAGGAACTCGCTGTACTCCTCTTTGGAGCCATCGGGCTTCCTCTTAGTCTGAACAAGCTGCAAAACAAGAACAGAGAAAACAGATCTGCGAACAAGAACAGAGATCAGGCAAGTGAAGGAAGACGATGCTTCAGCTCTGGGAAGAACAAGAGGACGATGCTTCAGCTATGGGAAGACGCGAAGAAGACGACCTGAGCTTTGGGTTCAGATTTATGTTCTAAGCTTTGAGGGAATAAGGAGGGAAAAACAAATAATATTTGAGGAATTTTGGGAAATGTGGCGCCAAAAGAGATCATCAGCTATGGGCTTGAATATAAAAATTAAATCATATGGGCCTATACCAGCGCTTAAGCGATGGTATAGGCCCCTGTGATTTAATTTTTATTTTGAAAAATATGTAAAACAATTTAAATTGTTTTAAATATTTTTCAATATAAAAATTAAATCCCAGGGGGCTTATACCAGCTCTTAAGCGCTGGTATAGGCCTCCTGGGATTTAATTTTTATATGGAACACAATTTAATAAAAACAATTTAAATGCTTTTGTTTTTTTTTTAATTGTTTCAGATTTTTAAAATTTTATCAAATTGTTTTTATCTAATTTCTAAATCCCAAGGGGCTAAATAAGTATTTTTTTTAATATATTTTCCCTTTCTTAATTTGCCAATGTTTTTTTTAAATTGTTTTACATATTTTTCAAAATAAAAATAAAATCCCCGGGGGCCTATACCATCGCTTAAGCGCTGGTATAGGCCCCCTGGGATTTTATTTTTATATGGAACACAATTTAATAAAAACAATTATTTTTAAATGCTTTTGTTTTTTTTTAATTTTTTCAGATTTTTAAAATTTTATCAAATTGTTTTTATCTAATTTCTAAATCCCAGGGGGCCTATACCAGCGTTTATGATTATTAAGTGCTGGAATATGCTTATACCTATACCATCACTTTTATTTCTAAAGCGCTGGTATAGGTCATATTATACTTATCCCATCACTTACATTTTATAAGCGCTACTATTGTTGTGTTGCAATAGAGTATTTCTGTAGTAGTGATATAATGACACAATACTTTGTCAAGCATGGTAGCTCAAGTGACGATAAGCACCTTGTGACTTTGAATTCCATACGTGAATTAAGATAAAACAAAAGAAAAAATTATTACAAGATCTAAAAAATAGTGTAATCACTAAAATTTCTTATAAAAAGTTAACATGAATGTTAAGTTTTAGAGTATAGAATATAAAACATATCTATATTATTTTTATTTTTGAGATTTTTTTTATGATGACATTCTTTTATAAATGGGAATTCACAACGTTCTACAAGGAAAAATGACATACTACTGTTAAAGTTGTTGTTTACTTTATGATAAAATAATTGTGGAGGCAAATGAGATTAGGCTTTACAATGCAGGATGATTAATTAATATTGGAATTTTCAGTAATTCTAAAAACATGAAAACACATCCTTTTATGGCAGTGAGATGCAGAAAACTCAATAATTGAATTGAAAGAGGTCTTTTTTTTAAGAGACCGATTTCTGGAAAGACAGAAACAATAAACCCCACTTGTCTTGCTTTTTAAAGAGACATGAGCAAAATCCTGACGCAGCAACTCAACATTCAATTAAATTATTTGCAACCCTTTGGCTGTTAAGTCCCATCTTTTGATTTATCCAAAAAAAAAAAAAAAGTCCCATCTTCTGCAATATTATTAGCTACACTAGGTTTATTGTATAAAAAAATAAAATCTAATAATAGTATTATTTTTCTTATCATCTAAATCGAATCTTTTATATCCACACCACATATTGTCACGCTCATCATCTACCCACACATAAAATGAGTGTTATAAAGTTTAAAAATAAAAAAATTCATATTTTCCCTCTTTTGTCTTTGCCTTAGTTTATAAGAAAAGGGACAATTGCATTGAGATCCCAAATAAGATAATTTATATCAAACAAGTCCCAATGAATTGTAAATAATAATATTGACAGGTGAAGATGCCACGGTTAACAGGTGAAAAACATCATTGATAACTCATCGGGATTTGTCTAATATTAATTAGGGTTAAAATACAATTCTACCAATTGACAATTGTCAAAGTGGCATCCAACACAAGTAATAATTGAATGGGGTAATTATACTAATGGACTTTTAAAATGAGTGGGAATAGACCAAAACCGTCAATTTTATGCAAGGTAATCAAACTCAGACCGGAGTCTAGACCGGTGGAGGTGGTGGGTCAAGGGTTAGTGGGTCAACTCGTAGTCAACTCAGGGGCCAGACCGGTGGGGAATAAAAAATTAAAAAATAATTTCGACTCTCATTGTTCAATTAAATACGAAATATTAAATTTTTTTTTGCCAACTAACTAAATATTAGTTCATTGCCTTAAATCACTAACAAAATATCAGATACTCATCCAACATTCCTTGTAATTTATTTGATATATTGACATTATACCATCAATCCACTATCAAATGATATCAAAATCAGTAATCATTAAATATTCTTCACATAATAATTATCAAAATAGATAAATGATCACAAAATATTCATACTCATAGTACTTTAATCATTAAACTAATAGTTATTACCATTACAATTGTCATTAATTTCAACAAATATTGCTTTCTACCATTCATACAAAAAAATATTTTTTTTTAAAAAAAAAGGCAACCCACTGACCCACCGGGTTGCACCGGGTTAGCCCCGGGTCACTGAGATCCCAGGTTGGAATCAAACCCGTCCCGGTTGAGTGCCCGGGTTGGCGGGTTATGGGTCAACCCAGCCGGGCCGAGCCGGGTTTGATAACCATGATTTTATGGACGTTAACGATTAAAAGTCAATATTTCTTGTTAGCAAAATTTTATTGGTCAACGTCCAAAAGTTAACGGTTTTGACTAATCCGCACTCATTTCAAAAAGCTTTTTGGTATAATTACCTTTTCTAATTGTTATTTGTACTTGCTACATCTTGCATAATTATCAATCGGTAGAATTGCACTTTAACCCTAATAAAATTTATTAATTATTGAGATCTCAATGCGTGAATGCAATTGTCTTTTGGACAACTGTATTTTTTTTTTTTTGAGAAAGATAAATTAGACAAAGAATTTATGATTGTAACTGAAGTTGGGAACCATTATTGTGACACGTGTCGTTCAAGAATTATCTGAAAACCATTAATGTAACACGCGTCAATCAGAAAGCTTAAGTCGAAGGACCAAAAAAAAAACAATGACAGCTGTGGGATTTGAACCCACGCCCTTTCGGACCAGAGCCTAAATCTGGCGCCTTAGACCACTCGGCCAAACTGTCTTTTTGTTTCATCTTATCGCTACAAGATACTAATTAATAAACTTTGATCCGGGCAAAACATTTAACTAAAATACGTTATCACCCTTCCACCTTTGTTTATAAATGTATCTAGTTCCTGGCCCACGGTTTAATCGTGATTTATAAATTATGTACCCTCCAATTTTTTTCATAAGCAAATTTCAAAGAGAATTTTTCCGCTTCATTTAATAAGAATAGCTGGTCTTATTCGGACCAGAGCCTAAATCTGGCGCCTTAGACCACTCGGCCAAACTGTCTTTTTGTTTCATCTTATCGCTACAAGATACTAATTAATAAACTTTGATCCGGGCAAAACATTTAACTAAAATACGTTATCACCCTTCCACCTTTGTTTATAAATGTATCTAGTTCCTGGCCCACGGTTTAATCGTGATTTATAAATTATGTACCCTCCAATTTTTTTCATAAGCAAATTTCAAAGAGAATTTTTCCGCTTCATTTAATAAGAATAGCTGGTCTTATTTGTTATTAATAAACAAAGCATTATTAAACGAATAATTATTTTATCACTGATGATATTTTTTGGTTTTGGGTAAATGTACATATTTTTGAACTAATTATTGCACAATGTGCATGTAACTTAATAATTTTTTACAAGGTGTAAATATGTACACAATGAAATAAAAGCGTCTCTAATATGGTAAGCCCGTTAATTTTCCCAAACGTTCATCTAACATATACATGACCACACTTATTAAAACTTAGACGAACATTACGGTAAATTAATAGACTTATCATATTCGTAACATTTTTTGGTTTTGCTGTGGCTATATTTTCAGATCGCAAAATATTATTATGTTTCTTACAACTTATGCAATTATTGTTTATTTCAAAATATGCTCTTTTACCTTTTTATTTTTGGTAAAAGTGTGCGACTCATCACTTAACTTTACCTGAGATTATAATTTGATATCTTGTTAAATTTTTTTCCTTTAACTCTAATGTTGTTAAAAATTCTGGCATTAAAAATTTAAATGTTAACAAAATATTCTCACACACTAAAATATTAAGTGATTGGTGGAATGAAATGATATTTTAAGTTTAACAGACGGGGCTAAAACTTTATACAAAATTAAAAACTAAAAAATATTTTTTCCTTTTATATATATATATATATATATATCGGGGAAGGAATATGCTATTAAGCTTTATTACTATGACTAATTATGCATCATCTTAATCTTAATAATATAAATATGTAATTTATGCTAATAGAACAAGTGAACATATATAAGTAATAAAAAAGTACTCATCAAGTGATAAAAGTTTTAAAAAGAAAATTACTCTTAATTTTTTTTTCCGGAAAAGAAGTAGAGAAAAGGTGTAACTGATAGCAAGATAGTCCATGCACATCAATAATTGACGGCAACATCATAATTAATATACTTTGCTTTTCTTAGAAAAGCACAAAAACACCTTTAAATTAAAACAATAACAGAG
This sequence comes from Mimosa bimucronata, assembly GCA_037074515.1. Taxonomy (NCBI): domain Eukaryota; kingdom Viridiplantae; phylum Streptophyta; class Magnoliopsida; order Fabales; family Fabaceae; genus Mimosa; species Mimosa bimucronata. The sequence goes on from CM073448.1 coordinate 8,086,251, forward strand.
ATTATTGTAAGATTCTAGTTACTAGTTGAATATACAAGATGTTCATAGGATTGGTAATTAATTAGCACGTCACAAACTGAAAAAGGGTCCTAATTAATAAGCCTTTCAAGAAGATCTATGGCTACCACTAATACATTTTGGTAAGAATCTCATCACAAAAGAAGAAGAAGAAGGTGGTTTGTAAGTTGAGAAGAACTCAGGATCTTCTTCAAGGGATTCACTATACATCTCCAAAATAGAAACAACCTCATCAAAATGTGGCCTTTTATCTGGATTGCTTGACCAGCATCTGTTTATGAGATGACTAAATGCCTTTGGACAATCATCAGGTAACGGTGGCCTTGCATTCTTCACCAAAAAAAAAAAAAACACAGAACAAGTTGAAAAACACGTTAAATCTCACATCCCAAAAACAGGAGAAAACACTCAAGCTATAATTAGTGAGGTTTTTTCCAGTTTCAGTGCTCACATTAGAGAAAGATACAGCCATATTAATACTTCAAGGACCCAGTCAAATGCAATCATACCAGATAAGAAAAATGCATATACATGCAAAATACATATGCACTATAATATAATTTCATTGGTTTCATGTTTGAAAGTTAAAACCATCAAAATATAAAGCAATAATGGTTGGCTTGATAGACCAAGTCTAACTTATGTTTCCTCTTAGTTTTAGTTACCATCAGGATAAACTGATGAAGCAAAGGGTAGAATCTCTACCCAACTAACACTCAATATGCTCAAGCACAGGTTTCTTTCTATATGAAAACTAAACAGTGGGGGCCTTTACTTTTTATGGAGTCTAAGATTAGCTACACTATTCATAACTTAAAAATAATGCCACTTTCTATGAACTTTATATGTTTGTGTGAACAAGAAAAATTGCTGATATAATATCAAGCAGTCTTTTTATTAGAATGTGTAATAACCAGTAACTAATAACTAACAAGAGAGAGTGTATGAAGGTAGAGAACGAAATGGATCCTATATAGTACTATCTTAGTGCTTTAATATGATCCATATGTATAAAACTGCATTTCACATATTCCAAAACCTTTTTTAGTTGCACAAGGTCTATTCTTTCACTTTCATTTCATTCGTAAATCGCTCAAGTGGTTTGATATCTCAATCAAGGATTAATGAAACCAACAAAAACCTTTTATGTTCATCCTCAATAACACTAGCATATCTGATAACATCGCCACTCACTACCAGCAACTTTACAAGTGGATTAGGACTAAGGGGGGGAAAAGTCAACAGTGTACTTCTTTTAGAAACAATGAACCAAATCCATAAATTCGGTGATACCAAGATGCTTAGACTCACTAATTGAGTGATTTTAATGAAAGCCTTGTACTGCCAACAGTGTAAACAGAAGCGGCAAAAAAGCACTTACTTTTCTTAAAGCTCACATAGTTTTTGGGAAGTAAAACAAGAAGATTAATCTCACCAAAATTTCATGAAACTGAGAATATGCGGCATAAGAGATTAAGAATATTCTAATGCAGAGTAGGTACCTTATGGGAGACTGCAAAAGCTGCTTGTTCTGGGGTCATGTTGTGAAATGGGGTCAGTCCAGTTAAGAGCTCCCATAAAACTATGGCAAAGCTATAAACATCAACTTTCTTAGAATGATGTTTTTCTTTGATCATTTCTGGAGCCATCCAACGGTAAGTACCTGTGAATCCTTTTGCACTACCAATCTGTGATTCTAAGCAAGAAATTCCAAAATCTGCAACTTTCACACACATATCTTCCCCAAGCAACAAGTTCTCTGATTTAAGATCCCTATGAAGCACACCCTCAGAATGAAGATACTGCATTCCTTTTGCAATGTCTAGTGCTAATTTCAGAACCATATTAAGTGGAACTAAATTTGGTTGTTGCTGATGCAAGTAACTTCTCAGTGATCCTCCAGCCATATATTCAGTAATTATACAAAAAACAGGAGGCTTCTTGCAAGCAGCAAAAAACTTCATACCCACAAGAAGATACAAGTGAATAACTTCTAGAAAATGCATAACAAATAGAAAATTGAAAATATAATTTGAGGAAACAAAAACTTACAGTGATGATATTTGGATGGTGCAAGCGAAAGAGCAAGTTAACTTCAGAAGTGAATTGCTTTTCAACCGAAGAAGCCAAGTCAGCATCTTCTTCAGGTTGGCTTATGAGCTTGATGGCAACATCTTTTTGCTTGTAAATTCCTCTGTATAGTTTACTATGCCTTCCAGAAGCAAACTTGGATCCAATAAATAACTGAGACAGATCAGCACTCCATTCTTCTTCACCTTCTCCCTTAATGGCAGCCCCTGAAGAAACCAAGTACTTTGACCATGAAACAGCTCGCTTATATTCCCCAAGTGATAGCCTCCTTCCTGACCTTTTTGGGGTTGAAATCTGTTTAAAGCTGTGAAAGTTCATTATGGCTCACAATCATCAACCCCTTTGAACACGTACTCCTTAAAACCCAATGTAGATCCAGAACAAGCTTGATTTCAAGGAGGCTAAAACACTTCTTCTGCTTCTCCTTGAGCTAACTACATGTTGAGGCATATTTCTCATTAGTCTAAAAAACCAAAAAAAAAAAAAACGGAGAAAGTAATGAACTTTGAACTCCAAAAACTACCTCATTTTGTCTTTTGAATGATCGTTTACACGATCACTGTGACACTACGCTGTTTGTGAAGCAGGGGAAGGAATCAAGGAAGAAGAATGACCTTCGACATTATGGAGAGAAAAAGAAAGATAGGAAAATGTTTTCTGTTTTGGGAAAAGAGAGAGAGAAAAGTCAGGAAATTGGTCCACCGGGTCATTAAATTAAAATCCTGAAGCCACACAGAGCTGAAATCAAGACGAAGGAAACTGAAACAGAGGAAGTCTCTGTTGTTAAAGTTTGTTTCTTTACTTCTTCTTCTTCTTCTTCTTCTTTTCTTTTCTTTTTTTTTTTTTTTTTTTTGTCAATATTCAAAAGAAGAGATTAGGATATGGTGTGAGAAAAACCAGTGCGAAGAGAAGTATTATGAAATTTGAAAGAGAAGAAGAGGAGGAGGAGGGGGAGGAGAGAGAAAGGTGGCGATTTGTAAGAACAAAACTCTGCTTCTACGTTCACAACGGGGTTTACATTCCCTGCTCAGCGGCACAAATTCTCATCAGCTTCTCATCACCCAAAACTGTACCGTTTTGGGTGAATGAAACCAGCCTCACCTTTTTTTTTTTTTTTTTTTTTTTTTTTTTTAAAACAGTAATATTTTATAAAAGTAAATATAATTATAATAATACTTTTAAATCTCATAAATAAATTTAATCTGTCATTATTTGGTCTGAACAGTTCACAACTGGTCCAGTTGTGAACTGTTCAGACCAAATAATGACAGATTAAATTTATTCATGAGCACTAATATTTTATAAAAGTAAATATAATTATAATAATACTTTTAAATCTCATAAATAAATTTAATCTGTCATTATTTGGTCTGAACAGTTCACAAATTGTGAATGTTCAGACCAAATAATGACAGATTAAATTTATTTATGAGATTTAAAAGTATTATTATAATTATATTTATTTTTATAAAATATTACTGTTTAAAAAAAAAAAAAAAAAAAGAGGTGTGGCTGGTTTCATCACCCAAAACGGTACAGTTTTGGGTGATGAGAAGCTGATGAGAATTTGTGCCGCTGAGCAGGGAATGTAAACCCGTTCACAACGTGCGAAGATCCACTTCTGAGGAGACAATCTGGGCCCCCATGATTATGACCATCCCTTCTATCTTTTATTCCCTTTTTACCCTTTCTTTTTTGCTATATCCTCCGAAATACCATCGTTTCTTTCCGATGCCTTTATTGTACCAATTTCACCCCTCCATTATTTCTAGCATTGTTCAATCGTGATGGGTTGTGTCTTGTGCCATCCACGCTCTAGCCAAATGTGAATCCCCATTTCTTTCTTTTCCCCCCTTAATAATTGATCGTTGATCTTTTTCCTGGTGGATTTATTTAAATCAAATGAATTGTTGATGTTGCATTGAACACCCTATGACTTAACACAATAAGGTCGGATTTGGTCTATAGAAATTCATTCAGCGTGGGAACTGGAAAATAGGCAAATTCCATTCGGTAAAACGTGTTTAGTTGACAATTCTTCAGTCAACCCTATTCTCACCTCTCCAAATTTTTCTTTAAAGGTGAGAACCTAGCTTACCCCCAAATTTGGCGTTAACTTGGTTTTCATTGAGAGACAGAAAATACTTTAGACACATTTGCTTCCAATTTGGCATCAACCCAATTTAAAAGAGTGAAGTTGTGAGGATCTAAAAAGCAAGGAATGACTAAAGCTCGACATTGTTGATCGAAAATCAAAGTCTAGAGAAGGAAGACGTTTCGCGGCCAAAAGAAGAGAAACAATAGCTTAAGTTGAAGGGGGTGTTGTTGAATGCTAGAGAAACAAATATCTACTTTTTGACTTTATTCTTAGACGAGCATGGTGAAAGAATAGAGGTGATGGAGAAGAGAATGGCACTAGTATGTACGTGGGCACAAATTAAGTCACCCAAGTGGGTTATTATGATATTTTTAAAAATTTAAAAATTACCTAACAAGCATTTCATCACCACTTTCTCAACAAATGATTTTCTTGTTCCTCTTCTTTTGCCGTGGGATAAATAAGACAAAGGTTTGTGTTTGTGGGGTGCTTTTTTTACACTTATTTTAGTATTTAGATGACGGTCAAACAGAGTTCCACAATAATAACCAACAATATTTGATGTAAATTAGGATTTGTGGTCGTAAATTCAAATTTTGTTTCTGCAAATTCGAATTTGATGGTCATATTCGAATTTTGAGAAGAAATCAAATTTAAGTTTGCACAAAATTCCAATTTCTTTGCTATATATTCGAATTTGATTTCTTCTACAACAAATTTGTATTTTATGCAAAGTTTAATTTGTTGTTTCATATTCAAATTTGAAGTTGTTATCTCTCTGACCACATGAATATCTTTAACCCTGTTCCTAATAAAATAGAAAATATATAAAATAAGTTAAATAAATATTTCTCTAACTTCCCTTATCATCTAATATCTTATTACTATTGATACTACTACTATCAAACATCTACTTAGATCGTTTTTATTTAATTTTAATTGTTTATTATCATTCTTATATTAGGTCATGAGTTTTAAAATAAAATAGATTTCACTCCATATCCTAATAAAACACAGTCATCATCATATTATTATATATTTTATCATCTATTTACAATTTTTATTTTTGTTTCAGTTATTTAATATGTACTAAATTTTTTCTGGAAATATGTGATAAATTTTTAATTGCATTAAATATATATATATATATATTATTTTTAAAGTATTATATTGTATTTATTATTGATTTTTTAATTTCAATATGAATTTTGTTAATAAATAATCGTTAAGCACAATTTGGTCATTTCTGTATATTTCTTACTTTCCTTACTACCACTTTCAACCAACCAAACATAAAAGCTTACATTCCATTAATTTTTATTTCTGTGCTTAACAAATATTTCAACCTCTCGTTTTGTTTCGTTCCATTCAATTTCTTTTCCTTAGAATATTTTTCTTAAACCAAACTGGCCCTAAAATAACATGATGAAGACATGCATTCCATGAAGTTGAATGATGATATGAAATTTGAGAAATTAGGGGGGGAAAGCAAAAAAAAAAAAAATCTTTTAATATTAGCTTAATTAAAACACAGTCCTTAAATTTTGATTACATGCATTTCGGTTTTTATAATTTCAACCTAATAAAAACTATTCCTGAATTTTAACTCGCCTTTTAAGTAAGTCCCTATCATTTGAAACTTTAGTAATGAAGTTTCATAAAATATATCTAGGCAAAATTGCATGATTGAGTTGCAATAATTTAAAATTTAAAGAGTAAATTATGTTAAGTTAAAACTTAGACCTTAGAACTAGTCCAATTAAGTAGTACAATTGAGTTAAAAATATTTTTTTTGAATAAAAAAAAAAATTTCAGCGAGCCCCATAATAGAGAACTAACCCTAGATTTTCCCTAAAACAATATGAAATTTCACTACACTACAAGGGATGAGAGTGATATTAATTGTTTCAGCTACAAGATCAAAATGTCCTTATTGAAAGAAGTACAAATGTCTTGGAAATTTCCCACATGTGTTTAGAAAATTTTCCATATTTGTCTTGAAAATATAGTTGTGAAATTTTGGACACTTTAGTGTTGGATTCCATGATTTTTGAAATTTAAAAATACTCACATTGATATTGAAAATAAACACAAATGTTTTAGAAATTCCTCATATGTATCTTGAAAATTCTCATAAGTGTCTCAAAAATTCTCTATATGTGTTTTGAAAATTTTATTATGAAATTTTAAATGCTTTAGTGTTGGATTCCATGATTTTGAAAATACTTACATTGATGTTTGAAATAAGCACAAACGTCTTAAAAATTCTCCATATGCGTTTTGAAAATCCAGTTGTGAGATATTGAATATTTTAGTGCTGGATTCCACGGTTTTTTCGATATTTGAAAATCTCACATTGATGATAAAAAAACACAAACATATTGCAAATTATTCACATATATTTTGGATTATGGTTACAAAATTTAATGAGAATATTTTAATCTTTTAGTTAAAATATTTAATATCACTTTGACCCTTAAACACAGCATTGAAATTTTTTTTAAAAAAAAAAATTTAGACTTTGAGGTTAATTCTCTGTCATGTGGGTGCAGACAAATTTTTCCGATTAAAAATGTTGAGAAATTATGGGGCAGGGGTGAGAGTGGAAGAATCGAGGGGTGGGGCCCAGGAAGGGGCGTTGATATCCGTGGAAGTGTGGGACAAGCCGTATGGTCCTCTTCCGTATACGGTCTTCACACGTTCTCCCATAAATTCATAGCCCTATTTATCTATTCATTCATTTATTTTTATATCTCTCTCTTCTTGGGAACCCTCGTCCTTTATTTATTTATTTTTTTAAATAAACCTTTTCCTTTTTTCTTTTAATTCTAGCATCACAGCCCTGCAAATGTCATGTTCTAAAACTGACACCTTATACCACAACACTGAGCATAGTGCGACGAAGTCTCAACCACTTCGCCATCTTTCTTCAATCCCTTGTTATTGCACCATTTACTGTTTTCTCATTATTATCATACCTTCTAATTTTATTTATAAGGTATTTTTAACATATTTCATATAAATTAAGGACGACCTTAAACATCATTAATTAGACCTTAAAATTTATTAACTTTCCAACTGTACCCCTATTTAATATCCACTGCACTACATGAAAATAAAATAAACACATAATAAATGAAAGATAAAATCATAAATTCACATGAAAAATTTAATGAGGCGCTCTAAAAATAGGACCAAATAAAGTTTTTTCTCTCTACCCTATAAATAGGACCAGAGGATTACTAATTAAAATCAGGTGAAATAAATCACCACTACCTCCTGCTTATATTATACTCATCTGGTCCTATTTATAAGTCACTTTTAGCATATTTCACACAGATCAAGGAAAGCCTTAAAACTCATTAACTTTCCACTAAAATCCAACAAATTTACAACTTTACCCATATTAAATATCCACTATACCACATGAAAATAAAGTCAACACATAATAAATGAAGGGTAAACTTGTACATTCACACTAAATATTTAATGAGGTGATTTATATATAAGACCAAATAAAACAATCTCTCTCTGCCCTATAAATAGGACCAGAGGAGTAAGAGGTATGCAACCATATTATATATACCAAAGAAACATATTAAAGTCATTTATGATAGACTTTCCTTTTCTATACTCACTCCGTCTCAAAATATAAGGTCCTTTTAACCGAATTGCGGTTTTGTATAAAATAAGTTTAAGTTACTCCTCTGGTCCTATTTATAGGGCAGAGAGAGAATGTTTTATTTGGTCCTATATATAAGTCACCTAATTAAATATTGAGTATGGATGGACAAGTTTACCCTTCATTTATTATGTGTTGACTTTATTTTCATGTGGTATAGTGGATATTTAATATGGGTAAAGTTGTAAATTTATTTGATTTTAGTGGAAAGTTAATGAGTTTTAAGGCTTTCCTTGGTCTGTGTGAAATATGCTGGAAGTGATTTATAAATAGGACCAGATGAACAGTTGAAAACAATAAATGATAGGAAATACACCATTTTTTTTTCAAAAGTACCGCCGTTTATGAATGAGTAAGAGAGATGGTGATTATGAAATGAAGATGAAAGAGAATGTGTGAAAGAAATTAATGTATGGGTAAAATGGGGAGAAATGCATTTATTACTCAAACAAAGTCAAATAGGACCTTATATTTTGGGATAATGTCATTAAAAAAAGAACTTTATGGTATGGGACGGAGAGAGTATCATTTACTATATACACACTATCCCATCTCTCTTTATATTTAATATACAAACGTAAAAATGGAAATTAAACATTTATTAACTTGATTTTTCATGTTACTTCTTATAATGTAGATAAAAAAAATTCTTATGTTAAACCTCTTATATATTTTGGTAGGAGTATTACATTAAATAAATAATGCAAATTGGGAGTCACTACAGCAAAAAATGGTTTTTATGTCCTTTATTTTGGGGTTTTCACGTCACTTTTGTATGGGACGTTAAAACAAGTGATTTGGAAAAATAGACTTTCAACGTCCCTATAAATAACAGACATGGAATGTCAGATTTTTCACGTCACATATTATACAAAAAAGAGACGTTAATAGTCCCACAAAGACCCTCCTATCAAAGTCTGTTGCTGGACTTTCCACGTCACTAATTATCTAATAAGGGACATGGAAAGTCCAGGCCAGACTTTCCACGTCCTATATTTAGATAATAAGTGACATGGAAAGTCTGGTGTAACATCCTAAAAATTAATTGAGGATTTGTGAGGGTAAATAGAAATTTATTAATGATAAATAATGGATTATGAGAATATTTGAAGGACTTTGAGGTATTTTTGAGGATTTTAAAGGCCTAGTTTCTCCCTTATTTGGACAATAATAATTTTGGGAGAGATTATTTTTAGGCTCAAAAGAGGTTAATATGGGAGGAAATAAATAAAGGATATTATGGGAAAATTTTGAGAGTGAAAAGAAAATTTTTTATTCAAAAGAAATATCTTATTTAAGAATTTTAGGGCCCAGTAGTATAATGTCCACTCTGCCGACACTCCTTTCCTCGCCAGAAACTTTTACTGTGCATCAATTATTATTTCCTCAACCAATCACATTCAACTACTATTTATATATATTATATTATATTATTAATATAATATATTATTATATTATATTATATTATATTATTATTTTACTATTCATCAATTATTATATATACACACACCTTCACCGTTCCTTCTTCCCTTCGTCTCTCACTCTCACGTTCTCTCTCTCTCTCGTCTATCTCTCTCTCTCTCTTTTGCTCTCTCTTTCCACCACCAATATTCCTATTATTAGACTTATCAGAGCTCGTTGATATAGGAATAGTAAGCTTTTCGGCCAACTAAGTACATTTTTGGAACCCCGTAAGTCTCCTCTACATTTCTATGTCATTAGTTTTTCGATTTGTTATACTTGAAAAATTAGACCTTGTCTAAGTTGGTATTTTTGGGAGTCCTAAAATTAATAAATTGAAGCTTAGGCCTTGATTATGAGTTTTTCTGAGTAGATTTTTCATTGTTGGAAGTTTTCCTAATTATTAGGAATTTTTGGATTTATGGAAGTTTTAGAAATTGGGGCTTTTAAATTATTCGAGGTGCTTATGGGTAAATTGATGATTTTTAGATGTTTATTAAGGTCATATGAGGGGATTTAATTAATTGATTTGATTTGGGGTTGCACCTAAAGAATTATTGAGGGATTATTGGATGTTAAGGAATTTTATAAATAGTTATTGGAAAGATTAATAATTTTGATATATGTATAAATGGAGTAGAGATAAATTTTAGAGATAGAAAGGGAGAATAAAGGTTAAATAGAAATTTAAAATAAGTAAGGGCAAAGAAAGGGTAGTAAGTAATTTATTTTCCAACATGTGAAATTGTTGGATAAATAATTAATTTTGGTTGTATGTATGGTTATGTAGTGCTTGAATTGCACTAAGTTAGCACGGGGGAGCTGCACTATTGTGAGATTGGTGCCAGCTATCAGGTAACCGCTTTCTGCTTGTTTATGTGTGTGTGTGGTGTTAGTAAGTAATTTGAAATATTATTATTTGACTATTATGATGTTATATGGAGATGAGATTTTGAATCACAGTTGAGATATGATTATCAATTGATGATTGATGAGATATGAAAATGAGATCTTGAAATATTATTATTTTTCATAATATAATGTCCTGTGGAATACTATTTTGGAATGGCATAAATTTGTGATTTGAAATATTTTAAGCTGAAATATATATGATTTTGTAAACTATTTCATATATATGTAAATTCTGAAAATACTGGAAGGCCTGGTGCCTGATTGTGGTGTTGCATATCGATGTGTTGTTTGTGAGAAATTATTTGTGTATGTGACACCGGTGAATTGGAAATTGTGCCATCACGTGATGAGGTACCCTGTTGCGCCACAGGGACTAATTGATATATTATGGGAAATAAAGGAGACAAAGACGTAAGAGGGGAGATCGCCCCTCACGGATTCAGAAAGGACGGAGATCCTTCTAATCTGTGGTACGGTTCAGGGAGGGTAGAACGTCCCTCGTGAATTGTACCGTGGTGATCAGGGGAGGGTGGAAGGTCCCGACTGGTCCCACATGTTTTCCCAACACTTCTATTAAGATTTCGTTTGGGTTGTTTGTGATTATCAATGATATATATATTATTCTTGGAGATGATTTGGGATGTATTATTTTGTACTTATAAACTGTGAAAGATATTTGGGACCAAGATATGCATTATATGTGAATACCTGAGCATATTGTTTGAACTGGTATATATACGTATATGTATTCCACTGGACACCTTGCTAGCACCCACCGCACTTAGATGAGTAGTCAGTGGTTGCGTTTGGGGCTACCCCCGTTGATCTCACTTTTGCAGGTCCTAGGAGCGAAGTAGGAGGTCAAGGGAAGGATCCGGGAACTTCTCACTGATATCGTGGGATACTCTGGACTAGAAGGACAGGAGGTATTGCCACATTTAGGATCATATTTGTATGATGCTTCCGCTGAACCTTGTTATTATTCTGGAGAAAATTATTGTATAATACCTGTTATGGTATGGTATTTTGAGAATGATGTGTGGAGTTTAATCATGTATAATGTAATTTTCTGTTATTATAATGGGAAGAAAATTATATTGTAATGACAGAGATTGGAGTTGAGGTTTGAATTAAAAAGGTAATATCTAAATATTATGGAAAGATCTTTTTCTAACTATGTTAGTTATTTTATTAAGTTAATTCCTTTTTTCTAACATAGTTAGCTATATAAACGTTTTAATGTTTAATTGTGAGTGTTTAATAGTGAGATTAGGGAGTTAGTGTTACATCTGGCATAGACTTTCCACGTCCCTTATTAAAGTCTGGCATAGACTTTCTGCCAGACTTTCCATGTCACTTATTAGCTAATAAGGGACATTGAAAGTCCAATTTTTTTTTTAAAAAAAATAGGGACATTTTTTGTATTGGAATTACTCACAATCCAAAAAATACACCCATATGAATAGATGCAAATCATCCATGATAAACAAAAAATTCAAAGTAAATAGCATATGGTTTTCAACCTAAGTAGAAAAAAACATCAAGAAAAAAAATCAAAGCACCAAATCAAGAATACTTGAGCAAGGGAGAGGAGGGAGATATTTCCATACAAGTATTTATAAAACTCCACAATAAAACATACAAGTATTTACCTCTAGCCTATGAGTATGTCGAATCAAGAATTCAATATACAAGTTATTTCCATCATTAAAACCAGTCTACCTTCAACACAAAATTCACACTGACAAAGCATACCTGAAGAGATCTAGAAATTCATCAACAAAAAAATTAATTATTGTAAGGGTAAGAAGTTTCAGTGTAGCACTCTTATGTCTTTCAGTAATTCTGAATCCTAGCATATAATGCAAAATTTATCTGCATTTGCTTTCAATAAAGGATGCCATGAAAAATATATAAATACCCTTGCCAGGCAAGGCGCATAGTTGGCAAAAGGCCACAAAAATCAGTTATCAGTTGAGTCAACAACTAGATTGAAATAAATACATCCAGATATAATTAAATGCAATACTCACTATAATATCCCTCTACATCATCCCAATTATCATGCAATCCACCCCTGTCAATGCGTAACCCATCCCCTTTGCCCTGAAACAATAGAAAACAATTTTTTGATAGATAGTATGGGAAAAGAGGAGGAATTAGAAAAATAACTACCATTCACATGTTACTCTGTCTTTATATGTTTACAAAATTTCTATGTTCTATTTTAGTTTCCATGAGGTCCCAAGAAAACTTTAATAAATACATTCAACCAGTAAATCCAGTAGCTCCTTAAGATTATTTGCACTATATTACCACCCAACAGTGAAAATAGCCTATCACACTGAATAGAAGTTAATAAATTAATATAAATACAGCTGAGCTTTAAAAAATGTCTGTAGAGAAGCAACCGACTCAACAAGTGTATAAACTAAGATCTCTCCTAATCACAACTCCATCAGTTTATAGAACTTCAACATGAATTGAGCTTTAACTTCTTTTAATAATTAAGGGAATGGACAGCCTATGGAGCTTCAAATACCTAATCACCATCCATAACATTCTATTTTAATAAGCATCAGGTAATTATTTAAAAAAACTCCTAATACCACTCCCTGCCAGAAGTGTTGTTACTTATAAAGCAATATATGGACCAAGTGAACAACTAGCTTGAGTGGAAAAAATAATGGTTGTCATTATAAAAACACAATAAGTCACTCTTACCATTTTGCGAACTCCTGTTGGCGTCTCACCAAATATGTCATCACAGAATTTGTCATTGGATCTTTCACTCTGTAAATGTCATAAATGAAATTAATAACAAAAATAATAAGCCTACTTGAAAATCTTTGGAGTGCCCTCTCCTAAGCCTCGAAAATCTGTAGTAATTAGCCTCAACACTCAACTGTCAGGGCTATCTGCAGTCAAAGATAATATCACAAGTCCAACTGGAAAATCCTACCCTCGTGTAATTTCTACTATGTATATGCCCGATTTCATCTCTCATTCCACAAAAACCAATACAAGACAATGTTGACTCCACTCTGCTGCAGAAATTTCAGACCAACAAAAAGACAAATAATAAATTATAAGCAAAAGAGTATGTTTTAACATTAGCATTATCTCCATGGAGAAACACAAGGTTATGACCTGAGGAACTTACTTTCTTTTAGTTGAAATTCATCCTTTGAACAAATTCTTGATAAAGCATCTCATCTTCCTTTTGGGAGATTTCATAATGGACTTCATCCAAATCTTTGGTGATACCATCCCAACCCTCAGGCATAACCTTAAAGTCAGGTTTGTAAGGAAGTGATGCAATATGAAACTCCCTATTATGTGAGATGAAAAATCTGCTAAGAAAAATATCAAGGTAAAAATTAAAAAAATTATTCTAGCTAAAAATAAATAAGCTCTTCATCATAACTCGAACAATAGAATTGTCTGCACATAAAGCATCAAATCAAAATTCACAATTTATACAAATGTCTAACTTTTAACCCAACTAAGTCACATCACACATTAATCAATTTAGATGACAGCAAAGATATAAATTTTTGGCAACCTTTTAACGCATAACCAACAAATTCTTAATAACCCAGGAGCAACAATAATAATACACAAATGGTTTTTAAAAGGAAACCTCAACCCAGCTAGTAACATAGCAAATATAATTCGAACAACACAAGCACTTAAATCCCAAAACAACATTCAACATTACCAAATTAAAGAAACAAGCCTGTGATTTATAAAATGCAGTCATGCACTTATTTTTATTTTTATCTGTCACGAGATGAACAGAAAATTTGGTAAGAAAACTTTAAAAAATCAATGAAAGCTCCAAATTGATTCAAACTAAATTGACAGCATTTTGTCCTATAAACAAGCTCATTGGTTCACTGCTAGCTCTGAAAATTTTAATCCTGCTTTCCAAGAGCCATGAACAAAACTAACCAAAATCATCATAACTGATGACAACAAGAAAAAAATGAGAATACAGAATCATCAAAGTTTGAATATCTGAAGAAATCATTGAGATGGAAAACTCGAAGTAGGGGAGTGGTTTGCGATTCAGCCAAAGTGAGCTCGAACAGTACAAAATGAAAGAGATAACGCAGAGAAGAGAAAAGGCACTTATTAGAACAACAATTGAGGCCGGAGATGACGAAGCCACCAACGGCGTCGGCGGGTGACTTTCTCTGTGAGACAGTGAAGGAGGGATGCAAAAGAAGCCTTGATATCTAAAAATGAAGGAAGAGAACGAATTGGACGGAAAACCAGAAATTAGGGCAGAAGAGAAAGGTAAAAAAACAAATGAAGGGAAACTAAAAAAGAGAGAGATCAATACCATTACGGATTCAGGGAAATAATGATCAATCGAGGTAGTACACTTCAGATCCCGTCAAAAGAAACCCAGAAGGGAAAACTTTGGAAATGAGAATCGGTTTCAGGGAGATGAAGGAAAGCCTCTGGAAAATCGTTCGGTGTGAGAGAAATTTTTGGGTTAAGGATGGAATATGTATCAAGAACAAGAAATCTGAACGGTGGTGAGAGAGCAAGATTGAAGGCGAGAGAGTTATAGTAGGTGCGACGGAAGAAAGGAAAATGGTGAGAGGCAGAGTGAATGCAATCAATGTGTTTGAAGGGAGGAGATATTTGCTGAAGAGAAACAACGTCCCTTATTATTTTTAACAAGGGACGTAAAAAACAACAACGTCACTCATTTTAAAATGAGTGACGTGGTTTCAAAATTTGCTGAAAACAAACAACAACGTAAAAAACAACCACGTCACTTATTTTAAAATGAGTGACATGGTTTCTTTGAAACCACTTCACTCATTTTAATCTGTGACGTTGTTACTTACAACGTCCCTAATTATTATAATTAGGGACGTTATTTCTTCCTTCTTTTACTAGTTAATTACAAAATTGCCACCGCCTTATTTTCAATGTTACTTTTATAAATAACAGACATTAATTAGTGACATTAAAAAGGTTTTTTGTAGTAGTGAGTGTATATATATATTCCTTTGACTCTTTCCTTTCCCATTATCCAAATCCCTTTCGTTTTTTTACCACAACTCGTTGCTTGCTTGTAAATTGGAATCGACTGATCTTCGTTTACAGAAAACATAGAGCCAATCAGCTTGTTTCTATGAGATAAGATATATAAAATATGGGATTACTTATTTTTAATCTAGGGTATTAGCATGTCATTTTTTGCTTAATTTATTGGAAGATCCTGTGAGATACTCCTCTGATCTTATTTATAGGCAATAGGACACTTCCAGCATATTTCACACAAACCAAGAAAAACCTTAAACATAATTGATTATACCATAGAATTTGACAATTTTCCAATTGTCCCATATCTAATGTCAACTGCACTATATAAAAATAAAGTCAACGCATGATAAATGAAGGCTACAACTGTACATTTACAAAAAAATTTATTGAGGTGCTTTATAAATAAGACCAAATGAAGTCTTCTTTCCCTATCTTATAAATATGACCAGAGGAGTAATAACGCATGAGTATATCAATTTTTATGTGAATGTGCATTTTGTCCAATAAAGTGTTGACGCAGGAGCGTTTAGCACAATTAAGTTTTAAAGTGTTATTGTATGATAGTAAGCTTTTAAAATGGGCTTTCTGGCCAACGCTGTTAGGAACCATTTAACATCCTCCTCTAGTGATGTGAAAATGGTTTTTCGGTTTGGTTTTTGACCAAAAACTGGAAAAAAAATAGGCAAAATTTGGAACATAGACCAAAAAATGAACTTTTTTTGTTTGGTTTCACGATTTTTTAGTTTACGGGCTGAGTTTTTGATACTTTTTTGTTGCAATTTTATCCAATACAAATATTCAATGAAAATGGAAAAAAAATAGATTCAACATATATGAATAGTTATACAAATTCAACATCTTGATCAAAACAATTAAACTATAAATTCAATGTGTCCAAAACACAAAAAGGCTTAGAACATGACAATATTAAATCGGTTCTTTAACTTCCAAAGCGCATCCTGCAATTAATAAACATTATAGGCTTTTTTCTAATGTCACATGCTTAAAAAATGATTGTTTTATTTTGAAAGCATATTTTGTTTGTTTGGATTTTGGGATATATGGCCTTACTTGTTGTCCTATTTTTACATAAAAATTATGAGCTTTTTTCTAATGTCACAATGATTTTCGGTTTTTCGATTTCAAACTTTAAGTTTTTTCTACAAACCAAACCAAAAGTTGTACATATGAAAACCGAGCACTGAAAACCTGCAAAATCGAAAATGCATTTGAATTAGTTCGGTTTTCGGTTTTGATTAGATTTTGCTCACCCCTAGCCTCCATTAGTGTAACCGTGGCGAGATACGGTGGAGCTTAGTGGTTTTTGCATCATCCTAATACTCACGAAATTACCGACATACCCCCATCATTCCCCCAACTCTCCCTTACCTTTATGCCATTTCTTGTCATTTCCTTCTCCTACCTTCTGCCCCAAATCATAACACCCAAAAAGAACAATCTTACTTTTAGTTATATATGGGGTCTCCTATCAGTAAAAATGAGGAATCAGGAATCTGAAGAGAAAAAAACTTAATTCATGACTTAAAAATAACAAAAAATGGACTCAATTCATGACTCACTTGAGCATCGCCATTGCTGGAGTGATGGTGAGGTTGGAATGCAAGGAAGTAGTTTCTGGGAAAGTGACGCTGAGCAAAGATGCGATTACATATGGATCCGGTAGGTACGATGGGGAGAGTAGCATTCGTGAATGTTCTAAGATTGATGATTCATCTTTCACGATTTCGACGATTAGGGTTAGAATCACAGGAATAATGGCATTGTTTTGCAAGTATGGTCGGTGAATCCTCTCAGATTCCTCCGCAGGCAATCACTTCCTGAATGGGCCATTGTTTTCGAGGAGCTTCAGCTTAGCCCTAACGGCAAAGCCATTCTTCGATGATGGTGTTAGAATCTTAAGTTTTGATGAAGACTGACCCCATAGATAGCATAAGTAAATAGAATGTAAGTTACCTTTGAATTTAATGAGTAAAATCTGTTAGGTAACATATCTCTATCACTAGAGTTAGAACCTATCGCTAATAAGAACAATAGCAAATAAAGACTTAGAAATAACAAAGTTAATATCTATCGCTAAGTCATTCACTATCGCTAAAGAAATATCCTATCGCTAGAAGTTCATTGAGAACATTGATAAATGAAAGAAAGAACAACTAGCAGAAATATAAACCAAGTCCTTGAGCTAATAAAATCAGCTAGCGATAATAGATTGAGCTATCGATAACAGAATACCTCAGACAATAAACATTCTGATAGCTAGTGCCTGAGCAAATGAGTTAACTAGCGATAACATAGTTGCTAGCGCTAACAGTTTTATCTATCGATAGTAGGATACCTGGAATTACTTTTGAATATCCATATAACAGTATCCTTAAGCTAATGAGCAATCAACTAGCGATAATGGAATTAGCTATCGATAGAGAATGCTTTGAAAATACTTTAGCTGATATATTGTCTCTATCTCTTTGAGCAAATGAAATACCCTATCGATAATATCCACTGCATGAGTATTTGTTTCAGCTAACATCTTAAGTGTAGGACTCACACTATCAAGATAGCGATAGCCAAGAGAGCTAGCGCTAATGAAAAAGCTTACATGAAAGTACAGTGGCAGGTAGCAGCAGGATAACGTTACTCACAGTCTCTGTCTATCTTATCTTATCCTCTGCAAAATCAGTTGAAAGAAAAGGTGCTAACGGCTAGTTCTCCAAGTCTCCAACGGATAGAAAAGGATTCCACCATATATAAAGACTTGAAGACATCTGAATAAGGAAGAGAGCGCACACACGACGCATCTACATGAAAAGGTGATACGAGATGAAAAGAGGCTCTGCCCAGAGTAATAGATATATCTCAGTGAGCCCAGAAATGATGAATCAATTGAGTTAGAATTATAGTTTCATCATATATTCATTTGTACTTAAGTGTTTATCAAAATCAGTTCATTAAGTGAACGTATTTATTGAAATCCTCTACTGTTTGAGGTTGTTCTGAAAGCTTGGTGCTTTAGAATAGGGATATTACCTTACAGGTAGAAAGGGAGGGAGAGTGTTTAGAGGGATTCTAAAACTCTGTAAAGGTTGGCAGGTGAACCTGTGTTTGTAAAACCTGTGGTAGGCTTCTCTTGTGCCCAATTTAAACAAGAGGGTAGTGGAAGTCTCAGGTGGAGCCTGAGGACTGGATGTAGGTCTGGGTTGATCGAACCAGGATAAACTCTGTGTGCATTATCTCTTCCCTTAACTCTCTTAGTTTCCAGCATACCAAAGTTATTTACTCTTCAGTGCATTTCATGTTTCAAAATACTATTTGTGATAAACCTAAAAAGATTTCAAAGATTAACATCGCTTGTGTTTTGTGTAAAGAATTTAAAGGTTTTTATTCTATCACCCAATTCACCCCCCTCTTGGGTGACAGCCAGCACTAACAGATGGATCCATGGCTGGAGTGATCGAGATTGATTAATTAATGGCTTCTCCTTCGTTTGATTTGAAGACCCCAATTGTGATTTGATGTGGCCGCGATGGGTTTTTTCTCTCTTATGACTATGATTTTTGGGTTTTATGATTTGGAGTTTGGGGAAGAAAGCTGGAGAGGGAAATGACAAGAAAGGGCATTGAGGCATGGGAGAGGTGGGGGAATGATGGGGTCTGTTGGTAATTTCAAGGGTATTGGGATGATGTGAAAAAAAATCCACGCAAGCTCCAATGTGTCTCATCAAGTCTGAACTAACGGAGGCTGTTAAATGGTTCCTAACGACGTTGGCCAAAAAGCATCATTTTAAAAGCTTATTGGATTACAAGAACCCTTTAAAACACAATTGTGCCAGACGCTCATATGTCAATACTTTATTGACAAAAATGCACCTTAACCCTTGATTTTTGTTGTTTCTTAACTCTCTTGATTTTTTTTTGTATTTTCTAGAGGATATTCTTAAAAGATCGTGTACATACAAAAAATAATAAAGATACATTAAACTAAAGGTAAGAATCTGAACTATGGATGAGAGAGAGAGAGAAAGTGTAATTATGAAAAAAAAGGCGAAAGAGAATGTGCGGGAGAAATTATTGCAGGAGCAGAATAGGAAAAAACGTATTTATTATTCAAACAAAGTCAAATATTATAACCTTATAAAAAGGACAAACTATTTAAAAAAAGAGCATTATATTTTTTTTAATCATTTTAATAAATGCAATGATATATTCCCCTGGTCTTATTTATAAAGCATTTCCAGTATGTTTCATACAGACCAAGGAAAACCTTAAACCCCATTAATTATGCCTTGAAATCGGATAACTTTCCAACCATACTCCTATTTAATATCCACTTCACCACATGAAAATAAAATCAAACACATAATAAATGAAGGATAAAATTGTCAAGTCACATAAAAAATTTAATGAGGGGTCCTATAAATTGGACTAAATGAAATATTCTCTCTCTACCTTATAAATACGATAAGAGGAATAATAACCTTATATGCATAGAAGTGTTAGAGCACCGGACAGGAGTAATATGTCTTTTCAATATGAAGTGGTACCGCATGAAATTTTTTTTATGCAAGAGGTACCACATGAAATTAAGGTATGGAGTCATGTTCAGCATTATTTACTGCTATGTGAGTACCGAGCATATTAATAGCTTTCATATTGGACAGATACCATGTGCATAATGTAGCAACTATCTTCGCACTTGTGTACTTAAAATGCTATGAAATACTTAGTCTTAGTAGATGGAGTTTTGATCGTTTAAAAATGATGTGTGTCAACTTTGAGCTTGAATTTAACTTAACCAAATGTGTAGTGGAAAACAAATGGGCATATCTTACTTTTTTATTATGATATTTAAATTATGCCCCCTCTATTTGTTTAACTTTTTTTGGAAATAACAGTTCTACACACTTATCATAAAATAAAAGCGTGTTGAATTTTTTAAAGGATAACATAACATGTTAATTTTTTTATTAATCTATATTCTAATTAAGACATCAAACTTAGTCCAAAAATAAAAATTAAGACTTTCAACGAGAAATAAAGAATGGAAGGGTAATTAATTATCAGTGATAATGATATCAGTATTGAATCTCCCAACGAATGCCATCATTGTCTTTAAGTGTGGGGGCAGAATTAACCAATAATCACAAATGAAGTGATGTAGTTGGAAATTAAAGCGTCATTAAAGGTCACATTAATTTCCTTCCAAAAATTATAAAGGCACTAGTGAATGGAGATGATTTCGTGAAATCTTAAAGATACCACTCTGATCCTATTTATAAGGTATTTTCAGTTTATTTCACACAGACCAAGAAAAACCTTGAACCCATTAATTATGCATTGGAATTTGACAACTTTTTAACTATATCCTTATTTAATATCCACCACACCACATAAAAATAAAGTCAACGTGTAATATAAATTAAGGATGAAATTGTAAAATCACATGAAAAATTTAATAAGTTACCCTATAAATAATGGCTGTGTTTGGCTGGGCTTTTTCTAGCAAAATAAGTCATTTTTTTCAATAAAAAGGACTTATTTTGGTGAACAGTAAAAAGAGCATGTTTGGCTGGACTTATAAAAATAAGTAACTTATAACTTATAAGTCAAAATAAGTATAAATTCTTTTTTTCAACTTATGACTTATGACTTATAAGTCACTTACGGAGGTAGACCCCACAATTCTAACTTATTTTACACATCCAATCACAACTAACACAAACATAAATCACTTTTCCAAAAGTCCATCCAAACATACATCTCATTACACAATATGACTTATGACTTATAAGTCACTTTTTTTTATAGCTGATCCAAATATAAATCTCATTATACAATTTGACTTATTTTCAGTTTGACTTATTTTCAATTTGACTTATATATAAGTCACTTTTCCAGACATCCATCCAAACACACCCAATACCAAACAAAGTATTCTCTCACTGCTCTGTAAACAAGAGGACAAGTACATGCAATAAACGGGAGATGAATGCCTCCTTTTCTTTAATATATTTTTCCTTCCTTTTCTTTCTTAATAACAACTAGATCTTCTTTCAATGGTTTAGATTTGGATTTATATAAAATTTATTTTAATTGATTTTCGATAATGATATTATAAACACCAAATCTGAACATTGAAAGAAGATCTAGTGGTTATTAAGAAAGAAAATGAGGGAAAATAATATAAAAGAAAAGGAGGAATTCCTCTCCCGCAATAATAAACATGCTAAAAGCTACGCGTCAATACACAACTGGCACTTGAATTCAATGAGTAGTTGATTACTTGCTTAGCCCGTGGCTGTTGTTAGTTGTTCTCAATACACGGTGAAGTAGGGAACCCCTTTGTTGTTTGGGCTGAGAGCGAGAAAGAAGGGACGGGAGAGTTTTCTCTCTAGTAGTCACTTGCTCTGTTTCATGAAACATCACTTTTAAGGTGGTTTTTGTCGATCTTTGGCATTTTGTTTCTGTTCTTTTCATCGGCTTTGGGTTTGCTTTCATAAAATTATGATCTTGCCTTCTTGTGATAAGGAAAAGATGGTTTTTTCGCTCCAAGCACTATTTGTTCATGCGTGTTCTGCATACTGGTCTTATTCATGCATCCAAGATACAATCCCTTATTTCTTTACATTGGCATCTTCGGGGTCCAGTTTATGTGATTCAACAGTTTGGAAATAATTATACTATTTTCTTTCAGCATGAGTTGGATCGTGCTTTTATTCTTCATCGTGGCTCTTGGAGGCTCCAAGGATTGTTTTGTATTTTCTCATCATGGATTCCTGATGTTCCTATCTCTAAAGTGTCTTTATCTCATATAAGTGCTTGGATACCTGTCCATGGGATTCTAGTAAATTATTTTACAGAAGTTGTGGCTAAGAAACTTGCCTCATGCTTTGGTGCCTTTGTTTGTTTTGATCGTTCATGTTCAACCAAAATGGAGGGGCTTCGTTTTAAAGTGCAGTTTTCTCTGCATCATCGTTTTAGCACACTCGCAATTTTTCAATTACAATCGGGTGAGGAGGTGCAACTAAGGTTTCTTGTTGAACAAGCTCACCGACTTTGTTGGCGGTGTGGTGCTTTCACTCATTCAGCTATTACTTGTTCAACTTTTTCTGACACACTTCAGACCACATCCTTCTTTACACGTGGCATAGGTCCTTCTTCAACACATATTACTTTCTTAAAAGGTCGGTATAAGATAAGAAAGCCTTGTGGCCTCTTTCTATGGGTTCCTTCTTCTGGTATGTCTGATTGCTCATCAGCTCATATCAACACACGTGTCTTGGGGCTTTGCTCAAAACATGTCTCTTCTAAAAATGACAGACCTATAACTCATTGCGAAAGTGAGTTTCAAAAGCCGCAACATCAAACAACAAAGTCTCTTAAAAGGCCTAGTCCTATTAGTTCTAATTTCAATCCTCAACCCCCCAAGAATTTCAAAGTTTCAAGAGATCATTGTAATACTGGCATGACAAGCAAAACTTTTGCTCCTTCCGATGCCTCTTGTTTTGTTAAACCTAGCCTTCATGACACTAATATTGCTGATCCTTGCTTTCACACTAATCCTTCCTCTGATATTTTTCCTACTGGAGCTAAGCTTTATCGCGAATGGGCTGATGAAAATCCCAAACCCAAGATGCAACGCCTTGATTCTAGCTCAGTCATCTATTTTGAATTATATTAGGAGGATGAGGATTGGACGCCCTTCAAATTTGGTTCTTATATTGTGAAGCCTTCTAGAAAGAGGGTCTTACCTGTCCACTCTCGATGCTATTCGCCGTATCAGACAAAGAGAATTGAGCTTAATGCTCTATCATCATCGAAATCCAACACGTTAACAACAGCCTCAAAATCTGAATTATATTTTTTACAGCAAGGCTTCTCGGTATATTCTGTCAGCCTTATTCTAGCAATCTTACAACTTGGGAAGTGAAGCATATGTGTCATATTTTCACTGTTTACTCTTCCTTCTTTGAAGAACGCAGTCTACAATTATACCGACACGTACTGAAATTCTTTTGGCTGCATTCTATGGCTCTTTTATCGTCAAGAACTACTGCTCATCTCTTCGTCTCCAAGCACACAAATAAGGGAAGGGATATGTTCTTAGAGCCACATTTTCTTCGAAGGAAAAGGAAACGACTCTTTGAGGAGCATAATTCTCATATTCTGGGTTTTAGCAGAGCTTCTGCCAAAAAGCTCCGCACCTATGCATGATTCTCTTAGGGATCTCTAAGTTTAATAGCAGCCACTTAGAGGTCCTTCCTGCAGTGCTGCTAATTATAAATTACTTTATGGTTATATTTGTTTGCTTGCATGTTTTAGATTCTGAATTCCTACATAGAACCATGATCACATTTTATATTGATGGAATTCTTGAATTCTGTAAATGTAATTATAGTCTTTATAGGCCTTCCGACTTAGGATCGGATTTAAGTCCTTTTCTTTCAAATCCTCTTTGGATAGATGCCCATTTTTCCTCTCTTGAGAGTGAAGTTAGTGACATAATCTTCATCAACTTCATGTTGATGGCCTTCTTTCTATATGACATTACAGTATAAAGATTTTCCATATGGTATATTATTTAGTCATGTTCTAATATTGGAATGTTGGTTTCATGCTTGTGCTTGGGAGTGTTTGTTGACACTTGTAATTTCTCTAGGTTAGTTGTTAAGTATCGTGTGTGTGTTGTTACTTGTTACTTTCTATGTAACTATCTTAACGTAGCATTCTTTACTATTTAATATATTTGATCATTTAAAAAAAAAAAAAAGGGACCCCTTTGTTTGCGGTACCTCAGTCGCGTTTGGCGTCTAGTTAAAACACTTTGGATTTCAGTTTTCACAAAATTACATTTGACTACATTTTAAAAATGTGTACCTTATTATTTCAATGAGTAGACACCTCTAATGATTTCATCAATTTTGTATAAATTTCATCAAAATTGAATGAATGTGGTTTAAGTCATTAGTTTTGTTTTTAAAAAATGAAAAAATTAATTTACTCATATTTACTATTATGAATTACATTCAGGAATTCATAGAAAGACGCAATTAATAAATTTTTTAATGGAAATAACCTTGATAAACTATAATCAATACCCAGTTTGATAACTTATAATAATGTTAACTTGATTCTTTCAAAATGTAACCATACTACTGCTATCATACTCTCTCCAATCTCTAATATCTAATATAAGAGTTACTTAGGGAGCTCTCTCCAATCTCTAATATCTAATATAAGAGTTACTTAGGGAGCGTTTAGTTGGGCTTAAAGTGAGAAAATAAGTCCTTATTTTTTAGCCAAAAGAACTTAAAGTGAGAAAAACAATTTTGATGTGTTTGGTTGGACTTATAAAAATAAGTTCTTATGGAAAAAAATAAGAACTTATGGAGGAAATAAGCACAAGTTGAAAAAAGTGACTTATTTTTAAAAATAAGAACTTATTTTGGTGGGGCCCACAAATTCTGACTTATTTTTTACATCCAATCACAACTAACACAAACATACACAATCTGACTTATGGAAAATAAGTTACTATAAGTAATTTTTTCCACAGCTGATGCAAACATAAATCTCATTCACAATCTGACTTATTTTCAATCTGACTTATATATAAGTCACTTTTCCAGAAGTCCATCCAAACACACTCTTAATCAACTTAGACTAAATAAGTTAGGTAAAAGATGGCAAAAAAAAGTTAGGTAAACGAGTTAAATATAATAAATATGATATAGGATGTGTTTGGATCTACTTATGGAAAAGTGACTTATATATAAGTCAGATTGAAATTAAGTTAGACTGTGTAATGACTTTTATGTTTGGATGGGCTGTGTGAAAAGTGACTTATTTTTCATAAGTCAGATTGTGTATGTTTGGATAAGTTGTGATTAGATGTGAAAAATAAGTCAGGATTTGTGGGTCCCACCTTATAAGTGACTTATAAGTCAGAAATAAGCTGTTTTAAACAGCTTATGCTTATTTTAACTTATAAGCTATAAGTTACTTATAAGTCAGATTAACAATAAGCCGAGACAAACGTGTAAAATAAACTACCAACAAAATAAGTTACTTTTGCCCCAAAATAAACACTTATTTCCCAAAAATAAGTCGACCCAAATATAGCCATATTCTTCAAGAACTACCATTTGTTTAACAGGTGTTTTGTGACTATCTGATTACAATAATTGATGAAGCATAAATAGGGATAGATTGGTGATAAATGGAGACAAAATGAACAAGATCTTATATGAAACATCAAAGCTAGTGTTCATAACCAATTTTTATATTTCGGACGAAGAGGAGTAATAATGTGGAGAGTACAATTGTGTCCCCAATAGCATGTGGATAAGAAATCATGTGATGCCTCTATCTAGAATATGGGAAAATGGAAGGGACTTGAAGAAATATGATTAAAGTGAAAAGAGTGCAGAGGAAAAGATAAAAAAAAGGTCACGGGGGCTGAGTTGAGTTCAGACTTGAGAGAAACGACGAGAGTAAGAATAATTGTCTCTTAGTTAAAAGGCCAACATTTAGTTTTCTTTTAGAAGCCAAGGACACAAGCTGTTTTTTTATACTAAAACTTCTCAAAACTTGTCAATTAATGCAGGCTTAATTAAGTTGATGGAGAAGGGGCTAAACTGTAAATAGTTGAGATGATATAAGGGAATCCCATATAATTTTGACAAGGAAAAGGGATGGAAGTGACAAATATGGGACAAGGTGGGGTAATGAAGTGGAAGTGAGAGAGGAATGAGTGAAGAGGAGGAGGAGGAGGAAGCAGAGAGGAAAAAGTAGTTAAGAGGAGGGGAAGGGTATGTTAGGGAGAGGCCCAACAGCCCACAAGATTTGAGCCAACATTTACACATTTCCTTCTCTCATTCTCTGCCTCTTTGATTGAGACATCCCTATCCCACCCCCATTCTCCCCACTTCCTTCATTTTTCTCCTTCATTCTCCTCACTCTTGGCCTCTCCCTCCGTTATTATCATACCCCATTCATTGTCCGTTTCTAAATATAAAGAATATTTACTTAATTTAATTGAATTAAATATATTAGTTAAGTTGCTTAGAGTAACATGATAGTATTACTAAAACAATATAATCATTCACCTTTATTCACTCAAAATGGTTCTTATATTTAGATCCGAGATAAACTTTCAAAATAGGTACTATATTTAAGGACTTGAGGAAGGATATATTAGTAGACGTGCCCTTCCCTTTTCGCCCATTTAAAAATAAAATGTAACAGTGTATTTTTATTTTTCATATTTTAAAGTCGGTCAAAGAAAATTTTATGTAATTTAGTTGGAAATTATATTTTACCAAAGTTTTTTTTAGCTCACAAGAAAAATAGAGTGACTATAGGATTAAGTGTGATAATCAGGAGATCTCTACATCTTATTTGATTGGATTTGGTTTATTTCCATAACCCTTTTCTTCCACTTCCTCTCTAGTTCTCATTTCAACTATTAGTTTGAGCTATACTATTCAGATCTGATATTTTATAAAATAATTATTATATATTTTTCATTGCAGTTTTGAACTGTCCCAACTAAAATTTGAAACTTTTGAATTTATTTGTTTATTTTATTAATAATTTAATGTTTATTGATAATTCTAATAAAATTTTAAATTTGAACCGCTTAAATTTCAATATAAGACTTTAGATGTGAAGACTTGGAAGGTGGGGGAGAAAGTGGCCGAGAAAGAATAGTGAGAGAAACCAAATACTCTCCATAGCAGGCTCAATGGGCTAATGGATCTGCTCATCCATTAGCTTCTCTATAACCATATCTCTGATTTCTTTTCCTTTATATATAGCCTTAATTCTGTCATTGATTTGAAAATTGTTTATATTGGGCTTTGGACAACATGGAATTAAACTCATCTCCCATTCCCGACCCCACCCCACCAAAAAAAAAAAAAAAATCCTAAGAAAAGAGCCGAGTCTATCTGTTTTTGTATTGAAAGCAAACATTACTTTGAATAAAAAAAAAACAAAGCAAACATTACTTCTTGCCCCTTTTTTCTTGAGTCGAATATTCTATAATTTTTCATACTGTAATCATCAATTAACAAAAAAATTTACTACTAAAAAGTACTAAACTGCTAAAAGCTAGATACTTCCCAAAAAGTACTTTTCTCGAAGCAAAACCCGGTAATAGACCGTCATGGCTATGGAGGAGTATTCTGGAAGGTAGACGTGTTCTTCAAGGAAACGTCCTGGCTAGTATAGGCAATGGGCTTTCAGTCAGAATCTGGAGGGACCCCTGGATTTCAGAATTACCAGGGAAATTACTTGATGAATTCTGGGAAGCTAACAACCTGAAGACTAAGGCTACAAGTTCTCAGTTGAGTCTTGAAGGTGGAGGGAAACAAAGGGGGTGGAGGAAGCCAAAGGATTCGGAAATCAAAATTAATGTTGATGCTGCCTTTGATGGTGAATCAATGAACTCTTCAGTCTCTCTCATCGTTAGAGACTCAAATGCATGGATGCTGGATGGTGAGGTGAAATCTATCAAAGCTTACTCAAGCTTGGAAGCGGAAGGCATTGCATTGGTAGAAGTAGTCCGATATGCAAAGGATAATGAACTGGAATCTGTCACCTTTGAGTCTGATAACAAGCTGCTTATTCAATGTGTAAACGGAATATGCACATTTCCAGAGTGGAGGAGTGATATTGTGATTGATCATATCCTCTATCTTGGATCTTTTTTAAGGAACCATGCGTTTAGATGGGTCCCAAGAGGTGCTAACCTTGCTGCTGATTGGGTGGTGAAGGCTCACATGAGGGGGTCATGCCCGAGTAATTGGGTTCAAAGACCACCTTTGCAACTTCAGAGTATTCTGGATAAGGACGAAGCTAATTCAACGGTGGATGATGGAGGATAGACTTTTTGGTGGCTCTGACAGCACCAATTTATGTTTTTTCTAATTAACTCTAGTGTTTTTCTATTCGGGTCTTTCTTTCTAGACTTCTGGTTTTGTACGCTTTTTAAATTATTTGAATGAAGTTATCTTTTTCTGGCAAAACAAAAAACAAAAATTTACTGCCATTTTCATGAAAAACATCTGTTCCTTCACAATCTTCGGAAAAAGAGAAAAAACTCTAACCCAAATTTATATTGCTGGTATCTTTAGCAATTCAACAAAGCTCATTTTCATAGAGCCATTTTTTTCCCTTTCATGTAGTTGCAGAGAGGAAGTGCAAAAGGAAAGAGGAGAATACCTCTTTACTGTTTCATTATGGTAATGGGGGGATTGGAATACAACCTGTATATTGTAACAAGATTTTGGTGAAGTATGATTATTTTACCCTAAAAGACATAATGTAACGCGAAACAAGCAGGGAATTTCTCCTCCACCTTCGAACTGTAAGAAGACAATATCTTTAGCAACTTTATCAGTGTGCCTGTACAGTAAAAAAATCATGGGCTCGAACATTCTCCTCGAACAATCCATTCCTCCCTTTGAAGCATAAATAGGGGAACAAGAAGAAAAGAGCAGAGACCACAGAAAGTGTATAGACAACAGGAAAGGCTCAAATGGAGCTACGGGCGCAGAGGTTGTAGCCGGAAATGAGTGAGCTAAAGGCAAAGGCGATGAAAGCCAGAAACGACATTCCAACAGAAGCACTGGCCATCTCTGTAAACTTGTCTTTCCCCCAATTTGATTGCCAATCATCAACTCGGGTAGCTGCTGATGATGATGCCGATATAAGAAGATATGCCAGAATCTGTCAGCCACAATGTCACAAATCCCAACAACGTTATCCCAACAAATACAAATCTCATTCTAGCTCATAATGTTCACATCGATGCATATCACATGCACCAGAAGAATGCCCTAACAGAATTAGCAACAATGGAGTCCTCTCAAGTACAACAATATTAGTGTAAGGAATGTTATGAGAAGTTTATAGACTCAGCATAGCTTGCTTTTAGTTAGATAATGTCAGTCTTCTGCTGAAAACTCAGTTAACTCAAAGCAGCTAGTCACTTAGTTCTGTTTCACACCTACTTATAAGGTATATATTGATGTAGTACCACAGCTCAAAAAAGTGATAAACTCATTCTTCTCTCTCTTTCGGTTTCTACCTTCCGCTTCTATCTAGTAAACTTGCTACTCTTAAGTCTTAACCTTATATGGTAATCAATATTAAAAATCTTTGAGCCAATGTCTGTCTCTTCTATGAGTCAAAAAATGATTAGATTTTGAGTCCACTAACTTGCCTGGTCCATGAAGAAATCAAAGTGACAACGGAGATGGTGATTGATCATGTTTTTTCCAGTGACTATTTGATAGGCCAGATCACACGCTTGAAATCCTGAGTATACAAACGCAATAACATTCACAGATAAACAATACCTGCCCAAAAATGAGAATTACTGTCATCAAAATCTAACCAAGACAGAGAGAGGAATATAACAACCAACTGATGGTTGATAAAGAAAACCTAGAAATCAAAATGATGTAGCAGGGATTATAGTGCCCTTATTTAGTATGTTATCATAAATATCATAGCTTTCAGGAGTTTCAAGTGATTCAAGAATTCAACAAGGACAAAGCAGTCCTATAAAAAAATCCAAGACCATCATTGTTGTTAGTTCAAATCCCATTGTGGCGAATATTGTCTCCGAGCATTCCTATAAACAATATAAGCAACAATTCAAGTGTTGCTAAGATGCAGAACAAGAGGGATTCAAATTAACAAAATGTCCTTAAGGTAAATCTCTAGAAAGTCGTATACTAACAACAACAGATGGTCCAATGGGGAGAAAAGTGTTGTTCAAAAATAAATAGTGAAATAAATAAGTACATCAAGATAAGGTAGAATTTTAACACTAATTCTGAGATTTAAAAGGTAAGCTAGAATTATAATAATTCTGAGCTTGCATGAACTATAAGACATAATAAATGCAAGGTCTACGTTGATTGTAGTGCCCAGTACTACTTTATAAATTACACATCAAACTGACTGGCATAGAAGCATCAACAACCAGATTTGGAATGAGGACAAAACTATTTGTCAGGAAAGATTTACATGTATTCAGTATGCTTCTTACTACAAAAGAAAGTACGGCTTGCTTCAAAGAACAGAATTCATAGAAGTTACGAATAAACAGGACAGGAACATTGAAGCAGGTCAACAGTTGACAGTTAGATGGATTTAGAAATATTTTATATTACCGAAGCAAATAATGGAATCTTGTAGAAAAGATGGGGATGCATCATAACATTGTCAGTCTCAAATTTAAATACCTTCTGCTGAGTTTGAACTTTAAAATAGCACTACTACCATAAAGAGAAGAATAAAAATTGACATTCAAAGCAGTCCAAATCCAAACTCCAATCCAAAATAAAAATTGAGAATGCAAGTATTACAGAAAAAAAAAAAAAAAAAAAACTAGCTATAAGAGATTCAATGAAGGAATTAAAGAATAGAATGATTACCTGTATTCCTTGTAGCGATCAAAGGAGTCACCACTCCAACCTTGTGTTTTATCAGCAGCCATAACAGAAAACGAAATCAAGCAAAGCAAAACCTCAGTTAACCTAAACCCTAACGCCGCCTTCCTCAACATCTCCTCCCTCCTCGAAGACGCCGCCGCCGCCGATCTACCACGACCACCGTCTCCGCCACGCCCTACGCCGCCCGTGGGCCCCACCTTCGTCACGGACGGCGGAGCCTCCTCCCTCACGGCCCGATTAACCACCACCGTCGTCGGTGCAGGCAGCCTTGCCGGAAGAGGCGCGTTCTCCGGCGGCTTCTGTCTGTCGCATCTGGCCGGAGAAGATTGAGTGACTTTGGTAACCGCTATAATGGCCTTCGAATTATCCGGCGAACTCTCCGGCGATAGGAACTCCAGTGGGTCCCCTTGCTCAGATCGCAAAGGCGATTGAGATCGAAGTGGAGAGTGAGGCGAATCAAACTTAGGCGACGCCTCAGAATTCTTCGGTGATTGTTTCTTCATCATTTGAAATTTTGAAACACTCAAAATTTTTCTGCAAACGATTCTGTTAAATACCTTTGAGTTTGGCTTCAAAGGAACTAAATCGATAAAGAATTGAATAGGAAAAAGAGTATTTGAGTGATGTGAAGAGAGAGAGAAAAAGAAAAAGCAGGAAGATTGAAGTTCATGTTGATTTTCCACGATGGTTCGATTCTTCCATTATCGTCAACAAAGAGAATCTGATTAGTTTGTGTTAAGAGTAGAGTTTTTTTTTTTAATTATTAGTGTTATAAAAAAAAGAGTTTGTTGATTAGGCTAACTAATCATATTACGCGACAATGAGATTAGTGTGTTAATCACTGAATGATGTTAATACGTGGCGTGGTTTTATTGGTGGATTGGAGACAGGGAAGTAGTGAGTGTGTGCAGTGGATTGCAGTTTCAGTGAATTGATTTAGATTCTGTTACTTCCTTCATACTTGCAGTTGCAGTTCCATGTGGGTTCCTCAAGCAAGGAATTTTTTCTTTCCTCCTACAAAAATATCTGAAGATGTAGTTTTATTTTAGTAAATTAAAATGGAGTACTTGTTTATGTGAATGTATTTTTATATTTTGTTATAATTTTAAAGGTGATTCACTAAATTTTATTTGAATTAGCTTTCTTTCTTGGAATTATAGATGTGTGATCTTATTTAATGAGCGCTGCACATAAAACATCAAATGCCATGGTCACAGATTAAATATGAAATAATAAAAAGGTGCCATAAAATTGAAACATAAATTTACCAAACCTTATTATAGAAAGAAATCTTGAAGATGGTCAGAGTCCAAGTTTTTTTTTTTTTGGCCCGTGTCAGAGTCCAAGTTCACTAAATCAGTCTAAGAATCTTGATTTTTAACATTTAGCTCGTACAATATGAAAGATCCTTATTTGCCGTCAAATGAAACTGACTCGTTATGAAAAAAACTGAATAGTTTTATTTTATTTTTCATATTTACCTGCTCACTAAACAAGAAAAGAAATCAAGGCCTTAAAACATAAGGAGCTCGCAATATATGTTATTCTTTTTCTTTTTTTTTTGGTTCAACCGCAATATATGCTATTCGACGAAATCTTTCTGCATAATAATCACTTCCCATAGATAATGGGAAAAATTATATTAAAAAACCTTAAAAGAACTTTGTTTGCTCAAGTATTTTATGAGAGTTCTGCTTGTAAACTTTAACATATCTAATTGTGACAAGATCCCTCGCTGTCATAATTTTCTTTAGGGTGAAATTCAGTATTATCAACTTCATTAAATCAAAGTCTTTGAATTGAATCTCTCTCAAATAATGAGGTCGATGATTGGGACAAGTTTTGGATTGCATGACATAGTCCTCTACTCTGGACCCAACAATTAAAACTTTAACCCTTTGATTTGTAGTATTTTGATTAGTCCACCGCATACTTTACATGGATAAGATCAAACCAGATTACGCATATGATAAATACAAGAAACCGCAAGTGGGTCCACTAAAAATTTCCACAATCTTAAAACTAAAAAAGAGAAGGAAAAAAAGATTTGATTTCTTTCTGAGTGGGTTTATCTTTGGTGAATTAAAGGCAAATGTCCCTACTCAACTTTAGACAAGCTTCTGCTGTAAAGGTTCCTCCTACCCTTTTCATTTACCCATAATCCTATTTATATACAAACACCATCATACGAAGCAACTTGCCACACAATGCAAGTCTCTCTTCTACTTCTCATAAAAACACCTTTTTTTTTTAATCAAAGGTCACTACAGCCATCTCCTGTACATTTAGGAATCTACCTATACTATCAACAAGAAAAGCATCTTTGTCCCTATGTTACATAGGGTCACTTTGCAAGCACAATTCCTTAACTATGCTTCATTCTTCTAGAAGAATCCACAAGACTAAAATATCCATATATTTTATAGAGCATATAGCTTTTGTCTTCTGTCTTAGTAAAAGAAACAATGTAACCAAAATCTCATGCAGGTTGCTTTAGAAGCACCATACACAAGAAAGGTCTTTAAAGATGAAAGTTACACTGATAACCTAGAGTGTATAAAGAAAAACATCTCTTTCATTCCTTGCTAAGTTCCTATCACATTAATTGGTCTATAAGCAAAATTGATATACACGAGATATAATATACAACAAAAAAGAACAAAAGAATTTTTGTAACATGGAAGGCTAAGGGGCTAGTAAAAAGTACAATCGTCCACATATCGGGTTAAATTATCACCCCTCTCTCCCATAGGTTTCAAATAGTACTCTCATGGCAAGGTCAAAGCGCCAGTGTCCCGCCTCATATTGTTGAAAAAAGATCAAGATAGGATTAGATTATGGGACTCACTCTGGTAATTTCAATCGGTTAAATATCACTAGAAAACTTTGTTCTGGCACGACATATAAGAAACCAAGATCTGCACCTTTCACGTATGGTCCAATCCCCTAAATATAGTAGAAAAAAAAAAAGGAAAAATGTCAAAAGAAATCACACTGATATGGTGCTTCATAGAGAGTAGTGTCATTTTTTAAATTCACGAGAAATGCTACCCATTTACCTTGCCATTAAGTTGGAGTAATTCTCCATCAACCCATTTTGGATTTTGAAAGCCAAAGTCAGCTATTCTCCCTTGACCTTTGTAACCTGCCACCTGTTCATTAAAAATGATTCCATATTTTAAGTAAGTTGCATGTGAATTAATGAAGATAAAAAAGGCCCATACAAAAGTCAAGAAATGCACATTGTAGCATATATTTTTTGGTGTGAAACTGCATATACTTTTATACAAAAGTTAAGTTGATTGACAAGATGGTGAGAAAAGAAATTTATAAATAAATATGCATTCATATGTGTGGCCCTAAACAAGAATACACATCTATATGTATACTCATGTATAAAAGCACAATATCCAATTGTGAGCTGCGATTACCACTCCTAATTCATCTGGATACATCCCATGGTTGGAGATGCGATTGCCTCTACCAATTTTAGCACGGAATGTCACCTACATACCAAAGGTGCAAATTTTAATTCTATCAATATTTTAAAACATTATATGACAATATAATATGACAAGAATTGAGAGATTCAAACTACAAAAACCTGGCCAGCAGGAACATTAAGATCCCCAGTCAACTTCACTGCCTCTACATATTCAAAGAACTCCACATCTGAGGAATTGTTTTCCTTGCCCAGATCACTCCAATGTCCAAACTTGCGTCTCAATTGCACCACTTCAGTACCATAAGGGCCAAATGCACCAACATAGAGTCCTACATCTCAACCAGCAGATTTCATTTTATTCTCTTAGCCATCATCAGCCCATCTTGCAAATAAAATAATAAAAACAAAAGTACAAGTAGCCTTACCATCAAAAGGATCTAAATCACCTTGTGAAGTTACAATCCGACTGAAAGATGTGTATTCAGATAATTTACTTCTTTTCTGTGCTTGATTAATTGCAAGTTTGACAATTTCACGTACACTTTTGGACACCTAACTC
Organism: Mimosa bimucronata; assembly: GCA_037074515.1. Lineage (NCBI taxonomy): Eukaryota > Viridiplantae > Streptophyta > Magnoliopsida > Fabales > Fabaceae > Mimosa > Mimosa bimucronata. The sequence continues at coordinate 8,121,068 of CM073448.1, forward strand.
AAGAAAAATATTTTTCAGTCTATTGTCAAGGAAAGCATAGCATTGTAACTAAAGTTAAGAGTACTTCACAAGATGGGCAGGCAGAAACCATGATCGAATCTCATATTTTCTAGGTAATTATATATGCGCGCTAGCATTTGAGTAGGTTCCATGATTTTACTACTCATAGTCAATTTGTTTGGAGAAAAGATTACTCAAAACATATGCAATGGCAAAAATAACCAAGTTGTGTCAAATTATTGAGAAAAATAACTATAAATTCATACTATAATAACCCACAGGTTCTGCCTTTATCAAGATGAAGTATCATGCATTCAGTACTAGACATGACTACAAATAGTATAAGAAAATCCAAAAAGTGTCATTTTTATCATGATGAAAAGTTTCATATTCTTGCCAAAAAAATATCATAATTATGATAATTACAATAGTTATTTGTCACTTAGCATATAACTTACCAGAACAAATAATAAACTTTTTAGCAATGATTTAAAATATTTCATCTCACCTTGGCAGAGACTTTGTCAGAACTCCAAAATGCCTTCGCAACATCAGAAGGCATAAGCTCTGAAACTCCTTGTGTTGCCAGAGCTTCCACTTTGACATTGGATACTTTATATTCTCTAGTATCATAATCTAGATTTCTTTTAGGGATGTGCAAGAGAAAAGAGTCTCTTTCCGAATCTTTTATTTCAGCTGGAAGACGCATAAATTCATCTTTGGCTGGAGCTTCTTCATTATTGTGTACAACCCCACCAATAAAAAGCTTCATATCCAAATCCTTTTCATCTCCAGAGGCATCACTATCCCCTTGTAAAGTGACCTCATCAGGTTCATCCAGATTATTAACTTCCTCTTCAGAATCCTCATTGATGTTAGTTTTATTACTCTCTTCCTCCATCAACTGTTTCACAGGATCATTATCCTCAGTCCCTTCCTCTTCAACATTAATGTTCATGACTTTGACTTTCAATCCTGGAATTTTTTCTTTGAGAAAATTAATCACATTTTTAATGCCCTCCTCAGTTGCTCCCTCAATACTATTGCTTTTCTCGTCACTTCTCTCACCTTTCTCTTCATGTTCCTCCACTTCAACTGAAGGAACATTCTCAACTTCAGGTTTGGATGGGCTTTTCACAGGCGCAGATGGAGGGTTACCCATTGAATTTCCTTTAGCTCGTCGCAAGTACACCACCTGTCAAAACACATGACATGTACTGCTTACAGAAGTATTCCGAAGCTGGAAGACATGAATGCAGAAAATTCCCAATACATGCAGGCCAATGGAAAAGCAAGATTATGATTGCAGTTTGGTAGTATTTAAGACAATAAAAATCCCCATCAAACACAAATTTTCTTAAGATAATTGTTTTCCATCGAAGTAGAAAAAGAGACTTACATATGGTTTTTATTGACTTAGAAAAGGCGTATGATCGCGTGCCGAAAGATTTACTTTGAAAAGCTTTGGAAAAGAAAGGAGTATGTGTTGCTTATATTAAAGTTATACAGAATATATATGATGGGGTGTTGACTAAGGTTAGAACGCCGGGAGGTGAGACAAAAGACTTCCCTATAAGAATTGGCTTACATCAAGGATCAGCTTTGAGCCCATATTTGTTTAACTTAGTAGTAGATGCTCTAACTGAGCCTATAGAAGAAGAGGTCCCTAAGTGCATGCTTTTTGCTGATGATATAGTTCTTCTGGCCGAATTAAGAGAGGAGATTAATGATAAATTAGAGATATGGAGAAACACGCTGGAGTCTAAGGGTTTCCGTTTAAGTAGGAGTAAGACAGAATATATGCATTGCAATTTTGCAAATAGACAACTTAGAGGTGATTTGGAGGTTAAACTGGGAGAGCAAACAATCCCTCAAGTGACAAAGTTTAGGTATTTGGGATCAATTATAAGACAAGATGGTGAGATTGATAACGATGTCAATCATAGAATTCAAGCTGGGTGGTGTAAGTGGAGGAAAGCTACTGGAGTTCTCTGCGATAGAAAAGTACCCCATAAGGTAAAAGGGAAGTTTTATCGCACTGCTATAAGACCAGCAGTATTATATGGTAGTGAATGTTGGGCTTTGAAGGGTCAGCATGAATATAAAATGGGGGTAGCTGAAATGAGGATGTTGAGATGGATGTGTGGTCACACAAGAAAGGATAAGATTCGGAATGATCATATACACGAACGAGTTGGAGTGGTACCTATCAGTGAGAAAATGGTAGAAAATCGTTTGAAGTGGTTTGGACATGTAGAAAGAAGGCCATTAGATGCGCTAGTGAGGAGGGTAGATCAAACAGTCTGGAGTACGATTAAGAGTGGAAGAGGGAGACCAAGGCTTACACTCAATGAAGTTGTAGAGCGAGATCTTTTAATAAATAATATATCTAAAGATTTGGTTGCCGATAAAGCACAATGGCGTCGTGCAATCCATGTAGCCGACCCCACTTAGTGGGATAAGGCTTTGTTGTTGTTGTTGTTGTTTGTTTTCCCGTTGTGCATACTGCATAAGTAGTCAGAGACCAACAAGCAAAGATATAGGTTTGAACCTAGAAGCTCATCTTTCTGCCATATTTCTGGAGGTATTCTAGTTTTTATTATTAGATCAACAATATTCCACTTGCAATTTTTTTTAATGGCCATCTTACTAACTCATGTTTGTAGCATTTTACAGTATCTATAAAGCATGCATCATTTTAAAAAAAAAACTAGCTGACCAGTTAGAATATTACCTGCATATGATATGAGTCATCAGTGTTTTTCACCACATAAATTTCAAAAATTGGAGTCCCAGGAGAACTTGTGATCAGCTGTCTGTAAAAAACAAAAGTAAGCAGTGCCGAAAAATTAATGAAGGTCAAAGTAGAAACGAGAAAGATTATACCTTGGACTGTAACTCTTGCCAACAAATCTACCCATACTGGGACTGATCCGTATTATTCTGCCATAGGGGTCATCTGAATCTTTGGAGTAGCCTACCCACCAACCCACCTGCACATAATGGCAAGAATGATTAATGGACTTTAAGACATCACATATCTGTTAGAAAAGATTCTGTTAGAACCATAATTATTTGTCACAATCACCGATGCATTTGTACAACCATTTACAAGCCATCTCTCCAGATGGGCATAGGTTCTTCCCAGACTGCAGCATAGCTTTAATAACATAGGCTTGTTCCTTCAACATCTCAGTTGAGGGCACCATTTCCTTTATTTTCCTATAGCTTCTCAATCTGGAGAGCAGTAAAATGGATTTCCTCCTCCCATGTAACATTTCCAAGTTCTAATGATTCCATGTTCAAGCCCGTCTCAATTTCACTCTTCGGGCAATAATTTTTTATTTAATGAAAATATAAACATCCCTAATATTAAGATTCAAATATTACTCCTGCTTTTACCTAGGGTGAAATTTACAGTTGTCCACAAGCTGAGTCAATTACATCAGGAAAACAAAATTACATCTTTCAGTTAAAACCCATCAATGTTCTTGACAATAGATGATAAAACAAGAAGAAAAATGCTGTAGAATGAGGGATGGTAGAAGTAGCAACTGAGAAAGATACCAGTCCACTTCCAGTACGTCTAGATAATTTTGAAGCCTCATGGTATCGCTCTTCATCAATGGCACTCTGCAATAAAGAGAAAAAGGTGATTTCACAAATAAAGATTATTGACCTTACAATAATTAGAAAGGTTGCGAGTCTGGAGACTCTAAATAATTAGGATGTCATCTTGCCTTCAGCTGTGACATGATTTCAGCAACACTATCCATTGATGTTGCTTCTGATAAAGCCCTTTTTAATTTTGCTGCTTCATGAAAGTCTTCCTTTTCAACCGCCTCTTCAAGTTGAAACTGAAAAGGCAAAGAGTAATTGCATATACTTAAGCATCAATAAATTATCTTGGGAATGAGGCCTCAAATTTGATATTGTAGTCTATTTCACACAAACAGCAAACCAGCCTTTCTTTATTATGATTCCGCTCAAATAACAAAACGTGATGAATGTTTTTCTGTCCCCCATAGTTTCAATGAACAAACAAAAATTTAAAATTCAGAGAATCTGGAAACGTGTTTAGTTGAGACAATTTCACTAAACAGGAAAGAATTTCAAAAAAAAAAAATTCACAGCTATAAGTGCTCTTGGCTTTCCACTCTATATAAATTGAAGGACTCACAAAATAACATGTGCACAGATTCTATGAAGCAAGGGTGACAAAGGCAACTAGAAATAAAAAAACACAAACACTGTAGGGGAAAAAACTAAAAAAATAAAGGAAAAGAAAAGGAAAGCTGAATAAATCAAGAGGGGTACCTTAAGAACAGAGGCAAAGTTCTCAGCCTGTTCAATTTCAGAGAAATGGCGGCTCCATCGATTCCAATCCCAATCCAAAGAAGAAGGACCATTACCATTATCATTACGACTAGTGGTGGCCGTACAACGGCAACAGAAGTCTGAAATTTTGCGATTCCGGCGGGAGAAAATCGATAGCCTACTTTGAACAGAAAAGCCCCAACCAAGAACGAAGCTAACGTTGACTGATTTCTTCGAATTTGGATAGAAATCGGAAGCAGAAAAAGGTCTTGGCTGTGAGCTGGAGAGAGCTTGAGCCACTCGCCATGAATTCGCCGCCGGCAACACCATGACTAAATCGGCGACTATTTACAGGCGAGGCTTTGGTTTTTATTGGAAAGGTTGGATTTTTTTTTGGATGGAAAGGGTGTGAACTGTGAAGTGAAATGGACTCTCTGTTGGAGGAAGAAGCAAAGAGGGAAGAGACTCTCAGAGAAGAAGATAGAGATAGGCTTTGTCTTGAAATGTAAACATTATGGTGCAGCAAAATATGATAAAAATTAAAAAATTGTTTTGGTAAGAAAAGATGAGCGATAAAAACTGCATGGTTGGTGACAAAAGTTTGATAATTTGTTTAATACATAAAACTGCTGGCAGGCATAATGAGTTTTAGGATTTTAGTTATTTTTTTGCAGGTAATTTAATAATTTTTTCTGGTAGTGTATATTTTTTTCTTTTCTGAGAATTGATTGATTTAATTAATTCTCATAAGTTGTACCCTATCCCTATTCTCTCTTCTCTTGTTTTCAAATGATACAATTTTTATTGATTCTTAAAAATTATATTCTCTTTCCTATCTTTTAAAAAACTAGTTCAAATCCGAGACATGTGCGGGACAATTTGGTAAAGAACTATTTATTACAATTTTGTGTTTATACAATATATGTCAGGGTTTGATATATTGTAAGAGGAAATTACCATTTGTGCTGTGAAGTTATTATTTAGAGTGTAAATATATAAAATAAAAATTAAAATATTGTAATTTTCCACAAAAATCACTAAATAAGTAGAAATGTTGTGAGAGGAAATTATTATGTATTGTGGGAAGTTATTATTATTTTTTTTTTTTTGCAGGTAGGAAAGTTATTATTTTAATTGAAAATATATAAATTAAAATATAGTAGTTTTCTTCAAAAATATCAAATCTGGGGATAACTACTTGAGTTTAAATATTAAACCCGGACCGGCATCTAGACCGGTCGAGGCACTGGGTCAAGGGTCAGTGGGTTAGCTCGGAGTTAACTCGGGAACCAGACCGGTGAGAAATAAAAAAATAAAAAAATAATTTAAATGTTAAATTTATCATCATATTATCCAAATATTAAATGCCGATTCAATACCTTGAATTACTAATAAAATAATCATATTTTATCCAATATCCTTTACAATCTCTTTGACATTTTAACTCAATAGCTTCAATCTATTATTCATTGATATTGGAGTCATTAATCACAAAATATTCTTCCTAATAAAATTTTTAAAAAATAAATGTTAACAAAATATCCCTACCAATAATTTTTTTAATCACTAAACTAATAGTCATTAATATCAAAATTATCATTAAAATTAAAAAAACACAAATTATGTCATTTTTAACACTATTTTTTAAAAAAAGATATGCAACCCGGGTCAACCCAGTAACCCACCGGGTTGCTCCCGGGTTAGTCTGGGTTTTCCCTGGTCACTCCGAGCTGATACTTCCCCGGGTTGGACGCTCACCCGGCCCGGTCCAATGGCCGGGTCGTCGGGTTCCGGGCTGACCGGGCCGGGTTTGATAATTAAGAAGTTACCAACAAAATTGTTAACAAATTGGACTACTTACGTGATATAAGGAAGACTACTAACGCTTCTACTTTTCTACCGTAGAAGATAAATAATTTTGGCATAGGGAGATTACATACTTTATTATGAAAAGATTATCTATTGTATTCTACTTTCAATATCGGTCAAAAGATTGATTACAATTACAATGGGATTGCTCTATGTATAAACAAGACTTTTGCATATGCGGAATGACTAATTCCGTAAAAATAAAATTATTTTTTAAGTTACTTCTTTGATCCAATTTAGGATCTAATTGTCCTTTTTTTTTAAAAAAAATCATAAGAAAACTTAATAAGTCATTTATAAATTTATTTATCTCAATTTTTTCATTAAACCAATATGTTTGACTTCTAAACTAATACTCCCTCCGGTTCTAATTATAATATTATTTTGACTTTTTTTGAAAAAATTAAAGATGCAAAATTAACCACTTTAAATTGTCTATAGTTATCTTTTTTCCTCAAAACAAATTTATTCTACTTATAAACTAACATACAATCTAATTACATGTCACATTCGTTGTAATTTAGTGGTAATTTACTTCCTTAACTTTCACAAAAAAAGTCAAAGTGATCTTATATTTAGGATCGGAGGAAGTATATAATATACTATATATCAGAACCAGTCAAAGTGGTCTTATATTTAGGATCGAAAGAAGTATATAATTTACTTCCGACGAGCATCGAAACTAGTTCCCTATATATCACATATGTTTAACTAACTGATTTTGTTTCCTTAATTTCTCAAAAAAAACTCTAATTATATTTAAACTATTTTATTAAATAAAGCATGTCATGAAATAAGCTAACATACGATTTGATTTAAAAGGAAAAAAACAAAATATGCTTAACCTGAGCACAACAGCGTCCGCAAGTCAAAAAAATCTTTAAAACGTCATGAAAACATGAAATAAATTCGGTTAAAAAAACATGAAATAAAAGGATAGATGCCACGTGTGCATGTTCCATTCCTCAAATCTGTAGATTTTTTTATATATTATTTAAAAAAAGGGGTTCGGGCAAATTCAAGGGATATGGAAATTAAACAACTCCTATTAAGTATTTCTTCCAATCCTAATTATAAGATCAAATTATGTCCAAAAAAAAATCAAATTAACTTATTTTGTGGAGGTTAAAAAGGAAAATTAAGCCACTAAATTTTAACATATGCTGCATGTAATTAGAACATATATTAGCTTATAAGTAAAATAAATTTGTTTTAAGAAAAAAATAAATGTAATCAATTTAAAATGATCTATTTGGTATCCATAGTTTCCCCAAAAAAATAAACTTGATCTTATAATTAAGTTTAGAAGGAGTAATACCAATGTCCGGCAGGGCAACCCTTACACCTTCTGGCGTGAAGCTAAGCACCCCCTATATAAAGCCCCCCAAAACACCACAGTGGAACATTGAACATTCTCCATTACGATGACTGGTGAGAAGGCATGATTCTTCAGCATTCGACCACAAATTTGATGGGATATGAGTAGCATATTTTGGGATTAATATAAAATAGGAAGAAATGAATCATTATGTTGCTTTTGTGTTTAAATATTTTATATTAGTTTTAGTTGTCTCTTGCAAGTTGTTCTTACAAGAGTTTTATATTATTTTTGTTTATTGTTGTCAAGTTAGATTTTGTGTATTAACAAGTTGTCAAGTTGGATTTTGTAATTTTACGAGTTATTTTACTAGATGCAAGAATATCTTCTAATATTTTATTTTCAAAGATGTTTTTCCTTTACTCTATAAATTGTATTGATAGACTTTATGAATGAAAATTATGATGTTGTGATATTGGGATAGCCCCCCCTGGTTCTATTTCTCTTTATTCCCCCATTTCTGTTCTCATCTCCCCTAGTCAATTCCTCTCCCCCCCCCCCCCCAATTTTTCTCTCCCCCTTAGTATTTCTGTTCCCACCTTTGTATTTCTCTGCATCTCCCCCAATTCTCTCTGGTTCTGCAAACTTTCCTTAAATCCTAATCTGTCCAGCATTTATTCTAAGAGTTTGAGTATTTTCCCAACATGTTTTGCATCAAAAACAGTTGGCTCCTCAAATCTAGTTATTAAGAAAGCAACCCCAAGTGGCCAACTCTGATTCAAGTGGGTGGTCCATTGATTGTCAATCCTAGCAGTCATAATCCGAACATGTGTTGAAGCAGACACTGGGTGGGTTTTACACCACACTTACTTGAATGGGCCAAAATCGAAATTCCATTTGTACAGTTTATATAGCCCCTAAATGTGTTATTGCGTATTTTCTATGCCATCACTTTCGGATAATGAATATTTCAAACCTATTATACCATATAGTACATACCATAGGGAGTTGTAGGGTCAAACAAAGTTACAAACAAGCAATTGGGGACCTAAGAAATACAGCATCAAACCAGATTCCCTTGACACCCAATTTCTAGAACCCGTTACAACATGAGGCCCAAATCAAAAAATTGCATAACTAAGCCCAAATCAAAAAATTGCATAACTAAGTGCCTGTTTGGATTGGTAACAAAACCTAGGTTTTGTTACCAAATCTAGGTTTTAAAACCTAAGTTTGGAATGGTAGCCAAACACTTTTTTTTTAATAAACCTAGGTTTAGATTCAAAACCTAGGTTTTAAAAAAGGTAAGCCAAACACTTGAAAAAATGTGAAAAGCCCTTTTGGATTGGAAATCTAGGTTTTGGCCACTAAAATCTAGGTTTTGAATAAGCTACAATTTTCCCCTTTTGCACAAAATACGAGGTAAAAAAATGTCATCATTACACATGTCATAATGATCTACCAAAAATACCCTTATCCTCTCTCTTTCCCAACACATTAAACTTATGTCATTTTTAGTAATTTACACAGAAAAAGTCATTCTCATAACAACCATCTAAACATTCTCATTTTTACAAAAGCTAATTTTTCATAAAAGTGATTTTTTCAACTTTCTCCCCAGAAGCTATTCTCTAAAAGCTAATCCAAACAGGCTACTACTTTTTTCAATTTTTACGTGAAGTACGAGGCAGAAATATACCATCATTACACATGTCATATTGAAATACCGAAAATGCCCTTATTCTCTCTCTTTCCCAACACATTAAACTTATGTCCTTTTTAGCAATTTACACATAAAAAAAGTTATTCTCACAACAACCATCCAAACACTCTCATTTTATCAAAAGCAATTTTTTTCAGCTTTTTTCAGATTTTTCAGAAAAGCTGAAAAAAGCACTTTTTCAGCTTTTTTCTCAGAAGTTATTCTCTATAAGCTAATCCAAACATACCCTAAATAATACGAGTTAACAATCACAAAATATTCGTAGAAAGGTTTAAATAAAAGTGCTATAGATATGGTGACAAAATATACTTACACGGTGGCATCTTTTCTTTTTTTAACCCACACAATGACGTTCTCTAATACCACTGGGGACCCAAATATATAAATACGAATTTACGAATTTAGAATATCTAATTTGTTGCCAAATTTCATTCCTATCCAGCTTTTCAGGCAAAGTTTCAACTTACTGATCTATAAAGAATCACTTGCAACCCTGAAGTAAAAATAACTTATTCAGTGTTAAGAATGGCTATCTAGGAAAATGGATGTTAGGAAACAGGAGGGGAGGGGCAAAAGAAGAGACCAAATTAACTTACAATTATATGAGGCCTTTCAACTCTTTACATTTCCCTGAACAAAAAGACAATTACACGTCTGCATCTGTAATCTATGTTAGCTGAGAGAGAGAGAGAGAGAGAGAGAGAGAGAGAGAGAGAGAGAGAGAGAGAGCAAATACCAAAAGGCCCGGATCCTTTCTCCCCTACGCCCACCCCCTTTTGGCCCGGTGGGTTAATATTTTCAGGTTCTGTTATTTCACAAAGCCGCCCAAAAAGGAAATTCATCCATTTCATCATGGAAAATTTCAGGTTAGAATGTATGTACCATTTTATATAGCTTCATAAAATGGCCAGATATGGACACTCGACTTCGAATTTTTAGAATGGATTCTACATAGTATGACAGACGTCATTCTAGTTTTGTGCAGACGAGAGGCTCACAGGCATGCATTCAACTGAAGGGCCTTGGCCTCTAGTTGATGCATTTCGTGGCATTTCAGGCACACTACCATTCTCTGCATTTTCCAAAGTATTGCCCACCTCATCACCTGGTCCAGCAATTTCTGAACGCACCGGGCGAAGAAGACCCTGTAATCTCAACAAGTAACTCTGACTAGAAGGTTGGCCTCTCACATATCTCGTTGCTGTCACAACACTGGCAGAAGATCGTTCTGATTCAGGACGGAGGTTAGACAGAGCACTAAGGTCAAGATTTGGAAATACCGAACAGCGGCACCGAGGACATTTTACATTAAGACGAAGCCACTCATCAATGCATTCAACATGAAAATTATGAGCGCAAGGCAGACCACGGACCTGCATCATGTTGAAAACTTTCTTTATGACACACCTATTGCATTTCAACTTCCTTACAAGTATGTGGGTCCGAGAATTAAAAACACAGAAAAATGAAAGATCATAATACACAGGAAAATATAAAGCAAATTGAAATTTAAATTATTTAATATTGCCCTATATCCCCCCCCCCCCCAAAAAAAAAAAAAACACACACACACACACACACACACAGAGATTTAGCTGGCATAAAAGGCGCCACCAGCCATTCAAGTAATTAATTAAAGAACATGTTTCAGAGTAACAATATAACACACAATCTAAGGCATCACTTATACTTAGATCCTTAAAGTAGTGAAAAGCATACCTCATTCCCCTCATAGAATTCTTCTAAGCAGATGGGGCATTCACTACAGTCAGTTGGAACAGCCTTCAACCTGAACTTTGGGAGTTCCTGAATTAAAGCTTCAACTGCTTCTCTCTGTGCCAAACCCATAAAAGAACTCAAACTAACAGCTGTGAAAGTCAATAATTATGCAGAAAGTGATTTTAAAGATGATTTGCAAACATATAACACATCATAATCATTCAGTAACATGTTGCCCATAAATACTTAAACAGTAAACTAGCAAAGATAAAAAAGCAACTATTTCAGGAAGAAAATTGAAGCAGAATTTATTCATGATCATCTCATCTGTGATACACAAGTTTAGAGCAAAGTAATACACAAATGCTTTACACACAAGTTTTGAATACCAGCTAAAATTACCTGAGCAGGGGTTAGGTAAAGTCCAGGATGATATGCACCAGCATCTTGGCCCATACCTCTTGTTTCCTGACCAGCAGCTTCAAACGCCCAATCAGGCACTCGGATCATGTCCACCAGAACCTAGAGAGAGGAGTAATTATAACAATCTCATAGTCGTAAAGTAAAGATAGCAGAACAGAAATGAATACATAATTAGATTGCCAAGCCTAAGAGCATAACCATAACCAGAATCTAATACATGCTGTATAAGAAACATCCACAAAATGAAGAGATGGAATAACACTAATCTTATTGCCTCCAAACAGAAGCCAGAAGTGAGACCATGGTAACAATGTATTCTACATAAGATTCGTGATGACAAAAGTAAACACAGGAGAAATTTCATAAGATTCGTGATGACAAAAGTAAAAACAAGACAAATTTCTTTCAATGTTGTTCATGCTAAAACCTATATGGATTTTCCAAGAGATATGCAGCTAATACTGCCACGCATAACATAGGTGAGGCTTACTCCATATTCAGACACAGGAATACCCTGCTGGGCACGCAACAAATGTGCCTGTCTTCGGGTCAACCACTGCAACAAAAAAGTTGAACAAGATCAATAAGAGAATAGCACATACCACAATAGCCCCCTGGAAGTGGGCAATGCATAGCATGCAGATTCAAAATATACTTTGCTCACAGAACCAGATCTATAAGCATCTAATAGGCAATAGTAAGGCACCACTAACCTTGCCTAATGACATGCAAGCAACGCAAAGCAGTCCACAGTAACTGAAAAGTAACCAGATGAGGAAGCCCCATTTCTGACCCTCTTCAGGCAACTACAGATAAATATATGCATTATGTGCCTTGAGCTTTTCTATAAAACCAGCACTGATGTTTGAATTAAAATAAGACGTACACAATTCCTGGCACTAGTGAACCAGAGGGTACCAATGATAGTCCAAGCCCAAAGAAATGGATATAGAAGCAAAGCAAGGATTGAGAGGACCACTACTCTTCCACAGAAGCGAGCATATCTCTGCTGCCACCCAAAGTCTCTACAAGAATAGCAGAAATTTTGGAAAAAGAAAGTGACACTTGATCAGCACCTGGATTTGACCGGTTATAACAACATTGAACTTCATTTTGCTTGACTACATATTACTGATCGAGAAATAATTCAGCGGGATTTTATTGTTAAAAAAATCCTAGAAGTCATGACAGACAGTGACCATGAATGACTTTGCACTTAAATGATTCAAATGTAGCAATAAGCCCGAGTAAAATTGAACCCTGCAAGCACTATATTCCAGAAATCTGCATTTCCGAATTATCTTTTTCATATAACCTCCAGGCATAACAACCCTTTGGCCATATCTAATTTTCCACAAATCTCAATTAAACCCCCTTCTATTCTTACCTAGCAGAGGTTTATCTCACTCCACTCCACACATTCCAGGCATTCCTGCATTGAATATTCAAGTAGATGACTAATCTATCGCATTAACTTCTTTACAATTGTATAACCAAGTGGTGCGATTATAATCCATAACATATCAAGGACAGTTGTCATAGTGTCATGTAGCTGGACTTTAACATCAATATCAGCATGCTTTTGTTTGATGATGGCATGATCACCTTGATCTTGGGCATAACATTCTTAATCACAAATCACAGATTTTTGTACATTCATATTTGGCCAAATTTCAGGTAATTAGATGACGAGAAAGAAATAAGAATTCTCCATTTCCACGCCTCATCATTCATTGATGCACAAGCCCAAAGAAAATTCCAATCACTCAACATTTCAAATTCGAATAGATGTTAATAAAAATACAACACAAACGTTTATCATATAGTCAACGCAGAACTTTTAGATGGAAGGCCTTACAAACCCATTCCCGCAGAAAGTCCATTATCAACAAACATCATCAACCGAAAGATAAACACAGTAGAGTAGTCAACCTGAAAATTGAAATAGACAGCACCGCATTATTATTACAAAACTTGCACAAACTCAGAATAGACAGCCAAAGAGCATATCACAACGGAGGAACAACTCACCACAATCCATATGTGCAAAGGGTGTGTGCAGGTATGATACCGCTTCCAATTAATCGCGACAATAATTCTAAGCCAGATGAATTACGAAAACAAACAAAATTATAATCTTCTGTGTGAGAAAAAACAGAGAAATCGTAGGCGAATTCGAAATGCGGAATAGTGGTAAAATTAAACAACCCAAAACCTCAATTCATGAGGATCAACTAAAAGGATACACACTAGTAGCGAGCATCGACAAAAAAAACCCATCGTACCTGCAAAAAAAAAAAACCGAAGCTTGCATCAGAATTGAAACACAAGTCACGCGTACAATCGCAATGGAAATAAAAGGGGACGAAGGGGGAGAGAGAATTGAGACAAACCACTTAAAATCAACGCCTCTGATAGCCATGCGGGGGGTCAAGCAATTGTGGGAAAACCCTAAAAATGAAGGCTTTAACAAGGATTATGATCTACCAGCGAAGAATGCATGAACCAGGAATAGGGAAATAAAAGTGAAATCCTTCATGAATGGGATCGTAAAACGAAGGCAAGAATATATGAACAGGCGAAGAATTAGATGAAGAAACAGTGGAGTGAATAGGGAAGATGGAGAGGGAAGCGAAACAGTGAATACAGTTGAGGAAGATGTAGTAAATAGTGAACTACATACAACATTGACTTAAAGGAGGGGTTACATTTTGGTTGGCCTAAAAAAAGGAAAAAGTTGAGCTGATCTGTTCGCTCTGTTACTTCACGTCGATTTTTTTTTTTTTTTTTAAACCTTCTGTTACTTCACGTCGTTAAGACCTTTACTTTTAGTTTCTACGCTAGTCCATTCACTCACATGAGTCACATCACATGAAACTTCTTTTGTTTATTTCTTGAGATTTTCATTTTGGGCTTTGCTTCTGTTCAATTCCATTTGAAGTCAAGCTCAAGCCTTTTCTTGAGTGTTTTTTTTTCTTTTTTTGTATTGGGCTTTGCTTCTGCTCAATTCCATTTCAAGTGAAGTTCAAGCCTTTGATATTTTTTTTCCCCAGATAAATCTCACTCTGGATAAATTTTGGCTTAGTTATTCAAATGCAAAGCCCGTTTGGATCAGAGTAAAAAATATTTTTTTCAACACATTTGAGGAGTTACAGGGCAATTATATTGTGCATGTTTGGATTGTTTTTTTAGCCACCAGAAGCCCGGTAGAAAAGCCAGAAGCAAATATTTGCTTTTGATGATGTTTGTCTCAGCTTTTTTTCAATTTGACTTATAGGCCAAAATAACTTCTGAACAGTCAAAAGCCAGAAGTAACTTTTTGTGGCTTTTGGCTTCTGATGGGTCCCATGCCTTTTGTTATGTATTATTTAATAAATTGGGTAGGAAAATTAGACTATTAGACTCCTAAAATTCTCAAATAAGATATTTTTTATATAAAATTTCCTTTTTATCTCCAAAAAATTACCATAATAATCTCTAACTATTTTCTCCCACAATATCCTTCTTTGAGCTAAAAATATTATTTTTTTCAAATTATTTTCCTTAAAATAAATTAGAAACTAAGCCTTTAATAAGAATATATGCATATTATATATATTATTTAATAATAATAATAATGTCATTTTTAGTAATTTTTATCTAAACTTGCTTTTCAAAATAATCATCCAAACATGTTTCTAAAAGTCAGATTGAAAAAAAGTCACTTCTATCATCACAAATTCAAACATAAATCACTTTCATATATCCAATTTTACTTCTGAAAAAGTCCTTCTAAAAAAAAGACAATCCAAACACATCATTAGATTAGTTCTATCCCGATTTGTGTGAACATGCTCTTCTCTTAGTATAGAAGTTTCATGGCAAGATTGAAAATTAAACTTGAGATAATAAATAAATAGACAAAATTCTATTATGAATATGAGAGTTGTGAGTTGTAAATTTGGATTTGACATGTAGATCTTGAAGTATGAATATTTTCTTTAAAAAATTAAAAAATATTATTCTTTTAATTCATCGGCTACCAGTCAACCACTGATCAAAAGTTTAATTTACAACCATGTGTAATTGTGTATACACTATACTACAGTATCATATCCACTCTAAGTGTGGTTTTATTGTAATCTACTCAAAAGTCAAATGGGAGCGCCCACCGAGTCAAAATGTCAGACAAGGTTTAAGTGATCTGTTACGGAATAAATAAATAAATGATGTTCAAACTTCAAATTATATGCTGTGTTAAAGATTCAATTCAAGTGTGGAAACGCAGCCTGCCTTGCTTGAGTTGAAGCCGCAGGATCACATACAGATAGATGCATTAAAAGGTTTGGATCATGAGGACAACTACTTCTGGTCAAGAAATTTGAAAAATACAGATCTTCTCTCTCACTCACTCGGTCCTGTGAGCAAGGACTCATAATCTTGTATAGGAGTCATGCTGGTTGTCTGTCATGAATCATAATGAATCCATTTGCCAATGCAGTACAAACTGTACAAGTTTCTGTCGGCTCGGTACAAGCCTTTATCTCAAAGCAAATATCGCTGCCCAAAATTAGAGATTCAGCAGTCAATTGGGTGTCTTGGTCTTCTGTAGTAGATAAAACAAAATCTGTGTCACCACTTTTCACTCCACTAATTCAATTGTTTTGAAAAGAGCAAGGACCTCATAAAGACGATGCCAGAAACAAAACTCAACCTCAAATGATTATTGAAAGGGCGTATTGAGCTAGGGAAAAAATAAAGGCAATAAGTTTTTTCAGTCAGAGATAAGAAGACAACAAGGAAATTTCCAACTTATCAACCACTCATTATTTTTTGTTATCTGCTCAGCTCATAGCATCTACACGTCCAGCAACTATTGACAAGCACAATGGATTTATCAATATGCTCATCACAATATAATAGTAATTTTTTTTTTTTTTGGACAGAATAATATAGTGATGCTGATGCATTTCCATATAAATACTACGTACGACCAATGGAATTGTGTTCTCTAGACAAGCACACAATAACATGCTCAATTAATAATCATCATGCGTTTTTCTTCTTTTCTTCTTTTTTTTTTTATCCCCACTGCGTGTGTGAATTGCCTTGTGTTTTGTGCAATCTAATGGGAGAGTGCATCGCTTCCCGTGTACACCATTTTCAAGCCCATATCCCAATATCCATCAATTATCCTTCGACGCCACAAAAGCCACCAAGACGGGACCAGTCTCGGAAGCTATGTCCACTACAATTTTTGTTTACTACTATTTTTTCTCAAGCTTTTGCCCAAAAAAAAAGCCCAAAATACAGAACACGAAAGAAACAAACAAATATAAGTGACATCTAACCAACGCATAAAAATCAAAGAGAGGAATTTGATTCACTAACTTTGTCTTAAAATAAAAGATATTTTTTTTCTAACTTTACCCTTATTCAAGATAATAAAAATTCATTACATGACACTTCAAGTCTCCCCAAGTAAATTGTGATAGAGATAATATTCAGAAAAAGTCAATTAATTATTCACACTTAAAAGCATATATACAAGAGACTGGAAGGAGTACAAACTACAAAGACAATGTTGCTCATGTTTCACACACTTCATATTTTGTAGCACTCCCTCAGTCCCTCTTGTCTTTACCAAAAAAACCACTCCAATAAAGAAATTGAAGCAGAAAGCGAATCTTATATTAATCAAAGGGAGTATTAAATTGACAATGTCCATTAATCTGCCCAGCACAACTTGTCATTATTAACTACTCTTTCATATCCTTCACTCTGCGTGTGCATTTAAATATAAAAAAAAGGATGTTTGACTGAGAATTTGATACCTGTAATTGGATACCACTAGACATATATGGTTGAAATGTAGAATTTGATTCAAATTTATATTGGTAGATAAACGAAGACATGTGCGGGGCGCCGTTCTATGGCAGCTAGTCGTCGGCTACTCGGCCATAAATGCAACGCACGCTGTTTGGTATATTAATGGCTAGCTAAAGTCAAAAAGGAAGCATGTGTTTACCTCAGTTCCGAGTTTAACAATGGCTAGATTCCTCATTTATCCCTTCTAAACTTCTATTTGAATGTTCATAACCTAGTTTTGTGAGTCCTTCATCCTCCATCGAATTTAAAACTCTTGACCTCGCTATTATAGGTTAGGATAAGTTGATTAGAAAACAAACTTAAACTCCCAGATTTTTTTTAAAAGAAAAAGGGGGGAATCCACTCAAACTCCATTAATTCATGTTCATATTCCGCAGTAGGAACAAGTCCACGCCAGCATCTGCCAATGTTCCACTCTCTAGGGGAAGCAAGGGACTATAATGACAAACAAATTCAATGAGCAAAAAGCTCTCACACATGCTCCTTTTGAAAAAGCTTATGTCCCATTTAGCTTTAGTTAGCTGCTGCAGTAGAAAAAGAAAAAAGAACCTTCTTATGATTGGTGCAAAACTTACCAAAATTAATATCAGCATATTGGTAATTTGGTGTGTATGTCTCCAGACCAAGCCTCTATTTATTCTTCATAGGCCTCGCCACTTCAACCACCTGCCATTTTCACACAGCTCAACAAACATGAGTAATATTCAATTCACCCTCCTCTTC
The DNA here is from genome assembly GCA_037074515.1 of Mimosa bimucronata. Classification (NCBI taxonomy): domain Eukaryota; kingdom Viridiplantae; phylum Streptophyta; class Magnoliopsida; order Fabales; family Fabaceae; genus Mimosa; species Mimosa bimucronata. Next base: position 8,139,028 of record CM073448.1, read on the forward strand.
TTGTCACTCTCATCTTTCCATGTAAGAACCAACCAATACATATATCTGCATTTAATCTTTCTGAACATCTCTACTCTCTAGCAAAAACCATACATTGCATTACCTTTCCTTTTATTGCTGTGAATTTGCTCTGTATGAACTCTGAAGTGTAATGTTTTCTACTTTTCTTCATAAATGCAGGTTTGTCTAGCAAACAACAATGAGGCATTTTCACAAACACCTTCCGTACAAACAAATCCATTCACTCCTAGATCTTCACTGGTTCGTTACTGGAAAACCCATGTCTCCACCAACATTCCAATCCCTCAGTTCCTTCTTGCAAGAGCCTCCCCTCTCTCTCCTCATGACTACGCCTTCTTCACAAAACTCATCTCCCAAAAATCCCTCCCCTCACACTACGATTCACTCTGCTACAAAGCCAATTTGTACTGCTCATTCGACGATTCAACCGATCGCACCGGCAATAACGAATCAAACTTCGCAATCTACTCCAACAAACAATTTGTAAACTACGAATCATCATCTCAAATCGGCGGAATCAAATCCTTCAAGAACTACTCAGGCGGATTAAACAACATCAACGATTCATTCAAGAAATACAACCCTAGCTCAAACCATCAAAGCGAGCGATTCACGAACTACGCAGAAAACGGCAATGTAGCAAAAACAAACTTCCAAAATTACGGTACCGGATCCGCCTCCGGCGCCGGGAACTTCAACAACTACGACAAGCTCGTCAACGTCCCCGATCTCCGATTCACTTCCTACAACTCCGGCGCCGACGACCGCCACGTGTCATTCTCAAGCTACGGCAACGAAACCAACTCTGGTACACAGTCTTTCACAAGCTATGGCAAGAAAGGACAAGCGGGACCCACAGATTTCACTAATTACGCGGTTAGTGCGAATATACTACAGTCTGATTTCACTGGTTATGGTGAATCAGGAAGAAGACCTAATGATACCTTCAAATCCTACGCTTCTTCGGGTAACAACCCTAGATCCGATTTCATGTCATACGGATCCGGGTCGGTATCCGGATCCGAGAAATTCACGAGTTACCGGAACAGTGCTAATGTAGGCGAAGACTCCTTCCAGAGTTACGTCGGAAAATCAAGCTCAAGTTCTGCGAATTTCGAGAACTACGGCCAATCGTTCAACGTTGGGAACGATACGTTCAAGGAGTACGGAAAGGGAGCATCGGGTCGGGCCTCAATCGGGTTCAAGACATACGGGTCGGGTCGGAACTTCAAGGATTACGCGAAGCAGGGTGTGTCGTTTTCTGGGTATCGTAATTTCAGTGAGCCCAGTGGCAGATTCGTAAATAAAGTAGTGGAGGAGGGTAAATATTTCAGGGAGGCCATGCTTAAGGAAGGGAATATAATGGTGATGCCGGATATAAGAGATAAAATGCCAGTGAGGTCGTTTTTGCCCCTAGCTATTTCGGCAAAATTACCGTTCTCGTCCTCTTCTATGAACGAGATCAAGGGAGTTTTCCACGCGCGGGACGGGTCCACGACTGAGCGCGTGATGAAACAAACCCTCGAGGAGTGTGAACACGCGCCGAGCCGGGGCGAAACGAAACGGTGCGTATTGTCGGGGGAAGATATGATAGATTTCGCTGTGTCTGTGCTGGGGGCAAATGTGACGTTGAGGAGGACGGAGAATGTGAGTGGGTCAAGATCGACGGTGATGATTGGGAAAGTCAGAGGGATCAACGGTGGAGGAGTGACGGAGTCAGTTTCTTGCCATCAAAGTTTGTACCCGTACCTAGTGTATTATTGTCACTCAGTGCCTAAGGTGAGAGTGTATGAAGTGGATATCCTTAACGTGGACACAAAGTTAAGGATCAATCATGGGGTTGCCATATGTCATTTGGACACGTCAGCGTGGGGCCCAACGCATGGGGCCTTCCTTGCCCTGGGGTCCACTCCTGGGAAAATTGAAGTGTGTCACTGGATCTTCGAGAACGACGTGACGTGGACGAGAGCCGATTGAAGAATGTAATGAAAGGTTGTTTTCCTTGATTGTTATTGTTCTTATTGTTACTGTTTGAAGTTAGATATATTTAGGTACTGGGTTTTGTTGTTGTTGTTAAACCTTGAAGAACGTGAATGCTTTTGTCGCAATTGTAAGCTATGAGACTGAGGGGGAAAAAAGTGAGTGATTGTGGGATTTAAAGAGAAGAAACTTGCAGCTTTAGGGAACGGAGCATGGAAGGTAGAATCGATGGTGTATGGTAGGGTGGCAGAGAGCGGAGTGGACAGTCGAATATATTGAACTTCAATGGTTGTTGACAGAAGCAGCAACAATATGGACCACGCTTGTTCCCTCCATAACTTGCTCCATTTTATGTTTTTAAATTTGAAATGGCCCATCCTCTTTGTGAGCTTTTTCTTTGACTCAGTTTGATGATTATATAAATATAAAGTCACTTTAGCACGTTTTATTTTGCGATGTTTTATTTTTTTTGGGCCAAGCGGTTCTGTATAAATATATCGCTTTTAATATAATATGGCTGGAAGAAAGGGGAACTTACAGGATGAAAATGTCACTGACTAACAAGTTAATTGAGATTGTAAGTGTAAACAAAATCGAAGATGAGAGAAATATAAGAACAAGAATGAAAATTATTTTTATCATGAAGAAGATATACAATCTTGTAATTTTAGATCTTCTAACTTTAGATGAATCATCTCTCACTTGAAATGATGGGTTTACAATCCTAATTTTAGGAACTTGAGGCGATAGACCTAATTTATTATTTTCCTCTTTTAATATATTACACTATCTCACACTTTAAAATATGATAATGATCCTTTTTATATAGGATCCTAAATTAACTAATCTTTTACAATTAACAAACTAATCTAATCCTAAATTAGCTAACTTTTTATAATTAACTGACTAATCTAATTCTCCAACAGTAAGTAAACTAATAAGAAGCATGACTTAAATTTGAATCTAATGAAACATACTACTTGGAAAAAATGACTCTTTTCTTTATAAGCTTGCGAAGATATTGGCATCAATCCTAAACTGATTTGAAGGTTTTCTTGATTGTGAAAAGAAAAACGCCTGCTTGAAACTGCGTGTTATTATTGTCTTGTGGCTATGTACATTCATGCGCGCCATGGAATATTCAAAATCGGGTCTGTATGCATAAGGCTGATAATGAAAGCTGACAGTGAGGGAAAAAAGAGATGAGGGGATTATGCGACACTAGTATTGCTGTTAGGCGTAGGGGCTAAGCTATTGGTAATGGAGTGATAGATACGAATAATGAATGAAGAACACATTTATGAGATATGCAGTGGGATGGAATCATTAATCCCCTGTCATAACAAAAAAAATTTAATTCCCTGTCTCTACATAGTACACAGGGGGTGGGATGTCAGAATTTATCCATTACTATATTTATATTTATATACTGACAATTATTGTCTTAAATATAATATCTAGCATATTTTTTTTAGAAAGTAAAATAAATTAGTGAATTATAATGTATTATTATATTATATACCACTCTAGAACCACCTTAACCACTTCTTACATACTAATGAGTGAAAAATATCTACTATTTTTAAAGCATTTTCCAACTTTACCCTTATTTAAGAATATATACTAAAATAATATTTTATGCATTATACATCTTCTCTCTCATATTCCCTATTTCCAACATAGAGGTAAAATAGTCACGGCAGCATTAATTAATTCCAAAGTGGACTTATATTATGAACAAAAAATTTGTAGTAGTTGGACTTATAATAAGGAACAGAATGGTATTAACTTATAAGTCAAATAAACTAATCTGGATATACCACTCTGTTTCTTATTATAAGTCTAACTATCACAAATTTTGTTCCAAAATATAAGTCTATTTTAGGATCAATTAATACTACTGTGACTATTTTATCCCTATTTTGGAAATAGGGAAAATGAGAGAGAAGATTTATGATAAATAAAATATTATTTTAACACCTATCTTAAATGAGGGTAAAGTTGAAATTTTTAAAAAAAATTGGATATATTTAATGCTATAACTTCCACTTCTTGGTATACTAGAAGTATTTAGGGTATACTTATAATAAGGAACAAAGTAGTAAAATTCAAGCAAATCACGTTATTAGTGACTTATTTAGCTGTACTAAATTTTTTTCAAAAAGTTAAATAGGTCTTATATAAAGATTGAAGAGAGTATGCGAGACATTTCTTTTAAAAAATAAATATATGTAATCTAATTTACATAATATATATCTCTATGATAATATTAAATTATATATTGTTTTATAAGATAGGTTGATTAATATTTAAAGATATGATAAGTACTATAGATAAAATAGATTGAACTCTATATCCAAGCCCCCTATCAAACTTACTTTAATATTCTAAGACTTGGAGCGGTATACAAAATCTTTAGAGCATCATTTTTCATTTTTACCTTCATTAATTATGAGTTGGACTCGTTACATTGAAAAATTTTTTTGGTTGTCTTTACATTGAACACTACTCACTTACTATCTCTCCAAACAAAAATATATATTTATTTGGAAGAAAAATAAGCTGCATCTTTTTAATGTATTATATATATTTATGGTTTTAACCAATTTTAACTAAATTTTGGACCTATGTATTTGGATTACTTGCATATTCGAACAAGGATAGGAGAGAACAGTGTTCAAGGGAGGAAAAGTTCTGGAAGGGAACAAGATACAGAAGAATCTTTTTGACTTTTGGTGTGTTTTGACGTGTCCTTGGGTTATGTTTGGGAAAAGCCCCATGTGGATGCAGCTCAATCATAAAAAGCTGAAGTCGGACATTGGGCCACTGTAGAGCCTGCCACCCAGGCCAAGCCCAATCATACTATTTATATTCATTATCCTGAAATAATATTCTTTGAAATTAATTAAACACAAAAGAATAAAGAAAGAAGGAGATAAGATCTCGAGGAGGTCGAGTCTTACAGTAAATGCTTGTGTTGAAATGGGATTGAAAGTCATGATCCCTAAAATTAGAATAATCAATTGCTCATATACCTGGTAATATAATATGAAAAAGGTGTACTTGATATATTAAAATAAGAAAAAAAAAAAGAAGGTAAAAATGAACAACAAACCTCAAGTCATTTGGATCAACTTCTTGTGGGATTGTCCGTTTTAATTAACCGTCTCATTTTTTATTCGTAGGTGTGTAGTTGCGAATTCACAGTAATTACTTGGGTAGCAGAGTTTCTACATTATAGCTATATATATTCTCACTTTGTTACAGATCACAATTGTAAGTAACGCTGATAAGTTGATAAACTCATAAACAAGAAAATAAACGATAACAACGTGAGGAAAGGGGCATAAATAGCGCCGTTTATGTGGAATAGATTACATGCTGAGTGGGGTGTGGGGACATGAGAAAAGAATATGGAATTGGAATTGGAATTATAGTTAGAATATTAGTGTAATTACAACAGTATGTGTATGAGTGGACGGTTTGTTTATTAGTTTAAATTTTGCAAAGAAAAATTATTAAGTGAATCCGGTGTACCACGTCATTTGTGGTTTGACCAATTATAAATAAACATATTAGGTCTGACTTAGAATTTCAATCTGAGTTAACATCCTAAAAAATCAATTAATGGATAAAAATATTTTTTTTAACTTGTAAGATGAAAAAAATTGAAAACACAAGATTTACATTTTTTTTATGTACGGATTTTTTAAGGTGCTAAATCAGATTGAAAATTTAACATTAGATATAATGTATTTATTTGTGATTAGTTACACTACAAATGACATGAAATACGAAATTATAATTAATCAGACCACAAATGACGTAAAACACGAGTTTGAGTATGGAGGAAGAATTCCACAGTTTGCAAAACCATTGTGTCATGGGCCATGACATCGACTCATTCATCAACTAAGTGCATGGCTTTGACTTGACCCTTGAGCCGTGATTGAACCGTCAGCCATCAACCTTCCATTTGATGTGCACCATCATCTAGCTATTTATTTGTTTGTTTGTTCACCCTTTTCTTTGTTGGTATGTTATTCCTTAGCCTATTTGGCATACCCTGTTTTAACTTACCTTCATATGACAAAATATATAAATAATGTTTAGTTCAAATTTTAAAGTAGCACTTAATTTGAAATTCAAATAAAAAATATTTTTTATCGGGGACGGGTAATCCCTTAATGGAAGTACTATTATTTTATTTTTATACATATCAACTGATAATCGATGCCTTTTTGGGGTCATATTATCAGATATTTGAGTAACCGATTATTCAAACTTTGGGGTTCGTAACTTCCCCTCCTAACAATGGAAGTATTGTTATCATTAAGCATATTTCCTTGCAAATGTTGGAACATTGGTTTGTCACATTTAAAAATGCTAACATCGTTCACAAGACACAACGAACTTATATTGTCAACATAGAATAATATTTTTAAACGGAGTATCTACATATTATCTCTGGTCCTAATGTATATGACGTATTTAAAAACGTGAGTTTGGTCCTGTATGTAAGATATCCTTATATTTTTTCTCAATTTTTCTTTAAATTATCCTTATCGATGCTCTTCAATAATAAAAAAGTAAGAGAGATTCAACAAAAAAAAGGTAAGAGAGGGAGGGTGTGAATAAAAGTAGATAGTTATAATATTTTGGTAATACTATGTTATCTTTACTAAGTTCACTGGCATATTTAATAAGCCAATAAAATTAAATTAGGTGAATATATCTTATATTTAGAATTGGGTGGAGTAATATACAAGCACACAACCAATGGCAACTATATTTTTTTTTTTGGGAATAGAAATAATCATTCAACTACTTTAGCAAATATTACATGAGATCAAGCTCCTTCATCGACACCTATCCATTGCAAGCCAGGTGTAGATTGATCAAGAATACAAAACACACCATATATGTAGAATGAGATAGTTTTGCCAGATTGTCCAATTTTGTGCTTTAGGTACATGGTTTGGACGTCTCTGTTTTTTTTCTTTTTTCAGCTAGTTCTTATCTTACTTCTGTGAGTTTTCTTAATAAAAATTTCCGTGCAGGCTAGCTAGGTTTCTTAAGCTTATTATAAATATAAATAGAGCGAGCTTTATACACACACATATATATGGTCCAATATGCTTATATATAGAAAATTAGAAGTATTCATAAATTTCTGGTAACTATGTTTTCAGAAACAAAAATCTCACGAACAATAGAGTGGTCGACTCATCAGCAAATATGTTTAATTAGCATACGAATTCACATATAAAGGCCTTGACTGTCTTGCACGGAAGAGGGAAAGAAGCTGATTCATGGAGGCACAAGACGCTCCATATCCTTACAAATCGAGGGAAAGGGGGGGTGGGGGGAAGGAAAAGGCTAGCTTGCGTATGTTTGCATGCAAGATGCAAAACCCTACACGCAAAATCTCAAATAAATAATTTTGACTCATGAATGGTTTTTAATACCTATAATAACGTTGTTAATACATATTATAAAGTTTTTATTGAGATTTTGAAATTCAAAGGGATTTGATTTTTTTGTCATTTTCCTGTATTTTAATATGCTACCCAGTTTACTTTAAAAATAAAACTACTTTGGATTGGAGCCTCCTCCAATAATAAATGTAGTATATATTTGCTTAATGTGATCAAAACTAAGTAAAAATATTACTTAAATTATATATATTAGTTATAACATGTTCTATTTTCCAAAGATACTATAATCATTTTTTTTTTAATTTCTTCCTTTTCTTACTTGTTGAGTGAATATTAATCCGAGTAATTTTGAGTTTCATTTAATTAAAGAGAGACTAGTGACTACGGAATCCAAGTTCAATTTACCATAGATCGTTTCTAATCAAATAAAACTCTGCCAATTCAAAAAAAAAATTATTGCCTTAAAGAAAAAATAATCGTTAATTTTATGCTAAACATAGAAAATGAATACTTAAGTAGTTATAAAATTATCGTTACGGTATATCCGGCTGAAAAGAATAAATTAAAATGCCCTTATCCGGTTTTATTTTATTTTACTTGGAAAAATAAAGCCTACACCAAAAATGTGCATAAAGGGGTTTATTTTATATTTATTCCGTCAACAGGAGGACACGTGGCAAGACATTAGAGCATCGCAAAACAGATCGATTTTCATAAATTACTTATTATTCCCGTGTTAAATTAGCACTAACTGATTTTTTAAAAAAAGAAAATCTAAAAACCCGAATTATTTTCCCAAATAATTTGTTTAATTTATAAACTAATACATCTTTTAATAATATATATTACATATGTTATAATTAACTAACTTATTTTACTCCTTAACCTTTCGAAAAACAAGTTACTACCTCCGGTCCTAATTATAAGAGCCAGTTGACTTTTTTTGGGGAGATTAAGGAAGCAAATTAGACTTCTAAAATAACTTAGTTTTGAGAAAAATAGACAAATATAAACAATTTAAAGTGGTATATTTTGCATCCTTAATTTTTCCAAAAAAGTCAACTGGCTCTTATAATTAGGACCGGAGGGAGTATTAATTATCTACTCCCTCCTATCTTAAACATAGGACCTAGAAATCTGCTCCTAAATATAATATTTCTTTATAACTGTTTCCAACTTTTTTTAAACTATCTATATGAATTCTCTTTAATAATAAATAAACAAGAGAAAGATGACGGGGATAAAGGTTTATCATGTAATTTTAAGTAACTTAACTAACATCTTTAATCTAATTAAATTAGATGAATTAAATAAGTCATATATTTAACCCTTATTATATACTCCCTCCGTCCCTATATATAAGAGCAAAAAATTTGAATGGTTTTGTCCCTTTTTATAACAGCTTGTCCAAATTTGTTAAAACATTTAATGAGTTTTTTCCCATTTTACCCATCATTATTCTCTCTATTTATATTCTCTTTCATATTCATTTATAACACTATTATCACATTTCTCTCTCTTTTATACTCAATCATAAATAAAGATAAACTTAAAAAAATAAAATTATTTTAAACACATTTATTTTTCTCAACCACTTTCTTAATTAATACTTACTTTCTTAATTAATACTTGTGATTTTCACCTCTTTATCTTTAATCTTTAACTGTTATAGTAATAAAATAAGAGACACAGGGAGTATATATTGGAGTAGTTGGGTGAGACAAAAAGCCTAAAACAGAGCAGGAGCAAGTCAATTGTGAGATGTCTGTATGTATGTGTATATATATCTACGCGCGCTCACACAGAGTATAGGGAGAGGGAGGAAGAAGAGGAGAGGAGAGGAGAGGAGAGCATAGCAATTAGCAAGTGGGTGAAGCTTGAAAGCTCAAGTTTATGCTTAGGCAATTCCATTCCATTCCATGTGCCCACAACTCATTTAAGCAGAGAAACAAAGAAGAAGAATCTCAATTCTCAACATCAAAAACTCAATTCCCATCTTTCTCTCTGTTGTAAAAAACCAGAGAGAGAGAAAAACAAGGTTGAATTAGAAGAAGATGAAGGAGGGGGAAGAGGGGTTTGTGAGGGCGGATCAAATTGATCTCAAGAGTATAGATGAGCAACTAGAGAAACACATGAACAAGGCTTTGACCATGGAGAAGAAGAACAAGACCAAAGATGATAAGGAAGATGATGTTGGTGCTACTAATATAGTAATTATGAGCCCTAGGGCCATTAAACCTAAGGGTGGGCCCACCACTACCAGCACCTTCAAGAAGCAAAAGCATGACTGGGAAATTGACCCTTCCAAGCTCATCATCAAGTCTGTCATAGCTCGTGGCACTTTCGGCACTGTTCATCGTGGATTCTACGACGGCCAAGACGTCGCCGGTCAGTACCACTTCTTCTTCTTTCTCTTTTTTTTATATAGCCTACAGTTGCAATTTCAGTTTGTTCTGTTTCGGTTTAGCGAAATTGTCTCGTTTCGGAGATTAGTCATTTTTGCTTCTGCTTCATATTTTCTCATGGCGCCGGAAAGATTGATTTTTTTTTTTTTATTGGGGAAGATTTGACTTTTGCTGTGATTGGGTGATGGGGGTGTTTTGGATTCGTTGTTATGTAATCCGTGAGTACTACACGGACTTGGGTTTGAAATTGTGGAAGCAATAACTGGATGATGTTTTGCATCTGAAGCATCATGTGAGGTTGTGAAACTAGTTGGTATTGTGATATACAAGCGCGAGCTGATCTTGTAGGTTGAAGATATTAGCATGCAATTGTGAGTGGTAAGTTTCACTTTAGATATAAAATTGAACTTTCTGGATATTATTGATTTTCAGAAAGAGTATGAAAGTAAAAAGGACTAGTTGAATTAATGACATAAAGTCTCTCAGAACTGTTTCAAGTTTCAACTGTTGAATTTATGTGGTAACTTAGTTCCCGGGACGTACCCGGAAATGAACAGTTGGTGGTCTTGGTGTGTTGGTCCTGTTGATATGATCAAACACCATGTTCAACCAGGAACAAATACATCTTGAAGTCTATATATTGACTTTCTTTTTTAATCCAAGACGGAACTATTAATTTGGGTATCAGAATAATATATTATTTGCTTGGTTACTGTTCTAATTAAATTGGTGGTTTACCTTGCTGCATATAACTGATAACAGCCATTTTGATTGCTTATTTTATGCTCAGTTAAATTGCTGGACTGGGGTGAAGAAGGCCAAAGAACAGAAGCTGAAATTGCTGCCCTTAGGGCGGCGTTTATACAGGAAGTTGCTGTTTGGCATAAACTTGATCATCCCAATGTCACTAAGGTCAGTTATAATTTTATGAGATTCTTTTTTTGAAAAAAAAAAAAAAATTTGTTCTGTTGTTCTTGTTATCGGTTGAGCCTGTGGGCATTGATGTAGCAAAGAGGGTTGTTCATTCATTCTTCCTCTACGTCTAGGTAACCTGGCATACCAAACATAATCTTCAATCAATAGCTTTAGAGTATGAGTTTTGTGGAGTGCCTGCTGTTGTGGTATTCTGTAATCTGTACCGTGTTATGCATTTTATAGAAGAATCTCATCATGCTGAGAGGAATGATATAAATTGGTTCTTGCTATCTTCATTTATGATCTGACCGTCTAATATAGAATATGAAAAAAATAGTACAAGTTCAAAGACATGGTTTCTTATGGTATGAGGCTTGAAGTTAAAATATACTGTATTAGTTTGAAGCTGCCTGTAGAGATGTCCTGTAGATGTATTGTTGCACAAGCATGCGTTTTTAGTTTCATCCAGTATAATAATAATAACGTGGATAAATTTTTTGAAAAAGAAAAAGAAATGTCTGCGAACATTTCTTCTCCTTAATGAATTCCGACCTTTCTGAGAGCAAGGAAAGATTCTTGTATCTTCATGACTTGAAAGTCCATGGATCAGTGGACTTCTTGGTCTTTGTTCAACACCTTTATAGCACAAAAGAATGCCTGCAGATATTGAGGAGGCCATTATAAATCCCCTACCCCCACTTAGTCATCATAAAATTTGCACTTGTATTCCAACTAGGATAGCTTGCAGGTTTTTGAAGGGGCCTTATGCTGTTGTCTACTTTAGCAATAGTTTCTTACTCAATTTTCTCTTTTAATTTTAGTTTATTGGAGCGACAATGGGGTCGTCAGAACTGCAGGTACAAACTGAGAATGGGCTAATCAGCATGCCAAGCAATATCTGTTGTGTAGTTGTGGAGTATCTTCCCGGGGGTGCACTGAAATCATACCTCATAAAAAACCGTAGAAGGAAGTTAGCTTTTAAGGTGGTCATCCAGCTTGCATTAGATCTTGCAAGAGGGTATTTTCCTTTGCAACATTTTATTATTATTTTGTTTTTGGTTCAGCAGTTTGATAACAAGAACTGTCTTGCAACGTTCTTACGTAACCATGGAAATAAAATTCACTTGATTTTGGCAGGCTGAGTTATCTTCACTCTCAAAAGATTGTCCATAGAGATGTAAAGACAGAGAACATGTTATTGGATAAGTCACGTACAGTTAAAATTGCTGACTTTGGGGTCGCACGTGTAGAGGCTTCAAATCCTAATGACATGACAGGGGAAACCGGTACCCTCGGTTACATGGCTCCAGAGGTGTGTAGCTTATAGGAACTTTTAAAATTTGCTTGTGAAGAATTTATGTACAGTTTATTTACATATCTGTTACCACTATCAGATTTCTTAATGCAACAATAATACGTGAGTGTTATCTTATATAATTTAGCATTACATTAATGCTAGTAGCAACTAGCAAGCAACATATTAAAAGGAAAAGAAAATTGTGAGCATTGTTTTTCAGTTTGATAGAAGAGAGAGCTTGTGTAGTCGAGTATTCACGTATTTGTCGGTGGCGGTGTCATCCAGGTGTTAAATGGAAAGCCCTATAACAGGAAGTGTGATGTGTACAGTTTTGGCATCTGTTTATGGGAGATATATTGCTGTGACATGCCATACGCTGACCTTAGTTTTTCAGAGGTTACCACAGCTGTTGTTCGTCAGGTAAACTATCTTTTCTGTTAAAATTGAATATATTTCTCTTGAGCAATTCGCTTTTGTCGATGTAATTTGATAATGTTATTTTATTGTTTGGGAATCAAAGAATCTGAGACCAGAGATACCAAGATGTTGCCCAAATTCTCTAGCAAATGTAATGAAGAGATGCTGGGATGCCAATCCTGAAAAGCGGCCCGAGATGGATGAGGTGGTTTCCTTGCTAGAAGCCATTGACACATCAAAAGGTGGAGGCATGATCCCCCTTGATCAACAGCAAGGTTGTCTTTGTTTCCGCAAGTTCAGAGGACCATGATCCACATTTTTTGGGTATAGTGGATTTTCATGTCCTTAGAATCAACATGTATCTATGGTTAGAAAATAGAAAATGGATTCCATGTTTGAGGGAGGAATATACAGCAGTGGTTATAGGAAGCATGGGATATTAAGTTGGGCTTGTCCTTGTAATATGTATGGCCTTTATCATATTCTAATGTGATATACTCTGATATTTATACTATATCATACATAACCAAAACAACAAAAACAAGACGTAGTCTAGGGCACACTTGAACAAGCCCCAACCCACAAGCCCATCAGACCTTTACAAAATCACAATAATTCCGCCATTAACACGTATTGAATAAATTAAGGGAAAAAGACAAAAAAATCATTTCCAATTTGCAAAATCCCAATAACAACTTCTGATAGGTATTAACAACTCAAAATTCTTTATTTGAGATTTTGCAAATTGGAATGGATTTTTTTTGTCTTTTTCCCATAAATTTTAACTTTAAAATGAGGTTGGCATTTAATTGAAAAATAATTTTTAATAAATGAAATAAGTTCCATTGTCTTAAATAAAAAAATCCAATATAAATCAATTTTTAAAAGGGAAATAATAAAATCTGAAAATTGTGACATTAGATGCCACGAAAGTTTTTATGAACTAAAATAAAACCCAAGATAATTTAAATGAGTTATTAAAATGAAAATTAATAAATTATACAACAATGTGGCAATATAAATAATCTAACAACATAATGTCAAATGGAGGTAAGGTATACATAGATACCTAATCCTCCGGCTCCTTCCTTTTGCGTCCACTTCTATAAAATCCTTACCTAAAAAAAAGAGTAATTATAGGGCTGAGACAAAGTCCCAATAACCAATATCATTTTACAGAATATACAAGGAAAACTATAAGTCAATGAAGTAGTGCTTATATACATATAAAATAAAGATAAAAATTTTCCAAAATAAAAGCACAATTTCAAACACAATCGTTTCCCCCAACCAATCTCCTCCGACAACTCCCAAATATGGATCCAAACCTTTTGTTCAGTATAACCCGGCCAAAGGTTACATCACTCACTACGGGGTCATCGGTCTACCTCTCTTACCTCCCATTTGGGCTTAGGCTCAAGAGGTATCTTATCAAAACGCCTATTTCCAAACCCAGCTAGAGGATAAGGAATGGAGATATGGGCCTGACAAAGTGCCAACCACTTTGATTACTAGTAGAGGCCGTTGTGCAGGCTTTCAAACACAAATCTCCACAACCCTACCCTACATCTCCATCATAGAAGTAATCATAACAGACATTATCCATAGCATATATCATCACAACACTATATATATAACATATAATCACATAAATCTATACACACATATGTATAAGTGAGTATGAAAGATAATTTTTATAATAGAATACGTGCTAACATACTTCCTGCTTCATTGAAGTTTTATACAATTAAAATAAAATTTTATAAATCAAATTTATACTATCTAAATATAGTTAAAAACTCTTATGTTCCAAAACATGTATATAAAGAAAAGTAACATCGATTACCTTAATTCTATACTCTATCCCTTAAAAAAGTTATTTCGTTTTAAAGATCTCATTGCACAAAACAAAGTTTACGGGTATGTTTTATGATTAGAAGAAATTATGAATACAAAACAGAACTCAGAAGTTTGAACTCTTAACAAAATATATAAAAATAACCCTTACCCTCTCAACTTGTGATTAGCTTAGATGTGTGAGCCATGTACGCACATAGTGTATATATATATGGATGAAAGTGGCGCGAATCATTCACGCCACCTATATATATATAGATATATATGCACACATATATATATATGTACATCTTCTAATTATTATCTTTTTGTTTATAGTTATATTTATTTTATCTATTGATTTATTATATATAATTTTTCACTTGCTATCAAAATATAAAATCTAATATAATGGTCTTATGAATTATTTAATATCTTTTTATTATAATTAAATAATTAAAAATTTTTAAATGAGATGAGAGTATACATATATTCATTGCGCTTATTAAATCACACCCTCTCTTTTCTTACAATCATGCATTCAGATTATATTTTTGAAATATAACCCTCTTGGATAGATATTCTCTTTAAATATCTGGAATATTATAATTCAATCTTAAATACCTAAATCAAAATTATCTATATACTACAATCTATATATTAAATTTTATATATCAATTATTGAAATATTAGAATTAAAATTTCATGATGGTACAATATCCATAATTGACTTTAAGTAAACTCGTGATAAAAATGTAAAGCTGGATCGTAAACTAAAGCTGTAAACTCATAAGAGTTTATTCTTATTAATGAAAATGTGTTTAAAATATATAATTAAATAAGAAATACAAAAAATAATAGTATTTTAATTTAAATATATTTTAACTGTGAATATTTGATATTAAATGTAACATTCATATTTTATTAAACTTATAAAGAAATTTTTATAAAATTTATATATAAATTCATTGAATATGGTCAAATAAAAATAATTCATATGAGAATTAACATGAGCGGGTTGACAATTTTATTTCGTAAAAATGATAAATTCGGTATGTGAACTCGTGAGTTTTACTGAGTTCAAAACAAGTAAGAATTTAATTGATTTGTGACACGTTTTGGGTGAGTAAAATCGTAAAAGTAGTAAAATATAATAGTCAACTCACAAATTTGACAACAACAATGATGATTACACAGCAGAATGATCACTTTGTAGACATAAAAACTTTATAATAGAAGGAGCGATTGTGATATATAAAGAGAAAGGTCAGTTGTAATTGATATGAACTAATTACTAAATAGTCGAACAGAATTGTTATGCCTCTATTTGACAAGGTCTTGTTTGAATACATGAAGTCAAGCCCAAAGAAAGGCCTAAATCTCAAAGGTGTGAAACAAACTTTTGAGGACTTGCTTCCATAATTTTTTCTGGGTACGACAACAATGATTAGACGTTGCTCATTCCGATTTCTGAGTTTTCGTTTCCCCAATCGGTTGTTCTGTAGTACATGCCATAGAGGATGAGCTGCACCAGTCCAAAAATTGCTCCCAATCCATTGGGAAGCTGATAACAGTGAAGAATGAAGACATCACAAATGTGAAACTCTAAAAAAGACTTCCCAAAATATTGAAAGGGAAAACATTTTGGGGGTACCCGTACTCCATCAATTTTAAAATTTTTACTTTTGCGTTTTAGTCTTTTAATTAAATAATGTAATTTTGCTAAATTAACACTGTCAACTCTTGAATATGAGCTGATCGTATTAACAGAGCGAAGTGAAGTAAGTACCAAGTTAAAAACTGATGGGAAGTACAAAATAGTTTCCCATGTTGAAAACCACATTAATACATGAAACTCTGAATTGTAAGGTAGAAACAGGTACATTACCACAAGGTTGATGTCAAATCTGAAGAGGGCATAAACCACCCAGATGAGTCCATTTACGAAGCTAGCTAGCGAGACCAAGAAAGGCATGTACTTTACACTCTTTGTTTTAACCACTAAACGCTGCTCATTATAATATATATATATACATACATGTATATATATATATATAAAAAAAAAACAAAACATAGATATAAGAAGAATAGAAAACAGAGTAAATACTTTAACATAACAACACATGATTAAAGGACGTACCATGATTGTCAAGGGTGAAGCGTACATAATGATATTGAAAACGATACAAATAATACCAACAACGAGGGCTCTTTTCTTGAGGGTGTGAGCGAAGTGCAGGACACAAAAAAACAATATCACACAGTATATGGCTTCGATCAAAAGGACAACTAGGACCTTCTTCTGAAATGGGGGTTCATTCATTTGTTAAGAATCAGAAAAAAAAAGCGTGATTAAATAGAAGTGTTGTGGTCTTGGTTGATTTTTAACAAGAAACTCACACGTTTGTTCCAGGGGGCATAAATGAAGTAGACAAGAACATAGCCCATCTCAATGACTAAACCAATGCCATTTGTGGTAACGACAAGGATGTTGTCTTTTGTCACAAGTGGGATTCCATAGAAAATCCACATCAAGCAATTCACTATTGTGGCCAAATAAATATCAGGCTTGAAATCTTTCACTGCCTTCATCTTATATATTTTTATAAACGTTGGTCTGCAAATTTTACATTCATAACAAATCATGTCAGCCCCACATTATATATCACTATAATCAGTAAAATGTATGGGCAATAAAATATATGAACAAGTTTTTGAGTAGGGAAGGAAAAATAGGATAAGGATATCACATGGGAGCCAAGAATAAGCCAACAGAGACGATATTTCCTGCAAATAAATAAAACAAAAATCTCTGATTAATTCACGAGTTTTATCCGCATAATGAAACAGGAAAATGCTATGTTTATGGGTGGACTGACCGATTATTCCAATGATGGTTCTAATGACTTCAGTATTAGCCATGGTGACAGAGTTGGAAGAAGAAGAAACTTTAAATTTGAGCAAAAGATTAAAAAAAGTGACAATGGTGAAAGTAAATGACTAACAGATGCACGGGAAAGAGGAAAGATCAAATCAGATGTGGAGAAGAGTGAAAGAAGCAAAAGAAAACTGAATATTCAAAAGTGTTCAGTTAACCTTCCATTTATAGAAATCAATCAAATCCTAGTTGAATAGAAACTAATAATAAATAATTAATAATTAAAATATTGAAATATCCAAAAATCCTATCAACTTTTCAAATTAAAATAAAACAATATAATTCAAATTCCAAATTAAAAAAATCCTAACAACCTTTCAAACTACAACAATAGCAATAATTAAAATCAAATATTGTATCCTTCAAATTTTGAGAGAATCTATCTTATGCTTTTGCCATTCTCACTAATAGAGTAAGATTAAGTAATAGTTATGGAGCTAATTTGGATACAATGACCAAAAAATATGAACTATTTTAGGAGTGTGTTTGGTTTGGTCACCAACATCTCAAGTAATTTGGATACCACAAAAATAGAATCGTTACTTTTTTTAAATAATAATTTAAGATTATCTCTATGATCCGATTTTATCGAATTAACTCAGTCTTTACTTAAACGGATTTTCACAAGCATTTAGTTTTATACAAAATATCTCATAAAATTCTTTATTACAAATTTAAAATGCTAAATTAATAATACCAAAATTCATATATTTTAATTTAATTTATAAATTTCTTTTCATAAGTTAAAATTTTAATAGATAGTTTTATAAAAGAATAAATTCAATTGTGTACAAAGTAAAGATGAGGGCCCGCTCCGACTAATTTGATCCGCTTTAATCACAATGAGGGGAAAATAAAATACATGTTAAAGTATACTATATCTATAGTTTAGGGGTGAGTATAGTGCCCAACAACCCAGTATGCCCACCCGAATCCTAATAAAAATTTGCCCAACCCAACCCAAAACAAATGGCCCGAAAAAGTTTAGGCAGGGTAGGGGAGGGCTAATTATTGGGTAGGGTTAAGCATCGGGCAAGGAGTGCTGCCCTGCCCATTTGGCCCAGCCCGAGAAGTTATACAACATTCCTTTAAAATATATATTACTCACTATATATTGTTTTATATATAATACATATTATTCAAAGTTATATCATTTTATTTAAAATATAAATAAAATATCTATAGATTTGATCCAATGTATCTCAAAATCTATATCTATTTAATCATGATATATACATTTACAATATATAATGTATCTTTTTGATCAAATAATATATAATATAGGGTAAAGGTGCTGAATAGTACTATACAATTACGTATAGTGCTGGCAACAAAAATAATAATTTTGAGTAGCAAATATGGTATTCATAAATTAAATTCGTAGTTTGATTAGTAAAGCCATTAATTGGTCCAAACTTCCGTTAGTTTTGGCTGACGTGGCATGGACAAGTGGCATTTTTTTTTGTAATAACAGGAAGATAAGGCCTTTGGCCCCCAAACCCGGATTTCCCCTAGTATCCGACGCCTTTTTTTGAGTCCCTGGCCTTCTTAACTGAACCACGTAACCCGGGTTTATTTATTTATTTTTTATTTTTGGACCAGATAACCTGGGTCAAATAACTATTCCAGAGTGGGGTTATATACGCTATTTGGTCCAGTTAAGAAGGCCAGTGACTCAGAAAAAAGCATCAGATACCGGGGGGAATCCAGGTTTGGGGGTCAAAGGCCCTATCTACTTGTTGTTACAAAAAAAAAATAAACCCAGGTTACGTGGTCTAGTTGTGAAGGTCAATGACTCAGAAAAAGGCGCCGGATACAGGGGGAATCCGGGTTTTGGGGCCAAAGGCCCTATTTGCCTGTTGTTACAAAAAAATAAATAAATAGTAAAAAATGCCACATGTCCATGCCACATCACAAGGCCAAAAAAAATGCCATGTCAGCCAAAACTAACGGAAGTTTTAATCAATTAACGGCGTTACTAATCAAGCTACGAAATTAATTGATGAGTACCATATTTGCTACTCGAAATTGTTATTTATGTTGCCAACACTTTGCATAATTGTATAGTACTAAATCAGCACCTTTACCCTATAATATATCTCAAAATCTATATCTATGCAATCATGATATATACATTTATCATACATTATATACATATTTAGATGCAGGGGAAAATATCTTTTAATAACTTAAATAAATATATATATCTATATAAATATTTACTAGTTTTATATAATATATCTCTGATTCTATATCTATTTCATTTTTGCTGACCAGCATATGTCTATTTAAAAACGTTAAGGTGTGAAATTATGGATTTTTAAAATTTATATTAGTATTAATTAGTCATAATTAGATTTTTTTTCTCAAGAGAAGAGAATCACAACTTGGGCAGGGAAGCGCCCACCCAGGCCGGCCCGGCCCGCTCTTGCGCAACCCAAAATGGTTAGAACTTTTATTAGGCAGGGTTGGAGATTGGGCTGTAAAATGCTGCCCATTCATTTTTGGGTAGAGCATCGGGCAGGGGCCTTACCCATTCCCACCACTAATATTTATACATATATTTTTTTATGAATATTTATACATATCTTATATTCAAATGCGTCAATGATATATTTATACATTTTCAGCCCAAAAAAAACGATTTGTTTATACTAGGGGTATTCACTTTCGTCCCGTCCCAACCGTACCGTTCCGATCTCGGTCATTTTGAGACGGCATTTTCCCGAACTGAAAATTATGAGACAGGACAAAAGCGGGATGAGACAAAATTATTAACAGGATGGGACAGGACACAGTACGAGTATTGTTCTGTACCGTCTTTTTGTTCCGTTCCGAATATTTATTTTTTAAAAGTTATAATTAATATATTTTTTGTATAGATCCCTCTCACCTACTAATAAAACATACTTATTATTTTTCAATAAGCATTTATTTAATAAACTCAAACTCATATGTAATTTAATAATTAACCAATAAAGTAGGTCTTATGGTTGAGATGCATAAAATTTATAATACATTTTGAGAAAAAAATAATTATTCAATGTTCATATCTAAAATATAATTTATTTAAATCCATATTTGAACTATTAGGTTTTTATCATCTTATTTTAATATAATTTGTTATTATGAGATACAATTAATTCAAGTATTAATAGGTCAACAAATAATATTTCAAATTTTTAAAATACAATAAATCATTATAAATTGTTATTAATTAAAATATTAATATATTTCTCGTGCATCGGGAAGAAATTCTATATAATAAGATATTCTCATATCAGTTTTAGTTATATCTTTAATACAAAATAACAGAAATATTTAAGATACTAAAATATCTTCGTTGAAAAACTGATAAAAAATTATGATTACATATTTGTAATATGTATTTTCAATCGTCCAAATCCAATGTCTCGCATATTCCCATATATTTTAGATTTTATAAGTCAAGAAAAGAGTGAAAATAAACCAATTAAACAAGTCAATGTTTTTCTTTAAAAAATAAGTGAGATGCCCCGATTCTGATAGGACGGGACAAGACTGAGAATGAGATGGGATATGGGATAACTTCACTGTTCTGAGGCCTTTTACGGGGACGTGACATGGAATAAGCTCATCCCGTCCCGTTCCAACCCATGACCACCCCTAATTTGTACTGTACATGAGTTACAGGAGATCCCGAAACTCTAAGTGCGAGCATCACGCCAAGAATCTATATAATAATGTATTTACAAAATAATATATATTTTATTGGCCAAGCACAAAATAATATATTCAAACCCACAATATCCTAACAAACACGTAATATTAGAACCATATATCAGTATCTCAATTGCACACCAATATCTTAACATATTTTTAGTCTTTTATATCTGTATTAGGTATCATTTTGGTTCCTTACATTTGAAAAATACACTTTTAATCATTTTCGATTAATGATGTTAATTTTATTTAACGAAAAAGGGTGAATCAGACAATCTAAAGTGTGATTCTATAATGAAATACAGATAATAAAAAGTGGTTAATTTTTAAAATACAATATTGGTACGTAATACTAAAATATTTAAATCTAAACAAATTTTGTCAACATTTAACCTTAGAATCACTATTTAAAATTGTTGAGTCCGCATTTTCCATTACGTGAAACTAACACCATTAGTTTTAAAGGGTTAAAAGTGCATTTTCAAAATTAAAGACCAAAATGATAGTTCATGCAAATATAAAAGACCAAAAACATACTTTAACTTAAAATATAATCTTTACCTGGTCTTTTTGAAAGGGTTATCTTGTAGCTTTATTTTATCTTTGTAACTACTAACTACATAAAGTGGTCGCTTACTGCTAATCAGTTAGAGAATAGTATGGAAGAATATTTGAAAACTCGATTTCCTATTTTTGTTTTTTTTGTAAGTTTTTGATGAGGTTGATAACGTAACATTTTGTGTGAGAGTCTAAAAAATATGAAGAATTACCACGTTTTTACTCTATCCAATTAAAACATAACAACTCAAATTATTTTAATCCTACTTGGATGATAATTCGTCCAATAGAATTCAAATTTTATGTTACTTTTAAGAAAAATAAACATTTTAATTAAATAAAAAGCAAAAGAAATTGTCAGCTAATATTTTTCTTAAAAGTGACTAATATTTGAATTATTTTGGATGAGTCATCATCTAACTATGATTAAAATAATCTGAGTTGTTGTGTTTTCATTGGATAGAGTATAGATCCCGTGGTACTCTTAAGGTATGTATATATTCTTCCAAAAGTATAAGGTTTCATTCTATAAGGAAATACTTATATACTCTTAAAATATCATATCATTTATATTCTAACTAATAGAAATGTGACACTTAATCTAATTTTAGTATTAACTGTCATCATCTAACTGTCATCCCTTCTTTTTGCTGAAAAAAATTTAAAAGATGCTAAAATAAAGGATAACAGTTGATATTAAAATTAGATTAGGTGTCACATTTTTATTAGTTAAAGTACAAATGACGAAGTACTCTGGCTTGTTTGGTATACTATAATTGATTTTAATGGAAAATGATATGGATATGAATATGGAGATGGATATGAATAGAGGTGGTAATTTGGGCCGGCCCTTTTAGGCCTTGGCCTTTGGAGGGTTGGGCTTTGATTTTGAAGGCTTTAAAAGGGAATCGAGTTTAACGGGCTGGCCCTGTAGAGCCGAGGGCTTCAAAGGACCGGCCCTTTAAGCCAGTCACATATATATATATTTAAAAAATAACAACTAAAAAATAAAACAATTAATTAAAGGTAAAAAAAAACCATAATACCTAATTCTCAATATTTATCATTGCTTAATAATTTTTTATTGACTTATTTAAAAATATGGACAATATTTATCATTGCTCAATAATTTCTTAGTGTTTGTTGATTGTTGGTGTTTATATTGTAACTTAAAATTGATATTTGTGTTGATGATATTGGTTTTATTGCTTTAATTTTTTTTGGCAAAAGATTAAAAAATAGTGTATAAGCGCTATGAGCCCGACCATTTAAGGGCCGGCACTGATTCCTATCTCTAGATATGGATATGAAATTTTAAAGTGTGTTCGGTATGTTATGGAAATGAGATCTAATTTTCATGTGAAAAGACCAAAATATCCTCTTGAATTAAAAAAAGAGCGTCCCACACCCAGTAACCTTCATCTCCTCCATCAAACTTGTGGTCAAGCAAGAAATTAGCAACACTAGGTTTGGTTGTGCAGATCCAAGGTTGGGGCAAAGGAAGGGGCAGTGAAATTCCGCCATTGAAGCTGGACACCCAAGCTTCCAATTCTAATTCCATGTCGCTACCTTAAAGAATGATATCTTCCCTCCCACCGCAAGGTTGCCGCTTCCGCAATGGAGGAGATAGAGGCTATCTGGTTTAGGTCGAAGAAATAAAGACAAAGGTTGTGTGGTTAAAGATCTTGAAGCCACTCTCCCCTACGTCGCCCAATTTGCAAGCACAAGTCACTGGCGACGTCGACAATGAGTCACCGTCTCGCTTTAGCCATGGTAGTGTGGGATGAGAGACCCCTGAAATAAAGTTTGGAGGGGTAAAACAGAATTTGCCCACATAGAATTAGAAATCTTTGCTTTTTTCATGGAGCCCAGTTTGATGGAATTGACAGGATTGGCTTTCACATGGAAATGATCTCCATGCCTCTTTAAACCGTACCAATAGTTCAACTCCAACTCTTATGTACCAAACGTGACGTAAGAGTACGTAAGTATTTCTCGTATCCCATATTAAATTTTTTTCTCATGATATTCTTACA
This sequence comes from Mimosa bimucronata, assembly GCA_037074515.1. NCBI lineage: Eukaryota > Viridiplantae > Streptophyta > Magnoliopsida > Fabales > Fabaceae > Mimosa > Mimosa bimucronata. Next base: position 8,162,571 of record CM073448.1, read on the forward strand.
GATTAATGTTATCATTAATATTTACAGGTAATACTCATTCGGGTTTTACTCTCCCAAATTTGCACCCTATATTTTTATAGTTTTTACTCGTTTAGTTGGCCGTATTAAATATGACACTGTGTTTAATACGAAATTCTGGGTTTTAAAAATAGTCTCTAGAGCTAACTTATTATTGATATAAAAAAGGAGCTAACTTATTATTTAAAGCGATGTTAATATCGCATGAGTATATTTGATAGAGTTAATTCCTATTTTAGATCCTTTTAGATAATAAGTACTAATGGTTTAAATAACATAAAACTAGAGTCCATGATTTAAGACTTATGGAACTAAAATCAAAATGAGTGCAACAGTAAAGCACAAAATAATATTAACACTACTCTAATTTATTGGAAACATTGTATCCCTTGCACATGTTAATGATGGGGTTATTTTAGAGAAAGTGTCACAATTCTTCTACTGTTGAGTGATAAAAAATAATCAAACTAACTATCTATAAACACCCTATTTTGTGTGGGCCAAAAGAAAATATCAAAAATAAATAACTAAAGATACAAGAAAAGATTAATTATTTTTGGGATATGATTTGAAAATTCGTTGGAAAATGAGAGATTTTAGGTGTGATTAGGAAATTAAAAAATATGTGATTTGAAACTTGGTTGGGAGGTGAGAGATTTTAGGATAGATTAGAAAATAAATTAACTAAAATCTGAAAATTAATTGAGAGATGAAAGATTTTAGGTCAGATTCAAAAATTAAATATGAGGATCAGTTCAAAAATGAGATATTTAAGAAAAACAATAGTATTAATAAATAAAAGATATCTCTGAAAAGAAATCAGATTTATTTGAGGTAAATCAGAATAAAAAAAGGTTAAGAAATCATATTTGTATCAGGAAAAAAAAAAGATAATTCTAGAACATAGAAACTCTATAAAAAGAGTATGAGGTGAACCATAAAGGAGGAGGAACTGAGCGTTTCGTTCTCCCTGACGTTGTTCTTTCTTCTTCCATAGTCTCATTCATCTCACACACCCCTTCGTCATTCGTGCCTTTTCTTCCTACTTTCATCATCCCAAAATTGTTTCTTTCGTCTTATTCCCACCTTTCCATTAATTCACAAACACATACATATAGCACCTTCACGTCACACACCAACACTCATTACTATTCACGGCCCCACACCCCATCCATTCATCTTTCTTTGTTCGTCCTGCACCTCGCCAATTCATCATAAGCCCCATATATATTTGTTCTCCCCCCACGTCACTATTTGTCATTCAAAATTCAAGCGGTTTGACGTCGGAACTAAAATCTGAAGAGTTGCTGCGGCGGAAGCAAATTAATCAAGTAAATTTCGGAAATGAAAGGGGAAAAGGTCACCAATCTTTGTTAAGATAGGATAAGACAAGGTAAGTGTTCTCCACTTTTCTCTTCTGTGATGTATTCTATTGTCCTAGCCTAAGGAAAACGTGGAGATATCAGTTTTTGCGTGTTTGTTCATCCGATTAGCCAGCCCAAGATGGAAATTATGTGTGCGTAAGTTTTTCTTTTGCTGACTCGTAAATACCAAATTTTTGTGAGACTAAACCAAAAAGGGGAATAGTTTTCTTAAATAAAAAAATTACTTTCAAAGAATTGTTTTATGCCGTATGAGGTTTTGAGAACCTCCTCAGGCAAAACTTACTACTCTTCCGAAGAGGTTATGGGGACCTCCTCAGGATGTTTTGTCCAAAATTCTTTTGAAAAGATTTTTTAAACAAAAATAAAGAGAAAAACTTATTTTCATAAATAAAAAAATCAACAAATCTGAAAATCATTTTCTTAAATAAATTAATCAAGATTTTTTTTAAAAGACACAAAACCAAGTGACACGCATTTTTACCCCCGAACTACGTAGGCTTTGATCCCTCTAGGGGGTACGTAGGCTCTAGGGTTTTCACCCTAGATCAAGTCCGGCTTTAGAAAATGTATGTATATGTTTTTTGTCGTACCCATTTTTTGTAAATAAAAAATATTTTTGCATTATTTCTCTCTCTTATTTTAGGATGATTAAAAAAATATAATTTTAGGCCAAATTATTTTTAAATAATCAATTTAGGGTAGCCATTCTCTTTAGCGGGTGCTTGGGGTGCCTAACACATTCCCCATGCACAATCGACTCCCGAACCTTCTTTTGGTTTTCAAAGATCAGTTATCTTTTTAAAGAAAAAGGGTTTTCCAAAATTGCCCGTATTTTTAAACTTTTGGTGGCGACTCCATGTTTCTCCTCCCCTCCTCGGGAGAGCGGATTTTAGGGCACTACAGTTTAATGACTCCACTGGGGCAAAAAAAATATCAAAAATAAATAACTAATGATACAAGAAAAGATTAATTATTTTTGGGATATGATTTGAAAACTCGTTGGAAAATGAGAGATTTTAGGTGGGATTAGGAAATTAAAAAATATGTGATTTGAAAATTGGTTGGGAGATGAGAGATTTTAGGATAGATTAGAGAAAAAATTAATTAAAATCTGAAAATTAATTGAGAGATGAAAGATTTTAGGTCAAATTCAAAAATTAAATATGATGATCAGTTCAAAAATGAGATATTTAAGAAAAACAATAATATTAAAAAATAAAAGATATCTCTGAAAAGAAATCAGATTTATTTGAGGTAAATCAGAATAAAAAAGCTTAAGAAATCAGATTTGTATCAGAAAAATAAAAAATATAATTCTAGAACACAGAAACTCTATAAAAAGAGTATGAAGTGAACCCTAAAGGAGGAGCAACTGAGCGTTTCGTTCTCTCTGACGTTGTTCTTTCCTCTTCCATAGTCTCATTCATCTCACACACCCCTTCGTCATTCGTGCATTTTCTTCCTACTTTCATCATCCCATAATTCTTTCTTTTGTCTTATTCCCACCTTTCCATTAATTCACAAACACATACATATAGCACCTTCACGTCACACACCAACACTCATTACTATTCACGGCCCCACACCCCATCCATTCATCTTTCTTTGTTCATCTGGCACCTCGCCAATTCATCATAAGCCCCATATGTATTTGTTCTCCCACCACGTCACTATTTGTCATTCAAAATTCAAGCGGTTTGACGTCGGAATTAAAATCTGAAGAGTTGCTGCGGCGGAAGCAAATTAATCAAGTAAATTTCGGAAAAGAAAGGGGGAAAGGTCACCAATCTTTGTTAAGATAGGATAAGACAAGGTAAGTGTTCTCCACTTTTCTCTTCTGTGATGTATTCTATTGTCCTAGCCTAAGGAAAACGTGGAAATATCAGTTTTTGCGTGTTTGTTCATCCGATTAGCCAGCCCAAGATGGAAATTATGTGTGCGTAAGTTTTTCTTTTGCTGACTCGTAAATACCAAATTTTTGTGAGACTAAACCAAAAAGGGAAATAGTTTTCTTAAATAAAAAAATTACTTTCAAAGAATTGTTTTATGCCGTATGAGGTTTTGAGAACCTCCTCAGGAAAAACTTACTACTCTTCCGAAGAGGTTATGGGGACCTCCTCAGGAAGTTTAGTCCAAAATTCTTTTGAAAAGATTTTTTAAACAAAAATAAAGAGAAAAACTTATTTTCATAAATAAAAAAATCAACAAATCTGAAAATCATTTTCTTAAATAAATTAATCAAGATTTTTCTTAAAAGACACAAAACCAAGTGACACGCATTTTTACCCCCGAACTACGTAGGCTTTGATCCCTCTAGGGGGTACGTAGGCTCTAGGGTTTTCACCCTAGATCAAGTCCGGCTTTAAAAAATGTATGTATATGTTTTTTGTCGTACCCATTTTTTGTAAATAAAAAATACTTTTTGCATTATTTCTCTCTCTTATTTTAGGATGATTAAAAAATATAATTTTAGGCTAAATTATTTTTAAATAATCAATTTAGGGTAGCCATTCTCTTGAGGTGGTGCTTGGGGTGCCTAACACCTTCCCCATGTACAATCGACTCCCGAACCTTCTTTTGGTTTTCAAAGATCAGTTATCTTTTTTAAGAAAAAATGTTTTCCAAAATTATCCCTATTTTTGAACTTTTGGTGGCGACTCCATGTTTCTCCTCCCCTCCTCGGGAGAGCCGATTTTCGGGCGCTACACTATCTTTTTTCGCATTATACAAATTAACATAGGGAACCTTTGAATTTAGAATCAATGAGTATAATTATTAATTAATACTCATATCAAAGCAGTTCGGTATAATTAATTAAAAATAAAAATTAAAAAAAGCGGGTCAGGATATTGGTTTCTTTTACAAACTATCACTACTACATTATTTAAAATTTGTATCAATTAGAACGTGACAATGCAGTTAATTTTAATTTCAGCTAGCTAACTGATGATTTATACGAAACAATTCACATTTTATTTTAATTTTAAGAGAAACATTCTACTAGTATGTTGAATGTGAACACAACTATCTTTATAATAACAAAAAAGTTTGCAAATTGTTTAAGATGAGCTATCGGTCAAATGAAATTAAATTCAGCTGTACTGTCACGTTCTAGATATATTCGAGTTGAGATGATGTGATATTAAGAGTTTAAGTAAGGTTCAAAAACTCAGACCAGGGATCGACTCGGCCGATGTACTGGGTCAAGGTTCAGAGGTTTAACCAAGGGTTGACTCGGGGTCAAATTTGCCATATTAAAATAATATAATTTAATAAATTAATTACATAACATACTGACATTCATGTCAAAATATAAGAAAATCCAACAAAAATCTCATTGTTTTAAAAACACAATACATCAAAATTAAGAATGTTCATCACTAGTTCGTTGCAATCCTTCAATTAATACTATCAAAATCATTCAAAAACTAAGTAGAAACTCATTCAGTAATGTAATATATAGGAAATTATTGAGGATTTGTGGAGGTGATTAGGAATTAATTAATACGAATTTGTGAATTATTAGAATATTTGGGGAATTTGAGGTGTTTTGGAGAATTTTTAAAGGCTTAGTTATTTCTTTAGTTTAAGTAAAATAACTTCAGGAAATTATTTTGGGTTTAAAAGAGGTTATTATGGGGAAAATAAATTTAGGATATTATTATTTTCGGTATAAGATTTTTTTTTTAAAATAAACCCCGGACAACCCGGTCCAACCGCCGGGTTGGCCGGGTTTTGAGGGTCAACCCGGAATATTCCTTGGTTGATTCCTCCCCCGAGTGCACTATGAATTGACCCTCTCCACCCACCGGGTCACCGAATTTCTAGTCCGACCGGCTGGGTCGGTCCGGGTTTTTTGAACCATGAGTTTAAGAGAACGTAAGTATTTCTCCTTTTGCAACCTCATATTAATATCTGTTTTCTAATTAAATAATGATAATTTCTTTGCAAATGCAAAAAACAATTACTCCCCCTACGTTCCTAAATATAAGAAGTATTTAAGAATATGAGTTTGTTCCTACACATAAGATCACTTTCTATTTATATAAGATCCCTTTATATTTTTTCTCAACATTTTTTTTTAAATTATACCTAATGATGCTCCTTAATAACAAACAATTAAGAGAGGGAGTGTGAGAATAAAGGTGGTTAGGGTGTTTTGGTAATATCATATGATTTTAACTAATTTAACTAACAATCTTAATCTAATCAAATTAAATAAATATGTCTTATATTTAGGGACCCACAGAGTAGTTAGTAATGGGATTAGGATTTTAATAAACATAAGACATGAGTGGCGCCCACAGGTAGCAAAAGCTTGCTATTGGAGGCTCCACCTTGAACAACACCATGAAATCGCTCGTTGTTCTTTTGACATTGTATATATTAATCCATCTTTGTTTCGTTTTTTCTAAACTTTTTTTTTTAATCTTTCGTTGCTTTGTACCTCAGCGTTGTCAACTTTTCAGCCTCTCCTTCTCTTTGACTTTGCCATCTATTCTGCCGTGGCCACTAAGTCACTATAAAGTATCAACTTCAAAACCAACATAATCCCACTTTGTGAAGGTGAAAAAAACCAACTTGGTATTTCACTTATGGGTTTTGATCAGATCAATCCAATCACCATGAACGAGATTTTCATTTCTCTTATTCTACTCTTCCTGGGTTTAGCCGCTTTGGTGTTGATCCATGTGTGCGTAAGGGCTATGCGCAGTGGAAATCATGAAGAACAGAGAAATGGTGATTTTGATGGAATTGTTAACGAAGAAAATGTCAATTCAGGAGATGAAGGATCTACCCTGTTTTGAGTATAAAGAAGCAGATAAAAAAGCATAAATGAGTTGTAGATCAAAGTCGTCGTCCTCTACAGTGGTGACAGAACTTGAACCAGAGCAGTCTTTCATGATGGTGATGAACCGAAGTACATATCCGAATCTTTTTTTGTGATGGAGGTTGAAGGCTGAGGGCCGACAGAGGTCACTGTCTTCCATGGTGGCAATCTGAATCTTCCATTGTGGTGATGAAGGTTGATGGCTGAGGTTTGAGGAAGAGGGATCGAAGTTTGGAAGATGTGGGTGAAGGGAGATTTTTTTATTAAACTTTTAACTTTTTAAGGCTTAAGGTGCAAATTAGCCTTGGAGGCTTGATATTTTAAAAAATTGACATTGATCATTAATATTTTAATGGTAAAGGGCAAAATTACTATGTTTTGAAACTTTTGAGGCAAATTTGAACAAAAAAAAACTTCCAAGGAAAAATAGCTCATGAACAAAAACTTTTAGGGCAAATTTGCACCTTAACTGAAAAAAGATGAAGTGGATGCCACATAAGCTAGTGCGCCACCTCAGCGTAGTTTGATCAACAAACCGTTGACTGTTAGGTATGTTAATGGAGGGGTAACATTGCCCTGTTTTTTAAACTTTCGGGGCAACATTACCCTTCTGAAAGCTTCTAGATACCTATAGCTCATCTAAGAAAACTTCCGAAACAAAAATGCCCTTTAACCCAATTTTACAAAAAATCACATTATTAATAGAAATTCACAATGGGTTTCTTATGAAAAATATGTAAATAAATCAATATTTACATTTAAATTAGTTCATTTATTTAATGTATTGTCAACAAGGTTCAAAAAAACGGACCGGGCATCAAACCGGATGAGGCACTGGTTCAAGGGTCAATGGTCAGATCAGGGTCGGACCGGGTCAAACCGGTTATATTAAAATAATAAAATTTTATTGATATTAACATTAATAATCACTAATATCAAAATGTAAATGTAGATAGGTATGCATGATTCATCAAATATGAATATTTTAATGTTTCTATAGAGAGAAAAAGAGAAAATATTAGTTGATTACAAGTAAAAATAAATATTATTTTACAATCCACAGACTAAAATACAAATATTAAGAGCAACAACAATTAAATATTAAGTATATGCAAGTAAAATAGCATTTAAAGTATTATAATTTCCTAATTTCTAAAATTGAGTTAAGTGAAAATTAGTAATTAAGTGAATTATAATAATTTTTTTTTTTAAAAAAATGGCCAACCCGGTTCAACCACCGGGTTGATCGGGTTGATGGTTAAACCCCCGGTTTGGACGGTTCAACCGCCGGGTTGACTCAGTCCTTGACCGGATCAACCTCCATCCCGGTTTTTCACTTTACCCGGACCGGACCCGTGGCCGGTTCACGGTTGAACCGGTCCGGTCCGGTTTTTTCATCCTTGATTGTCAATGCTTTTTAATAAGAATATGGTTAATATTTCTACCATTTTTGACTGAGCTAAAAGCGATTTTGATTAAGATTCAATGGAAAGGGATGATATTGGTAGACGATTGCATCGTTTTTTGCGTAATTGACAAATAAAAAATGATTTTACTTTTTTTAATTAAAAACTACAAATGTCAGGCAAGGTGATTGGGAAAGATATGAGAAAGGAGTGAAGTTCATCTTGATGCGATGAATTTGAAGTGTAGTATTTGGGTAAATAATTTTAATTGTGTAGGATTTAGGGGTTTTTTTTTTCTTTTGTAGCATGTGTGTGTAAAAAAGCCTTTTTTCCGCGTTATACAAATTAGCTAAGGGCACCTTTAAATTTAGGATCAAAGAGTGTAATTGATATAGTAATCTAACTCGGACATAGAACCAGTCGGAGTCAACTACTAATAAGGGGATGTAACAATCCAGGGATAACCCAGAGCAACCCGCCCCAAACCAAGTTCAATTTGGGTAACCCACTGGGTTACTGGGTTGACCCGGTTTATTTTTAAAAACCATTTTAAATTTGTTTCTATAGGCATAATTGAAGAAAGCTATTGGTCAAATTTAATGATGATTTTGCAGTTAATAATTACTAGTTTAGTGACTAAATGATTATAGACATGAATATTTTGTTATCATTTATTTATTTTGATATTTTACAATGAAGAATATTTAATGATTACTTATTACGGTTTCATTGGATGGTTGATTATTATTGTAATGCTGATATGTCAAAGAAATTGTAAAGAAATTTGAATAAATATATGATTATTTTGTTAGTGATTCAATATTATATAAGGCAGAAATTATTTAATACCAATATGATATGATGTCCATTTGTCAAACTAATTGTAAAAAATGTTGGGTATTATAATGATTTTTGCCTAGTAATTCAAAGTTATGAAAAGACATTTTTTATTTAGAATTTTGGAAGGTATGATGAGATTTTAAGTATTTTTTTATTTTTTATTTCTCACTGGGTTGGCCCTCTGAGTTGATTAGGGACAGTCCCACTGACACTTGACTCACTGCTGTGATCGGGTTCATGACCGATCCGGGTTTGATGACTTTGGTAATTGATACTCATATCAAAGCAGTTCGGTGTAATTAATTAAACTTGAAATTTGTTTTATACAATTAAACTTGAAATTTTCATCCAATCTGTAACAAGCATTCGTTGCTAGCCACCACAAGAAAAAGGGGCTTTATATCTTATATACGACTGCAATTCAATAATCGTAAACATAAAGTTATATTACTTGTTCTAAAATATATATTAGGGAGTAAGTTAATTTTTTCCAATGCAGTCATATGATTCTGTGCATATTTTTATTTCTTTTTAAAACATGGTTTACGTGGATTAGAGATTAGCATGTTTCTTTTTTTTTTTTTTTTTTTGACCAGAGAGATTAGCATGTTTCTTGAATAATGGATATTAAAATATTGCCAGTAACGCCGCATTGACGGCCATAAACAAGAAAAAAGGAGAGGACATGCATTGTGACGAACCCAAATGGCCCAGAATTAGCAGACCCAGTAGTGGGAAACACTCAAAGCCCAATAGAAGTGAGAAGTAGCAGACGTGTGACTAAGCCTACTTGGAAGCTGCGTGAGATGTATGACGATACAGCTACATAAGGGGACAAAATACAGTTAGAGGGGCGTGATTGTTACTGTGGAATCTTCTCTCTCTAGACCTTTCCTCCTCTCTTCTCTCTAGGCTTTCTATCTTTCAGCTTTCTCTTAGCTTTTCTTCTGACATTTCATTATGTAATAGTGATTCTATATTTCTGCATGGTTGAAGTTTTTATTCAGACTTAAGTCGAATCTGTATTACGTATCAGTAGCTATTGTCGTGGAAATCGTGTTTTATTTTCATGTTCATTTTATAACCATTACATGCATCTCATTATATTTTATATTTTAATTATTTGATTACTGTTACAAGAAAAAACGACAATATATTCTTCAAATAAAGATTTGTTTCATAGAGTTATATTGACTTAATAATATAGCAAAATCTCGTTAATAAAAAATATCAAATATATATTAAACGTTGAGTTAAAGGAAAATGTTAAATTTAATTTAATTAAATTGTAACAAGTTTCTAGCTCAAAAATATAACAACCCAATGAAAAATCACATACTCAACTTAGTATGCAATATTTTATTATATTATTGTTTAACCGTATTTATTTTTACTTAATACAAAATTTGTAAAAAGATTTTATTGTTAACAAAACGCGCTCAATAATCAAATTCTATGTAATAATGAGACAACATGTCTATTTTTTGGTTTGTATCTTTTTCCCTCTTTTCATGGCCTTGCTTAATATATAAAAATATGAGTGTCAATTGTCATCACATTTTCATTCTATTTTTATAAACTTTTTTCCCTTTTGGGGCCACAGATTTTGTCTACAATCATATCCACTATTTGATTTGAGTTTATTATTAAAAGAATTTAATTCTAAACTTAATATCATTTAAAATAACAATATAGGTATTTTTCTATGGGACTAATGTGTTAAGTCAATACAATTTTCCAGTAAAAAAAAGTCAATACTTTTAAAAAAATTAAAAAATGATATTGATTCCTTTTGCAAACTAGTGGCTACCGCATTAATTAAAGTTTGTATCAATTAGAATATGATAATTCAGTTGATTTTAGTTCCTGATAATTGATATGAAACAACTAACATTTTATTTTATTTTTAAGAGAAACATTTTATTAATAGATTGAATGTAAATATGCTTATCTTTATTTAAAACAAAACTTACGAATAGTTTAAGATGGATTATTGGTTAACTGGGACAAAAATAAGTTGAATCGTCACATTCTCATATATTAAAATTGAGATGATGTAGCATTTAAGAGTTTAAGAGAACATAAGTATTTCTCCTTTTGCAAACCTCGTATTAGTATCTGTTTTCTAATTAAACAAGGGAAAATTAATTAGTGGTCCCTGGGAGGACACATAATATAGGAGAAGTCCCACTAAATGCTCAAATTAAAGTAGAGACCTTATTTTTATTATGTTCTAAACCCAAATTACCAATTTATCCTTTTAATTTCAAATCATGTCTTCCTCTTTCCTAGGGCTCAAAACTGTGCTTCTTCCATCTTCCTCTTCCTCAAGAACGTGCTTTCCATCTCGCCATAGATCGTCGCTGCTGGTGGTGGGCTCGTCGGGTGTCATCGCAGTGAGAAGTGATGTGAGCAGTGAGCAGGAAGGGAATGAAGTCACAGCCCACAAAGAAGTGAGGCTCATTCCATTGCAAACACAGAACAAGAGGTAATAAGGTACCGTTATTACAAATTCAATTACTTTGCCTTTTGTAGCTTTGTCTGTGTTTATAAATTAAATTGTACCTAAACTCATGCTCAAATGGAATTAGGCTGAAAGCGTATCTTCACCACAAACAATGAACTAGCTCACAAATTATAATGGACATAGAGAGGAACCATTTTTTTTTTAAAAAAGAGAAGAACAATTTTGGTTGAATGTTTGAGCTTAAAAGACATACTAACATGCAAACCTTAGTGATTTTTTGTTGTATTTATTATGTAAGTTGGTTTCTCATTTGTTGTTGATGAGGGCTTGGGTTAGTGCTATGTTTAGGGGTGTATAAGCTCTGTTTTTTCGTCCAAAAACAGGGGAAATCCGAAAAGGCTGAAGTGTTTTTGGTTTCCACATCAGTTAAAATTTCTATTGTCATCAAATGCTCAAGTAGTTGTTATTGCAGGTCATTCAGTTGTAAATAACAACTTTCCAGAAGACAATTAAAATTTTGAATGAATTTTATTAGGGGTAGCCTTTGTGCTCTGTTATTTTGCTCTATGACAGGGGTGAAGTAAAAGGTTGAAGCTTTGTTGGGTTACCACCAATGTGTTGGTATTTTAATAAGGTGTTTTCATTACTATGATATAAAGTTGTCACAGATGCTCATTAAGTCATTATATTTGGTCATTTACTTGTGAATAACAATGTTCCTGTGCAGGGTGAATAAGAAGATGGCGGGCACTTCAAGGAAGCATGTAATATGTTTGTTACATAGGGGTAGACGATTTATAAATGGTGAAGAAGGCGGGATGCAATACATGGGGGCAGTACCATATCAAGAACCATAAAGGAAGACACTATATATGAAGAATTGAGAATGATGTAGCATCAATTGTTAAAGAGGAAGCTAGGGGAATAACCATGAATTGTAAATGGTGCTAAATACCATGTACTTAGTGTTCAATGACAGTTGTGACCTGATTATGTTAGAACTGATTATGTTACAAATTCTGTTATGAAACTTGTTATAATTGCCCATACAGTTGTTACAATTGCCCTAAAAATTGTTACTCCCAGAAAAACGTTGTTAAGACAGTAGGATCATTTTCTTGTACCTATATGTTAAAATACCGCATGTAAGTTTTATGAGAAAAGCATGATGAGAGAGAGTAAGAAAGGAAGGACGAGCAACGAAACTGATGGACGTGAAGGTAGTGACGGAGATGGACGGGGAAAAGGTGAAGGAGATGGAAGTGGTGGTGGTAATGGTGATGGAGGGTTGGAACCAGGGACGAATACTTTTGTGTTCGGTCAATCGAAGCAGCCTAGTAGAATGAAAGAGAAGAAACATGAGGAGATCCCTAAGAGTAATCGTAGGCCAGTTCAAGTGTCGTATAAGGAGAAACTGCTTACGGTGGGAGGAGCTGGTTTTTTAATGGATCATGATGTAGAAGATGATATTGTCAGTGGATGGAAGGCATATTTTGCGAAGCATAACATGTGTGGAGAGGAGGATGGTGACGGAAGATACGAAGTGGAAGGAAAGGACGAAGAAGGATCGGATGTATCGTACCCAACCCTTTCAATCACTGCGGACCAATATAAGGCATGGTGTAAACCATGGACAAACTCCCTGATTATTAAGCTTTTGGGAGCATCTGTTCCGAAACATGTTCTCATTGATCGAGTTAAGAGGATGTGGAGACCACAACAGCCTATGAAAGTTCTTCCCCTGAGTAATGATTATTATATCGTTTCTTTCACAAAAAAGGAAGATAAGGACTACACTTTTCAGGAGGGTCCCTGGATGATTGATGATCATTACCTTTTGGTTCAAAAGTGGAGACCCAATTTCAATCCTTGGAAGGCGGATACTCAGAAAAAAATTGCTGCATGGGTTCGAATACCGGATTTGCCGGTGGAGTTTTATAGTGTGGAGGCTTTGGGAATTATTGGAAAAATGATTAAAATAGACCGGTCAACGTCGATTTATGATAAAGGTGGTTTTGCCTGAATATGTGTGGAGGTTGATCTTCAAAAGCCACTACTGCCAACTTTTAAACTGTTTGGTGAGGATAAACAACTAGTTTATGAAGGCCTTCATTTGGTGTGCTTCTCATGTGGCAAATATGGGCATGAAGAATCATCTTGCACCACAAAGATTTCAAGTGAGGGTAAAGAAGGGGGAGTAGATCAAGAAGCAATGAAGACGGCTCGAAAAGGAAAGAATAAGAGGGATGAAGAAAACCAAGTAGGCTCAAATATCCAGATTCCGGTGAACGCTGCGGAGAAGTCTGATGAGAATTCCAAACTTGGACCTCAGATGATTTTGAGGCGAAATATTAGGCATGATTTTCGCAAGGATGATCAGAAAGAATTGAATGGGGGATCAATTAAGGCTAAATCAAAGGCTAGCGGGATTGGCAAATCAGGAGGGCATATTTTATCATAAATGCAAGAGAAATCCTCGGGGATATCAAACTTAAATTTTAGTAAGTCAACTCCAAGACTTTTTGGGAAGGATAAAAGCAATGAGAAGACCGAATGGATTGTGGTGGGGTCAAAAAAAGGAAATGTGCAGAAGGCTGAATCATCGGGAAAGGAGAATAGAATATTTATAAAACCTAAGCAAAGAAAGAAGCAATTAATTCTTGATATGGGCCGAATAGTTGAGAGCCCAAATACTTTTGCTCTTCTTCAAAATAATGGGTCCATAATTGCGGAGCAGGCTGTGACACAAACTGGACAACATGATATGATAGGCCAATCTCAAGTGGATGGGGTGAATTTGGATATGAATTTGGTACCAGACCTGAACTCAAATTTGTATGCAGAAAATATGGGATTAAATGAGAATCTAATGGCCACTGATTGTGCAGTGCTTGAGGCGTCATTAGAACAGGACTCGGGTGGTGAGGATAAGGTGATGTCTGGGGTCAATGGTTCAGGGCCCTCATCAACAATGGTTTCCTTATGAATTACATGATATGGAATTCTAGGGGTACATGCTCGAAGTCATTTCCAAGCCTGGTACGTGAAATTAAAAACCATTATAAGCTGGATTTTTTGGCAATTTTGGAGACCCGGTCAGACACCCAGAAGACAGAAAGAAGAATTAAAAATCTGGGTTTTGATGAATATTCTTTTAGTGCTGCAGAAGGTTTTAGTGGTGGTATTTGGTGCCTTTGGAGCAATGGGATAGCTAATATAACTGTTCTAGAGCATCATCGCCAATTTATCCATCTATGTGTGGAGGTTAATTGTCAGGAAAAATGGTATTTAACTGTGATATATGCCAGCCCCAATCTAGTTAATAGAAGAATCTTGTGGAATGAATTATTTAAAATTGCAGAATCAATAAGAGGTCCCTGGATTATTGGGGGCGACTTTAATGCTACTTTGTTCGAAATGGAGAGACGCTCGACTGCCACTACAAAATTATCTGTTGATCGTGAATTTAGTAGATGGTTTGATGATATGGAATTGTGTGACTTGAATTTTGAAGGCCCGTCATTTACTTGGAAAAGAGGGAGTACTGAAGCAAGACTTGATAGGTTCTTAGCTAATGAAGCATGGTGCCACCTTTTCAAGGATGCAAAAGTGTTTCATTTACCTTTTTATAAGTCTGATCACAGACCTATTCTTCTTAGATTGACAGTGGCTCAGGAGAATAATAGAGTTCAGAGACCTTTCAGGTTCATAGCATCTTGGGTCTTGCATGAGAATTTTGAAGAATTTGTAACAAATAACTGGAATTGCTCTGAAGAATGGCGTGAAAATTTATCTAAATTTACTGATGCTTGTCGTAAGTGGAATAGAGAAGTTTTTGGTCACATAGAAGGTCGGAAGAGGAAACTTCTTAGGCGTCTTGATGGCATAAACAGAGCTATTTCAAATGGTGGCAATAATCGATTTTATGAGGAGCTTCAGAATGAGCTTTGGAAAGAGTTGGATCAAACTTTAACTCAAGAGGCTATGCTTTGGGCTCAGAAAGCGCGCATAAACTGGAGTATTTATGGAGACCGCAACACACGCATGTTTCATGCCAAAGCTAATGGTAGGCGGAAGTGTAATCGAATTGATGCTATCCAGTTGAATGAGGATGAGTGGTGTTTTGATGTGGAGAAAATTAAAGCTCATGCAACAGATTATTTTTCCGCTTTATTTAGGGAAGAAATTCATGACAGGGAGATAATCTCATGCAATATTCATTTTCCAAAAATTCAAGATATCCATAAAAAAATATGCTCTCGACCTGTGGAAGATTTAGAAGTAAGGGAGGCTGTATTTAGCATGGGAGCAATGAAGTCGCCGGGGCCAGATGGTTTTAATGCGTTATTTTATCAATCTCAATGGGCCAGAGTGGGGGAGTCAGTTACCAATATAGTGAAGAAATTATTTTTGAATCCTCAAGCTATCAGGGATATTAATGAGACTTTGATTGTGTTGATTCCTAAAATAGATCATCCAGAGACCTTCAAAGATCTGAGGCCTATTAGCTTATGTAATGTTATTTACAAAGCGATTACGAAGATTGTGGCGAATAGAATGAAGAGTTTCATGTCCCATATAATTTCTCCTAATCAGTGCAGCTTTGTTCCAGGCCGTCACAGTTCAGATAATATTATTGTTGCACAGGAGGTAATTCACTCTATGAAGATTATGCCTGGGAGGAAAGGATATATGGCTATCAAGATAGATCTTGAAAAAGCATATGATAGGGTGAACTGGAATTTTTTAATTCGCTATTTACAGGAGGTGGAGGTCCCTTTATCTCTTATTCAAGTTATTGAGTGTTGTATCACTTCAGCGAAATTGCAACTTTCGTGGAATGGAAGTAGGGCAGAGTTCTTCCCATCTTCTAGAGGGGTGAGGCAAGGTGACCCATTATCACCTTATCTATTTGTTATGTGCATGGAAAAACTAGCCCACTTGATTCAAGAAAGAATGGAGCGGAATATTTGGCATCCAATCAGACTTACAAGGAAGGGCCCTCCTATATCTCATTTATTCTTTGCAGATGACGTTATCCTATTTGCAGAAGCTTCTTGCCAACAAGCGGAGATGATTCGGGACTGCTTGAATTATTTTTCACAGTGCTCTGGCCTAAAGGTAAACCCATCTAAGACTCGTGTGTTTTTCTCAAAAAATGTTAATCATAACAGGTGTTCGGAGATTAGCAATATTTTGGGTTTCAACCAATCTGGGAATCTTGGCAAATATCTTGGTGTTCCTCTTCATCACACTAAGGTTAACAAAGAATCATTCTATGATGTGATTGATAAGGTCAAATCTCGTCTTTCCTCTTGGAAGACCAATTCTTTGTCATTGGCTGGTCGGACTACTTTAATTTCATCTGTCACCTCGGCAATCCCGGGCTATGTCATGCAGACCAATTATGTTCCTATAAGTGTATGTGATACGATTGATAAGCATAACAGACGTTTCTTATGGGGAAGCTCAGATAACCAGAAAAAGGTGCCTCTAGTTGCATGGGATGCAATTTGTACCTCCCGTCGGAATGGGGGGTTAGGATTAAGACATGCCAAGCTGCAAAATCATTCTTATATGATGAAGTTGGGTTGGAAATTGGTGACCAAACGTGATGAATTTTGGGTTCGTGTGATCCGGGATAAATATCGATGTGGTAATGATTTACTCCCTGTTATTGACGCAGAGCGGAATGGCTCCAATATATGGTCAGGGATAAAGCAAACATGGCAGAAAGTTCATGAGGGAATAAACATCGACCAGCAAACGGGCAGTGTTCAATGGAAATGGGAACGTCATGGGAATTTCACAGAGAAGTCTGCTTATACAGCTCTCTCAGGTGAAGGAAATCAACATCAGAAAGGTTGGGAGTTGCTTTGGAAAGTAAAGGCTTCCCAGAAATGCAAGTCTTGTCTGTGGCTAGCGGCACGACAAAGTTTACTCACTAATGCTGCAAGAGTCAGGAGAGGATTAACTGTAGATACCTGCTGCCCTTCCTGTGATAATGATTGTGAAGATATTTTGCATATGTTGAGAGAATGCCATAAATCAAAGAATCTATGGAGGAAATTAGTTGACCCTGTTAAATGGCGCAAGTTCTGCTCGTTGCAACTTGCTGATTGGATATGGTGGAATCTAAAACAAGATAGTCAATGGGCTTCCTTGTTTACAATCACATGTTGGTGGATCTGGCGCAGAAGAAACATGTTTGTATTCGAAAATAAACAAGTTTCTGATGAAGCGATTATTGCTGATGCTCGGGCAACGACCATGAATATAGAGATCTTTAAGTCTCGGTTAGCAGGCACCAAGATTGATGGAGCGAATCTGTTACCAGAGAAGGTGGGATGACAACCTCCGGCACCAGGATGGGTGAAGGTAAATGTGGATGGTGCTTATTCAAATCTATCAAACTCATTGGCAAGTGGGGGCTTAATAAGAAACTCTGATGGGGAATTCATCTGTGGATTCTTGCAAAGATTAACTCATGGGGATGCCCTCAGTTCTGAATTATGGGCATGTTTACTTGGCCTTAAATTAGCTTGGGACACGGGTCAGAGACGACTTATTATAGAAACTGATTCTACAAATGTAGTAGACCTTGTGAATAAAGACTTGAATGAGAACCACGTTGAGGCGAGCATCCTGCGAGAAATTAAAAGTCTGATGAGTAGAGAGTGGGAGGTGAAGCTCGTATATGTATGTCGAGAAGCTAATGGAGCCGCTGACTTTCTTGCAAAAAGAGGCTTAGAAGCGGTTCATGGATTTCATTTTGTGGGACAACCTACACAGGATCTTCTTCATGTCATCAATAAGGATGGTATGGGGTTAATAATACCCTCAGGCAGTAGTTGAGGTGTCTATCCATTGTATCAAAAAAAAAATACCGCATGTAAATTTTGTCACCTCGTGACTGGTGCTCATGAACTTGTTATGGAAGGCCAAGAAGTTGTTACAGAGAGCCCAAAAGTTGTTAGAAGGTAATCCCATTTTGTTGTGCTGAAATGTAGCATTAAAGAAATTAAATGCCTTGTGACTGGTGCCCAATAACTTGTTATGCATGGTCAAAAAGTTGTTACAAACAGCCCAAAAGTTGTTACAACCAAAATTTTTATACCTTGTGACTGATGCTCATTAACTTGTTACGCAAGGCCTGTAAGTTGTTACAAACGGCCCGAAAGTTGTTCGTACTTAAAAATTTTACACATTGTTACTGGTGCTCATTAACTTGTTATGGAAGGCCAAGAAGTTGTTACAGAGATCCCAAAAGTTGTTAGAAGGCAATCCCATTTTGTGTTGCTGAAATGTAGCATTAAAGAAATTAAATGCCTTGTGACTGGTGCCCAATAACTTGTTATGCATGGTTAAAAAGTTGTTACAAACAGCCCAAAAGTTGTTACAAACAAAATTTTTATACCTTGTGACTGATGCTCATTAACTTGTTACGCAAGGCCTATAAGTTGTTACAAACGGCCCGAAAGTTGTTCGTACTTAAAAATTTTACACATTGTTACTGGTGCTCATTAACTTGTTATGGAAGGCCAAGAAGTTGTTACAGAGATCCCAAAAGTTGTTAGAAGGCAATCCCATTTTGTGTTGCTGAAATGTAGCATTAAAGAAATTAAATGTCTTGTGACTAGTGCCCAATAACTTGTTATGTATGGTCAAAAAGTTGTTACAAACAGCCCAAAAGTTGTTACAACCAAAATTTTTATACCTTGTGACTGATGCTCATTAACTTGTTACGCAAGGCCTGTAAGTTGTTACAAAAGGCCCGAAAGTTGTTCGTACTTGAAAATTTTACACATTGTCACTGGTGCTCATTAACTTGTTATGTAAAGCCAAGAAGTTGTTACAGACAGCCCAAAAGTTGTGACGAATGCAATTCCATTTTATATCATCTTTGTGCTAAAATATAACTTAATAGAAATTAAAGGACTTGTAAGTGATGCTCAGAAACTTGTTACGTATGGTCAAAAGGTTGTTACAAACAGTCAAAAAGTTGTTACAATCCAAAATTTGTTGTTACATAAGGCCAAGAAGTTGTTACTAACATGACCAAAAACTTAATGATTTGCCACTCGTTCTCTTAGATTGATGGCTGGAGCAGCTTTATTCCTCCCACAAGTCAAGAGTTCGAACGGCACCAAAGCAGAAAAACTTAATAATTTATACAACTTGTCAACTAAACTCTATACAACTTGTCAACTGTATTTAGGCTTCTTGCCTTTGTTCTTCAGTTCTTCGTCCATCTGTAACCCTATGTAAGTCAAGTTGTCCAAATATGAATCAAGAGCATAGAAGTGCATGTTCTTAGTCTTTATCATGTAACAAAACCAGGTAGTCGACAAGATAGACCAAATCTGTCAAGAGCAAAGTAATTTTGGTTTAGAGGCTCAGAAATCCACTCAAATGATCAGTGGTCATTGGCTATTTCAGAGAAACAAAAATTTAACTATTTTCAAACAGTACGAAAGCAGCAGCAAATATAAGACAACTATACATGGGAATGGAGACAACAAAACCCACATAATACCATATAAATGGTTATTTTAAAACTAATTCAAAGTATATAATATTAATGACCATATACAAATGTATTTATAAATAAAGAAAGTGAGCTATGAACATCATCCCAGTTTAGAGCCGTCAAAGCAGGTTATGTGTGATGAACAAGCCAGCCCTTCATGGGTTGAGTTTTAATGGCCTAACTCATATAACTCACCTAAATTTGGTGGGTTGGAAATTGAAGTGTGCTTACCCCAAAGTTAACTCCAGCCTCTCCAGAAGTAAATCCCATCTGGGATAAATTTAGGAATCAGTTTGAAAACCATAGCTCAACACACTAATATGCAACAATAAAATCCTAATTTTCTATAATTGACCACCATTATCGCCATCTTCTTATTCACCTTGCACTGGAACATTGTTATTCACAAGTAAATGACCAGATATAGTGACTTAATGAGCATCTGTGACAACTTTATATCAAAGTAATGAAAACACCTTATTAAAATACCAACACATTGGTGGTAACCGAACAAAGCTTCAACCTTTTATTTCACCCCTGTCATAGAGCAAAATAACAGAGCACAAAGGTCACCCCTAATAAAATTCATTCAAAATTTTCGCTGTCTTCTGGAAAGTTATTATTTACAACTGAATGACCTGCAATAACAACTACTTGAGCATCTGACAGCAATAGAAATTTTAACTGATGTGGAAACCAAAAACACTTCAGTCTTTTCGGATTTCCTCTGTTTTTTGACGAAAAAACAGAGCTTATACACCTCCAAACATTACACTAACCCAAGCTCTCATCAACAACAAATGAGAAACCAACTTACATAATAAATACAACAAAAAATCACTAAGGTTTGCATGTTAGTATGTCTTTTAAGCTCAAACATTCAACCAAAATTGTTCTTCTCTTTTTTTCAAAAAAAATGGTTCCTCTCTATGTCCATTATAATTTGTGAGCTAGTTCATTGTTTGTGGTGAAGATACGCTTTCAGCCTAATTCCATTTTGAGCATGAGTTTAGGTACAGTTTAATTTACAAACACAGATAAAGCTACAAAAGGCAAAGTAATTGAATTTGTAATAATAACGGTACCTTATTACCTCTTGTTCTGTGTTTGGAATGGAGTGAGCCTCACTTCTTTGTGGGCTGTGGCTTCATTCCCTTCCTGCTCACTGCTCACATCACTTCTCACTGCGATGACACCCGACGAGCCCACCACCAACAGCGACGATCTATGGCGAGATGGAAAGCACGTTCTTGAGGAAGAGGAAGATGGAAGAAGCACAGTTTTGAGCCCTAGGAAAGAGGAAGACATGCTTTGAAATTAAAAGGATAAATTGGTAATTTGGGTTTAGAACATAATAAAAATAAGGTCCCTTGGGACCCTACTTTAATTTGAGCATTTAGTGGGACTTCTCCTATATTATGTGTCTTCACAGGGACCTCTAATTAATTTTCCCATTAAACAATGATACTTTCTTTTTGCAAATGCGAAAAACAATTAGTTGGTTGATGGGATTAGGATTTTAATAAACAAGAAGACAGCAGTGGTGCCCACAGGTAGCAAAAGCTTGCTGTTGGAGGCACAACCTTGAACAACACCATGAAATCGCTGGTTGTTCTTTTGACATTATATATATATATATATATACATAGTAACCCATCATTGTTTCGTTTTAGAATTCTGAACTTTTTTATTTTATCTTTCATTGCCTATGTCTCCACGTCGTTAAAACATGGATATGCATATCGTGACCGCACAAATTTTCAGCCTCAATTTCTTTTTGACTTCTATTTTGCCGTTGCCACTAAGTCACTATCCAAGAATCAACTTCAAAAACCAACAAACCCCCACTTTGTGAAGGGGGTGAAAAAAAAAAAAAAAAACCAACTTGGTATTTGGCTTCCGGGTTCTGATCAGATCAATCCAATCACCATGAACGAGATTTTCATTTCTCTTATTCTACTCTTTCTGGGTATAGCGGCTTTGGTGTTGATCCATGTATGCGTAGTGGGGAGGGCTATGCGTAGTGGAGATCATGAAGAACAGATAAATGGTGATTTTGATGGAATTGTTGCGAATAAGATGTCAATTCAGGAGATGAAGGATCTCCCCTGTTTTGAGTATAAAGAAACAGATAAAAAAGGAGGAGGAGGAGGTAGCAGCAGCAGAATCACTGTGGATTGTGCAGTTTGCTTAGAGAGCCTCAAGGATGGTGATAAGTGCAGATTCTTACCTAATTGCTCACATAGCTTCCATGTCTCTTGCATAGATTCATGGATTCTTAAAACACCCATTTGTCCAATTTGCAGAACCTGGGTTCATTTGCCCACCTTTTCCACTAAGCTTGTTACCCAGCAGGTTGATACTTCACAAAATGTTGCAATTGAGATTGTATAGGCTGATTCTAGCGGGGCACTGGAGCAGTATCCATAGATTTTTCCACATTTCTTGCTGCCAGCTTCGTTCTTATGTCTGTCACAAGAAATGCTAAAAAAAATCGATGTACATAATTTTATTTATATGGTATTTTTTTTTTTTTTGCATGAATTTATATGGTATTTTGTATATGAATGTTTTCGTTAATTAGTACTAGTATCCATCCTTTTTTCTGGAATATTCCTTTAATAATTAATAGGTACAATGACTTTTACATTATATACTTCGTATCCTACATGAAAACATAACCTTCGATGTTGGGTTTGCTCGTCAAGGATCGAGCTGAAGCATTGCGTTGCCACTCTTTGTCCCTTTTCTTTCCCCTTTTTTCTTTTGGAAAATGTCAATTTAAAACCCTAATAGCAAATTAACCTCACATTTCCAAAAAAAAAAAAAAAAAATAATCTGAAATTTCACTTTATCCAGGTGCAAATTGAAATTAAAGGTTTCAATTGAAAAATTAAAATGTCCTCAATGAATTTTGGAAAGATAATCCAAGACACATGTAGGGAATTTATAATACATTTATGCTTTTTTTCAAAATAAACCTGAGTATTTACAAGTCTAAAAAATCATGTTATCTAACATTAAAGCATCCAACATTTCATAGCTAGATTTTCAAGACACATATAAAGATTTTCCAAGAAGTTTGTGCATCTTTCCAACATTAACGTGAGTTTTACAAGTATAAAAAATCATAGAATCCAACATTTCATAATAGGAATTTCAAGACATATATGAGAAATTTTCAAGATTTCTGTGCTTCTTTCCAACATTAACACGGGTATTTCCAACTCTAAAAAATAATTGAACTCAACATTAAAGCATCCAACATTTCAAAACTAGATTTCCAAAGCATATATGAGGAATTTTCAAGACGTTTGCGCTTCTTTCCAACATGAATGTGAGTATTCTCAAGTCTCAAAAATCATAGAATCCAACATTAAAACATCCAACGTTTCACAACTAGATTTTCAAGGCACATATGAGGAATTTCTAAAACACATATGAGGAATTTTCAAGATGTTTATGCTTCTTTTAATAAGGACTTCTAGTTTTTTAGTTGAAACATTGATTTCACTTTGCCTCCTTAAGGGCAAGGGCAACGTGAAGTTTCAAAATTTTTTGGGGGAAATATGAGGTTAATTTACTACTATGGAGGTTAATTGACATTTCCCTTCTTTTTCATGTCTGTCTTCTTGCTTATAATCATTTTCATGCATTTGCACATCAGCAATCTCCAAAACAACTAATTATTGACTAATGATGATTAATGCCTCCATGCCATTTGAAAGGTAACCTGTTCTAGTTCATTTTCAATTATCACGTTGCACTAGGGAGAATGGAATTTTGGTAAAATTCACATAATCTAATTTTAAAGGCCAATCTTGACTTTTACGGGCAACTAACACTTTCCCAAAAGATAA
The DNA here is from genome assembly GCA_037074515.1 of Mimosa bimucronata. Taxonomy (NCBI): domain Eukaryota; kingdom Viridiplantae; phylum Streptophyta; class Magnoliopsida; order Fabales; family Fabaceae; genus Mimosa; species Mimosa bimucronata. The sequence continues at coordinate 8,185,908 of CM073448.1, forward strand.
ATCTCATAAGCATCAAGTTTTTCAACACCAAGCTAGCTCGCAGTTATTTTCCAGACCTTGTTGGCGCACACTAATCCCTCAGGCGCTCCAAATCTAGGAGTGGACAATATGCGAAGCTTGATATCTGAAAATTGAAGCACTATTATTTATATTTTATAAACTAAACAATTCTGGTCTAAAATTTAAAATTTCACTCGACCACGATGTAAAGTGACCCAAAACCCTGCTCTAATTCTGTTCTCGTTATGACCTCATCCAACTAAGAATTGCAAGATATTAGTCAAAGCCTTTGGAACCATCAATGAGCAAGACATATGACAAAAATGCAATGCAAGTGCACCTGTGACTCTGAGTGTTTTAGCAAAAGATTGGAAACAGATAAATACATGACAAAATGAAAATATGCCTGAAGAAATCGCCAAAAATGAAGCAGAATAATTTCATGCCGTAGTTAGTATTGGTAAGGCCAAATCTTTAGGGCAAGTGATGAAGAATTCTGTTCAAATACAAACATCCAACAGCTTACATGCTCATGTAAGAACAGAATAAGAATAATGTTTTCATATACTGATCTATTACTCATCACTGCCTAACAAAGCGTTCGTGCTGCTGATTTTGTCGGCAAGAACAATTCCAAGGAAAAAACATGATTAGATCAACTAACTCAGTCACAACGCATTTGAAACATCAAGAAACCGCGAGTAGCATATGGTTTTTACTTCTTTTCATTCTCAGCATTGCTTTCCAGCTCCCTCCTCAGCTGAAGAGAAAAATCATCACTAACATCATCGTCATCCCAATCATCTTCCCACTGCTGCGTCACTTCTTTCCCTTCCTCCTCCTCTTCCCATTCTGTGAAGAGGTCATATTAACAATGTAACAAAAAAGGTACAGGAAGAAACATAAGGTTTCAGTAAAAGGGCATGGATACTTAAAATCCAATTTTAAAAGATTAAAAACATATAAACCTATATGTACATTCATCGATATCCAAACAGATTTCAAACACTTCCTATTATTTCAATCAATTGTACCCTGAGGTGCTGATAATTTAATGAGAGACAAGATCAATACCGTGAGGAACTTAATCTATTCCACATTATGAATCGCGAAAGAATTGACTTCAATGGGGGTGTACTACGTTAGGAATATCCACCAATATATGGAAGAAATCTTCTCATCTAATCTAATCTAAATAGTCACAGAAAACCTCTACCGCTGAGGCTTTATGACTCGCAATATTGCACAAGTAGCCACACAACATGAAAAATCCCCAGCAATCTATGAGAAATCTCCTGAGTTTTATACAAGCATTATCCATAAATAGAAGCTAATCTCTGGATGTTACTTGTAACAGTTTGGTGAAGCAACGGGTAGAATGAAAAACTGAAATTTAGGGATCAAATAATGAGTAAATCGGCGGCAACTAATCAGGACAAAATTAGATCAAGAATCATTAAATAGAGACATCCATCAGCGAAAGATAGTCTAATTGGGTAAAAAGAAAAAGCAGCAAAACCCGGAAAGTCAAATTGAATCGAGAAGAGATTACCTTCATTGATCTCGAACTCCTCAAACTCATCATCATCTTCGAAGAGATCAATCTTGACGTCTTCAGTAGGTTGCTTCGTTTCGGTCGCCATGGTTAAACAAGAGTCTGCACTGAATGTCGATGAAACAAGAAAAGGAAAAGGGTGAAAACCCTAGAATTGAGGGAAAAAACAGAGAACAAAGCAAATCACAAAACAAGGACGGAAGATTCGAGAAGCGAAGCAACGGAATTCAATTACCTCACAGAGTCAGAAGACGAGAGAAGACTATGATTTGTGCGACGGTTCTAGACGAAGCATGAATGTGCCATTTTCACTGGTAGAGAGAATTAGTGAATTACGGTTCTAGACGGCGTCGTTCACAAGTTAACTCCTTTGCCCCCAAAAAAAAAAAAAAAACAATTGGGGCCTTTTCTGGATCATATTATTAAGTAATCGAGCAATCGACTAATCAACTTTTGGGGTTTGTGAAATCACCTTCACACATAACTATAAGTATCTCTTTTAAGACTCGAACTCGAGATATCAAAGGATCTAATGGGGCCTTACTACATTAGACCAACTATATGTTTGTTTATAGGGCACTTCTCTTACCAGTTTTCAAGATATTTGTTATTTTTTAATACCATTTGATTGTGTATTTGAGAAATTGATTGATAAAATTTAAAATTTTCTAATACATGCTTGATTTTAGCTTAAAAAATAATAAAATCATAGCAGTGAAATTCATATTTTTGATTTAAAAGTTTTCAATAAGAAATCAAAATGGAAGATTTCTAAATACATGCAATGTACGTGCCCAAAAAACTAAATTGAGCTGAAACCAAACCCATAACAACATCTTAACTGAATGAATCCAAACATATGTTATCGTGTATATGCACAAAACTCCATCCATAATGACCACTACTACTCATCGAACTTAGCTCCTTGAAATAGGAAAAAAGACCATGGAGCCAAATTCCATAGTTCTCAAATATGTATAACATGAATTAGTATACGCTATTTACACATGAACAATATGTATATATAATCCATAACCTATAATCTCTGATCAGGACTCAATCATTCATCACCAAATGTGAAGGGATCTTTGAGGCACAGCCGAGGAACTAAGCCACTGAGAAGTTCTAGTATCATTAAACTCATGAAGAATCTTTATAAGAGAACGAGCTTTCTTTGCCGCATGAGAAGTTCCATCAGTAATCAAAGAGTAAAGCCATGGCATTAACACCGGATCTTTCGCCAGAATACTCACCACTTCTTCTCCAACATGAACACTCAAAGACATCAAAATTGCCACACAATGTTCCTTCCCTGTTTTCCAAGTCACCTTCTGTAAGATCCCAACTATTAATGACAACCCACAAGCTTTTGACACTGCTTTCGCTCCCTCCTCGTTCTCCGCTAACGCTGCCATCACCGCCAAACAATCCGTCGTGAGGTCGGATTTTTCCGATGAGGCTAAGATCCTAACAAGAGCAGGTACAATATCAGCTTCAAGAACTTTCTGATGATTCTGTGGAAGCAGAAGCAGCCCAAAAATGGCGACTATGGCGTTTTTCTTCCCAAAAGCTGTTGTTTCTTCCTTGATTAGTTGTACTAATGAAGGAATCGCTTCTGGGTTTTCTCCGATTAATTTTCTGTTCTCTCTAGTGGATGAAAGGTAGAATATAACAGCAGCTGAAGTTTGACGAGCTTCTAATGAAATCCCATTCTTGAGAACTTTAAGGATTGGTGTTAATCCTTCACTTTCCATTATAACTCTCTGTCCATTACTATGCTTTGCCAGCTTCAAAAGAGCAGATATTGCATTTTCTTGCGTTGATTTATCTTCACTTTCCAAGAGATTGATCAATGACGGAACAGTCCCAACTTCGATCAAACATGATCTATTAAAAATATTTGATCTTGCAAGCACACGAATTTCATAAGCTGCTTTGTTTTTCTGCTCCTCTGTTCCAAACACAAGCCTCCTCGCAACAAACCATGAGAGAAATTGCATGGCATGTGCCGTAGCCGTACTTCCGGCGACGATCGTTCTCGTTATGTCCCTACTCTGGTGACCGGAATTTGCGGCGGAGACTCCATTATCAGAGAAAAACTGGTGGATTAACTTTCTGAGTGTTGTGTTTGGAACAAGCTCTGTATTTGTTAGCTTCTCCCCTGTTTTTGGACATGTCCTGTTTCCAGCTTTGAGCCATTTCTGAATGGAAACACGATCGTAGGTTTGACCAGTTGATATAGTCACAGGATCTGTCATTATTTGTAACGAAATTGGACATCGGAAATCATGTGGGTTTATGAAGTTAATCATCTCAGTGCTACATTTTGTTTCTGATATATCGTTGGACCGTTGAAAATCAAGAGTTTCAAATATAAGTACCCTGCAATAACATGAATAACCAACTAAATTACTAAGAAAGGGAACTTCCCTTTCGTCACCTTCGGAGAAATTGAAGTTGACTTCATCTTCTAAGAATTTCACCTCTTTGTTGCAATCATTCCAGTTCTTGATTCCCAAGTAGTTCAATGTTCGCTTCATGATGCTGAGGTTGGGCTCAATTCCTCTCTCGAACTGATGCAAAGCTGAAAGTACTTGCCTTTTGGTGTGTTCATCTTGTGGGTCTAATTCAAGCTTCACTTTTTGAGCTTGCTTCGCTACTAACTCCACCATTTCCTTCACGTCATCGCAAATCTCGATGCTGCTTAGAGGTAAAACATCAAGAGCTGTGGCCAACGAGCGAGTCAGAACTCGGAATTGAGTTGCCACGTGTTCAGATTTCATTAGCATCCATAGCTTAGCACCTTCGTGAGTACAATCTGAGAGTAAAAAGTGAATCTTTTGGAGACAGAGGTGAAGTTCGGAGAAGCAGAGTGAAACAGAGTCGCTTATGGGAACTTCACGGTCTCGAATTTCTTCTAGGAAGAGAAGGATGATACCCAGTTGGCGAATGATTTCTCTCGAGTTTCGACGTTGGGTTGGGAAGAATTTTGATTGGAAAGTGCATATGGATTGGGAGAGAGAGATCAGAGAAGTGAGAAGGGTCGTCGGAGATATGCCTTCGCAGGGATGAACCGCCGGGAATGATAGAATACGGCGGCCGGAATGATTGGATGCATTAATCATTGAAGAGAATGGGAACGTGTGAAGAGAGGAAAAGGGAAACTCCTTGAAAGTCTTAAACCGATCATATCATGAGAATCCAATTATTATAGGGAGGATGGTTTATGACGGGAATATGCATAAGAGAATTATTTACAATAAGACCCTTTAATACCTTTAAAATTACATTAAGGTCTCTAAAGTTTGTTTGGTACGATCAATTTGGAGGGGAGGGAATATTTTTGTAAATTGATTTTACAAAAATTGAAAAAGTTGGGTTATAATATTTTAAGAAATATAAGATGTAAGATAAAAAAGTAAAAAATATTAATTAATAACTTTTAACTATACTTTTCTAATTTTTGTAAATTCTAGTCAAATTTTTTTCCCTTAACTTATTTTTCCTCCTCAACCCTCATATCAAATAGGCCCAAGACCTGTGGGAGTTTAGATTGAATTGTATCAGTAGTTATTAATGTAACTTATTAAATTGTCAATAACAATTACTTTCATAAAAATTATTAAGAACAATTGAATGAGAGGAATGAATAGTATCGACAGAATTTGATTTAATCCCACCTAATTTTTCTTAGAGGTTTTAATGTAATTTGATAATTTTTGAGGGTCTTAATTGTTATTAATTCTTTTTCATAGGACCTGGCTGTAATTTTACCTTAAATCCTTGAGGAGGACACGTGGCAAAGAATGTAGGATCCGGTGGATTTGATTCAGGAATCTAAAAATGAGGACGTGGCAGAGGTGTGCAATCTCCGGGATGTTGCATTGGGTAAGGCTCAAGTGTTGGGAAGTGGGCCCCAATAACCGACCTAACACGTGGACAAATGACAAGAAGACGTGTGCCTAAGGGAACAAGAACAAAGGAAGCGTGTTAGAAGGTAAGTTGGTTGACACGTTGACCATATTCGTGGCTGCTAATATAATTATACTACTACTTATAGTTTTTTACTCATTCTGTCGGCATTGTATCAAGACAAGGACAAAGGTTCGTTGCATGGCGTCCCATTCGTTTTTAAAATCTACGATAAAATCATAGCGTATATATAGGGTGTGTTTGGATGGATTTTTGAAAAAATAACTTATATAAAAGTTAAATTGAAAATAAATCAGATTGTGTAATGAGATTTATGTTTAAATTGTCTGTTAAAAATATGACTTATAAGTCATAAGTCATATTGTGTAATGAGATGTATGTTTTGGATGGATTTTTGGAAGAGTGATTTATGTTTGGGTTAGTTGTGATTGGATGTGTAAAATAAGTCAGAATTGCGGGGTCAACCTCCGTAAGTGACTTATAAGTCATAAGTTGAAAAAAAAGAACTTATACTTATTTTAACTTATAAGTTATAAGTTACTTATTTTTATAAGTCCAGATAAACATACTCAAAACAACTTTTCTGAAAATAAGTCCTTATTTATGAAAATAAAGACTTATTTGGCTGGAATAAGTCCAGCCAAACAAGCCCATAATCTGTTTAATAATATCTAGTTTAATAGTAGATCAGTTAGATCATAAAGTAAACTAATTAAGTGCAAATCTACATTGTTATTATTGGGAGAGGTATCATATTTACAAAGTCTCAATTTCAGATCAATTAACGGCTAGAATAAAATACCACCAATGCCGTTCATTTGAAGAAGTCCAAATTTTGTGAGTTAAGGGAGGTAATGGCTAAGATGGGTCCCTGTCAAATCAATCAAACATATGTTGGTTATTGAATCTGGTTTTATGAAGTAGACATGAAACCAACCACGTAAAGCCCGGTATAAGCTTCTATCATACATTCATACTGCATTATAATTGTTAGTTTCCGTATTATACCAAATTAAAAAGAAAAAAATCGTACATGTCTAATCACTATGACACTATTTAACCAAGGTTAAAAAAACCGGACCGGACATCAAACCGGGTGAGGCACTGGCTAAATGGTCAATGGTCGGATCGGGGTCAAACCGGTTATATTAAAATAATAAAATTTTATTGATATTAACATTAATAATCACTAATATCAAAATATAAATGTAGATAGGTATGCATGATTCATCAAATATGAATATTTTAATGTTTCTATAGAGGGAAAAGGAGAAAATATTAGTTGATTATACGTGAAAATAAATATTATTCTATAATCCACAGACTAAAATACAAATATTAAGAGCAACAACAATTAAATATTAAGTATATGCAAGTAAAATAGCATTTAAAGTATTATAGTTTCCTAATTTCTAAAATTGAGTTAAGTGAAAGTTAGTAATTAGATGAATTATAATAAAATAAAAAAATTTCTTTTTTTTTTTTAAAAAAAAGGCCTGGCCGGTTTTGACCGAGTTGAACCGATCCTTCACCGGGTCAACTGCACTCCCGTTTTTAAAGCTCAACCGGATCGGACCATTGGCCGGTTCACCCCCGGTTCGGATTTTTTTTTCCTTGATCTAACCTTCATGAGGGGGAAGCGTGTCCATTGATCAGGACCCACACCAAGAAAGTTTAAAACACATAAATAAATAAGAACAGACGAGAGATATTGTGGTTCTTGATTGAGACATGCATTGATTGACTAAAATCCAAGCTTTTGCAACTGGGGTGTTGAAAACCAAGACAAGTTCATATTTTGATTATTGTCTCCTGTTTTGTACAGAGTACTACAGTAATGTGAAAAACAGAAGAAATTGAGAGCATAATAATACAGAGCATGAAGAAAGGGAAAAAAGCAGAGAAGTGGGATTTTTAGATCCAAGCAGGATTGTTCAATGGCGAAACAACAGCTTTAACCTGCAAGTAATTGTAAAGACTGTAAATTCCTTTCTCCCTGCCAATGCCACTCATCTTGTAGCCACCAAAAGGGATAGCAGCATCGAACACATCAAAGCAATTAATCCAAACAGTTCCTGCTCTCAGTGCCCTCATCATTCTGTTCGCTAAGTCCCCATTCTTGGTAAACACTCCTGCAGCTAGACCATACCTTGTATCATTTGCCCTCCTTATTACTTCATCAACGTCCCTATCATTAATAAAATCACTCCATTAGATTACAACAGCTCACAAACACATCACAACAAGAAAAGGTGTCTGTCACTCACTTGAATTTCAATATGGTTTGAACTGGTCCAAAGATTTCATCCTGTGCTATCAACATATTATCCTGATCATTAAAATGTGTCAGATTGATCCTTCATATAACAATAAGTCTTATCCCACTAAATGCAATTAGGCTACATGGATTGCACAATGTTATTGTATTGATCTTACAGCATTTTGATAAAGTTTTCGTTTATACTTGTTTGATCCATCTCTCATATAATATGAATACCAGTTGGCAAATGATTGGATACACTTCGTTACATGATACTCCCTATGTTTCATAATATAAAACCTTGACAACCGGTTTACTTCTAGTCAAAATATAAAACAAAAATCCACTTTGTCCTAAAGTATATTTGTTGAATTACACATATTAAGGGAGTTTTAATTATGGGGTAGTTGAAAAGCATATAATTAAAGAAGGTATGTATCTTAATGAAGTTGGAACATTGCACAATGTTGTAATTTTGGTCTTATAGCAGTTTGATAAGACTTCCATACATACCTGAACGTTGGAGAAGACGGTTGGCTCGATGAAGAAGCCCTTTGAACCGATTCTGGAACCTCCACATTCAAGGGTGGCATTGCTTTCAATTCCAGATCTTATGTACCTAAGGACTTTCTCAAATTGTTCCACGTCGATCTGGGGACCTTGTTCCACACCTTTCTTAAATGGATCGCCAACAATACGTCTCATAGCACGTGCCTTTGCTTTTTCTAAGAACTCATCATAGATTCTCTCGTGTACAAAGGTGCGAGACCCAGCACAGCAACATTGTCCCTATTAAACACATGAAATAGTGCACATTAAGGTTTTCTTTTGGAAATTTACGAGCCAATAGACATGTAAGTTATTATGGGAGAGGGAATCTTAAAAAACTAAAAAACCTGATTGAAAAACAGGGCAAAGTGGGCAAGTTCTACAGTCGTGTCAATATCAGCATCATCGAATACTATGAAAGGTGATTTCCCTCCAAGCTCCAACGTCACTGGCTTAAGGTTGCTTCTTGCAGCCAATTCTAGCACAGTTTTTCCAGTCTCTGTTGATCCAGTGAATGCCAGCTGCCAAGACCATGATAGAAGTAGAGGCATCCATATCAGATGAAAGTAATATATAATGGCATTATGTAGTTAGTAAAGGATACACATGTATTTCAGAGATCATGTAACATATGTTATGATTAAATAAATTATTAGGCTTTTTTAATCTCCCCAAATTAGTCAACGGGATCTTATGTTAAGAAGCCCATAAACAAGTTTATGAAACAAATATGACAATAATGTGGAAACAACAAGGAGGATATCAGGAAGATTCTGGCTTTATGTGATAAGGATTTAAATATATTAAAATCTGCCAGAGCTTGATATGAAGTTTCAGATCATCACAGCCATGGAAGAAGAATGCATATGACAGTACATTGAACTGTTTAGTGACATAAAGCCCAGATGATTAAAACAAAAGCAACCTCAATATCAAATCCCAGGCTGAGTTCATTAGTGAATTGAAAAACCATGTAGTCCTATACCATGCAAGCAATGTCCAAATACCTTGTCCACATCCATATGGCCTGCAAGAGCCGCGCCAGCGGTTGGACCGTACCCAGAAATCACATTTAAAACACCAGGAGGAAGACCAGCCTGCCAAAATTCAAGCAAGTAGGAAATCAAACCCCTTTAATGAAGCTTCAAATACTATTGATGTACTCGTTTGGTCCCATTAAGTTGCTTGTAGAAGAATAACTCGGTCCATAATATAAGTCACTTTTAGAGTAATTAGTGTTTATTTGTTAATTTTTCCCATGTAATTATTGCTTAAATGTGATTATTTGTATTTCTCCCCCCCACCCTTCAAAATCTCATTCAATAGGAATAAAGTAGGAAAAAATTTCAATTTAAAACATGTTTAATGAATTAACTACTCCCTCCATTCCTATATATAAGAGCCAAAAATTTGAATGGTTTTGTCCCTTTTTATAAGAGTCTGACACAATTTGCCAAAGCATTTAATGAGTTTTTTCCCATTTCATCCATCATTATTCTCTTTATTCACATTTTCTTTCATACTCATTTATAACACTATTATTATATTTCTCTCTCTTACATAAATAAGGGCAAACTTGAGAAAACAAAATTATTTCAGACATATTTATTTCTCTCAACCACTTCCTTAATCTGTGTAATTTTACCTCTTTAGCTCTTATAATAAGGGACGGAGGGAGTATTATTCCTTAATTCTGATGAATTAGTTGAAGTGACTTATATTATGGATGAAGGGAGTACTTTAAAATTTTGCAAGCCTACCTCGTGCAATAGTTTTGCCACATAGAGAGCAGTTAGTGGAGTTTGTTCTGCAGTCTTAAGGACTATGGTATTACCACAAGCCAAAGCAGGACCAACTTTCCAAGCAAACATAATGAGAGGAAAGTTCCAAGGTATAATTTGTCCTGCAACACCAATTGGCTCATGCAACACCTGCATGTGGTAGTTTCCATCTCCAGGGACTGTCAGGCCATGGATTTTATCTGCCCAACCTGAATCATTTTGGAAGAGGGTTACCCTATAAGAAAGCCATAAAATGAATAATTAAAATAAGAATCTAAATATACTCCTCACTGATTCCTTCCTACCAGCATAGTAATGAAATAGACGCACAAACAATGGTAGTTCAGATTTGAATGATTGTTCGAAAGGTTTCCCATTGTTCCATGTCTCTAGAGCAGCAAGCTCATGGCTGTGTTTCTCAACCAAATCAGCAAATCTCAGCAATATCCGACTTCTTTCCTGCAAGTGTCATAGAATACCAATCAAAGTCATGAACAGATTTCAGATTTTTTGCCAAGAAAAGAAAAATGGCCCTAAGAAGTGCCTACATAAGCAGTCATTTTTGGCCAAGGTCCTTCATCGAAGGCCTTGCGAGCTGCTGACACTGCACGGTTGATATCTTCAGCATCTCCTTCAGCAACATGAGCAATCACTTCACCTGTGCGAGGATCATATGCTGGAAAAGTTTTCCCTGTAAAAAGTTTTTTTTTTTTTTCAAAAAATACTTAATTCTTCACCAGTAAGAGAATTGGTAAGAGACTAACACTGTAACACTCCTTAATTAAATCCTAAAGGATAAAAATTGAATAAAAAATAAACAAATGTGTTGACCCAATTGGAATCAGTCAATAGTAGAGGATAAAATAAAGAAATAAAGAAAGTGACAAAAGTCTCAAGCTTTATTGAAACTCGATATAAGCAAAGACTTGCCTGAAGCAGCATCGACAAATTTGCCATTTATTAGATTCTGTGTGTAACTTATCTGAACTTGGGGACTGATTAATTCCTCAACTGCTGCTGCAGTGCTAAATCTGTTGAAGTTACTCCACCTACCACATGTTCTTCCTGGCATCAAAGAATTTTATGTGCAAGTTTTCAGCAATGAATTGAACAAACAGAGTAATTATTACTCACACTCTCGCAGCATTACATATATTTCTACAGATTCTTACTAAAACATATACGCACACGCGTACATATAATATACATACATATAGAGAGAAATTGAGGGAGCAAAAAGGAAACATATAAAGTCACTTTAAAGCAGTTAAAGAGAGGACTCCATGAATTAGTCTACAAAAGTCAATAAATCAGATACTGAAGATATCTAGTGAGTCAGATTAAGAGGAATCATGGAAGTTTATCACCTATTTAAGCTCAAAGGAAGAGAAAGGAGGGAACTTTAAAAATGGAAAATGACAAAAGAAGAGAATTAGCAAATGGGAAAAGCAGATATCATCATCAAGATCCAGAAATGAAGAGAGGGGTTGGGTTTGCACATTCACCTGGTGATTGAAGCAGAGAAGTAGCTAGAGAGCGAGAAAGCAGAGAGGAAAGCCTTCGAGCAGCCATGGCTGAAGTGGGAATATCTGAGAAGAATCTTATATAGCGATGAGAAGCACTACTCTCAGTGGAAGAAATGGGGACCGAAATTGCACGTAACCATTACTTACAGATAAAGAACAAGAAACATTAAAGAAGAGGCTGTAGTTTATTATGGATGCCACTGTCCACAAAGATAGTGACTGAGGAAGTAAACAGATAAAAATTGCAATACTTAGCCTCAGAGCTTTCGAGGATGAACCAGTAAAGTAGAGATCAAGTAATGCATAGCCACTTCTTTGTATGTGAAGCGAAGAGCTTCGTTATCGTCTGTGTTTCCATCCATTTTTGTAGGAATTTGTCTTGTAGTGCTCGTTTGTTGGTATCCTTCTTGTCCTTGCTCATTTGTGAATATTGAAGGAGTAACGAAAAAGTTTAATTTTTACTTCTCTATTCTGTAAAATTCTGCATTCATATATGATATATAATTTTAGATACATGTAAGCCCCAAAATTTCCCTCTTATTTCTAAGAGCCATGTCATTTCTCCTAGACCCAAGAGGCAAGCCCGTTCGTGAAGATTCATTCTAGGAAGTGACGTGCACGCTCAAAGCTTAATCAGCGCCAGGTATCTATTTCGGGCCTAAGAATGTCATATTACAAGAGTTCATTCCATCGAAGAATATGCCAAAGACCGTCTCCACTTCAAACCCAAGACACATGTCGATGAGGCAAAAGGGATCATAGCCATGATCAGGATCCCACGTATAGTGCAAAATTTTCGGAGACCCATTCCTAGCAAGCCTGCAACGGGAAGATGACTATCAGATGATGGGGCCAAGGGAAACGGAACCGTTCTCCCACGTTTTGGGGAACAGATTTTCAAAAACATAAGGGGATCGGAGGAAGACACCTGAACATACTTGAAAGAAAATCACTATTCTACAGAGCACAAAAGCGTCCTATTCACTGATAATTTTATTGCTATTTGTTCTTGTTTTTAGTCTTGTTTTACATCATCTTTCCCTATATTCATCTCGTTATTTTTATTCTTGTAAGTCATTGTATCGTCTCTGCATTCATTCTCAAATTGCTAGTGACCCATTTGCTTTGATTCTTGTAATCCACCAAAAAAAGTAAAAAACTATATGTAGACTAATTGTTATCCAATTTTTCACCACCACAATACATATGTAGACTAATTGTCACTCATCAATGATAGTCTCTATGATAGTCTCTTGATGAATTGAGGAGGACATTGTGCATGAGATTTTAGCAACTTGATGTAGAAAAATTAAACTTGAGAAACCAAATTAATAACTTTTTTGATGAGTTGAAGTATTATTATCCCAAGATAGAAGAAAGGGCTAAGAAAAGGCTTGAAAACATGTGCCAAAAAATATGTTTATGAACAAACATTAAAGGATAATTATGTAGGCACTGATGCCATTAGGACTGGGGATGGTACTTTAATTGCATGGAAAGGGAATTTTCAAATTGATGTTGTTGAGTTAAGCCCTTACTTTTGTCATTGTAAAGTATCTCCCAATGGAACTCCCCCTGTTTACTTTTTGTCGTTTGTATATGGCCCTCCCTCTTTACCCTTCAGACATCTTTCATGGGATTGGATTTCTTCAAATGCTTCTATGATTTTGGACCCTTGGTTACTCATTGGAGATTTTAATGAAATTCTCAACATGAATGATAAATTGAGTGCCGTTGGTTCCTCTTCGGGAATGTCTTCTTTCGCTCAATGCATAAATTCAGCTAATCTGAGCAAAATCTCACAAAAGGGGGCTTCATTTACTTGATCAAATAATCGGGAAGACTCTTGTTTAGTACTGGAGAAATTAGATCGAGCTCTAGCCAATAATTCATGGTTGCAATCCTATCCTTTTTTTCATTATCAAGCCTTAGGTATTGCTGCATATGATCATGGCCCTCTGGTTTTTTATTCGGATTTTTCCCTTAGTCCCATGAGGCAAAGGAAATTTGAATCTTTCTGGTATCAATTCCCTGAATGTCAGCAAATCATCAGGGATAGTTGGGGCCAACCTTCCTGAGGTTCACTTAGTTTTAATCTGCAGTGTAAGCTATCTAGGACTCTATCTTCTTTAGTTGCTTGGAGTAAATCATATGTTGGTAATTTATCTGCTCGAATCAAGGAGTTGGAAAAGCAATTGTCTCTTCTTTCTTCATCATTCATCCTTGTTTGATCCTGTAATCTCTGATATTAAAGATCTCAAGCATCACCTAGAATTCTTTTATGACTGTGAGGCCAGTTTTTGGGCTTAATGGTCCCGTCTGAAATGGCAGGTTGAGGGAGAACGGAATACCAGTTACTTTCATGCAGTAGCTAGTAGACGAAAATCAAAGAATCTAATATCTTGCTTGCAGTCCCAAGATGGTCAATGGATTTCTGACACTCAAGAGTTATCCAATGCCGTTTCTCTTCATTTTTGTGGGATCTATCTTGGTGATCAGGATCAAAGTATAAAGGATCTTGTTTTACAACTCTCCTCTCCGAACATTCCTATGTTATCTTCACACATGTCTACTTCCTTAATGAAGCCAATCACAGTTAAGGAACTTAAAGAAGCAGTCTTCAGTCTTCCTAAAGACAGTGCACCAGGCCCATATGGATATCATGCCAAATTCTTTCAGACAAATTGGAACATTGTTCAACCTTATTTTCTCAATGCGGTTCAATCTGTTTGGCACTCTGAGCATCTTCTCAAAGAAGTGAACAAAACAAATATTGTTTTAATTCCAAAAGTTGACAACCCTAAGGTTGTTAAGGATTTCAGGCCGATTAGCTTATGCAATATCTCTTACAAGATTTTTTCAAAGATTCTCTCAAACAGGATAAAACCAGTTTTATCTGAATTAATTGCTCCGTATCGGAGTGCTTTCTTGAAGGGAAGACTTATTTCAGATAACATAATGCTTGCTACGGAGCTCATGGATCACATTCACTCTTCTTGAGCTGGCCGACGGAATCTAACAGCATACAAAATTGATTTTTCAAAAGCCTTTGATCGTCTCTCTTGGAATTTTATTGCTACTACCATGTTCAGTATGAGCTTTCCAATGAAATAATAAATCTTATCTCTCAATGTTTGACAACGGTAAAATACAACCTTCTTTTCAATGGCCAAATTGCAAGTGTTTTCTATCCAACAAGGGGAGTCCTCCAGAGAGATCCTCTTTCTCCCTACTTATATATCATCTCTGCAAATGTCTTGTCCTATTTGATTTCTCAGAGTGAACTCTCAAATTCTTGGCAGGGTATTAAACTGTGTCGTTCAGCCCATCTAATATCTCATCTCTTGTATGCAGATGACTTTCTCTTCTTCACAGATGCCCCAGAATCGGGTTTCAATTCAACCTTATCTATTCTCAACAGATATTGTTCTTTATCTGGTCAAGTGATTAACAAGGAAAAATCTATAATTGTCTTCACCCCTAATGTTTCACATTCCTTTAGGGTTCTTTTGGCAAATCAGGTTGGTATTCATTTTGTCAGCCGACTAGGGAAATATCTTGGGACTTGGGTTGACCCTGGCAGAAATAAATCTTTAATTTATCAGCAGGTCATCTCTTTAATTAAGGCCCGCACTGCTTCACAGAAAGGGAAACTTCTATCCCAAGCAAGCATATTAGAATTGATCAAATAGATCATTGCTGCTGTGAATATTCATGTGTTGTCATGTATTACACTACCTGTAACTGTATGTAATAAAATTGATAGCATGTGTTTGAACTTTTTTTGAGGCAATCAAGGCCATTCAAACAGAATTCATTTGTCTAGTCGCTCCAATCTCTTTTTACCAATTGCAAAATGTGGGTTAGGTATCAGGCCAATTCATATTGTCAACAAATCACTTCTGGCTAAGCAAGTTTGGGGCATTATTTCAGCTGAAGGTTCATCCTTGCTGGCTACTTCAATTGGTAAGAAATATATAGATTGGTCCAAAAGTCAGTGGTTATTGAAGCCTTATAATTCTTCTTGGCTCTGGAATGATATTCTTGACTGTGGATCTTTTATCATTAACAGCCTTTAATGGAGAATAGGAACCAATACATGTGTATCTCTCAACCACCCTCTTTGGTGGCCCATGCAGTGTATAGTTAGATACATACATAATGTTTCTGACTTGCTTACGCATACCCATCAATCCTCCATTCCTGTTAGATGGAACTCCCCTCTGTTTGGCAATTATATTCTCCTCATATTGCAGATCATATCTTATTCATACCACTATCATTCCGATCCAATAAGGACTGTATTATTTGGACTGGCAGCAGCTCAGGGAAGTACACTACAAAGCAAGGATTCCAACTTCAATTTAATGCAACATTTACTTCACAGCCTAATCCAAATCCTTTTTGGAGATTTTTATGGTCTATATCTTTACCAAGGAAGCAACTCCTATTTATATGGAAACTTCTCCATAAGGTTATCCCATCGATTGATGTTCTCAGGACTCATCATATGGAGATAACAAGTTCTTGCCCCTTTGGATGTCCTTCAGGAGAATCCATTAACCATATCTTTTTATTGCCCTTTTGCAAAAGCGGTATGATTTGGCTCCTTCTCCCTAAGGCCTCCGAACAATCTACCATTAAATGATCTTCTGGCATGGCTAAAACAGTTTCTAATATCCTTGTCTTCTCAAAGCCATTTGTTGATGGGTGTTATCATTTTGATTAATGCTCTATGGTTTAAGAGGAATGTTTTAGTACATAATGGTGGATCGGCACAACCTCAGGAAGTCATTCAACAAATTTTTAGTAACCTCTATTTTTCATCAATGGCCTTCTCATCAAGCCATCGCAATATCAAGTGCAGACCCATAATTTCCTTTCCTCCAGTTCATGACTGGGAAATCATCATTCGAAAGAACAAAAGAGGATTTTCATCTTATTGTAATATTCTGATATGTTATAAGGGTCTTCCGTAACTTTGGGAATGTCAGCTTTCATCCTCAGTGTTGTTTGCCATGATATGTTTTCGTTTAGCTTTGAATTGAATTGTACTGACAGGACTTCCATTGACAACTCTTATGATGTGGAAGATCAAGAAAAACTTTATCAACTCTTCGGTAATAAACTCACTGGATTCCAACATCTTTTTATAAGATGTCCAAGATTTCATTACACTTTTTTCTACTGTATGTTTTGCAATCACCACAAGTTGCAAGTATGATGCTGTAGTTCATTTCTTTTTAACGCCACCATTGTCTAAACTAATGTAATGTTTAGATTACTTATAATATCATTTTGTCTTTGAATAAAAAAAAAAGGATGGAATGTTTTAGAGTTTAATTAAAATGATATATCCTCTTAAAAATTGATTAAATTAATTTTTCTTTGAAAAGAAATTTAAAATGTTCAAAAATCAAAGTATATTTGTGTGCAAACACTTAATATAATTTTTTCTAAGATTAATTTGGCATACACATTTTTTTCATGGAAAATCAAAATGGTATTAGGTAAAATGAAAAATTACACAGTTCATTCTATCAATGCTTGTCCATAGAACGGTGTTCCACATTTACATGGCTAAAAATCAAAATAATAGATATTTGTATATTCACTGTATGCTTTCTTCCCCTGGATTTTATTTTCACTGGATTCTTGACAGGGAATCTGTATGTAGTAAAACTAATCATATAGGTGGATGTGACGATGATATCCATCACTTTCATTGAAAAGATCTAATACTTTCATGAGTCTTTATACTCCTTTATCCTAATTATAAAATTATTTTTATTTTTTTTAAAAAATTAATGATACAAAATTAATTACTTTAAAATGTCTTTAGTTATCTTTTTTTTTTCAAAACTAATTTACTATACTTATAAACAATCGTATAATATAATTAAATGTAAGATACGCTAAAATTAAATGGTATTTTTGTTTTCTTAATTTCCACAAAAAAAAAAGTCAAAGTGATCTTTTATTTATTTAGTAATGGAGGGGTATCTTTTTTTTTTTTTGTAAATTTGTATTGATTCCTTTTAATTGCTAGAGTAGTTTTCATATCCACATTGGGTACGAAAATAATATAAGACGACTCCAAAAACTTATTTTTCTTGAATAATTTATTTGTTAATCTTTTCATCACAGACCGTGCTAAATTTATATTGTTAATTAATCGTATAAAAAAAATCCGATAATGGGAGAAAGTGACATGATAACTTACGTGTCTTACTATTATCCATTGATTAACGTTTCCAAGCATATTCAATATTTTATCGATCGAGCATATTAAATTACTACTGGGCCATTTGAAAGTGACTTGGGTTTGTATGTAGTCCACATTTTATAACCAGCGCATCATTAAATGGGACCAATCGAGGGAGATTACTCTGGGTGCACACTGCTAATTCCATCCAAAATCAGTATCATAACCGAAACTATGAATAACTTATATTCTAAATACTGAAAAAGTTAAAAATATTAGCTACAGTCAAAATTTGTTAAAAACAAAATATAAATAAAATTCTTTTGAATTACATAAAAGAAATGATAGAAAAACACCTAATGAATTTCAAAATCTTAAATATGTGCTTTGCAATTGTTGGTATCATTATTCAATTAGTTAAAATATTCTATTGAGATTTTAAAATATTGAAGTTATTTACCTATTATATTCCTAATTACATATTATTGACAAGTTCAAATTTCAAAGAATATATTAAAAAAATGGAAATTCTGTACGTATTAAACTTTGAAGCCAATATCATTGATCAAATGAAAAAGAGAGTGCCAAAAAATGAAACAAAATCCTTGCTCTTGATAAGTGAATGACTACACTTTTTAAACAATTACCAACTCATTTTATGAAAAATGTCTAATCTGAAATTTTGCAATTTTCAGATTTTCTTATCATTCTCCCTAAAAACAACTTGGTATAGATTATAGGGCTCCAAGGGCTGCATCTTCGCAAAGTAAAAACGAACTTTTTTTTTTTTAAAAAAAAAAGAAATGCTACTTTTTTTTTCATTTCATGCATAAATATATTTTTAGTTTGATGTCTAACGTCTGCAGAATAATTTCGGATTAATTTTAAGACTGTAATATATATGACTTTCTTCACATGGGCTTTAATGTGGCATTCCCTTAAGTTTACAATGTTTACGGAAAGATCTAAAAAAAGCAGTTCTTTACAAATCGAGTGGTGAGAAAATTGTCAAACGCAATTAATTAGGAAAGGAAATTAATGGATCATGTTTGAGGCATCAGGGCCACCACCTCCTCATTTGCTTCTCACTTAAGAAGCTTGACATTGGCAACCACTAATTACAAGACAAAATTAGTTAAAATGTCAAGTTGTCAACACAGTGACCATATAATGAAATTAGTTTTGGAAGATAAAATTAAATCAACATATTAATCTATCAATTAGCTTTTTTAACTGAGTTATATTCAATACATCTATTTTCTTACAATTCTCTAGTTCAATCTAATTTTTGAAGTGAAAGACAATTCCAATCGCGTGCTTGTTGTAGGCTGTTTCTCTGAATCTCAAGCAAACCTATTAGCTATATGTTAAGATCATGGGTCCACGAATCATTTGATAAGAAGAAACAAGTTGGTGCCAGGAGCCATATGTTAAGCTCATGGGACCACGAATCATTTAATAAAACGAAACAAGTTGGTTCGCGGACCATGTCTTTCTAAATCAATCACAATCATAACCGTTTCAGAATTATCCAAAATTCCTCCTACTTTTTTTTCCATCCTTCAAAAAGATCAATAAAAGTTTCATAAAAAATAAAGAAATAAATCTGCATTGCTAGGAGAAGATGGAGGATCTGTTTGAAATTCACAGGCTCTCAATTTGAGATATCAATTCACTAAATGTAGTAAATACAATCTTCAAAGGAATTAACCTCGTTCTACAAATATACACTGGGATTTGGGCATGGATAAACTACAGAGAGAAAATGGACTTCATTTCTACAAGTATATTTCACTTAATTAGACATACAAAAATGGAATCAATTTCAGTGCTCATCAGAAAGATAGGTAGAGGGCACTCCTCCAATATGGACCGTCTAGATCCAATATAAACGGTTCAGATTTAATTTTTTTAAGTTTATGATTTTAATAAAACAATTATTTTTATGATTATAAAATTTAAAATGAAGATAATCTCTTAACTATCATTTTGTCAAAAAACATTATTCATTTAAAAATCACAAATTTAAAATTATTAAATCTGGATCGTTGAAATTCAAATCTGGACAATCTAAAACAGATGAGCGCCCTCTACTTATCTTTCCGATGAGCACTAAAACTGGTTCCGACCTCTGGTGGTTCCGACCTTTATATCAAAAACTAACCGCTGTGGTCTTTTACTCTGTTGAGAAGTCAGGGTCTGTAGGCTTAAACAGCTTCGGCATCTTCAAGCTTTTTTCATCGGGGATTGTCACATTTTGAAGACATACCCCAGGTTTTTTGGTGTTTTTAGCAAACTTGGAAGCCAAAAAGGTACTCGAAAGGCTTCCAACAGAAATAGCCTTCCCTGTTGAGCTCTCTACCGAGGAACCAGTCTCTGCATCATCCAATCCTAACAGATTCTCTCTCTCCAAAAGCTCCATTGCCAACTTCTTCTTCACATGGCGTCTCCATGCAGCCTGTATAAAACTAGCCCCCCAAGCTCTCCATTGGTGAGAGTAATACCTGAAAGCATGTTGAATCTTCTTGATATGCTGCCTCTTGAATTGCATACAAAAGAATTTCACGTCTTCAGCTCTGAGGGCAAATGCTTCCAATTCAGTGAGGGTCTTTACGGTTCGAGTGGAAGATGGAAGGCTACTAGAATTGGGGGACAAAGCCCAAGTCAACAGTTCTTCACCACAGAAATCACCTGGTCTTAGGGTTATAGAGTTGAAGTATCCAGACCTCCCACCATCTGTGGAGAAGCTCTCCACTTGCCCTCTAATGATGAAGAGCATTTCTTTTACCGGGTCTCCTTCCCTTATTAAGTACGTGTCTTTTGTGTTCAGGGAGGACATAAGGCGTTCACATATGGCATCTAGCAGCTGATCATCCATTTGACCAAAAAATGGAACCTGAACACAACAAAAGACATACACAAGTCAATTTTTGTGAACATTGAATTATTAGATACGGCTTAAAACAAGTGTAACGAAATTAAGGCCTACAGATTTTTTTGTGCACAAAAGGTGTATATGGACATCTAGGGGGTAAAATTTTCGACCTGGTCAAAAGTGAACTTGGGTATTCAATGGTCCTTGAATGGAGAAGCATGCATGTCAGAATTTGTCATGGGAGAATTAAACTGAAGTTAGTTTGTGTACCCGACGAACGAGAGCAAAACAAATATGTCTCTGAATCTGACGCCGGAGGTCCAAAGGTAAAGAGCTCAAAATAGTTTCTTCATCTACACCTCTAGTGGCTAGCCATTTGTATTGGACAAACCGACGCACACGGTCTTGCAGTTCTGGTGGAAGTTGACGATGCCTCATCCATTCTTCCGTATCTCTCTGTTTGATTCTCCATTCTTCAAGTCTTGCAGTAGTAGATTGCCAATAGTTCTTTTATCGGAGGAAAAAAGAGAGAGCTAATCAATGAACGAGATCAAAGCATTACAAAGATAATTTAATAATATGCATTATAAGCAGATCCCACTAGGCTTATGGGGATTACCTGCATGTTACCAATGAGAAGTGCAAAGAGAATTAGACCTGCAACGCAGATGAAACTCGCAAATAAAGATTCAGAAACGAAGACGCTTGTTTCAAGATTTTGTCCATAAGCACTGCACATAATCGAAGTGTCCAATAAGACGGAATTCAGACAAATACATCATAACAATAGGTTTTGAGTGTAAAGACAGAACTTTTGCAGAATAACAGATGAAGCACATCTTACCATAGACTCTTCAAACCCCACCAAAGGCAATAAAAGTATCTTTCAATGAACCTAGATGAGGCAACTTCATCGGTAAAAGCATCGGCGTAAATTCCAAATTCAAAGGGGCTATCTTCATTCTTAGCATCACAGACGACAGTAAGGTAAGTTTGTTGATACCAAGCAGCCCGAGCAGGATCGCCCAGTGAGTCACAATCAAGAAATTGAGGCGAACAAGATGGAGAGTGTGTTGCATTGGCTTCCTTCACACAAGTTTCTCTCCAACATTGAGACTGTCGATTAATCGCTAACAAGTAATACGCAGCACCTAAAACCTGCACTCATTCAAATGCCACATTCACTTGTTTTCTTCTCTGATTCTTGTTGACATACGAATTATTAACTTTTGTGTGTGTATATATATTAGCTTTGTCTTTCCATCACAAAAACTTAAACCAATATGATAGTAATCAACACAATATTATATACCCTTAACCCACCTTCTAGTCTTCTAGTCTTTCAACATGTGACTTGTTTTCTCAATAAGAAGGGAGAGAAGAAAATCCAGATATATACTCACATGGCTGGCCAACACGTAAAAAGCAAGATTGTACAAAGACCCAGCCAAAGCCGTCTTGGCTATAAGGCCACTGGTTTTCACAATCCGTCGTTGAAGAGGGAAAATCTGGAAGAACCGAGGAATGAACTGGAGAAGAACAATGAGAGAAATGGTATGATTCGCATGAGCCGCCGTTGTATCTTTAAACGCAGGAATTATAAACCAGATCACAATCTACATCACACAGCAACCACCATTTAATCAAACCCCTCAATCATCAATTTCAACCAAACCACAAAAAATCTGTTGAAATTTAGAAGCGCTTCAGGTGCTACAAATATTATTTGTTTATTTATTGGCTAGTGATGATTAATAAAATTAGGTCAGTTATTTGTCCTCACTTATTTTCTCTCCTACCTTCTAATGAATTACCTGAGGGAGAGGAAGGCAAGCGAGGAAATCGAAGGTGAAATCAGTTTTAAGATAACGAACGGCGATGAGGTAAGGATCGGTGACGAGATCGCCGCGGCCGAAAGAGTGAGAAGCGAAATAGGCGGTACGGAATTTAAGAACAATGTGGAAGACGAAGAAGATGTCGTTGAGCGTACGGAATAAAGTGATGAAGACACCAAGGACGAGGTCGATTTGCATGCAATTCTGGTTGCCAATGATGGGGAAATAGAAGTAGAGAGGGTCAAGGAAGAGAGCGAGGAAGCTAGCATAAAGGAAGGTGCGATTCCAGCGATCGACGAATTCGGATTTGGGATCGAGGATTTGGTACCACCAGGGGACTTTCTTTCTGAGGGAGAAGGATTTTGGGAAACGGTTTCGTAGTGATAGAGA
This sequence comes from Mimosa bimucronata, assembly GCA_037074515.1. Taxonomy (NCBI): domain Eukaryota; kingdom Viridiplantae; phylum Streptophyta; class Magnoliopsida; order Fabales; family Fabaceae; genus Mimosa; species Mimosa bimucronata. Next base: position 8,208,817 of record CM073448.1, read on the forward strand.
TGAAGAAGAAGCGTATCCATTCATCATCTCCTTCACCTTCACCTTCTTCTTCTTCTTCTTCTTGTTGATGTGAGAGATTATTAATGGCTTCATGGAGAATCATTCATTCATTCGTTTACAGAGAAAAAAGCGCGGGAAATGAGGAAGGAAAAGCTACCTCGTTGAAACACGTAAAAGCGCGCCAAATATAATTTCCCTTTTTTTTATATTACTTTTAAATAACAGTTTTTTTAAAAACAAAAAAAGGAACACTCACATCTTTTTTTCTCGTTAAAAACTTTTCATACTGCTATATTTTATATTCACAGAAATTATTTATAAATTAGTGAAATTTTCTATATGAGCCTTATTGTAACCATTGAAACTTAGAGCTTGGATATCATGAAAAAGTCTACTTCTCCTAAATATTAGAGCTTAGTGAAGATGATTTTTCATTCTAAATTTAAGCAAATTTTCTTAAATTTCTCTCATCTGTTTTATATTTTAACTAATTTTTCTAATATATAAATTTATAAATAATATAATAATGTATATGAGTCTTTTTTTTTAAATTAAAAATGTGGCATATATTATAATTACATCATTTATTTTAAGTTTTTTTAGTCTTTAAATTAGTAAACTCGTTCTATTATTAGTTTATTACCCACTTCCTATAATTTTTTCCTTCCATCATAATGCGATATGTTTGATGTAAAAAATGCAAGTGAATTTTGTGGCCAAAAAAATACCACTAGATGCAATGAATTATATTAAAGAATTAACACAATTTTTTTTTTAAAAAAATAGAGATAATTATTCGTTAGTAAATAAGAAAAGGTGCTTGAATTTGCAATGTTGTTGGTTATTTTTCCTTTACCCAATTCAGAATTAAAATTTGTCCAAAAAAAATTCAGAATTAAAAAAATATCAGCTATTCTCTCCCTCTCCCTCTGAGATCTTCTCCGTCTATTCAGGCTGGCGGCAATGAACACGAACTCTTCACGAGAATGTTTATGAAATTATGAACACATAAACCCTTAATTTCTCACAAATCACCGGTTCCCAATCCAACGTACCTGAGATTTCTAACTATGCCTTCTTTTAATGATTTTATTTTATTTTTGCCCCTTCCTGTTTCTACCAAATTTTCAATTGTTCACCTCCATTTTTCCCCTGGTTTTCTTTCATGGGTCTGTTTGGTTGCTGAGAAAGCGAACAAGGTAATCAACTACTTTTTTTAGACTGCTAATTTCCTTTGAATTAGCTTTGCCCATAAAGAATGCTTTTTTCCATTTTTAGTGATCAAATGGAAATGGGTTTTTCACATCTGACTCTGTTCTATTCATTTACTGTTTTTTCAGTGTGAAATTCCTGTACAGTCACTGGAATTCTTTGTAGTTATGGAAGTTTCATTCTTTCAAGGTAACTGAACACTCTTCTCTGTTTGTTTATCTCTTCGGATTTATCGGATTTTGCTAATATTCGCATTTCCAGCTATTTTGTTTGCGAAACAAAAAAACAGGCTTTCTCATGGAAAAACGAAAGCTGGAGTTTCTGCATGTAATTGAATATAATTATGCTAGCTTATAGATGAAGCTAACTGGTGGTCTGTGGTGTGCTAAGCTGGACAAAAGTTATGAATGGCCACTTTTGAAAATTTAAAATAAGGAAAATGAAACAATGTAAGAAATGTAATGCCTAAATGAAAGGTTTATCTGCAGAACGGTACAGAGTTTCCTTAGTAGTAGTTTTTTATGAGCTGCCACCAGCAAGTAGAGAGACAAATTTGAACAACCTTTTTTGTCCACAAGTTATCCCAAGTATTGAAATTGTTGCTGGTTTGTCATGAACTTATATGGGTGTTATTTCATGTTCTGATAAACTCTGATGGTTTATTTCATAATTTATGTCTAGTGTTTACTAAAACATAAGTAGGAACTGTAAATAGGCGAATCGCATTTATTTAGTTTCTAAACCGATAAAATAGATATTAATAATTCTAATGGCGTATTAGGAAGGTGAAACTGCAATTTTTGGATTAGCACAGCAGGCATGATGTTCTGCATTTTTACCTTAGCTGTTCTCAAGTATAACGCTTTGCGGTTCACGAGTTTCTTATGATGAGCCAGCTAGATATTGCGTAAAACACTCGTAATTGAAATAAGTTATAATGAGGTCCGCCGTATGAGTTTTCTTTAAATATAGGTGCTCAAACTTGTTTCCTTACTTGCCTCTTGATCTCCACTAGCTTGTTTCAATTTTTGCGATTGTATTTCCGCTTGTAAAGACTTGGATGACCGCTAGGTCACGCTTAAGTTACTGGCCGTACCTCTGTTGGATCTCTGTAAGTTTGCTCTTTTCAACTGAAGAAGTAAATTTGATTTGTTTTATTTTGATTTTAAAGATCTGAGGAAATTAAGCTTGATTTGAAATCAAAATACTGATGACAATCATCCAGGGGGTTTAACAATGAATTCGCCCCTTTTTAGTTCATTAGTGGCATACATTTGTAGAAAGTAGCATCCGTGACTGCTTGACTCTCATATTTTGTCCTTCCCCCCGGTTTTGAATCGGTGAGAGTGTCATAAATTTGCTTCTAACATGCTGCACTGTTGCTTAGCAAGGTAGTAGTATAAATGTAGATGACACTATTTTGTTGCAATCCATGCATTCGTCAAGATATTCTTTTCTATGTTGAGTAATATTGATGTTTGTCTGTCTTTTATTTTGTACAATTAACACCGGAGCCAAACATAGTAAAAAATAATTCTCTGATTATAAGAGTGGCATTTACTTTTTTCCAGTTTCAGCAAGCATTCAATTTGGTAAAAAATTATTTTCTGAAAGCAATGTCCTACAAGTGAATGTCTAACTAAGTCTGAACTATGAGCTATGTGCTTGTGTTGTTATCCTGAACGCTGTAGTTATAATAATATCTCTTGCCTCTTTTACAGATTCTTTCTGTTCTTTGAGGCAAGTTTTTCAAAGATCTTCATTCGTTGATCTACATAATACTCGCTTAAATCTCATTTACTGGGAAATTCGGTAGAGATGGTGCTCGGATCATTCATTAATCTGTCCAATGTCATTGGAGGAGTCAATTCGAGTTCCCCCCAAATTTCTAGAGCTCTACCGGGAGTCAGTAATTATCCGGGAAGTATGTCTAAGGATGATGATGATGTTCCACATGATTCCTCATCAGAAGACAGGCAAAGGATAGTCATAGTAGCGAATTTTCTTCCTCTCAATGCCCAACAGGATAATTCTGGCAAGTGGTGCTTTAGCTTTGACGAAGATTCCATTTTATTGCAACTTAAAGATGGTATCTCTCATGATATTGACGTTTTTTATGTGGGTTCACTGAATATCGATGTTGAAGAAAGCATACAAGACCAAGTTTCTCTTGAGTTGCTAGAGGAATTCAAGTGCTTGCCTATATTTATTCCACCAAACATCCGTAAAAGCTATTATGAAGGATTCTGCAAGCAGTATTTGTGGCCTTTGTTCCATTATATGATGCCTATGAATCCTGCTTATGGAAATCACTTTGATGCGTTACTTTGGAAAGCTTATGTTTCTGTTAATGTAAAATTCATAGCTAAGATCATCGAGGCTATTAACAATCCAGGAGAAGATTATGTTTGGATTCATGATTATCATCTCATGGCCCTACCAATGTTTCTGCGCAGGCGGTACAATTGTTGCAAACTAGGATTTTTCCTCCACAGTCCATTTCCTCCACTGGAAATTTATACGACTCAGCCTATTGGAGAGCACATTTTGAAAGCCCTGCTTAATTCTGATTTAATAGGCTTCCAAACATTTGAATATGCTCACCACTTTTTGTCTTGCTGCAGTCAGATGCTTGGCTTGGAATATAAATTTAAAAGGGGTTACATTGAGATTGAATACTTAGGCCGAAAGGTGGGCATTAAAATTTTGCCTTCTGGGATTCATATGGGTCGACTTCATTCTTCCTTAAACCACCCATCTTCGTCCGTCAAAGTTAGAGAAATCCGTGAGAAATTTAAGGGGAAAATACTCATTCTTGGTGTTGATGATTTGGACATATTCAAAGGCATCGGTCTAAAGCTCTTGGCCGTAGAACAACTCCTACAGAAGAGGTCATCTTTGCGAGGTAAATTAGTTGTTGTCCAAATTGTGAATCCCCCAAGGAGAACTGGCAGAGATATTGAGGATGCAAAGAGAGAAACATACCTTGCTGCTCAAAGGATAAATGAAAGGTTTGGTTTTCCCGGATATGAACCCGTCATTATAATTGATCGTCCTATTCCTTTCTATGAGAAGGCAGCCTACTATGCTTTGGCAGAATGTTGCATTGTGAATGCAGTGAGGGATGGTATGAATTTAGTTCCTTACATGTATATTGCCTATAGGCAGGGGACTCCAGAGATGGATGAAGTATTACACATCGATTCTGAGTCGCTTCATACAAGTGCGCTTGTTGTTTCTGAGTTCATAGGTTGCTCACCTTCTCTAGGTGGGGCTTTCAGGGTGAACCCTTGGGATATAAATGCTGTGGCTGATGCTCTAAGTTCAGCCATTGACTTGCCTATTACACAAAAACACTTGAGCCATGAGATGCACTTCCGACATGTTAGCTCTCATGATGTGGCTTACTGGGCCAGAGGTTTTATGCAAGATCTTGAGCGCTCATGCATCAATCACAATACTAACCTTTTCTTGGGCCTTGGATTAAGTTTTGATTCCAGAGTCATGTCCTTTCCTCAGAATTTTTGTAAGCTACTCGTCGAGCATGTCGTCTCTGCATACGAAAAGACTAAGCATAGGGCAATATTTCTGGACTATGATGGTACAGTTGTTCCTGAAACCTCCATTGTGAAAAGCCCTACTCCTGAACTCATATCTATTATCAATGACCTCTGCAATGACCCGAAGAACACCGTGTTTATAGTAAGTGGCAGGGGTAGGACCCCATTAATTGATTGGTTTGATTCATGTGAGAATCTTGGTATAGCAGCTGAGTATGGTTATTTTATAAGGTGAGTGTGGTTTTATAATTGAGTTAGTTTTAGAGCTTATTTTTTTTCTTGCTAGTTCCCTAAACTATTCAAGTTATGAATAATCTTTTACTCCAGGTGGGATAAAAATTCAGGCTGGGAAACCTGTGGTTTAGTCACTGATTTTTCTTGGAAAAGCATTGTTGAACCAGAAATGAGATCATACTCTGAATTAACCCAGGGCTCCTATATAGAGAGCAAGGAGAGTGGCCTGGCATGGCATAATCATGAAGATGGTTCTTTTGGTTCTGAATATGGATATTTTAAAGCCAAGGAGCTGTTGGGTCGCCTTGGTAGTGTTCTTGCAAACGAGCCTGCTGTTGTTAAAAAGAGAGGTGATATTGTTGAAGTCAATCCACAGGTATAACTCTAAAGCTTGACCTTAATCTCTTAACCTATTGATTCTCATGTAAAGTTTTAACATCGCTAATTAACATCACAGGGAATTACTAAAGGCTTGGTCATAGAGAAAGTTCTTTCTACCCTAAAAATGAAAGGGATATCAGTGGATTTTGTGCTGTGCATCGGGGACGATAAATCGGATGAGGATATGTTTGAAAGCCTGTCAAGCCAAGCTCCTGATGGAATGCTATCTCCAGAAGCAGAGATCTTTACTTGCATTGTTGAAGCAAAACCTAGCAAAGCTAAGTACTTCTTAAATGATCCTACTGAAGTGAAGAGTCTGCTTCAAGCCCTTGCTGCTTCAGGGTCTGAATCAAAGAAGCTGATGGGAGGGGATATCCCTTTTTAAATAAGCCAAGTGTGATTGGAAGGAGATGTTTGCAATGCAGGGTTTAGGTATTGAAACACCATGATGGCCAAAAACTGAAAAACCAGAAGAAAAAAAAGGTATTGAAGGGCCATAATAGGGTAGAAATTAAATGGTTATGTTCTTGAATGTTTTCTAGTTATTTTGCTTCCCTTTGGTTAGTTTGTTGCGGCTTGGGATTTGATTTGGTAGTAGTAACAGGCAATGGATCATGGATGTATCTGTTGGACTTTAGAATATCTATTTATCATCTTTCTTTCTCATGAGTTCCGATTGTCTTCTATTGTAAATTCAATCGATCACATATAATGTTGGAAATTTAAAAATAATAAGCTCGCTTTGATAGGTATTGATAGAAAAGAAAAATAACAGTAGAGGGAATAATATTAAAAATTTGAGGAAGTTAAATTATAATTTTGAAATGTTAGGGGTCTATATGAAACTGATATGAAGTTTAAGGGTTTTTATAAAATTAACTTCAAAGGTTATTGTACATGATGTTACATGTTTTCTACTAATTAAACGTATCAAATTCTGTTCAAAAAGTAATCATAACTTAACAGTAAAGGGCCATGATAAAAAAATCAATGATAAAAAGATAAAGAAATTTAGAAGTTAAATTTAAATTTAAAAAATATGGGAGGTTAAATGACCCAAATTTCAATAAATTTTGTATGATTCAACCTTTTTTGCCAAAATTATTTAGTTTAACTTGTACTAATAGACATTGAATGTAGAAAATCTTAAAAACCTCATAATATGAATTTCAAATTCTTACAAGTTATTTAGAATATATTACTATATTTTACATAACATTATAAGTATGAATTACCATACAAGAATCCATGAAGAAGTTATTTATAATGAGATAGAGATGTCATAAAATAATAGAGGGAGAATTACAACTAGGTCCCATAGAATAAAATGAATCACGATCAAATCCCTTGAAATCATTAAATTATATTAAAATCCCCAAGGACTTTGGTGATATTAAATCGGATGTGTCCTCAATTATCAATGTAGCTGAATAAGCTGTTATTAACAACTCTTTAAAGACTTAATTGTTATTTATATCCCAATGAGTTGTATTGACAATTCCTGACACATTCGATTTAACATCACCTTGGACTTCAATATAATTAAATGATTTCAAGGGACATGGTCATGATTACTCTTCCATGGAACCTAGGTATCATTCTCCCTGAAAAAACTTCCTAAAAAGGCATAAGAATCAACGAAATGTGCTACATTAATTTAATAATGCTAGAGGGTTAGGGGTTGAAGGTTATGGATCTGTCTTGTTCCTCTTTCAAAGAAATGGTCATTACTGCAACTTCACTCATACTTGGTCTCTCATTTGGATTAGCACTCACACATTTCAGCGCTATCTGCAACAAACTCATCATCCTCTCTTCATCATTACCTTCTTCTTCTGTCATCAAACACTTATCAAATACTTCCACTGTCCATTCCTCCCTCACCACTGAGTTAACCCACCGAACCAGATCAAACCCATGATTGTTCTGAACCACTTTTCCTGTCAAAAGTTCAAGAAGCACAACCCCAAATGCATATGTGTCCACCTTGAAGGTGCTATAAGCTTCACTGGGATTTCTTCTGTTATTATTTCTGTTGTTCTTCATGCTGCTTTGGTCTCCATAGAAGACAAATTTATCTTGATTCTCAATCGCCATTAATCCATATTCGCTTAAGCATGGATCCATGTTCTTGTCAAATAATATGTTGCTGGATTTTAAGTTTCCGTGAGCTATACCACTTTCACGAAGCTCCTCGTGCATGTAGGCTAAGGCTTCAGCTATGTTGGCTGCAACATTCAGTCTGCTTCCCCAGTCAAAAGTTTTGCCACTTTGAGATCCTGTCATTCATTAATGCCATGCATCTAAGTATCTCCAATCAACTAAGATCCTTAAAACATGCAAGCCTGATGATAATTAACAGGGGGAAATGTGACCATTAAAAAAAAAAAAATTGGTCATAAGGATCTACTATATTTTTACACATATGAAGAGTTGATATTTTCTAATATTTTATACACAAAAGGCGTACTCAACAATTTTTTTTCGTCAGTAAAATTGTCAACCATTAATGTTGCACCGAATTTCCTAGTTAATGATCATGATATGACTAAATTAATATGGGGATAAATAGTTCTAGGTTAATACTATTGTTAGTCCTAGTAAATTGATGAGATTTTGCTTTTAGTTGTTGTAATTTCAAAATTATTGGTTTTAGTTCTTATAGTTCCACAAGAACTTAGTATAAATATATAATGATCAAAACCAAAACTCGATAAAGTATAAGAACTCAAAGTTAAATTCAGACCAAACTTTTATAAAATTATAGTGACTAAACCAAAAATTTGAAGCTACATGTGTCAAAAACCAAAATTCCATCAAATTATAAAGACTAACAATTATATTACGCTGTAATTTAACGGGCAACTTACCACGGAGCATCTTGAAGAGGCTACCATTATGCAGAAACTCGTACACCAAAAGCTTCTCTTGGAGGGTGCAATAAAAAGCAAGAAGAGGAAGTACACAAGGATGCTTCACCAGGTTTAACTTGTGCATTCTCTTGTCAAAATCCTGCTTTGAAATCCCCAAATCTTTGATTCTCTTCACTGCCAAAACCACCCCACTTTCCAGCATCACCTTGTACATGCTTCCATGCTTCCCTCTTCCTACCAATTCTGCAGGAGCTCTAAGCAAGTCCTCAAATCTCAGTGTCCTCACCACTGGACTCGTAAGAACAACCAGATTTGATGACACCATTCCTGTCTCAACAGATGAAATTGAATACTCTGATCTTGTCACAATCCCATTCACTTCATTATTGGAAGATTCTCTAGTCTTTTCCTTGCTAGCTTCCCCTGTTTCTTCCTTCTTCTCACCATTCAATGGCTCCATTCTGCCTCCGTAATGCTTAACAACCTTGAAAGCCAAGTAAAACAAGACAAGCACACCAAGAATCATGTACCCAGAATAAATGGCCAAGTTACGACTGAAAAGTTTCCTACTTTTCCCATTCTTTGTTGCAGGAGGAGAAGGAGGAGGAAGAGGAGGACATGCATTTTCAAGTGGGGGCCCACATAAGTTGGGATTACCAGAAAAACTGTCTGCTCCAAACAAGCTTATGATCATGTCAGGAATTGGACCCTGTAAATTGTTATTGGAGACATTGAAATCCTGAAGGTTGGAGAATTCAAAGTTGGAAATTTCCCCTGTGAATTCATTATTCTGGGCATGAAAAGATATCAACCCTGTAATATGACTCATGTCAGGAAGATCTCCGGATAAGTTGTTATCTGAAACATCAATCCTTTTCAGATTACCTAAGAGTGAAACAGAAAGAGGAAGGTCACCAGAAAAATTGTTTCCACTTAAATACAAGATATTCAATGCTTTGCACATTCCTAGTTCTTCTGGTATGAGGCCATGTAAGTTGTTGTTCTTCAAGCTAAGGCCATGAAGAAGCTGAAGTGTACAAAGAGAAGCTGCGTCTAAAGTCCCAGTGAAACCAGAATCTTCAAGAACTATATTCTTCACAAATTGTTCTCCTGAATAACATTGAACCCCATACCATTTGCCAATGCAAGGATCTGAAGATAAATTCCAACCCCAGTTCATATCTCTTGGCGTATTATTTGGGTCAAGTTTCTCCATGAATCTCACCATTGCCTGCTTTACTTCTTCATCCTCTGTATAAGCCATTGGAAGAAATGAAAACGTAAACACCACAACCATGAAGAGTGCCCACATGGGATTTGGATTTGGACCCATCTGGCTATACACTGAAAAGTTTCTTTCCTTAAGGTGGTGGGTGGGGTTTGGATGATCTAAGTTGTGAAATAAGACGAAAGGCTTTAAGATCAAATATGGGTTTTGATGAAAGCTTAGGCTAATGGACTGCATTGCCAAATGGCTGATATAACAACAAACGTATTGTAATTTTGTGTATGTTTTTTTATTGACAACCAAGGGTACTCTAGAATTGAGCCAAAAGGCAAGAATATTAAGCATGCAAACTTTTAGTGCCGGCATTATTTTGAAATAGTCAGAGGGTCACTTGGTAAAAACATTCTGATAGTTTTACTCTTAAAAATTCTTATTACTAAAGTGATTGTTTGGCCACTACTCGTTCCTAATAGTCACAACTCAACGTCTTGCTTTCTTCTTTTTATTAAAAAAGTATAAAAATGATAAAATATAGTACAACACACAAGCCAACCTGAACTCAGTAGACAAGGAAAGAGTTATGGAGATTTTCCCCCGGAACAATAAAATTAGTATATCACTTCTAAAGCCATTATTGGTCAGAGAGGAGATTCACCGATTTGAGAAAAAAATCAACTCATTGAGACGCTTAAAAAGCCAACAGGAGCAATTTGCAACAAATTTAATACTAACTAATGATAACGATGTCCATCTCCCACATTCAGCGAAGTGTCATTAATCTTTTTTTTTTTTTTTGAACAGAGTCATGAATCTTTTGGACATTTAAGTAAGTTTACAGCAAAAAATTTGCCTCAGTTTTGAGTAATAGGTTGTACTCCCTCCTATCTTAAATATAAGATTTATTTAATTAATTTGATTAAATTAAGGGTATTAGTTATATTAATTAATATGTTATGTATTTTCTAAAATACCCCAATCATCTTCCTTTATCTCTTCTCCCATCTCTTACTTAATTATTGTTGGAGGAGGACCGGAAGAAGTAATTAGGAAAAAAATTGACAAATTAGAATTATATCCTATATTTAAGACCAAAATCAATTCCTTGAACATGTCCTATATTTTTGAACTGAGGAAGTATTTAATAATATTCTAAATCCAGAAATTGGGTTTCCTTCTTGCTTATGACTCTAGTGTGACATCAAGAAACAACGTATTTATTGAACAGTAAACATTTGCATTAGTTCCAAGCAGATGGCAGTGGAAATCTACGAAAGTCAGGATTGTCTCAGAATCTCTTTTCTCAGAATCCCTCAAAATCTCTAAATCCTGACCATCAAATTAATCTGAAAGCTAACAACGCACCACGTCATCAAACTTTTTTCCTTCGGCCCATCTCGCCTCTTCCGACTCCCAAGCTTTGGTTAACACATCTCCATAGTTGTTCTTCCTCAATCCCCCCACCCCTGTTTTCCACCACGTAAGATCCTCTCCCCTCCTGATCTAAGCAGCAAAATTGAAACACGAAATTACAGAAGACCTTTGACATCAACTATAGTCCAGCAAATTTCAACTCGAAAGGGAAGAAACCCAAGAGTAGATGGTCTGGGCTGAAAGGGTTCAAAGCAATAAAGAAAACCACTTCAGTTAATTGGTTGGTCAAGCAAGAGCATGTTAGTTCAGTAAATTTTGAGAACAAGGAAGAGATAATTACAACGCACATGAGTGTCCAATTATCATCTGGGTAAGCTTTAGGTGATCACAAGTGATTTCATTTTGCAGCTAAAGGTTCATTAAAACTTGAGAAACCAATTTAGGAAATCAGAGACTTTCTTTATCTCAATATTCCAGTTTTTGCGGAAGAAGAAAGCAACGATCAGGTGGAAAATGACCACAATGGTGGGTGGTAAAGGCCAATCATCACTCCAAGGAAGAGATGCTGCTTCGCCTCTTATCTAATTGATGAAAATGATTAAGATTTCACAGTGAGAAAGTACAGATTTTCATAAAGCTATAAGTTCCCGCATTTGTTTCGATAATTTTTTCAAGGTGCTACTTCTCATAGCATTTCTCATTAGTCTGCTCAAAGCTCATAAAAAAGATGAATTTGCAGCTTTTTCTTTACTGATAATAGTCGAAGACTACCAATCAGGAGGCGAAGAACAATTTTGTTGCGATGGCTGCTGTTGCTCACACAAGGCCCTCCACAAATCATAAATGACAAGGCTGGGCAGCGGTAATAATAAGAGGAGATTTTTTGTTTTTGTTTTGGGGAGAGAATAGCTTGATGAGGTGGTGTATTGTGAGTCTTTAGATTGATTGGACGGTCAGGATTTAGAGCTTCTGAGGGATGTGTAGAAAAAGGACGCTGAGAGAATCTGCTACCGGAAATCTACAAAGCCCGGCTTTGCCACCCCTGCTTTTCTATCCTGGCGGCTGGCAGTCAAAACTTTAAAAATTAAAATTACAGTTAAGACTCTAACGATATCATGTGACTAAATAAATAGGGAAAAACGTAATTTTTAGCTTGGAAGTTTTGTCTTTGGAGCAATTTTGGCTTGGAAGTTTTTTTTAGGACCTATTTTGACCCGGAAGTTTATAAATCGTAGCAATTTTGACCTGGGCTAACGGAAATATAACGCTGCCGTTAATTACTTATGACACATGGCAAATTTAGACTATTAGGCCCTGAAATCTTCAAATAAGATATTTACTTTTGAGCTACAAAATTCCTTTCACTTCAAAAGTTTTACCTACCAAACCCCTTAATTATTTTCTCTCATAATAACCTCTTTTGAACCTAAGAATAATTTTTCTAAATTTATTGTCTTTAAAATAAGGGAGAAATTAAGCATTTAAAATTCTTTAATGTCATTTTACTTTAATTTAGCCACAATCTGGAAAGAATCATTGATGAACAAAACCACAAAATAATTTCAACTCAACTAAAAACAACACAAATATGAGAGAAGGAGGTTTCAGATTAAAAATTGCAGAGCAATAATAAATCATACAGTCACCATAATAAACTATAACGTAATCCTAATCTAAGCTGATACCTCATCTTGCTTCAGATTAAGTCGAAAAATTGCAAGTTCAGGAATGGGCTAATTAGGAATTACAGATGTAGATGGAGTTTATTTTTGGTTTGATGTTGGGTTCCTCACTGATTTTTGGGAATCAAAGTGTGTTGGTACTATTTATCTTGCTATTGAATTGAACTCAGTTTTGAGGTCAAAAGCTATATGAACATAGAAATTATGTCTTATGTAAACATCCTAGAAATTTAGTTGAGGATTAGTGGGCTAATTAGGAATTGATTCATGATAGATTATGGGTTATGAGAATATTTGAGGCATTTTTAAGAATTTTAAATGCTTAGTTTCTCCCTTATTTTAAGGAAAATAAATTTGGAAAAATTATTCTTAGGTTCAAAAGAGGTTATTATGGGAGAAAATAATTAAGGGGTTTGGCAGGTAAAACTTTTGAAGTGAAAGAAATTTTGTAGCTAAAAAATAAATATCTTATTTGAAAATTTCAGGGCCTAGTAGTCTAAATTTGTCATGTATCATACGTAATTAACGGTCAGCGTTATATTTCCGTTAGCCCGGATCAAAATTGCTACGATTTATAAACTTCCGGGTCAAAATAGGTCATAAAAAAACTTCCAGACCAAAATTGCTTCAAAGGCAAAACTTCCAGGCCAAAAATGGCCTTTTTCCCTACTAAATATGATTCATATAGAACAAGTTATTTAAGTCTCAGGGAAAATCAATTATACTTTCTCTTCCAAAACGAAGTAACTTTATCATGATTAAGAACAAACAGCATTTTAATCATGAGGTCTAAAATAATGCATGTCAAACATTCAATGTAGTACGTTACATGATCATTTTCTTCACGATGCTTGTTGATACTTTCAGCAACAGAGTGACGAGAATTACATATTTTTCATTATTTTCATAGTGAATCGCACCCGTTCTCTTTACGCAAGTGTTCTTCACTGTCTTCACATAATCAAATCATGTATATAATCTAAGAATTACACAAGTAATCTTCACTGTCTTCACATAATCAAGTCATGTGTATAATGTAAGAAAGGAAGGGCTGAACAAGGTTTGGCAGATACCAAACAGCAGGACAGAAGAAACAAGACTGAGTTACACTTACATGTAACTTACAGATTGATTGTTTTCCATTATCTGAAATACACCCTATTTAATCAGGTACTTCAATCAGGAATGGTGGTTTTACAGGAGGTAAATCACATATATAATCCTACATTTTATGACTAAGCAATAGGGCTATCATTGGCACTACATGGATGTTTTTATAAGGCTTATAACTATTGACCACTACAATTCTTTTCAGGGATCAGCATGGGCAATTTCATCTTCACTTGATTCACTTTCTTCTTCACTGATCTCATCCTCATCTTCACTCTCATCAGCTGTAGAGTTTGTAATATTTTCCTTCTTCGCATACCGCTCACAGTACTCTGCCCCAAAAGATACAAATTATCATGCTTTATAATTAGCAAAATGGCTTTTTCCACTAAAATCAGAATCAAAATATCTTTCATCCAATAATTTTAAGGGATGTGTGCGTGTGTGAAGCAGTCTCAAGGGTTCATACTATGTACAAACAAACAAATAGCAACTGAGCCTTATCCCATTAAATGGGATTAGCTACATAGATCGTAGAATACCATTATGTTCTATCAAAAACCAAATTCTTGGATCAAGAGTCTATACGAAATAAATAAGAAAATTAACCCTCTTCTCTAATTATGGACTGGACTGCTGCATTATGTAACTTTATAAGGGCTTGAAGCATGAGAAAAATACAACTCAGAAGACAGTCTTTGGCGACAGTTTATTGCTACAAGACAAATTGCAAGTCGGTAAAGGACCCAAATCCAGATGAGTGCTGCCTAAGAAACAGCCAGTCAGGTGTTAATTGAAGAATTCAATATATTCATTTTGAACTTTCTTTCCATGAAGATAGCTCAAGGCTCTTAGTTTTCTTTTTTCCTTTCCTTGCATCAGAAAAGTAACCCATAAAAACTAAATGCTTACCCTTAACTTTTTCATCATACAGCTTTCGGTCCTTCATCATTAATGATGCTGCATCACCATTGAGAGGATCTGATGGGTTCGGATAGAGCAACAGTTGTGGAAGAAACACTTCAAATACATTCAAAAGATCTGGGGAAAACAACACGGTCATCTACTAGAAATAAATAGTGAAAGCGAATCAGACTAATTTTGCAAGAAGTCACCAGTCAAGTATATCAAAACTGATGGTAACTATGCATGATTATAATAACGTTAAGCATCAACAGCCTAAAATTGATAATTACCAAACATTGGACTCCATGATTGGTTAATAACGTCCAAACATACAGAGCCAGATCTGCAGTTGACAGAATATTCAATGGTGAATAAGCATAACCCATGTTAACACAACCTAAAACCTTTATATATCAGCAATTTGGTGCTATTACTAAAATGGAATTTCATTCCCCTCTTCCACTAAAGGTTTTATTGGACATATGATTAAATGTAGTTATAGAGATTGCTTGACAGAGTGCTCACAGCTCATCGACATTTGGGTGGAATATCTTGTTCACAAATCCAATAGAAGGGGATTTGTATGGATAAGCATCAGGAAGTTCAACACGAACTTTCCAGACTCCACCTTCATAAATACCTACAGAAATTGGATTTGTGACACATTATAAATCATAGAAATAGCAGAAAGACTTCTCTAAATTAGCGATCAGAGAATCAACATATTTAAAGGTAAGAGAAATCATTCAAATATTATGTAAACACAAGTGCTGATATATGCATCAGGCATTTTTTTTTTCTTTACTGTCCTATAAAAACAAGAGGTAATCTGCATCTATCAAGCATTTGATCAGCAAGTAAATTTTCAGGTTTATGAGTAGCATAATCAAATGAATAACAAAGTTATAGAAACAACAGTACTTTCTTTTGGACCATGGAACTCCACATTGAATTCATTGAGCCCATCATTTACTGTCTCCACAGTATAGTCACTCATCATCCTGGAAAAAGGAATACATATTTAAAAAGCATCATTAGGAAGAATTTCAAGGTCTCCATCATCGGCAATTATGTGCACATCCATGTATGCACAAATACAAACAAAGTGCGTAACATGGAATCCTCGAAGTTTATACAAAGCACATCAACCACAATTCCCCTTACAGATAAAACAGAACAAAATTCAAACCGCGTGTCACATAATTGCATATGCTTTTCTGCCCAATAACAATGATGCCATTGTAATGTGGATTCTTTTAGCAGCATGATGTCCCTTAAAGTTGAAAGTGCCAACCATTGTCCCTAACTTTTTGGCCTAAGATAAGCCTCATCCTTTTTAAAATCCACTTGAAGCAAGAACAAGCCATGCAACATAAGAAAATTAAAAGGAAAAAAACAAGAGATAAACATGAAACTGCCTATGAGCTCCTTCCCTATTAAAATTTTTTTCCTTTTATCCTATTTCAACATTCATTCCAACTTACTTCTCACAATCCCAACCTTTTCTATTGTGCTAATAATGGCCAGAAGCTTGAAATTGAGAATGCAGTTTGGCATAAGTAGAGAAATATATAGCAGAACTGTAGATCGTTGTAGGATAGAGGACAAATCTAGTTCACTCAAGTATTATTCTAGCGACGCAAAATTATAATAATTGGGAACAACTGAAAGACAATGACGTTTGAAGAGATAAGAAAAGAATTAGGAAAGGCTGGTTTGAACCTAACCTGGACATGATGCGAAAATGGATATGACATAATCAATAAAGAGCTTATTGAATTGACACTAAATTAGAAGACACTGACTTTATGGCATTGCCGCCAAAGGAATGTAAGGGTCTAGTTAGTTACTATTTATTTTTTTGGAAAGAAGAAAAACAAAATGGAGAGGCAAGAGGCAATTCCAGTAACAAGAACTCATGCCAAGGTGCATTCACTTTCAGCTTAGCACCACCTTTGCAGAATGGAACAAAACAGATACACATAAGTTGGTTGGCACAGCAAAACCTCACTTTTGTGAATAATTAATACTATATAAAGTAAAGATATATTCATGACTTATTTTGTGTTTCTTGAATCATATATTTCTTCTGAAATGACTGCCCTACTTCACAAGCAGCTACACTGTCATGCCCTCCAATGCTGTTTGAGAGTGTTGGTGCCTTAGGTCTGATTTCACAGTTGACATCAACAAAACCAGAGTTGAATTTAGTAATTTCTACTTTAATACAGACTCAGGATTTTAGAAAACCATGAAGCAATCTCTTCACATGTTATTGCCAAGCCTTCCAGTGTAAGTAAATCTACTAAACTTAAAAAGAAGGATCGAATTACGAACTTTGGTTTTATATCAAACTACAACTCAATAGGTACAAGAGGATTGCCACTATAGTAACACGCCAAAATTTCTTGATTATTTCATACCAACTGTAGCATAATTAATACAACCATTATCATCAACTACGAGGAAAAGAATCATAACTTATCTAGATTAGAAGTATATAACTATCAACTGATAATTAAACAGTTTGCTTACAATTTCATTACATCCATTTCCCTTCTCTTACTTGGAGATGACATTCTGATTTGATAAAACAGCCCTTTTCAACCTGCTGCAAGGACATTGAAGTATTCAGCAAAATGAAGATGTGTGAAATAGACTCAAAGGTTTGCCATTGCAAGTACATCCAATGCACAGCCAATAAGCTCAATATAGCTCCATAAAATTGAGAAGGGATAGGTGGACTTGTATAACTCAGTATATCAGAATAATGCATTCAGTTACCCAGAAAGATTCACAAGGTGCTGACACATGAGATAAAAAAGCAGAAAATCCTATCCAACTAATGAGTTCCACCCATTCAGAAGACACCTCAAATAAAACAAACTAAATATTTTCACTAACAAACAAATGTAGAGTGAATTTAATAAAAATATCCCCACCAAGCTCAGTGCAACAAATGACTATCATCATTCAAAATCTTAAAGTGAAAGATAAAAAAGAAAGTTGTGCAGGGATTATAAATGAACAGAACTGATAATGCTGAGAAGTATTCAGAAAACAAAAATGGCTCCTGTGTTGTCCTAAAGCCAATGGTCACAACAGAAATTATCCATTCCCTATCTTCTTGTCCATTTCACAATTGCTATAAAATGACAGATATCACATCATATATAAGGGAGAAGGGAATTCATTAGAAACTTGACTACACAACCAATGTATCATGGTGATACAAACATAACATTATTATCAAAATGGACAAGAAGGATAATACCTCTACACTTCAAAACAACACTAAACAATGCAAAAGCTTCATAAGCCACCAAAAAACACCAAGAAATTGCCATACATTGTGCGTGATCCTCAATGCGGCAATTCAACAGAGAAACAAGCACACGAAGTACAAAATATTAAAAATGTTGAAATTATCTCCAGACAACCTCCATAATTCCCAACACAGATGAAAACCCCGAACATTCATGTTTCACTTTGATCAATTTCCCATCATGATAAAAACCCAAAAAAAGGCATCAATGTGTCAATCAATTACGCCCACTCACAAAACAGAATGCACTACCCTCTTGATGAGGAAAACGAACGAACATAGAAAGCGATGTAAAGATCTATGGTCAACCCAGTTAACTAAAAAGGGGAAGCAATCGTACACAAGTAAGAGTCAAATTCCAAAAAAAAAAAAACAGAAAAAAAAGAAGAGGGTAAGGTCGATAGCATCTTACAAAGAAGAGTAAAATCTCCGGGAAGAATAAAAGAGGAAATTGCGATGGAGTTAGAGAATTGGGTTTAAGAGGAAATGAGAGAGAGTGATTGATAGAAAGAGAAAGTACAGTTTTTTTTTTTTTTTAATTTCAAAAGAGGGAAGTGAAAAGAAGAGATTGGGAGGAGAGGAGGAACACATATATAGGGGACTTGAAGGGTGTATGTGTGTGATAATCGCACTTTGGTTGCAGGTAGAGAGAATATCAACGTGGCCCACACTCCACGTGTTCTTAAAGTGTTGCTGAAACGTGGCATGCAAGTCTCGTGCTTTTTCCAATCATTCCACTGTTAAATTTAAAAAAAAAAAGTGTTTAATTTTAGGGAAAATTAATTATATATCCCATACATACAAGGTTATTTAAGATGAGGTCACACCAAATCCCATCATTAAACTGATGTCACTGCCAAAAAATTGTGAACGTCATAACAAAAGTTGTTAGTTACCAAGAATTTAAATTCTTAGTCACTAGCAACTTTTGGCCTAACAATAACAATTTTTGACTTGATGATAACAATTTTTGGACTGTCAGTCACAACTTTTAAACTCTTGGTCAATGACAACTTTTAAGCTGATGATAACAATTTTTGACCAAATGATGACACTTTTGTGGGACCTCAGTTTAATTAAGGATTTTGTGTGATCCCATCTTAATTAAGTTCCTTCCATATGACCTGTAATTAATCTTTCCTCTAATTTTTTCATTTAAAAGAGTTTAATTAATAATTTTAATGGTCAAAATGACCTTATTTAACTAACAAGTTGCTTGTTGAGGACCTGAGGTACTAAGCAGTCGTCTCCATGTTATTCGAATCTGAGAAGGTACTTGTTAAAAGAAATGAAAACTCATTTGATACGGAACCTGAAGAAAAGGTTAGTCTCTGGTCTAAAATAACTTGGATGCATTTCATTTAAAATATTTTGACCTTACTCTTAACCAATTTTTTACCGTCACTTTTTATTAATTTTTTTTTTTTGTTGGAAGATGTTCTGAACCATATAAAAATAGTTTTATCTCATAAAATATTAAAAAAGTATTTTGAATAAGTTCGCCTTGAGTAATTTAAGTCAGAGACCATAGATCCCAAAATTGTGCAACCTCTCCTTCAATAGTGGCCAACCAACCTTTCTTTTTTGAAAGGAAAAGCAAATAATTTTACAAATACGTAACTTTCTTTTTTACTTGTATCTTCCTTTCATTGAACTCAAAATTTTGCTACCAGTTCAAAAAAAAAAAAACTCAAAATTTTGCTGGGACTGTAATATTTGGTATGGTACTCATCTAAGTTACGTAGTATGCTCCGACTAAAAAAGTTATATTTGGTATCCTAGATTTTTTTTTTAAATGGAAGGATTAATAAAAATAAATAATGCGATCTGTTACCGCTTATGATTGTGGGACAATGATGAATCTAAATTAACCATGGATCAATCGAGCCACAAGATGTTACTCCATATCTTAGATTTTGTAATTAAGAGTTTAAGACTTTTTTACGATGGTGTTAGATTTTTGTAAGGGTTAGGTATATTGAATATTTTCAAAAGTTCCAAGCTGCCTCGAAGTGGGATCATAATTAAAAAATAGGTTAACGAAATATTTCACATCTGTTAATTAAAAATACAAGGAGTTGCTTCTTACTATTAATTAGCATTTATCTTTGTCTCTATATTAAATTCCAACTGAGTAAAAAAACTAAGCAGAAAATTGAACTAAATCAAACTTACTATTGGCGGCTTTTAGATTGGTGGGTGTTTCTACTAACCTTTTTCTTGATTTCCTCCCCACTTAATATATGTATTGTTGTATTTACTTTTAATGGCGGAGTGTCTCAATTTTAAAATTTGAATAGTTTTGTATTGTAGATTTTTATTATATTTAATATTATAATAACATTTTTACATTGTATTAGATCTCAACAATTAAAAATAAATATAATGATGGGGATACTTAGAGAGTATGTTTGGAATGGCTTTTCCCCTCTTAGAAGCTCGGTTGGCCACAGAAGACAATTTCAATAAAATGGAAATGTTTGGATTAAGGCCTTAGGAGATGAGCTTATGATTGAGAAGCACGGTGGGTGGAGAAGCTACAATTTGGAGCTTATAGCTTATGGCTTCTGCGAGTGGAAAAAGGAAAAAGAAAAGGAAAAGAAATAAAGTGGGTAGGAAAATTAGACTATTAGACCCCTAAAATTCTCAAATACGATATTTTCTTTTAATCTAAAGTTTCCTTTTTATATCCAAAAATTTACTATAATAACCTCTAACTATATTCTCCCACAATATCCTCCTTTAAGCTAAAATATAATTTTTTAAAATTATTTTCCTTAAAATAAAGGAGAAACTAAGCCTTTAAAATCCTAAAAAAAAAGCCAAATTTCACTTTTTCTTTTTAAACTTTAAGAATATATACATATTATATATGTATTATTTAATAACAATAATGTCATTTTTAGTAATTTTTTATCTAAACTTGCTTTTCAAAATAATCATCTAAATATGTTTCTAAAAGTCATATTGAAAAAAAGTCGCTTATATCATCACAAATACAAACATAAACCACTTCACACGATCTGACTTTTCTCTAATTTTACTCCTGAAAAAGTTAGATTGAAAAAAAGTTATTTCTCAAAAGTCAATCCAAATACACCCTTATTAAGGTATCAAATCACACGTTCAATTGACGGGTGAATTAAGAGTATACAATATTGATGTGAAATCTTTCACATTAAGTTTAAGTTAAGATGTTGTGATAGAAAGATAAACCTAACATATATATATATATATATACACACACATAGTTAATTTATATTTTAAGAATACTAAATGGGGAGGAAAGTTAATAAATACACTCGCCTATCTTTATGGCATTTTAATAGGCTTGAATATTTGCACATTTTTAGATATGTACCTAAAAAAAATGAAAAGAGTGTCAAAAGATCAAAAGTCGTATAATGTCCTCATCATGAATTATATGGTTCATTACCATAAAAGTAACACTTTCTATAAAACTACAGTGTTTTAAAGAGAGAGAGAGAAAAAAGACGTGGCAAGTGGCAACACAGTGAAATCATGAATCATATACTATTGACTATTGTTATTAATTCATAAGTAAGCCATGTGAATCGCTTTTTGTTTTTGTTTTGTGAAGCATGTGGTTCTTTTATTTTATTTTTTTTAATAAAAGGCAATTATCATTAAATAAACAGGATAATACAACTAATAGTTCTAAATAAATAATAAATTACAACCAAACGATGGAAATGTAAAATCCTAAAAAATAGATAAATACAAATTCTTGTCACTGGAGAAAGAAACCACTGTGAAGGAATGTAACAACTTTTCAATATCTTTGTGAATCAATTCTCCATGAAGCTCCTCAGCACTTTTGAACAAGTAAATGAGATCAAGATTGGAACGAATGAGAAGTGAGCCAGGTTCCCTAGTCAAATTATTTGAGGAGATCCATATTAATAAAGCTCTAAGACATCGCAAGGTAAAGCCCGACAATAATCTCTTATTTTTTTTGCCACAGAAAGGTATGGATAATCTAATGTTGTCAGGATATTTGGGCTAAATAATAAGATGTTCTTTGCCTTTTGAACTTGACAAGGAGAATGATCCAATCAACATAGAAATATGGAGGTAACGAATGAGGAATTGCAGGTGAAAGCCTCTGAGCATGCATCACATTATAATCTACAGGCATATTGAAAGACAAAGCCTATAGTATTTGTTGTGAGAATCTCTTTGGGTCTATTATTCCACCATGATGAAAAAGCCGGTTCCTACGTATCCAAACATGGTTTAAAAGAAGAACAATTTTTTGTAGAACCAGTGGATGATTATCTTCCTGTAGCTTTACAACCATACATTTAAGCCATGAACAGAAAGAATTAAAATTCTCCTAATCTCGATGAATGCCAAGCAAATTAAACCAGATGGCCCGAACAAAAGGGCACTGAAAGAAAAGATGATCCACTGTTTCTAGACAATCACAACCAAATGCATATTTAATATTGACCTCCATATGATGATAATTCAAAATATCTCCTGAAGGAGTGCATCTAGAAATCAATTTTCAAATGAACAATAAGTACTTGACTGGTAAAGGAATTGCCCAAAGGTATTTCCATACCAAGTGATTTTGAGAATCGGTTAAGGAACTAGTAATCATTTTGTAAACCTCTCTGACCGAATAAAATCCAGATGTTATTGACAAGATAATTCTCCAGACTTGTTTAGCTAAAAGAGAGAGGTTAACCTTTTCAGTAGGTCTAATCCCTAATCCTCCTTCAGAGATTGGCTTAAATAAATGGGACCTATTGAGTAAGTGAATTTTCCTTGTACCTGCATCAGATTCTCCCCAGAAGAAATTCAAACATTTTATATCAATTCTAGTACAAATATATTCAGGTAGTTCAACACAAGATAGCATATATATATTGGAGGCAGAAAAGACCAATTTGAGATAACAATTTTGATTTCCAAACCGCAGTTCTCCTATTGACTGATGTAAGAACTTCATCATAAAGTTGAGACTTATTTCACCCTAGATCAATATATGTCCCCAAGTATTTTCCAAGTTTTGGGGAATAACTGAGATGAAGGATGTTAGCCAATGAGTTCTTATCAGATAGAGAGAGATTTAGGCTGAAAAATATTGTGGATTTGCTTTTATTAATAGCTTGTCCTGACCACGAGCAGAAGGTGTCAATGACTTGTTTAACAACTTCAAATCCCTTTTGATTACCATCCATAAAAAGGAGAGAGTCATCTGCATAAAAGAGATGAGTAATGGGTCTGGCATTTGCAGAAATTTTAATCCCCTTCCATTTCTTGTTTAGTTCCGCTTCTTGAATTAGACTTGATAGAACATTGGCAACAATGATGTATAAAAAAGGAGAAAGTGGATCTCCCTGTTTAATCCCATTGGATGGTGACATAGCTAATGTCATTTGTCCATTAATATGAATGTGATATTGCACAGTAGATACACATTGACCAATCATTTGAATCCACTTATCAAGAAATCCACACTTTTCCAATACCACCTGAATGAAAGACCATAAAAATATATCAAAAGCTTTGGAGAAATCCAACTTGATTGCTGCTAGTTTCTTCTTTCTTTTATTTGAAGAGTAAATTTGATGAAGTAAATCAGCATCCAGCATCACATTATCTGAAATAAATCTACCTTTCAAAAAAGCACTTTGATTAGGTTCTATAAGCTTGGCTAAAGGAGATTCCATTCGATTACATAAGACCTTGGAAATGATTTTATAGGACACATTACTAAGACTAATAGGCCTAAAATAGTTGAAACTTTGTTGGTGATCTAATTTAGGAATCAGAATGATGTTGGTCTTATTCATAGATTTCAATAAATGCCCTGAGTTCCAAAAGGAGTTGACCATATTAAAAACATCCGATTGAAGCAAATTCTAATTTCTATGATACAAATTAGCATGATAGCCATCCGGGGCTGGAGCATTATTCTTTGGTAGGCTAAAAACTGCTTCCTTAACTTCTGATAATGTGAGAGGAGACATGACAACAGCAGATTCCTCATTACTTAGAGTAGGAAGATTAAGATGATGCATTTCCTGACGTAAGAGAGTCACATCTTTTGAGTTAGATTCATGAAAAATGTTCAAAAAGTATGAAAAGGCCAAGGCTCTAATATCTTCTTAATCTGACGTCTATTCACCATTTGCCTTTTTCAATTCAGTGATAGTATTTCTAGCTCGTCTTCTGTTGACAAAGGCATGAAAAAATTTGGTGTTACGTTCTCCTTGAGCATGCCAATTCAATTTAGCTCTTTGTGCCCAATAACTCATTTCACAGTCATACATAAATTCCAATTGATGAGTGGTTTCTCTTAATTCCCTTTCCTTTTCAGGATGTAAACCTCCATTTGGTTGGAAGGTTAAAGGAAAGCGTTTGAGCTTATCCTCCAATTCTTTAATCTTTATTGGTGTTCCATGTGGTTCTTTTATTATATAGCTATATATTAATAAATAGTACCATATAAGGGGTAAAGCTAGTAATATAGGCCAACCCGCATGCTACATGGGTTGGAATCGTGTATCATGTACTTTGGTGGGTTGCAAAAATACCAATCCAACCGACAATTTTTTGTACTTTTCTTAAATATTAAAAAGAAATATATAATATTTCATATAAAAAAAATATATCACCATAGCATCAATTAAAACATAATACCTCAAATGCTTTAGAACTATGGACTCCACAATTACATATTTTTTGCATAGACATCTTCCTAGTTTTATTCTACTAATAATATTATTAACAAAATTTAAAATTTAGTGTCAGAATAACCAATATTCGTTATATCAAACATAGTTTGTACTAATTATAAGTGCCTAAAAAATAATTTTGTATATTAGAGAGGGAATTTTTTTTTCTTTTTTAAAAATTATGGCGGGCCAGCCCACCTTGTAACATCCTGAATTTTAAATTACCAATAAATGTGTATAATTCCTAAATTTAGGAAAGAGGCAATACGGAATTATTTAAAGTTCTCAGGTGTCTCTAAAAAAATACATTAGCTTTATAAATAAATTCACAAGTTCAAGGTATTTTTGGAGGATTTTAAAACTGATTTCCAGTATAAATTAAGAAGGAATGATTGGGTATTTATTTCTAATTTACAAAATTAGGGAAATTATTTTTAAAGCTTAAAGGAACTTTAGGGGGGATAAAATTTACTAATCAAACATAAGAATGAATTTCAGGAAAATAATATAACTTGTTAGGCCTTAATTGTAAACTATTTCAATTTTTAGGGCACTTTAGTAATTTTTCCCAACCCAACAACCGTAATATTCCCTTCTTTATATATATACTTCATGTCCTTCTTCCTCATGCAAAAAGAAAGCGCCGCGCATGAACCACACTTCGTCTTCTTCTTCCTTCTTCTTCGTTGCCGCACACACACACATACCATATCTCTCCCGTCTTCTCTCTCTCGCAGCACACACACTCGCCTCCTAGTTCCTCAACCCATCGCCCTTCTCCCTCAACCGCCTTCACCATTCTCCTTCGTTCTTCATCAGCACCGTGCGAGATTAAGGCCGCCAGGAGAGAGAGGCCGCCGAGAGAGAGAGAGAACGAGAGGGAGAGGGAGAGTGAGAGTAGATTCTTCCTCCTCCATTTCTGGCCGAGGAAGGAAGAGACCAAGAAAGGAGAGTGAAGCTGCTGTCGTCCGCCGCCGCCGTCTTTGCCGCCACTTGCCACAATGGTGCCGTCTCTTTTCTTCTTCTTCCTTATCCTTAAGCCGCAATCTGAACCTCCCTATCTCCCTCGCCATTTTTCTGCCTCCACTGGGTAAGCAAGTCTTTACCTTGTTCTTATTTTCGGGTAGGTGTAAATGTAAGTTGGGAGAAAATTTCAGAATAATCCTATGGTTGCTGTGAGCCTTGGATTACAAAATTTTAATGTTGATTATTTGAGCTAAAGAGGATTTCCAGATTTAATGTAGCAAGTATGTTTCTGATGGTTTCTCTTTGAACTGTTTAATGTTGAAATAAAGGGGCTGTAATTTGAAAAATTGAAATTCAATTTTTAGTAAGGAACTAGCTAGAAAATTCTGAAAGTATAAATTAATGAAGAGTTATTGGTTAGTATGGATAAAATTTGGAATTTTACTAGGTGTGTATGGGTGTGAGAGATAAGAGATGGTCAGATGTGAGCGTAATTTATTGTAGGATTAATTCCCCTAGTTTTGAATGGTAGTACTTGATTAGTTACTAATTAGGTGCGTGTAAATAATATTAATTGTAGACTCTGATTTTGCTTGACATTGAGCACGGGAGGCGCGTCTACGGTAACTAGTGGTTTAGCTTCACGGAGGTAACTACTTCTGTTTGTTTGCGTGTGTGTGTGGGTTAGTGAGTATTTGAAATTTATAATTTTGTGATCGGCTATAGTCTTGATGGACATGAATTTTGGAAGCTTATTTTATAATATAACAGGTTTAGTGGAGTATGTATTTTTAAATGGCATGAAGGTGTGAACTTGTATGTTTTGGAAATTTATAGTGTTTATTAAATATATCTGCATGATTGAAATCTGAGAATTTCTGGATTGGACTTTGTGCCATATGTTGGATATGTACACTTATGACATGTTATGCTGATTGTGAGAACACCGAATAAATAAATAATAATGCCATCGCGCGATGAGGTTCCTTGTAGGCCCACAAGGACTAATTACCATAAAATGGAAAGACGAATTGGGGAGAACGACCCCGGTCTCAGGCGAGGGTTGTGAGTCCCTACTGGATCATATAATTGAGTATGTGATTTTGTGTGTGACTATGAGGAATTGTTTCTTGACGTTAATTTATGTGGGAATATACATTATGGTATTGTTGTGCATCTAAATGGTATTTGCTTCATGTTTCCAATTCAATTATACTTAGTAATACTCCACTGAACACCTTGCTAGCACACACTGCACGTAGGCGAGCAGTTAGTGGTTACCTGGGTCTACCCCCATTTTATCTATTTTTACAGGTTCTAGCAACGCAATAGGAAACCAATGGAAGGATCCGAGACCGTCTCACTAAGCTAGTGAGTTCTGAATTGGTTTGACGGAAGATATTGCCACAAATAGGGATTCATATTATTTGTTTTGCTTCCGCTCATTTTTCCACGTATTGCTTCTTTATTTTCAAATTGAGGATTTCTTTAGAATATTTATTTTGGTAACTTGCTATTTAATTTCTGAAAGACCGGTCTAAACTTTATTGGTGTTTCGACTATTTTAGTATTATTGTGGACTATTAGGATTTTGCATGCTTTGAAAACGTTGAATGGTTGAGAGATTTGAATTTATAATGGTTTTAGTTATTTTTGTGAAAGTGCTTAATGGTCAAATATGTTAATGGGTGTTGTGAATGGGTTGGTCAAATATGTTAATGGGTGTTGTGAATGGGTTGATTAGTCAGGTGGTAGGTTGGCTTTATTTATCCATGTTAGCCATTGTTGTAATAGAGAAATTCTTTTCTAACATGGATAATCTTCTGTTATATTATGTTAAATTCTTTTCGAACCATGATAACCCTTTTAATATTAGAAATCATTTTTCTATCATGGTTAGGGTAATTATGTTATGCTAAATTCTTTTCTAACCATGATAACCTTTTAATATTAGAAATCAATTTTCTATCATGGTTAGGGTATTTAATTGGTATTTTTATTCAAATGACTAAAAGCCTTTTTTCTAACTATGTTAGTGTTTGTTTTAGTAAACTTCTTTTTCTAACATAGTTAGTCAATAAACAATTTTGTAATTGTTAAATGGTAATTTAAAGTATATTCAAAAGTATAATTAGGTAGCTAATATTACACACCTCAGCCCATGGGTTATGCGGATTGGGTTGGTGCAGCCCACACTCTGGCAAGCTGCTAAAATGTCAACCCTAACTCTATTTTGACCCTTGGACTAGCGAGTTGTACCAGCGGGATTGAGCCCGTATTACCAACTCTAATGTTGGGTTATAATCCAAAGTTAAGATATATCCCACATCTTAAAACATTTTCTTGAATGCATTTAATACCCTAATATAACTTTTATGTGTTCATTACCTTAAAATATTTTGTCATAACTTGACGGTGCATTGCACCTAAAAAATATTTCATAGCTTCAAGTACTTTGGGAAAAAAAAATATTTAGGCGTGGGATGCAATGAAAAATGCTTCAAATATGACGTTATATGAACTACAATAGCATATCTGTGCACTTGAGACAATACTTGGGATGCTGGATGTACATTAATCCTATTATCAAATCAATTATTATGATTGTTAAATCAAAATAAAGTAAATTTTTCAACGTAATTTCTTATTCGTAAACTTTGAAACTTTGAATTACCAACTTCATTCTAAAGCAACACCTCTTTTGTTGGGGTAAGCCATGTGCTTGATTTATATATGATTTATGGTGACTTGTTTTCACATCATTCCAATGCATAAACTTGCTCGCACAGTTGCACAACCGTTTTTTTGTTGTTGCTTATATTCCTATTAATTATTGCACACAAGAGTAGTTTTTATCTGGGGATCCCTTCTTTCTTTATGGCATATTTTTTCAGATTGATTAAATGAATCATCAAAGATAAGAAAAAGGTTTGATATAATCTTTGATCCCCCGAGTGTTCCCAATTTTGTGATTTTGATCATTCAATTTTTAAATAAGAGGTTTTAGTCTTTCTATAAGTAAAAGATGCAAGTTTTTATTAACATATAGTGACCAATGTTTTAAGACAAATGAAACTAGAGTGATCAAAACCCCATATTGAGGGATCAACATCAAGTTTGATAAATTTAAGAGACTAAAAGTTGTATTAATTTAAGACAAATCAACCATTTCTTTTTTTTCTCCATTAATCATCTCAATCCAGATGAAGCTGTAAATTTAGAAAGAGAAGGTGAATAACAAACCAACTAAAGAAATCCCATGGCCGACCTTAACATGTTGGGCTGCACCGTCAAGCCCATTGGTTTAGCCTCATATCCTTTAAAAACCTCAACACACAATACAAGTTTTTTTTATCAAGACAACATAATACAGTTTACGTGCACGATATAGATTATTATTATTATTATTATTATTATTATTATAACATGAGAGTGAAGCTCATAAAAGCATTAAAAGCAAAACAAGTAGTACATAAAGTCAACCGCGCTGTCTCTCCAGTGGATTTGTAAAAGTTGGGGTGATATTTTTTTTTGACCTTCAACTTTCGATCTTCACTGAGTTGGATTGTACACCCTTCTTTTACTCATCTAGCACTTCATTGAAAATTAGAGTTACAATGAAACAGATTGCCCAATTCACAAAGACATCATACCCATCAAGTGATACTATTAGGGGGATATTCATGCTTCTTTACAGCAATTTTCTCATACTAATGATGAAGTCCTTAGCTCTTTTCCTTCATCATTTCTTGATTTATTTTCTTCTTGTCCTTTCATGATCAAGACTTTGTAGTATATATATTCTTATTAATATAATTTTCCTTCTTATAAAAAAAAACAAGTAGTATAAGTAGTAGTCTATCTAGTATCAGCTAACCTTCCTTAGTGGAATAGGGTAGAGGGATATCAAAATAACAAAAATTGCCCACTATATGATGAGTCATCTTAGCCACATTATCTGCTAAGGTATTTATTTCTCTCGCATATAGGTAATTTCCACATGCCACTCTTTTGCTATGCAAAGTCTTGTATCTTCAAATATCTCTTGAAATGGATGATTTATGGCATTTCCTCCGATCGGCATATTAATCATCCCTATACAATCCACAGTAACCTCCACTTTCCTATAGTTTTTCAACCAACATATTTGAAGCCCCTAAATTAAAGCAATAGGTTTTACGGTGGCTGGGGGAACATTTATTAATTTGCATGAGAAGCCACATAGTCATCCGCCCATTACTCCACAAATAGTTCCTCCAGAACCAATGCTTCCAGAGTTTTTGACTGAACCATTAGTTTTGAGCTTAATACCACATGATTGAGAATTTGGAGCCTCTCCTCGTACAACATGGTTATTAGAGTAAAAATGAAAACTTGAGACTGTGTAATGACACCTCAGCTGAGTCAAGAGGAGTTAGTTACAGATCCTGTGGCTGACGTGGAGGTGGGTAGTGTGAGAAGAAGTAACCGCCTCAGGAGACCCACGTGGAAAGTGAGCAAGGAGTGAGAGTACTTATATGCTGAGACGTTAGAAGAGATGGTCATGGTTGTTGTGTGAAGAATCCTCTCTGTGATCTCTCTTTCTCTGTAACTTCTTCTTCTGCTCTATCTGAAACTCTTCTCCTCATCTGTACCTTCTATCTTACTGATTTCTGTACTTTTCCATTGCTGTACCTGATTGCTCATTAGAATCTGTGACAGAAATTATATCATTTGGTGATTGTTGAATGAATACAATTGAATTTCAGTTGTGAATCCTGTTTGTTGAGTTGTTTGCAGTATTATATTTTAATATTTCATTCCAGGACATTACAAATTAGTGCTTTCATTGAGTTGATCATGGCAGAGGCTACTAGATTTAAAGATATTCAGGCAGAAGTTAAAGCGATGATGGACCACATGCATCAGGTGGAGACGGCGACGAACGATCGTTTCGCTTCCTTAGAAATTCAATCCGCAACACGTTTTGATCAACTTCATTCAGCATTGGAGGCTTTAAGTCGTGCACCGAATCCGAGATTTGATCGTTTAGAGGCAGCGTTTGAATCTCTTACTCGTTCTGCTACTTTTCCTCAATTTGGCAGATATGACGAACCTCAGCGGAACCGGTTTCCAGAATCACAGTTGGCTGGTTCTTCCAAGCACATCAAGCTTGATTTTCCGAAATTCAGTGGTATAGATCCGATGACGTGGATTTTCAGAGCGGAACAGTATTTTGCTTACTATGGTACACCAGATTTTCAGCGAATCATTGTGGCTTCGGTTAATTTTGAGGGAGATGTTGTTCCTTGGTTCCAATTGCTTCAGAAATCACGTGTAATTACGGATTGGTCTTCTTTGATCAAAGCAATTGAAGATGAATATGGTCCCTCTGTTTATGAGAAGCCAAGGGTTCGTTTATTCAAACTAACGCAGGAAGGATCTGCAGAAGATTATTGTAGAGAGTTTATGTCTCTAGCAAATCGAACGGAGGGAGTATCTGATGAGGCCCTACTCGATTGTTTTACAGGTGGTTTGAAACAAGATGTCAGGAGGGATGTCATGGCACAGAAGCCGCCAAATTTGCTGAGGGCAACGGAGTTAGCGAAGTTGTTTGATGTTAAAGTGGGCTCCGCTGCTTTGGGCCAGGTTGGGTCCAAGCCCAATTTTTATTCACCCCAGCGGCAAGGTTTTTCCCCTAAAAGCCCGTTTTCTTCTTTGTCTACTGGGTCCAGTGGCCATAATTCCAGTGGGTTTTCTAACCCTACCTCCAAATCATCCCTTCCTCCTCTCTTGCCGACACCGCCAATTAAACCTTTCTCTTCTGTAAAAAAAATGTCCCCAGCCGAGATGCTCATTCGAAGGGAAAAAGGTCTTTGCTATACATGTGATGAAAAATTTTCTCCTTCTCACAGGTGTGCGAATAAGCAACTTATGCTTATTGAATGTGATGATGACGGCGATGAGGCTCTTGGTGACGAGAGTAATATGGCGTTACAGGAGCTGCCAAGTGAACAACCTTCCATTCATCACCTCTCTTTACACGCATTTCAGGGACGCCAAGGCAAAGCTATAATTCGTTTTGAAGGCTCGATTCATGGGACCGATGTTCAAATATTGTTGGATGGTGGTAGTTCTGATAGTTTTGTTCATCCCAGGATTGTGAAACACTTACAACTTCCTACGGAGCCTGCTGGTAATGTACGAGTGATGATTGGTGATGGGTACTTTATGAAAGGGGAAGGAATGATCCGTTCTTTGCCTGTTCAAATCCAGGGCCATACTATTTCTCTTCCTACTTTTGTGTTGCCTATTGCGGGATCGGATGTGGTGATTGGTGCAGCTTGGTTAGCTACTTTGGGTCCTCATGTGGCCGATTATACTATTGGTAATGCTAAGTTGAAGTTCTTACACAATGGTGATTTTATTACACTTCACGGAATTACCCAACCAAGTGTGTCGCGTGCTGAGTTTCATCAATTCCAGCGCTTGATTCATACAGATGCAGTTGCTGATATGTTTTTCTTACAGTATGAGGTGGAGACCGATTTGTCTTCTTCCACATTACAGTTACCCTCTGATATTCATGATGATTTTCGGGTGTTGTTAAAGAAATATTCCGCTATTTTTGATAAACCCTCCACTTTGCCTCCTCAACGCTCTCATGACCACCATATTGTGTTAAAGGAGGGTACTACTCCAGTGAAGGTGCGTCCTTATCGTTATCCTTTTATACAAAAGGATGAGATTGAACGCCTTGTACAAGAACTTTTGGCCGATGGGTTCATTCAGCCTAGTAATAGCCCCTTCTCTGCCCCTGTGATTCTTGTTAAAAAGAAAGATGGTACGTGGCGTTTTTGTGTTGATTACCGGGCTTTGAATTCAGTGACTGTTAAGGATTCTTTTCCTATGCCTACGGTGGATGAACTAATTGATGAGTTAGGTGGATCAGTTTATTTTACTAAACTGGATTTGCGTTCCGGCTATCATCAGATTCTTATGCATCCTGCTGACAGGGAAAAGACGGCTTTTCGTACACATCAGGGCCTTTATGAGTGTGCTTCATGGTCACAGCATTTGGTGCATGTTGATGAAGTTTTGCAGCTTATGGCTCAACATCGTCTCTTTGCAAAGTTATCAAAATGTTCTTTTGGTCTTTCTAAAGTAGACTATTTGGGCCATATTATCTCTGGGGCAGGCGTCGAGATGGATTCTTCTAAAGTTGCTACAGTTCGGGATTGGCCCATTCCTCGTAATGTTTCAGAGTTGCGGGGTTTTCTTGGTCTTTCGGGTTATAATCGTCGTTTTATCCGACGTTATGCTATGTTAGCCAGCCCGCTAACACGATTGCTGCATAAGGATGCTTTCCAATGGTCCTTAGAGGCTCAACAAGCTTTTGATGCTTTGAAAAAGGCATTAATTGAGGCTCCGATTTTGGTTCTTCCCAATTTTTGTCTTCCTTTTGTTCTTGAGACGGATGCTTCAGGGGTAGGTGTTGGTGCTGTTTTAAGTCAAGAAGGCCATCCCATTGCTTATTTTTCTAAGCAAATTTCTCCTCGGATGCAAGCTCAGTCTGCTTATGTACGGGAACTTTATGCTATCACCCAAGCAGTGGCTAAATTTCGTCATTATTTGTTTGGTCACCGCTTTGTGATTCGGACGGACCAGGAGAGTTTGAAACATTTAAATGGGCAGGTGATTCAAACTCCTGAGCAAGAAGCCTATCTACCTAAGTTGATGGGTTATGATTTTACTATTGAATACAAACCTGGTCGGCATAATCAAGCAGCTGATTCACTCTCTCGAGTGACTCACATGACCTTGTTCACAGTGCAGTCTGTAACATCCTAAAAATTTAATTAAGGATTAGTGGGGGTAAACAGGAATTCATTAATGAAAAATGATGGATTATGAGAATATTTGAAGGATTTTGAGGTGTTTTTGAGGATTTTAAAGGACTAGTTTTTCCCTTATTTAAAGGATAACAATTTTTAAGAAATTATTTTTAGGCTCAAAAGAGGTAATTGTGGAAGAGAATAATTAAGAGGTTTGGTAGGTAAAATTTTTGGAAATAAATGGAATTTTTGTGGCTCAAAATAAATTTTGAAAATTTTGGGCCTAATAGTGCAATTTTTCCTATTATCTCACTATGCTTCCCGTGACTCCTTCGTTCCTCGCCCGTGAATTTTCAACTTTCACTATTCATCAATTATATTATTATTATATTATTATTATATTATTATTATTACTATTGAGCTACTATTCATTACTATTGAGTTACTGTGCATCAATTATATAAACATCGCACGTCGCCTCTGCTCCCTCATTCTTTCATTTGCTTTCCTTTCTTCATTTTCTCTCTCTCACGCCTCTCTTTCTTGCTCTCTCTTTTTCCACCATATATACTCCTATCACTAGACTTATTAGAGTCTGTTAGTATAAGAATAGTAAGCTTTTCGGCCAACTAAGCACATTTTTGGAATCCCGTAAGTCTCCTCTACCTTTCTCTGTCATTAGTTTTTCGTTTTGCTATACTTGAAAAATTAGACTTTGTCTAAATTGGTATTTCTGTGAGTCTTAAAATTAATAAATTGAAACTTAGGCCTCGATTATGAGTTTCTCTAAGTAGATTTTTCATTGAGGGATGTTTTTCTTAATTATTGGGAATTTTTGGATTTGTAGATATTTTAGAAATTGGAGCTTTTGATGATCTGAGGTGCTAATAATTAAATTGATTATTTTTAGATGTTTATTAAAGTCATATGAGGAGATTTAATTGATTGGTTTGACTAGAATTTGGACCGAAGAAAATATTGGTGGATTAAAGTTTTGGATAAGTGGGATATTGTGTAATTATGAATTTAAGGGGATAGTTTATGCCCAACAAAAATATTAATAAGGTTAATTAAATTAGATTTGGTGTAGGCCTTGATTTGGGAAAGGGAATATTTTTAGGCTTGAATTTGACTTTGTTGAGCTATTACGGTTTTGAAAATAAATTACGGATTAAGGAATGAATTTTTGAGGTTAAGAAATAATTGGAGGATGTTTAGAAAATTTCATTTAGGCTTGAATTTTATAAATTGGTATTGGTGATGAATTATGGGGTTATTGGATGTTAAGGTTTAAAATAAATGGGTATTGGAAAGATTAATATTTAGGCTGGGATATATGTACAAGTGGATTAGAGATAAATTTTGGGGATAAGGAGGGAGAATAAATGTTGAGTAGAAATTAAATTAAGTGAGGGCATGGAAAGGGTAATTAGTAATTTAATTCCTATGTATGAATTTGTTTTGGTAGGCGATTAATTATAATATTCTATGTAGTGTTTGAGCTGTCTTGAGTCTGTACGGGGGAGCTGCACTATTGTGAGATTGGTGCCAGCTATCAGGTAACCGCTTTCTGCTTGTTTATGTGTGTGTGTAGTGTTAGTAAGAAATTTGAAATATTATTATTTGAAAATTATGATGTTATATGGAGATGAGATTTTGAACCACCGTTGAGATATGATTATCAATTGATGATTGATGGGATATGAAAATGAGATCTTGGAATATTAATATTTTTATAATAAATGTCCTGTGGAGTATTATTTTGAAATGGCATAAATTTGTGATGTGAAATATTTGAAACGGAAATATATGTGGTTTTGGAAATTATTTAATATATGTATATCATGAAAATATTGGAAGGCCTGGTGCCTGATTGTGGTGTTGCATATCTATGTGTTGTATGTGAGAAATTATTTGGGTATGTGACACCGGTGAATTGGAAATTGTGCCATCACGTGATGAGGTACCCTGTTGCGCCACAGGGACTAATTGATATATTATGAGAAATAAAGGAGAGAAAGACGAAAGAGGGGATATCGCCCCTTACGGATTCAGAAAGGACAGAGATCCTTCTAATCTGTGGTACTATTCAGGGAGGGTAGAGAGTCCCTCGTGAATTGTACCGTGGTGATCAGGGGCGGGTGGAAGGTCCCGACTGGTCCCACGTGTTTTCCCAAAGTTTCTAGTAAGATTCGTTTGGGTTGATTGTAATTATCAATGATATATATACTATTCTTGAAGATGAATTGTGATGGGTTATTCCACAATTATAAACGATGAAAAGAGATTTTTGGGAACAAGACGTGCATTATATGTGAATACCTGAGCATGCTTCTGAATTGATATATATGTATGTATTCCACTGGACACCTTGCTAGCACACACCACACGTAGATGAGTAGTCAGTGGTTGCGTTTTGGGGCTACCCCCCGTTGATCTCACTTTTGTAGGTCCTAGGAGCGGTACAGTATAGACGGTCAAGGGAAGGATCCAGGAACTTCTCACTGATATCGTGAGATATTCTGGACCAGAGGGACAGGATGTATTGCCACATTTAGGATCATATTTTGTATAATGCTTCCGCTGAACCTTGCTATTATTCTGGGGAAAAAATTATTGAATAATACCTATTATGGTATGGAATCTTGTGGATGATGGGTGGAGATTAATCATGGTTATGGAAATTTTCTGTGATTGTACTGGGGAGAAAATTATATTGTGATGACGGAGATTGGAGTTGAGGTTTGAATTAAAAAGAACATATATAAATATTATGGAAATATCTTTTTCTAACTATGTTAGCTGTTTTACTCAGCAAGTTCCTTTTCCTAACATAGTTAGCTATATAAACGTTTTAATGTTTAATTATGAGTGGTTAATAGTGGGATTGGAGGTGATTGTTACAGTTGTATGGAGAAAATGTTACACAGTCTTCTCTTATGGAGGATGTTCTCTTTCAGCTGCGTGAGTCTGAGGAGCTACAGCAGTTGAAGAAGCGTGTTTCTGCTGCTGATTCAGATTTGTTGGGCTATCAGTGCAAAGATAACTTGCTATTTTGGCGCGGCCAATTGGTTATTCCTGTAAGCTCTAAGGATTTGATTCAGAGAATCCTTTTGGAGTTTCATTCATCTCCAGTAGGTGGGCATGCTGGGGTCGTTCGGACTCTTCATCGAGTGGCGGCTTTGTTTTTTTGGCCAGGTATGCGGAAAGATATTATTGCTTTCATTAAGCAATGTGTTATATGTCAACAAGCTAAAAATTTGCAGACAAAACCAGCTGGTTTGTTAGCTCCTCTCCCTATTCCCAACCTTATTTGGGATGATATTGCTATGGATTTTATCACTGCATTGCCGGTAGTTCGTGGGTATTCTGTGATTTTTGTGGTGATTGACCGTTTGTCTAAATATGCTCATTTTATGCCCCTCCGGACTCATTATACTAGCCAAAGTGTGGCTGAAGCTTTTATACATTCAGTGGTCAAATTGCATGGTTTTCCAAAGACTATTGTTTCTGATCGGGATAAGGTGTTTGTGAGTGTTTTTTGGAAGCATTTGACTAGATTACATGGAGCTGATTTGCACATGAGTTCTGCCTACCATCCTCAAACGGATGGGCAGTCAGAGATTTTAAATAAATGTGTTGAGATGTATCTACGATGCTTTGTTTTTGATTGTCCTAGACAATGGCTGGAGTATCTTCCTTGGGAGGAGTTTTGGTACAATACTTCATACCATACCTTCATCCAAATGACGCCTTTTAAGGCGGTTTATGGAAGGGATCCTCCTTCTCTTATTCCTGTATCTGTGACAGATGTTGTACCTGTCGATTTGACTGATCAGTTACAGCAACGTGATTTGTTGTTGGTTAAGCTGAAGCAGAATTTGTTTAAAGCTCAAGTTCGTATGAAGAATTATGCGGATCAACATCGTACAGAAAAATATTTTGAGGTGGGTGATTTTGTCTTTGTTAAATTGCAGCCTTATCGACAAAATTCTGTGGCTTTGAGGAAGCATCATAAATTGGCCATGCGTTTTTTTGGGCCTTTTCCTATTACTCATAAGATTGGGACAGTGGCTTATCGCCTCCAGTTGCCTAGTTCAGCTCGGATACATCCAGTTTTCCACATTTCTATGTTGAAGAAATATGAGGGCCCTGTTACTACTCCCTATGTTCCATTACCTCTATTCTCGGTGCCAGAGGGTCCTATTATTCAACCTTTGGAGCTCTTGGACAGCCGGACTGTTATCCAGGGGGATCAGTATGTTTCTCAAGTCTTGGTTCGCTGGGATGGCGTTGAGCAGACTACTTGGGAGTCACTTTCCAAGTTACATGAGGATTATCCTTTGTTTGACCTTGGGGACAAGGTCCATCTTTTACAGGGGGGCTGTGTGTAACACCTAAAATTTTCTACTATATTATAGCAATTTTAATTAAATTATAACCACTTTCCAATGTCAGAAGCCCGAAAATACGGAAAATTTAAAACTTTTTCTTTTAAACATTATACCAACCTTCTGATCGTTGGAATGGGCATTCCAGACAAATTGGAATAATTTAAAACTCTTATAAAATAAAGTGGTTAATAAAACAATTAAAAGTACACTAACCCTCTTAGGGTACTATTCTTAATTCATAATACTTGGGAAATTTAAATTCCTTAATAAATTTATACAATTCTATTTTCTATACTTTCTACTATTAATTTAATAATTTAAAATTACACCATATTCAAATAACCTTACTTTTTATAACATAATCTTAATTCCTTTATCTAATCTTCTTTCGGCACTCCTGCCTTATCTCAATCATCTCACTATCTCCCAGCTTATCTGAAACAGCAATTTAACGCAGTTCATTTCATTCATTACCATGCATAATAATTACTAAATATGTATGACTGAAAACGTGTCTTTATGGGTAGGGATGCTGCCCCTCTGTGGGCCCCCACACTCATCCCACTAAAAACATGTCTGTATGGGTAGGGATGTTGCCCCTCTGTGGGCCCCCACACTCATCCCATACAAGTAAACATTAACCTTGTATGCTAGTGCACTTAAGGCACTGCTGTGAGGCTTAACCTCCTGAATATAACCTTTCGGTCATATCTAATCTGTACTAGGGGTAGCTAGCCCTCTAGTCATCGAGTACTCGGATCCCATGAATAATTCTGACAAGGTTAAAGCTACTATAAATTTATAAAACATGCTATGCAATTATTAATACATGATAAATGATATTGAATGAAACTGCTACCTGTACAGCAACTTCAAACCTTAGCTGGCTCCTTCATTTCGCCGATGACTCGAGGATCCACCTCCACTACCTTTCCCTATAATTAGGTGTAACATATATAATATATTAATATCTACTCTTATTCTTAATAATTCAACATCTCTCACGTACCTATAATGCTACCCATATTTCTACCCTTCCTATTTCTAATATATGATTAAATCTTAATCTCTGATTTAATTATTAATCACACAACCATCCATAGGTATTTTACAATCATCAAACAATACACAAATTTACAAACACAATCATAAAAGTATCCTATTTACTTTGAATCAATTTACATCACAATAGTTTTCTTTTGATTAACTTATATTTAAATCTCTTATTGCCAATAAGAAAACCAATTATTCTATTTAATGCTTTAGACAGCAACATCATATAATTGTCTAGCTCTAAATATCTTCAAACGGTCAAATCTTTAATTTAAACTGTTATTGATTACGTCTTAATTTCATTTGCATTCTCTTAATATCCTTTTTCGTTAAAATTTGTAAGTTTGCATCTTTGTTTATGGCTACCACAAGTGCCAAAAATCTAAAATACTAATCATAAACTTCAATGCACCTAAACTTCTAAATAATGACAAAATGTACTAAAATTCACTTGCTACTCTAACGCTAACCTGTCAAGTATAATAAGAGAGTTTCCCTTGAATAATGCACCATTTATTTGTCGTAATGGCTCCTAAATTTTAAATAGAAACTTAGTTCCTAGCTCATGTTCATACATTCATTCTTTTCCAAAATAACTTAATCTATGGTATAATGAACAACATATTTAGTCGACAAAATCATGAGCTTATTATGAGGAAATACATCTAACCATAAGTTTCACCAAAAACTTGATTGTTATTTTAAAACAAGCTTAAACTACGAACATTCTTTTAATTGACACCCAATATCATCACACAATTGAAATCATTAGAAATTAATTATACTAAGAGTATTGGGCTTCCATAATTCCAGCTTTCATTAGAATAGAAACTATGAGGAGCTTATTCTCAAAATTGGGTAAATAAAGAATAAAAAAACCATTGTTCAATAGTTAATTAAACTCAGGAATGCATCAAACAACCAATCATAGGCTTCATTACAATATTTTATCTTATCTAAGTCCTTAATTTGAACTTACCACTTTAGCCATAACAGAGAACAAAAATTCAGGCTCCAACTCACTCCAGAAATCATAGCCGAAACAGAGCAAATAAGAATCAGAATTTCAATATCTCTACACCTTTCTCACACAACCATAAATCTAGAATTTTCAGAAATCACAGAACATCGACATACAAGTTGTGACTCCAACTCAATCATAACACCATTGTTCTTCCTCCTCTTCACTGTCATCCGCCGGCCGAACAAGAAGAAAGAGAAAGATTAAACAACTTCCCATTCCTATAACCATAAGCCCAAAACAAGTAAATTAAACCCTTAATCATGGTATAATTCCATCACCCTCAGCTTTGGCCACTAATGGCAGACACGAAGAACAGGAGAGAAGAAGAAAAATTCAAAGAAAATCTCAAGCTTCACAAATCAACATACAAAGCACATTTATAACATTAATCTTACTCCTATTGATGTATAATCAAGTTTTAGTTCGTTTAAATACCCAAGAGTCATCAAAATCCCGTCGGATGAACAGTGCCAAGAGTGAGCTTCTTGGAGAAATCGGACCAAACTCAACCTCCTTCCCAAAATTGACACTCAAAACATTAAGAACAATGTTCAAGCATTATTTTCATAAGCTTAGAGGCTTCAAAAACCACCCAAGAAATCGAATCTTTCTTCCTCAATCTCACTCGAAATCGCTCAAAAAGAGAGGGAAATGGAGAGAAATAGCTTACCCACGATTGTTCCAGGCTCCTTGAATGCCTTCCGCCTCGTTCTGCCGCCGTCGTCGGTCTGAGCCGTGTCCGCCGCTGTGATTTCAAAGAACAGAGGGAGAAGGATGAAAGGGAGTATTTCGGGTTTTGGGGAAGCAGAGGAAATGGAAAAATGGAAGGGAATAAGCAACACATGGAGTATATATGTTAAAAGCAGATAGTGATATTTTTACTAGGTATTTTACCATCTTACCCTTCCTTTTTTAACTGAAGATATTTTCAACTAGGGGCAGATATTGTCTTTTTAATTCCCCTTTTCCTATTTTGCCCTTAGATGATAATTTTGTTTACCATCCACATTTAAAAATTAATCTGAATTTAGTCCCAAAATAATTTTTCTAGATATACTTTAATTTCCAAATTTATTTATAAGACTTTTTAAATGTCAAGTAATATCCCAAGGTTCTAAATATTCCCTTAATTAAATTTATCTTGAAAATGAAATTTTATTTTCTAATTATTTCTCTTTATTTTCTAAACAAAATAAACCTTAAAATTTATTAAAAATTCCTAAAACATCATAAATTTATTTTTAATGCTTTTTAATATTTTATTAATATTCCCAAAACCTTAAACAATTCATTATTTTCTCTTTTCTAAAATTTGGGGTGTTACACTGTGTAATGACACCTCAGCTGAGTCAAGAGGAGTTAGTTACAGATCCTGTGGCTGACGTGGAGGTGGGTAGTGTGAGAAGAAGTAACCGCCTCAGGAGACCCACGTGGAAAGTGAGCAAGGAGTGAGAGTACTTATATGCTGAGACGTTAGAAGAGATGGTCATGGTTGTTGTGTGAAGAATCCTCTCTGTGATCTCTCTTTCTCTGTAACTTCTTCTTCTGCTCTATCTGAAACTCTTCTCCTCATCTGTACCTTCTATCTTACTGATTTCTGTACTTTTCCATTGCTGTACCTGATTGCTCATTAGAATCTGTGACAGAAATTATATCATTTGGTGATTGTTGAATGAATACAATTGAATTTCAGTTGTGAATCCTGTTTGTTGAGTTGTTTGCAGTATTATATTTTAATATTTCATTCCAGGACATTACAGAGACTGGGTCTTTGTCCTCACGTCATAGAGTTCGACTATGTATGAAAACACAACACGAAATTGAGCCTACCATTTTCAATTGAATCTGATAATAATACCCGAGCATAATCCAGTTATATGATCATTTAAAATAGGATGAAGATATAACAAGCACCCTGGACTGATTTTAAAGGTGCATCTTATGTAGGGGTGAGCAATGGGCGGGCTGGGTAACCCGAAGCCTAACACATCGCCCACCCATTTAATATTAGATGGGTATGGGTCAGCCCATACCCGAGCCTCAACCCATTCAAGCCCGAACTAAATGGGTTCGGGTTAAATGGGCGGGTTAAATGGGTTATGGGAAAACCCATTAATCTCTTGACCTATTTTTTTATTATTACAAATTTCTAAATTTCTTATCAAAGTTAATAATTCAAGCATCACATTCACATATTAAAAGTGACAGTAAGATCTACAACTCCACATCCATGTTTACATCATAGTTTGTTGCATAAAAGAACTTAAATTTAGACAAATACCATAATAACATATTTTTAATGTTTAAACTTCAAACTAAAATATTACAACCACAAGTTCAAAAGGATTAATATCATGCTTCCAAATCTTCATCTTTTTACTGTTCCAGTACCGTGCCCACCGTGCGTGTTTTGAGAAGTGGAAGTGACAAGTGAGAAAGGAGAGGAGTGAGGGTTTTTACTTTTTGGCATTTTACAATTTTACATATTTATTTATTGAAATTTACAGGAATGCTACTGACTCACTCTTAATACTCATGGACAAAATTAAAACAAATTGAAAAAATATATATATAAATGGGCGGGCATGGGCAGCCCAAGGGTGTGCCCATCGCCCGCCCATTTAATTTTTAAATGGGCTGGGTTTGCACCCGCCCATCATGGGCTTTAATTTGGCGGGCTTTAAATGGGTAAAAATTGCGGGTAGTGGGCTAGCCCATCAAGTTTCGGGTATTTTGCTCAGCCCTAATCTTATGTATTAAAAGTAGAGCAATCAACACCCGTTGTTATCTCTGATTTCTCTCTCCGTCAGAGCCGTTAACTCTGTTTTCATCTCTACGTGTGGCAGCTCCCCTTCTATCTCCCTTACACTTTTCCTCCTCCTTCCTAGCTTTAAATATGTTTCTCACCAAAAGATAAATAGAGCTTTAGTCCAAACTTAGGCTTCAAGCAAGGCCAGAAACTCACCACCTGCGACCTTTGGTTCGAGCTCAACTCTTTCTGTAACCTCCAAAAACCCACCGCTTCAAAATCTCTCTCTAAGTCCCCATCTATAAAAGCTAAAAGATCTCCTCTTCTCGTATCTTTCCTTGATTCTAGTTTTCTTATGTGCTTTATGATAGTAACTTTTTTGTTTTTTGTTTTGTAAGTTAATAACCTTTTTGTTTTTTGCTCAGAGAAACCAATTTTTTTGTGTCTATACGATGATTCACTTTTTGAGACTCTTGTTTATGAAGGATAAGATCCTTATTTCGGAGTCTAATTAGCATGTTAACCGAAGCTAGATTTTATTATAGCTAATACTTTAGATTTCAGCATGAAATAATTGTTGTGGAGTGGTTATGTACGTTTCAGGTTCGAAAGATAAACATATTTGAAGTCATGGATGAAGAAGAAAAGTGCAAGGGAGACAGAAGGGAGTTAACGTTGGGAGAGAGTTAACCAGAGGGTGCTAATTGCTATACTTTTAAGTTTAATTAGCACATAAAAATGTTAATTACACTACTAAATACTTTAGCACATCTAAAATTGGTTTCGAGGTGCTCATTACACATTTATCTTATAAAATATTATAACATATAACAATAAATTTTGCAGGTTAAATAATCGTAATAGGAAGGTATCAAATACTAAACATGATTTTCAATGTAAAGTTTAGTTGATTGATTTGAGAATATTATAAAAATTTAAATAAACTATAAAATAATATATATTACATTATATTTTTGAAAAAAATTTGTGCATCATTATATCATATATTTCCCTGGTCCTAAATATAGGAACAGGAAAAATATTCCTTTGGAATGCTTTAGCTAGTTCATTACATACGTCAGGCCACATAGTCCTCACTGTTGCTTCTAGTGGTATTGCTGCCACATTACTCCATTCTGCAAGAATTGCACATTCACGATTTGCTATTCCCATTCCGATAAATGAGCAGTTCGTGTGTTCTATCCGTCAAAAATCACCATTGGCAGAGTTGTTAGTTGCTATAAAATTAATAATATGAGATGAAGCTCCAATGATTCAGCATTTCCGCTTAGAAGCTTTTGACATAACTCTTAGGGATTTAATGCATTCAAACAAGATCTTTGGAGGTAAATGCATCATATTAGGCGGTGACTTCGGTCAAATACTACTTGTATTGCCTAAAGGTTTAAAGGCTTTCCAGCGTAAATGCAGCAATTAGTTCATCAATCTTATGAGATCAATGTACTGTGTTTCATTTAACTAAGAACATGAGACTAAGGGCCTATTTGGCGCAGCTTTTATAACCTAGGGTTTGAAAAAAAAAAGTGGAAAAGTGCTTTTTTCAGCTTTTTTGAAAAAATGTGGAAAAAGCTGAAAAAATGGCTTTTGATGAAATAAGAGTGTTTGGATTATTGTTGTGAGAATGAATTTTTCTATGTATAAATTACTAAAAATGACATAAGTTTAATGTGTTAGAAAAGAGAGAGGATAAGGGCATTTTCGGTAGATCAATATGACATGTGTAATGATGGTATATTTCTACCTCATACTTCGCGTAAAAATTGAAAAAAAAAAAGCTTTTTCCCAAACATATGTTTTAAGCCCAAAACCATGGTTTAGCTCAAAAAAACATTTCTACCAAAAATTCATTTGTTTGGCTATCATTTTTTAAAACCATGGTTTGGGAGGTTTAGCTCAAAAAAGCATTTCTACCAAAAATTCATCTGTTTGGCTATCATTTTTTAAAACCATGGTTTGGGACCCAAACCATGGTTTTAAAAGCTCCCCCAAACAGGCACTAACTTCTGCTGGTTCTTTGGAAGAAATGAGACGTCTTCAATGGTTTAGTCAATGGCTTCTAGATGTTGGTGATGGTACTTTAGGTGATGGATCCAACGATGTTGCTGAAATAGAAATACCTCCTCATTTGTTGGTTCATGAGTCACAAAATCCTTTACATGCAATTGTTGAAGCTACTTACCCAGATCTACAATTGAACTTAAATAACAAGTACTTCAATGATAGAGCAATTCTTGCACCTACCATTGCAGCAATTA
This sequence comes from Mimosa bimucronata, assembly GCA_037074515.1. NCBI lineage: Eukaryota > Viridiplantae > Streptophyta > Magnoliopsida > Fabales > Fabaceae > Mimosa > Mimosa bimucronata. The sequence continues at coordinate 8,253,685 of CM073448.1, forward strand.
ATGAAATCAATGATTACATGTGTTCAGCTATGCTTGGCCAATCTTTTGATTATCTGAGTTGTGATTCTGTTTGCAAATCATCTCATGATTGTGAATCCTTTCAAAACCTTCACACAACTGAGTTTCTTAATACCATCAACAGTTTTGGACTGCCTCCTCATCAACTAATCCTTAAGGTTGGAGCACCTGTGATGTTGCTACGAAACATTGATCGGTCATCCAGTTTGTGCAACGGAACTCTGTTACGAATATCAAAGCTTGGAAAGCATGTCATTGAGGCTATAACCTTGAACGGCTCGCATCCAAATTAAAAAGTTCTTATTCATCTCATGGATATGAATCCATCTAAAAGTCAGTTGTCATGCGTAAAAGGCAATTTCCTATCATCCTTAGTTTTACAATGACAATCAACAAAAGTCAAGATTCGTAAATAACACCTTCTCTGCTTAAAAATTTTATCCCTTCAATGTTGAGCTATACATGCAACAAAACACTACAACCACTACATATATGTTGACACTTTTTTTCAATCTATTATACAACAGGTCAAACTCTTAATAATGTTGGTGTTTACTTATCAAAGTTAGTTTTCACCCATGCCCAGTTGTATGTGGCACTGTCAAGAGTTAGAACAATGGAAGGTTTAAAAATATATGTCCCAACAAGAGTGGATGGCAAAGTTGCTACAACTAAAAATGTTGTCTACAAAGAGGTATTTAGAAAGTTGAGTTCCTGATGCTGTTTAATGTGTTGCCTTTACTTAAAAAAATTGTAACAATGGGAATGTAACACTCGTGTGGTCACCCATTTTTGGAAAATTCCCAAGTTGTTTTTTTGCATATATCAATTACAAAGCTGTGTTTAAACTATTATAGACTGTGCTCCTAGTGCAAAGCGCGGGGATATAATGCTAGTTAGATTAAAGTAAGGATTTTAGTTATATTAGTTAGTATGATGTGTTTTTTTAAATCACCCCAATCATCTTCTCTTATTCCCCCTCTTACTTAATTATTCTTGGAGGAGCGCCAATAGAAATAATTTACGAAAAAGTTGACACAAATTAGAATTAGGTACTATATTTATGATCAAGATCTATTATTCAAATAAGTCATATATTTAGGATCGGATGGAGTATTACTTTACAACCTAAAAAATTAATTTGGAGTAAGTTATTGTTAAATTGATGTTATTTTTTACCAGCATTTAACTTCTAACATGAGTCACATATCCAGGGAACGAAAATCCTAAAATAAGTCACAATCCACAAGAGAAACAGTCATTTTTTTTTTAAAAAAAAAAAGTTTTGGCCGGCAAAACTAACAGTCTGATAACTAATGAATCTTCAACATTTTATCAAGTGGCTATTAGGTGGGTTCTGATTAATCACGTGGGTAGTTAGGTGCCACATACATGTTTTTAAGAAAAATCATACATAAAGAGAAATTTAATAAATTGTAATAATTAATTAGTACTATCTTTCTATAAATTAATTGTAAATGAAGTTAAATTTTTTTTTAAAAGCAAATTAAATTAAAATTTCAATCGAACAGCAAAAATGTATATGCTAGACATGTTTACTAAAGAGGAGTTGAGAAATTAAGATTATGATACATAATTGTAAAACAAATTTAGTTAAGAATGCTCTCACAAGTTACAACATAAATTCATTTTTTATAAAAAGAGTGTAACTAGTATTTTTTTTTTATACATATAGTTACTATACCATGATACAATATGTAAGATGAATAAATCTCATCTGGCAACTGGTAACTGGTAAGCCATGAGATGCGCGAGTCCGAGGAGGGATTGGTGAGAAAGTGAGATCACCGGCGGGAGATCGGCGATTCTGTTCCAGAGAAGGTGGAGCTCAAATGGGGTTCAAACACTTGTTATTGGAATCCATGCCTTTTGTAGCCATGGTGGTGGTGGAGTGTTTGGATGTGGGAATGACCACACTAAGCAAAGCAGCCATGTCCAGAGGGATGAGTCACTTCGTCTTTGTTGTTTACTCAAATGCTCTTGCCTCTGTCATCCTCCTTCCTTCCTCTCTCTTCCTCACCAGGTTCATACACTTCTTTCTCTCATTTCTTAATTTGAGCTGCTCCCCATTTACTTCCATTTTGACTTCCTCTTCTTCATTGCAGAAAAAATAGGCCTCCCATTTCTCTATCTCTTCTTTGCAAATTCTTCCTACTCAGTCTTGTTGGGTATGTAATTAATTGCATTTTTTTTGTTGGGTTTCTTTTTTCTTCTTAGTTTTCATCTCGGAAAATGGTGTATAGGATTGAATCTTGACTTTTGGGGTTTTTTTTTGTAGGATAACTGTGATGCAGAATTGTGTTTTCACTGGTATAAGCTACAGCTCGCCCACTCTTGGATCTGCTATGAGCAACTTGGTTCCAGCTTTCACTTTTGTGCTTGCCGTCATCTTCAGGTGATTCTGATTTTTCTCTTACTATTTATAGATTTTGCAGATACTGAGTTTGATGAATTCTATGCTGCCACAAGCAGCATCAAAAGCTATAACGAATTTCATAATCCAGATTATTGAACTGCAAGATATATATATATATATATATATATAAGGGGTATTTGAGTAAATGTTAGAATCATTCTAGGATGGAGAAGTTGGAAATTAGAAGCTCAAAGAGCCAGATGAAAATCTTGGGAACAGTGGTGTCCATCTCTGGAGCATTAATTGTGACACTTTACAAGGGAGCTTCAATTGGCAAATCTCCAAGCCATTCCCCTGAAGATACTTCTCAATCCTTGTTGGAGCAAGCAAACAACTGGGTGATTGGAGGTCTCTTCCTTGCAACTGCTGGTTTATCCCTTGCAGTATGGAGCATTTCTCAGGTGATACACATCACTTTATTAGTGATGATGATAATGATGGTGGGTATTGAGGTTGTGGATTATAATTTAGTTGAATGAATATATTGGCAGGCAGCAATTCTGAGAGGATATCCATCTGAATTGACCATAGTGGCCTTCTATTGCCTCTTTGGAACAATCCAATGCAGCATACTCTCCATGATAGTAGTCAGAGATCCCAATGCATGGACACTTAGGCCTGACATTGAGCTCATCTCCATTATCTATTCAGTAAGCTTCTATCAAAGGATCCCAAATAGTAGTAACATTGATAATACAGAAAATAGTCAAACACAAAGCTTTGAATTGGCGTATTGTACAAAATTTTACTTGTCAAGTTGATAAAAATGGTTAAAATGTAATTCAAGGGTTTTTGGTCTAGGATAGACATGCTAGACCACAGAGTGGGTGAATTGAGTTTGAATCCCACCTTATTCAATAAAACCCATAAGAAAGGCATTGTGGTCACAAAGCGTTGATTCGAATTAGTCAGCCTTTTGACCTAATAATATGATCAAGAAAAAACGTCAAATAACTAGGTGACCCAAAGGTTATTAAACAAACGGCTAAACTGTAACTTGAGTATTTCTATGAGGAACACCAACATGAGATAGCCTTTTTGCAGGCGATTTTTGGTAGTGTGGTGACATTTTCTGTGCTGACGTGGTGTATCCACAAGAAAGGACCTGTTTTTGTGGCCATGTTCAAGCCTGTGGGGATTGCAATTGCTGCATTGATGGGTGTGGTCTTCCTTGGGGACACACTCTATGTTGGCAGGTATCTAAATCTCATTCTTTCTTTCTCGTCAACTAAAAATCATTGTGTCTGCCTTCATCTAATGATATGTGTTTTCTGTTTCTCACCCATTTTTGCAGCATTATTGGAGCTGTAATAATTGTAATCGGATTCTACACAGTATTGTGGGCACAATCCAAAGAGGAAAACGAGAAGTCAACTAAAGTTCATAAGCAACCATCCTCATCATCATCATCACAAAGAAGACCTCTACTAGAAAGTCATCTTGAAGAAGCAAATACTTTAACATAATCGTCATTGTCTTCTGCTCAATTTCACAATACAGACAGAATAAGACAATGTTTCAGTCTAGCGGCTTTCTGATATGAAAGAGCCTCCTTCTCAAAACACTGTTTCTATTAGTAATGGCAGACAGAAAAACACACGCGCACACTAGAACTTGATGAAGGCTCTTTACAATGCTCTGTTTCCCCAAAATCTATAAACCAATCAACCGTACTAGCCATACGTAAACCAGAGAAGCCACTAATAAGCCATATCTTAAGAATCCTAAGAGGCTGCCATTTAGAGCACCGGCAATAATAATTATTATGCCGATAATCATGAATATATAGGTATCTATGTATAGATATATATATATATAGAGAGAGAGAGAGAAGGAGAGAGAGAGAGAGAGTTTTGTTACTTTCTCCTTGTTGTGGAGGAACCTTGACGCCTACAATTATTAAGCTATTGGTAGTTTATATGCAAAACAGCAAATATTAAAATGAATTTAATAAGAAAAATGTCTGCAATGGACACAATTATTTCTTATGAATTGATGAAAACTGTTACTTCACATACGTCATTGAGGCATGTTTCAAGCCAGAGTCTCATTTTTCTATCTAGCAGCCTTGTAAGGTTTGAAGCCACGCCTATTTTATACACATGAACCGCTACAGAGTTAAAGATCAATCATAGCCAACATGGTATATAAAAAAAAAAACCTCAGACCAAAAATTCTTTAAACTATGATCACAAAATGTCAGATGCTTTGATAATTTTCCCAATAACAAAAAAGATGCTTTGCTTGTTTGTAATCAACCAAAAAAATTGATTTAATGTACTACAACCCATCAATTAGACAATTAGGACTAGTCATTAGCAAACCAATAAAAAAATTATCATACTAATAATAATATATGAATCATCATTTAATAGACTTCTAATAAGGAACAATGTTGAAAAGAATATGAAGTCAAAATTATTTGACATATATTAATTTCAGATGGGTCAGGTACGCTTCCTTGTAATTAGGCGTGTTTTCAGTTTTCCCCTAGATAAGGGGAAAAAGGTGGTTGCAGCTGCGGGGAGTAAATGAGTGTGAGAGAAGTGAGAACCATGTGAACTCAATATCTCTCTCCCACCACTTTTTTTTATCTGAGTCAATTACAAGCTTCAATTCAACCTGTAAAATCCAGCACCAAAAAAAAAAACCCTTTTGGTTTTATGCTTGTTTTCTCTGTAAAATTATTCTGAGAGCTTCTTCTGTTATTGCTCTCTTCAATGTCTGCGACTAATTCAAAGTTCATCAAATGCGTCACAGTTGGAGACGGAGCTGTTGGGAAGACCTGCATGCTTATGTGCTATACCAGCAATAAATTCCCTACTGTACGTTTTGCTTCCCTTTTTTTGGGTCAAGATCGATTCAAGTCTTCGACTTTTTGTTGTTTTATGCTGTTTTTGGCTCTTACTATGTATAAGAATCCTGAATTTCCCACTTTCTTGTAGATCATTATAATTTGACAAAGGAAATTTCTTTTTATGTACGTAAGAGGGTTTGCTTTTAATTCCGATTAGAAGATGAAGGCTAGAAACTCAATTGTCCTGTGGATTTGATTCTTGCTTCTGTTAATTCTTTCTCTGCTTGTGTTTTGGAGTCTAATTTTGGTTTTCAAGCCTGCTTGGGGTTTATCATCAGGACTATATTCCGACGGTGTTCGATAATTTCAGTGCAAATGTGGTCGTTGAGGGTACAACTGTCAATTTAGGCCTCTGGGACACTGCTGGTATGTATCTACAGAGATTACTTTTAGTTTCAATTATACCAACTGGAGATTATTAATTGGGCATAAAATTCTCAGTATTATTCCAGATTTTATTCCCTCAAAATGGGAAAATTTTTTATGTTTGGTTTTTTTTTTTTTTGGCAGGGCAAGAGGATTACAACAGATTGAGGCCTTTGAGCTATAGAGGAGCTGATGTTTTTGTCCTGGCTTTCTCTTTAGTTAGTCGTGCTAGCTACGAGAATGTACTGAAGAAGGTAAGTTTTTTATGGTGATTCTTTGACATGAATTGGGGATTCCTGTTTTCATTCTCTAACTTGAATATACACTGGTCAGTGGATCCCTGAATTGCAGCATTTTGCCCCTGGCGTTCCTGTGGTATTAGTAGGCACCAAATTGGGTAAGTCATGGAGCACTTTCTAAATGCTTGTTTGTTCTAGTCCAATGCTGCTTGGTCTTTTGATTATTGGATTTCTTTTTATATAAACTATCGTCCCATTATTAATATTACTGTAAAGAACTGGTTGGTACAAATTAATTCTCTGTTGACTCTTGTCATATTGTCATCCAGTACAAAAGTTCTATTAAAGCATGGATGTTAGGGACAACTGGATAAGCCTCATATCAATTATAAGATCAAAAATTGAATTTTAGATACTCTTTGTTATGCAGCATGTTGACTGTCAGGTGTCAACAAAGACATCGTCACACGGTAGCGCAGCAAATAAGTTCTTTTGAGATATACTGTTTTAGGTTAAGGAAATATAACCGTAAAATTTGTTAACCATCAATCTGAAAGCAACTTTATTATTTGGGGCTGATTTAGTTATTAACTTGGAGAAATTCATTTGTTGTACTTTCTGAAGAAACATCACTTCTCATGGAAGAATTAGGACCATTTGCCTTTTAATCTGTTCTGGAATGAACCTCATAAGCTTTCGTTCTAACTTGTTTGATGCAAGTAATAGCAGTAACAAATGAGCATACCTTAAGGAAATGACTGAACAATGATCCTATCAAATTGTGTATTATCGTTATTTTTGCACATTGATCGATGAATTTAAGTTGTATGTTTGTTGACTTCTTCGAGAATTAATGCTTAATTTCTTGTGTTGTGAGTATTTAGATCTCCGAGAAGATAAGTACTATCTAGCTGATCATCCTGGTCTAGTGCCTGTGACCACCGAGCAGGTGCAGTATCTCCCTTTTTCAGCTGTTCAGTATCATTCAGTAGTCAAAACTACCTGAAACTACAAGTCTTGTTCTAATTCATAACAGGGTGAGGAACTCCGTAAACAGATTGGAGCTACCTATTACATTGAATGCAGCTCAAAAACTCAGCAGGTATTTTATATTGGCATTTTGTTCTTACAAGTTCCGCCTTAATGTTTGCTTAGGAAGATGAGGTTATGAGTCCTAGTTGTGAATGATCTTAATGTCCTGGTTATGTGTCCTAGTTGTGAATGATCTTAATGTCCTGGTTATGAGTCCTAGTCTGTGTTTCACTTTTCTACATAGTGGTTATCATTTTCTGCAGATTAACATTATTTATAGAATTCTGCGACAAATGAGGATTAATGACTTAATTATTTAATCAATCATAGAATGTCAAGGCGGTGTTTGATGCTGCGATCAAGATGGTGATCAAGCCTCCTCCGAAACAGAGTGAGAAGAAGAAAAAACCGCCACGTGGAGGATGTCTGCTGTCAGTACCGTCTTTTCCATTTACCATTTTTACATTTCTGTTTTCTGAATATGTATGCCATGTAACTCAGTAACTGAATACTTCAACTGGAGTCAGAGTCATATCGTTTACATCCATATTGTGATTTCGTTGCCATTCCTGTGTTGTAGCAGTCATTTTTTAATGATTATAATTAGATACAGTTTTTAAATAATGTTGATCTCCATGTTTCTCTGAAATTGCAGAAACTTTTGGTGTGGAAGCCGTCATGTTTCATCATAGATGGAGCTTATCGTCTGGAGTTCATGGAGAGGATTTATAGTTGCTGTATAGCTTTACCGTATTTGGGTTTGTCTAAATCTCTAGGTAGACTAAGATGCCACGAGGGTGAATACCATATTTGTAACTGTAACTGATAAAAAGAAAATGACATTTGATTTGATTTTTTTTTTTTTTTTGGGTTAGTAAGTTTTTCACTTGTGCTTGTAAAGCTTGACCATGTTTTATACGAGTGACAGTGGCCAATGTTTCCTATGTGTAAAATCCACAGCTTCTAATTCTCAATTTCCTTTTTACAAGTTGTCAATCAAACTGTGCCTTTTATCCAATGTTTCCCATGTGTAAAATCCACAGCTTCTAATTACTCTTGCGGCTGTGGGTGTTTATTTTAATTTATAAAAAGTGTGTTTATTTTAATAACAGAAATAATCGTTCAGTATAAAAGTGGATGTGGCTGATGTAAGTAGCAATATAAGCTCATATCACACGGTTAGAATTCTAGTTACTGTAGGAGTAGACCTTTTCTTTTAACTTGGGAGAAAAATTAGGAATATCTTATCATATTTTTTTCTAGAGGAAGAGGCAATTAATTGAGTCTAACAATACTTGAACATGATTCACTTAGATATCAGGAAAGTCTTGCTTGGGCCGAATTCATGGGAGCCCATTACAAAAAAAGTTGCAGGCCGAGGTTGCACGAGAATTCTTGCACTCAGTTTCTTGTAAGATTGTGGCACGTTGATAGGCATGCTTCAAATGTACCTCTAAATGAGTTATTTTTCAAATCTTTTTTATGGTTATAAAATTGGGTCATATTGTAGCCTTGTCAAATTTAATGGGGATAACCCTCTAAAAGATGGTTTTTGCATTTATGTGAACTTGAACTTGCGATCATGTGTCTAAGTGGTAAATCCCATTCCACTAGGATCTAACTCATATCTCAAATATCACCCGCTTTGTTTCTAGGATGTTATTTCCTATTGACAAAATTAAAAAAATGAGTAAACAAAAAATAAAAACTAAAAACCAAAAAAAGGGAGAGATGCAAGGAGCAGGAGATGAAATGATGAAGATATAATTGAGGGGGCAATGTATAGGCAATGATGCAAATATATTCCACTCATTTTGTGATCCACATGACACACTTGGTATACATATGTTTGAATTGAATCATGAAATGACGACAAGGTCAAATACAGAGCTAGCTGGTTTGAGACCCTACTCCAACCACACTGCTTGTTCGGTGCAAAATAGGAAGAGGATAAGAAAGAAATTAGTTGTTCATCTGTTCCCTTGCAGATCTACTTCTCTTGTGTTTACCGACTTAAAAAAAAAAAATACACATTGTGATGTGTGCCAATTGAAAGATATGGAATAAGTTGAAAATGAGTAACCTCTCTCACAGTACAAAAGGGGTGCACATGTTTTTTCATGTTAAGCTCACTGGTTCCAAATGATTTTTCGTTGGGCAACCTCTCTCACAGTACAAAAGGAGATGCACATGATGAGCAAGAAAGAGGATGGCAGCAATATCACTAATTGCAATTTTGGAAGCTCTTTTGTGACAGTAAGTTTCAAAGTGAAAGCAACACGGACGTTCCTTTCTCATTTGTATTATCCCTTTGATTATGCTCCATGCTTATTTATTAATCTCAACGTTTGTTATTCTACGCTAACTCCTACACACATAAACAACTGAAATCCACCATCGTCATCTCTCTCTCCACCTGTCCCGGTGACATGTCCTAATTATTCATAAATACACACCTCATCATGTTGCTTTCAAGTTTTATTTGATTTCTCCGATATAATTTTTTATTTACTACTGTATGTATGTGTCTCAATTTCAAGCTATGTATATCTCTTTCTTCTCTAATTTTATTTTTCTCTGTTGGTGACAAGTTGTGAAGAGGACAAATCAAACGCGTCCGACTCACGCTTGCCTTTCAAAGTGACATAATTGGATCAATCATGTGGCCTCAGAAATTAATATTTTACATCCTGATTACTCCTTAGAAATCTCAATATCAACCATAATTATGTTTTTCTTTGTCTTAATCTGAAAAGCAAGGCATTCTAATTCAAATCTCCAACGTCCTAAATATTAATTTAGCGCTCCTTCGTATGTAGTATAATTCCACGTGGACTAGCTCAACATTTGTAGTCTAAGAGCTACTATTATTATATAATCTCAATGTTACGTGACCTACTTTTATACACTATATATTATTACCGGAACATTCTATTAACCTAACCCATTGAATTTATATTTTTTTTTTTTCGTTTGCTAAGACTCACTAATGCTACTTTTTCCCTCTCATAGTGTTGCATATTTTGACAGGTCAATTTAAAGTTTTGCCTTGCTAATTGATCCATACCTTCTTACTCAATTTGATCAAACACAGGTCACATAATTTTTTACACATGATCAGCCCATTCGCAAAAAATTATTATTTATTTGTGGGTTGGATCCGGCAGTCACTATATTTTAAAGGAAAAATTAAATATACGTTTTTTGTAAGGGATTTATTTAAGATGAGGTATCACGAAATTACGTAATTAATCTGAGGTCTCACGAAGTTGTTGTTGCAGGTCAAAAGGTTGTTATAGTCAGGTTACAAGTTATTACAGATTAAGAGTGATTTTTAGGCCAAAAAGTAGTTATTGCAGGCCAAAAAGTTGTTAGTGAAATCTTAGTCACTAACAATTTTTTAGCGCACGATAACAATGTTTTGGCCTGCCATAACAACTTTCTGGTAGGGACCTCAGATTAATTAAGTGATTTCGTAGGACCTCATTTTAACTAAGTTCCTTACAAAAAGGACATGAATTTAATTTTCCCTATTTTAAAAGCACACATAGAGTTATTTATGAACAGAATTGGAACCCATGAACTCGTGGTTTGTGAGCTAATTAACTTTTAGACAATTGGATGAACTAAAGTTGGTCCTGTTTCATATAAAAATTATTTTCTTCAAACTTGATTAAGGTGAGTTAGATTTAGGGGTTTGTTAAGGTCATGAGATATGCCTTCAAATTCAGGGAAATAAAAAACACAAAAGCACTTCCAAAATCACAAATTAATGAGACTCTCACATTGGCAACTAAATTTGAACTCGAACGATTTTAGATTATGAGCTGCATCCTTTCTAACTAATCAAACATTCTATCAACGGCAAGAACTAATATGTGCATATGTATCTTTTTTTTCTTAAAGTCAGCAACGAAATCTTTAATCCCTCTGCTGAATAATGCACTTTTGGACAATATGTAATCATATTATACAATTGAAATTAAAAGAGCATCTTTTATGCAAAGCCTTTTTGCCCAATTGCCTTTTGCTTTCTTTCCATCATCAATAACAGACAAAGTAATGAGAAGAAAAGGGCGACCATATAAAAAGGAGAAATCAAGACAATGTGGCAACCAAAAAGAAGTACTTTCCTATCACTAATGGGGCCAACTTAGAAAAAGAGCTAATAAATACCGTTTTAATCAGCAAGGACATGATTTATAACCATACATATCATGACATGAATTTAATGAAACCTAACCAATATATTGTACTGTGTACCAGCATGATGGATTGAAGCTTCATAGTTATCTTCAAGCTAAAGAGCTGAGCCTCTGAATTTTTCGCAGTGTCAGGCATTGGAATCTCTTAAAGTTACACGAAAACAGGTCGCAGATCAGTGAAGATGCATTATATCAAGTATTCAGGTGGATATGGGAAGCTATGAGACTAAATAGGTTTCTATATATAAATATATTTGGGTGAACTTCAAGTATATGGAGAAATCAATTATTAGCTTTGAGAAAATGATGCTTGCAGTTACAGCAAAAACTGAGACTGAGAGAATAGTCCGAGTCTTGAATGAATATCTCAATTTGATTCAGGATATCATTAAACTTTTGGGGCTTGTTTAATTGTAATGAATCACAGTATTATAATAATCTAAAGAGATTTTGGGGTGAACAAGTGGGGGAGAGTGATTTGAGTGAAATCAGTGAATTGTATATCCATCTCTTTAATCATTGGATGATAAAATTAGGACATCCAAATCAAGGATTTTCTAATATGATGTTTCATTAATTAACCTCAAAAGGATGGTGACCCTATCCTGACCTGCTTTTCTTTTTTTTTCTTTTTCAAAAAAAGTGGAGTACTAGCGTTTCATAAATGATCATACACTCATCATTAAAATAAAAATAAAAATTAACAATGTATCATGAGCTATCACATGTATCTAAGATGATTCAGATAGGGCAATGATGTGATTACAGAAAAAAGTGCAAAGTGATTAGAATAGTAGAGCCTATTTTTACTGTTATTATAAAGCTAGGATAGGATGATTGAGTAGCACAAAAAAATAAAAAAACAAAGTGGAGCCAAACCAGAATTAAATACTAAAATGGTATTGTAATCCAGTACTATGAAAGTCTCTATATAAACGAAAGGTTATAGGTTGGATTAAACTTATAACATCAATTCAGCATCAGTTTCTCTATGTAATGATAAAAAAAAAAAAAAAAACAGGGAGGGCCATAGAAATATTAAAAGAGATATACAAAATCCATATACATCGTTGGGGCTTAAACATACATAACACTTGTATAATTCTTAAAAAAGATACTTAAGATATTAGGGGTCCTTTTAGTCTCTCCCTCTGCATCACTCACCCCAACTTAGATGCAAAAACCATTTTAAGTTACTAATTAGTTTCAAAAAATTTTGGTCCGCATACAAAATTTACTAGACAGCAATCTATGAGTCATAATTCTACTGAAACACATTTAAGTTATAAAATTATGTAAAATATGTTCTCTATCTACTAAATAAATCGCTTTAAAGTATATTTATATTTACATTTTTTTAAAAGATTAATTTACCTTACTTATAAACTAACGTATAATCTAATTATTACATGTAAAATATGATATTTTTAAGTGGTATATTTAACTCCCTAATCTCAAAAAAGAAAAAAAAAAGTTGATCTTATGTTAAATACATGATGGAATATATCAAAACTTGGTAGTTGTTTTAGGAACAAGAACATAAGAAGTTGTTTGTAAATAAGAATTAATAAGCAGAATAACCAACATAAGACAACTTTGAGAAGTGAAGGAAGATGACAATAAGAATTTTTACGGTTAAAAAAAGAGGAAAGCAAAGAACGATAAAGATGAGGGCAATGAGGAAAAGGGGGAAGAGAGAATAGGTGATTTTGGGGATTATTGTCGGCTATGTCTCAATTTAATTGAAGTTATTCAGGTAAAAAAAATAAATAATTGAAGTTTATAGTTGCCTTTGGCTTCTCCCGTATATTCCCCTTGCCTCTAGCTTCTTCTTGAAATGACCATAATACCTTCGTCTCCATTTTTTTCTCTTGGCCTTGCAAAAACTTTTCCTTTTGTAACTATGAAAATTTTCTATATTTATATTTTATAGTGTGGGTGTACCGTCTTTAACTTAATAATGACTTAGTAAGTTCGGTCAGAGAAAAAAACTTTTTGTGGTGGCTGCTGCTCATCAATGTAAATAATGCATGTTAGCACGTACTAGCGTGGAATCATTGTGAAAAATCTTATAAAAAATGTAATTTTATATAGTCAAAACTTGGGAAAATTACTCTAAGTCCCACATAACACCTTAAAATACATTCAAATCCTTTGAAATTATGGAATTGCTCAAAAACCCTTGAAGCTTTGACTGCAAATAAGTTTGGACTATATTATCAAAACATTGTTGATTAAAAAAACATTTCTCCCATAAAAATCATGTTAGAGTAGCTAATGCGAGACGACTTGGTCACGAGAATTTTCATTATTGACAAACCACAAGGATCGTGATTCGTGATTATTTTTTTTAAACACAGTCTGGCAATCCGATACTTTAAACAACTGACTTAACCGGATTCAATGGGTAAAAGTGTTACCCTTATAGACAGGGGGCGCTTCCCTTGATTCGAACACACATTCTCATTCTAAAGAAACTAGGCTACTTACCATCTATATCAATTACTCATTGGCAGTGATCAGGATTATTATTGTCAATGACATGTTAAATTCTGATAAAAGAAGATTGATGAGAATTGAATCATGGTGCTTTTGACTATATCCAAATTAAAAGACAAATAACTGTTGAACAACTTATGTATTTTGATAATATAATGCAAATTGTTTATATAATTAAAAGAAGTATGTTAGGATGTTATATGAGATGAAAATTAATCCATAGTCATAACTCATGAGACTCTATGATAATTTTAAGGGATTTTGTAGAGTATATTAGAATGTCATGTGGGATTTGTAGAAAATTTTTAGGAAAATTTCATTCAAATCTCAATGAACATAAATTAATAATGTGAGATTCCTTAAAATTTTAAAATTACTAATAGAACCCAAAGGACATGTACAACCCAAAGGACATGTCTATAATATAATGCAATTTTGAAACAACCAAATTACTCTTACTGATTAGTTGTTAAATATATGTTGTGACAGCTGTTAATGTAACTACTTAGTTGTTGATTAAAAGTACGTTGAATACATTGATATTACTTGTTAATAACAAATGTAATTGTCAATCAAAACAACTTAACTTATAACTGAAAGTTTTAACAAAACAAAAACTTGTTAATGAATGCACTCCTACTTGTCAATGTTCTTTTTTATTTATTAGTAAAGGTAATGAAATAAATTCACAATTTCATTATATTACCCATAGATTCTATTAATAATTTTGAGATTTTAAGGGATTTTTTTTGCATTAAATTGTCTTGCCTAAACATAATTTCCCTAAATTTTTCATTTTTTGATAAAAGAAGTTCCTAACAAGTTTGGTTTTTTTTTAAAAGAAATAAGGGGGGGGGACTTTTTTTTGTTGAGAAAATTCCAAATAAATACCCCTCGAATATAAAAAAGACAAAAAGGTACCTTCAATATACAAAAGGACATAAAAGGGATCGTTCTCAATTTGGGATAAACAATTTTAAGGCAAAAAGACCAAAATGCCCCTGTCTTTATTAACCACTCAGGTATGGCCATTAACCACTCCCGTATACCGATTAACCACTCTAGTATAGCCATTAACCATTTCGTTGATTCATTAGTTAGGCTTGTTTTTGTGAAAGTTGTTAACTACTCTAGTATAGCAATTAACCACTTCAGTATAGCGATTAACCATTCCAGTATAGCCATTAACTACTTCACTGATTCATTAGTTGGGCTCAAATACTCTTATATTTGTGAAAGTCGTTAACCACTCTAGTATAGCAATTAACCACTTCAGTATAGCGATTAACCACTCTAATATAGCCATTAACCACTTCACTTTGAAAGTGAATGGAGACAGGGGCATTTTGATCTTTTTACCTTAAAATTGTTTATCACAAATTGGGAACGATCCCTTTTATGTCTTTTTGTATATTGGAAGTACATTTTTGTCCTTTTGATATTCAAGGGGTATATATTTGGAATTTTCTCTCTCTTTTTTTTTTCATAATAGGGAGGAACATTGTAATTTGGAGTAGAAAGGGAAAGAAGCAGAGTGACACTGCTCTCTGCTCGCCTACTTTACTTCTTCACCTACACACACAACGTATCCTTCCTTTCTCTCCTCTTCATCATTTCTCAGTGCTGAGCTTTTTTTTTTTTTTTTTTTCCTTTCTTTGACTTTGCTTCCATCACTTCATTTTGTTTTGCTTGCCTGACCATTGTGAAAAGGTACTTTCTTCCTTACTATTCCCTCTTAAACGTCGTAATTATTGCCTACTATTCCTTTCACCTCACCGTCCGAACCCTCTAGTTTTCTTTCGTTTTCTCTTCTTAACTGCTCCTTCACTTCCCTTATTTTCTTCTCTGTGTAGTCCCCACTTGATTCTTTCATCTCAGGTATCTCTCTCTCTCTCTCTCTCTCTCTCTCTCTCTCTCTCTCTCCAGGTCTTTTGGTTTATTTCTGAACTGTGGGTTTTAGATTAATTGACTGTTGTGATTTTTCCTTCAGAGTAGAAAGAAAGAGGGAGAGAAGCACAAGTTATGGCAGGAGGCGGCGGAGGAGCTCCAGCACCGAAAGCAGATGAACCACTGCCACACCCACCAAAGGAGCAGCTTCCAAATATTTCTTATTGCATTACCAGTCCTCCTCCATGGCGTAAGTTTCTTTCATACTCTTGAAAAATAGAAACTTTACTCACAGTTCTTACTTGGGAGTTTTATTCTTCTTAATCCATTGGGTCTACTTGAAGGCAAAGTTTTTTTTTTTTTTTTTTGGATAAAGCTATATGCTTGGATAAGTTATATATATATTTTTTTAATTTTTAATCTTATTGTCTAAAGTGGCTTTCCGTGTAAGTTCTTTGCATTGCCTAATTGTTGGTACTCTCTTTGCATAAAGCAAAATTATTCTTTTAAGAGAACAAGAATCTCATTCCAAAGTGCCTTAGAATTTTATGTTAGCGAGCTACTGGCTAAGATAAGAGCTAGTGAAAGAAAGAGTGGGAAAGAAGGGGGGCGGGAACCAACTTTCCTCCTTTTTTTTAATTACTATAGAATATTGTTAATATTGCTAATTGTTAATTGTTAATTGTTGAGTTTTGCTTCATAACTTTTCCTCTTCAAATTTTCGTAATTTCAGTTCTTATAACTGTAACAGTCTCACTTTTTAATTTTCTAATTGAATAATGTTGCTCAAGAAATTTGGAGCATTTTTTTAGTCTATTGGACTCTTAAGCAATCAGCTCTTTAATTTAGTTGCCATGTTCTGTCATCAATCAAGAAGTTAACTACGAAGTTTTTGGCTCCGCTGTTTTGGTCTGTCGAGTTCTGCTTTCTGTTTTTCTTCCTCAATTTGATGAGAGTTTTGGGGTCATTATGATGCAGCCGAGGCTTTACTTCTTGGTTTTCAACATTATATTGTGATGCTCGGCACATCTGTTCTCATTCCCACAGCTCTTGTTCCCCAGATGGGAGGTGGCAATGTAAGCAATAGCAAATAAAATACACTTTAAGCAATTAGAATATTATTGAAAGTAATATCCAGCCATGTAATTGAAGTTGAAGGAAAAATATGTTGTTTTTTGCAGGAGGAGAAGGCAAAAGTCATCCAATCACTACTTTTTGTTGCTGGTATAAACACATTGTTGCAAACATTGTTTGGAACGCGACTGCCCGCTGTAATTGGAGGGTCTTATACCTTTGTTCCAACCACAATATCAATCATACTTGCTGGTCGATTTAGTGATGTTGCAGATCCCATCGAGGTCTTGTGATTGGAATGCATCTTGCTTGTTAAATGGTGCATGGTTGATGTGCTTGTTATATTATTTTACATAGTAGTAAAATGAGATATAACCAAAACACAGACTACATATGATTTTCGATGCATTTTATGGTTTGACACTCACTTAGAAAATTCAGTGATTTGAGGCTGACCTTAACTCTGTCTTGAATATTGTAATCAATATTTGGCATGTTTTATTGAAAGCATAATAAACATGTAGTGTCTCAACTCAGTGAAACCACATAATAAGACATATATTTTTGGACTTAATTGAATAGAAATATCTGATATTTTCTTTTTGGCTTTCATTTATATATTCAGAGATTCAAGAAGATAATGCGGGCAATCCAGGGGTCCCTTATTGTTGCTTCAACTCTTCAAATAGTATTAGGCTTTAGTGGACTTTGGCGCAATGTTGCAAGGTCAGTGTAAAGTTCTTGGCAGGTAGCTCTGTTATGTTTTTTTCATGCCTTACGTAGGAGTTGAAAATTCTAAACTGAAATCTTGGGTGTGCTTATCTGCATTCGTTTTTCTCTGCTGAATTGATGTTTGAAGTACAGATTGTGCTAATATGTTCAACTGATTTGTGCAATGGTGTTTGTATTAAATATCAAGCCCCCCAAAACTAGAATGACTCCAAAGTAATATTATCTTGGCTTGCCATAAAATGTCTGAGTCATGGAAATTTAATTTCTTTCTCCAGGTTTTTAAGTCCACTTTCGGCAGTTCCTCTGGTATCTCTTGTTGGTTTTGGGCTATACGAATTAGGTTTTCCTGGGGTAAGCCTTGAGAGACATTGTTTGCATGTTCATATTCTATTGTTAAGGGTAACTAATATTGACTACCGCCTATTGTTTAGGTTGCTAAATGTGTGGAGATTGGATTGCCAGAACTTATATTGGTAGTATTTGTTTCACAGGTACCGTTCTTACAGCATTATAGAGCTACTGTCTTCTAACATTTCTTTCTGCCCTTTTGACTTTCTCATTTGAAAGTAGATAACTTCTCTGGTACTGCGTTTGTTAACTATTAATGGATGTCATGCAGTACATGCCGCATGTGCTACACTCAGGGAAACATGTCTTTGACCGCTTTGCTGTTTTATTAACAATTGCAATTGTGTGGATATATGCCCATGTACTCACTGTTGGAGGGGCCTATAATAATGCTGCACCTAAAACACAAGCAACCTGCCGCACTGATCGTGCTGGACTGATAGATGGTGCTCCATGGTTAGTTGTATTGTTTTTGTGGACTAGTTAATTGATGATTTTCTAAATTGAGTTGCATCCTTGACATGTTGGGTTTCTAATTTACCATTTAGACTACAAGGAAAATAAAAGAAAAAGATATAAAATATTAAGGCGTAGCTTTATGAGGATGAATTGTGAGAAATTCATTATGGTACTTGGTTTTGCAGGATCCGCGTTCCATATCCCTTTCAATGGGGAGCACCTTCATTTGATGCAGGTGAAGCCTTTGCCATGATGATGGCTTCCTTTGTTGCTCTTGTAGAGGTAATTTTTTTCTCCAGCATTCATATACGTTCGATTTTTTGTTGAAGTCGAAATTTTTCCTCTGTTTCTTCCTTGTTTGTCTAAACCCTATACAATGTTTTTTTTCCTGGTAGTTTTTTTGTTTTTTTCAGTGTCATTGACACACATTATCATTTAAGAAAGCTTATAACTCTTGCCTTCCTTAGTGGCAGTTAGTCTTCCATGAATATGTAAAATTTATTTAAGCCGGGTTTTTAACTGATCGGATTGTTTTCTTCATTTTCTCTATATTTTCATTGCTGTGTAACCATGTAACTAAACTAATATTCAATCTGTGCATAATGGATTTTCTTCGTGTATGATGGCATGCTTTGGATCAACTGTGACTTGTATACATATCCATACACTATTGTTATTTGCTTGCTTATCTGTATTTAGTTAGTATAATAACCCTTCAACGAACTATAAACTCACTTGTTTTTCTCATATCGAGCAGTCCAGCGGAGCTTTTATTGCTGTGTATAGGTACGCTAGTGCAACTCCAATGCCACCATCTGTTCTCAGTCGGGGTATTGGGTGGCAGGTACGTGAAGAGGGCATGTATACATTCAAATTTAAATATTTTTAATTAATTTGTATTTATATCAAATAAAGCAGAACTAGAAATAAAATGCTGTTTTCATTTTTAGTATTCTGTTGGAAGAAGTACCATACAAGTAATAATTTTAGTGAGCTCTGACTTAATATGTTTGAAGAACTTATCAGCTATGGAATTATCGAATGTGCCTCTTATTTCTTTCTTAGGGAGTTGCCATTCTTCTATCGGGATTGTGGGGAACTTCCACTGGATCCTCTGTATCAGTGTAAGATGAAAATGTTATCCGTACACTCTTTACATGAAACAAGTGGAAACGCATCTTTTGTTGATGAAAGGAGTTTAATTTGTTTCCATGTAGAGAAAATGCTGGTCTTCTAGCTCTGACCCGTGTTGGCAGTCGAAGAGTTGTGCAAATATCAGCTGGATTTATGATTTTCTTTTCAATTCTCGGTGAGTTGATGAAGCATGAATGCCATTACTTGCTATGAATTGTCTGGTTTGAATATCTAATTTCCCAGTCCAGGTGCATTTTCTTATCAGTGATGCTGGCTTCTCTTTTTTTGCTTAATGTACAGGTAAATTTGGAGCAGTTTTCGCCTCCATACCACCGCCCATTGTTGCTGCTTTGTACTGCTTGTTCTTCGCATATGTTGGTATGTCCAATTCAGAGTCAAGATTTCCTCTAATATCTACATTTTTATAAAAAAACACAGACACACTTCATGAGATGACTCTTTTTTGGTCGGGTGTAGGTGCTGGAGGTCTCAGTTTTCTTCAGTTCTGCAACCTCAACAGTTTTAGAACAAAGTTCATACTAGGCTTCTCAATCTTCTTGGGGTTGTCGGTGCCACAGTACTTCAATGAGTACACGGCGATCAACGGTTTCGGTCCCGTCCACACAAATGCCAGATGGGTAAGATGATACTATAACTAACACCACAAAACCTCAGATTTCATTGTAATGAATTATGAAATGAGCCATGTCCCTTTCTGACTCTGACATGTTTTTTCGATGTTTTTGGGCAGTTCAATGACATAGTGAATGTGCCATTCCAATCAGAAGCATTTGTGGCTGGTTGTGTGGCATATTTTCTGGACAGCACAATACATAAGAAAGACGGGGCCATTAGGAAAGACAGGGGAAAACATTGGTGGGACAAGTACAAATCCTTCAAGGGTGATAGTAGAAGTGAGGAGTTCTATTCTCTGCCTTTTAATCTCAACAAATACTTCCCATCTGTGTAATTTTGTGCATAAGAGCTCAGAAACTAAGGATTGGTACACTATATGTTTGCTTCACCAAGTCTTGTTTGATCTTTGTTCTGACATCACATTGAACTCTGTTCCACTCAACAACTGTATTATTAATATGATTAGTCTAATAGTCTAATTATAATATTTAAATTCCTTCACGAAGTTTGATCATATTAATGCTTTTTAGTGCACATTTAATAAGCTGCTCCCAGTTAAGGAACAGACATGAAATGGAACTCCCCTTAGTGCCTGTTTGGGTTTGGGTGAGGCAAAAAAAGCAATTTTTTCACCCAAACTTCGGTTTTAAAAAATGGTAGCCAAACACTTTTTTCTGATAAACCTAGGTTTGGACTCAAAACCTAAGTTTGGACTTAAAACCTAGGTTTTTAAAAAGATAAGCCAAATACTTGAAAAAATATGAAAAACCCATTTGGATTGAAACCTAGGTTTTGGTGGCCAAAACCTAGGTTTTGAATAAGCTACAATTTTCCCCTTTTGCACGAAATAGTGCAAAATACGATGTAAAAAAAATGCCATCATTACACATGTCATAATGATCTACCAAAAATACCCTTATCCTCTCTCTTTCCCAACACATTAAACTTATGTCTTTTTAGTAATTTACACAGAAAAAGTCATTCTCAAAACAATCATCCAAACACTCTCATTTTATCAAAAGCCATTTTTTCAGAAAAGCTGAAAAAAGCTATTCCCATTCTCTAAAAGCTAATCCAAACAGGATGCTACTTTTTTCAGCTTTTTCGCGAATTACGAGGTAGAAATATACCATAATGCCCTTATCCCCTCTCTTTCCTAACATATTAAACTTATATCATTTTTAGTAATTTACACATAGAAAAAACTATTTTCACAACAACCATCCAAACACTCTCATTTCATCGAAAGTGATTTTTTTCAGTTTTTTCAGAAAAGCTGAAAAAAATCACTTTTTCAGCTTTTTTTTCAGAAGCTATTCTCCAGAAGATAATTCAAACAGGCCCTTATTTTCTTAACCCACTGCTCGCAATTAGTAAATAGCACTTTTTTGCGGATATTAGAATTGAATTGGACTAGCCTTTTTTTTAAAAAAAAATAATAATTATTTGCGGTGACGTCCAATCTATTTTTTTTTTTTGTTCAACACGTCCAATCTAATTCAAGTCATTGGCCAAAAAAAAATCTAATTCAAGTCAAATCCTTCTCCCTTTAGTATGAGTAAATTGAAAGATTTGATTTTGAAACTAAATGTAACAAATTAATCAACTTTATCTTAATTTATATTTTTCACTGTATTAATTGCACATTTTAAAGGGCATGAATCATAAAGGTAGTTTTAATACAACTAATTAAAGGGTATTTTAAAAAAAAATGGTTTTCTTACAAGTAACTAACTTTACTAACTTATTTAATACTTGTAAATTGGTTATTTAATTCTTACTCTTATAAGATGGAGAAGTAATAAAGTTCACTTGTATATCCTTATAAAAAAAAAAGTTCACTTGTAACCTTCTAATATGGTGGTGGAAATTTGTGTTTAGGGTCTGATCTTATTTGTAAACTCGTGTTATTAATATTTGCCGCTTTAGTAAAAGAAAAGGCAATAAAGTTGTAAAAAATGTTTATACGTTATTTACATCCTTCAAAACAATGAGACAACGGTGGCTACGGCACACTGGTTTGGAAGAAGGATTATACTATTAGAAATGAATTGCCTAAGCTTTGTCCATAAAATGGCGTCAAAAGGCACAGAAGGAAAAAGGAAAAGGAAAAGTGGGTTCCTTTACTACAAAATCCTAAGAAACCTTGAAACTGACAATTGTCACTTTGCCTCATTCATAAATATTTGATTTCACAAAAGCATAGCAAACCTTTTGTAGACTATATAATACTTGCTTTGATAACTTAGAATAAAGAGGGGATGAAATGTAAAAGAAATTGATTTTTTTTTCTTTTTTCTTTTTTTAAAGCCATGAGCTTTTGTTTTTTGGGTCCATTTATAACATCTAGAAAGATGCTGTAATTACTGATAGGGTTGGGCAGGCAGGCCCAAATATGAAGTTACATCAACTTTCATGAATGGGGACCAACATTCATTCATTTTACGCTCTCTTTGCATAAACTACCAAACCAACCTGTATTCTGCGTTTCCCATGTGTGACATTCTGATTTGCATTAATTCACTGTATATATAATTTATTTTTCATATTTTTCTTATTGTCTTATTTTAATTTATTCATGTTTCAATAAATATGTTTTATATGTTTAAAAATATGTTTATTTGAATAAATTTTGGATATTTTAGTCAAGCACAGTGTAAATTACAATAATATTAAAGTAGCTCTTAATTCAAAAGTAATTATGTGTATTTTAAATGTTTAAGGAAGATATTATTACATTTTCGTTAAAATGATATATATAATTTTTGTGTGATGTGTAGTGGGTGCCAAGCTCTCATTTGAGTAGAAGAAGATAGTGGTGAATCTCTTTTAAAAGGGATTCGATGCGATGAATATTGTAACTTCACGTGACATGATACCTTTGGCTTTGATTATATCTTCACATAATTCACCAGATGCTTATCTCTTGGATTGTATTAATCATTATCGTAAGCAATGAAAACGCATATCTCTAGCTTAAAATAAGTTAGGTTCAATCAATATCATCATCAACATGTTAATAAAATTTATAAAAAAAATTAAATGTATCATAGATTATAAACAGGAGAACTCGTTTATTCAATATGCAATAATGCTTTATTTGCAAGTTGTAAGCGAGAGATTACTGATTCGATCTCGTTTATAAACTTGTTAGTACTTACCTTTTCAATTTTAGAGTGGAGTGGTGGGGTCAAAGAGTGAGGAGATATGGAAGACAGGAAATCAGAGGGACTATGGTGTGCATGAAACATGGAATATCTTCTGTTCCTCACTGCAACAACCAATCCATGATCCTTATCATGGTCCCCTCCTCACCCTAATAATCTCAATCTCTCTCTCTCTCTCTCTCTCTCTACATATTCGTTGTATTTGATTTAGGAAGAAACTTCTTCCTCAATTCTATTTTATTAACACATAGTAACAACCTTCATTTGTCTTCTCTTTTCACCTATCCCCCTCTTTTACCTCACGTATATACTATTATAACGCGCCCAATTTGAGCCACTGAATTATTATTGTGAGGTAGACATCATCGTGTGTGTGTGTGAGAGAGAGAGGGAGGGAGAGGGAGAGGGAGAGGGAGAGGGAGAGGGAGGGGGGGGGGGAGAAATTTTTAGTTGTAAGTTAAGGATGGTAACGTGTTGGGTCTTAAACTATACTACTAAGATTTATTTAATTCTTAAAACTATTGGTATGATTCTTATTCCGCGAGGAGATTTTGTTAGTATTGATGTGATAAATAGTTAAGTTCACATTAGACAATGATTTGATGCTATATTTTTTAATATTAAACAATATTTATACATTGTTTGTTATGAGAGCGCACACATACACACAAGCGCTTGTTGACTTGTTTTATTGTTTCACGAGTGGATGACATCTTTTTAGAAAGTAAATTGAGAGCATATTCTTATTCATCTTAGATCGCGTAAATTTTTATTTTTTTAAAAAAAAAAATTAAAGACTCAACTGAATGAAGAAACTAGCTTATTACTTGTTTGTTGTGTTTAAAGAAAATTCATCATTGAAAAGGATAGTTGGTAGATTGAGAGTGTGAAACATGTGGTATGACATCAGACTCAGTTCAATTTTAATGAGAAGTAATTAATTGATTTCTATACTTTTTTAGTAAAAAAATTTAGGCAAGCTGGAGCATATCACTAGAGTTGATCACCAACATCAAAGCATACTTCTAAGACCAAAGAGTGGTTACAGATTATTGCTCATCAACAACATCACTAGAAGTAGGAGAACCACCAATATGAAAGTGTGAAGTATATGGTATGGACAAAACATGCTCAGTTCAGTTATAATGAGAAATAATTAACGTGATTTCTAAAGTAAATGGAAAAGTAATTAGAGAGAGCCAGAGAGGTACGTGCATGGGACACGTTAGACGTAGTAGGATGAGATTAAAGAGTGTATGGGCCGGCGGGTTTTGGGGACCACATGGAGCCCAGCCCATGAAGGGTGAGTCCTCATCCTCTTCTGTGGTCCCCACCAAACACCAAATCGTCACTGTTTCTTGTTCCAATTTCCCTTAACTAGAGTTGGCAAATTGGGTTAGCTCAACCTTTATCATGGGCATGGTCCCGACCGCATGGATCATGTAACCTCAGGTTTATCCGGTTATATGTTCTTTTACCTTCTTCTTCTTTTGTGATCAAAGTTTTTTTACTTTTACCTTCTACTATACTAGTACTACACGGTTAAGTTGTATAAAAGAAAGTATTACAAAGTTAAGTAATATGATAATAATAAGTATTTTGCGTTTTAGTTAACTAATTTGATAATATTATGGAGATTAAATAAGTTATTTTAAGATATTTATATTTATATATTTTGTTAAAAATTAATTTGTCCAAATTATAAATGATATATAAATATCATATATCAAGCAAATTGGGTTGAAAAAAAAATGATAAACATGAATGATTTAAAATGATTTTTAATCTATTTAATAAATTAATCAACTGAGTCTTATACTAATAACCAAAGGTATTATGTGTTTTTAGCGTGTGCTTGTTTGGGGCTATTACTAAATTGTATTCCCTCTGATCTTTATTATAAGAAGTACTAAGTTATGTGGTTTTTAAAAAGGTTAAAAGTAATAAACATATAAAAAATGGTCATTTTTCAATCATGTCATTAATTTCTAAAGGGATAATTATAACCAAGTCCCATTGAAGATAATTAATCACAATCAGGTCTCAAAAAGTCATTAAATTACATTAAAGTCCTTATGGATTTAGGTGATATTGAATCAAATGTAGTAGGGATTGTCGATGCAACTCATTGAATTGTTAATAACAACTAGATTTTTAAAGAGTTGTCAATAACAACTCATTGAACTACATTAACAACTTTAAAGCATGCGATTTAATATCAACCAGGTTTCTGGGGACTTCAATGTAATTTAATGATCTTTTGGGACCTGATTGTGATTAATTACATGTATGTATTGGGACCTAGTTTTAATTCCCACATTTATAAAAAAAAGGCAAAAAAACAAGAAAAATAGAGTGATAATGAGATAAAGTATGAAAGAGAATGTGGTTTTTAAAAAAATGGTAGAGAGAATAAATTTAATTAGGGATTAAAATGGTAAAAATAATTATTAGTTACTTAAACAATTCAAGTAAGCTCTCATAAGAAAATCAAGATAATTTACGTTAGACTCTTATAGTAAGACTGTGGAAGTAATGTTTTCCGTTAAAATGAATTGGGAGTAACTCAAAATGATTTTTTTTTTTTTTTTTTTTGGGGGCGGGGGGTGTGAAATGAGATTTGGAAGGTAGTGTAATGGATCAATCCTTAAGATGCGATTACAGAATGAATGATGATTAAGCAACATGGAAGGGGAGGGGGCGTATGATGAAAATGGTGAAATTAGGATGCAAAATGGGACAATTTGGAGCCAATTAGGTGTGAAACATATGGATGCAACTATGGCCGTGTTTGACCACTACTAATACCCCAATCATCTCTCTTCCCCCACTTTCAATCATTCATCATCCCACATTATTAATTCCCCTTCATCATTAATACCTTTTGACGCTTCCCCAACCAAAGAACATAGGACTAGCCTGTAGTATTCTTCTCATATAATCTCCTCCTTGCATATACACATACTCCCTCCTATATTGATAACTAGTTGTTATATTTTTATTAAAAAATTGGAAATTGAAAAGGTTAAAAGTGAAGTAAAATCTTGTTGGTGAGACATTATAAACCTAAAAGAAACGAGAGGAAGAGAGTGTAAGTTGTAAGTGATGCACATCACATCAGGTAGAGCAGCCTAGGTCTCCTCTTTTATTTTATTATGTTTCCATTGACAACCAATGGCCACTTCCCACGTCAGCTCATGCTGGATAAAACCTCTCTCTCTCTCTCTCACACACACATACACAGTGAGCTTCTGCCTTACACTCCCCATTTTGGGTTCCACCCTATCTTCTCCCAAAAAATAAAAAACAATCCTTTTTTTTTTCCTCCCCTTTTTGTTTTCTCAAATAACAAGAATAATAATTGAAGTGGGGGGCTATAAAGCTTGGACCTTTGTAAGGCAAAAGAAAGCTATTCACAAGTATTTAAAGTTTCCATGGGCTATCTTCCTCCTCCTCGCCCAACGTGAGCAGGACCCCTCACCTACCTCCTTCCGTACCCTCTTCATCTAAGAGAAGAAGAAAAAAAGAAAGAAGAAGAAGAAGATGGGGAATTGTCAGGCCATTGACTCAGCATCTCTGGTTATACAGCAGCCAAATGGGAAAGCAGAGAGGCTATATTGGCCTGTGAGTGCTAACGAAGTTATGAAGACCAATCCTGGTCACTATGTTGCTCTTCTAATCTCCTCCACATTGTGTCCATCCCAAGAAAATGAAAAATTTCATGATAAGAATAACGAAAACCCCATCAACAATAGTAATAACAACAATCCGGTTCGCATAACCCGAATCAAGCTTCTTAAACCCACTGATACCCTCCTTCTTGGCCATGTTTATAGACTCATCTCTACTCAAGGTGAGTTTCAAGTTTCAATCTTTGTTCTTTTTTACTTTCCTCTTCCCAATTTTGTTCTTGTGTACTTATTGGGTTTTTGTTTTTCAGAGGTTATGAAGGGTTTGTTGGCTAAGAAACAAGCAAAGATGCAGAAAGGTATACCAGATTCTTCTCACAAGTTAGATTGGGTGAAGGGAAAATCAGGTTTGGAGACAGATAAAGCAGCAAGAAGGTCTGAGACAGAGGATAAACAGGTAAATCTCCACCTCAAATCTTCTTGAATTAGCCTCAAATCTTTTTAGGATTAGAATATTACTTTGCAAGATGTTTGGTGCAATTCCTCTCTGCTTGTGTCATTCAATACTGTTCTTCATGGAACATATCATTTGCACAAACAGTTAAACTCAAAGTATAGGATTGATTCAAAGTCTTAGATTTGTTACTGTTTCTGATTCAACTCATTCATACTAATTATAGCACCATGACTCTTTCTGAACCCTTGATTCTTTCAGATACACATGAACACATGAATCTTTTGTAATAAATAACTAAATACAGAATTTTATTTGGATCTGATGTTTCAGGCAATTAAAGCTGATAGACATAGGCCAAGAACAGGAGGAGCATCAGGGAATAGTAGTAGTGGGAGTATCAGTATCACAGCTAAGTCAAGAACATGGCAACCTTCTTTACTGAGTATTTCAGAGTCAGCCAGCTGATGAACGTGAGGGACAGAAGAGCATCTGAGCAGAGCATTTATTCCCTCCTCCATGATTTGGGAATTTAAAAAAATTGGATAGGAAGGCAAGTTGCACCATCATAACATGAGACATTAAAAAAAAGAGTTCAGTTGAATTGAAGTACTCCTTCTGAAGAATCCCATGTCTTGCTTTTTAATTGTGAATACCAAAGTTTGACATATGATCCAATCCCAACATCATCAGTTTATTAATGTATGTAATCCAGTTTTTGTTTTCCACTCTCTAATGAACTTGTGTTTCGCCCTCACAAATCGCTCTCAGTGCCTTATTATTCCGTTCTTCAATTTTTTTGTATGGCTCAGATCTATCGACACATTTATCACTGAATCTGACACATTAAATTACAAATAGATCAAAAGCTATGGCTATGAATTGGTCAAAACGGTCAATACTGAGATATTTACAGGGCCTTAAATTCTTAAGAAACTAAATGACAGCTACTAGTTCTCTCATGAGGTGTGGGTCACATACTTTATTTTCCAGACAATAACAAGTTGGCCCTTAAAATCACAAGGGTGATAAAATGAAACTCTGATAAAGAATTCTCTGATCCTTCATAGAAACTACACAAGTAAAGCTCACAGATCACACAAATAAGCTAATAAACTTACTGATATGGATCACTTTGGTAAAAAAAAGCTACATGGTAAATATAATTGGAGTCTAATCAAGAGGTGAAAAAAGGATTGAAAGACTAGCAATCAATGTGCTTCAGCAGTGTTTTATAACTTTAAACATGCATGACACCAAGGGATATTTTTGTTGCATTAGAAGCAGAAGAATAATTCTCATGACCCATTGCATTATTAGTTCCTCACTCTCTCACTAAATATGTATATATGTCCATGGTTAGTAAAGCAAAAGATCCCCTTTTTCTTGCTTGCTTTGCCTTTTTTTAATTCTCCTTTTAATTTTTAATGAATAAAGTCAATTTAATCTTAGAGAAGAGGACAACTGAAACCAGCTCACCGCTCGTGCACTTCTTTGAGCATAAAAAGTTAGCTGCACTGCACGAGGGGTCTGCTGATTCTATTAAAAAAGAAAGAAAAGAAAGAAAGAAATATTGCAAAGAGTTCCTTCAAGGAAGGCCCACCAGGTTTGGCTTCTGTAACTTTTTCCTCCACAAAGTGATTTGTCATTGCTTAAAAAATCCACAACATGGGGCAATTCTTGCTTTCTTGTTTGTCTATTTTCCCCCCTTCCTTTTTCCCCCTTCTCTATCATCAACAATCATGGAAGACACGCATGCAAATTAGAGCAAATATTTTTGCCTCTTTTTTCTCTTTTCTCTTTTCCAAATTTGCATCTTTGGCTCATGTCATGAGCTTATCTCTTTAAACAGCACAGTTCCCATGAAGAATACAAGGAAATGCATGCACTTCCTCTGTTTCACCAACTTTACTGTATCCTCTGTTCTTTCTAGGAATTAGAGAAAGTGAAATAAAATGATACAAAAGACAATGTCCTTTTGGTCTTTTTGCAGGGTATCCATCGAAGGATGAGAATTGAATTTTCTCATCTAGCAAATTCCTTTATTTCTTAGACAGAAACAAGTGGTATACAATTATATACATATAAACACTGAAAGAGACCAATCAATAAAATATAGCAAAACTCATTTTCTGCATAGTTGTCAAAACTAGCAGCTAGCCAAAACAATAAAAAAACAAAATCACTCCAACTATATACTAACTATTTCTCAAAATCTCACCATAAAAAATTCGCCACACAAAACTCATCACAATTACGCCTCACATGCATTATTAAATTTATATATATATATCAAATAAAACAAAGCAAAATGCTAGTGATCTGGACTTGAACTTTGCCATTGGAAGGTGAAAGCTGAGCATAGTGTGAAGTGTTAACTACTCTGTTGCTGTGTTCTTCTCAGTGACCTCCTCGACATTCCCATCTCCATTTTCATGTTTATTTTCATTTTCATTTTCAGTTTCAGTTTTATTTTCATGATTAGTTTGGTTTTCATTTTCATGGCGGTCAAGTTGGCTGAAGTTACCCTTCTGCTTAAAGAGCTGAGTATGGTGGTGTCTACAATAGAGACGGTGTTCATGGGCCACATAATTTGATGGGCTGATGAGACATCCTCCATGGGAGCATCTGAAACAAATCTTGTGGTAAGATTTTCCGTCAACGGCCACCTGAAGGACAACCATTAGAGAGAGAGACAGTGTGGATCATCAAGTTATAAGGGTAGGTAATGGGAAACAGTTGGACCCCAAAGACAACGTGAATAAAGTGCATTATCATATGATGTTGTAGAACAAAAAAACATGATACTGTTTCAACAAATTGACAAGTCCTTCATATTTTGAACACTAGTTTGTGTGTTTGTGTGTGAATGTGTGTGCGTGTGTCGGTTTGTCTCTTGGCTCCTTTCTCTATCATACCACTTCATTCTATCATAGGGATTTTAAGCCAACAATAGGCTTCACCACCTGAAAACTATGGCTGTAGCTAACAACTGACAGTGCTAATGGAAAGTCCCAGAAACTGAAAGCATGACTTATTCTGTCGGATTATTTGAAAACGGTGCCTTATTGAGACAGCTTAATTTGAAACCACCAGGTCATTAGCCATGTATTCATTTATGATATTGCCCTTAATTAGGATGTATGAACATGTCACTGAACGATGAGTACCATCTTTTATTAATGGTGGTTTCAGAATATAGATGGTACAAGAGCTTTTAGTTGATTAGTCTTGATTGGTTCAGATTATGTAGCTGCGTTTCTTTTTTTACTTTCACAGGTTCAGTTTGTACTTTCATTACTGATTGAGGGTTTCTTACAGGGGTAAACAGTACTGATGCCTATCTGTTAAGTTAAATGGAAATGTATAAACCTCATCTTATAATAAATAATAGCTCAAGTCCTTAATATAAGAATTAGTTGGGTGCTATATTCGATCTTAATTATAAGATCTCAACCTGCTTTCTCCCCTATATTTATCATGTTTTTTATAAATCATCCATATTGAGTGCGTATATTAAGGGAATTTGCATAAAGGGTTAGTCTCAATGCAGATAGTAAGAAAGTAGTTAAGAAAACCAACATGCATTGAACAAATAATTAACACAACTTATTTTCTTAATTTACCCAAATTAGTGAAGTAGATTTTATATTAAAGAGAGGAGGTTGTGATTTCTAAAGTGGAAGACTCCAAAACAAAGGTCATAAGAATATTATGAGAAATATAGAAGTATAGCATTACATGCCTTTTCTATTGGGTAGACTGTCTTCTTGCAAGCAACACATTTTTCCTGAGTTCCAATAAATAATCTAGAAACCTTGCCATTGGTTTGTACCTGTAGGGACTCAATTCAAGAAAATTTAACATTTATAGCATACAGAGGCCTTCCATTTGCACAAATTATATACATGAAAATGTCTAATATCACTATAGTATCTTAAGAATGTGTAAATACCTGATCAGCAGACCTCACAATCCTAGCAGTTCTTGGAACACCTACATATATGCATAGTGTGTGACTACAAACAAGTTAGAGGAATGAATAAAAGTAGTAATTACTACTGAACTGAAGAGAGTATATGTTAGTACTAAAAAGAAGTGGAAATTCATTATAATTGATTAAATAGCAATAAATCACCTTCAAAACTTTTTTCTAAGCTTCCAGTCTTCTTCAAGAGTTGATCATAATGAGGCTTGCAGTACAAAACGCCCTCAAAGGAACAATAATTACTCAGCTGCACAGACGCGAAAAATGTAATGAGGATATCGCAACACAATCCAGCAATCAAAAGAATTATCTAACACTCACAATCTTCCTGCATTTCCAAATATTCTGAGAGGCAATCAGAAAGTTGCCCCAGAATTTCATTCTATTTATAGAAAGTAAAACCATAAGAATTATCATATTCTAATCTATTTTATTCATAAGGAAAACACAGCATCCAAAGGTGAATTCTATGAGTGTCCATCAGAACATCATACAAATCATCATATAGCGATTTCACAGAAGCAAAAAGAGAGGCAAGCACTTACAACACAGCACCAAATTGAAAAGATAAATATATTTGTTTTCTGATGAACACAAGATTGAAGACGTTAATGAAAAACTAAAAAACCGAAAATATAAATTTCAGAAGCAATATCTATACAGCACACACACACACACACACCCACCTTGAGGGTACCCTTGCAGTGGTGACATCTGAAGCAAAATCTATGGTAAATTTTGTTGTCAGCCGTAAGCTGATCAACAAAATAGACTGTCTTCTCACAGGCTTTACACTTCTGGGTGGTACCTGCAAATGTTGCCATCTCAAGAACAACACTCAAAATTCTGACTTGGAGGATTCAAATCAAATGAAATGAGCAGAACTTTATTATTATTATTTTTAAGTGAAAGAGAAAGACACAATGTTTGTTTCAAAAACCCTGAGCTGCTGCTAAATTTACAAGTCTAAGAAAGTCAGAACCAACAAATGGGTGATCATCATGGGAGTATACCTTCTAGGACTGAAGACCAAAAGCAAAATGGGAATATTGAACTCTTTGGGCCAGCCCTGCTCAAATGACCATAGTACCCTCAATCAAGACACGCGTCTCTCATTTCATACACTCCAAGTGCCCATTTTTTTTTTTTTGGGTTGTCCTAGTCTTGCACACAGCTGATTGCTGTAACACTTCTCCACTCTTCATTTTTATCATCGGAAGAGTGTATTCATTACTAGTAATCTCCCACGTAACCTTTTCTCCCATATATTCATAAAAAGAAATAAAATATAAGTGTTACAAGTAAAGTTTTCACTCTTATTAGTTCATACTACATACATAGTGGATGAGGACAGAAAAGAAAAGACTTCTTTAGGGGGTATTATTTTTCTCCAAGTGATAATTTTAAAAATTAATGGAAAAAATAGGAAAAATAGAAGAGTTAATTTTTTATTATTGGGAAAAGCAGCAACACATGGGATTGGGGGGATGATGGCAAACTGGGAATGAAAGATAATGAGGTACAAATCCAATATAAAATTGTTATTATAAAATCTGAGAGGATGGCCCCAGAAATATTTTAAAAAAGAAAGATTCAAACTGAGAGAAAGGTGGGATGCATCATTGCAAGCACCATTCAATTCAATCTTTCAAAGCCAGCCATGGCCCATCCAGTGAGAGCCTTGCAGTCACCAACCCACCACGCTACAATTCAATCGAGCAAATTAAATAAAAACATAGCACTTAAATTAGAAATTTATCAAAAAGTTAGAACAGCACTAAATAGTGAGGATGATATAGTCCAAAACCAGTATTTAAAGTACGAATAAAGTGTTCAAAAGTTCATGGTATAATGTGTATAAGTATGATTGCCACCAAGTTATACTTAAAAATGGAAAGTATGAATTTTTTAGTGTACATGATATTGACAGTTCATACGAAAAATAATACATAGCATTTTGTCTTGCAGTTTGAGGTTGAGGAAATTTCGTGTCACACATGTCTTCAAATAATAGGCGTCACCATTAAAATACGTTAGTGTCTGTGAGACCCACAAATTATGCAGTCACATTTGACTCCAACCACAGTTTGAATGCATTGTCGATTTATTTGTATTATTTTTAAGAAATAAAAGCCTTTGAGTATGGTCCCTGTTAAATAACGGTGAAATAATAAACTAGAGATGGTGATGGACAATTTGAACGGCAATTCACTTTTTTTTTTTGGGTACGAAGTTGGATATTAGGTGTGTTTGGATTGACTCCTGAAAAAGTGACTTATATATAAGTAAGATTGAAAATAAGTCAAATTATGTAATAAATTTATGTTTGCACTAGCTGTAAAAAAAATGACTTATAAGTGACTTATTTTCCATAAGTCAATGTGAATGTTTGGGTTAGTTGTGCATAGATGTGAAAAATAAGTCAGAATTTGTGGGTCCCATCTTATAAGTGACTTATAAGTAAGAAATAAGCTGTTTTAAACAGCTTATAGCTTATTTTGACTTATAAGCTACTCCCTCCGGTCCTAAATATAAGACCACTTTGACTTTTTTTATGGAAGTTAAGGAAAAAAATTAGACCACTAAATTATAACATATGTCACATGAAATTAGATTATAGGTTAGTTTATAAGTAGAATAAATTAGTTTTGAGGAAAAAATATTTTTTTTTGGACTGAAACTACTTTTTTTTGGACTGAAAAAAAAGTCAAAAAAGTCAAAGTGGTCTTATAATTAGGACCGGAGGGAGTATAAGTTACTTATAAATCAAATTAACAATAAGGCAAAACAAACATGCAAAAGAAGCTACCAACAAAATAAGTTACTTTTGCCCAAAATAAGTAATTAACATGCTGATAAACGTTGGCAAAAAAATAAAAAATTATACATCCGTATATCCAAATATTCATTTGGCTACCACTTGTGTTACTGTTAGATGGTTTTTCCATGTGATGTTGGTAAGAGAAATGTATTGTTGGCAATACAATGGGTGTGTTTGGATTGACTTAAGGAAAGGTGACTTATATATAAGTTATATTAAAAATAAGTTACATTGTGTAATGACTAAGTTAAATTGTGTAATGACTTTTATGTTTGGATGGATTGTGTGAAAAGTGACTTATAAATGACTTATTTTTCATAAGTCAGATTGTCAGTGTATTTGGCTCGACTTTTTTCAAGAAAATAAGTGTTTATTTTGGGGCAAAAGTAACTTATTTTGTTGGTAGCTTATTTTGCATGTTTATCTTG
The DNA here is from genome assembly GCA_037074515.1 of Mimosa bimucronata. Taxonomy (NCBI): domain Eukaryota; kingdom Viridiplantae; phylum Streptophyta; class Magnoliopsida; order Fabales; family Fabaceae; genus Mimosa; species Mimosa bimucronata. Next base: position 8,288,095 of record CM073448.1, read on the forward strand.
GCTTATTGTCAATCTGACTTATAAGTAACTTATAACTTATAAGTCAAAATAAGCATAAGCTGTTTAAAACAGCTTATTTCTGACTTATAAGTCACTTATAAGGTGTGACCCACAAATTCCGACTTATTTTTCACATCTAATCACAACTTATCCAAACATACACAATCTGACTTATGGAAAATAAGTCACTTTCCACACAGCCCATCAAAATATAAAAGTCATTACACAGTTTGATTTATTTTCAATTGGACTTATATATAAGTCACTTTTCCATAAGTCGATCCAAACACACCCTGTGTATGTTTGGATAAGTTGTGATTAGATGTGAAAAATAAATCAGAATTTGTGGGCCCCACCATATAAGTGACTTATAAGCCAGAAATAAGCTGTTTTAAACAGCTTAAATTTATTTTGACTCATAAACTATAAGTTACTTATAAGTCAAATTAACAATAAGTCGAAACAAACATGCAAAATAAGCTACCAACAAAATAAGTTATTTTTACCCCAAAATAAGCACTTATTTTTTGTTTTTCAACCGAGCCAAACATACCCAATGTATGAGTAAATTTTTTTTACTTAGCTAGTATATAGAAACTGCGATGGATACGTTAGCATCTATTGTTTTTATTTGGGATAGTTGATGAAGTAGTAAGAACATAGTAAAACGAAATGCAGCAAATCCAATCAGATTTGGGAACTCCTCAAATCATTCAAGGTATCTCTTTACGAGCATTCTTTTTCGATTAAATTCCTTCACGTCTAAGAGCTAAGAGCTAGTTGAATATCTGTGACTGTGATATACGTAAAACTGCTTGCGATTCAAGTACTCCCTAGTCCCTTCTATCATAATTATAAGATCACTTTAACCTTTTTAGAGAAATTAAGGATGCATAATTAATCACTTTAAATTGTCTATAGTTATTTTTTTTCTTCAAAAGTAATTTTTTCTACTTATAAACTAACCTATGATCTAATTATATGTGACATATATTATAATTTAGTGGTCTAATTTGCTTCCTTAACTTCCACAAAAAAATCAAAATGATCTTATATTTAGGACCGGAAGGAGTATTTTATTTTTGTCATGCCCTGGGAATTAGATTTTTAAGGAGGTTATGTGGATTTCTTATCAAAATAAAGGGAAGAAGTGAAATGATTTTTTTTTTGGGGGGGGGGGGGTCCTATAGCTAGGAACTCGGGCGGCCCAGACCGTAATAAGTCAAGCCCATTTCCAAAAAAAAATGGGCATGTTACAAAGCTCGGCCCTTGAGGGGATGGGCTTCGGACCCGCCTGCGGGCCTCCTTTTTTCCAAAATATTTTTTCTACTTCTAAACTTTTGTTTCTAATTAAAACAATGAAATACCGAATAAAAAAAACATAAATATAATCCAAATTACGTTTAAATACCAAATATTATCAACTCAACAATTCAATATTTAACACACATACAAAGACAATTAAATTTAAACAAACACCAAGTCATAAATAGTTTAATAATAAGTTTTGTTGTCCATTGTCTACACACTATAATTAAATAAATTGTTCCATAAGGTCCACACACCATAATTAAACAAACAATTACATAAAATCCATGTACCACAATTAAATAAACTACTATATAAAGTCATACAAAAAGTGAAAGCCACAAACTATACTAAACATTAAAAATTAGTGTCATTGTCGTTTTCTTTTCCATATCTCTATCATCATTTGATTGTGATTCACTATGAGTAGGCTTTTCTTTTTATGTAGCAAAAATACCAACTATTTTTTGATTTTTTTATAACTATTACATAACAACATAATTATAAAAAAAATGGGGAAAATATACGGGACTAAACGAGCTAGCTCGCAGCCCGCGGCCCGACGGGCTGGCCCTTAAGCCCGCCTTCTTCTGAAGGTGCTAAAATAAAAGCCCGGCCCTCCACGGAGCTCAGGCTTAAAAGGGTTGGCCCGACGGGTTCGGCCCGTATTCTCGGCTCTAAGGGACTCCTGAAGATAAAGAGGAGAAAGAGGGCTGATTCAGTTGTATTATGTGATTAAAAATGGAACACAGCACCATCATATTGTGATAAATGATAGAAGTAATCTGTTAGCCACCTCAGATATAGTCATTACTGGATTTAACGTAGAAAAGATAAATAGGAACATAATTAAAATTCCAACGTAGCACAGGAAACGACTCGAATAACTGTAATGTTGCTCTGCACATCTCACAAATGCCCAATTCCTTCCTTTCAAATTTGATGTTAGGAAAAAGCACATACTTAAAACCAGAATTTATATCTCTACGTTCATCATTGAAAAGCATGCATCTCAGACGGTGGAAAACCTATTGAGGTGCACCATTTTGGGTGAATGCTTTTCTGCTTATTTGAATATGGCTAATCATAACAGAGCACGCAACAAAAAAACTAATACCACAATCTTCGTTTCATGCATTTTCAGCATTCGCCTGTTCCCGAGCTTCTTCTCTCATAACAGCTTTGACATATATTTCATAACAGCATCCTGAGACATTTAAATAAGAAAAATACATATATTTAAATATGTAAAAAGACGTCATGAGGAAAACAGATATAAATAGATGGGGGGGCTATGAAGAGGAATTCATCATACTTCACTAACTTCCGAATAGCTACAAAGTTCCCTTCTTATAAAGAAGTCGTTAGTTAAGGAGTTCAAGTAACAACGTCTTAAACTAACCCCTGAATGCTATTACAATGTATCAAAAACAAAAATGAGATCTTTGAAACATTTTGCGATCCATGCTCATACTTAGCCAATCTATATCAGCACCCTCCTTAATAAGGGAGTGGAAAGGTTGTCGCTAGAAAACTGACATAAGATGCACTAGAGTATGCACATTCTTGAATTCTGAATGCCGTCAGATAAGTTTCTGACTATACGAATGTCAATTTCAAAGACTTCAATTTATCATAAATAGACAATGATTTAGAACTCCCTTCTCCATTTAAAATTAGAAAAAGATGAAATTTCAAAGACTCGAGTTTCAGTTATATTCAACAAGCTTTAAACCCCACTTATAAATGTAGTTTTTTTTTCCAGCAATTGAATAGCAGTGTCATAGTAGATTCCCTGATCACTAGGGATCTAATGAAAATCTCTATTCTGGTTCAGACAATTCTAATTCAGCTGGTATAAGTTGAAAGAGGGACAAAGAAAGTCCTTTTTTAGTCAATTAGGGTCTCAAGTTATGTTTCACGTGAAAGATGAAATAAAATAATGAAAAAATGAATCTAACCAATAATAGTGGAAGTGCAAGTTAACAGGAGCTCATAAAACGTGACATTTCACATCAATCTCACGAACTCTCTCACTCCTTTACACAGAACCCACTATAGGAGAAAGCATACCAGCAACAACAACGACTGTTAGAACATCACCAATTCTTTTAATCCGTGAAACGCTCTTTTTATACGATTTGAATGGCTTCAGAGATGGATCCTCAGCCAAAAGCTGCAAGAAGATGAATGTTGAATAAATGAATGCACAGTCAAAGCCAAAAAAGAAAAGGATCACAAAAATTACACTTCCAAGCGGGATAAGATAAATCCCATTTATAGAAGTACGTACAGCACTAAGCAAGGTCAACTAATTTCTTTAGACAATAATGCATCTTGTTATGGACTTGAGGGTATACTTGGCCTAACAGAAGTTCCAAAAGAAGGAAATGCAAGATAATTCATATATCACATTTTACCGAATAGAGAAGCTCATAATATAAATACTGGATAGCAATACAGAAGAAATGAACTCGGCAGACAGCGTTTTAAGACACTCAGCAAATGTTTCAACCCAGAATGAAAAGCTTAGAATAGCTATCTGCTAACTACGACCTCACATGATTCAATAAAAAAATGTATTTATTGGAATTTCTAGCAAGGATTTTTCTTTTTTGTTCCATCAGGGATTACATCAAAACGAAAGCTACTAGGGAGAATCAAATACATAATAATAATACAATACCGCAAAAGAACATGAATGATCATAGGTTATCTATGAATGAATAAAATAGAAAAGAGTGTAGGCCTTACGGCTTTTTCACGAGGCCCGGGTTCGACGTGGAATCTTCGGCGCGAGAAAGAAAGTGAATCTTCCGTCTTCTGCTCACTCAACAGAAATTTGGCAAAGAAAGAAGAAGAATCAAATGAGATAGCAATGTGACAAGCTCAAAATTTTATTTATGAGAAAAGAAATCCACACACAGAAAAACACAATGGATTGAGACAGAAATGCATAAAAACAACCTGAAAATGAGATCGGAAATGGGAAGCAATCCCAGTTTTGTTGAAGAAGAACGCCATAGTTCCAACTTTCAATTCGCTTTGATTTGATTCAATTTCAGAGTTCCGATCCGAGACGGAGGAACTGAGCTTAAAGAAAAAGGGCCTGCCTCAGAAGACCAAAGCTGGGCTGATAAAAAAGCCCAAATCATATACTACTCCCTCCTCCGGTCCTAATTATAAGACCACTTTGACTTTTTTGATTTTTTTTTCAGTCCAAAAATAAAGTAGTTTCAGTCCCAAAAATTATCTTTTTTAATCAAAACTAATTTATTCTACCTATAAACTAACCTATAATCTAATTTCATATGACATATGATATAATTTAGTGGTCTAATTTGCTTCCTTAACTTTCACAAAAAAAAGTCAAAATGGTCTTATATTTAGGACCGGAGGGAGTATTACTCAATCAATCCGTTACTAAATATAAGATCTATGTGCTTTTTTTGAAAAATACTAAGAAAGTTAAGTAAGTTATTTATAAATTGATTTGCCTAAATTTTTTCCCTAAACTAGTTTATTTAACTTATAAGCTAATATATAATCTAATAATACAAAAAATACGCTGTGATTAAGAGGCTTATTTAGCTTCCTTAATTTCTTCAACAAAAAGTGAACTCGGCCTTATATTTAGGAAGCAGAAAGTATCATTTACAAAGTTATACTCATTTTTTAGACTTCACATAATGATAAAGAAATGTGTTTAGTCCATGAAAATTAATTATCTCAAATTTAGTCATTATTCAAAATATTTAGTCTTTATTATTGTGGTTGGAAAAACTGATTGGCACATTCACATCTAGTATAATAGTCTTTTATACAATTTTTTATATTATCAACCAGTAACCTGCACCATTTCCGAATCATATTACTATGTATTTGAATAACTGATTATTCTAGTTTCAGATTCATAGTTAACTATTTCAACACAAGTAACCCCTATGGATTTCGAAAATTGAGCCCACAAGAAATCTAAGTAAGCATCCACAATTGCTAGACCAAGAATGTAGTGGTATTTATACAATTTTCATTGAGAGGGAGTGACATGATCAATAATCAAATAAAATTTAATTTGTTTATTCGATCATTTTGAGATTCTGTCTCCCTCCCTTTTTCATGCAAAGCCAAAGATGATCCTCCATGTTTAAGCAATCCCACTAGGAGCCAGCGTCCAAGAAACCTCCTTTCATACGTGCTTGGATTCTTGTCTCATAGAAACAGAAGGAAACTCCATTCCTTATTGAAAATATCTACAAAGTTAAAAGGTCTTTGCTAGCAAACAAAACCCCATCTCATCAAACTTGCTTGTATGTACATCAAAAGATATATAAACCACTGACACATTTTGGATTCTCACAACTCTTCAACGTGTCTTTCACAATGTCCAACTCGATTTCTTTTTGATTTAACACCACTCACCATGAACCATTTCAGGATGTTGAACAGTTTTCTCCACCTCCTTTGAGCTTTCCCCGTGGCCAAGGCTGTGGAACGAGCAAGAATAAAGCCATCAACAGCACTTTGCAAATCTGCATGCGAATCCAGAATGTTACAATGAGACTGAAGATCAGTAGGATCAAAGAATTGCAGATCAGCTCCAAAAGGGTGTGCCATAGGGTCTGTTTCAGTCATTAAAGAGCTAGTGACTTGGACTGGAAAACCATGAGGAGATTGATCATATCCAAGCCCCAAGCATTCAAAACTGTGCAAGCCATAGTCATCAAAACTACTAGTTCCACCAACAGAATATAGAGATGACATGATATCTGGAGATGAGGTACTTGCTTGTATGCAATCAAATCCACCAGTTTTTTGAGGAGCCAAAGCCTTATTGGCAGATCCCTCAGTCTTAAGCGAGCTTGGGGAGTAAATTGCATTAGTTACTGGTGAAGAGTTATCTATAAGAGAAGCCTCATCCTCAAAAGCAGCTACATTATCCCCTTGCTTGTACGCAGAAATTACAGACAACTGAGCTTCAATCTGATAGTGGACATTAAGATGAATGAGTTAATAGCGACTGGTAAATAAAGAGTTAAGAATGGGGTTACTTTAACGTTTCATTCTTATAATTTGCCCTCATTTAGTTTTGGTCCCTCAAGCTTATTTCCATCTAAAATGTTAGTTCTTATAGTGTAACAAGAACTTGGACCATTTTACCTCTTGAGGGACCCAAACCTATGGTTTGAAACTATAGGGACAACCAGACACAAAAAAAAAAAAAAAAAAAACTACAGGGACCAAACATTGAACTAATCTGCAGGAAATGAAATAAAGTGGGAGGTTATTGGATAAGACTGAAGAGTACCTTTTCTGCTTCAGACAACTTATCTAAAGTGACATACTGGCCTTCAGAGAGAATCCCTGTGAGTTGTCCCACAGCATTGAAGACAATACCAGTTTTATTCTGAGAATCAGAAGGGACGTACAAATATCTCCTGCTATCAAGTACACATTTTTTAGCATGCTCTACTGTTACTTCCCACATTTTTGCAGACATACCAGTGCCTAGTATCTGCACATGACAAACCAAGACTATTAATTATTGGCATAACAAGGATTGGATATGTATAGGCACCTTTATATGATAAATACATCAGAAAACCAAAAACTTTGATGTAAATGACAGTGAAAAACTTTTGTGCGCTGAGGCTTAATGGGTATTGATCGATATGTGTAGACTAAGGAATAAGTGAAATGATTATTACACTGCGAAGCTTTGTTGGGTCTAGATTGAGGAGTGTGAGAAAATCCTTCACTGTATTGATCTTTTCTCTGCTCAGACGCCTGTGAAAAGCTCCATCCTTTCCAATCTTTTCCAATCTCCAAACTTCATCAAACAAATTAGGAGGGTGGTGTTTCTTGTACACTGCATCCAAAAAATTAGAAATATAAATGAAGTCCTACTTATCTCTCTTTGAAATATGAATGAAAAAATTGAACTAGTTCTATTTTTAAGATGACACCTGCAAGCATGGTATCTTCGTACATCTACTAGGAAAAAGTATATGTAAGAGTACTCACATTCTCCTCGATGATCTCTGACAATAAATGACTCGGTCTTTGCTTCTCTTATTCTAATTCCATCGAAGTTGTCAACAGCTCTTACCCCAAGCCTAAACCTACGGCTCCTTGTCCAACTTGAATTATCCGTGAACGAAATTTCTCCCACCATACCAATCCCATCTTTGAGATGCAAAACTACATCTCCCATAAGAAGGGCCTTTTTTCCTTCTCTTTCTCTTACAATGTTGTTTTTGAAATCTTCTGACAACCACAATTCACTTTCATCTTCAAAATCACCTTCAAGGACAACAATTTCCACCTTAGCTGAGGATTCAGGTCCTGAACTAACAACTTTGCCCTTCTCAGAATCAACTAAACACACCCTTAAGTTGGATCCATCTTCTCCTTCAATTCGAGCTCCGGTAAAGACAGGAAGACATATGTTGTTTTCAAATTGAAGCTGCAAGTTTCTTGATTCGAAAGTATGCATTTCCTTCCCACATGCCCTGAAGAAAAAGTAGAGGAAATATGAGAAGGTCTGTAGTCAACAGACTCTTTTTTCTTACTACTTGCAGATTTCTCAGTTCTTACCGTCTCAGGTTGACTAAATGCTTCCTTAAGGCCAATTCAACTTCCTCCTTAACCTGCAAATATGCCACGCCTATGATTGGTATCTCATGTAAACAGACATATTCTATATATCTAGCTTAAAACATGTGAATTTACTGAGGAAGAATTTGAGGTAATCCATTACGATTAATAGAAGTGATTTTTATACCACTCGGCGAATCAAGGGCTCTAAAATTGGTTCCAGCAGATGGCGAACTGAATGTAACTTCATCACCTCACGTACAACACTGAATATAATTAAAATAAAACATCAACAGGAAAACTCACAAGCTTTGTTAGTGAAATATATGACATAATGTGCACAAATCATTTCTAAATGTTTAATGATTCCTGCTAGAACTTTACCAAACAAGGGACCGATTTCAATCTCATTAATCATTTCCTCATCCTTGGAATTCATAAATATTGGCTTAGAAGTGTAAGTAACAAATTTTATATTAAAAAAGGATAGCACCTTGAGAGAAGCGTACGAGTGAGAAGGACCTATACATTTAATGCCTTGAGTTTTTTTAATCAAAAAGTAACGTCAAATTTCTCAAAGTAAACTTTTACTTGAGAGTGCCTTGAGCTCCCACTTTAGAATCACATGTGGACATATTTGATATGTCTCCACATATGGAAAATCCATTTTTTTAACTCACAAGCATCAACAACAATTAGATTCATCCTCTGCGAGAACTGATATTGAGCAAGCCCATCAAGTAATACTGTGAAAGGGTACAAATTATAATACTTTTTAGAATGTTAAAATATAAATGCATGTGTTTGTGTGCACACACAGTAACACATAAAAAACTTGAGTTAAAAATGAGCACTTGAAAAATAAAATAAGAGACACATGAAACACATATATCCATTAAATATGTCTTTGGGGGTGTAATCTTAGGCAACAATCCATCGAACAGAAGGCAAACAATGCCGAATTCAAGTGCGAAAATAGTGAATTACAGCAAAACTTCTCACATAAGCTAGCAATTTCCCAGAATCGCAACCACAAAGCAAGGAAGGGAGAGAAAAGGAAGAACAAGAAAGAAAGAAAGAAGCAGTGTCGTACTTGGTAAAAGCAGGAACCTTTCTTCGCTTATCCTCAGGACTCCCACACTCAGATTTTGGCTTGCCATCATCAGGACGCCTCTTGTTAGACATGAAGGAATCAGAGCAGCACAGTGAAGAAGAAGAAGAAGAAGGGTGGTATGAGGTTTCAGGGGAAAGGAGCAACATGCGGGTGAGGAAAAAATATGAATGAAACTAGACAGGAATAGCAATATATATAGAGAGACTAGTTGTGATTTAATGATACAAAATTCAACAGAAGAACCAATAAAAGACAATAAATGAGTAAACTCCAAAAAAGTAAGGTTGTGCGCTTTGGGTGATGTCTGGAACCGTAACCCCAAGTATATATTGTTTGCTTCTAGGATGTTTCTTCAAGCCTCCCCAAAAGTTTCAATCTTCCTTTTGGTGCTTTAGAATGTAGGAAAGCTCAGATTTTGGAGGTCTCTCATGTCCATTGTTGTCTGTCGCAGAATGAAACCCGAATAGAAAATGCGTGGAGGGGTGGGTCTAGTTACAGAGTGGAGCTAGTGTAGAAGATAGATAGATATATTGGGTCGGGTCGGGTTAAGATCCGAAAAATACCGGTATAACCCGGGTCCACCGTCTTGGACGGGTTTTTGGGGCCTCAGGATTCATACTTTTCACGTGGGACCTCCCTTAGCCATTCCATGTTTTTCAACACTTCTCATCCTCACAGTCACCTATCTTACTATTAGCTTATAAAGAAAGAATATAATCATTGAAAATTTTCTAATAGCGAGTCAATAATATCCACCATTTTTAAATCGATTGTTATTGTATTTTGTTTATTTGTTAGATGTTAGATGGTTTTCAGTGATTATATTCCTTCATTAAAACATTCAACTTATTTTTACTTGTGTTTTCTTCCATCTTTTATCCCACTTTCTGTGACCATGTTGTTTATCTAATTATCTTCACCATTTCATTTATTATCATTTTTATATTGAATAGTGTTATTGTATATTGTTTATTTGCTATATGATTTTTGAGTGATTATATTCCTTCATTAATACCTTCTATATATTTATGTTTACTTGTGTTTTACCCCATTTCTTGTCCCGCTCACTGTGGCTACGTTGTTTATCACTATCATTAACGTTGTCACTAGTTCGATTTAATAATCATGCAATTGCTCTTTTGAATAATGATTAGAGCCTTCAAAAGTAGCCTTTTTAACCGTGATATACTGTGTGTGATGTAAATATTCAATAAAATTAAGCTTCAGCATTAATGTGAAAGTAATTATAATATTTGAAAAAAAAAAAAAAAGTGGTGGTGGTGGTGGTGGCAACTGCTTACAAAATGTGGATGTAGTGATATTATTATTAATCACCTTGCACGCACCAGCCTAGTGAAAATTGCCCAAGAGCTATAAGTTTGTCGTGTACGATTAAATGATGATGGTGGGATTAGTTTGCTTCAACTTCAAGCCATGTTCTTTTCATGACGAGACATTCATAATGTTAGGTTAAGAGGATAGGTTAACAGGATTCTAAAGAGAAGCAAAATATATGGCATTTGATGAGTTCCAAAAGTAGGCTGAGTTCATACTTTTCTAGTAATTATTTATTATTTATTCCCATAGAGCACGTTTTAGAACTGTGCCAAGTAACATTTGGTTTAGACTTTAGAGTGCAGCGCGCGCGCGCCCTAGTTATATCCATACATCGTGCATGTTTGGATTGATAGAATGGTAGAGGCTAACTTCCCATCTTAATTTATAGTATAGGAAATAAATGTGAGGAGCATTTTATCTTAGATTGTGTGACATAATTTCAAATGTTAATTCAAACAGAATTATCATTGAAGGTGAACGAAATATCTAGTCTGTGTATTTTTATTTTCAATATAAACATAGTTGGCCAAAAGATTTTATATCAACATAATTTTACTAATGCTTATATTTTATATTATAAACATTTTATTCTTCACGATGTTCCACATTTTTTGAGTGACAGAGGAAAAAACGTCAGATACTCGTGTAGCTCATTTAAATTTACGAATATTTTAGAGGCAGAATTCATATATCCTTAACCCTTATAATTACAATATATCAACATGAAAGGGATAAATCTAAACTAATAAGTGATCACCTAGCAACCACAAGAAAAGTGGCCACTTGGAAATCAATCATATTATATGGTGCTCGTAATTTCTATATTAAACTCAAACATGAAATAATAGTGACAATAATAATGTGAACCAACGTCACGATGTTATTATAATCATGTGATGACACTTCTAATATCCATAAATCAGGTTCAATCAACAAATGATAAGACCACTGTCGTTTTCAAAGGATGAGTCTATTCTACTGTAATATGTGGAAATTAAAGTTATATATAGGACTCGTGATTTCAAGCTTCCAGAACCATATATGTTAATCATGGAATAGAGAATTCGCAATTATATATAGAACCAGCGTCACGATGCGATTATAATTACGTAATCCATTGGGTGTGAGAAATCATATATCTTTTATATATACACTTTTATATATTTAGTTACAAGTAATAGCTAATAAGACAAGTGTCGTTTTCGAATATAAGCAGGACGAAGAAACGAAGGAAATGGTACAAATTGTCGTTTATGACAGGAGAACAATAAAACGACTTAACTCTTTTCACCTATTTCCAGGAATTTTCCTCTGATTCTTCTCTCCTCTCAGAATGAACTCGTTTAATTTCATTTATAATTTTTACAGTAAATAAACTCAGGCCAACTCTATCCAAAATCCAAAGTCAAGATCGGCCCCAGTGCACACGAAAGAGGACCATATCCTCCTTGCAGATACCCCAAAATGTCCTCAATTGTGAGGGTGCATTCATTCAATTCTTAGGGGCAATAAAGACATTGACTTGTCCGTGTTTTTCACGTTCTTAGGACTTAAGTTTGAAATTATGTAAAATAGCTGTAGAAAAGGTGAGCACATGCAGCTTAAGAAATGATTTTCATCTGTAGACATATAAAAGATAAAAAAAGTAACGTTGATAGTGGAGGTAGAGGAAAGTGGAAGGAGAGAAAGTGATGAAAAGACTGTGAAGGTATGGGGGCAAAGGAAGGTGTGAAATTTGGAGTGAAAGAACTCACGTGTCACCCCTTTTTCAATAAAAGGTCGGGTGTGATTTCAATTTTGTCTGCTTAACAAGCCCTTTATCTCATTTTAATTGCTCTTGCCATTTCAAAGAGAACGCCTTGCATAATGATATTCACCTCTTTTTTTATACAGATATGTATGTAACTAGGTTAAATTTGAGCAAGCGTCAACCCTAATTGGAGATTAGTTCTTTTAAAAATATTTTGTGCGTATACACGAACTCAAACAAAAGAAATCATATTGAAATGGTCAAAGCTCCTTCCCCTAATAATAAACATCAATGCCTTTTCACAAGATTAGCCTTTTGAGACCTCATCATTTGTACGTATTATCATCATTTTGATCGCTAAGTGAGAAGGAGTGATTCAAAAATGATAGGAGTAGTATTTTGAGAGTTGATCTCATGCATGTTTACGTGTATATGTTGGGAGAGAGGGAAGCTATGATATGGGATACAATGATAGCTAAATATAGTGCAAAACATTTGTAGTATTGACTTGGTAGAAAACGCAACAGAATGGGATGCATCAGTCACAAATAGGAGAATACAATTCCATAATATTCATCAAGCACGAATGAGTATTGACAATTATTTTAAGACTTCACTCTCTCTTCTCTGAGCTCATGAAACCTTCCAATTTTACAACTTTTATCAGTTTATGGGGGACGCATCAGACACAAGCACACAACTGACCCAAGGAAACTGCTGGGCCTCTGTGCTAATGGACCTACTATCACTCCCATCCACACAAAAATTAAATTTGGAGAACTCTTTTATATAAAAAAAGGGAAAATTTTTATTTTCTCCTAGTTTGAAATTAGGGAATAAGAGACAAAAGAAATGAAATGAATGAGCCGTGGTACGAGCTCTACCTCATTGCATTATTATATATTGGAGTAAGTACAAGAGATGAATCATCAGCCATACACGTGTCTAGATATTTACAAAAGAATATATTTACAGCCAGTACTCTCTAACCGTATCAAGAATGAATGAGGTATCACATGGATGAGGTGATACACTAAGCTTTACTAATTTACCCTCTCTATGATTTACTATTCTGTTAACACCCCCCTCAAACGAGGGGTGGTAACAAGCCCGAGTTTGTCTCTGATAGAAGAAAATTGAGGATAGGACAAAGCTTTGGTAAAAATATTAGCTACTTGATGAGAAGAAGGTATGTAGCGAACTTTGATTACACCTAAATGAACTATGTCACGAACAAAGTGCACATCAATATCAATATGTTTACTTCCACGATGATGAACGGGAGTGACAGCCAAGGCACCTGCACTAACATTGCCACACCATATGAGAGTGGGATGACAAAGATGTAGACCTAATTCAAATAACAGAGACATCATCCACTTAATTTTAGCAACCCCTTCGGCAAGAGATCGATAGTCGGACTCCGTACTTGAAAGAGAAACAATCTATTGTTTCTGTGAAGCCCATGAAACCAAAGTATCCCCCAAGTAAACATAGTATCCTCCCATAGACTTACGATCATCAACATAGGTAGCCCAATTGGCATCAATAAACATAGTAAGATGCAAACTTGAGAAGGGTTTAATTAATAAACAAACCATAGTGATAAATGCCTTTAAGATATCAAAAAATCCTTGTAACTCCTTGATAATGAATATCAGAAGGATTGGAGAGGAATTGGCTCAATTTATTTACAGAAAAGGCAATATCAGGTCTCATAGTGGTTGAGTATTGCAAGGAACCAATAGCTTGTCTATATATAGAAGGCTTTTTCAGGGGAATACCATCTAAGCCAGAATAGAAACGACCAGTGACCATGGGAGTTTACACTGGTGCACAATCCAACATGTTAAATAGCTTAAGTATGTCTAGAACATATTTGCCCTGATTAAGATATAAGCCCATACAGTCTCTATATATCTCCAGACCCAGAAAATAAGACATTAGACTAAGATCTTTTAAAGAAAACATATTGTTAAGTTGCTTGATAAACTCATGAATATAACAAGAATCATTACCGGTGACAAGAATGTCATCGACATAGATGAAGATGTAGACAGTCACAGTTCTGGTCCAGAGAGAGAGCAAAGACACATCACTTCAAGCATTAGTGAACCCCCATTGAAGAAGAGTCCCTTGCAATTGATAACTCCCCGTTATTGATTAGATTTGATATATATTTTTAGGCATATATGGGGAGTCTTTGATGCTAAATTGGAAGGATTTGCTTGATATTTTGACAAGATATTAATTCTGTGCATGATTTGGAGAGTTAATCATAAATGTATTAGTTTAGAATTAAATTAGAGACATTTAAGTTAGGTAGGAAAGTAGTTAATTAATTAATTTCAGCTTTGAGAAAAAAAAGGAAAAAGAAGTTTGCTTTATTTTAATTGTTTTTTCATTTCTTTTATTTTGTTATTTGATCTCTCCATCATGTACACGTGACAAGGGAAACTTCAAAACACACAATTGTGTAACCATTAGCCACAGCACACCATCTTGAATGAAGAGTGAAGGAATGAATAAAAAATATCAAAAGATATTGGGGGGAGGGGGAGGGGGAGGGGGAGGGGGAGGGGGGAGGGAGGGAGGGAGGGAGAGGAGTGATAGGCACAAAATTGAACCTACGTTTCCGCAAGTGCACGGGCCGTCAAGTAATAAAGAGTAAATCGAATATCGTTCCCACGAGGACTTGATACCACCAATTTAGTTGAGAATTAATTTCACACGTTTGTTTAATTCAAGCAAACCACATTGATTTTAAATGAGTGAAAAGAAATAAAATTAAAACAAAACAAACAAACTAATGCAAATAGCAAAAGATGCAACCTAGAGTGGCTAATCCCCTTCTCAATTCATAGAGCATGTAATTACCAAATTAATTGTCTTTAAAATTAGCTTGTTAATCTATAGTATTAATAGGTATAAAGATCTCCCAATCAAATATACCCCTCTCCCAAGTTACACTTGTTATTCCTAACAAGATACTCAAGAGGCTATAAAAATCAAATTCACTATAATATGATTATATGGGTCCAATAGGTATATTCCTATCCTATTGGCAAATTAGAATAAATTCTAATCCCACATTACTCAATCCTAGGTCCAATTAAGATCCCTCTTCCAAGGCTAATCTAAATCCCCCTAATTCATACTAAGCGGTGATCAAGCACTAAGTAGATAAATGCAACAAGATCAAGTAAACAAAACTAAAATTAAACACAAATAAAAGGTTCAAACAATCTCTAATCCAAGAATTAGTTCATAACTACTCTAGGTGCAAAACAAATTAACTACATATGCTCCAAATACAATCCCTCACAGCTACAGAAAATTCAAAAATAAAATCCACAAATAAATCAAAGCAGAGAGCCACCACAACGTGAAGATGTGAAACGAAGAAGAAGCTCCCTCTGACCCTTCGAACTCAACTTCCATTACTGAACAAAGAAGTTCGGAACTCGCCTCCTATTCGACGAAGAAGATGAAAATGGATGAACGAAGACGGCAAACGGAGTTCCTCCCGTCCTCACTTTGTTTGCCGTTGATGGAGAAGAGGGTGGCTCCTCTGCTGTGATGAAGAAGAAGGGTGATGGCGGTGGCTGCGTCCTCTCGTGATGAATGAATTATTATATAAAGAGTGGCCTCATATGCTCTACCTCATGTGATGATGATTGATTATAATTTAGGTCTCTTTTATTTCCAATTCCATCATGCACATGTGTGTAGTGGCTGCCAAGAAAAGAAACAAAAAAAAAAGAAACTTAAATCAAATCAAATAACAATAATTATAATAAACTAAAACTATTTTATTTTTGTTTTTGACATATGCTTATTTTTTTTATTTTTGGTAACTTTCCTCTTTTAATTCAAAACAAGATAATTCAAAAGAAATCCCCAAATAATGTATTAATTTGGTATCTTTTCAAATCACAACAAAATCTTACAATTTTTGAATTGATGACTCCCCAAATACAATAAAATATTTCTAAAAATCTATTAAATATGGGGAGTCATCAAGAAGTCACTGGTGAGTAAAGAGAGAAGCAAGCAGCCACATGTGTTTTGGGGGCATTAAAGGAATAAAATCGGACAGCACAATTGAAAGACCCATGAGCAGCTGGGAGAGAAAAAAAGGGCTTTAACACACATTCACCTCATCTTGAAGCTGTGACGGCGAGAGGAACTAGGCGTGCAAGCGGAGTGGGCGGCGTCTTCACTGATTTTTCATTATTCTCACATCTCCTTCACGGCCAGC
Source organism: Mimosa bimucronata (assembly GCA_037074515.1). Taxonomy (NCBI): domain Eukaryota; kingdom Viridiplantae; phylum Streptophyta; class Magnoliopsida; order Fabales; family Fabaceae; genus Mimosa; species Mimosa bimucronata. The sequence goes on from CM073448.1 coordinate 8,304,463, forward strand.
AAGGGAGAATCAGTGAAGGAAGTGGAGCTGCTACTGTTAGTGTTCTTTCATCGATCTTCTTCAGTGAGAGCAGAGGGAGGCTAGTGTAACTTTCTTCTCATTTCTTCTTAATTTCTCTTGTGTAATTTCTGGATTTGGAGATGAGCTTGATATTGAATCTTGAACTTCCTTCCATTATGTGTAGCTAAATTTATCTTCTAGGTCTATTTTCAAACTTGTATGGATTGATACCTAAACTCTATTCCCTTTTGTTAATTAATTATTGTTATGTTGTGGGTTTAATTTGTGCTTAATGTTTTCTAAATGGATGGCCAACATTTAGATTGTTTGCTTAATTAGTGTCTTGAGAGAGCATTAATTAGGTAAAGAACTAGATTAAATCCAAGCTTGTCTTGCAATTCTAATTTAGAATTGGAAGTGTGTTAGTGAGATAGAGATATTCACTAACCAAGTTTTGTAAAATTGAGGTGGTTTGATTAAAAAGACTAATTGATAATAATGTGTAGTAAGAGATTATGCATACTAAATTCAATTATGGTTTGAATAGGCTTGAGAGAGTTATTTAAATATAAGAGACTTCAAACAACAACATAATATGTATTAATTATCATTAGGGAAGAAATAATTGGGTATCATGAAATACAAGAGGATAGATAGGCCTAGGCTTTTCCCATTGTTTGAATTAAATTTTAAAAGTACTTTTTGTTATTTTTATTGCAATTTTCGTTAACCAAATTTGAACCCATCACTTGATTTTTGCCCAAAACTAATTTAGATTATAATGTATTTGATGAACTTGCTTATTACATAGTCTTAGAGGAACGCCACTTTTTACCACTATACTACTAAACTTAACCCGTGCACTTGCGATAGCAATTTATGGCGAACAAGTTTATGGTGCCGCCGCCGGGGATTGTGTTTTAAGTCACTTAAGAGTTCATTGAGTACATTTTTAACTTGATTATCTTTGGGCCTTTTCTTTCTTGTCTTTTGGTAGCTTAAATTGTGTTATTTCTATCCACTTGTCTAGTTAGAGATAGCATTGCTTAAGTTACTTTGTTTACCTATTGTGATAAGTTTGATACTCGTGGGATTCTCTTGTGTTTGTAGGTACTTACTCCAATTGCATGCAACGAGATTTGGAGGTGGCTCTTGATCTAGATCCACACCAATCACTTCTGTTGGAACCACCTATTCAATCGGAGGAACCAATTCGACAACCTGTGCAAAAGCCACCCATTCAACTAGAAATGGCTGGTCAAGGTGCGGAAGACAAAGATATCTCTATGGAGGAGTTCTTAGCACTAGAGGAATTCACTTATTCCTCTAGTATTAGACTCCCGGACATCACTGCAAGGAACTTTGAGGTTAAACCGATGATGATTCAGATGCTCCAACTTATGGGTACCTTTAATGGTACCAAGATCAAAGACCCGGTTGAGCACCTCACCAAGTTTGTTCAGATGTGTAGCAACTTCAAGCATCAAGGAGTTTCTGCAGATGCATTGCGTCTTCACCTATTCCCTATGTCTAGGGCTGAGCAAAATACCCGAAACCCGATGGGCTAGCCCACTACCCGCAATTTTTACCCATTTAAAGCCCGCCCAATTAAAACCCATGATGGGCGGGTGCAAACCCAGCCCATTCAAAAATTAAATGGGCGGACGATGGGCACACCCTCGGGCTGCCCATGCCCGCCCATTTATATATATATATTTTTTCAATTTGTTTTAATTTTGTCCATGAGTATTGAGAGTGAGTCAGTAGCATTCCTGTAATTATGGTATTTATATAAATTTAAGTTCTTTTGTGCACTCTTGGGCTGCCCATGCCCGCCCATTTATATATATATATATATATATTTTTTCAATTTGTTTTAATTTTGTCCATGAGTATTGAGAGTGAGTCAGTAGCATTCCTGTAATTATGGTATTTATATAAATTTAAGTTCTTTTGTGCACTCTTGGGCTGCCCATGCCCGCCCATTTATATATATATTTTTTTCAATTTGTTTTAATTTTGTCCATGAGTATTGAGAGTGAGTCAGTAGCATTCCTATAATTATGGTATTTATCTAAATTTAAGTTCTTTTGTGCAACAAACTATGATGTAAACATGGATGTGGAGTTGTAGATCTTGCTGTCACTTTTAATATGTGAATGTGATGCTTGAATTATTAACTTTGATAAGAAATTTAGAAATCTGTAATAATAAAAAAATAGGTCAAGAGATTAATGGGTTTTCCCATAACCCATTTAACCCGAACCCATTTAGTTCGGGCTTGAATGGGTTGAGGCTCGGGTATGGGCTAACCCATACCCATCTAATATTAAATGGGTGGGCGATGGGTTAGGCTTCGGGTTACCCAGCCCGCCCATTGCTCACCCCTACCTATGTCTCTAGGGGGTAAGGCACTTGCTTGGCTCAATTCCCTTCCGGCAAATTCCATCACCAATTGGGATACTTTGGCAACTAAGTTCAAGGCCCAGTTTCTTCCCACTGATTTGAGGGCTATCCAAAAAGGTGAACTCCTCACCTTCCAGCAATAGCCCAGTGAGACATTCTATGAAGCATGGGAGCGCTTCAAGGATATGTGGAGGAATTGTCCTAGTCATGGTCAACATACCTTTGTTCTACTTGCTGCTTTTCAAAAGGGCTTAAATAAAGCCACAAAAATGATGCTAAACACAGTGGCTAGGGGATAAATTACAAAGTTGAGAACTTCAAAACTCCAAGAATTGTTTGAGAACTTGGCTGCCTACACAATGCAATAACAGGGCAGTTCTAGTGATAATAGTGCAATTAGTGCTCAACTTGAAGATCTGACTAGAAAGTTCGAAAAGTTTTAAACAAAGATAGAGACTCATTTGCCTAAAGGTGTGCATACACTTCAGAGCTCCATTCAATCCTGTGAGAATTGTGGAGAGTGTCATCTTACCCAAAATTGCCACTACACATTAATATCTCTCAACTATATGAACAATTCCAATAGGGCACCTCAAAGAAATCCCTACTCTAACACATACAACCAAAGGTAGAGAAGCCATCCGAATATGTCATGGAAAAGTGGTTAAAGTCTTAACCCACCACAAGCTTCTTCTTCTTCATATCGACCACCGGCACCTCCTGGATTTATGGCACCTCAACAAAAGCCTCTTGATGAGTCTAAAATTGAGAAGTTGCTTTCTCAAATACTTGCCAACTAAGAGGCAATTAACACTAAGACTTCTCTTCATGACACGGCTATCAAGAACCTTGAAGTGCATATGGGTCAATTGGCTTCTTAAGTCAACATATTGATAAGACGAGGGCTACCAAGTGATACCGTTCCCAATCCAAAAAGGGACGGTAAGAAAGAATGTCAAGCAATCAATTTGAGGAGTAGTAAGATTGTTGATAACTCCTCTTTGCCAATTGAGAAACCTCAAGTTGCTCAAGACCCCAAGGTAGTAGAAGTTGATGAGGATGAGCAAGTTGATGAAAACATTGTAGTTGAAGCGGATGATACTAAGAAGAGGAAGGAAGTTGATGAAAGTTTAGATGAAGTTGTGCAAAACCCTAAGGAAACCTAGGCCAAGGGTGAAGAAAAGAAGCAGAAGACTACCCCTTTCTCTATCACACCTCCTCTACCTTATTCTCAAAGATTCAAGAAGAAGGAGGATGACACTCAATTCAAGAAGTTTGTGGAGATGTTGAAGCAACTACATGTCAACATTCCATTTGCCGAAGCATTGGAGAATATGCCTAAGTATGCCAAATTCTTGAAAGATGTGCTTTCTAAAAGAGGCATTTTAATGAGTTTAAGACGGTTGCTCTAGCCGATGAATGTAGTGCAGTTATCCAAAGGAAGCTACCATAAAGTTGAAAGATCCGAGGAGTTTCTACATCCCTTGCAACATTGGCACAAATTTCAATGGCAAAGCTCTTTGTGATTTGGGGGGCTAGCATCAATCTTATGCTACTTGCAGTTTTCAACCAACCGGTACTAGGTGAACCAAGGCCTACTATGGTCACCTTACTCTTCGCCGATCATAGCACCGCCCACCCAAGAGGTATTGTAGAAGATGTCTTCGTTAAGGTTGATAAATTCATATTTTCGACAGATTTTGTTGTGTTGGATTGTGAGGTTGATTGGAAAATCCCTATCATTTTGGGGGAGACCATTTTTGGCTACGACTAGAACCCTTATAGATGTTGAAAAAGGGAAGATCACTTTGAGAGTAAATGATGAGAAGGTGATTTTCAACATGTCCAAGGCTCTAAAATTTCATGATGATGAATCTAGTGAATGCTTTATGGTGGATATGCTAGATTCGGTTGTTCAAGAGGAATCTTTTGAGCCTATGATCAATGACCCTTTGGAGGCCTTTCTTATTGGTGAAAAAAATCTTGAAGATTTCAATCAAGAGGAGCTGAATGGGATGTTTAGTATGGAAGCCTTCCCCCCATCTAGGTTCAAGCCATTTGAGCCTTTAGATGTATCTAAAGCATTACAAGCTCCATTAAAGCTATCTATCGACTCTTAAGATGAAGCCTCTTCCCTCACACCTCAAGTATGCCTATTTGGGTGATTCTAAGTCTTTGCCAGTAATTATCTCTTCTATTCTCTCAAGTTTGTAAGAAGAGAAATTGCTAAGAGTATTGAAGGAGCATAAGAGAGCTATTGGGTGGACCATAACCGACATTAAGGGTATTAGCCCTTCTCTTTGTATGTACAAGATTTTGTGGAGAAAAATCACAAGCCTTCCATTGAGCATCAAAGGCGACTAAATCCGGTAATGAAGGAGGTTGTGAAGAAAGAAATTCTTAAATGGCTCTCCGCCGGAATTGTTTATCCCATCTTTGACAGTTCATGGGGTGAGCCCAGTCCAATGTGTTCCTAACAAAGGGGGCATGACTATAGTGGCTAACACCCAAAATGAACTCATTCCCACTCACACTGTGATTAGGTGGAGGATTTGCATGGACTACCGGAAGCTCAACAATGATACACGCAAGGATCACTTTTGTAACAATCGCTACCTAATTATACTTTTTAATACATTTTAAATTACCATTTAACAATTACAAATTATTTATTGACTAACTATGTTAGAAAAGTATTCAACTTAGTAAAACCACTAACATAGTTAGAAAATGATTTTTCATAATTTTAAATAATTTACAATTTATTGTCTAACCATGATAGAAAATAATGTTTCTACTAAAGAATGTATATCATGGTTAGAAAAGATTTAACGTACTTTAACCAAATTATCCATGTTAGAAAAGAATTCTTCTAAACAGTGTAAACGGACTAACATGGATAATTAAATCTCAGCCCATCATTTAAATAAATCAATTAGTAAATTTTCAATAATAAATATTTTATAATAATAATTAAAATAACATCCAAAAGCATTAATACTTATAACAACTCACACAATGTTCATATTCAAACTTGGAATTTAATCGTTCAACGATAATTATCAAATGATAAAGCCCATTGAACAAAGACTGGTCCAAAAGGAATAATTAACCTTCAAATAAACCAACATTTGCTAATATTAAAATCTTTAGTTCAAAATAAACAACAAACTTAAAAGTGAGCGGAAGCAAATTTAAATGCAACATGTCCCTAAATGTGGCAATAATCTCTGACTCTTCAGTCCAGAGGCTCACAAGTTTAGTGAGGTATTTTCGGATCCTTCCCTTGGTTTCCTACTACGTTGCTAGGACCTGTAAAAATAAGATAGAGTGGGGTATACCCAGGTAACCACTAACTCTCGCCTACGTGCGATGTGTGTCAGCAAGGTGTTCAGTGGAATATTACTAAGTATAACTGAATTGAAAATATGAGGCAGTTATCATTTAAATGCATGATAATATCATAACATATAGTCCCACATAAATTATTTTCATGTAACAATTCCTCAAATCACACATAAAATCACATATTCACATTCATATATTATAATCCAATACTTAGATAAATAAAACCAAACAATTAATAACATCAGTGTTATACAGTTCAGTAGGAACTCACAACCCTCGCCTGAGACCGGGGGCGATCTCCCCAATTCGTCTTTCCGTTTTATAATATTTAGTCCTTGTGGGCCAACAAGGAACCTCACCGCGCGATGGCATTATATTTATTTATTTATTCGGTGTTCTCACAATCAGCACAACACGTCATAAATGTACACATCCAACTTATGGCACAAAGTCCAGTCCAGAAATTCTCAGATTTAATCATACAGATATCTTTAATAAATACTATAATTTCCAAAACATACAAGTTCACACCTTCATGCCATTTAAAATACATACTCCACCAAACGTTTATATTATAAAATAATTCTTCAAATTCCTGTTCCATAGAAATTACAAAAATTCAAGTTCCAAAAACTTACTAACCCACACACACACAAACAAACAGAAGTAGTTACCTGCAGCTTGCACTAATTTCACAACAGTGCAGTTTTCCCCCTTGTGCTATTTGACACCACTCAAACTCAGTAAAATAAATATAAGCTCTTGAGACTTCCACTACCTCAAACCCTAGCCTAAGTCTCTCCCTATTTCTCTCTTTCTCTCAATTACGTTAGAATTTGTATGTTCATGTGAATTGTGAAATCTTGTTCGCGTAGTCCCTATTTATATACATGCAAAAATAATAAAAAAATTGATATGTGTTTAAATGGTGGCGGCCGTGTACTGTATATATTATATACATATTATAATAAATGGTGGTGAAATGGTGGTGAAACCACCATCAGTGTGTGCGCATGCCATTTAATGCACTAAGTGCACTAATGTGCGTTTCTACTATACATATATAATATTATATATATATATTAAAACAATATCATGCCCAGCAAACCACATGGTGGGATATCTGTGTGTGCACTAAAGATTAAATAACTATTGATATATATATCTGTAAATACACATATACACATATTTAAGATATTAAAACACTCAATTTTAACAAGATAAATCATAATTTCCCCAAATTAATTATTAAAATAATAGATAAAAATCACTAAACAAAATTAATTTTTTAGGATGTTACAACTTTCCCTTGCCATTTATTGATTAGATGCTTGACAAGTTGGCCGGGAAAGAGTACTTTTGTTTCCTTGATGGCTACTCCGGCTATAACCAAATAGCCATTGCTCTGGAGGATCAAGAGAAGACAACTTTCATTTGCCCTTATGGCACCTTTGCTTTCAAAAGGATGCCATTCGAATTATGCAATGCACCTTCTACTTTTCAACGGTGCATGATGTCCATCTTCTCTGACATGATTGAGCATACTATTGAGGTATTCATGGATGATTTTTTGGTGTTTGGTGATTCTTTCGACTCATGCTTGGATAATTTGGATCAAGTGTTGCAAAGATGCGAGGAGACCAATCTTGTACTAAATTGGGAGAAATGTCACTTTATGGTGAAGGAAGGAATTGTTTTGGGCCACAAAGTTTCTAAAGATGGATTAGAAGTGGATAGGGCCAAGATTGCCGTTATTGAGCAACTACCTCTACCTACCAATGTCAAAGTGTGATGAGCTTTTTAGGCCATGCAGGATTCTATCGCCGCTTTATTAATGACTTCTCTAAGATTACCAAGCCTATTTGTACTTTACTTGAAAAAGATGTGCTGTTTGTTTTCAATGATGAGTGCATTAAGGCATTTGAGGAACTCAAGAAGATATTGGTGACCGCTCCTATTATTGTGGCTCCAGATTGGGGTCTCCCATTCATTTTAATGTGTGATGCTCGTGATTACGCTGTGGAAGCCGTTTTGGGGCAAAAGAAAGAGAAGATTGTCCAACCAATATACTATGCTAGCAGGACCGTAGATGGTGCTCAAGTTAATTACACTACTACCGAGAAGGAGATGCTTGCAATAATGTTTGCTTGTGAGAAGTTTCAGTCTTACATTGTGGGAACTAAGGTGGTTGTCCGCTCTCAAGTATCTACTGACCAAGAAGGATTCCAAGGCTAGGTTAATCCGTTAGTTACTCTTACTCCAAGAATTCAATTTGAACATCCTAGACCGCAAGGGAACTGAGAATCAAGTGGCGGATCATTTGTCTAGGTTGAGTATTGAGGCTCAACTTGATGAGAGTGAAGGAATTGATGCATCTTTCCCAGATGAGCATTTATTCTATATGGATGAGTCTTCCACTCCATGGTATAACGATTTTGTGAACTACCTAGTTTGTGGAGTTCTACCTCCGGATCTTAACTCTCACCAAAAGCGCAAATTCTTGCATGATATGAAGAAGTATTTTTGGGATGAACCATACTTGTTCAAGCGGTGTCCCGATCAACTTATTAGAAGATGTGTGCCAGAAAATGAGCAACAAGGCATTCTCCATGGTTGCCACTCCTCTCATTATGGTGGCCACTTTAAGGGTGAGAAAACTGCCGTTAAGGTGATTCAAAGTGGTTTCTTTTGGCCTACTTTATTCAAGGATGCCTACACATTTGTCTTGCAATGTGATAGGTGTCAAAGAGTGGGCAATATTTCAAGAAGGGATAAGATGCCTTTGACCAATATGCTTGAAGTAGAGCTTTTTGATGTTTGGGGAGTTGATTTCATGGGTCCATTCCCTAAGTCTTTCACCAATGAATACATCTTGGTTGGTGTAGATTATATCTCAAAGTGGGTGGAAGCCTCGGCATGTGTGACCAATGATGCTAAAATGGTCATGAAGTTCCTCAAGAAGAACATTTTCACAAGGTTTGGCACTCTAAGAGCCATTATGAGTGATGGGGGAACCCATTTTTGCAATCACCAATTTGAAGCTTTGATGAAGAAATATGGTGTTAAGCACAAGATTACATTGCCCTACCACCCTCAAGCTAATGGCCAAGCAGAAACTTCTAATCAGGAAATCAAAAGCATTCTTGAAAAGGTGGTGAATGTCACTAGGAAGGATTGGTCCACCAAGCTAGACGATGCTTTATGGGCCTACCAGATGGCCTACAAAACTCCCATTAGGATGTCCCCATTTCGCCTTGTAATTGGTAAGGCATCCCACTTGCCCATTACGCTAGAGCATGGTGCATATTAGGCAATCAAGAAACTGAATTTTGATCCAAAAGCTTGTGGAGAAAAGCGCCTTCTTCAACTCAATGAATTGGAAGAGTTACGATTGGCTGCTTATAAAAGCTCTAGACTTTACAAAAAGAAGACCAAGAGGCAGCATGACAAGCTCATTATTCCTAAGACTTTTGAACCGGGGCAGCAAGTTCTCTTGTTCAACTTTAAGTTGCGGTTGTTTCCCGACAAATTGAAGTCAAGATGGTCACGCCCATTCACCGTTGTGAAAGTTTCTAAGTTTGGTAATGTAGAGCTTGAAAATGAAGATGGAGAAAGATTTTCCGCCAATGGGCAAAAAGTCAAACATTATTAGGGTGGTGAAGTAAACCTTGTCATCTCTACTGTCTACTTGGATGATCAAGCTTAAAGCAGCAAAGTCTGGCTGAGGACTTAAAACCAAGAGCTTCTTGGGAGGCAACCCAAGCTCTTTAACTCATCTTTTTCATTTTATTTTGGTTTGTTTTAGTCTTTAGATTTATGTTTGATCTTTTGTTTTGGTAGGAAAGAAGGTCTACACTTGCTCTAATGAAGGAAGATTTCCAAGGATTGAGGGATGCCTTGTATTCAAGTCAAAGATTATTGCTTGCAAAAAGGGGAGCTCCGAAAGGGAGTACACTTAAACTTCTCTTTTATATTTGGATTAAATTGTTGCAAATGCAGTAGTGCTGAGGCTATTGATTATATGCTCTCTGATGTGGATTGTTGGACTGATAGTTAGCATGCTTGTTGTTCTTTGTGTTGAAACTTTTGTGTAAAACATGAGATCTGTTGTTTGGAATGGATTGAATGTTTCTGGATGATTTTGGGCTGAAATTGCTGTTATTGGGTGTTTAAGGTCTTTGTGGTCATCCCTACACTTGAAAATGGTTGAGACTATCATATTTTTAGTGGAATGATGTCTTTCTTCCACTTGTATAGCTGTTGTGCCTCAATTTTGAGAGTTGGTAGTTTCATTATCCTTACTTTCACTACTTAATGTTGCATGTTCACATTGAGGACAATGTGACATTTAAGTGTGGGGGTGAGGGTGCCATTGATTTTACATGACTTGTCCTTGAGTTTTGGGTTTTGCTTTTGGTGTTTCTTAGAAAATTTAAAAAAAAAAGTTTTTACTTTTTGGAAGTTTGGATTTTACTTGTAAACATTGTCAAAGTTGATTTAATATGAACTTGAAAGGATTGTGTTTAATTAAAATTCGATTCTATCTTCTTGGAATGATAGTATATTAGCAAAGAAGTTGGCTTAGATGATTGACTTTAGGATGTCGAAGACCTGTGAGTAATTTGAGCCTAACTTTCATTTCTTTCAAGAGGGAGTACACTTATTGTAATTTATCTCTAGAACTTGTCTTGAATCTCTTTTGAAACTTAAAAATCATTCTTGCATGCACAAAAATGATTTAGGCATTCTTTCATAGCTAGTTTGGCTAAATGCCCATCCTTATTGTTTTTATCCTTTGCTTTGCCCCTTTGAGCCTAAACTTTCTTAAAAGAAAATTATATTGATCATATAGCCCTTTGTTTAAGGTGCAATTGTCCTCCTTTCTCATTCACTCACTACTTTAGTAAGTGTTAAGCTATGCAATTTAAAAGAAGAGTGAAGGAATTTTTTTTTATAAAAAAAAGTTCAAAAAAAAAAGAAGGTACATGTATGACAAAAGTGCGAAAAAAAAAAAGAAAAAAAAGGAGATACATAAAGAAAAGAAATAAGAATGTGAAAAAAAAGAGAGAGCTTGAATCAAGAAGAATAAAGTTTGCAATGTTGCATATAAAATGTGTGTTTATTGTTTAGCTTAATATTTCTTCACTCTTTAGATTTGTCATTAGAATGCTTAGCACTAATTGAAGTATTTCTCTGTTTCCATGTTCATTACATTATCTTTCCTTATTTATCATAGCCCTTAAAAAGTCCTTTTGATTTGTGAATGCAAGAAGATTAAAAAAGTGGAGATTGAGATGATAGACAAGATTATGGTAGATAAGTTTCAATAGGTGGAATGGAGTAAAACACAAGCCTTACTTATTGTGAGAGAAGAGTGCAAACACTTGACTTGTGAGGGGCATCTTAGTGTTATTTATCTTTGTCAAGTTATTTGCCTTGCTACTTGCATTTTTGGAAGATGGAAAAGATATTTATGAAGACTTGATTCTTGAAAGATAGAATTGATTTTGACTTTGTAATGTTTGCATTAAAATTTTGCGTCCATCTTTTCTTTGGTTGTTTTAGAATTCAAAATCTTGAGGACAAGATTTGATGCAAGTATGGGGGTGTGATAACTCCCCATTATTGATTAGATTTGATATATATTTTGGGCATATATGGGGAGTCTTTGATGCTAAATTGGAAGGATTGCTTGATATTTTGACAAGATATTAATTATGTGCATGATTTGGAGAGTTGATCATAAATGTGTTAGTTTAGAATTAAAATAGAGACATTTAAGTTAGGTAGGAAAGTAGTTAATTAATTAATTTCAGCTTTGAGAAAAAAAGGAAAAAGAAGTTTGCTTTATTTTAATTGTTTTTTCATTTCTTTTATTTTGTTATTTGATCTCTCCATCAGGTACACATGACAAGGGAAACTTCAAAACACACAATTGTGTGACCATTAGCCATAGCACACTGTCTTGAATGAAGAGTGAAGGAATGAATAAAAAATATCAAAAGATATTGGAAGAGAGAGAGGGGGAGAGAGAGGGAGAGAGAAAAGAGAGAAGTCACGGGTGAGTAAAGAGAGAAGCAAGCAGCCACATGTGTTTTGGGGGCACTGAAGGAATAAAACCGGAGAGCACAATTGAAAGACCCATTAGCAGCTGGGAGAGAAAAAAGGGCTTTAACACACATTCACCTCATCTTGAAGCTGTGGCGGCGAGAGGAACAAGGCACCTCTAAAAAGCTTAAACCCAGTAGACAAGGGGCAAGTGGGCTTGAGCCAAAAGAGTAAGGCCCATTTTAACTACATGACGATGCTTCCTCTCAGCTCTGTCATTCTGTTGTGACGTGTAAAGACACTTGAATCTCATATGAATTCCCTCATTCTGAGCAACAAGAATAAATGAATGATACTTAAAACCATTGTCACATTGGATGGCCTTTATCCCAATATTAAACTGTGTTTTAACAAATTGAAGAAAATTCTTAAACAACAATGGCGTCACTCTTGTGCTTTAATGGATAAATCCAAGTAAATCTGCTACAATCATCAATGAAAAGGATATAGTAATGACAACCTCCTATTGATTGAACAGGAGCTTGTTCCCATAAATCAGAATGAACAAGATCAAAGGAATGAGCAGCATGAGAAATAGAATTAGGAAATGGTAATCGTTTTGATTTGCCTATCTGGCAAGCGTCACACATAAAATGATCATCAGTCTTTAAATGAACATTACATTGATTTAAAATTTTCCTAAGAATAGGTAAACTAGGATGTCCTAATTTATAGTGCCATCTAGGAAATTCATAACGAGAAACAGAATGAGAAGATGCTACTGAATATGCTTGAATTAGTGGAGCTTGAAAATGATCATCACCATCACTGCTCATGGGGTACATTCCTTGCCTGGTTGGTCCTGCCATTAGGATTCTTCCGATCACTAGATCCTTCACAATGCACCCAGAATTAGTGAATAAAACCTCTACATGATTGTCTGCAACCAACTTGTGAACACTTAACAAATTTTTAGCGGCAGAAGGGACAACTAGAACTTCATTAAGACAAATATTAAAGGAAGGAACAGACACAAAACCAATACTAGAGACACATGCATGCTGACTACTGCATGTAGTGGGATGAGACTTACCAACAAGAGTAACACAACCCAGATTCTCAGAGTGAGGAGTAACGTGGTAGTTTGAACCACTGTCCATATAACAGGCCGGATTTGTCAAAGTTTCAGAATTAGCATAGAAGCCCTGAGGTAAGAATGAACCAGAGTCAGAATTAGAGGAAGGATATCCAATGCGTTGGGAGCAAGTAGCATAGAAATGTCTGGTATCTCATAATAGGTACAGAAGGGTCTACCACCTTCATTTGAACTACCATATCCACCACAACTGTAACATCCTAAAAATTAATTGAGGTTTAGTAGGGGTAAATAGGAATTGATTAATGAGAAATGACATATTATAAGGATATTTAAGGGATTTTGAGGATTTTAAAGGCCTAATTTCTCCCTTATATTAGGGACAATAATTTTGGGGAAATTATTTTTATGTTCAAAAGAGGTTATTATGGAAGAAAATAAGTAAATGATACTATAGGAAAATTTTGAGAGGGAAAAGAAAATTTTTTGTTCAAAAGAAATATCTTATTTAAGGACTTTAGGGCCTAGTAGTGTATTTTTCCTACCCATTTTTCTTTTTTCTCTCCCTTCCTATTTTTCCCCCACGTGTTCTAATTTGTTCTCCTCTCCCTCACGCCAACTCTCTCTTTCCTTCCAATCACACTCAACATCATCATCATTTCCTTTTCCTTCTTTCTTTTCTTGTACATCAATTACACCTCTCACTGCATCATCAGACTCACGTTCTCTCTCTTTACCTCTCCCTTTTTTTTATATTAATATTTATTCCCTTACCCATATTTTAATATTTATCCCCCTTCCTTTATTTTAAAAACAATTATTTCTCTCCCCCTCCTCTTTATTGATTTCGGCGTCAGACACAAACACACACACTCAACCATTCACTCCCTCTTTCCTTTCTTCCTTTTCTCTTTCTCTCTTTCTCTTCTTTTTTTTCTCTCTTCTTTTTTCTCTTCCTCTCCCATTCCTTCACCGTGCTTGTTCTTTCTTTTCTTTCTTCCTTAGCGCCTCTCACCACTATCACCCAGCTTCATCATCCTTCCTTCCTCCTCCATTTTTCCTCTCATTTTTCTTTTTTCTTTTTCCTCCTATTTTGGTGCAAACTTGTCAACTTTGGTAGGGAGTTTCCGACGAGTTTCTCCGGAAAACTACCATTCACCTCCTCCTCTCACCTCCCTCAACATTGTACTCCCTTTCTCTACTCATTTTCGGTCTGATTTGTGCTTAAAAAGCATATAGAAAAGTTTTGGCCGGAGCTTTTGAAGCTTGCTGGCGCCGGACCGGTGGTTTTTCCGACCACCTAAGACCATATTCGGACTCTTGTAAGTATTCTCTTCGTACCTATGTTGTTAGTTTTCGGATATGTGATATTTCAAAAATAGGCATTATCTGAGTTGGGGTTTTTTTAGGAGATCTAAATCCATTATATTAAAGTCTAATATTTGGGTTAGGATTTTTCTTAAGGAGCTTATAATTTATTTGAGGTTTTTCCTAATTATTTGGAATTTTTGGAATTTCTAATATTAGGGAAAATTTGGGGATATTATGGTCTGATTTATTTGAGGTTAATGGGTGACTTTTATAAATTTATGGATATTAAATTAAGGCTGTTGAAGGGATAAATAGGATTAAATTGAGATATTATGAGAGTTGAAAAGATTTACTTGGGTATGTGAAGATTGGATTTTGGGATCTTAGGATGGATATGGATGGAGGATTTTGAAGGATTAGTTGAGAGAAAAATTAAGGAGGGGTTTGGGATAAATTTCTTGAGGATGAATGTTTTCTTTTGGTTAGGGAATTAAATTCCCTAACTTTGTATTTGAACACTTAATTTAAGTGTTAATTCTATATAACTATTATGTAGACGGTGACTTGTTTTGAGTCGAGCAAGCAGAGCGTGAGGTACCTTGAAATTCTGCTTAAAGGTAACCACTGGCTACTTAGTCTGTGTGTGTGTGTTGTTGTTAAGGTTTTTGAAATTATATTATTATTATTATGAAATTTTGGATTCTGGTGATATACATAAAGTATGATTTATATTGTTTATTTTGTATGAAAATGTCATGTGGGATTTTTATGTTAAACCTGGCATATATATTTGTGTATTGCAGCATAAATTTGAAAAGAATAAATATATGGTTTTGAAATATTATCGCAAGATTTTTGGAACACTGGTAAGGCCAAGTGCCTGATTTGTGGTTGCATTGCCATTATTGTTTGTGATGCATATGTTGTGGTAGTTAATTAGCATCGATGCCTCAGATACTCTTGCCATCACGTGATGAGGTCCCTGTTGGCCCACAGGGACTAATTATTTTATAAGTGTACTGGGTATGGGTAGCCCCCATCGAGTACTACCTTACGGTATGCTGGGTATGGGTAGCCCCCATCGAGCATTACCCTCGTTGTGGTGCTGGGTATGGGTTGAAATCCCCATCGAGTTCCACTTCTCCGTGGTTCTGGGTACGAGTTGAGATCCCTGTCGAGTTCCACTCTGGTCCACTTAATGGTAGGGGACAACCTAACGCTTCGCAGGGCGAACGTTATGGATGATTGCGAAAAATGTATTTTAAATTATTTTATAAAATATTGGTATACATGAAATTGTTAAATGTTTTTCCTGGTACAGATTACTGCATGATTACCTGGTATGTGCTCATATTTCAAATTATTTAAATATTATAACTTCCCACATTAACACAAATCTGTCACACACCGAAACATATAGACTGGTAGTTAAGTGGTTGGTGGACATAACTGTGTCTGCTTAAACTTTACTGCTTTGTAGGTTCAGGTTCAGTAGCGGATACTCGGGGAAAGGAGCCTTCAGCTTCTCACTGAAACATAGTGAGCTTTTATTTTGGGTTTATGCGAGAAGTGTTGTATATTGCCATACTTCTTTAGGCTTTCATATTTCGCTTCCGCATTCTTACTTTTGGATAACTGTATGCATAATTCTTTTGGTTGGGACCGGTCCATCTCTGGTATGTTGGCCTGAGACCTACTGGTATTATTTTTCTAACTGCATTTTGGTTATATACTGTTGGACGGGAACTTCTTTCTACCTGCCATAGTGTTGGAATTTTACTGGATGATTTATTAAACTTGAACATGGCAGAAGTTCGTTAAGTAATTGATCAAAGAATTTGATGTTTTATTTAAATGATTTACTCGGGTGATTAATTACATATTTAAAGAAAGATTTACAAAAGTATTTAGATACATATAATTTTTATATCCATGTTAGGTGAATTCTTTCTAACATGGATAAACCGGTTTAAAAGGGTAGAAAATTTCTTTTCTAACTATGATAGTCCGTATTGGTATTCGTAGAAATTTTATTTTCTATCATAGTTAGACACTTAAACTTTATTTCGAGAAAGTGGTACCTTGAACTCTTTTCTAACTATGTTAGTATTTTATCTCGTAAACCATTTTTCCTAACATAGTTAGTACTGATAAAATCTTATTAAATTCGGTTTTATAGTAAATAAAATGATCTTACAAAATGAAATGTTACAACAACGACCATAATTTTGATGACCGCTACCTATGATTCCATGAGATCCACGCCAGGGGAACTACGATTGTCATCACCAAAAACAAAGGAATGACGAGCAGCAGAAGTGTGATCACTTAAAGCAGAGTCATCTGCAGAGAAATTTACAAATGGTTGAATAGACAGAGAGAAGAGTCGATTTAGTTGATCTAGATGACTTTCATATGACAAGAGAGCTGCCTGAGCATCAATCCAAGAAGCATCATCTTGAGCAAGCAACGGAATGACCATATAGTTGTATTCCTCAAGGTTCAAAATACCGAACCAGACATTGAACCAAGTGAGGCAGTGGGTCAAGTGTTAGTGGTTTAACCAGGGCCAACTCGGGGTCACACCAGTCATATTAAAATAATATTATAATTTAAATATAAAAATAATATTTAAATAAAGAAAGCATTGATTTGGCAAAAAAAAAAGAAAGCATTGATAAAAGTATTATATGAACAAAATTCCAACCTATAGATTGTAATTTGAAGAACAAGTAGTAATTATTTTTGGATAAATAATAGTGATGAGCACATATTTTCAATTTACACCCATATTAATAAATTAAAGATATTTTTTCACCAAAAAAAATTAGAGGTAAGTGATAGGAATATGTATGAATAATAAGTAATCCCTGATTAATAAACAAATTATTGTTGTTTCCTTATTTGCAATTTACAATTAAAAATTAGTAAAAAATCAAGTTCACAAAAAGGAAATATATGCTAATTCAAATTTCAATCTTGTAAATTGTGCATGAATGACAGGAGAGAGGGGAGTCATAGTCACGTGAAGGCGCAATAACTTGTGGAGTACTAGAGGTGCGACGCTCTCACTATACCAACTAAACCCTTCATCTTCTCCTAATCCCATTTTTCTTTCTCTCTCTTTCAGTCTTGCTCCCTCATCAGTCACTACAGTCTTTTTTCTCTAACTCTCGATCACCACAGTCAACTTTTTCTTTCTCCTACTGCTATAGCAGGCCTTGATATTGCCTAGCACGACTTCATCTTCAATGATAGGATGATTTTGGCTTAGAACATATGGAAGAAGATCTGAAAGCCACCTAATTTCTTTCTTCATCTTTTTTTTAATTTAACTCGGGCAACCCTGAGTTAATATTGATTTGGGCTCTTCAACCTGGTTCCTTCCGGTTCGTTTCTCCCTCCAGTTCAAATCCGACCCAGACTGGACTGCGGTTTCCCAGTTCGGTCCGGGTTTTTCAACCATGATGTTTGACAAATCCCAATATTTGCACATATTTCATATCATTTTGGAGGTCTTTAATCATATTATTTGGGCATAAATGCATATCTTATGAAGAAATTAGGTTCTAGAGTAATTACATGCACTTAGTGGTAAAAAGGGCATTTTTGAAATGTTTTTGTGATTACTCTTGATTTGAATGTTTATTGGGTGCTATTCATATTTTTTGATGTTATTTTATATTATAGGAACCTTGAAAAGGGGATAAATTGGGGCAAGAAGTTGAAAATTCAAAAAAAAGTCAAAATACAAGTTCTGGACAAATTGTGAAAATTACAGAAAATGACCCCGAAATTTCCAAATTACAGGAAAGTCCCAGGAAGAGAACATGTTCACTCGCCATGGGTTAGCTGTGGCGAGCCCACGGCGAGAAATGCTGACAAAATTGCTGAAACGTGATTTTTTACTGATTTTTGACCCCGATCCGACCCAAATCAGCTCTAACCCGACTCCCACTTGTTCTAGACTTAAAAAGGCCGAACCTTAACCATTTCTATCATCTTCCTCCACTCCATTTCCATCGTCACTCTCTTCCTCTTCCATTTTCTCCAACCAAACCTCAATTTCTTCCATTTTCTTCCACTTCTTCCATCTAACTTTCATTTCTTCCACTTTCTTCCATACCCAACCTATATGGCCGAAATTTCTCCCCCATTTGGAGCTGTTATTGATGCCATAAGAGGCTAGGGTTTCCAACTCTTGAAGATGGGTGAAGATGCATGAGTTCCAAGCTTCAAAGGGGAGTTTTCTATGTTTCATCCTTTGTTCTAGCTATAGGTTTACTCAATTCCTAGGTTTATGTTTTGTAATTTATGGCTGGACTCATTTGATTATTTTTGTAATCAATGTTGGATGCTAATTTGTGGTTTGGATTTGTGATGAGGATTTGTGCTCCTCAATATATATGGTATTATATATGTTCCATTATAGTTTCATTGATTTCTCTCTATTAAGCATGTTTGCTAGGTAGTTTGATTGAAGTGGGATTGTAATTGAACCCAAAGCATTATTAATCCATAATCGCACTCTAAGAGGTTTTAATAATGCTTAGATGAATGGGTTCATGAGTTTAGGCATTAGACTTGCCGGTTGGTGAGGTTTGGTATATCAAAGAACTTAGAGAAAACCCAATTTTACTAAGTGGTGATTAACAATGTCTAATGATATGGGTGGCCATTGATTAGACATTGGACTTAAGGGTATCCTTGAGGTTTGGCATATTGAGGGACTTAATTGTGATTGGTTGTAAATGAACCGGTTAGTTGTATAAAAGCATTGGACATCATCTCTTTAGTCCTAATTCATTGCTTGGGTAGCCAACAATGTGTTAGAACTCTAGAGGAAATCAAGTAGCAATGCGGGGTGGCCCGGTTGTGGGACTAAGAGTTTTATACAATTAATAGGTCCATAGACTGGCTAAAGTGCTTAATCAACTTGAATTTGAAGGATTAATATGCGGGATTCCGGTAGTAATCATTCGAATTCAAGCCTGGCCTAGAGGGGTTCCTCTAGGGTCAATTTGATAATTAGCCATAGTTTAACTCCTTTTATCCTAAGAAAACAATGATTGTACTTAATCCATTTTCAAGAGATTCACTTCATCCATTTTCCATTCACCACCCTATCTTTATAAAAACACCAAAAATTAGTAGTTTAGGATTTTTATTCTCATTCTTGCATTCACACTCATTTATAAGAAAACCAAAATTATTTACCCTTGTTCATATTGCATTTCATGACATTTAGATCACTTAGGAACCAATAAAAAGCTCCTCGAGAGAGAGAACAACCCTAAGTTGTGCCATATAGTACAATCCTTAGTTAATTTTGCATTTGACCCCAAAGCGATAAGACGACGGTCAAATCAAGGTTCCTTATCTAAGCCATTTAGTGTATGCATAATGAGCTCTGTAGTTGAGATAGGAGATCTGGCTAGGGCAAGTTGATCATTAATGTTTTTATTTTAGCAAGATACTTCTCCATCGTCACACCTTCCTTTTGAGTAGAGTGAAGTTGAGATATGAAAACCATCACTCATGCTTCAAATGAAGCACAGGTGAGACTTCAGGCACTAACCTACAAATCTCGAGCATTCTGGTAATGAAGTAACTAAGCCCCAATATCCTAATTTATTGTAATTTGGAGCCAGCCAACAAGCATTTGATCAATCACAAACCAATCGCCATAATCTGGATTATTCACCATGGCTACTGGGATGGTTGTTGATGGAACATGACGAGGTGAAGTAGAGATGGAACCGTTGATGTAGCCTTCAAGTCTGTTGCCTTTGATGAGTGGGAGAACGACCGATTCCTAGACAAGGAAATTTCCTCTATCCAGCTTGATAGAGGTGGTTTGCAACGATGAACTGAAGAGAGAGTAAGATCTTGAGTCTAGTTTTGAAGAAGGAAGGACAGTACCAAAGGAGGCAGAGCTACAAGGACTATCGGATGCAGACATGATGGAGGAGAAGAAATATACTCTATGATACCAAGTTTGAAATTAAGGAATAAGAGACAAAAGATTTGAATCATTATATATTGGTGTAATTACAGGAGATGAATCATCAGCCATACACATGTCTAGATATTTACAAAACAATATATTTACAACTGGTACTCTCTAACCGTATCACATGGGTGAGGTATCATATGGAAGAGGTAAGACACTAATCTTTACTATTTTACCTTCTCTATGATTTACTATTATGTCCTCTAACACTACTAGAGTGTGGCATAATTTAAATTCTTTCTAAGAATGTTCATATGTCTCTGATGATGGAGTTGAGCAGGAAGATAGGTTGTATTTAATTAACAGTTTTGGAAAACAAATATTACATTAGAGTTAGTGATTGTCTAGATGGGTTGTATTGAGCAATGTCAAACTTAATTAAAGGGCAACTCTTCTAAAATTAATGTTGCCTACATTAACATAAATTCAAATTTGAAATCATTTAGAATCGTGTATTAAAATGGTTAAAACTCCTTCTACCGATACCAAGTACCAATACATGTTCATAAATTAACCTCTTTTGAGAACCCATCATTTTTATTGTTTACCATCATTTTGATCACCAAGTGCCTAGTGTTGTGCAGTTTGATATGAGAGTGACGACATTCCACTGACGAAGAGTTAGTAAACTTAGAGGATAATCGGTGATTTAAATGATACTCCTCTCATTCCTAAATATAAGACCTATTTATTTAATTTGATGAAATTAAGGATGTTAGTTAAGTTAGTGAAAGTCACATGATATTACCAAAGCACCCTAACCACTTGCCTTTATTCCAAGCCTCCCTTACTCACTTGTTTTTTTATTAAAGAGTATTAATAGGGATAATTTGGGGAAAAGTTGACACGAATTAGAAAGAGATCTTATATTTAGGAACAAACTCACATCTCCAAAGAGAACTTATATTTAGGAATGAAGGGAGTAGTATTTTTTGATAGTTGATAACATGCGTGTTTATGTTTATATGTTAGGAGAATGGGAAGCTATGATAATAAAATAGAACAGAGACAAGCATTATGAGTGAATCAATGAATGGGTATGGTCCATTTGAAGCAAGATTCACCATGTTTTCCATCCTTACAGATCCAATGAGAAAGGACACACAGAGAAGGAGGAGATCCTTAAATTAAACAAAGTAATGACACTAGTTAGATAGTGCATATAACTTGTAGTATTGATATAAAATGCAACAGAATGGGATGCATCAATTACAAATAAAAGACTACAATCACAACATTCATCAAACACTCGAACTGACTTTTATTTATGACTCCACTCTCTGCCTAACTAAACCTTCCAATTTTACAATATTTATGGGGGACTCACGCACAAGCACACAACTGACCTAAGGAAACTGCTATGCCTATGTGTGCTTATAGGCCACTATAAAAAGTGAGAAAAATTTATTTACTCTTGTAGCGCCTTAAAATTAGATCAATGGAGTCGTCACTAAAATTTTTAAATAGGATAATTTTATAAAACCATTTTTTAAATTATAAATGGTCTTTTAAAACCAAATTGGGTTCAAAAGTCGATTGTGTGTAGGTAATGTGTTAAGCACCCCACAACACCCCGTTCATAAGAATGGTTACCCTAAGTTAATTATTTAAAAATAACTACAACATTTAAATTTATTTTAATTTACCAAAAATAAAAAAAAATATTCACATAAAATTATTATTTACATGGTTGGACTTGACCTAGGATGAGAACCTAAGTCTACATACCCTTTAGAGGGATCAAAACCCACGTAGTTCAAAGTAGAAAAACGTGTCACTGAATTTGTATTTTTTTAAGGAAAATATTTAATTTTTTTAAGAAAAATATTTACTGTTGGTTTGTATTTTTTATTTAGGAGTTTCTAATAACCTTACACAGCATAAAAATCATTTTGAAAACAATTTTCTTTTTATTTTGAAAAGAAGATTTCTTCAAAGAATTTTGGATTAAACTTCCTAAGGAGATTCCCATAATCTCACACGAAAGAATAATCGACTTCTACTTGAAGATATTCTAAAAACCTCACACGACAGAAAAATCATTTTGAAATCTTGTTATTAATTTTTATACAAAAGGAGAGTCACTTTATTTCAATTTTATTTATAAAGTATGTACCAAAATCATATTCTCATATAAAAGAATTAGATCATGACGTATATTGGAGCAAAAGAGATTATCATTTTAACTTGGCTATCCTTTGGATGATTGTAATGACAACAAGTGTCTCTAAACCCACACATGTCCGTCCTCTTGTCCACACATAGTCATGTTTGCAGAAAGGAAGAATGAGATGGGGGATGGTTCGTTCAATTTTTCCCAGCAAGAACCAAAGTAAGGTTCATATAAGGAGTCTCTTATGGATGTTATCCCAAAGAGTTGCTTAGTGTATACAAGGGGAAGTAATTTTTTATGACGCATGGAATGGTTACATCAACGGTCTTAAGGAATACTATGGGAATGGATATAAAGTAGGAGAAGATGAAACTACTGGTGAAGGGGAACAAAAAAATGGTGGTGGTGATTAGGGCTGTTCACGGGACGGGACCGAAGAAAAGGGATCCGGACAGGATTTCTGTCCCATGTTCCGCCTCGTCCCAAAATTGTTCCGGTCCCGATCGGGACGGGACTGGACATTCCCGATTATTTTTTACTAATTTTTTTATTGTTTTGGGCATTTTTTATATGCTTTTTCTTCGGAAGATATTTTTTAACTTACATTTGCAAACATAAAAATCAAACAATGAGAGCTAACCCTAACAACATATAGGAGAGACATGCAATACTAGGTGTTTCTAACTTCAGATTGTACCTCATTGGCACTTGCTTAGACTTTGGGGTTGTTAAAAATCAAACAATGAGAGCTAACCCTAACAACATATAGGAGAGACATGCAATACTAGGTGTTTGTAACTTCAGATTGTACCTCACTGGCACTTGCTTAGACTTGGGGGTTGTTCAATTATAAGTGCAGAAAGCTGCATCGAATGCTCATTGTTTTCAACATAATTAATATGATTAAATTTTATATACTTATATTCCACAAAATAATATTATTTGAGCTTCTATTAGTGGCAAACGTTGTATATTTAGTTGTCTAGGTGTTTGTAGTGTAATAGTTTTTTTTAAGAACGGGTTGTTTTAGAATGCCCTAGTGTAAAAGTCTTTTTGTTAATCAGAGTTAAATATTTATTTATCTATTTTTGGGATTCCACTCTGATGTAAAAAAAAATTGTGTCATCTTTGTTATTTTGAGGTTGATGTTGCAGTTATTTGCTGCTTAAATGTTTTTATTTGGGGAAATGACTCACAAAACCTTTGCTGCTAATGAGGTAAACATTATGATCTGGATATTGCTTTTAGAAAATCTTCACAGAAACTCTTCCAAGTTAGCTCTTAACATTTATCGCACAAACACTTCTTATCTCAGTAACTTCAATCATAGACGTTAAAATGTAATGTTGGTAATACACTCCTCAAAGGCCACATAATTAAGTGATGCATTTTAGAGATTTAATTTTTAAAATAAAAAAAATATCTCAGGACGGGACGGAATCGGGACGACCCCGTCCCGGCTTATCCCGTCCCGAAATGCTCGGGACCGAGACAGGACGGCCGGGACGGGAAAATTGTGAACACCCCTAATGCGGTCTATACTTCATTTAATATAATAACGCTTTAATTGTCTTTTTAGTGGGTCACATTGTCACACACATGAATAATTGGAGCGTTGTTATTGGAGAAAGTATAGATGTTGTTACACAAGTGAGTACGTAGTTTAGAGAGATCGCATGTGATATTTCTCCACGCCAGTTAGAGGAATATCCTATAAGATTTCTTTCAACTACATCTTCACCTCTGCAATTCATTATTTTCAAATATAAAAAGAAATTATGCAACAAACTTGTTTCATTTATACAGTTCCCCCCTTCAACTCTGTAATTTACTTCTTTGTTGAGAAATAAGGGAGATTTTATTCTGTTATTAATATATATAGCTCTGTGTGTGTATACTAGTACTATGTTTTTTCAGTTTTTTTTTTTTTTTAGAATTCTAAAAAAGCTAAATAAGTTTTATATAAATTGATTTGCTTAAATTTTTTCTCTAAACTAATTTATTTAACTTATAAGCTAACATATAATATAAGAATACACAGAATATGTTACGATTGATTAAATGACTCATTTGCCTTCCTTGATTTCTAAAAAAAATCAATCGGACTTTATATTTAAAAACATAAAAAGTAAGAAAAGAGTTGAAAAATTAGAATGAAAATAGGAATAAATTTGGGTTTTAAAAAGAGAGTAACCATGCCATGGCCCATGAGTTATGGATCACGTTACAGGCAAAAGCAAAGAAAAATAGTCCATTTCTTTTGAAAAAGCAACCCTTCCATGCTTTCCAGATTCCAGATTAGCATTTGCATTCCCATCCTCGTCATCAGGAATTCAAGATGAGCATAGAATACAACCTTAACTTATTGTACGAGTGTGTTATTGTTCTTTCCATTTGTGAGAAAAATTCTTTATTTTAATTAATTCATAAATTTAAATAAATAATGTTACAATCACTTAACAAAATGCAAAAATAATTTTTTTGAATCTAGAATGTCATAGTTAAATCTAAACAATCCGCAATAATGAGCAATTATAGCTTATGAGATTGTAAAAATTAGATTATTTTTATGCGTTACAGTTAGATTTTTAAATAACAGGAAGTGAGGAAATAGTAGCAATACACAGTGTGTCACTATCTTTGTCTGGTCCCGAAAATAAATAGTAAAGATAAACAACCTAACATAAAGTTTGGAGCAAGCTCATATCTATTCTTCCCAAAACAATCCATTTTTTCCAACCCAATAAAAGGGAATGCCAGCATACGTAAGAATTTATCAAATAGAGAGAGTAATAATTACGCATATTTAAGCACTTTTTCTCCACATCCTTCAGTAGCACTAATCCTATCCGTCCAAACATATTATACCACATAATCAAGCCGGACCATTTAATTCAATTAAATCACAGCCCTCCATTTCCAATATCTTCAAATCATAGCAATATTGTTGAAGATTTATTCCAAATCCAACGTAAAATAAAAAACAGACTAAAACCACTATATAATTTATTCACATCCTATTATAATCACTAATCCCAGTGGTTCCATACATCGCACCAAAAATCAAACTATTTAATGAAATAAATTGAGGTAATGTAAGCAACAAACCATAACAGAAAAAACCGAGGGGGAAGAAAAAACAATCCTAAAACGTAGTAGTGTTAGCCGCATGGACATCCCTCCCGCCACCAACTCGGATCCGGGTTCGACCCGGGCCCAATACCCGACCCGACCCGACTCCATCACCGTCTTCTTCCTGTCCTCCTCTCATCATCTGCAACATCCTCTTGGCCTTCTCTCTCGCCCTCTCCGTTCCTCTCTCTTCAACCTCCCTCAACACCTCCACAGCCTTCGCTTCCTTCGCCAAAGCCTTAAACCTCAAACCCCCACTGCTCACGCCGTACAACGCCGCCACACAGTGCTCCACCGTCGCCTCCTCCGCCGCCGCCGCCACCGTCTCCCTCAGAACACCGACCAAACACTCCACCGCATTCGCATCCAGCATCGCCGTCCTCCCCTCCGTCGCCGCCGCTACATTACACAGTATCATCAACACACGGCTCGCCAGATCCCTCAATTTCACCATTGTTAACAGTGTGGTGACCACACCGAGCTTCACCAGCTTCACTCTGTTGCTCTGAACCAACGTCAGGTGGTACAACGCGAGAGCTGAGTCGTGACGAGTCCGTTCCGACTCGGACCTCAACGCGTTCATCAATGGCCCCAACGCTCCTAATACTCCGATTGCCATTTTGTTCTCGTCGTCTAACGCTAAGCTGAATATCGCTCCTGCGGCGTGTTCTTGCGCCTCGGTGAATCCGGTTTTCAGGATTTGAATTAGGGTTGGGATGAATCCAGATCTGACGATTTTCACTTTGTTAGATCTGGCTAGTGAGAAATTGACCAGTGACGCGACGGCGTTTACTTGCACGACGCGATTCTCAGACGAGATCAGTGATCGGAGTGATGAGAGTAAACCAGTTGTGCAGAGAGAGATTCTGGTGTCTTCTCTTGTTTTGGTTATGTTTCTTAGTGAAATAACCGCTTCTTCTTGCTCAGAAGCCTCGTCGCTCCTCAATTTCACCGTTAATTTCTCCTCTTCCTCTGAAATTGTACCGTTAGGGTTTTGGTTTTGTTGTTCACTCTCGCTAATTTCCAGAGAAGAAGACGAGTAACATGTGGGACGAGTTGTGAGAGGTAAAGGAGTTTCATGACATCCACTGGCGATTCCTGACTCGGATGAACTCGTTTTGAACGGGTTGACCCGGGGACCTAACTCGGTGGCGGCGTGAGAGAATATCACCGGTGGATTATCTGGCACCGCCTTCAGCAATTCCCTATCGGAATCTTGATTTTCTCGCGCGGACGCCATTGTTGTACGGACGAGCCTCTCGACGGAGGAATATTCCGGCGGGTTTGGTTTCTCCACGCCGGAATTAACGCACCAGCTGGAAATAGTGGATTTGAGGGCTAAATTCGGGATGACAGCGGAGAAATCAGGGGTAGAACCGTCTATTAGGTTGGGAGAGAAGCCTAAATCTCTGCAGACTTGAACGGAAACAGATTCGAAGGTGTGGCCGGAAGCGACGACGACTGGTTCGGCTATGAGAGAACCAGAAATTGGGCAGAGGAATTCGAGGGGAGGGTCTTTTGATTGGAGCTTGGAGGTTGAGGAATTATTACGATGGAATGAGATTTTCCACCTGGGTTTACCACTGCCGCCCATAACAAAGCTTCCTGCAACTTTCGAGCTCAGATGTATGTATGGAAAAGATTAGTTCATGTTGAGAAGAAGAATTGATGTTCTACAGAGGCTTTTGAGATTTGTTAAACGATTGAGTTTGGGATGAGGTAGATACAGATGAACAGATGAGACAATGTGATTAATGAGCTACACATATGAGGATATGGCTAGATATTTCGTGATGACTTCGCTGCCTTTTTTCTTTCTTCTTTTTGTTTTGCTTTTCGACTTTGACTTCTCTTTGGACTTTGGGTAACAATTTTTTAACATAATTTCCTCGTTTTAGTTTTTTTTTAATTGATTAATGAAGAATTATATGTGTTATATTAACATAATAACTGATTCGAAATCTCCCCCCCCCCCTGTTGTAGTAGTTAACGTCCGGTTGTTGTGCTGATTTGCCTTTGGTAGGCAATTTGAAGTTCATGCTCTAATTGGAACCATGTAAGGTTGTTATCGCCTTCACACGAAACCTTCAAAGTTGACCAGCCATTACACACTAGTACAGAAAACAAAATTTAAACCGCATAAAAAAGGCTTTTTAAACCTTATATACGAGCGGTTTAGATAAAGGCGGTTTAGAAAGTATGGTTCTTTTAAACCGCATAAAAAAGCGGTCTGAAAAGTATTTTTTTAAACCGCTTTTTTAACAAAAGCGGTCTAAACAAGTATATAATTTAGACTGATTTTTTTTTGAAAAAACGGTCTAAAAGTGTATACTATTTAGACCGCTTTTTTAAAAAGCGGTCTAAATAATAAATTATCTTTTTAAAATATATATATATATCAATTGATCTATCACCTTACATTTAACATGCTTGAAAAGAAAACTAACCAACCATAAATATACAGCACATATTCTTAAAATTCAATCTTTCAAATTTCAAACTTACAATTCTAAAACTATGATTCCAACAATGTACACTCAAAAAAGCCTACACATGATTCCAACAATAATGTGAACTCACATAGACCTACATGATTACCACAATGTAAATTCATTATTGTTGTAGGAGGTCAACAAAATATTCACTACAACGCTCGTGAATGTAGTCCATATCTTCTTCAACAAAGGCATCAACATGACCAATCATCTGATACGTCAAAGTAACAAAGCAAATATCAATATCCAAAATAACAAATATTCAATATAATTTGATGAAATTTACATTCACCTCTTGAGTAGACTCAGTCATACCTATGAAGATAATATTAAATATGTGCTTTAGATCAGTATTTCTCTGGCAATTAATCTTCTTTCATCTCCCATGTTCAAGTCTTTCAGAATTTATATATATATATATATATAAATTTTCATATGAAAACAAAGAGCCTATACGTTCAAAGGTCACTGTATTATAAATGTGAGATAAAGAGCTCACTTTTGGTTATTTGGTAAACAATTTGTAGGTACCAACACACATCTAGATAGATTTGTATTATGTAAATATAATAGGAACAAGAGAGAGTTAGTTAGCTAGCTAGCTAGGCTAATTTAGCCGTTAGAGTTTATTAGGAGGCAGTGACCAACTAACCCTCTCTTTTTCTTATTATATTTACATAACAATTTGGTAAACATATATAATCTAGATTTGTACTATACTTATTTTATTTAAATACAAAGGAAACACACAGTCATAAACTCGTAATAATGAACAACTAAGTAGGGACACTCCAATAACTAGATGGTGCAAGTGAAGAGAGATGGCCTCAATGATTGACACACACAAGTCCTATTACCAATCGTTTTCTGATTTTATGCCAATATATTATTATTACAGCTGTAGGTCATGCTGCTACAAAAGATTTGGTTCCATGTACAAACTAAAAGATGAAGGAAACATGACATAGTTTATGATCTTGTAAAAAGAATAATTATATAGTTAAAGATACCAATGGTTTGAACTGTAGTATACTTATGTCTCCCCAAATCATCAAGTTTTCCCATTCATTCTCTTGTCCACACAAGAGTTGTGCAGAACTCATCAAGTTACAATCTTTAACACATTTTATGGCCTCATTATTCTTGAACAAGGATTAAGAGATTCTTTTTTTTCTTAGGTTGAATATTGCTATCAGCAATTTTTCTTCTCACAATAAAAAATCTAATTCAAATATTAAGGAAAAAATTAGAGACACTAAGACTTGAAGCAGCCACTAAAGAGAGAGTATTGGAGATCCTTTTGATCCTAATATTCAGCAAGGTTGATCCTCATGTAATAATTATACAAGATTATATATCAAAATGTAATAGGTATAAAAAGTTAGAAACACATTGATCAATCATCCTCCCATGTACTCATGCTTGCTTAAAAAGATAAGTATAGGTAGACAACAATCAATTTGAAAATATTCTAAGATACGAATAAGGGTAAGTAGGAAAAAGAAACAGCTTCATAGAGTGCTCCACAAAGAAGAGAGAAAAATCTAAAATACAAAGATGCGATTTTGACTACACCCATACACTAGCAAGCTACTACTACAATGCTTGAACATTTTAGTAAGACAAACTATATAGCAGACTAACCTCAGCAAGTGTCTTGCCGTGCTTAGAGTCTTGGACAAAGACATCTTCCTTAAAATTGAAGAGTCAGCCATCAATCTTCAACTAATATCAAAGGAAAAAATAAAGAAAAAGACATCAACTTACACCTCATTAAGTTCAAGGATAGTGAGAGAAGAACCTGTTTATGAAGCTCGGCCAGCTCCTTAGGAGTCCTTGAACAAACTTAAGAGCTTCTCAACATCTAGAAACAAGGGACTAGAAAGAGCTTGAGCACACTTTGCTGCATCAGATGAAGCCCACCTATGTCCTTTTGGAAAAGAATCACTCCTAATGATGTTGCTGTGTCCTTCTGATGAATCTATTGCTTCTTCTTGGAAAGATGGAAGCAGCTCTTTCACCATATTTCCGAATAATTCATCAAAAGAAACGCCCCCCTATATGTACAAGTTTCAATATCATTTATCTAATCTCAAAATAAAATGTTTGCATCACATGATTTCAACATCTACCTTGAAGTCATCAATGGCCATAATAATGGGGAAGAGTTAGCTGATTCAGATTTCAAACATTTTTCATTCTTTGTTCCACTTCTCGTTTCCCTCATTTGCCTCACATAACGTCAATAAACATAAACACTACAATAAGGTGATTGAAAAACTCATGCATCATCAGAATATATTGTCATATGAAATTGCAATTATTAACAACAAATGCACTAGAAAACCCCACTTTTAGCTGAATTTTAGTTCCACAGACAGAGGATTAGTAGACTCGTATGATAAAAGGTATGATTTATAAGAATCCGAGGAAGCCCCCAAAAAATGAGTTTTATCTACCCAAGTTCTCAAATTGGAAAAAATTTTCGTATACCCAACAATAATTCAAATGCAGATTCTTGCTGCAACAAATGTAAATAGAAAAGAAAAGTCATTCCCGATCTCGCAAAGCAACAAGAGAAAAATGTAAAGCAGAGTGCACCTCTTGGGTATTACTGAGAAAGCAGAGTCTACTTCAGGGTTGAATAAACAGTCCAACGAAATTTACAATGCACAAGAAACTCGGGTAATTTCGAAAATCTGATAATAATCCAAAACCATAAATGACAAAAGCCTATGAGCCAATTCAGATTATCCCATACAAAGAAAGCAACCACGACCAAGGAAGGGAAAGAAAAGGAGAGAAAAAAAGGACTAACCACAAAGAGAAACAACAATGCCAATGACGGAGGAAAGACGCACAAGGAGGGACGAATGGGTCAGCAAAATGGGGAAGATAAGGATCAGCAACAATACAAAAGCAGCAGCGACGATTCCCAACGATGGAGACACTGGATCTCCAGCGGCGGAGAGAGCAGACCGAAACTCAGCGGCGTCTCTGAGAAATTGGAAGAATATGCAGAGAAGATTAGGGCGAGAAGAAGACGGTTGTGTTTCTTTTTTTGAACTGAAGAGAAGAAGACGGTTGCAAATGTGATCTTTCTGAAAGAAAAAAAAAGCAAAGTTTACAGTATTTACAAACATGCCACCGCTTAAATTTTTTAAACCAAATATATAAAAAAGTGGTTTAGATAGTTTCACAATATTTACAAAATTGTCACCGGTCCCTTTTATTTTAGACCACATATTAAAAAAAAGTGGTCTAAAAATTTTATAATATTTACAAAAATGCCACCTCCTCTATTTTTTAAACCATATCTTATATATGCGGTTTAAATGAGGTGGTTTAAATATTACTTTTTATAGTAGTGACACTGAGTATGTCGCTGTAATCTTTTCTGGGGAAAAAAAGTAAAATATAGAGTATATTACTTTTTTTTTTGGTCAAGCGGTATATGACCATTCTGTATCATCTTTAATTAGAGAAAAATTCTAGCCCATGCTTTCTTTTTTTCTAAAGATCCCATTGTCAAACGAGCGATTCATTTGTGCCCCTGGCAGGGGTGAGCAAACGGTTTTTCGGTTCAAAACAGAAAAAACTAGCCAAAAACAAAACCAAAAACCGAATTGTTTTCGGTTCGGTTAAAAGGTTTTTCGGTTTCTGGACTTTTTTTGATACTCTTTTATTGTAATTTTGTCCAATACGAAAATTCAATTAAAAAAATGGGTTTCAATATGTATGAGTAGTTATACAAATTCAATATCTTGTTTAAATCAATTAAACTATTAATTCAGCATGTCCTAAACAAAAAAATAATGCTTAAAACATGACAATATTGAATTGGTTCTTTAACTTTCAAAATACATTATGTAATTAAAAAACATTATGTACTTTTTTTTAATGTCACATGTTTAAAAAGTTTTTGTTTCTTTTAGAAAGCATATTTTATTTGTTTAGATTTTCATATATTTGTTTAGGCTTACTTATTATCCTATTTTTAAACAAATATTCTAGACTTTTTTCTAATGTCATTATGGCTTTTGGTTTCTCGGTTTCAAACGTTTTCTAAAAACCGAACCGAAAACCGAAAAACCAAAATGTATTTGGTTTGGTTTTCGGTTTTGCTTACCCCTAGTGCATGAGTGTCCACTTTTCACAAAGCAATATACCTGTGATTGTATCAACAAATTATTAATTCATGCGGTTAGTGACCTGGTTTTTTAAAGAGGAAGACACAAGTTTAAGTATATATAAAAAATGCTTATTGTTGGAAGAGTTAAAACTCTTTGTACTCTAAGATTTAAAAGAGATTTATTTCAGATCCAGAGTGGCTTTAGGATAATCTTGATCCAAGAAAAATATATATGATGTTGTTGCCAAATTTATAAGTAGCCACATTGTTTATATGATAAGATAACTAATACATCATATGGATGTAGAATCTATTAAAGTTATAGGAAAATCCTTACGTGGGTGGGGGCAATTGCCCCTACAAGCATGTGAATAGGCCTAACCTGGCCTGTTCATTCACTTTAATTTGTTCAATGCGTGAGTTCCACTTACTCACTTGTTTCTAAGTTCCATTTGGTATATTGACTCATGGGAAATGGTAAAATAATAAGGAATTAGTTGTATGTTTGATACACTTCTTTGTACCTCATACCAAACTTTATGTGGATATTTTTGGGCTAAAAAAAGTTCGCGGTGTTAGGTGCACTTTGGACCAAATTTTATGGGTATTTTTGCACCTATTATTTTGCCAAATGTTGAAAAACTTAATGCCGTTAGTATATATTGAAGAAATGGGCACTTTTGACCCATTTTGGTAAGTACGTGGACACTTTTGGGCAAAAAAAAAACTTCATAGTATTGGGTGCACCTTGGACCAAACTATACCAGCATTTTTGCACTTTCACCTCATAAAGTTTGGTCCAAAGTGCACTCAATACCGTGAACTATTTTTTAGCCCAAAGCCCACATAGTTTCCAAATTGGTTTCATCGGTGCCTATACCGCTATTTTACAGATGTTAGGCAGGAAAAATACACAAGAGGGTGTGCATTTGGTATTTCAATAAAATATTTTTCAAAATTGTAAGTTCAAAATCAATTTTCAAGATCATATAAAAAAGAAACAGATTATTGAAATCTTAGACAAATGCTTGCAGATCAAACTGAGTATGTGATAAACACTTAAACTCATAGAAATTTAAAGAAATAGAATATGAAGATTCAAAGTCCTAGGCAAGTACTTATAACTCAAGTTTTTCTCTGTAATTTCACGCTTCAATCTTCTTCATCAATAGATATATAGGCCTTTGAAAATACAAACGAACATTGTGTAAAATTTGCCTAAGATTTCAATACTCTATTTCTTTCCTATCCATTTTTTAAAATTTATTTTGAACTTATAGTTTTGAAAAAATATTTTATTCAAGTACAAAATTCACACCCATTTTATGTATTTCTTATGCCTAACATGTGTAAAGTAACGGCATAGGCACTGAAGGAACCATTTTGATGACTATATGGGTACTTTTGGGCAAAAAAGAAAAATTTACGATGTTGGGTGCACTTCAAACCAAACTTCATGGATATTTTTGCACCTTTTATTTTCCCTAACGATGAAAAACTTAACGCCATTAATTTATATTGACAGTATGAGTACTTTTGACCCATTTTAGTAACTACGTAGGCACTTTTTAACAAAAAAAACTTCACATTCTTAGACCAAAATATATAGGCATTTTTACGTCTGTACCCTAACTTATAAATAACCAGACTTTCTATTGGTGTTTTAATATATTTACCCTACGTCTCAATTTCTATGGTGGCCCAGTAGGTGGCATATTTTGTCTCATCATACCCAATCATGTGGAATCAAGTTGGGCCAAAGCCTACTAGTCTGTTTGAAACCCCCCACCCCCACCACACCATCCCAAAAAAACAGCAAAATTAAAGAAAAAAGAAAAAGAAAAGACTCAAATTAAAATCCATGACATTATAGGTTCTAAGAGGGTGATTTAAATTTGTCTTGGTCTTAAAAAAAAAAGAAGATACAAATTAAGTGATCTAAAGCTAACTCAGCTAACTTTTATATATACCCCCTCATTCCTAAATACAAGATCTAATTAACTTATTCATTAGATATATTAAAGAAGTTAGTTAAATTAGTTAAAACCGTATGATATTACCAAAGTAACCTTACCATTTATCTTTGTTCCCACATTTCCCTTCCTGCTTGTTTATCATTGAAAAGCGTTAAAGGGATATTAATTTTTTGGAGAAAATTGAGAAAAATTAAAAAAAAAATCTTGCATTTAAGAACGAGTTCACCTTTCCAAGCAAAACCTATATTTAGACGAAAGTACAGCATATGTGCTAGTGATGCTCATACATGCAAAATCAATTTACAGTCTTAAGATTTCAATGCTTCACCACTTACTGATGATATATGCATCCGTACGTGAATTATGCTGGATATCTTCAAACCGGCCAGTCGAAGGAAAATATCCATCATATGTGTGTGTACTCAAAGGAAAACGGTTCAATTTAACCGTAGTCCACTGATAATCAGATGGTTAAGTTTACTTCCTCTTATATATTCCTTTTTCGGTTCTAAACATAAGATATACTATTTAATTACTTTAATTAAATTAAAGATGTTAGTATATTGTATTTTTTTCTAAAATACCCTCAATTATCTTTTTTATATAGATCAAGACCAACTTCCTAAATAGATCCTATATTTAGGACTAGAATTCTTCATTTATGGAAGATTTAGAAGAATGATTGTAATTGATGAAGAGCTTCATTAATGAAGAGATTTTAGACCAAGACCGACTTACGAGTATATCTTTCACATGACGAAACTCTTCATTAATTACCATCATGATGAATTAATGGAAGACTGATAGCATAGGGCTTTAGTACTTGATGAGTGAAGTAGGTATAGGTTGCTGGCAAAAAAAAAAAAAAAGGAGTGAAGTAGGTATAGGGGCTTTGAAAATCTCAAACTCTAGTCCTATAAAGGCAAATCAAATATCATCGTACTAGTGATATCCTATACATATATAATTGACGCAATAATGTCAAGCCAATAGAACGTATTAATTAAGTAGAACATACTACATTAAAGCGAACTGTATCCTTCGAGTTCATGTTGGTCTGCGTTTGTCGTGAAAGCAGAAAATAAACCCTAACTGCAGCAAACAAATCATCACTGCTCGTGCATGTTCAAAACTAAATACACTTTCACACCAGAAAGAATAATAAAGAGGGGGATATGTAGATGAATCACGAAGCAACTTAACAAAATTAAATATTCATATAATTATCATCATCATGTGCTTAGCTTACTTCCAACTACAAGTTACAACAATAATATTAAGTAAAGTAGCTTTGTGCTTAAATTTTCACATAATGAGATGGCGATGGACTATACTTAACCCATATCATCATATATATAGGCAAAATTGAACTGGATCATCGGACCGACGTGCTTGATTCCCCGATAGAGAGAATATGAGTTATTGGATCTTGTTGGCAGAAGCTATATATATATATATAGCTAGATCGAATAATCATATTCTCTCATGAATACTTGTGATAGATGAGTTGGTAGATATGGAAGAAGTAGGGTTTTAATTTCCTTTTTTGTCTTCTTCCTGATCTTCTTCTGGAGCTTCTACTTGTGATGAAGAATGATGGTGAAGGTGACGTTGGACGAGGACGATGATTAAGTA
The DNA here is from genome assembly GCA_037074515.1 of Mimosa bimucronata. Taxonomy (NCBI): domain Eukaryota; kingdom Viridiplantae; phylum Streptophyta; class Magnoliopsida; order Fabales; family Fabaceae; genus Mimosa; species Mimosa bimucronata. The sequence continues at coordinate 8,340,168 of CM073448.1, forward strand.
AGAGATATGAGGCTTGCTGGGGTAGTAATGATGATGTTCATGGGAGATAAAGGAAGAAGATGAAGACATTATGATTGAGAATCTCTCTCTTTCTCACACACACAAACTAGCTATATATTGGTGCTTGCCTCTATATATCTCTATTCTATACCTCTATCCATAGGGAACAAGTGTTAAAGGAAATTAACTTACATGAGCCCTCATGGAGTATCCAATCAAATAAGTGCATGTGGAATCATCAATTATAATTATCACACTCATAATTGACACTAGTGTTTGTGGCTGGCATATGGTTTCCTGCAAAAAGTGTAGAATATCATATATATTCTCTGCAAGATAGACTTGGCAACTATGGATATAATCAGGCTTCAAGGTTTTTAAATAATGATGGATCGATTTTGGTAATATAATAACAGTGAAAAGACTGTTTGTGACTGTATGTGTGATTAAATGCTTAAGCTTTATCGGGTTTAGTTAAAGATGAAATTTGTCAGATATAAAAAGAATTAGAGAAATTAAAGGAATCAAAGGAACTGAGAGAACAATGACAGAGTTTTTTTTTAATAAGCAATGACAGAGTTTTAAAGAATATGCATAAATTATGGTGATGGATGAGACCGACAGAGATCGGAGAGAGATTCTGAAAGCAATGAGTATCATCTGGGTAAGGAGAAATGGAGACAAACGTAACACAGTAATTTTTTTGGATTAATACCATTGATATTACATTTCTTATAATTTGATCATCAAATATTAATTCTACTCCCCATAGTTTTAAATCGTTAATTTTAGTGTTATAATTATTTGTTCTGAGTTAAAAGACCGGTCCTTATTCTTTCAATGAGTTTTGGTTTTAGTTAATATTCTCAAACTCCGGCCCACTTCTTATGAAACTATAAAGATAAAAAGCAACGACTTAGAATTTCAAGAGCGGAATTCAAATTCCATGACACTATAAGGACAAAGATTGATATTAACTCTAACCATGTTTTCACGAAATCCTCCAAAGTCCAAACAGTTAGTAGATAATAATTGGCTATTGTTTAAAAGGACAAAGGTAAAAAGATTCCCATGTTGGCATGTTCTGAAATGTGAACACAGATGTCAGCACCCTAACATCTGGTCTGGTGATATAGTACACTTCCTGATAGTTGCACTAATACTCTTAACAATAATATTATCTCTGATAAATGAACAGCACTATCATATCTTTTCCTCTCTTCTCTTTTGACATATTTCTCGCACGCCTTCTGCCTCCCACACTTTATCTCTTACAACTCACCAGAAATTCCCCCTCTGCATAATTGCACCTTGTACACTCTATACTGTCTACTGTCTCTCTTGATTTGCTAGTTTTCCTCCAAACTGACCCGTCAACAAAATTGAATTGAATCACTATAATTCAGGGAATCTATATATATGTGTGTGTGTATCTACTCATATATGCTTTGGCTTCATAAGCTAATAAGCATATATATTCCCATGGGAGAGATCATTGTAACTCCATGAAATCTTACATTCAAATGCTCTGTTCTTTTTTTGTTTTTTTTTTTAGTTTGTTTGATCATTAACATTCCAAAAAGATGACTCTTGCGGTTAAACATTATTTGGATTATGATATTGCATGCGACTTCAACTTTGACCCTGCAGATAATAAATTAAAGTCCTTCATGATGAGTCAGCTTTTTCTTCGGCTTTGGTGCGGGGGGAATGTTTAAAGTGGACACAGTTTTGATGTAAAAGTATTAGTTCCGATCCAGGATAGTGATTTTTGTTTCTCCCACACAGATTCAATTATTTTTATTGGCATATAAAAACAAAGTTTAAACCCATTTGATCGATATTATTTGGCCTTCATGTGGACTCTGGATCTGCACCAATCAAAGTGTACAGGTAAAAGTTGACACCTTTGAACTTTAATCAAAGATGCCATGCACACTGCACACACCCCTTGGGCATCTTCTTTTTTTTCAAATAATTAACTAATACTAACAACCACAAGGTCAAATTCAGATCCTTCATGTTACTAATTCAATGACTGTATCATTTACAGCACTACGTGTGTGTGTGTGTGGGGTGTACGTGTAAATATTAAGTGACGAAGAGTACAATCAGTTGGCTTACTACTTGCTAATTAAGCATGCTTTGTCTGCTAATTTTGCACTTATTAATCTTTGACCAGCCACCATCTCTTCTTATTAAGAGTGATGGGATTGGATAATTTTGTATCTGTTCAAGTTATTTATTGGGTGAATAAAAAAAAAAAAAGAAGAAGTTATTTATTGGGCAACATAAGCTTCTTTTTTCATTCGAAACATATACAGTAGTAGCATCACAATCAGTGTGCAAGATTTTTTAGGCCAATAAAAAACATGCTCATGTTTTTTGAGGCCTAAAATTGAAAAGTCAGACAAAAAAGCAAAAACAAGACTGGCGTACCGCGTACATGAGATAATTCAACAGTTTGAATATCTTTTGAATTTTTCCGGGAAAAACTATATATTAGTACCTTTACTTTTATTCTGTCTTTATTTTAGTAAATGTGTGTTTTAATCTCCCAGAATCATAAGTTTTATTCAATTACAACCATTAACTACTCTTAGGGTTGCACAAAGACCGTGTAGGACTGGGTCAGGTATATACCTTATGTCCTGTCTTAAAAATTTTTGGGCTGGTTTTTTTGGCTCGATACCCGGCCCGGTCCTGTGTGACCCGGGACCAAAACCGGGTAGGACATGTTCTATTGGTCCTTGTGCCTTTTAAAAATAATGAAATAAATTAGAAAATAAAAAAATTGGGAAATAGAATTAATCAAATATTTTTATTTGGTGTATTAAGTATTAATTATTTTATGATGTATTTTAAATTAGGATAATAAATTATTTCTTTATAAAAAATAATAATATTTTCAGGCTGGGTCGGGCTGCTAGTCCTAGAGCCTATGCCCTTATTTTGTCATAATTGTTATGGTTCCGGGCCAATTTGTCCCATGACCGAATTGGCTTAGGATCAGGCCGAGTTCGAGCGGGCCGCCGGGTTTTTGTATAGCCCTAGCTACTCTTTATTTTGTTGTATTAGCATTTAACGTCTTTGTATAGAAGCTGACAGTGTCAACAAAATAAAATTAAAGCATTAATTATAATATAAATACATATGTATTAAAATCAAAATTGAATAATAGTATAGGCTCTAACAAATCTATTCTCTTTTATTACATTTCAAAATTGAATTTGATTAAAAAAATTTTAAAAAAACAATTTTAATTTTAATTTTTTTAATTGCGTTGTAATTTTTTTGTACGCACTTTTATTTCATTTTCTTAAACAAAATTAATGGGGTTTTTTTTTTTTGTTAATGGTTTGGGATTCCTGAATCCTGGCTCCATATTAATTGGGCCTAATAGGCTTTGGGCCTACAACAATAACAATACAACCCCAATACAGAGAGCACAAAAGCAGTCGGAAAATCTTACCGGCGAGATAGTGTACGGCGGAAAGCGAAGGTCGAAGCCGATAACGGAAAATCGCGTGAAGCAATATGCTGCTAAGTCGCAGTACGATGGTTAACTTCGAGATTTATGGCCAGACTTTCTTCAAGCACCTCAGAATTTTCAATCCAAACAATAGAATTAGAACCAAATCCATATGTACCAAAATCTTCAATTCTCTTCCTCATTTCACTGCCCTAACTTCCCGCCAAAAAGACCAGATTCACCTTTACGTTGACTCTCTTCTTCAATGGAACAAGGTATTCGCTTCAGTAATCGCTTTTTTTCGCACTAGTTCGCTGTTTGATGCTGCCGAGTTACGAGTAGTTTTTTTTTTTTTTTGGTTTTTTTGATGGTAGCGGATGAATCTAACTGCTGTGAAAGAGGTGGATGAAGTAATGGAACGGCATGTTGAGGATTCTCTTGCGATTTTACCGCCTTTGAGGGATTGTTATAGGTCACACTGTGGATCTTCCTGTGATAAGCTCAAATTGGTTGATGTTGGAACTGGCGCGGGCCTTCCTGGAATGATTTTAGCTATAGCTTGTCCAGGTGAATACTTGAGTGAAGTGTATTGATGTGAGTTCACGTTACTTGTTATTTTCTCTTTTTACTTCTAATTGAAATTCTGCATTCCTTAGAGTGGGACGTGACGCTGCTGGAATCTATGAACAAGCGGTGCGTTTTCTTGGAGCATGCTGTGGGCGTTACCGGTTTGTCTAACGTTCAAATTGTGAGAGGAAGAGCAGAGGTAAAATTCATTGACACACGCGCCGACAGATTTTTTGTTTCTCTTTATACATACATTTCAAGGAATTGGCAAATAAATTAAGAAAAAGTGCTGAACTAAGTTTCTGTGTGGTTGAGTGTGGAAAATTGATCAAATAACTTGAGTTGTATTGAATTAGGCGTCCTTTGCAATGGACGACATCTTCATGACTGTATATATGGCCCTTCCATGAGCTGGATGTGTATATTTAAAGGTGAAGGCTTTAGCTGAGATTTGAATTAGATTTTGTTAATTTAATGATTCATGGGGTCGCACATTCTGATTCTGGAAATGTAATTTACTCCTGCGTCTTTCTCTCAAAGAAATGACGCTGAGTAGCATCTTGTGGTTGCTGTTTTGGCCTCTTTGTTTTCCCCTTCAAACATTGCTTATTTCGGCAATGCCAGAATATGCATTGGGCATGTTGTTCCTTGCCCGTGGCAGATAAAATTGTTAAACTCGTATACTTTCACCAGAATGTCTGCTTTAAAATCTTGAGATAATCACCAAAGAACATTTTTTCTTAAACCGAGTCAATAAGTATCTTTTCTCCTGCTTGGATATTGCCTTGGACTGTGCACAGAACAGAATTTGGGGCAGAATCTTTGCCTGAGAGAGCAATTTGACATAGCCGTAGCGAGGGCTGTTGCGGAGATGAGAATACTGGGTAATGATTAAGAATTTATTGTATGGATTTTGGATGCTCTGGGACTTGGTCATATTTCACTGCTATGATCGTTGATTATTGTCATTGAATTTTCAGCTGAGTATTGTCTTCCATTGGTTCGTGTTGGTGGATTGTTCATAGCTGCCAAAGGTTATCATCCCAAGGTTTGTAATTTCTATAACACTTTTTTAAAGTTCGTGATCATTATCATGGTAGTCAGAATCTTATGAATCTCGATTCGTATCTTACGATTCGATTCGAAAATAGGTTGAAAAGATACGAATCTATTGATGTATCTTTTATATGCATGTATCTCACCTGAATCATGCGATACATCCCAGAATCGTCATGAATCTTACGATTCACGATACATTTCGATGTATCTTTAACCCCATGCTAGAAAACTTGTATTCTTTTAGATCTTGTTGGATTTGTTGCTATGATGTTTGCTCTTTAAATGCTAGTTTTATAAAATATAAAGTGTTATTTGTCATTAAAATGCTGACATCTACAATTTTTTTTATCTTTTCTTATTGAAAAATTACAGTTATATCATCCTTAATAACTGATCATGAATCTTACGATATACGATACGATTCGATTCACGATTCCAAAAATAGGATTTTCGATTCACGATTCGTATCCCGATTTGATAACCTTGATCATTATCTTCTGCAGATCACATGTTCAAAATTTGAGGTAGTGATTGTTGGAATGATATGCGAACTGGCAGAGACTTCATTTCCCAGATTTGTTCTTTGCTAGGAAATGTGGCTAATTTATTATTGCTTTTGTAAATTTTATTTGATTTTCATTGGTGTTGAGAATTAGGCTCAAATATATATCCTTAGTCATTGGGTTGCACTGACTCCAACTTATCGGTTGCACTACAAGCGGATTAGCTAGAAGGAGCATTGGGAATGTTATAAGCATTGGAAAATTTTTCACTCGAGATGGAAATTTATGAGGGAATAGAATGGAATGGAAAGTCATGTCTTGGTTTCGGTTGGGGGTTTCATGATGGAATGGAGGGAGTTGTTAATAGAACAGAATGACAATTATTTTGTCCAAATTATCTTCACAATTAGAATCTAATTTTAGTTGGTGTATAGCTAATGAGGATATAATTGTAATCATACCGTTTACCTATTCCAATCGGAGGTCATCTCTTTCCATGTCACTGTTGAAATATTTTTCCCAATATTGGTCCCACCCTCTTTGGCCATTCCATTCATTCTCTGTTATAGGTTAATTTCATTGGCATGGTCCAAATTAGTAATGCCTATGAGGAATTTCATTGGCAAATATATTTTTTGGATTTCTCCTTCGGTATTCTAGGGTAGGCCATCTTTTAGACACATCAACCAGACTAATCTGAATCTCTAATTGTGGGTACCTCGATGGGTGAGATAGCTGGCCAGAAGTTTTAACTTGCATCATGCCCAAGCAGGGATCGAACCCTGACCTTGGTTAAGGATGAATGAGCCCCTAACTGCTCAACCACTCCTGGTTCATTGGCAAATATATTGACTATCTGTGATTCTCTCTAGCTAAAGTCTCTGTGAGAGGGATAGAGCATGATGTTTGGATTGACATGGCAAATTTGTTCTAGTATATAGATGTTAGCCTTCAAAGAAAACAAGGAGCATGCATATTCGAAATAATGTACACTAGGTTTTAGTATATTTTATTACATAAAATGCTTTTGGTACATATCCTGCACATCTGAAGTTATGAACCATCTATCTCATATGGTGAATTTAAATAGGAGGAAGTTAGGAAAGCCGAAGGCGCAATCCAGAAGATGGGTGCATCTCTGTTGCAAGTTCGCTCAGGTACCTCTTTAATCCATCAAAATCAAATTTATCTTTCTTGAAACAAACTTTGTGGCTTTCCAATTAAGCCCCGAAGCGTAGCTGAAACTAGCATTTATATCCAAGGCTCCTGCCAACAAGTATAGGTTTTGTGGACATAATTTAGAAATGCATATGAAAGTTTCAGCTATGAGCGTTAATAATGTGAGTGTTATATGTCCTGTTCAGTGGAATCACAGAGCCCACATGGTCAGCGAACTGCCGTCCTTTGTTTAAAGGATCGTCCCACCCCAAAGAAATACCCCCGTGATCCTGGTACACCGGCTAAAGAACCACTGTAACTAATTCATATGAGTTTTCTGTCGGTATTAGTGATTCTTTTCATTCATTTTACTTCTTGAACCAACGTGAATCTGAGTGGCCTCTTGTCTGCAACAAGTGCAACCTGATAGTGTTCCGCTTTTGTGAAGCAAAATTGTATCATTATTTATGATGTACATGTATCTATATCTATTTTCGGGTCAAAAAAGCGGGAAAACTATTATTTATTGTCCAGTGCTTTTGCTTCACCTAGAATGTAGGCAAGTTAGCTTGTTCAAAATGTAGTATTCTGGTTTTATATAAAATTAATGATAGTCGTAATGACTAAGATACGAGCCATTAGCACCTCACCTAATCACTTTTTTATAAAGGGCGTTGGTGTTAGCCTGTACGTAATGATTTTAGATTTGAATTAAGGTTGGGAGAATATGGGGTAAATGATTTATGCGTTTGAACAGTCAAAGCTTCTCGAGAAATTATACTCTGAAAAGACCATGGGGCTGTAGATTAAGTGAATTACATCCAAAGACTTGAAACTCGGAAAAAAGGACTTTTTTGTAATTTCGGATAAATTTCTTTGTAATACCATGGGGCTGTAGATTAGGTGAATTACATCCAAAGACTTGAAACTCGGAAAAAAGGACTTTTTTGTAATTTCGGATAAATTTGTTTTTAATTAGTTGGGAATGTTTGTTACAAGGTCGCAAGCATATGCAAGAAAGCTGTGGTTCTCTTGGGCCAATGAGGTGAGTTCGTGATGTCATATGTTGAAATGTGATTGCATTGTCGAATGATCCTATGTAAATGGATCTTTATCAAAAAGTAAATATGATTGTTGCCGAACACTTCACCGTTCTTGCGTACTTAAACGGATAAGGATCATCCTTAGGCCCCACGGATCATTATTTGGTGAAAGTTAATTACTCTTCACCCAGCCTCAGCCCTCTCGGCTCCTGCCACCTCCACTTGTACCTACGAACACCGTTTATTCAGAGAGTAATTAATAAATCGTCAAAATTAATCATGTAACTGGAAGACAAGATTTTTTATCCCAACTCTAGGAGCTAGAGTGCTAGACAAGAAGTTTACTTTGTTCTAAATATAATATCTTTCCCACAAAATATCTATATTGATTACATATAATTAAAAGGTTTTCATTAAAGGGTAGTCACAATACACATTATTATAGGACGAACATTCTAAGAAATCCAATACATTTGTATTATATATAACGAATTTAACTTAATTTTCCTTTAATTTCCTTAATATCGACAAATTAATTATTTAGTGTTATAAATCACTGAGTTCCACGGGACTGAGGGACTGTTGTTCCTCCATACAATATAAAAGAAGTAGTAATATCTGATTAGAAGTTCTGGATCAAGCATAAGCTTAAACAAGCCAGTGGCAGTGTTGGATCCGCATGAAATATGGCGCATAAGAAGAAGAAAAACAAAATCAGTTCTCATCATTAATAGGTGATATTTTTCTGAAGGATCATGAACCTAATATCTCTTCCCGTGTAAAACGAAAGAGACATAACATAATCCTAGGAATCTAAGAAACAGGAACAACAACCTGCCACATCTTAATGTCACAGTCTAAACTGCCACTATACACTAGAAAATAAGCTTCAGACGAATCACAACGATCAATGGCCGCCGTTATACACTTAATCGCTCCTCTATGACCTTCCAAAACTGCCAAACACGAATACTCTCTCTCATCATTCCCTCTCCATATCCGAATTGTTCTATCCGCAGAACCACTACACACCAATTCCCAAACCACATCTAAACACAATATAGCCTTACTATGCCCTTTTAGTTCCCCCACCAACCTCATTTTCCCACCTTCTTCTCCTTCTCCTTCATCATCTTTTTCCCAAACCAGTATCGATCTGTCACTTGCACCAGAATATAACACACACCCATTACTACTCAGAGCCAAGGCATTGACCCCAGAATCGTGTCTCTCTAATGTATCTACCAAAGTATGCTTCTTTTCTCCTTCTTCTTTCTTCCACACTTTGATTTTCTTATCTGCTGATCCTGTGTATACATGTCCATCGTTGGAAACTGCGACCGCATTAATGGCATCATCGTGTGCGTTGGTTACTGATTCTAAACAGGTGAAATCTCTGGTTCTCCATACTTTCATTGTTCTGTCCCATGAAACTGAGTAGAGAAAGGTCTCGTCTTTGGACAAGGCTAGAGCAGAGACTGTGTCCACGTGATGAACCCACGTGCATTTCTTGTGCCTTCTGATCTGGACATGGTTTTTTGGGATTAGAATCTTGGAAGCTCGATCACCTAACGTTGGAAGTGTGGCTACATGGGTGTATTCTTGTTGGTCTGTTTCGTGGTTGTTGATGATCTTCCATACTCTGATTTTGTGATCTTGGTGGGCAGTGAAAAGCTTATTATCAGATTGAGCTACTATGGATTTCACTGCACCTTTTCCTGAAAGTGCTATTATGTTGGTGATGCAATTTTCAGGGTATGAATCAGAGAGCAAAACAGAGCGATTCCATGATCTGATTTCTCTGTCAGAAGAACCTGTGTAGAGGAATTTCCCGGAGAGAGCAAGACATGATGTGTAAGAAGAAGTTTGGCCTTTGAGAGTTGTGAGGCAACGGTGGTACGTGGTGGTGGAAGGATGGATTTCATGGTGGTCACGAGACTGTGACTTTGTTTGAAGATGGCGTGAGGAAGAAGAGGAGGAAGAAGAGGCACCATAATAGATGTGATGTTCCATGATTCACATGGTAAGATGAGAGTGAATGGTATGGAAGGAAGGCAAGTGAGGCCTATTATATATGTGAAGAACAAGACATGATTTACTATGGGAATAGGTAATGAGATGCTTTAATGGTATGAATTATGAAAGCTACGTTAGAGGTATTCGGGGAAGCAAGATTGTTCCAGTTGAGGTTGTTTTCTATATAGGCTCAGTAACTCAATTTCAAGGACAATAGAAATTTTGAGGTGAATTCGTTTTACCACATCATTTGTAGTCTCCCCAATCATAAACAAACAAATAAAATCTGATATTAACATTTTAATCTGATTGAACGCCCCAAAACAATTACTTGTCGAATAAAAAAATTTATTTTGTGTTTTCTTAATTTTGTTAGTTGAAAAAAAATTATCTAACAGCTAATTGTTTTAGGGCATTCAGTCACATTAAAATATCCATATCAGACCTTACGTGTTTGTGATTGGGGAAACCACAAATGATGTGGCAAACCGAGTTCATCGAAGAATTTCTCTATAGATAAGATCGAATTGACTTTTTTATGAAGATTAAGGAAGCCAGATAGACCACGTAATTTTAACATACGTTATATGGAATCATATTATATATTAGTTTATAAGTGAAGTAAGTTAGTTTTGAGAAAAATTATAAAAATAAATACTTTAAAATGATTAATTTTGTATCTTAACGTTTCCAAAAAAAGTTAACTTGATCTTATATTTATATTTATATTTAGGGAGGGAGCGAGGGTATTTGAATTGAAGTTATTCATTATTTTGGCTTGGTGATATGAAGTATGAACTCAAATATTTGAGTTTGACTGACAATATAGGGAAATTATTTTTCTAATAAAAAAAGTCAAGGGTCACTCTCCATTCTCCAATAGTGTTTTCGATTTTTTTCCTTTAATATAAACTTAGTGGGGTCTTAGCTAGCAACCATAGAGTTCATTCCAGCTAGCAGTTAGGAGGCCGTCAGCTAGTGTGATTGAACAAAAACTTGTGATAGCATTAAACAATGTAGAAATGAAAAAGATAGATTGCTTAGCATTTAGCAGTATTATCATAGGACCTTTCCAATCATCCAGAAGCTATTTATCTGTGCTGATGAACAAACAAATCATTCAAGACAGAAAAAACTCACTCATTTAAAAGTGCCACTTAAAATGATTCATACCTGTTCGTCTAATGGACATAGACACATCAATGGCTCTGGATAAAAAGAGAAATATTAAATCAGAGAACCCTTCAATTATTTTGGATGCTACAAGTACGAGGTTATATAAGCAGTGCAAAATCTTTCTTCAATCACGTAACACAAAGGCTTGCCTTAATTTGAACACAATAAAATCGTGAATCTGATCGCTAGCTAGCATAGGCCAAGTCCACCCTTGTGGCTTAGACTAACCCTAATTTGGACCACATTCCATCTTTCTAGCGTCCTAACCAATTTGATATCCCAGATCAGGTGTCCTAGAATGACCCTTAATTTGAGCTTTCAATTTCCCATGCATGCCCCCATTGGATTCCACATAATAGTTCAAATTTGACTTGTACATCCTAATAAGTTTCAAAGTCCCACCATTTTGCACTTCTAGTTCTGGATCGATATAATCTGAAGATGGTTGTCGCCCCCACTCATCTTAATGAGAGTGACTTTACAAATTACTTTTAATGGTGATGGAGCCAAGAAAAATAACCCAATATTTTTGTGAATCTTTACTTGAATCTTTCTCTAAATGAACCCATCCAACCTCTCTGGGTTATTCCCTTTATAATGGCAATTTTATTTGAAAGCCATCACCGTTTTGGTTGTGATATATAATATATTCCTTTTGTCTTTATATATAAGAACAAAAAGTTTGAATGATTTTATCCATTTCTATAAGAATCTGGTTAAATTTGTCAAAGCATTTAATAAGCTTTTCCCCACTTTATCCATCATTATTTTCTATATTCACATTCTTTTTCATACTCATTTGTAACACTATTATCACATCTATTTCTCTCTCATATATATTCAACGATAAATAAGGACAAACTTGAGAAAACAAAATTGTTTCAGACATATTTAACTCTCGACCACTTCCTTAATCAGTTTAATTTTACCTCTTTAACTCTTATAACAAGGGACTGAGGGACCGAGGGAGTAATAGGGAAGCCTTCATTGTTATGCCCTCCTACAAAGCTTGACCTTTCTTTAGTAGATCATGATCAACGGTAGGTACAGGACTTTTATTGGTAAAATAATTGTTATTTTTGGTTATGGATTTGCATGGTGATGAAATGTCAAATCAATGATGTATATGTTATCCGATCCTAGGAGAGATTTAATGAAATGCTTCCAAGGATTTTTACTTATGTGGAATTTTATAATCCTATTCTGTTTAGTTTTTAATTCAACTTTTGTGATCTCATTCTCATATCTCATGTCATGTGTGGTTCCATTTCCAAACTACTCCTGCTCGTCTCATTCGTCCTTAGACAATAAAAGTCAGCTTGGTTACTCTTTAATCTGATGGCTGAACGATAAAACGAAAGATATTTGATGAAAGCCTATCGTTCCCTAACGAAGATATTTACATATAATAAATCAGATTAATTGTTCACAGCAGCTTGATAACCAAGTTCCAAAGCTAGTTTCGATAAGAGTACTTAAACTTGATGAGCATTCATTTTTAAACAAAAAGAAATCTATTTTCAACTCATGGTCATGAAATGTTTATGTAAATTTTCTAAGAAAATAATGACTACTTCACATAAAACAAATACCAAACATACATCTAAAAGAAATTTTTTTTTTGAATATTCAAAGAATTTTTTTTTAATAAATAACTTATTGATTGATGTGATAGACAGTTTCACCCTATTAAAAGGAAAACAAAAATCAAGTCTTGAAAAATGTACTTGTTAAGAGAATGAATATTATTTATGCTCTAAACCTTAATAATAATTAAACTCAAATCAAATATTGGGGTGTAGGGGTGAGTAATGGGACGGTTGGGTAACCCAAACCCCAACCCCTAGCCTACCCATTTAATATGACATAGGTATGGGTATGAGCCACTCGTACCTCAGCCCATTTAAGCCCGTATTAAATGGGTTGGGTATAAATGGGTGGGTTATGGGTACACCCATTTAGTTCTTGATATTTTTTATAATTATAAATGTTTAAAGTTTTAATCAAAATTCAAATTTCAATATTATATTCATATATTATAAGTACCATCTTAATCAAAAGAACTTAAATTAAACAAATATCACTATAAATGTTGAAACTTCAAATTTCAACATCACAATTAAGTTCAAAAGGATTAATGAAGTGATTTCAAATAAAACCACATAATAAAAGTGATATATATATCACTTATAGGATCTAAAACACTTCATGGTGCTTATATTCCTCAACACTATATATGTGTGGATGAATAAAAGAGGATTATATATAGTGTGACACTACAAATATATACAAAAAAGTAAGAAAATAAGCATGAGTGAATATGAGAGGATTATGACCACAAAAAAAAATGCAAAAGGATTATTAGAGAGTAATAGATTGATAAAATGAAATATATATAACCGGGGCGGTATGGGCAGCCCGAGGGTGTGCCCATAGCCCACCCATTTAATTCTTAAATGGGATGGGTTTGCACCTGCTCATCATGGGCTTTAATTAGGCGGGCATTAAATAGATAAAAATTGCAGGTAATAGACTGACCCATTAGCTTTTAGATATTTTGCTCAGTCATATGCTAATCCATAATCATATTTATTCAATGTAATATAAAGCAGAGCATTGAGTGACAGTGTGGGGAATAGGTTTCCTTTGAAGGGATGGGCATACTAATAGATAAAAAAACTGGAGATAGTGCACTTTCCCACATTCAGAAAATGACATTTTCCTTTCTTTCTTTCTTGTGTTACTCTACACTATTCAAATTAAAAGCGCACTGTGATCTGACAAAATATGTGCCTACCACTATGAAACAAAAGGTGCTCACAGTACTTCAATTCTTTCAAGTTGCAACACCCTGTATCTTTATCATCTCGTGTTGGTCCTAAACCTGGAAAATGACAGTAAACACCCCCAATAATGCTATGAGTGATTCGATGTTTCTTACTGCTAAGGTAAAAATAAAGCAAGAAGGAAAGTAATATAATGAATATAATAGTATATCTTGGGTGTTGAAGTGATAAAAATTTAGTGTACGAAGTTATGAACATGTTGGTCAATAAGTAGAAACTCAACATCTGGACGGTGCTATGCTCATGTGATGTTCTGTCTTCACGACGTTGCATATCATTCGCTCACCACAAATCCCGACAAAAGCCCAAAGCCCGGAATCCCTATTCAGCCCGATTTATGGGCTGATCCAGTGAGTTCATGTATGAAAAAAAAAAAAAAAATACACACGCTCTATCTTTATCATAAACTTCAAATAACTAATTTGTATTTATCTAGATAACTACTAAAATTGATTAACTAAAATAATAGAAATTTAATTTGTTTTTCAAGTAGGCCCTTGTTCATACTTATGAAAGAATTGGGAGGAGTATTTGATAAATGAAATAAGCATAAGCAAATGCTCAATCTAGTTATATATATAAGATCTATTGGCTTAAATTGATTAATTTAAGAATGTTAGTTAGTTAAAAATGGCATCTTTTTTCTAAAACATTCAACCATCTTTCTCTATACCTTCCCCTTCTCTTATTTGATCATTATTGTGAGAGTATCAATGGGACGGTGACATTTTTTGAGAAAATTTGGGAAATGATTGACAATAATTACAAATATATCATATATTTAGTATTACGATCAACTTTATAAATAGATATTTTACGTAGAATGGTAGTAATATTATTTTGTATGAGTTGTACTATTCACTAAAAAACAGTGAATTAACTATAAAATCCGTATTAAAATAAATTGTTGCTAAAAAATTAGTTACAAAATCCCACATTTAAATACGAAATTTTGTTTTTACCATTACAGAATTCCGTCTCTGTCACTAACTTGTAATTAGATTAGTGAAACATGTAAGATTGGGACGGGGTAAAGAGGGAAACCCATATTTGACTTTATTTGGTCGCGGTTTGACTTTAAAGAGGATGAGAAGTCTGTAGGAAGAGGAGAGAGATGAGCCGCCCACGCCCACCGCACCTTCCATGCAACGTAAGTGCATCCGTGTGAAGCTGTGAATTGCTGTACCTCACCTCATCTTCATAGCTTTATTTACTTCTAGAACATTCTACTTGCCCACGTGGCGCTAGCAGCCATATTTATCAAGTCATCATCCACTTCCCCCTCTTTTTTCCCCAATCATGTTCCACCCTTCCCTAACATGAGACCATGATGAAAGTTAATAAGCTGTTCATCTAATCTAATTATAAGAGTCACTTGATTTTTTTATGGAGATTAAGGATTCCTTAAATAGATCATTAAATTTTAATAATATGTCATCATTGAATTCATTGTTTAACTTTCTTAATCTCTCCTAAAAGAGTCAATTAGATCACATATTATAGAACATATGGAGTATTGTTTATTAGTTTACAGGTTGGATGAATAAATTTGAAAAAAATGAAAAATTTAAAAAAATAATATGAATTGAGATTTTGTATTTTGAGCCAAATTTTCTCCCTAATTAATTCTTACATTAAGAAAAGAACCGGAGTTAGGAAAGTTAGGAAATTTTTTAACATTATTGATGCATGCTCGGATGTACCACACAATAGACTGGACAATACAATTAACTGTAAGTTTTTCACGTGTATTAACATAGTTTATTGTTCTTAAGTTTATCCGGTTTCAATCAAGTTATATATAAGTTTTATATCCTCAAATTTAATATTTTTAAAATATTTGTTCATATAATTTAATAAAAAGTTGGACCATTTTATCATTAGAGATGACTAAAACACAAACTATAATTGATACAAATACAAATAAATATAATATGAATTAAACATACATATAAATGGATTGATGAGATTGTTGAGTAGTTGAGCAGATTTTCTAATCTTCGTCAAAATTAAATAAGAAATTAAAGCATCTAGAGACAGGAGCAATATTCCATGTGGAAAACGGGAAAAAGTCAAAAGATTGAGCTCCCGTGTATTTCAGTTATTCCGTTTTAAAAAGGAAAAGTCATAACTTGGCGACGAAGGATATATTTATGAAATGTGAAAACGAGTAATGGTAGGCGCGGGGCTGTACATCAATAAGAGCTATAAATAAGAGACTTGAATTGAATGAAAACACATCAACACCAGATTTATAACTGTTTGTCACAAAAGAAAGAAAGAGAAAAGCCAATTAATTAAGTTCACATATATTGGTTGCCGGAGAAGACATGGAAGGGAATAGCTCACATGGCACATCATGGGCTGACCAGTGGGATAACGGCCCAGACCCGGTGGCTGTCGACGCCAAACACAACCACACAGGAGCCGCCGCCAAATACAAGCAAAAGGCCGGAGAAGGCCTTGAAAAGACCAAAGCTGTGGCCAAAACTGGCTTCTCCAAGTTGAAGCAGGGTACCTCCCATGGCCTCACTTGGATCAAGACCAAATACAACAAAACCTCCACCAAATCCTGATCATTCATTATGAGGATAATCATTTTCAGATACCAATGAAAGCCAATCAATATCAAATAAGTTACATGACTTGTTCTGTCTTAAAATTTATTTGATATTAGTTGTCTTCTTTGATATCTGGATGCATATATATATATAGCCTTTTTTTTCCTTTACAATTTCTGTTCTTGTAACATATTTGTCGTATACGCTTTGCTTTCTTCTCTTTTTCCCTCTCCTGTATTCATTCATTCTTCATTTGTACACTCTGCTTGATTTTGCTATCCATTCATTATACTGTGCCATTTTTAATCCCCTCTTGTAACATAGTTGTCATACATGTATACGATTCGATTTCCTTTTTTTTTTTCCTCCGTCTCTTGTATTCTCACTATTCTGTTATTGGATTTTGCTATTTTCATCATGTTCCTATGGATTTTCGTCTCCCTGGGATTTGTTAGGGATGGGTATGACTTTTCTATTTTCATCTCCGGCCGAATGCTCCCTGGTCAAACACATCTTTGAAACATTCCAAGTTTTTCAGACTTTGGGCCAATATTGTTATTAGAGTAGACCAAAACCTTATGCGTATTAATAATATTGGACCACTTTAGAGAGGATGGGCCATGAAGTGAGGTGAGGGACCACGAATTCAGCCCACTTGATGTGATGCACAATCTTTACATTTGGCATGCATCAGTGTTGCTTGCTGTCGGATCTCAGATCTGATATCGGAATTATTTAAAACAAAAAACAAAAATCTCGGATGTGATCAGTGTGAAGGGATAATATTTTTATTATTAGCAGAAATTAAAAAAAAAATTATACTCCCTCTCGGTTTCTAAATTTAGAACCTAGTAGACTAGTTTATTTGACATATAATTAAATTTATGGACTCATTTCACTCCCTTAATTTTTAAAGAAAAAGTCAATTAACTTTCAAAAATGTAAATCCTTGGTTTCAACTTTTGGAGACTTAAATTATGAAAACCCTGAATCAATATCAACAGATACAATCAAAATGAAGACAGCTCAAAATTTTGCTTCTGGTGCTTATATTGGTTCAAAGAAACGCTCATCTGGTTCTACTTTGATCGTTGTTCTTGTCTCCAAGAAAGCTCGAATTATTCCTGGTCTCTCAAATTCTGTCAAGGCATGGGAAGCTACCTCTCCAAAGCTTCCCCAAGGGCCATGAAAACATTAAGTTGTAACTATCGTGGTTTTAGAAATATCACGGCAGTTCAAAGATGCAAGCAACTAATTAGGAAATTTTGGCCTGATTTTATTTTTCTCTCTGAAACTAAGATGGTTGTAGATGTTGCTTGTAAACCTCTTGTAAATTTGGGATATCCTCATTTTGTTGGAACAGATGCAATTAGAAAAGGTGGTGGCACTCTAATTGCTTGGACTTCTGATTTCAATATTCAGGTTCTTGAATTATCTCCTACTGTATGTCATTGCAAGATTATTAATGCTGAAACTTCATGCTACCTCTCCTTTGTCTATGGTCCACCATCTTCAGCTAATCATTATCTTTTATGGGACTGGTTAGAGAGTACAGTTGCTTGTATTGACTCGCCATGGTTGGTTACAGGTGATTTTAATCAGATTTTGACTCAAGCAAATAAATCTGTCAATGAAAGTGGCTCAAGTTCAGCTCATCATTTCTTTGCTTGTATAAACAATTGTCATCTAATAAAATTGATTCAGAAAGGGCCAAGATATACATGGACTAATAATCGAAGAGGGGAAAATCTATTAATGAAAAGATTGGACATGGCTTTTTCAAACTTGGAATGGATGGACAAGTTCCCTCTTTCTCATGTGGACACTCTAGCAATTGCTGCATCCGACCATAGTCCTATTCTTGTTAATACTACCATAGACACTCCCAAGAAGCCCTCGCTCAAATTTGAGCCTCTATGGTATAAATTCCAACATTGTCAGAAGATTATAGATGATTGCTGGAAAAATGAATATCAGGGATCATCAAGCTTCATTCTTCACTGTAAACTTCAATCTACTTTGATGACATTATCCAACTGGGCTAATACTCATATTGGAAATATCCCTCAAAGAATTAAGAATTTGGAAGACAAGCTCAAATCTTATCCCTTGGATTTTCTTCCAAATGGTGGTTTAGATCCCTCTCTAGAAAAGTCAATCAATGAAGACAAACATGAATTAGAATTCCTGTATGATTGTGAAATGAGTTATTGGCTTCAAAGAGCAAAGGTAAATTGGCATACGTAAGGAGAAAGAAATACAAAATTCTTTCACTCTTTTGTTAATAGAAGAAGGGCAAAGAACTCCATTACTAAATTGAAAAATGCCAATGGTGAATGGACTTCTAATATGGATGAAATAAGAGATATGGCTTTCTCTTATTTTTCTAACATCTTTAAAGGATCCAACCAAAGTAGCCTCTATAAACTTAGATGTGATATGGGTGATCTCAATATTCCATCTCTTGATGCAGATGATATTCGTTCTCTCATGCTCCCTATTTCCAAACAGGAAGTTCAAGATGCAGTTTTTAGTTTGCCAAAAAATAGTGCTCTGGGTCCTGATGGATATCATGCAGACTTTTATTGCAGAAATTGGAAGACGGTACAAGGGGATGTTTATCAAATGGTAAACTCCTTCTGGTCTACAGGTTATATGTTGAAGTCCCTGAATAAAACAAATATTGTCTTAATCCCTAAATCAAAGCACCAGCAGAGTTTTAAGGACTTTATACAAGCAAAGAAATGATGAGCTGAACTTGAGCCACTTTCATTGTTCTATGCAAATGACTCTCTTCTTTTTCTTGAAGGAAAGCAACAAAGCTTTGACCATGCCAATCATATTATCAATACCTTTTGTAAATGGTCGGATCAAGAAATTAACAAAGGGAAGTCTACCATCATTTTCAGTCCCAATATCCCTGCACAAGTAAAGCATCAGCTTGCTAGTACTTTGCAAATGAGTTATTCTGCAAAACTGGGGAAATATTTAGGGACATGGATTGATCCTGGTAGGAATAAGAGCCAAATCTATCAGCAAGTAACTGATGTAGTTAACCGTCGAACAGCCACTTGGAAGTCTAAATTATTATCTCAAGCGGAATGTTTATTGTTTCTCATAGATCTTCTTCAACAATCAACTCATTCAATCCTTCACTTGCCAGCGAGACAAACAACAGTCTTCAAATTTCTTTCTTAGACTCTTGCGAGCTTTGCTAACATGGATTTCATCAAACAGTCTCTATTTAATGCCAATGCCTTTATTGGTGAGATTTCAATGGAAGAATACACTTTCAATGGACGGATCACAATTATCGGTGGATATGATGATTGAATATGATCTTACAAGGTTGCTGAGAAGATTCTCTTATGTTACTTTCATTCAAGACAAGTCACAGCATAATGTCGCTTCTTTGGCCTTTTCTTTTCATTCTTCTAGTTTTAATTGCTTTTATATTTAATGATGTAGAAACATTTTTTTTTAATGATAATGATAATTGTCTTTTTTCAAAAAAAAAATAGAGAAAAAAAAATAAGAAATAAGGATATATGGATGAATGCAAGATAAGGACATGATATGGAGGGATTCGCGCCCGATCATTAATGAATGAAACAAGCTAACAACCGACTAAAAGAGGCAAACTAGCTTTCTAGTTTCTTCTTTCTGCTTTTGAATGAATTTTTTCTTTTTCATAATTCTATGGATTATTTTTCCTGTCTAGTGCATGGCTATCCCCACTAAATTTACAACAGTAAAAGTTAAATAGATACAAAGTGCAAACAACGAAAAAAAAAGTCATCACACTCCTTTTTTTTTTTTTTAATACAGCAGTCATCTCATCACCTACAAACACAATAACACCTCCCCCACTTTATTGAAAAATCCTTCAAATAATAAAATGCGATGGTAGGATGGAAAGACGGACAAAACAACTATTTTTTTTTTTATAGGTACTGAAGTTATACACCTTACATATTGTAGAACAAATATAAATTATTACCCTCCATTCCTCTCTTCCTCATCGATGATGATTGGAATTTGGAGGTTGTGAAGGATAGCAAAGTTATAAGTCATATTACGAGCTCTCTGAGCTAGACGGTCATCATGAGCTCTCTTTAGCTAGACCTGTTCCAATATCTATGAATTCTTGGCCAATACTTTGTTTACTCAATGATGTCGTGGAAGGGGTGATCTTCATCACAATCTTCAACACATTAGTAAATGATAACATTTTTGTAACCCTGTTCCAGCGCAAAAGTAAAAGTCATGAATAACTCTCAAAACAATTATAGGATACGCTGATTTTTACTAGATGAAGTTAATCTTTTTTGAGAAATTAAAAAATAAAATAAATCACTTTAAAATATTTATACTTATAATTTTTCTTTTCATAACTAGTTTACTTAATTTATAAACGAACATATAATTTAATATTACATATATTAAAATTAATGGGTAAAGGTTCAATTTCGCCTCGGAAGTAATCCAGTAGGAGTTGATTTACCCCGGAAGTAATAACAGGAGCTTATTTACCCCGGAAGCAGTAAAAGCGATGCAAAATTGGACATTTGGTCAATAATAAAGGGAGTATTTAGTGTCCTCTGTGGGTCATACGGGTCGCTTTTACTACTTCCGGGGTAAATAAGCTCCTATTGTTACTTCCTGAATAAATCAGCTCTTATTAGATTATTTCCGGTTAAAATTAGACCTTTACTCTAAAATTAAATTAATTGGTTATACAGTGATGATAATATGTTGATAATAACTACTGATAGCAATGGACAATTACTTACACGTTGCCTCTGTTGCGTGGGTACCATGTGGCAAATTTGTTTTTCATAACCACATCATCACAGGAGAAAATTAGAATAAAATAACATTTTATAGAATGGTCCATTAATTATAGGCGACGGTCGACGAGCATGATGAAACCAGAGACGACCAACAATTAAAGCTAACAGCTCCTCACTCACTTCCCTGGCTAGTCTCACTGCCTTCTTCTCCTGTTGCTTTCATCAGTTCGATTTCCAGAAATGGCAATCCCAATTCCCAACAGACTCTTATTCATTGATGGCGAGTGGAAAGAACCAGTTCTCAAAAAACGAATCCCCATCATCAATCCATCTACTGAACAAAAAATCGGTCCTTTCTCTTTCCATGATCTTTATCTCTTCGATGCTAATCTCTTCTCACTTTCACATCTCAATTCAATACTTGTTCAGATCATTCCTGATTCTATCCCTCATGTGTTGTTCTAATTTAAAAATCTAATCTTTTTTTCAGGGGACATTCCTGCGGCCACTTCCGAAGATGTGGACCTTGCTGTTGCTGCTGCTAGAAGAGCTTTAACCCGTAACAAAGGATCCGATTGGTCAACGGCTTCTGGGTCTGTTCGGGCTCGCTATCTTCGAGCTATTGCCGATAAGGTTTTATTTATTTATTTATTTATTTATTTATTTATTTCTTCCCTCTTTCCATTTTAGAACAGTAGTTAGTTTTATGTTCTGATTTGTCTAGTTATGGATGTTCTTATGATTAAACATCCAATTATTGTGCGCAGATTAAAGTTAGGAAGCCTGAACTAGCTAAACTTGAAGTTATAGACTGTGGGAAACCACTAGATGAAGCAGAGTGGGACATTGTAAGTGATAAGATCACAATGGACATTTGGGTTAATGCCGTCTACCATAGATAGTTGCTTATGTTTATATGCACTGTTTTATGGATCTATAGGATGATGTTGCTGGTTGTTTTGAGTACTATGCTGACCTTGCTGAAGGTTTGGATGCAAAGCAAAAGGCTCCTGTATCTCTTCCTATGGACACCTTCAAGAGTTATGTTCTTCAGGAGCCCATTGGGGTTGTGGGTTTAATTACTCCCTGGTATCTGCCGATTCTTTGGTTTAACTTCATTGCCCTTTTTTCTTCCATTGCAGTGTGTTTACAGCGTTCTGTCATTGCATGAAGCTGTGCATCTCAGTCCATGTCCTAAATTTTAGCAGCTACATTTGTGGTGCTCGAAGATTTAAATAAAATGAAATTAGTGTCTAGTTTTGCATTCCGTTCAAGTTTGTTAACTGCAAAGCATGGTTTTGTATATCTCCTTATCTTTTGCTGTCGTTTCATTACATATATTTGTTCAGACCATCTTTTGGTGTGTATTCATATGTTAAAAGAGCTAAATGAGCAAACGTTTCTTAAGTGGCCGTACTTTTCACGTCTACTGCGTTTTGTTCAAAATTTGTTAGTTTCTTCATCCTTCCGTTACTTAAGTTACATGAAAGTGCTTACTTTTGGATGGGCAGTAAATCAAGCGCTTCAACAAGCTAAAATATTTAAGTTTAATTTATGAACAATTTTCATTTTATGTTAAGTAGAGTATGGAAATAAGCTATAGACAATTTATTATAACCAGATGATTACTAATGGCACAAAAAAGATTATTCACTTTGCATTAGCTCATCCATGCCACAAGGAATTTTCTGCGCATGCTTTTGGTGCTGCTTCTGCTAATATGTGCTTAGCTGCTCATGGATAAAACACATGCCCATCCTTTTCCTAAAATAACATGAATTATAGGGGCATATGCATATGAAAGCAGTTATTAGGCATTCCTAACCCTATTTTGTGATCGTAAGATCTAACAATGTTAAATTGCCTGTGGAGTGTTGATATGTATCAATATGTGATGATTTCATTTTATGATTCAGGAATTACCCTATGTTAATGGCTACATGGAAAGTTGCTCCAGCTCTGGCTGCTGGTTGTACTGCAATATTAAAGCCTTCCGAATTGGCATCTGTGTATGTCCTTTTCAATTGTCGATGAATGGAAACTTGTTTCTTTGTTACGTCAGTTTGTCATTATGTTCTATTTCCATTTTCAGAACCTGTTTGGAGCTGGGCGATATCTGTAGAGAAGTGGGCCTTCCTCCAGGTGTCTTAAATATTCTATCTGGATTAGGCCCTGAAGCTGGTGCTCCTTTGGCATCCCATCCTCACGTAGACAAGGTTCATTTGTCTTTAGTTCGTAGTAGTATTCAAATAATATGGAGATATATCTTTTCCATATACTCGCAACTAATATTACTATGAGATCTAAGTTTTTGAGGTTTCCATACCACAATTATTTATATTCAAGTTTTCAACAGATTGCCTTTACTGGAAGCTCTGCAACAGGGAGCAAGGTTATGACAGCTGCAGCTCAACTGGTGAAGGTATTTGTATTTTCAAGCAGTATTATGAACTGGATAATCACATGCACATGTATACTCTTAGAGAGATAGATTGAAAGCTTTTTCCTTGCATTCTTTTTTGTATAATGTAATATCTATTTTTTTGATTTATTGGCAGCCTGTTTCACTAGAGCTTGGCGGAAAAAGCCCAATCATTGTTTTTGAGGATGTTGACCTAGATAAGGGTCAGTGGTATTTTAAATTTAGCTAATTACTTTTGGACAGCCCTTGTTACTTTGAATTGTGGAATCACATTTTAATGGGGGACTAATTAAACATGAGCAAATTTTTATCATCTAAAACTTGTCACTAAATTTAAACAGATACTGATGTGCACTTTACTTTTTATTGACCTGTTGTCCATGGTCTCAAACAGCTGCTGAATGGACCATCTTTGGCTGCTTCTGGACAAATGGTCAAATATGCAGTGCAACATCCCGTCTGATTGTACACGTAAGTGTAATAAACGACCCATCACAAACAAGAACTGGTTCACTTTTCCCATTCTTCATTCCCTTATTTCGCAAAGAACTTCTGTATCGTGTTAATGTAGACTCTTATTTATTTTGGTTTGAGAACTTTGATGCATTCTGTTGGCTTTTTGACAAGGCAAGATGCTTGTATCATTTCAGGAAAGCATAGCAACAGAATTTCTGAACAGAATTGTGAAGTGGATTGAAAATATCAAAGTTTCAGATCCATTGGAAGAAGGTTGCAGGCTAGGCCCTGTTGTCAGTGAGGGACAGGTATTCGATTATTTCTCATTTAAGTTGACTCCTAGATATACATTCAACTTACCTTCACCTTCTCCATTTATTGTAGTTACAGATAATGAGATTGTTTAGGTAAAAATGAAAATACATTCTGCATTTGGACTTCTGCTCTTGTGTTTGTTATATATATATTTGCTTTAAATTTGGAAGAGAAGGCATTTAAGTTGAAATTCTTTTATTTTCTCTATTGATGTTACATACTCGTTCTGATCGAGTGTCTTGATGAATACTTTTGCCATGGATTGTTGTTTGTATTGTTTGAATTTTTTTTGTAATGTTTGTTTTGGTGGCTCACAACATGGTGTTTGCCATGACTTGATTTTTCCTCCTGCCTTGTACCTCAACCTCTTGAACTAAGATGATGCTGTATCTAATGTTATATAATCCAGTATGAAAAGATAATGAAGTTCATTGAAACTGCTAAAAGAGAGGGTGCAACAATTTTGACTGGTGGGTCCCGCCCTGAGGTATGATAGTCCCCTTTTGTATCAAGTCTTAGAGTTATGTATTTCTGCTGTGCTTTTTTCTAGATTTGAGTGATTTTTCCAAATTAATGGCAGCATTTAAAAAAGGGTTATTTCGTTGAACCAACTGTTATAACTGATGTGACCACCTCCATGCAAATTTGGAGAGAGGAAGTCTTTGGACCTGTTCTTGCTGTAAAAACGTTTAGCAATGAGGAAGAAGCTATTGAATTAGCAAATGACACCCAGTGAGTTGGTTATTGTTCAGGAATTGATTTGTATCACTTTCACGTTTACATCTTTTTCCTTTAATTGTTGGTTGATATCTCATGTTTGTATGTACTTGTGATTTATGATAGTTATGGATTGGGTGCCGCTGTAATATCTAATGATCTAGAAAGATGTGAGCGGGTAACCAAGGTGAGACATCCTAGATTGTCATTAAAGTGACTAAAGAATTAGATCAATGGTTTATTGAATTTATTGCGATTCTGCAGGCTTTCCAGTCTGGGATTGTTTGGATCAATTGTTCTCAGCCATGCTTCAGTCAAGCCCCATGGGGAGGCAAAAAACGTAGCGGTTTTGGTCGTGAATTAGGAGAATGGTACAGTTCTGTTTCCTTTTTCTTGGTCAGCAATTCTGAAAGTCACTTTGTAGTTTGTACACTCCTTATTTTACATAAGAGATGGCCATGATACATTGGTATCAAGAATACAATCCTAATCCTAACTACTATAAATAGATCAAGGATACAATATAATGCCAGTTTTCAAAGTAGCTTTCTGAATCTTAATATGCTCGCCTATTTTATTTTTCAGGGGACTTGGTAACTACTTGAACGTGAAGCAAGTCACTCAGTACATATCTGATGAACCATGGGGCTGGTACCAGAAACCTTCGAGGCTGTGATGATGACGGTGTAAACTGATGATAGAATTTGTATCCGAGGTGAGAGTAATGCTAAATTGTCAGGTCAATGTTGGGAAGGCGAAGCTTGATGCGCACTAGTCGTGACTGGTCCATGGTCTTGTTTATGCTAGTTGTGTTGTTTTTATTTTTACTTCTCTCCTCCCATAGGCATTGGTTTCATGGTTGCGAAGTCGTGTATAATCAAAGATATTTCCAATGTATCGAAGGCCCCGAAGTACATAGTGGACGTCGTAATAGGATTGTATTTTGAGTATCCCATGCATGATATGGATAAAGAGCCTTTTTTCCAGGAAATAAATATGTTATGGATTCAGAGACATTAATGGTTGAAGTTCTTTACGTAGGTTCCCATACAAATTGTCCCAAAGGCAGTCATCATGTGGCAAACTAATTTTCACTATGATCCTTCAATTTTTCTTTTGGCATGAATTCAGTTCTCCGAGATCTCAAGAACCAGGATTCAGACTCTTCATATCATTTTTCAAATAGCCCAGCAATCGACATATATATCTCCTTTCAAATGCCAATTTCATTAAATTATTATTATTATTATTATTATTATTATTATTATTATTATTATACTGAATTTCAACAATTTAACCCAGATGAAATTTGCAAGTACTGCCCGTGCTTGGATTAATGAGATAGTAAGCTATCTTCGAAGTTGTCCCAAGCTTCAAATTCTTGTGATTTAGTAAAACGATCTTGCAAGTTTGGAAATGCTTCTCCCTCCTAGTGCTTTGCTTAAAAGACTTGTATTAAAAATTTTGGATGTGAACTTTTACCATCAATTTGACAATGGAGGACGAAATCATTTGGTCATTGCAGAAGTTCCTTTAGTCTAATGTTACATTTCTATGCTTATGTTCATGTCGTGTATGAATTACTCTTGATTTTTTAGCAATTTTTTATAACAATCACCCAAACAGACAATAGCATGGTTTCTGAGAATGCATGCTATAGCCATAGTCATGTATGCCGCATGTTAACGCAACCTCACAGTCCTCCTTCTCATGCCAGCGACCTCGCCTCCTCCTCCCTCATTACCATTACGAGAATGTAAAATTGCTTTTTCGTTACGCTCCTCATTATTAGTTACAGTCTGAAATCTGAAATGTTACAGTGCTATTGCCTCTTAGTTAGAACAAGAAATGAATACTCCTTAATATAAAATCTGTTTGATTTTATTTATAGAAAATCCTAACAAAATTAAATAAACTATTTATAAATTGATTTGTGTGAAGTTTTTTTATAAACTAATTTGTTTGACTTATAAACTAACATACAATCTAACACTCCCTCTGTCCCTTATTACTCCCTCCGGTTCTAATTATAAGAGGTAATATAGCAAATTTTTTGGTCCAAAATATAAGAAGTAACATGTAGAAGTCAAAGTAATAAATGCATGGTTTCCATTTCTACCCTTGTATATTAGTAGATGCAAGGAGGGGTGAGAAAGTGTGTATAATAAATGAGTAAGGGTAAAAATGAAAAAATTTATTAAACCTATCAAAAATAAATTATTCCAACATGTTTTATTGGTATGTGTAAAAAGGTTGACTACCTCTTATAATAAGGACCGGAGGGGGCATAAGAGCTTGGAAGGCAAAATCACATATTAAGAAAAGTGGTTAAGAGAAATAAATATGTTTGAAATAAATTTTTTCCCCAAGTTTGCTCTTATTTATGATGGGCAATGAAAGACAGAAATATAGAGTAATAATGACAAAAATTAGCATGAAATATTCAGAAATAATGAGGGTCAAAATGGAAAAAAAGTGTTTAAATATTTTGATAACCCTATGCTTCTCTTATAATAAGGGAAAAAATATTCAACTTCTGGGTGGGCTTTTACAATAAGGGATGGAAGGGGGTATTACACAACGTATGTTATGATTACGTGGCTTATTTAGTTTCCTTGATCTTTAAAATAAGTCAGTTATATCTTATATTAAGGAACGGTATTAATGAGTTGAATTTTTCTGCTAAAGCATAGGCTTTCATTGGACTCAGAAATTGGCTTAGGATTGGGGTTTTTATAAAATCATTATTAAGAATGACTGTCATAAGTAAGTAAGTTGATCCATACTATTAGACATCCATTCTATATTGAACATTTGGACTATGCTATTCAAATATAGACAGGACAAAGGGACAATTATAGCAAGTTTTATAGCAAGAGTTTTACACCATAAAATTTGTTTTGGAAAGATATTAAAAGCTCACTAAGTGTTACACTATGGAGCATTTTAAACACACGCTTACTTTATGGTTTGTGGGACTCGCACTTTGCACACACGTGTCATGGACTGCTTTGACTTCCATTAAATCAGTGTTCTCAGCTCTTCTAATCTTCTGCAAAAAAGTTTGCTTGTAAGAGGAAAATCGATCTTCAGACTTGAGTTTGCTTCTAATCGATTTTCTAATCTTCCATTAAATCAGTGTTCTCAGCTCTTCTAATCTTCTGCAAAAAAGTTTGCTTGTCCCGTCCCGGTCCGTCCCGTCCCGTCCCGGTCATTTCGGGACGGGATTGTCCCGTCCCGAAACTTTTCGGGACGGGACAAATCGGGACGGGACAAAATAGGGGTTCGGGACGGGACGGGACTCGGGACGGGGTCGTCCCGATCCCGTCCCGTCCCGAATATATATTTTTATAATATATATATTTTTTTTCACAAAATATATAGAAAAATCTAATTGTTGAGACATGGTCTTGATAGGAATAATAGGAAAGCGAATAGGGTAGGGAATAGAGAATGAATAAAGTGAGAAAAGAAGCTATGATTTTGATTGTGGTTCACTGGTTTTGTAGAAATTAAGAAGAATATGTAAGTGAAGCTGTAGAGATAAGTTGGAAAATTGTGCTATTCTCTATTTTATTTTTCCCTTTGTCTCTTCCTTCTTCTCCCTTTCCTTCTTACTCGTTCCTCTACAGTAGTAACTCTACAATTCTCAATTTGTAAAAAATAAAATCAAATAAAAAACATTTAAAAAATAAAAAGAAAATTAAAAAAAAAAAATTCGGGACAGTCCCGTCCCGTCCCGGTCCCGTCCCGTCCCGATTGGGACCGGGACAAGTTCGGGACGGGACGGGACACGGGACGGAATTCTCGTCCCGAACACAATTTTTCGGGACGGGACGGGACGGGCTTGTCCCGGTCCCGTCCCGTCCCGTGAACACCCCTAGAAGAAGTTGTCAATGGACCTATCTGAAATTAATTCTCTTACTTGGGACCTATATGCAATTCTCCCAAAAGAAAGAAAGAAAGAAACATTTTTAATATCCTATGGGCCTTGGGTATGAGGCCCCAAAGAATGGGCTCAATGGAATAAGCCCGGCAGTAATACGAAATAAGATTTGATCATTTTCAAAAACCTGGCGCCTGGCGGGGCGACAACATTTTACGCGGCGCACGTTAGAAGATACTAGACGGAGCTTGCTTTTTGTCGTCTTGGCCTCTTGGGTCTCCATTTTCATGACGAACTGTCACTGATTCCCGTTCCCTCACCATAAATCGAATCAATGACTTCCAAAGAGAGTTGCCGAAGTGAGCTTCGCATTTCCATTCGTCAGCTCAATGATCGTTGTCTCTACTCTGCCTCCAAATGGTACAATCATTCTCTCAAAACCCTAAACTTTCTCCTGCCCTTTTATCTCATGAATCTTTTGTTGGGGTAGAGTTAAAGCCTGATTATTACATTTATAGTGGGGAAAAATCTGATCTTTGATACTTTAGAAGTGTAAAATGTAAAGTTACCTGTGCTTATTTTACTTTAATGCTGAAGAGGAGTTTAAGTAGGAACGAATAGAATGTGTGATTGTGTTTGAATTTTGCAGGGCGGCTGAACAATTGACTGGCATTGAGCAAGACCCAGCGAAATTCACCCCTTCAAACACCAGATTTCAGCGTGGGAGCTCGAGTATTCAGAGGAGATATCGGACTAATGAGATCAATTCTACTCCGGTTGCTGGTGTTTCCTATGTAACCACTCCTGTGATGGTGGAGGATGACTTGGTTGATGGTGACTTTTATCTTTTGGCTAAGTCTTATTTTGACTGCCGAGAGTATAAAAGAGCTGCCCATGTCCTTCGTGATCAAACTGGGAGGAAATCTATTTTCTTGCGCTGTTATGCTCTATATCTGGTCAGTTACTTTCATTATGTGAAATAAATTATCTATGCTGATGTCTGGCTTCGGCGCGCCCCGGCATGTTTTAATGCATTCTAGAGTTGGATGTTATCTTTTGCAAACGCTTGTTGTTTTGTGGGAGATTTTTACCGGTCAGACGTCTAGTTTTGTTGTCTTGTGAGAGGTGCATCATCAGTATATTTCTAATTCAATTAGTGAAAATTAGAGGTAAGAAAACTTTTAAAACTAGTTAAACTGTTAGGACAAAAAATTGGTTTACTTTCTTGGCAAAACCAATGTGGGTAACATATGGAGTCATCTATGGATTATTGTGCTATAGAGTATATTCAATAAGTGGCTGCATTGAGTTTGAGAAGAGAGCAGTTATAAATGTGCCAATAGAGATGAGTTGTCTTCAATAAAAGTAGCGCGCCGAAATGTTAATCTGTCAATATCATTGTGTAATGCGTTTATTGCGTCTCAACTGACAAGCATTTATTCCCTTGACTAATTTGCGAGTGTATTATTAAGAGGCATAGAGCTGAAGATCTTTGGAAACTTTGTGTCTATAACTTATTGTTCCTCACGTTTTGCTTTACACAGGCTGGAGAAAAACGAAAAGAGGAAGAGATGATAGAACTTGAAGGACCTTTGGGTAAGAGTGATGCAGTAAATCGAGAATTGGTTTCTCTGGAGAGGGAGTTGTCAACGCTTCGCAAGAATGGAACAATTGACCCATTTGGATTGTACTTATATGGTCTGGTGCTCAAACAGAAAGGCAGTGAGAATCTTGCTCGCACAGTTCTTGAGGAATCTGTGAATAGCTACCCTTGGAACTGGAATGCCTGGTCCGAGCTGCAATCTTTATGCACTACAATCGATATCCTAAATAGTCTTAATCTCAATAATCACTGGATGAAGGACTTCTTTCTTGCTAGTGCTTACCAAGAATTAAGGATGCACAATGAGTCTTTGGCCAAATATCAATATTTACAAGGAACATTTGGTTATAGTAATTATATACAGGCTCAAATTGCAAAAGCCCAGTACAGTTTGAGGGGATTTGATCAAGTTGAAGCTATATTTGAAGAGCTTCTACGAAATGATCCTTACAGAGTGGATGACATGGATATGTACTCCAATGTGCTCTATGCTAAAGAATCCGCTTCTGCTCTGAGTCACCTTGCCCATAGGGTATTCATGACTGATAAATACAGACCTGAATCTTGTTGTATCATCGGTAATTATTATAGTTTAAAGGGGATGCATGAAAAGTCAGTGGTGTATTTTAGGAGGGCCCTCAGATTAAACAAAAATTATTTATCTGCCTGGACACTAATGGGTCATGAGTTTGTTGAGATGAAGAACACTCCAGCAGCTGTGGATGCTTATCGCCGTGCTGTAGATATAGACCCATGCGATTATCGTGCTTGGTATGGACTAGGTCAAGCTTATGAGATGATGGGCATGCCTTTCTATGCTCTTCACTACTTCCGTAAGTCTGTGTTCTTGCAGCCAAATGACTCTCGATTGTGGATTGCAATGGGACAATGCTATGAAACCGAACAGCTTCGAATGCTTGAAGAGGCCATAAAGTGTTACAGAAGGGCTGCAGATTGTAATGACGGGGAAGCAATTGCTCTTCACCAACTAGCAAAGCTGCACTCTGAGCTGGGGCGTCCTGAAGAAGCAGCATTTTACTACAAGAAGGATTTGGAAAGGATGGAAGATGAGGAGAGGGAAGGACCTAACATGGTTGAGGCTTTGCTTTATCTCGCAACATACTGCAGAGCCCAAAAAAGATATGAAGAAGCGGAGGTTTATTGTACACGTCTTCTGGATTACACTGGACCTGTGAGTGTACATTATATTCTATATAAATATGATAATTTGAAAATTTATATTACCAATCATTTAACAATGTAATTCTTTGTTGCAGGAGAGAGAAACGGCAAAAAGTTTGCTTAGAGGGATGGGAATGGGATCAACACAATCCGGTCACCCTGGAATGGATATTGAGCACTTTCCACCCTAATTTTCGTGTATTAAGCAGGAAGGCCATTCCTTCCTGTTTTTGCATTTACTGGTATGGAATTTGATCAAACACTCACCTTCTCTGAATGAGTCTAACGAATTTGATAGTTGATGAGCTCTTTCGCCAAAAGATTCAATGCTGGGGTCATATATCTTTATGGCTTAGTGACACTGATGATCAAACAGGCTTGATTGCATCAATGGCTTCTAAGCTATGTCATTACTACTTTGGAAGTTTGTTTGGCTTGTAAAAGATGCAGATTAATACAGTCATAATTGCGTGAGGAATTTTATGACCTGCAAGTACTCCCTCCGATCCTATATAGATTGCATCAATGGCTAGCTCCTCAGCCTCCACATTCAAAAGTTTCATCTATGGCCTCCACATTTTGGGGTTTCTCGCTTGCTGTCCTGTCTGCTTAACAAATTTCAACTTTTCTGTGCTTCTGTGACATTTATTTATATATACCTACTATCCCCCCTTCTTGATAGAATGAAAGTGACTCTTAACTAACTAGAATTAATATAAGTCAACTTTAATAGTTTGTATTAGCAATTGGAAAATGGACTTTTTCTGAATCTGATTAGAAGTGAGATTGAATATAAGTTAGATTGATTGTGCAATGAGATTTATGTTTGAATTGACAGTGATAGAAATGACTTTTTATAAACTAAATCTTGATTGGATTGACAATTACAAAAGTAATTTTTATATAGTGACAATTTTAAGAAAAATATTAACATTAAAATTATTGAAAAAATATTTATTATTATAAAATTCAAAATGTTTTTTTGGTCTTATTTATAAGCTACTTATCATGTAAAAGCAATACAAGAAAATGATTCATTTAACATGATTATTTAAGAGAGATATGTAACATATATATATATATTATAATTAAATAATTTATTTAACTCTTTGATCTCTTAAAATTAGTCAACAAGAAAAAAAGGACTCTTCGGCCAAGGAGGCGCTGATGATCGGATTTGGATTGGATTTGGAGTACAGATAATGTCAAAGGAATGGACTCAAGCTTTCTTTGCTGTTAAGGGGGTACTTAAGCTCTTTTGATTCTTGGTTATTGTTTTGCAGTTATCTTTCCATGGTATTTTTTTTAAAAAAAAAAGCCCATGTAATAATCTCTCTCTCTCCCCCCTTCATAACTATAAGCCATAAGCTACTTATTTCAGCTTATGACTACATACTCCCTCCGGTCTTTTTTATAAGATCATTTGAACTTTTTTTTGTGGAAGTTAAGGAAGCAAATTAGACCATTAAATTATAACATATGTCATATGAAATTAGATTATAGGTTAGTTTATAAGTAGAATAAATTAGTTTTGAGGAAAAACGATTTTTTTTAGGGAAAAAGACAAATAAATACCCTCCAATTTGTAAAATCCCATTAACAACTTCATGATAGGTATTAACAATACAACAACCTATCATGAAGTTGTTAATACCTATCATAAAGTTGTTAATGGGATTTTGCAAATTGGAGGGTATTTATCTGTCTTTTTCCCTTTTTTTTACTTTTTTTGGACTACAAAAAAAAAGTCAAAGTGGTTTTATAATTAGAACTATAAGGCCAATTGAAAAAAACTATCCCAAACACAATCATTATTTCTTTTTTAAGTACTTTTTCCACTTTTAAGTGCTTTTTCTAAATACAAGCTACTTTTGGCATGGAAAAAAGCCATCCCAAACACACAGACATCTACTCAAATATTAAAAATTGTTTTCATTGATGTTGAGAATCATCTCTTTTTAAAATCGATTTCATGGTGACAAAGTAACTTTTTTATATTCTTTCTGGCTATCTGACATGAGGGCATTTTTTTAATTAAACATTAAAAATCGCACAAAGTTATGGACGACTTACATTAGGGACCAACACATGGATAAAAAATATGACTAACAAATAGGACGGAAGGGAGTATAAAATATATCCATTTTAATGCGTAAACAAAATTCTCACACGTGATGAATAGCGTAGGTTGCTTTTTTTGCCATTATTTATTCATGTCTTGCCTTAATTTCTTCATGTTAAATGTTATAAGGTGGGATCTAAACGATTTTACTGGTCAAAAAAAAAAATCTAAACGATTTGATATAAATGAAATTATTGATTGTTTTATGGCAATGCTATTATTCATTCATGTCCATATTGGGTATCAATAGCTAGTTCAAGGACTGAAGAATGTAAACCATACATAGCATTGTTTGTTTCTGAAGCAACAGCAAAAACAAAAACAAAAAACTTAGTTGCCAGTTGAATCAACGAAGTTGATGGAAGGCATATTCTGGTGCTCTGTTCCGGAAAAACCTCCTCAGAGCATGCTCTGAGTATTTCTTTCCCTCTTCCTCGTTATCCACCATTCCTGCTATTCTCTTCTCCTTCTTCACCCTTTTTTCATTCCCAAACACACACACTCACCAAATTACTCTTTCTTCCTTTCACAAATCATAACATAATCCAAAAAAAAAAAAAAAACAGAGAGAGAGAGAGAGAGAGACCTGACTTCAGGGTTGTAGCAGATACTACGAATGGACTGAAAGCCACAGATGCTGAGGGCGAATCCCATAGCTGTGAACAGTGGGTATACCTATCACCATCATCACCTCTCATTATAAGCTCTAAATAATAAAATAACACATTAATTGAATTTGAAATGAATATATTATTTGACATGCCTCAGGTCTCATCCATCGACTTCCCATTTTGTAACTGCGTTAAGAGAATGATTGGTACTGAAGTTTATGTCCTACCACAACACACTTTAGTATATAACAATTGAATAGAATCCTTCTACTTATATGAGGCCCTTTTGCAGCAACTATCAGTTGACAGTTTCAACTTTAAAAATCAAAAGGAGGTAAAAATTTTGGATAGTTTTACCTATTGATTAGGTCAATGCTCTGACTGAGTTATTTTCTTATTCTCCTTAAAAACCTGAATTATACGGTTATTTTTAGATCAATATGGGCGGACTCATTATTATTCCCTAAATATTAGCTACTTAAATCATTAACCGAGAAATTAAACTTCAATAAATAGTAGAAACAAACTCCATTTGGTATGGAAGACATTAACAGGAAGTTCAGAAAACTAAAATATGAAATGAGTTATATATATATACCACTCTCTTCCTTCCCAAAGTTATTTTCTCACATCTTGAAGTGTGTTTGGTTTGAACCTAATTCCAACCTTACAACTTAAACTAGCCATGATTAAACAATGATGTTTAGACATTAAATGAAGTAGTCCATTGGCACTTGCATATATTTGGTGTAACATTACCTCCTTGTCCCACTATTAACCACTCACAATTAAACATTAAAATGTTTATATAGCTAACTATGTTAGGAAAAGGAATTAACTTAATAATATAACAAACATAGTTAGAAAAATATCTTTCCATAATATTTAGATATTATCATTTTAACTCAAACCTCAACTCAAATCTCCGTCATCACAATATAATTTTTTTCTTCCCAGTACAATAACAGAGAATTATATTATCCATAATTAATCTCCACACATCATCCTTAAAATACCATACCATAATGGTAATTATACAATAATTCTTCCCAAAATAATAATAAGTTTTCAGCGGAAGCATCATACAAAATATGATCCTAAATGTGGCAATACCTCTTGTCCTTCTGGTCCAGAGTATCTCACGATATCAGTGAGAAGTTCCCGGATCCTTCCCTTGACCTCCTACTTCACTCCTAGGACCTGCAAAAGTGAGATCAACGGGGGTAGCCCCAAACGCAACCACTAACTACTCATCTAAGTGCGGTGTGTGCTAGCAAGATGTCCAGTGGAATACATATATGTATATACATTATTTCAAACAGCATGCTCAGGTATTCACATATAATGCATATCTTGGTCCCAAATATCTTTTCTTATCGTTTAAAATTATAAAATAATCCATCACAATTCATCCTCAATAATAGTATATATATCATTGATAATTACAGACAACCCAAACAAATCTTACTAGAAATGTTGGGAAAACATGTGGGACCAGTCGGGACCTTCCACCCGCCCCTGATAACCACAGTACAGTTCACGAGGGACTTTCTACCCTCCCTGAAAAGTACCACGGATTAGAAAGATTCCAGTCCTTTCTGAATTCGTAAGGGGCGATATCCCCTCTTTCGTCTTTCTCTCCTTTATTTCTCATAATATATCAATTAGTCCCTGTAGCGCAACAGGGTACCTCATCACGTGATGGCACAATTTCCAATTCATCGGTGTCACATACCCAAATAATTTCTCACATACAACACATAGATATGCAACACCACAATCAGGCACCAGGCCTTCCAGTATTTTCATGATATACATATATTAAATAATTTCCAAAACCACATATATTTCCGTTTCAAATATTTCACATCACAAATTTATGCCATTTCAAAATAATACTCCACAGGACATTTATTATAAAAATATTAATATTCCAAGATCTCATTTCCATATCTCATCAATCATCAATTGATAATCAAATCTCAATTTGTGATTCAAAATCTCATCTCCATATAACATCATAATTTTCAAATAATAATATTTCAAATTTCTTACTAACGCTACACACACACATAAACAAGCAGAAAGCGGTTACCTGATAGCTGGCACCAATCTCACAATAGTGCAGCTCCCCCGTGCTAACTTAGTGCAATTCAAGCACTACACAACCATATATACAACCACAATTAATTATTTATCCAACAATTTCACATGTTGGAAAATAAATTATTTACTACCCTTTCTTTGCCCTTACTTATTTTAAATTTCCAATTTAACATTTATTCTCCCTTTCTATCTCTAAAATTTATCTCTACTCCATTTATACATATATCCAAAATTATTTATCCTTCCAATAACTATTTATAAAAATTCAAGCCTAAATAAAATTAAACCTTACATCCCTAAATTATTTCTCAACCTCAAAAATCCATTATTTAATCCACCATTTATTTTCCAAACCTTAATAAACATCTAAAAACTATTAATTTAACTATAGACACCTCAGATCATCAAAAGCCCGATTTTCAATATATCCAAAAATCCAAAAATTCCCAATAATTAGGAAAAACCTCTAATGAAAAATCTATTTAGATGAACTCATAATCAAGGTCTAAGCTTCAGTTTATTAAGCTTAGGACTCCCAAAAATACCAATTTGGACAAAGCCTAATTTTTCAAATATAGCTAATCAAAAAAACTAATGACATAGAAATATAGAGAACACTTACGGGAGTCCGAATATGGTCTTAGATGGCCGGAAAAACCACCGCTCCGGCGCCGACGAGCTCCAAAAGCTCCGATCTAAACTTTTCTATCTACTTTCTAAGCACAAAATTAGACCAAAATTAAGTAGAGGAACGAAGTATAATGTTGGAGAAGGTGGGAGGAGGAAGGAAGAAGAAGAAAATTGATAATAGTGGTGGTGATGGTGGTGGTGCAAGATAGAGGAAAAATAAAAATGAAGGAATAAGAGGAAGATGATGAGAAAATGAAGAATAAGAGGAAGAAGATGAATGTGACGGTGGAAGGAGGAGGTGAGTGGGAAAAATAATAGATAAAAGGGAAAAGATAGATTAATGATGATGTTTGTGGAAAGAGGAAGAGAATATAATGATGATGTTTGTGGAAAAATTAAAAGAGAGGGGTGACGGTGGAGAGTGAGGGAGAAGAGAGAGAAAAGAAAAAGATTAGGGAAAAATACACTACTAGGACCTAAGATTCTCAAATAAGGTATTTCTTTTGAACCAAAAATTTTCTTTTCACTCTCAAAAATTTCCCTATAATACTCTTTACTTATTTCCTCCCATAATATCCTCTTTTGAGCCTAAAAATGATATCTCCCAAAATTATTATCGTCCAAATAAGGGAGAAACTAGGCCTTTAAAATCCTCAAAAATACCTCAAAATCCTTAAAATATCCTCATAATCCATCATTTCTCATTAATCAATTCCTATTTACCCCCACTAATCCTAAATTAATTTTTAGGATGTTACATTTGGCGCATGTACTAGAACTATTTTTCCGTTACAAAAAACATATACCAACTCCAATATTTAATATAAGACTCAGGCACCGTTTGGTTCGCTGAAAATGCTTCAACGGAAGCGGAAAATACAGATTCTCCCCATCCTCCACCGTTTGATTTATAGATCCACCGATTTTCCATTTCCGTCAGCCACCGATTTTCCTTTAAAGACAGGAAAATCGGTTCCCACCAAAAATGGTGGGAACCCATTTTCCAGCCTACAATGGAAGAGAAGAATGACACCACTACCCTCAGCTATGCCCTTCGTCCTCGTGCAGCATCTGCATCCCTCTCCTTCACTCTCTTATCGCAGGTAGAGCTGGGAATTCGGGTGGGCCGGGCTTAAACGGGCCAAGCCCGTTTAAGCCCGGGAGCAAAAATATACCCTTTTATTGAAGCCCGGCCCGACGGGCTTTCACTTTTTTTTTAATTTTTTTTTTTATATTTTAGTGAAAGGCTTTGACTTTTTTTAATAAATGAAATTGCACTGCGAAAGTATTAAAGAATCAAATATGGGTAATTGAAATTATTGTGCAACAAAGTCAAGTGACATAATTTGTCAAAAATGGTATATGTAAAACTTAAACGGGAAGAACATGATAAATTTATGTGGTTTCCCAATTAACAATAGCAAATTGGCAATGTTACACAAATAATTAATTAATTACTAGATAAAGACAACAAAAGCAAAGATACATCACAATTCAAAAAATGAGATTAAATAGAACAGAAAAAAGTAGTCAAGAAAATGGAAAAGGAAAATAAGAGCATGTGGCATGAAACAATCATTCATTACTCCAAATATTAGACAATCAAAAAACAATGGACCAATCATAAATAAAAAACATAAATATGATCCATAAGTAGCAAGTCTAGAATTAGAAGTCATACATCACATACAACTACATAGAATATTAAAATGTTTTATAAGGACATAATGTTCTTATGACACAACACATTTAAAAAAACTAGTTCACACACCACAAAATAAACCAATACATAATAACATAATACAATTTTCCTTTTAATTTTTTTTTTTTTAAAAAAAAAGAAGCTTAGACGGGCTTAAACGGGCCGGCCCGTTTAAGCCCGTTCCCTTTTTTTGCCCAAAAAATCAAAGCCCGGCCCTCCTCGGGCTTAAAAGGGCCGGCCCGACGTGCTCTGCCCGAATTCCCGGCCCTAATCGCAGGTCTGCATCTTCATCTTCATCTCTCTCTCTCTCTCTCTGCGTGTTGAAGAAGAGGAAAAAGGAGAAAATTTTCTGCACCTGCAACTGTGTGTGTTTGAAGAAGAAGCAACTGAAGAAATTCTAGATCTGGAACTTTCTTTTTTCTTTCTTCCTTTCATCTGCGTTGCTGCACAAAATTTGGATTATAAATCTGTGTTTGAAATCTGGGTGATGGATTCTGATTGGGATTTTTCAGAAGTTTTTGGCATAATCAAATTCGAATTTGACACACCTATTTAATATGAAACCAAGTTTTAAAATCAATTTTAAAACTTCAAAATGGATTTTTGAAACCAAAATCTGATGTTAGGAGGGGAAATCAAATTTCAAAACGTAAAGATCAATAATAGCCCACTAAAAGCGCGATGTAATTGGTCGGACATGAAACTTTGTCAAATGCATAATGTGTGGGAGGGTGAGAGAAGTTGGAAGCCTATGTATGTGGGTTATTTGAAGGTGAATGTTTATGGAGCTTGTTGTAAGAAGATAGTGGTCAAATCTAATTGTTTAGAGGTACTCAAATTTGAAATTTGTACACTCATTTCTTGTGAAAACAAAGACTAAAATTGATTTTGACACACTAAAATGGAATTTGTACACTCATATTCATATTATTATATATTTTATTATTTATTTACTATTTATATTTTTATTTTTTAATATATATGACCGTTTTTCATAAATTTATAATAATTTTTAATTTTTATTAATCTAAATATATTTTATTATATATTAAAAATAATTATATTTTATTAATTATTCAATTTTTGAATTTAAATATAAATTTTATTAAGAAATAATCATTAAGGGCAATATGGTCATTTATGCATATTTCTCACTTTCCTTACCACTATTTTCAATCAACCAAACATAAAATTTTCCATTCTATTTATTTCCATCTATGTGCGTACCAAACACGTCAACATCCTTTCAATTCCATTCCATCAGAATATTTTCTATAAACCAAACGACCCTCAGTCTCTGGTGTAAAATATATTATGGATTAGGACTGACATTATTGACCGGAACGCTGAGGGGAAATACAGAAGCACACGTCACCAAAAACATGAATAAAGTGAGAAGATGGATCTAGTGTTGTTACTTTTTTCTGATTATGAACTGCATTTACACGTTAAATCCCACACCTTACAACCAAGCAATTTTATACCCAAAAAAGGAACAAAATCGCCTGATATTTTCAGATGATAAATATAAACATTATGCTCTGCAATATGTGAATTTTGGGTTCTTGCCAGCTTCTCTATCAGCAAAATCAACTACTGGATAGAAATCTAAGCCTCTCGGCCCCACACCCGATCATGCCAATACCTTTTTTTATTGGCCAGAACCTGAACATTATGCTCTGCTGTAAGAGTTTTGGGTTCTTGCCAGCTTCTCTATCAGCAAAATCAGCTACTGGATAGAAATCTATGCCTCTCGGGCCCGAACCCGGTCACGCCAAGACCCTTTTTTATTGGCCAGAACCTGAAACCGAGAGCAAGTATTGTTCAACTCATCTTTTACTTAACCAGTTGACCGTGTCCATTAAGGCATAGAAATCACTTACAGATTCACTTAAGAGGCTCTTAGCAAGGTCCTTTTGATTATCCTCCTTCTCATTGTTTTCCCTTTCAGGTTCACTGTCGGAAGTGATGGGAGGTGGAAATGCCGGTGCACCAAACATCGCTTCCTCGTGAGCAGCTCTGATCTGTTCCTCCCTTCTTGCCTTCATATGATAATATGCAGGCATTAATTTAGATCTATGCAAATTCTAATCAGTCTTTCAAACTAGGAAGGAGCTGAATTGACTATCCATGATGAAGTAAAAGATGAAGGAGACACCTCAACTGCAGAAAACCGGAAGCTCTGTCCAATGTGCTTCACTAAGGATGCATCATCTTCGGCAACTGTAGATAGTGGCACAATGAGGAGTCAGTTCTATTTAGATCAAGGCAAACCAAATCCATCACACTCAACCATTTGATGTTGCAACAGTACATTATGATGACGCGGACAAAGACCATAATATGTTGCTCAATATTGAGAATCCTTAACAAGGCATTAATTCAATCAGCACACAGCAAATGCATGAAATCCTTACATTAACAGTGATCCACAGGAATGGAAAAATTTAATGAAAATGACAAATGTAAAAGAGGCACTTGTTTATTAGTGTCTCTTCTAGCAAACGCCAAGAATTCAGATGAAAACACCAAGTATAACAACATTGTCACTCAAGTCTGACCTTCGATTTCCTCATCATCAAGAGGAGCATCCTTGTTGAATTCAAATCTTTCCCAACCAGCACCTTTCACTGAGTCGTTTCCAGCTGCATTAAG
The DNA here is from genome assembly GCA_037074515.1 of Mimosa bimucronata. Lineage (NCBI taxonomy): Eukaryota > Viridiplantae > Streptophyta > Magnoliopsida > Fabales > Fabaceae > Mimosa > Mimosa bimucronata. Next base: position 8,381,769 of record CM073448.1, read on the forward strand.
ACATAAACAAGGGAAAGATGTTACAATCTGACAAAGCATCAATTAGCAAGGTTATTGTGCAGCATGAATTTTTTACTTGCAACCTGGGTGAAATTTTACATCTTAATTAACCCCTAGCATGAAAAACTTTACATTTCAGTTTCTTATTCCAAAAGATCATAATGGTATAACATGTCATTTGTCAATGGCCAAGTTTCATAAGTATACCCATACCCACATAGTAAGCTCCTGAAAATAATTTTGAAACTAGCTAATTGTTAAACAAATGCAGATAACATGAAAACCACCATCGAACAAGCGTAGGGGCTGCCAAATTTAGCGTTTCATAGGGCAAACAGAGTAGCTTAAGACAGCATATCTCACAGAAAGCCATGAATGGGGGGAAAATACCGCTTTAAGATATGCACACCCACCAGTTTCAGAAAGTTGCAGCTTCATTTTGGCCTTGACTCTTTCAGCAGGTGACTGTGATAATAGTTAAGAAAAACAATCACGTCTCGTCAGTCACGACAAAAAGAGTAACATCCTAAATAAAGCCAGAGTTCCCCTAACTTCACCCTGCTATGTAACACAGTGAGGTTTTACAGTAGCAACAGTACCAACTACACAGATACTTATCAAACAATGAGGGAAACAAAATTCTCTCCAAATCAAATGGACATTGTTGGAGAGTTTGATTAAGGATCATAAAGGAGTCCTAGTCATATTTTAGGTATGTGAGATTATGTAATCCACACCAAAGAGGGAGATGTTAACTTGGTCTCCCAACTCATAATCCCAAGAGTTAGGGTTGTTAATTCATCACCTCAAGTGGGTTAGATTGTTATATGAACATTGTTGTTCTTCTAATATCAATAATAGATATTCTTGATCATTCCTCTTATTTTTCTCACATCAATATTATTGTTAACAGATATTTTGTGCAACTGCAACTGGATCCCAAAACAAGCGAGCAACAGAAAGGAAAACATACCATATTATCATAACCTCTAATCAACCGCGCATAATCAGGCCCAGCATTCTTCTCCTTACTAATTTTACTGACTTTTCTTCGGTCCTCATCATCATTATCTCTACGCCTATGCTTCCTATCCTCATCGGAATCGCTTCTCCTTCTCCTTCTCTCGTCATCTCTGTCTCTATATCTCTCTCTACTCCTACTCCTCCTCCTCCTCTTCGATTCTCTATCCCTTTCCCTATACTTGTCTCTACCATCTCTATCCCTACGCCTCCTTGAGGAATATCCGTCGCCGTCATCATCATCATAATCCCCTGGCTTGTGGGTTCGATCTGAAACCCTAGATGGTCGGATTTCGTTTGAGGGTTGCTTCTTGAGCTTGTCTTGAAGGGATTTGAGCTGAGCTTGTTTCTCGAATTGGGAAGTTTTGGAAGGGCTTGAAGCTCTGACGAAATTGCTGAGGAATGAAGAAGAAGAAGAGGGTTTTGGAGCGGCGTCGGAATCGGTGGAAAAGCCGAGACCTTGCTTGAATCTCGCAGCTCCTTCGCCTTTGCGAGTCAACTCGTCGTAGTAAGCCGCCGCCTTTTCTTCCTCCATTGTTGATCGCCGTCTTCCTTCTTCCTTCTTCAGGGATATTAGAAGGACGAAGAAGGTTGCATGTTATTCTTTTCCTTTTACAGTGGAAATTGAAAACTTACAGCTAGTTTTGGAAGACTTATTTTCTCAAAATAAGTTCTTATTTTTGAGAAAAAAGAATTTAAAGTGAGAACAACTCAAAATGATATGTTTGGTTGGGTTTTTTAAAATTAAGGATTTATAATTTATAAGTTAAAATAAGTATAAGTTGTTTAAAGTGATTTATTTTTAAAAATAAGAATTTATGGAGATGGACCCATAAATTCTGACTTATTTTTCATATATAATCACAACTAACCCAAACATTAACAATTTAACTTATGGAAAATAAGTCGCTTATAAATCTTTTTCTTTTCACAGTTAATCCAAACATAAATCTTATAACACTATCTGACTTATTTTCAATCTGATTTATATATAAGTAACTTTTTTAGAAATCTATTCAAACACACGTTATTATGTAGATGATCCATTTCTATCGTTCATATTCATAAACTGTTTAATCTCACTTGGCCAAAAAAATAAAAAATAAAGTTAAAAATAAACTGTTTAATCTATTAAAAAGAAAAACGCATGAAGTACATAATCATTTTTTTTGCCAGAAAAGTACATAATCATATATAAAATCATTTTAATTGGACATTGTCACCTTTTTTGGGGATACATATAATATCAAGAGACAATTTTTTTTAAAAAAAATGAAATATTATGTTTTTGCCAGAAAAAGCAAATATTATATACATAAAGATATTGTCATATTTAACCTAGCATTGGTGAGGCTGATTTAACATTTTTCCTCTTATTTTAAAATCTTGATTTTTTTTCCCAACAAAATCTTGATTATATTATAGAACTAATGAAAATATAGACATGGAGGATCATTTTCACTCACCCTGATATCTAGTGGCATCAAATCATTGAATACTAGTAAATATATGATTGATCTCATGGTGTGCATTTGTCAACATCAATTATTAGCACCCATAAGTGTTCACACGCTTAATATCTCAAAGGGCTATCGTAATATTTGGTCACTATAATTTGCTTTCATTTTAGTTTTACTCCTATAGTTTGAAACAAAAGATTTTGGTAGTTCAAGTTTCTTTTCGTCTACAGTGTTAGCCCCTGTAATTTAATAAGGTCCTTGACTGCATTTATGATGATGTGGCACTGATACCATTAATTTTGTTGATGTGGCTTGATTACTAGACAAACTGACTCTAATTCTTATAGCAGATGTGGTTAAATTATAAAATTAAAGATAAAAAAGAAAAAAGAATTCCCCCCTTCCCTCCGCCTTCCTCGTCTCTACTTTGAGCCAAGCTCATCAACAAAGATTCCCTCATCGCCGACCTACAATGCCAAAACGATTCCCTCGATGCCTTCCACTCCGAAACTGCCAATAAGGTCATCCAAGCCAACCAAAATGAGGTTACCTGCCCTACCTCGAATCGGGTTTTTTTTCAAATACTCTAACTAAACTCCGTCTTCTAATATAATTTGTGTAAGAACATTGGTGTAGGAGAACTTGCTTTAGTAGAACACTTTGCTTTTCTTATACTGTGAAGAGGCTCAATCGAGATGTCTTCAAGGTGCCTATTTGCCAAGCTTTCTTCTACAATTTGATTTGTGAGTCTGGATTATAACTTCTAATTGTAAAATTATGTTCACATTTTTTAACCTAAAAAGATTGATTTAGTGAATCAGGTTGAGAGAACGCTGACGACAATGAGGGAGAGAGCTCTGATCCATCGAAGAGGGACGTCAATGGAGGCAATGATGTCAAGACCCATTTTTTGGAAGAGCTAGAGCCAGTAGAGGGCTCGGCCGTAGCCACCAAGGCCAAATGAAGAAGAATGGAAGAAAAAGGGGATGGAGGGGGAAATTCATTTGGGAAAAAAGATAAATAAAAACTCTCAAATTATTAAAAGAACAATTTGATACACCGAATTTCACAAATGATAGATTAGTACAATTGACTGAAATGTCTAATAAAAAATTAAAAGGAAAGTTCTAAAAAGCCCTCAGAAATCTTCCTTCTCGTTACCATAATGGTACAATGGAATACCAAATTCTTATAAGGGAATACCAATTTTGGCTAAAGGATTACCAATATGCTCTAACCACATTGGTATCCCCTTATACCATTCTGGTAGCGAAGAGGAAGAATTTGGTATTCCCTTATACCATTCCGGAACAAAGAGAAAGATGTTTGAGGGCTTTTTGGACTTTTCCTTTAATTTTGTATTGGACACTTCAGTTGGTTGTACTGATCCATCTTTTCTGAAATTTGGCATATCAAATTATCCTTTTGATAATTAAAGGGTCTTTATTTGTCTTTTTCCCAATTCTTTTTTTCTTTTTTTCCTTTAATTTTATAATTTAACCACATCAGCTAAAAGAATTATAGACAGCTTGTCTAGTAATCAAGCCACATCAACATAACTACGGTGTTAATGTCACATCATCATATTTAACATCGTCAATGTCCTTCTTAAATTACAAGTACTAACACTATAAACGGAGATAAACTTGAGGAACCAAATCCTCTTGTTTCAAATTATAGGGACCAAAATTATAATGAAAGTAAACTATATATACCAAATATTATGTTAACCCTAACTTTAATAAATCGAGGAGAGAAATCATGCAACTCATTGGAATCATATCCCCTCATAAGCTTATTTTCTCATTATCTTTTTTTTATCTTTAATAGCAAATTTCACAGAGATTTCATATACAAACTTATTGCAACTTAAAGTTGAGATTTTAGCAAATGAAATTGTTGGAAGAAATTACTCTTGATGTCACAAAGATCTTCATTATAGAGTAGGGTTACAAGCCCAAAAACTCCCAGAATCATAGCCAAGGAAGTTGCAACAATAAAACATAAATTCAGCAATAAGCTTACAATAGCAACAGAGAAAGACAAGGAAATTGCAGAATCTTGAAGCATAATTGAAACTAATTGGAATAGCTAGCTTGGTACCAAATAACCAATTGAAAATGTACAAGGAAAAATGGTGGGGAATGTTGAAGTACTGTGGTGGAAAAAAAGATCACCCATACCCAAATCTAGAGATGCAATGCTAATGAGAGATGATTAGAAGGCTAGGGATTTACAAAAATGATGACTTGAATTAATGGTTGAGGTTAAGAAAAATCTGCTTAGGGGTATAACATTAAAAGTCACGTGACCTATTATTTTCTGGACATTTAAATTGATTGGACGGATAAGATGATGCATATGAGAGATGATGAGAGAAAATGCCAATGAGAGGTACCTGAACCCAATTCATGATACTCACAATTAAATTTTTAAATCTCATAACACTTAGGTTATTATTATTACATAGTAGACCTGACCCAAAATAGTATTGTCGACAGCATAGTGCTGACTCCTTATTATAAGAGTCTTATATACTAAATCATGTAGGAATGAAATCTCATATTCTTCCTCCAGAAGAATGGGTTCTTCAAACAATGACTCATTAATCCAAGTAAGACATCTTCTCATCATGAGATGAAGTGTTGATTTTAAAAAAACCATTTCCAACAAAACCATTTCCAATATATTTTCATAAATGGCTTTTTATTTAATCAACAGAAAGCCCATAGGAAAACATAATAATAAAAAACTAAAAGAAATACAATAAAACAAGAGTGCATTGGGCTCTGAAAAAGAAATTCGTTGACGCCAATTTTCATTTTCAACTGTACTAAACATTTTCATTTTCATCTTTACTAATATTTATATTTATGGTAGGATGCCAATTGATGCCACCCCACATTTGTTTGACCTATAATGATTATAGCTAGTTCTTTGACATATAAAATGATTGGATGGATTAGCCAGTGGGGCCTAAAGAGTGAGAATGGGCCCAGGAGAGTAGGGCCAGATCCATAGAGTAGGTTATGGGAAATGGAAGAGGGTGGTTCATAAGATTGAATGAAATATGTTGGAGATTTGGCCGCCCATAGTTATTTTTGTTTAGAAATGCTGTGGAATGCTACTGCAGAAGGTAATGTTGCAGTTTATTTTAATATTATTTTATTTAGTTAGTTAAAAAATGTCTTCTTTTTTTTTTTGAATAAGAGACGGTGTGGGATAGCCCATGGCTTTGCAGCGCCAGCCTAATTATGAAAGGGAAAATGTATGAGTATATGCCATCTCCATATTTTTTTAAATATGTTTGAACATTTAATACTTTTTTTATTCTGATTAATCACACTAATTAATCTTTTTCTCATTTACTTTCTTTCCCATTTATTCTTGAAAATTTTGGGGAAAAGTCCCCATTAAAAGATCTAACTGATGTGAATGACCTAAATCTTAGTGCTGGTATTAGTTAAGCACAAAATGGCAGAGCACCAATATCATGTATGAATAAAAATTTATGAGCTCTTTCTCACCAATTAAATTCTTGATGCTTTCCCAAGTTCTATTTATTAAAATGGTGCATCTTTCATGTGTTTGTCACTACTATTAACCAGTGTTAATTATTACTATTTTGATTTATATTACTTCTTGCCTGTCCCATAATATAAGGTCCATTTTTTTTAATGATATTGTCCCACAATATAAGGTCATATTTGACTTTATTTAAGTAAAAAATGTTTTTTTTTCCATTTTACCCATGCATTAATTTTCCCACACATTCCCTTTCATCTTCTTTTCATAATTACCCCCTCTCTTACTCATTTATAAATAAGGGCAATATGGTATATTTCCTACACATTTATTGTTTTTAACTAACTCTAACTAATTTTTTAGGAACCCACAATTCAATTAAAAAGACCTTATATTGTGAGACGGAGGGAGTAATAAAAAGATTTGGGGTAGAAATTATAATATCTGGGAATTGTGGGAGATGTGATATGGATGGGATGGTGGGGTTTCACGCAAATCCAAGGGAAGGATCCTTTGGGAAAGAAAGCTCCTTGGGCTGAATTCTATACCATATCATGGAGCCTCCATATCAATGCGGATCTGATCGGATCGGATCACTCCCCGTAAGGGGCCCACCACCTGCCTCCTCCCCTAATCTATTAACCTATTTAGAGTATTAATACTCCCCATGTTTCTTTATATTTATCCAATGCTATATAAGTTAAAACAACTCACATAAACAGTTTATCTAGTTACTTCCCATACATTTTAATATAAAATTTAATTAGACTTTTTTTATGGATATTAATTGAAGAGACTAAACAAGCCACTAAATTATCACATATATTAAATATTACTCCCTCCTATCCATATCCATCCATAATACAAGAGATAACATAAGAAGTTTTTTGTTCACATTATAAGAAATAATATGTATAGGTTAAAATAATCAATATTTGATTTCTATTTTTATTCTTACATATTAAATGTAGGGAGAGAGTGTGTGAATAATAAATAATATACGGATAGAATTGAAAAAACACATTAATATTACATATGATAATCACTCCAATATGTATCTTTAGTTCGTGTAAAATGGTTGACACCTTTTATAAATATAGGCAGAAAAGACTATTAGATTACATGTTTGTTTATAAGTAAAATAAATTAGTTTAAAAAAATATTTGAAAAAATTTACAAATACATTATTTAGCTTTATAAGATTTTTTATGAGAATTAATGTAAAAAAAATAAGGATGAAGTATTTAATTGATATCCTTCAGCCAAAAACGATATTTAGTGAATATAGGCAGTACTATATAGGATGAGAGGATGTGTAAGTACCGTTAACTCTGCGGAGGTGACCACTCCTGCAGCCTTCCCTTTTTGTCCCACGCCGGCTTTCCCTCCATCCTCACCCTTACATAAAAATGAAAAATATTCTTCTTTAAGCATAAGGCAGTTCGAACATGTGAAATTAATTATACTATAGAATTTGTCAATTATTTAAATTAACTCATATATAATATACATTAAAAATAAAGTCAACATATAATAAATAAAGGGTATAAAAGTATATTTATATAAAAAATTTAATGAGAAACACTATAAATATAATTAAATGAAGTCTTCTCTCTATGCCATAATAAATATAAATAAACTATTTATAATTTAATTTGTCTGGATTTTTCTTCAAATTAACATGTTTGACTTATAAACTAACATATAATCTAATAACACATAAAATATGTTATGAATAAATGATTTATTTAGTTTCCTAAATCTTTCCAATAAAAAAAGTCTAATTAAATTTTATGTTAAGAAACTAGGGAGTATTTTGTTAAATTATTATAATAATATATATTTTATTATTTAATTTTTTCCCAACACTACTGTGATTATGAATTGGACTTGGCAGAATTTATTAGTTTAAATATATTTACTTGTATTTGTAAAATATTACATGTGTTGGCAAAAAAAATTTGTAAAATATTACATATCAATGATCCATTTATGTTAAATGGATAGGGGTGCTCACCCGACCCCGTCCCATTCCGAAGAAAGGGGTTCGGGATGGAGTTCTCATCCCGTACCCCATCTTGATCTCGGGACGGGACGGGAGAATCCCGAATTTTTCTAGACCCAGTGTGATCCACAGCAAGAGCAGACATCACACCACCTATTAAACGATTACACATATAACTCAGCCACTTATTCCATCCATAACAGCCATTACAACGATTTGAAAACACCTTAGCTCCTTTCACAATACACTGTAAAAATTGCAGCTACAAAATCACGTCTTTCACTAAGCTGCACTATACTAGAGAGAAATAATAAAGACATACATACCTTGGCCTCTGAGAATAATCTAAGAGAAATTCGAAACTGGTTCTCCACCTCATCTTCATCTGAATCCTCCTCAGCGCTTTCACCCCAAATTCGGGGGAAGTCTTGGTGGGCCAATCATCTGCTCATCGTCATCTCCTTCTTCTTCACTGGAACCTAAACCAATAGGTGGTGAAGGGGGCCCAATCATTGCGTCATCATCCACTTCTTCCTCATTCAGCAGAAGTGGTCCCACCATAACGTCACCACCGCCACGATCGGCGGTAGAATCAGAGTAAGACATAGAAGAGGAAGAAGCCATGCCTTGGAAGTTGGAAGAGGAAGACATAGAAGGGAGGCCATTGGTGGCTGTGGCAGAGGGAATCGAAGACGAAGAATAGGACTGAGAGATGAGGGAGAAGAGAGATAGATGATGGTGGAGAGAAGGGAGAAGAGACGGTGAGTGAGAGATCGATGAAGGAGGCGGGGGAGCGATGGAGGACTCGAGGGAGATTGAGGCACTGAGCTACTGTCTATTGCTGAGCTAGTGAAGTGAGGGAGGTTGAAAGGACACGGTGGGTGAGGTCTTTGGCTGATTAAAGTTAGGGTTTTTTTTTTAAAAAATAATAAAATGTATACCACCACATAGCTGACACGTGTCACATGAATTAAAAAAAAACACAACTATATTCGGAACCTGACCCCGTCCCAAAAAATTTTGGGATGGGACATTTGTGAACACCCCTATAAATGGATGTGCGATTTTGAAAAGTATATGGGAAAAATACCCCATTTTTAAATATAAGACATATTTACCTAATTTGATTATATTAAGGATGTTGGTTAAGTTAGTTAAAATCACATCATATCACCAAAATACCTTAACAACCTACCTTCATTCCTACCCTCCATCTCTTGTATATTTAATATTGAGGAGTATCAATAGGGGTAATTTAGGAAAAAAATAGAAAGATGTCTTATATTTATGACCGAAAGGAGTAAGAGAATTTGAACTCTAAACCACCTCAATCAGTAAGAATATTACAGGAAAATTAATATAAAAATTGAAAAAATACTCCTTATATTCAGAACTAATCCATCTTTTTTAAAATAAATCTTACGTTTAAAACTAAAAAGGCGATGTTTCCTTTTATTTCGATCGAATTTCAATTTTACCTCGTTCCATTTTGTGTTGTAGCGATTGCCACTTACACCAATCGTGAAGATGGCATTTTTTTTTTAATCTATTTCGTGTTGTGCAAATATATTTAACCAAAAAAATAACTTTTTTTTTTGCCAGCAACCATTAAAATAACTTGAATCTTAATACATTTGTACTATTGTTTAATTCTAAGCAAATGAGCTGAGCCATCGCATCATTCATTTTCTTAACACGGTTTTCTTTTTCTTTTTCTTTTTCTTTTTTTTGGTCGGTGTTAAAAACATTTTTCGTTGAAAACAGAAAGTTGACTTGCCCCAAAAATTAATCAGGAGGCCAAGCTAACCCTCAAAATATCACTCATCCATCCAAACATAAATAATTAGGAACTAGTTTCAAATTTTGAAGTGACATAGAATGATATCTTTTTATAAAAAATATTTATTAATTTTAAGAAACGAAACAATGGACTGCACTACCCTCCCATCATCACAAAACTCGAAGAAATCCTCCAAATCTACTTCTCACCAAATCGTCTTTAATTCCACACACTTTTCAATAACTTATAACTCATCCCATCAAAATCCACAGAGCTCTATTAAATTAATTAATTTATGTAACTACCTAATTTAACTTCACAACGACAACATAATAATTCTCTCATTTAGTCATTCTCTTAATTTTCTAAGGCATGGCTTTTTTATGGACATATTCGTCTAAAAATCTTAACATCACTGTCAAAATAAGCTAAAACAGACAAGTCAACAAGAAAATATATCCCACAGCAACCAAATCTTTGCTTACCACTCGAGATGGCTAACGTAATCTTTTTTTTTTTAACCCAAAGAAACAGAGAATACAATGTGCCAAAAGAAAAAGAAGCCACACTGACATATAGTTGATCTAACGATATAAGGTTCCACTAGATCCATTTAGAGTTTTAAGTTCAAATCTTAGAGGAGACACTTATATTAAGAGGGGAAATCATGAACACCAAAACTTAAATAATTAATTATTTGGATATTTAATAATATGATTAAGAAAGATTCTGGTTGTCAATTAATATATACCATTAGTTGATATATAAAAGAAAAAAAAAAGAAGAAGCCAAACACCAACTGTGGTTAAAAACTTAAAAAAACTGTAGAGGAAAAGTTGCACTATTAGCCTGCACAAACAAACTTTAGGTTGAAAAGGTTGCACAATTTTTTAAGCTGAAAGAGGATCACGAAGATATGATCTCAATCAGAGCCTGAAACAAATAAAAGGAATAAAATAATGAAGTTCAAAATCAAATCAAAAGTTGGAAAGAAAGTCAAAACAGAGGAGGGGCAAAAAACAGGGGAAATGAAAACTGGGTCCAAACAAGATTCGTTTTGTCGTCTCTGAGAAGACTGACCAAAAAACACCAGCATTTATTACTATTTCCTGCTTAATTTGCCATTTTTTTTTTGGAAAAGGGTTAATATAGTAGCTTTCAGTTATTAAACTTTCAGTCATTTTTTTTATTAATCACTCAATTTAAAATTAATGATTTTGGCCCTTATTTTTCAGTTAATTTTGGTCTTGATCCTTGAACTCTTAAAAAAAAGAATTATAAAATCAAGGATCAATTGTTATAAATAGTACAAAGTTGAGGGACAAAAACCACAAATATAAAGTTAAGGGACTAAAACCAAAATTGACTGAAAATTTAAGGACAAAAACCACTGATTTTGAAGTTTAAGGACCAAATCCAAAATTGTTTGAAAGTTCAACAGCCAAAAGTTGTATTACCCCTTTAGAAAGTTAATTTAAAAACTTAATTAGGATGAGGTCCCACGAAATCCCTAATTAAACTGAGGTTCCACGGAATCTCTTATTTAAACTAAGGTCTCTAATTTTGGCCAGAAAGTTGTCATCTACTGGCAAAAGATTGTAATCGTCTGACTAAAAATTGTTAGTAAATAAGAGTTTAAATTTTTAATCATTAATAACATTTGGCCATTTGTAACAACATTATGGGTATCATCCACAACTGTTATAAATTATTAGTAACTAACAACATTTTTTCTATGATAAATTTTTGGCTATCTGGAACAAAATTCTGTAGATGACAATTTTTAAGGGTATTTGTAACAACATTATGTGTATCAATCACAACTTTTTAAACTCTTGGTCATAATACATTTTGACCTAATGATATCAACATTCAGAAAAGAACTAGAGACCTCAGTTTAATTAGGTGATTTAATGGGACCTCAATTCAATTTGAGGATTTTGTAGGACCTCATGTTAATTAAGTTTCTTATAAGCTATCTGTAATTAATTTTCCCATTTAATTCAATAAAGCAAATGTTTTCAATTTTTTATTTTTCTGAAAAAAGTAAGATTTGGACAGAAGCCTGAGCAGGACACAAGTGGCCACCCAAAATCCTCTCTGCTAGATTTTCCAAGATCTCTCAGATTCGTACCCTCTTCGAATCTCTCCCTCCTTTATTGACCCTTTCTGTTTCCACATCTCCTTCTTCTCTCTTTCTTCTCATTCTCATTTCTCACCCATCTTTTGCTATTTATAGCTTTTCCCCCTCATATTCCCTTAGCATTTCCTTCTCTTTTCCCAGTTTCGTCCTTCCATTTCTGAAAACTATGGGTAGTGATGTTCTCCGGCTACAGGACCCTACTAGCAGTTCTGGTGAGCTGCATGTTCTTGCCGTCGATGACAGTTATGTTGATCGCAAGGTCATTGAGAAGTTGCTCAAAGTTTCTTCTTTCAAAGGTGAGTTGCTATATATATATATTTGTTTTCATTGGGGTGACTGAGTGAGTTCTGAAGCTGATTGGATTTGGACTTGGAAAATTTTTCAGTGACGGTTGTAGAGAGTGGAACTCGAGCTCTTGAATATTTGGGATTGGATGGACAGAAGAAGAGCTCCATTGGATTTGAGGTGAGAAATTTTGAGTTTTGGGTTGTTGAATTCATATTTCTCTTTACTGTGTTCATGGGTTCTTATGGGGTTACTGGATGGTTTTTTTATCAGAGTGTGAAGGTTAATCTGATAATGACGGACTATTCAATGCCTGGGATGACTGGATACGAGTTGCTCAAGAAGATCAAGGTGGATAAATGGTTTTCATCACTTTTTACTATTCTTTTTTCTTTTTTTTTTGGAGAGAAATTGTTTGTTGATCTTTGCTTTTCTGTTATTTCCACCAGGAATCATCCATTTTTAGAGAGATTCCAGTTGTGATAATGTCATCTGAGAATATCTTGACTCGAATTGATCGGTATGCACTTCATCAGCCAACTTTTCTAGTTCTGACTTGTGACTTTGCCACACATTATTAATGAGATATCTGGCAAACTTTGAACTTTGTTTCTCCATATTTCTGATGTTAGAAATTTCAATAATGTTTTTAGAAACCTGTACTTTGCATCAAATTTGCCATTGGGACTTTGGACTATCTATCAAATATTAATGTGCTACAGAGTATTTCTCAGCCTGTGAGATTCTCCACTCTGTGAGTACCGAACTGAAAAAAAAAAAAAATCAGACAAGAGCGTTATAGTAGCTAAATGATAATGATTTAGATTTTAATTTTGATCTGGGCTGAAACTGGTTAAAATTTTGAAGTCACTGGTATTTCAGTTCAGTTTCAGAGAAGTTTCTTAAACAAGTTCCTTACCCCAAGAAAACAGTGTGTTGCTTTTAGATTGAAATTCTGGCCATGATGGGCGAACATGAAATCATTATAAAATCCAGATTACAATTAGTCTAGTCAAATTAGTTATTATGAGGTGGCATCAATCAATTATTGATATTACAGAAGCCAAAATATTCAAGATATGGTTGTAATTGGACTTGAAATTATTGGCGTGTGCTATTGAACAACAAAAGATTCTGTTTTTGTTATTATTAATTCTCATGAAATTCATGGCTTATTTGTGCTAAATGACAGATGCTTGGAGGAAGGAGCAGAGGAGTTTCTGTTGAAGCCAGTGAAGTTGGCAGATGTGAAACGATTGAAAGAATTCATAACGAAGGGTGAAGTGAAGGAAAGTGGAGGTGGAGAGAGAAAAGAATCTCACAAAAGAAAGAGATCAGAAGATTTCAGTGCAATTCCACCAACTCAATTCTCATCTGTGTCTTGTCCTTGTGATCCATCATCTTCTTCATCTGTATTGTCCTCAAAGAAGCCTAGATTAGTAGCAGAGGTTGAATAATGAATGATCCTTCACATCTTCCAAGTGCTGTTCTTGATATAGAGAACCCTGAAGGATGATCTAAGCTCTCCTCATAGTCCATAATTTTGTGCTAACATGCTAGAATCAATTTTTTGGCCCCATACATGTATGTTTTTTGGTCTTGCGGATTCTGCCTCTGTACATATGAAGATGTCACATTTTGAGGGAAAATCCCCTGTATTGTCAGGGTTTGTGCTGCAACTAATAGAAATTTTTTGAATGTAATTGCCTGTTTTGGAATCTTAAAAGCATTTTGAAAATGCTTTTCCGTAAGTTATACTGAATTCTTCTCACTTCCTATAGCAGAAAATCACTTTAAAAAAAAGAAAGTTAATTGAAACAATAAATTATGATGTATAGAACCCTAGTAGGCAATTAATCTGATCTTTGCTCAAATTCTTTCTTAGATAATGCCCACCAAGTTCTTAATCAAGGACTACTATAATTGGATTTCACTGTTGGGAGTTGGGGGGACAGTAATCTGCATAAGAATTTTCGAGGCAGAACAACTCATCTGAGTAGGTTCCTAGTGGGATGGTTGCTCGTTTTTCTAAGAACTTGGAAAGAGAAAGGTTCAATAATGCAGTGAGAAAAGACAAGACCAGTTAACAATGTCTCCACTTTCCCCTATGCTTATAAAGGCCACAATGGCCAATCCAATGTTTGGTCAGGGAAAACCCTAGCATATTTGGTATAGTCAGATGAAAAGCCTTATTAGTTATTACCTTGATGTTCTAAATTAAAAAAAAAAATCTATTTTTTAAGCATGCTTTTTAAATAAAAGAAAAGAAGTATACATGTTATTATTTATATATGTAAAAAAAAAACTTTATCTACTTTTAATAAATCAGTCTTTTTAAAAAGAGAAGTTGTCCTAATAACAACGTTATCTATTATGTTTGGATGAGGTTTCAAATTCGAACCTGACATTGACATGTTTGTGGGGGCATTTATTTAAATTATTTAAAATAAAAAATAAGATTAGTTTTCATTTTTCAAATTTGTAAATGATTTTATTATGTTGTAATATTTGATTTTATAATTCATAAATTCTTATTATTACATTTTCTTTTCCGGGAAAGATTGTAGTAAGCGGCCCTCTCATTTTAAGAAAGACGGTGAATTCCTCATTATTATATTCAGCATGTAGAGGGATGCATTCAAATTGGGTCATTTTCAATTTTCAATTATTCTATACTATTAAGCCGACCATTGTGTTTCTTGTAGGACAAGAAGTTATTGACATTATTATAATCAAACAACCATCAGAGAATAGAATAGGACACACCATACCCCCACAAACATCAACATATGCATCCCAACAATCACCTTACACCTATCACACCCCACAAATTCAATCATGTTCTTTTCATTTAATTAAAACTTAAACTTCATATATATAAATATGTTATTCCAAACAAAGTCCCTCTGGCTCTTCTGGTGCACCAACATACCAGAACTTTGGCATTGCTGCTACAGTTTTTGGAGGGACGGCAACAAAATTTAGGTCAATAGTCTAGAACAAAACTAAAATTGTATCAGATAACATTAAACTAAGGAAAAAAAAACATCAATTTCTTCCAGAATAACACAATGCCAATGGAGAGATTGAGACAGGTCGGCTTAACCATTATGCCCACTGCAAATAAAAAGCCTGCAAATGAGTCACCCCACACCATTCAACATTGGCCGACCTATATTATACATCTATCTGTATTGGCTTCAATTCAGAATTGCAATTTAAGGTCCGGTACTTATAGATTAGTGGTAAAAACTCCTTCAGATGACAACTGTCACATTGAAACCATCATCAACTAATCGATAGACGAACTCATAGTTTCAAACTTTGTCATATAACTCCTAAACTATTCGCAGTTCAATAATACTATGTTTTTTTGCCTGTGTCCAATCCTCCCACTTTAGAGTTCATCAATGTCTAAGCCTTGTCATGCAATTGCAAGGGCTGTGGCTGCTACTGCAACTGGTATGTTGTTATTTTCTGGGGTTTTCTTTTACTTGTTCTACAAGCTTATTCTATTTCGGTACTGCCAAAGATACAAGGTTGCTGCTGCTATTCTTCGTGATAAAGGGGTGGGCCATAGGGACATAGAGAAAATTAATGGCAAAGTAAAAGGATTGGTTGTTGAAGAAGATGGGATCCCCATTCTTTACATGTTGGAAGTAGATGGAACACCAGTAAGAACTAGATTCCCAAGATATTGGTTTAATCCAAGTTATGAAAATTCTGAAGAATCAATGGAAATAAAAGTCAAACCAGAACCTACTCTGCCTTCTTCAGTTTCTGCATCACCTCAACTTAAGAATCTTGAAAATAAAACTCCACCACCACCTCCTCCTCCTCCTCCTCCTCCTCCAAGAAAGGAAATTACAAAGGTGCCAATTAAGCCTCCATCACTGCTTCCTCCACCTCCAAAGGCTAGTGGCTTCACTTCATCACTGAGGCCTCCACCTCCACCTAAAGGGAAAGCAAACATGCATAACAGCAAAGAGGTGACCCTAGACAAGAGTTCAAGAGAGAAAGATGGTGACACAAAAAGGCTGAAGCCTCTTCACTGGGATAAGGTTGCAGCAAGTAGTGTTGATCATTCAACAGTGTGGGATCAGATCAATGACGGCTCTTTCTTGTAAATTCTTCCTTTTCCATGTTTTCATCATCCCATCATATCTCAAAAAAGTTAAGAAATCACCAATGAAGTTTTTTCCCCCCTTTTTTCACAGGTTTGATGATCAACTCATCGTAAAACTATTTGGATATTCAAGCAACAAGAAAACACAAGAAAGATACATGAGTCTTTCAACCAACCCTAACTCCATTTCACCACCTCAAATATTCATTCTGGAGCCTCGAAAATCTCAGAACACTGCGATTGTGCTCAAATCTCTAGCAATTTCTCGGGTTGAAATCCTAGAAGCACTCCTTGATGGCCAAGGACTAAGTGCTGAAACACTTGAAAGACTCACCAGATTAGCTCCAACTCAGGAAGAAGCAGCCAAAATCATTAACTTCAATGGCGACCCAGATAAACTAGCAGATGCAGAGTCTTTCCTTTACTGCATCCTCAAAGCAGAACCAACAGCATTCACTCGTTTGAAGGCAATGCTTTTCAGATCAAACTATGATTCTGAAGCACTTCAGCTCAAAGAAAACCTGGGAACACTAGAAATGGGATGTAAAGAGCTGAGGACTAGTGGTCTCTTTAGAAAACTCCTTGAGGCCATTCTCAAAGCAGGGAACAGAATGAATGCTGGAACTTCAAGAGGCAATGCACAAGGATTCAACCTAAACTCTCTTAGCAAGCTTCCTGACGTGAAAAGTACAGATGGTAAGACCAGTTTGCTTCAATTCATTGTGGAACAAGTGGTTCAATCAGAAGGAAGAAGGGAAGCTGCATATCAGAAGAAGAACCAGACACAACAAGAGAAAGAAAGAGAATATCTCACTCTTGGCTTACTAGTACTAGGTGGTCTAACTGATGAGTTAACGGAAGTAAGAAAAGCAGCCAACATAGAACATCACAGTTTTATAAGTGTGTGTTCGACTCTTCATGCTCATGTCACTGAAATTCGCCAGATCATTATGACATGTAATAATGGTGATCAGAGAGAAAGGTTTGTTAAGGAGACGAAAGGGTTCTTAGAGGACTGTGAAGAGGAACTGAAGGTGGTGAAAGAAGAACAGGAAAGGATCATGGAACTTGTGAAGAAGACGAATGAGTATTATCTAGCAGGAGGGTCCAAAGACAGCATGTCTAATCCGTTTCAGCTGTTTGTTATTGTAAGAGATTTTGTTGATATGGTAAATCAGGCTTGCTTAGAACTCAAGAAGAAGCTGGAGAAGAAGAACGTAGGAGTAGAAGAAGCTGTATTATCAATATCACCATCAAAGAAGATGCCACTCAGATTTCCAAACTTTGATTTCCATTTTATGTCAAATATGGCAGGAGCAACATCTTCAAGCCAATCAGAGGATGATTTTTGAACTGGGTTTTGGAAAACCATGTACAAGCAATTGAGAACAATATTTACATTTTACAATCATTTGTAATATTTTGATTATTTTCTAATCTTCCGTTGCATATAATTATATATAGGAGAGTTTTTTTTTTTTGTCAGAAAGGAGACTTTAATTCACCTTGTTATATAGCCTCGACGGCAACTTAAAAGTACCTTGTCTAGCTTCGTATAAAGTACGGAAATATGTTTTAATTAATTAAAGGGTTAACACAATATTTAGTTCCTTAAATTTGCCCTTATTTTAGTTTTAACTCCTAAAGTTTTAAACCATAGATTTTGGTCCCTTAAAATTCATTCGGTTCAAAACATTGCTCCCAATAAATTAATAAAAAATATGATCATTTTTGCCTTTGATGGATCAGAACCCAAGATTAAGAATTTAAGAGACCAAAACAAAAAATGAGGGCAACCTTAAAGAACTAAAGGTCACATTAACAACCGATTAAAAGTATTTAAACATTCCCACCTTCCCGGATGATGTAAGCAAAACTAGAGCATACTATAATTGAACTATGTGTTCTGCAGATTGAGTTCTGGTTAGTTTCAAGGAACAAATAATAGCCTAAGATTAAGACAGGAAGAAAAGGGGCCAAAATGACAGAGAGAAAAGAATGCTCCTCGTAATTTCTCAGAAACGAACATGAATATACATATTCTCGTATCCTGAGAAAAGTTTTGCTGACTCTATTGAAAGATATAGTACGCACGCCAATATGGACCAACATAAGGAAATTCGTCTATCATACGTCAAATATAATATATCCAAGTGATTTTGTTTTTCCAGCTCGTTACAAAACTTTTTAGTCAATTTAGTTCCTTAATTTAATCAAAGTTTAGTTAATATCCAAGATTGATATAACATATCATATTTCTAATAAATTACGTTATACACCTAACTTGCCGTGTGTATAAGAAATAATTTAGCTTTCTCGTTTGGAAAAAAAGAAAAAAAAAAAGAAAAAAGAAATCTTTCGTTTATCGTACGCCCGCATACTGACAACCACTTCAAAGTAAGTCTACGTCAACATTAGCATAAGACTTTGCAAGTCACTTGTCATTAAGAGATCAAAATACCAATAAGAGAAACCATTGGAGCTATAAGGTGTAAGGGTAAGAAGAAGAACTAAGAAATATGGCTGGTGGAATGGCAAGTTCTTCTGTAAGGAACATAGTACTGAAGGAAGATCAGATTAACAAGGCACTTGCTCTGTCCTTGAAAGCTCACAGATCACCTGAGAAACATTACCTTGTGGAAAAGATTCGCAGCAACAGCTCATCAAAAGTCGTAATTAGCTTCCCAGGCTTTGGATCTGTAAAGGACTGGTATTCTGAAACACCCTTTGGAGAATCCCAAATAAATCTCACTCTCTTTCCTTCCCTTAAAAGCGTTGGCAATGATGAAGCTGCTTTAGTGAATAAATCATTTCTTCAGAGATTTGAAACCATCTTAGGCAAGACACCCTTCTCTGCTGTGGTATGTATATAATTTAGCTGTACAAAATGTTTTTGGTTTTCCTCTTTTTAAATCATTTGCCGCATGTATATAGGTTAGTTATACATAGTAGGTATGGTATTTAAAAATGACTATCATTTTATAGTAGTTTCCAGCTCCGCCATTCCTCACCTGGACTTACTATATATGCTTTATTAGTATATATGATCAAAGAAATGTTTAGTCATTTTTCAAAGTATTGGAGACTGATTGTGGGTATCTAAAAGCTTGTTTGACTTAGTATGGCCCTGAAAGTGTTAAAAAATCGTAATGGTTGGCAAGAGTTTGTTAAAATGATTAATACTCTTTTTAACTGTTTGGGTGACATTGTTCATCTTTTAACACTTCTAGTTCTAGGACAACATTGAGTCCCAAAAAAAGTTTATGGATACCCATAACTCTTGCGAATTATTTTAGAGAAAAAATGACAACCAAAATATCCTAGAGTTAGACACTAACATCAATAACGTTTCTACTATTTTAACTTCAGAACTGAGAACTTGAGCAACAAGGTCAATGAATAATTTTTATTTAGTTAATGGAAGATAAATTTGAATTTGCAGGTAGAGAAAGCGATTAGAAAAAAGAAGCAGATAATGTTTACAGGGCATTCTTCTGGTGCTGCAATGGCCATTCTTGCAACCCTATGGGCCTTGGACAAATACCTGACTCCGGAAAATAATAACCAGTTCCCTCCAGTGTGTTTCACATTCGGATCACCCTTAATTGGTAATCACATTTTGTCTCATGCTACAAGAAGAGAAAAGTGGTCCAATTACTTCACGCATTTTGTCATGAGATATGACATATTGCCAAGAATCCTGCTTACTCCTCTCTCTTCATTTGAGCAAAGATTCGATCCTGTTCTTGAATTTTTCAACCCCAGGTCTAGATCTTTCCGGGATGAATCAATAGCAAATCAAAGTGTGGCTTCAGAGTTCTACTGTAATGTCATGAAAAATGCAGCAAATGCTACAAGCCATGCGGCATGTAAGCTTATGGGAAACACAAATGCAATATCAGAAACGCTAGCAAGTTTTATAGCTTTAAGCCCTTATAGGCCTTTTGGGACATACATTTTCTGCACTGGAAGTGGGAAGCTGATTATCATAAGAAACCCAGATGCTATTCTTCAGCTCTTGTTTTTTTCTGCTCAATTAAACAGTAATGAAGAAGCCCCTCAAGTTGCTTATCGATGCCTGAAACAACATTTTATGTATGCTGATGAACTGAAAGAAAGCCTAGCAATGCAAAATGTGGTTTACTTGGACCAATTAGAGAATTTGCCTTTGTCTCCTGATGTCCCACATGGCGATATTGCAGCAATACACATGGCCCTGAATGACCTTGGACTTGTAAGTAACATCTCCTCACAGCTTCTTGTGTATATAGTCCTACACTTCTACTTGACTAAACTTAACACTTCTATGCCTGCACTGTTAGATACTACTTCCGGTTCTAAACATGATATCTAGACAAGTGGTTTATTTTGATCCTGAATAAAAGAACTCAATTCAATTTGCCTCCCAAAATTAATATTTTTCCATAAAGCATACCTATTGATTTCAAATAATAAGAGGGTTTTCATCAAGTGACAGTTACATAATTAAAAATGGTAGTTTAGAAAAGCCAACACTCATATGTTACAAATAACTAAACCAATTTTCTTAATATTTGCAAATTAGTCATCTAACTGTTAGTTATATTAAGGTCATGAAGGAATATATTCTAGTCCCATTAAATAAGAAATATGTTGCAAGTATTCCTTCCAACACCCCTAAAATACTCAATCAAAAGACTCACTTGCATGAGTTTGATTTTCTCGGAACTAATGTTCAAGAGCTGAAATTGAATAGACTTAACAAGAGGGGAAAAAACATATTGTAGTTTAGTTTTAATAATTTACAGGATAAGTGATTAATCATGTATCTGAAATATTAGAGCCAAAGAGCTAGGCTATGTCTAGTGGCTGCTGGAGAGCTGGAGAAACAAAAGATCAGTAACGAGAAGCAAATCGAGCTGGATAAAGCTGAAGAAAATATGAAGAAACTGAAAGAATACAAGGAGATAATAAACTCAAGGGTGAGCTACTATGAAGCCTTCAAGAAACAAGACCATGAAGTTGACTTCCATTCAAATGTCAGCAGGCTGAAGCTGGCAAGTGTATGGGATGGCATAGTAGAAAAGTTAAGAAACTATGAACTACCAGATGAATTTGAAGCCAAGCCAGAATGGATTGAGTTTGGGACCCAGTTTCGCAGGCTCGTGGAGCCTCTGGATGTGGCCAACTATTACCGGCACGTGAGGAACGACGTAACAGGAGCTTACCTTGAAGGAAAAGGCAGGCCAAGGAGATACAAATACACACAAAGATGGTTGGAGCATGCAGAGAGAAAACCAAAAGGAGCTTACTCAGAATCTTGCTTAATGGCTGAGGTGGAAGAGCTATGGATCAAAACAGAACAAGGTAAGCCATTTGAGCAAGTTAAGGAAAGTGTTCTGAAACTTGAAGGAGATATCAAACGATGGAGTGACCAAAAGGTGCTTTCCAACTATGTATTGTTTGAGGGTTCGACCCTTGTGAAGTTATGGAACCATCTTCCCAACCAACACAAGGAAGTATCCTGCATAAGAAGTCTTATCGAGGGATAATTGGAAAGGGATTAATCTGTCATCATATCATGTATGTTGTGATACAGGTGTGTTTGTATTATTTTGCTGGCTACTGTTATTGGTGAGTGAAGCCACCTGTGTTTGCTTTTGTTGGAGCGTGAGAAGGTATTGAAGAGATATTCTTGCCTAATGTTGTCAATAAGCCAGGAAACTGTTATTGAATATACATGTATTGATTGAGACAAGTCCTTAAGGTACCAACGATCTTCTTTTGTGCAGTAGATTTCACATTTTACATCTATTTTTAACAAACTTGTTCATATAAATTTGATAGTTTTATGTTAGCCCACCCTCATCCTTTATTAGGTCTCGAGTATAGCTAAAAAAATATGTCCTAACATTGCAGCATTCAAAATCCTTTGCTCAAGTTCCTCAAACTAGACATAAATAAAGAGCATTCCGGAATAATGCAGTGAAGATGAAAGAGTTCTGTTTTTTTTTTTTTTGGGTCAATCATTACTAAATATGAAAGATCACTCGACTTGTCGCGTTGACCAGCCCTGTCCATCCATGGATTCAAAAAGAGGAATAAAATAACAAATTCGCTGGCTATGTACGTTACGATTTAGAAACTGCAGTAACTGTTTAACAAATAACGGAACAAATAATCATTCACATTTCATCAAGTAACAAATACATCTCGTCAACCAGATGCCTCCGGAAAAGCTTATATTTACAGCTGGGTTTCAAGATTCATTCATAACTGACATTAAAAATAGACATCGTGAACGATTAAACCAAAAAAAGGTACAAAGTAGATTAGAAAAATGCCCATCTATGTCAAGTATCTAAGGAGTCATATCTTAGCCATCACATAAAAGTTGGACGCGCATCTTCCATAAAAAACCCTTGGATTTCGCTACAAACCCACAATCCTTAAACCTGCAGAAGCTCCCCCTGTACACTTTGAGCAATCTAACTGCACATTAAAATACTAAACACTCCACACATGATAATGAAAGGATACATGGTTGGCCTATAGAACACTGAGCCTCAAAGATACAGTATAGAACAACCAAGCAGTCAGCAAAGAGACAAAAATATCACGAATGCTCCTGGATTCTGATTTACTCCAATTACTATTCCTTAAAAGCTGGATTTCTTGCTCATGTCACCACTTCAAGCACAGCCAAGGACTGCTTCATGTCTATGAAGTAACAGAATGACCCTCGCTCAGCAACTGCTATTATTACTCGCATTGACCAGAAACCAATAGTAAAGTAGACTAACCAATAATTATCTGTCCCAGGCATACAATACCTCTTTCTAAAACGTAATAACTAATGACAAAGCGTTTATTAAATGATACACCTACAAAGTTGTATAAGGTTAGTTCAAACTTCTTGCCTGGCAACCTGATATATAGGTAATATGACCCAACGATTATGCATCACAAACGACAGTGCTGCCTGTTCAGTTTCCAACTAGGTTACAAAGAACTCCAACCACAGAGGTGTAGTCCTTGAGCAAAGAGACAGAATACCTTTTTTTGTACTTCTGATGAAAATTAAAGGTTATTTACCATTTATGGACAGGCTGCCAGACGAAGTCTGACAAAGCTACACATCAAGTCGTTACTGTGATCATTGAAGTTGGCAGCATATATATTATCAAAATTAATTAAATTAAATTAGAGTATATTTTGCCATTCAGGTTCCTATAAGTGACTCCAATTTCATCATCTTTTGATGGAAGTATGAGAAATGTGATGTAGGAGTGCTAAATAAATCAAAGAATTCAGTAAGCTGTTATTTCTATTAATGTCTACATGATTTTATTCCTAGGCAACTTCTTCAATTCCCCTAAATCAGGCATTAAAAATTTCCTAGACTGTTATGCTCACAACTCTAGGACAGAAAAAGAGATTGAAAAGAAATAGTGAAACAAGAAACCAACTATATCTGAGTAGATAGCATCAAGCTATACACAAGGAAGCAAATAAAACAACATATACATATTCTCAAAGAGCTTTAAAATTCTTAGTGATCAGCCCTCAAATTTCATATTTATACTCATCACAAGTTTCTCTGTCCCTAGATAACCACCAGGAGTGACATTTGAACGGCATCCCTAATGCAAACTTAATACAACCTTTTCAAACTAAAACTAATGAAAATGCACATATTCAGTACCTGGAAGATTGAAAACCATAATTTTAACTAAATGATTATTAGCATTACCAGGTATAGAAGAAAATGATCAGAGACTGCTATGCAGTATAAAGATACCAAAAATTATTACTCTATTTTTCAAGAACATCAAAATTTTACTTTGTTGGCTGCACATAAGGCACAATGCCTTGGTAGCAGGCAAAGGATAAAGGGGGCAGTGAAGCGGTATAAAATCATTTAAATGCAAAACCCAATATTTTGGGGGGGGGGGGGGGGGGACCAAAGAAAAAAGCCACGACATGATATTCAAACGTTTCTTATGTATTGAATGTTTATATCAACTTATCTATTCACATACGAATCTGAGTATTCTACATCAACACATGCAAAATCAAACTCCAAATGAGAAACAGCCTGATTCCATGGTGATCAAAATCCATATAACTAAGCCAACTAAGACCCAGAGAGTATAGGAATACAGACCACATAAGAATGCAAAAAGTAGACCCAAAATACACAATCCAAGGAAACAGAGACAAACACTCTTATGACCTCTCAATCATGCTATATGAACGAGCCAGTCGAAGAGTCAAACTCCCTCCTTGCACACTTGCCTCTGTCTCAACAGGTTCACACTCATAAATCTTCCTGCACCCAGGACAGCGAGCATCTTCCTCAAGAATCCTCTTATGGCAAAAAAGGCAAAGCCGGAAACCACAGGGACAGGGTAAAAAACTTGTGTCTGTCAAATCAAGATCCTCACAACATATAGGACATGAATGAGGAGCAGCAGAACGAGCCCAAGCCATTCCTCCTCCACATCGCCTATCTGGATTTGGTAAACTGAACTGTTTTGACAGATTGGGCAAACTCGGAGGGCGAAAAGCATCATCAGGCCTCCAAGCTCGAGTATTACCAGAGGTCTGTGAAACTAACCTGGCATTCTCAGGTTGGAAATTCTGAGCTCCAAAACTTGACCTTTTTTCTCTTTCAACATGTGAATCCATTTGAACATTGGTTTCATGTTCCTGGGGTGACTCCAAACACGGATTTTGATGCTTCTCATCGGCGGCTAAAGCATCTGCCACAGCCTCCCAATCATCAAAGCACTCATCATCACCTTGTTCTTCCCCTTCTCCTTCTTCTCCTTCTTCGTCCGTAATGTTACCGGAGCAGCTGCTGCTGCCACTGCTGCTTCCCGTGAAGAGTGTTCCGGAATTGTTGATGCACAACATGCTGCTATTAACGCTGGTGGGACTATTGGATGGCGATTCCGCATCGCTTTCATGATGAACGGATCCATTACTATCTTCGCCCCTGGGCTTTATTTCCAATTCCTCGGGCGCATGTTTGTTATATTTTCCGTCAGTCATTGATGGGACATGATTATTGTCCCCTATATCCTGGCGTCCTTTATTCTTAAAGCCACCTGACACCCATCAATCAACCATCAATCATTATGCGAGAGCGAAATTAATCCCGAGAAGAACAAAGACAAGGCATATGGAGACTAGACATACCTTGAGAAAGCCACTGCTCTCTCCTAGCGTCAATCTTGCATTGCTTCAATTTTGCCGACCTATTGTTCTGAAATCATTCAATAAATTAGAATGGGAACAAATAAAATAACCAATATAAACAATCACAATTGAGCCAAAGCAAAATGCCAAAAAATCAATATCTTACCCTCTTCTTCTTGCTCAAATTTTTTGTGTTTGCAGCTGAAGGAATCGGAGCGGTGAGAATTGAATCAGAAACCATGGTCGCAGTGATGGATTCAAATTCAAATAAAAACTATTCGCAAAAAACCCTAATTTGTGAGGAGAGAATAGAGAAAATCTGTAGCGAGGGATGAGAATGGATAACTCAACGGAAACACCTCTGCACCTATCGCCTTTTTTTTCCAGAGATTTGAGAGCGGGTGGTCGAGGTTGACGATGCTATATATATAACATTTATAATGCCCAAAATGCCCTCACATTTAATTCTATTTTCGAGGGTTTCACATTTAGATGATGAGAATGAAGAAACGTGCAACACACAACCAAGGGCAAATTCGTCAAGTCAGAAGCACACAAGCATGTAATAAGTGTCGTCATGCTGAAGGATGCATTTTGGAAAGAAAAAAAATCCTGCCCTTAATAAGCTTACTTAATATCAAAAAATTCTCTTTTTTTTATTAAGGAATTATATCTTGAGTATCAGATCACACGTTACAGATTGTTTCAGTAATGATCGCCTTCTAATATCAAAATCTTTAATTAAAAAATTTAAATCATATACATAGATATCGGTATTTTAGTATATTATTTTCTAAAAATAAAGATGATATCGTTACCAAAGAAGAGGTGAGTGAAATGAAATGAATCAATAATAATAAACTATAACCGAATAGAGTTTAAAGTAAATATAAATTCTGCAAATTTGATCAGTAAATACAAAAGATCGATAAAGAAAATATTATTCCTACGACTTGTCAAAAAAAAATATAAGGGTAAGGAAATACATTTTTATCTTTAAAATTTCATGATTTATATACATATAAATGGATCTATATAAATGTATAAATAATATTAAGGGCCATTTATGTTTGCCAAAAAAATTATTTTTTAGATCTTAGATTAAAAATCATAGTAGTATTACTTATAATCTTAGTTAGATCTTATCTCAAATCTCACCCACTATATTTTCCGTATCCGAATCCAAATCTAGTGCCTGTTTGGGTTTAACTCAAAACCTAGGTTTTGAGTCAAAACCTCCAAACACTTTTTTTAATAAACCTAGGTTTGGACTCAAAACTTATGTTTGAAAAAAGGTAAGCCAAACACTTGAAAAAAATGTGAAAAGTCTTTCTGGATTGGAAACCTAGGTTTTGGCCACCAAAACCTAGGTTTTGAATAAGTTACAATTTTCCCTTTTTGCACAAAATATGAGGTAAAAAAACTCCCATCATTACACATGTCATAATGATCTACCAAAAATACCCTTATCCTCTCTCTTTCCCAACACATTAAACTTATGTCATTTTTAGTAATTTACACAGAAAAAGTTATTCTCAAAACAATCATCCAAACACTCTCATTTTATCAAAAGCCATTTTTTCAAAAAAGATGAAAAA
Organism: Mimosa bimucronata; assembly: GCA_037074515.1. Lineage (NCBI taxonomy): Eukaryota > Viridiplantae > Streptophyta > Magnoliopsida > Fabales > Fabaceae > Mimosa > Mimosa bimucronata. The sequence goes on from CM073448.1 coordinate 8,408,894, forward strand.
AGCTATTCCCTAGAAGCTATTATCTAAAAGCTAATCCAAACAGGTTGCTACTTTTTTCAACTTTTAAGCGAAGTACGAGATAGAAATATACCATAATGCCCTTATCCTCTTTCTTTCCCAACACATTAAACTTATGTCCTTTTTAGTAATTTACACATAGAAAAAGCCATTCTCACAACAACCATCCAAACACTCTCATTTCATCAAAAGCTATTTTTTCAGCTTTTTCAGAAAAGCCGAAAAAAGCACTTTTTCAGTTTTTTCTCAGAAGTTATTCTCCAGAAGCTAATACAAAAAGTTTGATGCCATCAAATAACATTGTCTAAGAAGCTAGGCTGATATGGGGTTTCACAGTGTCTTAAACCAACTACATTCACTCTATAAAAAGGATTCTAGAATTATTACTACTCAACGTGCTGCTATTAACTTGGTGGAAGAGTATATATAAATATATGTATAGATGTTAGCCTACATTTCTAATATACATTTGCGAGAACTTGAATTTATGTAAAGTAATATGTTTCTGATTGTTATTTTTTTTTTGTCAAAGCTTCTGATTGTTAATTAGTTAAATGACATTTGTGTAATGATTTAGGTTAATATTTCCTATGACCTCATGCAAACAATTGTGTCTATGATTTTTTTTTTGAATTGAAAAATCATATTTATAATTTCAAATCAAATCACATGAAAAATATCATTCATATAATGTACGGAAGGCATAAAAGGCCCAGCTCGTTATTATAGTAATGAAAAAAAATATTCGGGTTAAAAAAAAGGGACGGGTTATGGTAAAAAAAATAGGGAATCGGATTTCTAATATACATTTGCGAGAACTTGAATTTATGTAAAGTAATATGTTTCTGATTGTTATTTTTTTTTTGTCAAAGCTTCTGATTGTTAATTAGTTAAATGACATTTGTGTAATGATTTAGGTTAATATTTCTTATGACCTCATGCAAACAATTGTGTCTATGATTTTTTTTTTGAATTGAAAAATCATATTTATAATTTCAAATCAAATCACATGAAAAATATCATTCATATAATGTACGGAAGGCATAAAAGGCCCAGCTCGTTATTATAGTAATGAAAAAAAATATTCGGGTTAAAAAAAAGGGACGGGTTATGGTAAAAAAAATAGGGAATCGGATGTCTTTTTGCCAATGAATCAGCAATTCAGCATTATGTTTGGGAATATAAGGGCAAAGAAATAGAAGTCTCTAGATTCTTATTGTCAAGGGCCATAAAAGTGTCATTCACCTATTTTGTTCATATCACGTGGGTTTTCCACTGTATTTATTTTTTTACAATATAATATTAAAAATCATAGGTACTACTCTTTGTGTTTAATATAAAATTTAGTTGACACCTTTTTTTTTAAGAAAAAAAATTAGGCAATTCAATTTATAAATAATTTATTTAATTTTTTTTAAGATTTCTCAAAAAATTCAACTATATTTAGAAAGGATGCAGTATCACTTTTTTTTTTTGTTGCCAAACGAAGCACTATTACTTATAATCTTCATTATATGTGAATATGTGATGGTCTAATATATCGAGTGTTTGCACCCAAAACACTAATACATTTTTTTTAAATACATAATTCTTTGAAGGTCTTCTTCTTCTTTTTTTTTTTTTTAACAACAACAACAATAATAATGCTAGATCCAAATTGATACATAGACGGCTTGAGCCGAGCCGAGCGTCTGAGATTTATTTTGTAATATTTGATTCAATTAGATTAATAATATTAATTAAATTAGTTATTACAACATGTTTTTCTAAAGCATTTTTTAATAATATTCCTTAACTCAATCGATTAATATTTATATTGTTAAGTAACATCCAAATAAGCTCGTGATGATATATTTCATCCAGACAAGAAAAAAAGTCCATTACTCCCTCCGGTCCTAATTATAAGATCACTTTAATTTTTTTTAAAAAAATTGAGAATACAAAATTAATCACTAAATTGTCTATAGTTACCTTTTTTTCCTCAAAACTACTAATTTTTTCTTATAAACTAGTAACCTATAATTTAATTACATGTGACATATGTTATAATTTAGTGGTCTAATTTACTTCCTTAACTTTCACAAAAAAAAAAAGTTAAAGTGATATCATATTTAGAACCGGAGGGAGTATTTTTTTACCTTATAAGCTTAATTATCTAAATAAGCTCCACACTCCTGGATGTATCATATTATGGAAAAATGGTCGCTGGGTTTATCGCAGATATTTTGGGGAAAATGTTCCACCGTTTTAAGAAATATGTAGATTATTTTCTGAAAATACAACTGTTAATCCTCCGCATCATTGTATTATTTACACACGTGTGTTTGATTTCTTTATTTTTCACTGATTTTGTAATATGACTCAAAAATTAATTTCCAAATATTTTAAGCAAAGGTTTTATATGAATGTTTACAAAGTGTTTGTACTCAAACAGGGGAATTAATTGGATATAGATTTTTTTAATAGAAATATAGATTTTTAAAATAGTTGAACTTATTAATTTCCGTTTTTTAATCGCAACATCTGTATCCAGCTTGTTGATAAAAAAAAATATGTGGACGGTGGGTCTCCATCGGCCACTAAATTAGTCATCTCACGTTTTATTTATTGATTTTTTTTTTTGGATGTCCAATAGATACGACACACTTGGCAAACACCTCTCTTGTACTTGACTTTTGACTCGGGTATTTATTTGTTGTATTCTCATCGGTTAAAAATAATAATAATAAACAAATAAATATACCAGAAAATGAATAAAATAGATACATACAGGCAATGGTGGAGTCAAATTCCTGTATCCTCATTAAGATGTGACTTGTCAATGAATATGTAATGAGAAAGGGAAGGTGAAGAGATTGGGATTAATAGAATGCACATGGTTATAGACATTGAACCAAAAAATGAATATTGAAATTAATTAATGTGGAGTATTTTAGAATGGGACATTGAACAAGGGAAGTGTATTATTGAACCAAAAAATGAATATTGAAATTATGTGGAGTATTTTAGAATGGGAGATTGAACAAGGGAAGTGTATTTTGAATCTCATTGACGGATTCATGAGATGGTTATAAGACGTGTTATATTTGGGTTCATTTAATCAATAAAAAGGATATAATCAATGGCAATGCGAGTTCCAAAAAAAAAAAATGGCAATGCCTACGTAAAGGGCTTCCTCCATTCCATTCTCATCATTTCAAATTTCTCACCCACTATACTCAGAAATCAATAATTAAGGCTTTCATTATTGGGTTACTACCTCCGCTTCTAATTCTACTATCAAGTTAACTTTTTTTTAGAGGTTAAAAAAATAAATTAGACCACTAAATTATAATATATATTACATGTAATTAGATTGTAGGTTAGATTATAAGTAAAATAAATTAGTTTTGAGGAAAAAGATAAATATAAACAATTTAAAGTGATTTATTTTAGATACTTAATTTTTTCAAAAAAGTCAACTTGATCTTATAATTAGGACCGGATGGAGTATTATGTTTATGGAAAAGGTAATTTCAAAATAATTTGCAAGTCTTGAAGGATACTTACCACAAGCATAGTGTGTTCGATCTTTGATATGACTGTCTGATTTTATTAAGAAGAATTAAAAAATATAGTCAGTATGTATCTGAATCTCTTGACAATCGAATCAATAATACTCCCTTTAGTCTTAAATATAGGATCTATTTGAGGAGGTAAACTTGATTCTAAATATAAGATCTCTTTCTAATTATTCTCAACTTTTTCCCAAATTATTCTTATGAATGCTCTTCAATAATAAAGAAGTAAGATAGGGAAGGTGTGGATAAATGTAAATGGTTATGGTGCATTGGTAATATCACATGATTTTAATTAACTTAACTAACAATTTTAATCTAATTAAACAGATTAGATAAATATTTCATATATTTAGGGCCACAAAGAGTAGAATATTTTTGGATGAACTCACCAACATCTGATGTTACTAACATTACTACCTCCCAATAATTATTGTGGTTGCATGCATGCATAAGACTTTAACACAAGACCTCTTAATAAGCATTTATAACAAATTCGTACCAATTCTTAGAATTATCTGAATTTGGATGTAAAAGATCTATAGACGGAGTTAAAAATTCTGATAATATATCCAAATCTATCCCTGATGATTAAATAAACCAAGATTTTACTATGACTGCAATTTTAGAAAGATGCGAGAGCGAAAGCCTAAAGGATTTAGCCGCACATTTGAAAAATATATAGCTCAAAAAGTAAAATAAATGCTCCGATAACTGGTTTATATGATCTTTCCTTGTTGAGACCAAACAAAAAAACGACATTGCTATAAATGAATAAGATAGCTATCCTTCTATATTATTATATTTATATTATATATATTATATGGTTCCATTTTTGTCATATTAGATTTATACATGGAATAAAATACATCAAAAAGTTTAAGAACCCAACCCTTATCTTTGTCCCACTTATTTTGTGCCTTTTTATATATTTTATCAAGTATAAAAATATTGAGATAAACCGTAATTGCTGGTTACTATAGGATGGAGGAGTATAGTAGTTTTGATGAAAACTGATCAAATTAAAGACCTAGTGTGGTCTATAAATGGACACGTTGAGGGCAGTGAACAGCGATGATGGAGGGATAGAAACAGTGCCGTAACTGGAATGGCTACGAGGGAGGCGTGTGCTAGTCAAATTATCTATGTTTTATGATTTAGGAGACATTAGAATCTCTTAATTGCTAATGCTAGTGCTAGCGAGTCTAATTCATATTATAAGCTATAATCAACAAAAATCATATAAATCAATGAAACATAATGAAGCCACTTATTATGGCTAGAATTGCTGTGATTTTCTGATTTTAAACCCCCCCCCCCAACATATTTTTCGTAAGGGCAGAAATGCAAATAAACATTTATTATATTGAGCTTTTCATGTTAATCATTATACGTGGAGAAAAAAAAAAATTCATGTTAGCTTTTACAACTTTTGTTTACCTGAAGTTTCCTCTTATAACTTATAACTGATATCAAATCATTTCCTCTTTTCTAGTCTTTAACATGAGACAAGTCATACAAATTGCAATTAATTAGATTTTTTTTTTGATCAAAATCAATTAATTAGATTTTAGATAAAGATAATATTGAAAAAAATAAAATAAAAAATCTATTTTATTTATAATTTATAATGATGTAGTGTACTGTACCCCTCCCCTGACTGTTCAACCTTTATTTATAACTCAGCCCACAATCAAACACACAGAAAAGGGAAAAGAAAATCCGCAATCTTATGTTAGAGATTAGAGTATGACATGAAGGCTGAAGCAAAAATTGAAGTAAGTGCACTCCTGAAAAGGCAAATGTGCAGAAATTTGGTGTGGCCTTTTCTGAAAAGTATGATCTTTTAGTCATGATAATGTTTGAGCATATTTGAATTCTATTTTGCTGTCTATAAAAAGAATTAAGAGACATTTATGGATACCAACAAACGGCATGATATGCTCTGAAAACCTCAGGGCAAATCACTTCAGAGAATTCTCTCAAAGAAATATTCATTCTAGTTAATATTTTGTAATTTCTAACTTTCTGTTATGATATTAGTTACAGCACGTGTCTCCTCCTAGCCCATAGATCTTCAATTTCTCTTCATCCTTTTCTAGCACCTGCATCTAGGAAATTTGTCCCAAATAACCTCACGATTTACAATTTGATTGAGAAATCAGGTTTGCTTCATTACCCAATTTGAAAATTAATCATTCTCCTAACAACTAGAGATTGGCATATTGCGACGAGAATGTATCAAGAGAGTGCAACTTCCAAGTTGACAGATTGGCCATATTGGCCTGTACATTTAGAGGAAGTTTTTGCTTCTTTAAGAACTGTAGATATTTGTTTTGATAATGAGGGTATTTGGGATCACCTTTGGAGGCCCAAATGTGTGGCTTCACACCCATAAGCAACTTTTTTAACCTTTTTGAATGTTTGGAATAGAAGTTAAAAAGAAGAGCTTATAAGCCTCACGGTGAGATTGCCTTGAATTAGTTTGGAGATGCTTATAAAAAATAGCTGGGGTTGTACAGTGCTGAGAGAAAGGAAAGGTGGAAGAAAAAGTAAAGTGTCTGGTCCCATTTTGTTTTTAAAACAAAAAATTAAAATATTTTAAGGGACCCAATAACTAGATATTTGATCCCATAAGGTACTCCATATGTCCATAATATAACACATGATTGACTTTTTGTTAATAGAATAAGGAAGAAAAAAAAAATTATTTAATCATAACATATACGTTTATATTATTACATTATGTATTAGTTTATAAGTAAAAAAATAGTTTGGAGAAAAAAACAGGTTATGTTTAATTTCAAAGCAAGGTTATTAGAGTTTAATATTTTTTTTTGTCTGTATGAAACATTTCGAAAATGATTTATAAATAGAATTATAAGAGTATTTTTTATTTTTCTAATAATAAAATATTTTTGACAATCTTATTTTAATATTTCTTTTTAAATTTTCATGTCATTTTTAGCAATTTTTCATCTAAACTTGCTTTTAAAATAATCATCCATTGATGTTTATAAAAATTAGATTAAAAAAAGAAAAACACTTCTACTGTGACAAATCCAAACACACCCAATGTTGTATTGGAATACTTGAAGTTTTCTTATATGTTTCAGATGTAAGCTCATGTGAGGCTTGTGAGATTATTATTATTATTATTATTTTGACCTTAGGCTTGTGAGCATTTACTTCAGGTTTTATTTTAAAAAAAAAAATCCCTATGACATGTCTCAAGTGACCACGCACTAAACAGATTGTTATATATAAATAACTAACTTGATGTATTTTAAAAGAAAAAAAATCTAATATACTACTTTTGAAAAGTTTGATGGGTAGACTTTTTATCCCAGAAAATGAGATCTCCAATTATAAAACACTTCCATGTCAACGTCGTTAATCATTGACAAGACAGTACTATGTATCAATGCTTGGATTTAGAAGTTTAAGGTGAAAATAATCATCGCTTTCGGATCCGCTCGGATTCCAAATAAAATAAAATAAATCACAAACTGGGCTCTAAAATAAGACTCATCCAGGGTCAGTCCTGGAGGATGGGACATGGGAGAAGCGGATGCGGAGGTGTGGCTCGGAATCATGAAGCAATATGGATTAAAGGCTTCTGCTGTAAGCTTACTACAGTTCCACCAGTTATGGCCGAATTGCTGGGTTTTATTCATGGTTTACATGTGTGTTGGACAGAAAGATTTAAGAAAGTCAATCTATTCTCTGATTGTATAGAGGCTATTAACCTTGTTTTGAGAGGTTGTAAAGGGAATCACTCCTTCAAAGATATAATTAATGATGTCAGATTATTGGTTCATAGGGATTGGCAAGTTAATATTGTCCATACTTATAGGAAAAACATCCATATAGCAAACAAGTTAGCGAAACTTTCACATAGAATAGACAGGAATCTTTGTATCTTTGATCAACCTCCTTCCTACATTTATGAGACGGGGTTGATAAAGGATTGGTGAATAGGTGCTTTTAGTTTTATTTTGAGAAGTCCTTGATGTAATAGCATATTGTTATAACGTCATCCAATGTATATTCAAAAAAAGAAAAAAAAGAAATCCTATGTGTTTGTAGGGAGGGGGAATGGAGGCCCAAGAAGAATTTTTATGGTATAATGAGAGGGGAATACCAACTGAGGTTGGTTGTTGGTTCTGGTAGAAGGGATTAATCCGTTACAATGTGATGAACTGATGTTCAAATCCATAAAGAAGGATGTGCCCACATTTAGTTCTCTACATAAAAAATGAGTGTTTCTAACATGAGTGCTTCTTTCCAAACAAAAAAAATCTATAGCTCATCAACATGGCAAACTCTAGTGAAAAAGTCAATTCTTCACAATTTAGCAACCAATTGAAGAATCTTTGGAAACAAGTGTTCATATTAGCATCTAACAAAAATTCAAATAGGATTGCGAGAAGATACGTGCCTGTAAAAATATGAGCTACAACTTTTGTGTTAGGATGATTATGCGCAAACAAGGTGTTGATCTAAGCGGAAAGGATTTTGACACTTTAAACATCTAGTCCTATGTACGATCTTTAGGGCGATGTGTATGGAAAAACACAATTGGGAGGTTTCTTTGTCTTTAGCGCCACCAAGTATCCTGAGAAATCAATCTTTTACCATCAGGTGGGAGATACTCTTGGTCTTAAAAAATTATCATGTATAGACTGGAGCAAATTCTTTAGACATACAAGACTGGTGGAACTAGAGCCGGGATTTCGGGCCAGCCCGCGGGTTTCGGGCCAGCCCGAATCAACCCGACTAAGAAACGGGCCAACCCGTTTTATAACCCGAAATATCCGGGCTAAGGTACCCTTGACCCTAGCCCGAAGTTATCGGGCTGTCGGGCTGTGGGTCAGCCCGCCAGCCCGATAACACACCTTTATTAAAAAAAAAAAAATTTGTTGGGCCAACAGCCCAACATCCTTTTTGGCCAAACAGTGGGCACTGGGCTGTCTGGGCAGGCACACACACACACACACTAATGAATTCAATGATTCATGCCTTAATGGATTCAACTCAAAATGATTTATGCATGCCTTAATGGATTCAATGATTCATGATTTCATGCCTTCAACGATTTATCCTACTTAATCAATAATCATGCGCACAAACACACACACTAATACCATTACCAAGCTGCCACACACACACACACACAAAAACACACACACACACACACACAAAATATACCAAAATACTTGTCCAAATATACTAGTTAATAGTCATTAATACAACACCAAAATATGTCTAATAAATCATAAGCATCTTCATCCTTCAAAGTTCAATCAACGGTATTTGAAGCATTCTCTGAAGCTGGAAAAATTGGAACAGGAGCGGTTTTCTTTTTCTCGGCCTCGACGTCCTCTGCCACATAAACATGACATATAAATCAAAATTATTTGAAACTACCACATTAATCAATACATGATAAATATACATAATTGTTGATATTACCATTCCATGGAAAACCAAGAAGCCAATTTTGAGCACAAATAAGAGCTTCAACATTCTCTGGAAGAATACTGCTTCGATATTTTGTGAGGACTCGAGAGCCGATGCTGAAAGCTGATTCACTAGCAACAGTAGTAATTGGAATGCTAAGAATGTCACAAGCCATCTTGGAGAGACAAGGGAATCGACCCGTGTTAGCCTTCCAAAAGTCTAACACATCAAATTTTGTAGAAACTCCAGAATCAAGTGTCCCTTCTTCCAAATAATAATCCAATTCAGATTTGGCAATTGCTCTCTCATTTGAACATTGTGTTAGTAAATCCTACAATATATATATGTGTGTAAAGGAAGTGTAAGCTACTTGCTATTGAGATTTCAAACTAGCATTCAATGAAAAAAATAAACATTTAACTAATCAACAAACAAGTATTTTAAGCTTACCCCAAAAACATCATTGTCATTCATGTCTTCATCCAAAAAACAATTTGAACTTAAGTGATCAATACTTGATGGCCCACTAGATAACACATTATTTTGAGTAGAATTTGATGCCGATGCACTCTCAACAACTTGGGAAGAGGATGATGATGATCCCGCACATTTGTACTCATTGAAAACATCATAAAGCTTGCTTCTTATGTTCTCAATCTTCTCTTTAGAATTTAAGGGATCAATATTTGTGAATGTATACTTGATGCCTTCAAGCTTCATGCGAGGATCAAGAATAATTGCAAGTGAGAGAATGACACTATATTCACTCCAATATTTATCAAACTTCATAAGCATGCTTTTAGCCATAGATTGAATAACTAAATCAGGATGATTCAAATTCCTTTTCAGTAGTAACTCAATCTTTGAAATCTGTGAGAAATACTTGTTAGAAGTGGGATATGTTGACCCAGAAATTAAATTTGTAATAACAGCAAATGGCTTCAAGAATGCACACATCGCCTCTACTCTACCCCACTCCTCATTAGATGGACAATGAATATAGTTGGAGTCATTCAAAGCTAAGCTAGCAAAAGCACGACGATATCGAATAGCAATTTCAAGCATTGTATGTGTTGAATTCCATCTAGTCGGGACATCCAACCTTAAACCCACAGAACCATCAATACCCCCAACTTGTACAACCCTTTTTTTGAATTCTATCATCCTCGCATCAGATTGCCTTACATATCTAATGCTTTCTCTAATCTTTTTCACAGCATGATCAGTTACATTTAAACCATCTCGAACTATGAGATGTAAGATGTGGGCACAACATCTCACATGAAAAAAATCACCATCACAAATCAAGCTGTTGCTCAAATTTAAATTCTCTTTCAATCTTTCTTGCATGATGAAATTTGCTGATGCATTATCCAAAGTAATAGAGAAGATTTTCTTTTCAATCTTCCAATCTACCAATATCTCATGAGCTCTTTTTGCCAATTCAACACCAGTGTGTGGAGGCTCCATCCTAGAGAAGGAAAGTATTTTACTATTGAGATGCCATTTCTCATCAACAAAATGAGCAGTCAAGCAAAGATATCCTTCACCAGTTATTGCAGTCCAACAATCAGAAGTTAGACATATTCTACTATAACTCATCGATAACTTTTTCTTAAGGATAGCTTTTTGATCAAGGTAGAAATTCCAAACATCAGCTACAGCAGTTTTTCTACAAATGCTTTTATAATCAGGATTCAAATATAAGTGCAAATCCCTAATGCCATCATACTCAACAAAAGAATAAGGAAGATTGTGTCTAATGATAGAATAAGCAATCTTTTCTCGAACTATACTATGATCAATTTTCCTAGATCTCAAAGCCCCTGCATGATCTATCATCATGTTCTTAACATCCATGTATTTTGGGGTTTCTTTACAATTTGTATAATGACGTCGAAGCGTAGAAGTCCCACAATCCTTGCTTCCCACAACATATTTTTGTCCACATGCATTACATTTAGCTTTTTCTTTCCCATCTACTATGCCTATTCTTGTAAAATATTTCCACACATCCGAAGTATTTTTCCTTACTTTTTTAGTTTTACCTTCACCGTCTTCTCCCTCACAAGATTGTTGTCCCAATTGTTTTGGCTCAACCGCACTAGCATGAGTATCATCATCAACTTCAATTGAGTTGTCATTGCCATCATCTTCATCATCACTGCCAATAATATGCCTTTTTCTCTTCTCCCTATTTGATGTTGAAGCCATTTTCTACTGCAACAACAATAATACAAACTTTCTCATTACTGCAACAATAATAACACATTAACACTCTAAATGCATTCAAGTTCAGGGGCAGAAGTCCTTTAAATTGAGAGTAAATCATAAAAATGTAGAGAACATATTAGTACAGATCTACACATCCTTCGTAGTACCCAAAGGCCAGCAAATAACAGACTATTTCATATGTCTGTTTAGGTGTCAACCACTCAAGACTCAACCAGCAAAATTACATTGATTGATCGTATGAATATACCTTCAAAATCTACAGAATGAAATCATTATAAACCAGATCATAAACATGCTGTACTCCTTAGATTTTCCAGTCACCAGGGAAAATTTGAAAGAAATAAAATTTGCTGACTGAACTAACTAATTGAAAGACAGAAAAAGTAATTGATATATAAGTTAAAGAAGAGACAAACTTCTTGAAAGCCTTCGCCCTTCGGCCAGATATGGGACATTTATCACAAAATTCTAAACAAAGATCAGACAAACTGCAGAGTGGATTTGGGAAATTGGGAATGAAAAAGAAGTAAATAAAAACCCCCAAGCCTACCTTCAATGGAGTTGGACGAACGAACACTGAGGGAGAGAACGAAGTCACGAACGAACTCAGGCACTCAACTCACGATTCATGAATCATGAAGGAGTAGGACGGAGGGAGAACGAACGAAGGAGTAGGAGTAAACGACGGAGGGAGAGGCGATGGCGATGGCGATGGCCGGAGATTCTCGGACGAACGGCGAGCCTGGAGAGGTCAAAGGACGAGAAGGGAAGGGAGGAAGAGCAATGGAGAGAACGGCGACAGAGTGATTTGAGCTGAGCTAGGGTTCGAAGTCGAAGGAGGAAAGGGGGAGAGGTGCTCGTGCTCTGCTCTGCCTCTGCTGATCTGAATCTGATGAGTACTTTGGGTTGGGGGTTTTTTTTTTAATAGTAATATCGGGCTAACCCGTCAGCCCGACGGGTTAGCCCGATCCAGCCCAATAAATTGGGCTACGGGTTATAGCAACCCGAATAAGTTCGGGTTGCATTTTCCCTGGCCCAAACCCGTTTTTTTGGGGCCAAATCGGGCCCAACCCGTCGGGTTGGGCCCAAATTCCCAGCTCTAGGTGGAACCTTTTATTTTTGGTTTATTTGTGATTGTAACACTGATCGAAGCCTATCAAAACTGAGTGTTGGGTGTGTATAGTTGGACAAAATATAATACTCCTACACAAGTCCCTTTATCTTTCCACCAACTAACCATACAAAAATTTAATTATTATCATGGATGGTAGTAAATAGTATGGTTCGTTGGTTTCATATGAAACAAATGACTGAAAGCCACATTAAATGGCGGGATTAAAAAGAGTTCTGATTCTATATCTATTCGATACCCCAATCACTGTACATATTTCAATATAATGTTGCAAAAATCAGCAACGTCTCAGGCCAAATTATAACTATCCAATTGCCTATTATTATCCGTGAGTTAAAATTAATCAATACCCAATTAGCTCAAAGAGTAAAAAGTGGGTTAGTCTAATAATTTTTCTGATGTGTGTATGGCCCTTTTTCTGTGAATGGAAGTTCCTTACAGGTGCTTCCATATGCTTGATTAAACAAGCAAGGTTGGTGTGTGAGGTTGAGATTCAAATTCCCCGTTAGGTTGATCAAGTTAAAAAGCTAGCTTACTTTTTGTACGCCATTATGATAACACTTGCTTAATCTAACCTACTTATTATTCATTAAGCACTCAACTGAATGCTAAATCTCACTCACCCTTGACAGTAATCATGCACCAAATTCAAAATACCTCAAGCTCTTTTAATTATTCACACATGTAACATAACTAATGAACTACTTAAAGTATCATGTATGGTTATGAGTTATGACTTCTGAATATGGTTGAACTACTTTGTGATGTTTAGGCGCCATAATAGCACAACTAATTGAAAACAAAATGGTTGGACTTGGAGCCTATGAACAGTAAATGTTTCAGCAAAATTATCGTGATCATTGATATTACCCAATTCTTCTACACGTACATTGGAATCGAAAGATAAATACCAATAATAATGGAACCCTCACGTGACATGACATATTCTTAACGGTGCTACTAGCTAGGGGATCTACTTCAAAATTGGAACTCAGAAAGCAAGCATATCCCTCCAAACTCTATTCGCACCAAGTAAAACGACAATACTCTGTATCTCCCCTTCAAAAGCAGCAAACCTCATGTCGTTTTGCCTTGCTCTGTTTTGTTTTGTTTTAAAGTGGCGCCAAACTCATGTTGAAGAAGGCCAAGGCTTTCTTTTTAAACATCCATGTTTTAATTTCTTTATTATTCTTTCTTTCTTTTTGACCTACTGATCTTTAATAGCCAATAATGAATACTGCTTTCAATGTTATTCCCATTCAAAGCTGTTAATTAATCCTATTATTTATATTAGACCTTGTTGATTGATTTTGTTGCTTGCGGTTCTAATACTTTTGGTAAAGGTAGGTTTCAATTAGCATTTAAAAGCACACTTATACAATTGGGGAAAAATATTCTTTCACATATTTACCTCACATTACCTAAATTACGTTAGAAAAGTAGCTTTTACCGCCATTTCAGACAAACACATAGTAACCATGAAATATTATTGGCATTTAGTTAAATTCTTTTAACCATGTAGTTAGAGATTTCATCCCTAGTAGAGAGGGACTCATGGTCACCACCAAAACCCCTTCGAGAAGCTTACAGTGTAGGGATTATTTACTGCTTCATACGGTGTAATGGTGTATACCCTAAATCTTCCTAATTGTTGTTAGTTTTAGTGTAAAGATACAATTTTATTAATCAACTGTTGCGGTAGAAGAATTTGCCACAAACATGTTTTGAATGGTGTTGAAAGCCTAAAACACCTATCTATGTTTAAAAACGGAACAAAACAACAATTGCAGCTTGTTTCCCCAATTGTCCATTTATCTCTTGATTCATACATTGTGTGTTTAATCTAACAACAATGCTTAATTGTTTTGCTTTGTTTTAAAACGTTTATAGGTATCAAAAACTACATTCAAAAGCATAGTTGTACCATACGGTAATATTCACACATTTTACTCTTAATTTTATATCAGTGCATAAATATTAACAGACAGGAGTATTATATTATATTATATTATAGTAAATAATTAAATATAGATCTTTTTAACTAATCATGTCAGTGAATTTTTTTTCTTTTGTTTTTTATTCTTGGAAGAAAGTGAAGTTTTTGAACTTTAAATTCCAAGTTTGAAACCCGTGACGGCGCGTCCATCTCTTTCATGCCTCCACAAACCACAACTGCTTTGCTTTCAGGTGTGCAGTTTAAATTCAAACGCCATCAACAACAACAACAACAACAACAACCTCCAAACTTCTATCCATCTTCAAAACTTCACAAATCTCCGGCGATGTCGCCGGAAAATTCACTCCCTCAACCTCTCCGTTCTTCACTACTCCTCTGAAATTCCATCCGCCACCACTTTCCAGTCATGGCTCCTCCGTCTTCTTCTCCAAATCACAGCCTTAAACAGAAGGTCTTCACCTGCCTCACCAAACTCTCCGACCGCGATACTCACTCCATCGCCGCCAATGAACTCGAGTGCATTGCTCGGAATCTTGATTCAAACTCCGTGCCGGTGTTTCTCTCGTGTATTCACTCCACCAATTCATCTGATAAATCTCCGGTGAGGAAACAATGTGTACAACTCATACAGGTTCTTTCTGAGACGCATGGAAACACGCTCTCTCCTTATCTTTCAAAAATCCTCGCGCATTTAGTTCGTCGGTTACGTGATCCGGACTCGTCGGTTCGATCTGCTTGTGTGAATTCGGTTTCGGCATTGTCTGCTCACATAACGAAGCAACCGTTTGCTTCTTTTTTGAAGCCGTTGAGTGAGGCGTTGTTTACTGAGCAGGATCAGAATTCACAGTTAGGTGCGGTGCTTTGTCTGGCTTCTGCTATTGATGCAGCACCTGATCCTGACCCTGCGAGATTGGCGAAGCTATTGCCGAGGTTTGAGAAGTTGTTGAGGAACGATAGTTTTAAGGCGAAGCCGGCGTTGTTGACGCTTATAGGAAGTGTTGTTGAAGCAGGTGGACTGACTAGTCATGCGGCTTTGAGCAATTTGGTTCCATGCATGGTGGAATTCTTGAGCAGTAATGACTGGTCGGCAAGGAAGGCTTCGGCTGAGACGTTGACGAAGTTGGCGATAGTGGAGAGGGACGTGTTGTCAGAATTCAAGGCTGGATGTTTGAATGTATTTGAGAATCGACGGTTCGATAAGGTTTATATCTTAACCGGTTATGAGTTTATTTTTTGTTTGTATATGGTAATTGAAATTGTAATTAGTGAGTATGTTGTTGGTTTAGGTTAAGGTAGTTCGGGAGGTTATGAATCAGATGTGTGAGGTTTGGAAGCAGATTCCTGACATATCAGATGGATTCTCTCCACCACCTAAATCTCAATCTTCTTCCTCAGGTATCATCATTACTTTCTAGTACACTCCTGATGTTGCCATTGTGCCTTATAAAAAAAGCACAAAATGAAACGAAAAAACGTTTGCAGTTATTTGCTTTGAATTTATAAGAATTTGATGATTATCTAAAGCCATTGTGGCTATCAATTAGCTAGTGTACATGACTGACTCTGGTTATATGCTTAATCTGTTACGTTACGTGTTATTGTCTTTTGCTAGAATCTTTATCTGAGTTTTCGTTGTTGTTTTTGGGTCCAGAAAATGTAAGTGATGGGCGCTATCCAGCATTCTCACAGAATTCATGTAGCCCTGCTTCTGTAATGCCTAGAATGTGGAGGAAATCCAATCCAGTTAGCAAATCGAGCCCTGATAGTTCTGCTGTGAGCAATGCTAAGAAGTTAAGCTTCAGTACTAAGAAAACGAGCTCAGGGGCGTTGCCAAAAGTAAACCATAAGAATCGGGATGTTGGGATTGCAGTGCCAAGGGCCCCCACTGCTATAGGTGGTTATCAGGGTTATCTTGAAGAGAGGAATGAAACGATACTGGAAAAGAACAAAAAGGATAGAAGTATTTTTTCAAGGTCAGAAGTGAAACGGCCTGTTCTCAGTAAAAATCCAGATGAAAGAAAACGCATGCTTGGTGGCTCCAAGACAGGATCTCGTGTAGTTCCATGTCATGAAGGGAGCCAAGATTCAGTTGGTCTCGGTAGTGTTGCTAAAGATTTCCATGGGAATGACAAAAACTGTGAAGAGTTAGCTTTAATCCGCAGCCAGTTATTTCAAATTGAAAAGCAGCAGTCAAATCTACTTGATCTTCTAGAGGTTTGTTTCCGTTATTGCAGCTCCAAATTCCCTTGCAAAAATTTACCAAAATTTATATCTTGAACCATAGCTTAACTATGCAGGTCTCCTGGGAAAAAGGCTGGTTTGGCTGATACAGTTATTATATCTGACCATCGCTGATTATTTGTCTTTGACCATAGCTTAACTATGCTGCTCTCGAGAGAAGGCTGACTGATACATCTATACAATTTTGCTTCCTCCCTCCCAATATAAATACATATATTTCATATGTTCCAATCCTTTAGATGATGATCATTTCTGAAATCATAATTGATATCGTGTAACAGAGATTCATGAATAGCTCACAGAATGGGATGCAATCATTAGAGTCTCGAGTACATGGCCTTGAGCTAGCATTGGATGGGCTCTCTCATGATTTGGCTGTATCAAATAGAAGGGTGACTCATTCTGTTGCTTCCGGAGATTCTTGCTGTTTGCCACCCGGTGCTGAAATTCTGAGCCCCAAATTCTGGAGGAAAACTCAAGGCCGGTATCCATACCCACAGTCACAAGCTGCCATGTGGTACAGAGCTCACATGAAGGGTGACACTGAAACCGAGATGACAAATCAAAAGCGCAGACTCCATGGTGATGGAGGATTCATCACAAACCCGCTGGCAGAAGCTCAAACTAACTTGGCGGATACAAGACATTGTGCGTGAGGAGATCCAATCAATAACATCAGGTTCACCCTCTATCTCCATTTTCCCTGCTCCTATCTCTAAATAACCAAAACACACCAAGCATAAATTTATAGACTGTATCTCCAATTGCCAATATTATATTTTACTGAATTAGGTATATATTAGGCTTTTTTCTATAAAGCAGCTTAAGCTAATTTGGTGAGACTCATGTCAAGGCTATAACCTTCAATTCATCTCCTAATTAGATGACTTGATATTGTAATAGCCAAGTATGCCATAGACTTGTGAGTATCACACTTAACGCTATTCTTTGTCTTTGCAATATAACTTGACATGTCCACCGTCTAATGCTATCTATCTGCCTTTTTTTCCTGGAAGATATGCTGCTTAATTTGACCTGCAAGTTTTTATCTTCATGTGATCTTCTATCAGCTTATTGGCAGAAGAAAAGAGACTTTCCATCAACTTGTTGGAAGATCTCTTGCACTTGGAGGGGCGACAATAATCGGACCAGAAGATTCAAATTTGGGTAATTTGCAGTCTTGTCACTCTCAAATAAGGCGTAGAAGTTGACTATTTGCATACTTTCCCTTCATTCCAGTTCCTAGTGTAGAATCTCATTTTGCCTGTCCATCATGTCCTTGTACATGTTTAGCAGATTGGAACGGGTCCACGTCTTACTCTTTTGTTTGATCGTTAATTACTAGGTTGTATTTCAGTTGTGCCAAAGGTGACGATGATGCACCTCTAGAATCTAAAGTTTCTTCTCTGTATTAAAGATTGGCATCCTAAATAGTTGCAAGTCGGGATGTTGTGACAGGTTTCTCGCAGACTATCTCTCATCCCATATGCACGATTCCTAGATTGTCATCCGGACATGAATAATAATAACTAACCAATCATTTGAAGTTTAACCTAGTAGGAATGAATGAAAATCACAGTATTTTGGGCCAATGTGAAGTCTCAACGATCAGATTTCCATTTGTTGAGACATTTGATGAATCATCCTAATCCAAATATAACCCAACAACTTGCCGCAGGGGGGAAGAAAAACTAATAAACAAAGTGGAAATAAATATAGTTCTTTTATGGCTGCTTTCTCTGCAAGAGTTTGAACACCCAACTTATTTTACGGTAAGTTTTAGCACATGCTATTCAAATTAACTTCAACCACCTGGCGTCGGTTGCAGGAACATGTTCTAGTCTCATACCCTACTTTGAGGCCAACTAGACACATTTCTCTATGCATCATGCGAAGTTGTTTGTATTGTTTATAATTTACTTGTAAACTAGAAATGATTTTCTCGCCAAAACTAGACTATTGACTTCATTTTTGGTGCAGTATAATCGGTTTGTTAATATCTATACTCCACTTAACTCTTATCAGGATCAGGACATCCTAGACCTAAAACATAAACCCAAAACAAAAGGTCCATGTGAGAAGGTGATACAAGATTGTTAAGTCTGTGCTGGGAAACTGAGAAAGAACATGTAGGAAAGTAGAGAAGAAGAAAGAACAGAGATTTAAGAACAAGAAATGCAGAGAGGGTCAAAGAAGAAGAAAACACGGTTGAGAGAAAACAGAGGATTCAAACTGAACAATTCTCATTAACTCCAACAATTGATTGTACAGTAAGTGTAATCAGAATTATATACCTTCTCCTAATATGATTATTTAGCGTATTAGGACCTTATTAAGATAAGCCCACTAAGCCCATTACAGAATTATAAGCACATTACATCTCAATAGCCCAATCCCCACCTAATCCTAAGCCTAGTTAGCTAATTACCGATTAATGAAGTAATTGGTACTAAGCCCAACTTAACTCCATTAACCACCTTAACTAACTAACCTTAAACTAATATTACATTTTTATATCAATACCCCTCCTTCAAAAGATCCTTGCCTTCAAGGATCAATCACAAATGTAGGAAATTGCTCATGGAATTTAAATTGTTGAACCCAAGAGGCTTCTTCATCCGGCAAACATTTCCATTGAATTAGAACCTTAGTAACTAAACGACCTCGTCTCTGGACAGATCTCATTGATGATCTTCTCCGGTTTTAGAGAAGTTGAAGGTTCCGGAAAGTCAATGGGAGGGTTTCGTTGCTTTAGGGCACAATTTAAGCATGGAGACATGAAAAGTGGAGTGGATTCTCGATTCCAGTGGTAGCTTAAGTCTATACGCTATTGGACCGATATTCTCAATAACCTTGTAGGGCCCAAAATACCTAGGAGCAAGTTTTTGAGAACTCCTAGAGGCCATAGAAAGTTGCCTATAGGGCTGTAACTTTAAAAATACCTATTGGCCCACCTGAAATTCGCGATCGGATCGATGCAAACCTGCACGTTGCTTCATCATGTTCACTGCCTAGTTCAAATGATGCTTCAAAACTCCCATCATATTCTCCCGAGCTTGGAGAGTTCGATCAACAACCTCCAATACCAAATTATGTGGTAAATAGGGATTATGGATGGGTGGCTTTTGGCCATATAAGAGCTCATATGGAGTTGCTTGAGTGCTAAATGAAATGTGGTTTTGTACCACCACTCGGCTTGAGATAACCACTTGCTCCACTCTAGAGGTTTCTCCTACGACATACACCAGAGATAAGTCTCTAAACAACGGTTGAGTACCTTAGATTGGCCATCCGTTTGAGGATGTAAGTTTCTGCTCAACCCCCAAAACCATGAGGGACTCTTTCCAAAAATTGGATACAAAAAGTGGGTCACGATCACTAATAATCTCGGATGGCGCCCCATGCAATTTAAATATAGTATCCATAAAGATTTGAGCTAAAGAGGCAGCTGGATAGGGATGGAACAGCGGCACAAAGTGGGCGTGTTTGCTCATTCGGTCAACTATGACGCATATAACCTCCTTCCTGTTGGACTTGGGAAGACCCTCAATGAAGTCCATAGTCACCAACTCCCAAACTCGGCTAGGAATAGGAAATGGTTCGAGGAGCCTCGGGGATGCCGTAGTCTCATACTTGCAACATGCACAAGTGTCATAATGCTTGACATACGTTACAACATCTTGGATGAATCACTTCCACCAAAATAGGGACTTGATTCTATGATAGGTAGCGTGAATACTTGAGTGTCCCCCTTGTGGACTAGAGTGAAAAACCTTTATAATCTCATCCCTTAGGGAAGGGTCTGCACCAACCACTAACATCCCTTTCCTTTGGAGTAACTCACCATCCCAAGAGAAGTGCTTCGAGGTACCACCATTCTCTTGTATCTTAGTGATTAATGGTTGTTAAAAAACCATCATTTACCCAACTTTGCTTCAGTTTCAGCAACAATTCAGGACTAGAAGTGTCCAAAACAATATGCATAAGCTGTAATTTCGGCAACCCGGAGAGAGCATCGGCAACCGAATTATCCTTTCCCTTTTTATAAAGAATTTCATAGTCAAATCCATCTAACTTGCCCCCCTAAACATCTGAAATGAAGTATTAAGCTGCTATCCCAATAAGTATTTCAAGCTCCGGATTATGAACTTTTGCGGCTCCAAATATTGCCGCCAATGAAGCACGGCCAACACCACAACCATTAACTCCTTCTCGTACACCGATAATTGTTGGTGTCCAGGAGCTAGGGCTTTGTTGAAAAACGCAAGTAGTTGATCATCTTGCATAAGCACCGCACCAATCCACACTCCAAAAGCATCCGATTCCACTACAAATTGTTTTGAAAAGTCCGATAAAGCAAGCACAGGAGCCATAGTCTATGCTGTCTTTAATTGTTCAAAGGCATTAATAGCTTCAGGAGACCACTTAAATGCATTCTTCTTCAATAGAGAGGTGAGTGGCGTAGCCAAGGCACCATATGACTTGATGAAACGCTTATAGTATCCGGCAAGCCCCAAAAACCCACGGAGTTGCTTGATAGTGGTTGGAATTGGCCAATCTACCACTGCTTGAATTTTCTTGGGATCGGTAAGAACGGTCCCATTAGTAATGAAGTCCCAAGTATTCAACACAAGAGGCGGCAAATATGCACTTATAAAGCTTGACAAAGAAGTGGTTGTCCCTTAAAATCTGTAATACCACATCTAGATGCTTGACATGACCAAGAAGTGTGGGACTATAAACCAAGATGTCATCAAAGAAGACTAGCACAAATTTCCGCAAGTGAGCCTGGAAAAGATCGTTCATGATAGATTGAAATGTTGTTGGTGTGTTGGTCAATCGAAAAGGCATAACCAGCCATTCAAAGTGGCCAGAGCGTGTCTTAAAAGCTGTCTTGGGAATATCTTCTAGCACCATACGGATTTGATGGTATCCCGCCTTTAAATCTAGCTTGGTGAACCACCGGCCTGACCCCAACTCTTCAATTAACTCACCAATAAGGGGTATAGGATACTGACTTTTATTGGTAAGCTTGTTGATTTCCTCATAGTTTATGCACATCCTCCATGACCCATCCTTTTTCTTCACAAGCACAATTGGAGATGAAAAATGGGAGGAACTTGGTTGAATAAAATCAGCTTGCAACAATTCATCAACTAGCTTTTCAATAACATCCCTTTGTGCCGCGAAGTACCGGTAAGGCTTCAAATTGATCTGGTTGATCCCTTGTTGCAAGAGGATAGCATGGTTGTGTCCTTCTCTTAAGGGAGGCAAGGATTTTGGAGTCTGAAACACGTTTGGAAAGCTGTCTAGAGCTTGCTGCACCTTTGCTGGAATAGAATCAGCTCAAATAAGGAAAAGTTTCCTCCTTGAACTTGGTAAGGTGCATAAGAAAAATTTGGTTTTGTTGGTTGGAAATAGCTTGCATATTTTCAGCTTCAACAAGGTGCCAAGAATTTGGAGGGGAAGCTTGCAACCTACAAAGATTTCCTTCATACCAGAAAAACATAGAAAGAGTTTCGTAATCCCAAAAAGCATTTTTGATGCTTTTGAGCCACTTCAAGCCTAAACCCATATCATAAGTGTTTAGCTACAAAATTCTAAAATCAAAAGTAAAATTCAAACCTAGCATTCACCATCGAAAACTTTTCCATAAACCATATACCTTAAGTTTCTTACCACCAGCAACTTCAACCGGGTGGAAGGGTTCATTAGATTGTTTCCAACCCAATTTAAGAGCAAATTGAAGATCAATAAAATCATGGGTGCTCCTACTAACAATAAGAATTTGAATGGGATGCGTACCAACATTACCTTTGATCCTTGTGGCATTTGCACCATCAGTCCCCTCAATGGCATGGAGGGAGATATGAGGATAGTCATCTTCCTTGTCCATCGCCCCAACAACTTCAGGAATGTCCTGGTTTTCATCAATACTAGCAAAAGAGGTGTCATTAGAACAGGAATCAGATTCAATATAATGAAGTTGGAATTTCTGTTGCTGTGGGCATTTATGTTCCCTTGAGAATTTTTTATGGCAATAAAAACATAGATTTTTAAGTCTATGTTCTGCTTAGATTTTTAAGTCTTTTTTCTGCTTCTTCCTTCGGGGACAAAGCCTTGAATGCTCTGTTCTGCGTTTTTACTCCTGTATAAGCTGAAATAGGGTTGGACGATGCGTTTGGGCCTTTTCCCTGGGAGCCTAGTGTAAGGAGGGCATTCTTGTAATTGCCCAGAGGTTTATGTGGGTTGACTGAGTCTAGCATAGTGTTGAAAGTCGACGTGAAGGATTGTTTCCAAGGGGTCTTCTTGGTTTCAAGAAGCATCTCCTGCATCCTTGCTAGTCGTTGAGCGTCGTATAGCGTGCGTGGGTGAAACATACATACTGAACCTCCTATTTCAGGCTTCAACGCCGAAAGATAAGCATCAAGAAGATAGTCATCCACCAGATCAAGCATCGCCATGCATAAATCCCAAGCCGAGTGAAAGTCTTGGAGTGATCCCTTTTGATGATGATGAGTAAAATCACTCATCGGTGTCTCAAATGGCGGCCCAAAATTATCTTGAAGCAGAACAGCATATTCTTCCCATAGGAGGGGAAGACGACCACGTGAACGGCGGACCAAGGCTTGATGCCACTCGTACGTCTTGTCATCTAGGTGAATAAATGCCAAGCGAACTTTGTTCTCCTCAGGTGTGTAACATCCTAAAAATTAATTGAGGATTTGTGAGGGTAAATAGGAATTGATTAATGAGAAATGATGGATTATGAGAATATTTGAAGGATTTTGAGGTATTTTACAGGATTTTAAAGGCCTAGTCTCTTTCTTATTTGGACAATAATAATTTTGGGAGAGATTATTTTTAGGCTCAAAAGAGGTTAATATGGGAGGAAATAAACAAATGATATTATGGGAAAATTTTGAGAGTGAAAAGAAAATTTTTTATTCAAAAGAAATATCTTATTTAAGAATTTTAGGGTCCAGTAGTATATTTTTCACTCTGCCGACACTCCTTTCCTCGCCAGTGACTTTCACTATTTCAATGATTATTTCCTCAACTAATCACATTCAACTACTATTTATACATTATATTATTATTATTACTATTCATCAATTATATATATAAACACACGCACACTCTGCTTCCTTCTTCATTCACATTCTCTCTCTCTCACTCACGCCTCTCTTTCTCTTGCTCTCTCTCTCCACCATATATATATATATATTCCTATCACTGGACTTATCAGAGTCCGTCAGCATAGGAATAGTAAGTTTTTCGGCCAACTAAACACATTTTTGGAATCACGTAAGTCTCATCTACATTCTTATGTCATTAGTTTTTCATTTGGCTATACTTGAAAAATTAGGCCTTGTCTAAGTTGATATTTTTGGGAGTTCTAAGATTAATAAATGGAAGCTTATGCCTCGATTATGAGTTTTTCTGAGTAGATTTTTCATTGTTGGAAGTTTTCCTAATTATTAGGAATTTTTGGATTTATGGAAGTTTTAGAAATTGGGGCTTTTAAATTATTCAAGGTGCTTATGGGTAAATTGATGATTTTTAGATGTTTATTAAGGTTATATGAGGGGATTTAATTAATTGATTTGATTGGGGTTTGCACCTAAAGAATTATTGAGGGATTATGGGATGTTAAGGAATTTTATAAATAGTTATTGGAAAGATTAATAATTTTGGATATATGTATAAATGGAGTAGAGATAAATTTTAGAGATAGAAAGGGAGAATAAATGTTAAATAGAAATTTAAAATAAGTAAGGGCAAAGAAATGGTAGTAAGTAATTTATTTTCCAACATGTGAAATTGTTGGATAAATAATTAATTTTGGTTGTATGTATGGTTGTGTAGTGCTTGAATTGCACTAAGTTAGCACGGGGGAGCTGCACTATTGTGAGATTGGTGCCAGCTATCAGGTAACCGCTTTCTGCTTGTTTATGTGTGTGTGTAGTGTTAGTAAGTAATTTAAAATATTATTATTTGATAATTATGATGTTATATGGAGATGAGGTTTTGAATCACAGTTGAGATATAATTATCAATTGATGATTGATGAGATATGGAAATGAGATCTTGAAATATTATTATTTTTCATAATATAATGTCCTGTGGAGTATTATTTTGAAATGGCATAAATTTGTGATTTGAAATATTTTGAACTGAAATATATATGATTTTGGAAACTATTTCATATATATGTATATTATGAAAATACTGGAAGGCCTGGTGCCTGATTGTGGTGTTGCATATCCATGTGTTGTTTGTGAGAAATTATTTGTGTATGTGACACCGGTGAATTGGAAATTGTGCCATCACGTGATGAGGTACCTTGTTGCGCCACAGGGATTAATTGATATATTATGGGAAATAAAGGAGAGAAAGACGAAAGAGGGGAGATCGCCCCTCACGGATTCAGAAAGGACGGAGATCCTTCTAAACCGTGGTGCAGTTCAGGGAGGGTAGAAAGTCCCTCGTGAATTGTACGGTGGTGATCAGGGGCGGGTGGAAGGTCCCGACTGGTCCCACCCCAACGCTTCTATTAAGATTCGTTTGGGTTGTTTGTGATTATCAATGATATATATATATTATTCTTGGAGATAATTTGGGATGGATTATTTTGTACTTATAAACTGTGAAAGATATTTGGGACCAAGATATGCATTATATGTGAATACCTGAGCGTGTTGTTTGAACTAATATATATACATATATGTATTCCACTGGACACATTGCTAGCACACACCGCACTTAGATGAGTAGTCAGTGGTTGCATTTGGGGCTACCCCCGTTGATCTCACTTTTGCAGGTCCTAGGAGCGAAGTAGGAGGTCAAGGGAAGGATCCGGGAACTTCTCACTGATATCGTGAGATACTCTGGACCAGAAGGACAGGAGGTATTGCCACATTTAGGATCATATTTTGTATGATGCTTCCGCTGAAACTTGTTACTATTTTGGGGTAAATTATTGTATAAGTGCTAGTTGGATACTATTCTAGTTGTTGTTATTTTGGGACCGGTCCATCTCCGGCAACTTTGCTCGGTATTTGTGAGAACCGTTAATGATATTAGGTACCTTTGAGATGTATGGTATTTTAAGGATGATGTATGGAGATTAATCATGGATAATGTAAATTTCTGAGAAGAAAATTATATTGTGATGACGGAGATTGGAGTTGAGGTTTGAATTAAAAAGGTAATATCTAAATATTATGGAAAGATCTTTTTCTAACTATGTTAGTTATTTTATTAAGTTAATTTCTTTTCCTAACATAGTTAGCTATATAAACGTTTTAATGTTTAATTGTGAGTGTTTAATAGTGGGATTAGAGAGTTAATGTTACAAGGTGTGTGGTCAAATTTGAAGGTTTCCCATCGCAGGAGCCAAGACAAGATGTCAGTGCCATCGTATATTGGAAATTCCAATTTCGTGAACTAGGTTTGTTGAGGCGGATGGGGATGACCATTTCTTCCATCTCAATTCCAACCACTGTTTCGAGGTCTATCATGGGGCTGCTCTTGGGTATATTTCTTGAATCAGGTGGTGAGATTTATTATTAGTTCCTCCAATCGGTCAATGCGGTCTAACGAGGTAAGCTTCCTATTTACGTCGCCAAGCTGGGTTTCAACGGCTGTAATTCTTTCTTCTAACATTTTTGAATCTTGAGAGCGCGTATTCACCATGAACAAGGCATAGGAGACATGTGAAAGAAGGTCAAAAAACGGAAAGCTCTAATACCATTATTACAAGATTGTTAAATCTGTGTTGGGAAATCGAGAAAGAACATGTAGGAAAGTAGAGAAGAAGAAGGAAAAGAGATTTAAGAACAAGAAATGCAGAGAGGGTCAAAGAAGAAGAAAACATGGCAGAGAGAAAACAGAGGATTCAAACTGAACATTTCTCATTAACTCCAACAACTGATTGTAAGATTTATATACCTTCTCCTAATCTGATTATTTAGCGTATCAGGACCTTATTAAGATAAGTCCACCAAGCCCATTACAGAATTATAAGCCCATTACATATCAATAGCCCAATCCCCACCTAATCCTAAGCCTGGTTAGCTAATTACCGATTAATGAAGTAATTGGTATTAAGCCCAACTCTACTACATTAACCACCTTAACTAACTAACTTTAAACTAATATTACATTTTTATATCAGAAGGTTATGTTGTTAGAGGTAGGTTTATAACTCAATTTGTGGGAGGTTTTACTTGGTGGACGATATCTAAATCAGGTAAGATTTGCTATTAAAAGAAAAACAGAATCCACCTCTTCATAACGACCGAACCAGACAGAAAGGTGTAGGGAAAACTGCCTGCATAGGGCAGAATTGAGAAACTCACCCCATTTACAATAGTATTCAACGTAATACTACATAAAGCCCAAAGCAAACTGCATTATTTATCGGTCATGAATGGTGTGCCTTCAGAATTTTTATGTAATGTAAAGGAAAATATCTCTGGTTAACAAAATTTGTATTCCAATCATGAAAGCTGGCCTGAGAAAGGACAGCAACAACATAGGCAATTTTATGTTCCACAGAATATAATGCTACCCAATACCTAAAAATGATTTAAAATGTTGGAAAAGAAAAAACATGGTAATAATGTTTTATTAACACGTCCCACGGCCCTTAACACCATTTCCAGAAAGAATGGCTCGATTGACAGTGCTCTGAAAACTCTCTTGCCCAATCTGCTTGTACTGAAAGAACATCTACATCTACTGTCAGTCTGTCACCATTTCTTTTCAGACAAGGATATGAGCTGCAACACACTTGAATATGTTAGATTCTTTCCTCAAATTTAAGACTGCAACACACTTGAATATGTTAGGTTCTTTCCTCAAATTTAAGACAAACCTTAAGCATTTTTTTTTTTTTTGCAACTAGTCTAACTAGTAATGTGATTCATCATTGTAAAGCTTGAACAAGAACACTTTCAAATAAAAAATTCTATAATTAAAGCAAAGTTGAATATGCTATTCCATGTTAATCTTTTAGAGTATTAAATTATTTGGAAAGCAGAGAAGCTAGGGTGTCCACATAATACGGAATCTATCATAAATATCCCTGTTTCATAATGTCGCACATGTTAAATACTGAAGTTGTACAACTGATTTAAAATCATACAGCAGTAAGATGAAAATCAATTCAAGACCACAATTTAAATATCCAGCAATGAGATAAAATTAACTCGATTCCATATTTAATGGCTGGACACATTTCCAAATCATGTGTTTTTAACTGAAATGTATTAGATGTTTTGGAGGAACAGATCATCAATTCTAGTACAAAGGACTGCTTGGCCTGAAATCAGAAACTCTCAGACAGGCCCCTGAAGCACGCATACCCACATATTCTCTCTCTTTCTAATGGCATGTTTCCCTCTTATATTAGGAACAATCAAAATCAAGAACTTGGGAAACTTAAAAAATGTAAGAAATTCCCAATAAGATTGACATGAAATGGAAAATTTTCATCCACCAGAACCAAAATCTGAAGTTCCATTGGGTATAGAACAGGTGTAAATCTAAAGTAAATGATAGACGAAAATTGAAATTTCACGGACTAAATTTTGTAAGCATATTTTCCCAAAATATGGCAAACAACATTCTAGGATCTCAAGAATAATGCTGGCGGGAGATGATCATGTACTTATAAAAACAGCTAAACATCAACATCTACCCTGGACGCCACTCGACTCTCATACATGCAAATTTCTCTTTCCATTGTCTACTTTGCTTGCTAGAAAAGTTGCCCCCCAGCGGTTTGAACAGAAATTAGGTTGCTCTCTAGTGGTTAAGATTATCTCATTCAATTTCCTTTTAAGTTTCCTTTGTAACCACTTAGCCACCTCGTGGTAATTTTGTTGCTACTTATAACCAATATAATCATGTCAAAGTTTAAGCTGGTTAACAATCTCACTGTTACAGGTATGTTGCTTGTAGCATAAACAATTTCAGTCTTAGACTAATATCAAGATGAAGTTGACAGTTCAAAATTAAAACACTTCACATAAACCTATCAATAGTTTTGGAATTATTTATCATTTTAACATTCAAGTGACTACTTTCATTATTATGGATGTACAATACCGTGCAGTAATCAAATCACATGGGTGTCAAATAATACACTTCAAATATCATCAGGACAAGTTGATTTTGGAATAAATTACATGGAGTTAAGATATAACGAACCCTTCCTCATAAAAAAGGTAAAAATCAACTATGGCCTACTACTAAATAGGCATGCCAATTCCAATAAACAGCTCATTCAATGTCATCATATACAATGTCATCTTTGGACCTTAAATAACTTCTACTCAGCTTAATCAATTGCTCAAATAAGGGAATAGTGTCTTCATAGCCACATAATGTGAAAAACTCGCATGCAAGGATGGAGAAACAGAAACGCATACAACCAAAAGAGCAAATGAGATAAACAAGATTCACAAATATATGACAAACCTGATGGGCAACTTGCGCTAAACGCCGGCTATCCCTAGAAGTTTTGGTGACCGTGCAAGACTTGTGAGGCTCCATGTGACCATCCCTAGATGATTCAGTAATTGTGCAAGACTTGTGAGGCTCCAAGTGACCATCCTTAGATGATTTGGTGATTGCACAAGACTCATGAGGCGACACATGACCATCACTAGATGATTTGGTGATCAAGCAAGACTTGTGAGGCTCCACGTGACCATTTTGCTTCTCTTGACACTGTTCCTTCAAAGTGCTCAAACAATCCACATCAGAGCTGCTTAGAGACTCCCTCTTGCGTTTTCTTTGGAATGTGTACTTGATAAATCTATCATTTACAGATGAAGAAACCTTCTCGTCTGAATCAGATACTTTTAGACTTAGTGTATCAGATAGCTCGCTAGCTCCCTCAACATCTGCTCTGCAAGTTGGAATCTCCAAAATTTCAGCAGACAAACTCTCTCGTCCAGTCAAGTCTGATTGATCCAAAAATTCCTTATCATCCTTAACTTTGTTCCAAGCACTGCAAGCTTTAAGAAATACTTCTCCCATCTCAGCATCCTTTTGTGATTCTGATTGCTCTGTCACTGCAATTGTGGCAGCAGGTTCTTTAGATGAAGTAGACATCATATTCTTCGGAGCTTCACTATCACATAGTATGGAACAGTTCTCCATTGATGGATCATTATTATCATGTGGAGAATTTTTTGTGCAAGAAATATAAGATGCTTTATTGTCACTATCATTAATTCTCCTTTTTTTTCTGCATAATGGAAATTCAACTATTGGTTCCTCTTTTCCAGTATCATTCTGAGACACTGACTCCTCAGTAACCGTGGTTAGATCATGAGATTTATTCGTTTCCATGATCTGGTATGGGCATGATGTAGATTGAACCAACTCGCTTTTCTGACTTGTTTCTTTGTTTCTGCAAAATGACACTTCAACTACTGCCTCCACCTTCACAGTGTCATTTGGAGTTACTGACTCTTCAGTCACTGCAGTTGTGCCATGGGGATTATTTGTTTCCACAATCTGGCGAGAGCATGATCTAGGTTCAATAACCTTCCTTTTCGGTTTGGTTTCCTTGTTTCCGCAAAATGACAGTTTGACATGATCAGCATCGGCATCCACCACTCTGTGTTCATCTGGTTTCTCCACTCCAAAGAAATTACCAGTTTCAGCATTAGTTGATACAGAAATCACTTCACCTCCATCTCCTCTAACTATTGCTTCATTCTGTACATCATCCACATTTCCGGAAACAGATATATTTCCATTAAACAGGCTCCTTTCAAAGGCACGTATTCTCTGAGTGAAACCCTTTCTGCAGAGTTCAGGCTCCTTCCTCCTAATGACTATGGAAGCAAAATCTGGGTTATGAATGAAACAACAGTTTTTAAGATCATGTGACACAGAGCACATGCTGCTCTCCTTTGTTCCATTTAGAGTTGAATTTCTATTGTCAAAAGTTGAGGCAGATTCAAACCGTGAAACTGGGACGGAATATATTGATTCATCATAAAGCCTGTTCTGTAATTGCTTTTCCTTGGCCACATTTTCACCTTCTATGTTTTCTTCAACTGGGAAATAAATCCGGTTGATCCTAACCTTCTCCAATTCAGCCTGTACTTCCCTTAACTCTGCCCTTAGGTCTCTAACTATTTCCTCAGCTTCCTGGAGCTGTGCTTCAAGCTCTTCGATTTTCTTCTGCTGACTCAAGGATGTCATCTCAGCTTCACTAACCTATAAATCAACCATATGTTAAAAAAAAATTGTGGTAAATTATAGTTCTGCCCTGTAATCTATTTATTCAGCCTGATGCTTCAATAATAATTATCGGACTGTTCAGAATATGTGCAGCTCCACAAAAAGCAGGTAACAAAGCCACTTTTCAAAATGATTTAACTCATGTAAATCCCCCTCCCAACTCAAAATGGGGCAACTATGCTCTCAAGGTTGAGGGCTTATTTAGAGGCTCCCCAAACAGAATGTGCAAGTCAGTTGAAATTGGGGGCCAACATTCATTAAAAAACACGTGTAGAATTCCCCAAGCCAGCTCCTGAACAAACTTACCGCATAAAAGAGTTTAACACAAGAAAATGAAAAATGAAACATACACAGTTATATCACATCTAAGGATTCATTTTCTTGTTAATCTTAAAGGTAAAATGAAGTTTCAGCGTCCATCAGATAGGCACCCTACGAAGGTTACAATACAGTGAATCATAAGCAAATAACATGCCCTCTCAAATTTCTGTTGATTGCATTCTTGTAATGACCATTAAGAGCGTCATATGAAAATTAACCCATTCATGCAATTTATTCCTTATTACAGTTCATATTAGTCAAAGTTAGAGGGTGTGAGATTTACTAAACTCCCAAGTCCAATGATAAAAGAATGTAGGAGACAAGTTCGAGATGATATTCATGGAAGGACTAATCAAACTTCAATAACATTCTCATTCACTCATAATCTCTGCAAGGTAACCCACATTTTAAGCAATGAAAATGAAATTAACAATTCAGTAAAGAAAATTATCAGCCTTCACCATCCAAATTCTGTCAAGCCATCTTTTTTCTCCTAACTTAATGATTATCATCGCTTGAACTTGTGTGAAAGTTTCGCTTTTTAAACGCATTGAGGTAATAACCAGCATCAGAACTAACCCACGAGGTGAAAAGATCATATTTTCAGAATAAAAAAAAGAACTCAAACCAAAACCACTTCACTAAACGTAAGCCGAGGAAAACCCCAGCCAAGTCTCCGAATCAACACCGCAAACAAGAGTTAGAATGGAAGCAAAGAAAAGAAACATCAAACATTAAAGCAGAAAAGGGAAACAAAAAAAGAAAAAAGAAAAGCAATACCATATGAGGATCATGATTATTATACCTTAGAATCCAACATTTGTTTGAGCCTAAGAAGCATCCGAAGCGCTTCTTCTTTAGCCGAAACAAGCTCCCGCTGAAACCTCATAGCTCTTCTCTCGGATGACATGACACGCGCTGCCGCTTCCTTCGCCGTATTAAGGATTATATCGGCGTAAGCCTTCTTCAACGCCGTCAATTTCTGTAAAAACGACAAAAACAACCTCCATCAAAACAAACCCACCTCCCAAAAGTCACACAGAACCCAACAAGAAACACCAGAGAACACCAAAGACGATCTCCATTCAAAAACCATCCAGTAGATTTTACCCGAAAAAGAAAAGAAAAGGACTTTGTTGAATTCAACGGAAGTAAACGGGAAGCGAAACCTCATACCTCGGAATCCTCCATTATTGTGTAGTGCACAAGAAAAAAAAAAAGAATGGTAGTTGGTGGTGATGGTGGGTTATTGTATTGTATTGGAAAAGAAGAAGAGGGGAAGTTTCAGTTTTTCTATTGTGTGTGGAAGCAATGAGCAGTACTAGAGAGACTAGAGAAAGAGGAGGAAGAGCTGTGTCTGTTAGGAACTGAAAGCCCCACCACGTATTGACCAGAATGCCCTAGCATTTCACCTCGTAATTACGAAAATACCACGTTTGCAGGCAAACCGGGAAACACCGGCGCGGTTCACACACGGTGGCCCCACCTTATCTGACGTGGATGAATGCTGGCGCTAAACGTGGACGTTTCGGTGTTAGTTAACCGTTTCGACGGGATGTGGGAAAATAAATAAATAAATTCAATAATAAAAAGAGGAATTGCGTTGAGAAGCGTGGCGTGACAGTTGATTTGGACTATGGTCCTTAGCCATTGGCTTGAGAGGAAATTTATATTCCTTTCTTATTGATTTTTTCGGAAACAAGTTAGTACTTAATTATTATGGCCTAAACCATATTTTTATTCCTTTATCTTTGCATCAAGTCTTCTTTTCATTCTTTAACTTTGAAAAGTGTATTTTTAATCATTTTTCGTTAACACCGTTAGTTTCATTTAAAGGAAATAATTCTTAAAATTTGACAATTTTTATTAATATTTAATTATAAAATTATTTTTATATTTGCTGAGTCAGCATTTTCCGTTAAATAAAACTAATGGTATTGGCGAAAAAGGATCAAAAGTGCACTTTTCAAAGTTAAGGGACTAAAAAGAAACTTGATGCAAAGATAAAGGACCAAAAGTATATTTAGTATATTATTATAAGATTATATGTTAGCTTATAAGTCAAATAAATTAGTTTGGAGAAAAGATTCTGATAAACCAATTCTGAAAAACCAATTTATGAGTAGTTTATTCATCTTTTTTAGGATTTCTAAAAAAAAAATTAACTAAGTCTTGTATTTAGGTGAGAATGAAGTATATATATAATTTATCTTATACTCTTATAATCTTATTTATAAGTAACTCCAAACATATTCATTTGAACTTAATTATAAGTTACTTTTTTTTAACATGATTCATGTAAATTAAGAAATACTTTAAACTTTATTAACCCTTACTTTAAAATTTAACAATTTTTTGACTTTATTTCTATTTAATACATACAATATATCTCATAAAAACAAAGTGAAGATAATAATATATGAAGAATATATTTATACATGAAGTTAAAAAAAAAGAATATATTTATACATTGATATGGAAAATTTGATGAAATGATTTGAAAATGTGAATATAATGAGCTTTCTATGATCACCAAATACTTGAATCAACTAGTTTTGGTAGGAGAAAAAATCAACTACTTTTGAATTTTTCCACTTTATTCAGTGACCTTATGTTCGAATCATGAACATGTAACTATGGTGGTTACTTAGGAATAGTAAGATTTCCCCACCTTAGCATTGCATTCTAGCAAACCCAAATAAAGGTTAGCTAGTACCACTAAAAAAAAAAGAATTTTGGGAAAATGAATTTGGGGTCTCATAGAAGACACATAATTAAGGAGATATCCACAAAATGGACAAATTAAAGTTAGGTCCCTAGTGACCTTATCTGTATTAAGTTTTAAAATAAAATTACCCATTTGTCCATTTTTTTTCTGAATAGCAACTTTCGGCCTCTCTTTAAGAACGTTTTAACCTTGTATAACAACTTGTGAGTGGTGCTTATTAATTTGTTACGCAAGGCCAAAACATTGTTATGAAGAGGCCAAAAGTGGTTACTATCCAAAATTTTTACATCTTGTGGGTGAGGCTCAAAAATTGTTACGCAAAGCTAAAACATTGTTACAGAGAGGCCAAAAATCGTCGTTTAGACAATTACAAATTGTTATAGCTAGGGGTGAGCAAAGTGCTCGTAACTCGCGGGGCCCACCCTTTAAGCCCGCAATTTCACCCGTGCTGGCCCGCCTAATTTGGGCCCGTGAAATAAACGGGCAGGCCCCGCCCCGTTTATTATATGCGGGTGCGGGTGCGGGTAAGGGTAAGGGCACGGGTAGCCCGTTACCCCCATATGTTTATATTAAAAAAAAAAGACCCATCCTCCTCACTCATGGTCACTTACTCCTCTGTTCCTCTTCCTCACTTTTCACATACACATACCCGTACTGTAACACGCACACACATACACACACGTACCCGTTGAACTGTGATGCACACACACGTACACTATTCCACATCACATGGACAATAATTTAATCATTCCACTTATCTTATTGCGGGAGCCTCATTATGATATAAATATAAATATATTTATAAATATATATAAATATACAATGTGATGGCAAATTGGCAATAAATAAATTATGGGCAGAAAAAAAAACTGATTCTGGGCTTGCAGGTCTGGCCCATCTGGGAAGGGGAAAAAAAAGGTGTTTTTTTTTTAAAAAGAGATGAGCTAAACGGGTAAATGGGCCCCGCCCGTTTAGCCCGCCTTTTGCACGGCCCGTTTACTAAGTGGCCCGTTTTTTCCCACACGGGTACGGTCTTACCCGTACCCGTGTGAATATAAACGGGCGGGTAACCGGTACCCCCACGGGCCACCCGTACCCGCCCGTTACTCTCCCCTAGTTATAGCTATGTTAAAATACAACATATTAACAAATAACAAGAATTGTGGGTGATTCTCATTAACTTACTACGCAGGGTCAAAACATTGTTACAAAGAGGCCAGAAGTTGTTACTGCCTAAAATTTTTATACCTTGTAGGTGAGCAGAAAAGTTGTTACGCAAGGCCAAAACATTGTCACAGAGAGGCCAAAAGTTGTCATTCAGCTAAAGGGGAATAAGGGTAATTAGGTTTTGGGATTTAATACAAATAAGGTTCCTAGGGACCTAACTTTAATTTAACCATTTTGTGGGACATCTCATTAATTTGCGTATTCCATATGACTCCAAATTAATTTTCCCATATTATTTCTCTTTGATTATATGAATAGTGCTTCCTCCGTTCCTATATATAGGACTTATTTGGGAAAGTAGGCTTATTTTTAGGTATTCCCTCCGGTCCTAATTATAAGACCCCTTTGACTTTTTTGACTTTTTTTCCAGTAAAAAAAAATAGTTTCAGTCCCAAAAAAAATTATTTTTTCCTCAAAACTAATTTATTCTACTTATAAACTAACATATAATCTAATTTCATGTGACATTTGTTATAATTTAGTAGTCTAATTTGCTTCCTTAACTTCTACAAAAAAATGTCAAAGTGGTCTTATATTTAGGACCAGAGGGAGTATAAGATTTCTTTGTTTTTTTTCTCACATTTTCTATAAATTATCTTTACTAATATTTCTCAATAATAAACAAGTAAAAAATGGAGGTAGGAATAAATGTATGTAAGTTGGGTGTTTTTGTAATATCATATTTTCTTAACTAACTAAATGAATATTCTTAATATAATAAAATTAGACAAATATACAATGGACTACTGTTCGCCCTGCGCCGCAAGTGCACGGGTCGCGCCAAGTAATAAAGTAGTAAGTAAAGTATCGTTCCCACGAGGATTTGTCCAAAACCCGGTCAAACAATGATTATCATACTCTCGCCCAATTTGAGTGATATAAATGTTGAGATTGAAAATTAAATAAGAAAATAAAATGAAAATAAAACTATAAACAAGTGATTCTCCAACTTCAAGGATAAATTGGGTCCTAAGATTATCTATCCCCCTTGCACTTCTCAAAACTCAATTAACCTCCCCTCAAAGAAGCTCTCAACGACACTACGTGCTAATCTAGGGTTCATAGAGTACTTGTAAACGCTCTCTCGAGTCAGGAACAAGTGTTTAGTCTTATTAAGTTGCACAATCTCTTGCTACAAGTTAATAAAACCCAATTTTCATGCTCCAACCCTAATGTGACTATGCAAGGCTAGTAAGTATATCTCTATCTTACCAGCAAAACCATCCATCCATGCAAACTTCAGGTTCTTGCACTATTTTACCCAAGTTCTACACTCAACCTAACTCTCTCAAGTCATAAATCAAGTGAACCCAACATCTAAATGGTGATCAAGCACTTAGAAGCATTAAGAACAGAGTAAAATAAGCACATAGATATCATTAATCACAACATAAGAGGAGGAATCAAGAATCAATACATACAAGGGTTCAAAATAATCATAGAATCAAAGTATTTAGCTACTCATGTTCTACAACTCCATGGGAGCATATATATACAACATTACAAAACAGAACAAGAGAAGAGAATGAAGATGGAAGAGATAAATCAAGAGAGGAAGCCCAAATCTCTTCGAAGCTCCAAGCCCAAGCTCAATCCCCACTAAGCTCTAAGCCCTAGTAGAGCAAAACACTCCCAAAAGTCGAAGAATCAGGGCTCTGAACGAAACCCTAGCTTTTATATCACTTAAAACGCCCCATGTTCTGTTCAAAACGCGCAGAATCACGCAGTTCGCCGTGGGTTTCGCCGCGGCGAGCCCACGGCGAAGTCCCAAAAGTTCTAGAAATTATTGTAGCTCGCCGCGGCGAGCGGACGGCGAGCTCAACAAAATAGGGGCAGAGGTAGATGCACTTCGCCACGGCAAGGCCACGGCGAAGTCTCGTTGATTCTGTGTTTTGCCTTTCTTTGTTCCTTGAGCTGCTACGGCTTCTTCTTATTTTTGTTCACTTGGGAGCTTTGTGGAGGGCTAAAATCTCTTGTTTATTGCATCAAATTATTCCTACAAAATTTACATAAAACAATATGAGAAACTAACTATAAAAACAATCAAAATCTACATAAATAAACAATGATATGCAACCGAAAATCAAATGAGCATTTTCCTATCTTGAGTATCCAAAATTTATCAATGATTTAATAAACTAAAGGAAAATATACTCAAATAACATGAATTTATAGGAGTTATCAACTACCACATTATTCTCGTTAAGCTGATGCTGATGATGATGATGCATTACATTATCACTCTCACACTAAAAGCTTATTTAAGAGTACAGGTCCATTACACTTGAAAATATATAATTTTACAAAGAACTACATTTCAACATGAGTCAAACCTTTCCTGGCCAAAAAGGTCCATGTCATTTCAGCATGAGTCAAAACTAGCCAACAACGAATTTTACCTTACAACAATTTTTATTTATTTTCTTGTTAATTATAAACATTACAACATCAAGAAATTCTCTCGTGTTAATCCCTCTCTTTTAAATTTTCCCTATTTAAACGCCAACAATATTGTAGAGAGAGAGGGAAGGGGTTTTCTGACTTTCTCCCGCTTAACCATGGTTGTTTGAAATTCCGTTAGTCCACATGATCCGTACCCGAACTCAACATACACGTCACCGATTCCATTTTCTGGCCCATTTCCCACACTCACAGGCCCAAATATCCCGGGTCACATAACCGGATTACCCGACCCATTTACACGAGTACCCCGTTCGACCGTTATCCGCAAAAAACAAACACGTGGCCTTCTCTCGAGTCATCTTCTTCCACCTCCTCCTGCAAATTTCGCTGAATAAATCCCAGACATTTAGCTCCACTTCACATTTCTTCACACAAGTTTTCAAATCTCCTTCTTTGTTTCGAGCTGAACTCACTGTCAACATCTTTCTTTTTATACATTATATAATTTTTTTTATTTTATTTCTGAAGAAGGAAGTTTGCTCTCAAGATTCGGATAGAAGCTGAAGTTATCACTTGAAAGACAAGTATGATTTCTCTTCAATATCACTAACATGGTAGTCTCTGCTCTGTAATACTACTTACAAATATCTTGTAGAAAATGTCAATTTCGCCTTCACTCTCAGTTCCCAATCCTTCCCCTTTCTGCACAAGGCAAGTCAAACCCTACTATAACTTTCGAAAATTCTCTTTCATATCTAAAAATCAAAACTTTCTATTCCACCGGGAATTCCTCTCCGGTAAGCGGATATTACAATTTGAACCCTTGAGGGCTAGAGCCAAGACCAGAGAACTAATCCTTGGTAACCCATCGGTGACAGTAGAGAAAGGAAAGTACAGTTATGATGTTGAAACGTTAATCAACAAGCTTAGTAGCTTGCCTCCACGTGGCAGCATTGCTAGGTGTTTAGATTCATTTAAGAATAAACTTTCTTTGAATGATTTTGCTTTGGTATTCAAGGAGTTTGCTCAGCGTGGTGATTGGCAACGTTCTCTGCGTCTTTTCAAGTATATGCAGAGACAGATATGGTGTAAGCCTAATGAGCATATATATACCATTATGATTACTTTGTTGGGCAGGGAAGGATTGCTTGATAAATGCAGTGAGATATTTGAGGAGATGCCTAGCCAAGGTGTGCCTAGGAGTGTGTTTTCTTACACTGCGGTTATCAATGCCTATGGGCGAAACGGTCAGTATCAGACTTCGCTTGAGCTTCTGGATAGAATGAAAAAGGAGAGGGTTTCACCTAGTATATTGACTTATAATACTGTTATAAATGCTTGTGCTAGGGGTGGGTTGGATTGGGAGGGGTTATTGGGTTTGTTTGCTGAAATGAGGCATGAGGGGATACAGCCTGATGTTGTTACTTATAATACCTTGCTTAGTGCCTGTGCTAATAGGGGCCTAGGTGATGAAGCTGAAATGGTGTTTAGAACCATGAATGAAGGTGGGATAGTTCCTGATATAATAACGTACAGTTGTCTTGTTGAGACATTTGGGAAGTTGAATAAACTCGAGAAGGTTTCGGAGCTTCTTAGAGAAATGGAATCTGGGGGTAATTTACCTGATGCAACATCTTATAATGTGCTATTAGAAGCCCATGCACGGTCAGGTTCTATCAAAGAGGCTATGGGGGTGTTTAGGCAGATGCAGGGAGCAGGTTGTGTGCCAAATGCAGCAACGTATAGTACTCTATTGAATTTGTATGGAAGGCATGGGAGGTATGATGATGTCCGTGACCTTTTCCTTGAAATGAAAGTGAGCAACACAAACCCTGATGCCAGCACATATAACATTCTCATACAGGTGTTTGGGGAGGGTGGATATTTTAAGGAGGTGGTTACGTTATTTCATGATATGGTGGAGGAGAACATTGAACCAAATATGGAGACGTATGAGGGTTTGATATTTGCTTGTGGGAAGGGAGGGCTTTATGAAGATGCCAAGAAGATTCTACTTCATATGAACGAGAAGGGAATAGTGCCAAGTTCTAAGGCTTACACTGGGGTTATTGAAGCGTATGGACAAGCTGCTCTATACGAAGAGGCTCTAGTTGCATTTAACACTATGAATGAGGTGGGAAACACACCGACTATTGAAACCTACAACTCACTAATTCAAACGTTTGCAAGGGGGGGACTGTACAAGGAATCAGAAGCCATTTTATGGAGGATGGGTGAGTCTGGTGTGCCACGTGATGTGCATTCATTCAATGGTTTGGTTGAAGCTTTCAGGCAAGGAGGTCGATATGAAGAAGCTGTAAAGGCTTATGTTGAGATGGAAAAGGCAAACTGTGATCCTAATGAGGTGACACTTGAAGCTGTTTTAAGTGTTTACAGCTCTGCAGGCCTTGTTGATGAGAGTGAGGAACACTTTCAAGAAATTAAAGCTTCCGGAATACTGCCCAGTGTCACATGCTACTGTATGATGCTAGCTCTCTATGCAAAGAACGAGAGGTCAGTGTTCATTTAGTTTATTTACATTATTTTTCTATAACTACGTATCTTAGAGATATTAGTGTACTTCTTTGTTACTTAATTTGAAGTTATAGCATCAACTAATGACTGAAGGCAGGTTCCATGATTAAGAATTTGAAAATAATAAATGAAACTTCACATGAAATAACTCTAATTTAAGTGGCACATACATAAGAAAACTGATGGTATGCAAGGATGTTCCCAGTCATTTAAACATGTGCAATTTATATGTGAAATTAAGGGGGAAAGGATGAACGAAAGAAAGCGTCCATATGAAACTTTTTTGGGCCTGCACCGATGACTTGTTTACTGATAATGAATTCTGAATTCAATTGGGGGAGCTGGTGCATGAAACAATATGGTAATGAAGAAATTCACTTGAAATGTGATTTGCATCTGAACTCAAAATGGAAGATTGTTCTCATGGCTTTGTTATCCAGACAGTATGTATGGTTTTAAGAAGTTTGTTTGATGATTAACAGCATTTGGTGCTCCAATAGTGATAGGGTATCTGAGACTACATTTGGCATTTTAACATAAGAGAAATCAATTCAGGATTTTTTTTCTTTGGGTTATATCAATTAAGAATTCTTTTGTATTTTGATG
This sequence comes from Mimosa bimucronata, assembly GCA_037074515.1. NCBI lineage: Eukaryota > Viridiplantae > Streptophyta > Magnoliopsida > Fabales > Fabaceae > Mimosa > Mimosa bimucronata. Next base: position 8,449,588 of record CM073448.1, read on the forward strand.
TAATCACATGCTATGCTCTTGGTTTTTTATTCTTCCAGTTGGAACTCTCTTTAATTTTTCCTCTTTGTACTTGCTATTTGGTTCTTTTGTATTAGGCAGTAATGGCTACATTTAACATGCACACTAAATTTAAATTTGTTGTGCATTTTTACTTCTAACTGAACTTGGAGCTTGTGTTTTGTATGAGTCTAATAAGCTGTATTGTTCATGGTTTATGAATAGTGAGGCTTTCTATAGATTTTATGTTATATATAAGTACATAGATGCTTCATCTATCTTGGCTATTTAATCTTACGTTTCCAGCTTCTTGCTTCCAGGTTGAATGATGCCTATGCTCTGCTTGAAGATATGACCACAATGAGGGAATCAGATATCCATCAAGTGATTGGCCAAATGATCAAGGGAGATTATGATGATGACTCTAATTGGCAGATTGTAGAGTATGTCTTGGACAAACTTAACTCTGAAGGATGTGGATTGGGAATGAGGCTTTATAATACACTTTTAGAAGCTCTATGGTGGCTGGGCCAGAAAGAAAGAGCTGGAAGAGTGCTCAATGAAGCATCAAAACGAGGGCTTTTCCCTGAACTTTTTCGTAAAAGCAAACTTGTGTGGTCTGTGGATATACACAGGTATAATGGGAAACTATTCTTCTTGAACTTGGTATAATGGGAAACTGTTCTTCTTGAACTTTGTCCTACTTATTGAACTTACTTAATGCCTCAAGCTTGACCTTCTTGCAGGATGTGGGAAGGAGGTGCATTAACAGCACTGTCAGTTTGGTTGAATGATATGCAGGAAATGTTCAGGAGTGGTGAGGATCTGCCTCAGCTTGCAACAGTTGTTGTAGTGTAAGTTTCTTTTAGGACTAAACTTGTTCATTTGCTCTCTTTCATTTTCTATAAAACATACCAGGGTACACAAAACTGAAAGAAGAGACATGGCAAATATGACTGTTTTGCTCAATATTATAATGACATTTTCTGCCTTGTTCTGCCGAATTGATTCCAATAGAAAACGAAGCTTGAGTTGGGTTATGTGTTAACCAAGTCTAGGCTTGAATAAAGAGCAGTAGTCTCATGTTTATTCAACCATTTTAATACAATAAAATGGAACCATCGCATGGGTCTCTACTTTTCATTCCTATGGTGTCTCTGAGTGCCTTGAGCCATTTATATATGAATCACTGCCATTACTCATTCATCTTAGTTTATTCACGGTCAGTCAGAGAGTTAGTCTGCATCACCAACACGAAACATACACAACTTCTAAAGGCAAGGCTATAATAATGGCCAAAGAAAAAAAGTTTTCCAAAAGTAACATTTGGTCTCAGTGCCCCCATGTAGATCTTTCGATGATGAAACTCAGTTATTGAGCAATGCTATGTTTAACAACAACAACAAAGCCTTATCCCACTAAGTGAGGTCGGCTACATGGATCGTACGACGCCATTGTGCTCTATCGGTAACCAAATCTTTAGATATATTATTTATTAAAAGATCTCGCTCTACAACTTCATTGAGTGTAAGTCTCGGTCTCCCTCTTCCTCTCTTAATCGGACTCCAGACTATTTGATCTACCCTCCTCACTGGCGCCTCTAATGGCCTCCTTTGTACATGTCCAAACCACCTCAAACGATTTTCTACCATTTTCTCACTGATAGGTGCCACTCCAACTCGTTCGCGTATATGATCATTCCGAATCTTATCCTTTCTTATGTGACCACACATCCATCTCAACATCCTCATTTCAGCTACCCCCATCTTATGTTCATGTTGACCCTTCAAAGCCCAACATTTACTACCATATAATACTGCTGGTCTTATAGCAGTGCGATAAAACTTCCCTTTTACCTTATGGGGTACTTTTCTATCGCCGAGAACTCCAGTAGCTTTCCTCCATTTACACCACCCAACTTGAATTTTATGATTGACATCGTCATCAATCTCACCATCTTGTCTTATAATTGATCCCAAATACCTAAACTTCGTTACTTAAGGGATTGTTTGCTTTCCCAGTTTAACTTCCAAATCACCTCTAAATTGTCTATTTACAAAATTGCAATGCATATATTCTGTCTTACTCCTACTTAAACGGAAACCCTTCGACTCCAGCGTGTTTCTCCATATTTCTAATTCATCATTAATCTCCTCTCTTGATTCGGCCAGAAGGACTATATCATCAGCAAAAAGCATGCAGTTAGGGACCTCTTCTTCTATAGGCTCAGTTAGAGCATCAACTACTAAGTTAAACAAATATGGGCTCAAAGCTGATCCCTGATGTAGGCCAATTCTTATAGGGAAGTCTTTTGTCTCACCTACCGGCGTTCTAACCTTAGTTAACATTTCATCATACATATCCTATATAACTTTAATATAAGCAACACATACTCCTTTCTTTTCCAAGGCTTTCCAAAGTAAATCTCTCGGCACGCGATCATACGACTTTTCTAAGTCAATAAAAACCATATGTAAGTCTCTTTTTACTTCGATACTTTTCCATTATCCCCCTTAATAGATATATCGCCTCCGTTATGGATCTCCTTGGCATGAACCCAAACTGTCTCTCAGAAATACTAGTTTCTAGTCTTAACCTATGCTCAATCACCTTTTCCCATAGTTTCATTGTATGACTCATAAGTTTAATTCCCCTATTATTTGCACAATTTTGTATATCGCCTTTGTTTTTATAAATCGGAACTAAAGTACTTTTTCTCCAATCATCAGGCATCTTCTTAGACCGTAAAATCCTGTTAAACAATTCAGATAACCATAACACACCTTCTTCCCCTAAACATTTCCAAACTTCAATCGGTATACCATCAGATTCAACTGCTTTACCATTTTCCATTTTCTTAAGAGCTTCTCTAACCTCCCAAACTCTAATTCTACGATAAAATGACCTATTAAGTCCATCTTCACTAATTGTCAAATCCCCCAACTCACAAGATAGACCTTCACCTCCATCATTGAATAACTTAGAAAAGTAGGCCTCCCATCTATTCTTAATATCTTCATCAGTAATCAAAACTTTACCTTCTTCATCTTTTATACATCTTACTTGATCCAAATCTCTTGAATTCATCTCCCTACTCTTTGCGATCTTGTAAATCTTTTGTTCCCCAGCCTTTGTCCCTAATTCCTTATAAAACCCCTCGTATGCTTTAGCACAAGCTTCACTCACTGCCTTCTTAGTCTCCTTTTTAGCTAAGCGGTACTTTTCCCAATTTTTAGTATTATTACACAAGTGTATAGCCTTAAAACAATTCTTTTTATTCCGCACCTTTTCTTGAACATCCTTATCCCACCACCAAGTCTCCTTATCTCGTGGTCCAAAACCTTTTGATTCTCCTAAAGTAGCTTTAGCAACCATTTCAATCTTCGTAGCCATATTCTTCCACATGCTATTAGCATTTCCTTGTGGCTCCCATACCCCTTCATCCAATAGATTTCTCTTAAAAATCTCTCGTTTCTCCCCCTTTAACTGCCACCACTTGATCTTTCGGTTCAAAATTGCCCGGCTCCTTTGTCTTATACATTTAATTCTCACATCAAGAACTAGAAGTCTATGTTGAGCGGTCTCCCCATGCCCAGGAATCACTTTACAATTAGTACATAACCTTCTATCAGGGTTTCTTACCAAAAAGAAATCAATTTGTGACTTGTGAGTTCCACTTTTATATGTAATTAAATGTTCTTCTCGCTTCTTAAAGCATGTGTTAACAATCTTAAGATTGTATGCTAAGGAAAAATCGATAATTGTTTGTCCTTCATTATTCAACTCCCCATAACCGCGCCCTTGCATATGATCCCGCCTCTTTCCCAACATGTCCATTAAGATCCCCTCCAATAAAAATTTTATCAATTGCCGGTATTCCTTGAATCAACCCTTCAATATCTGCCCAAAACTTCTCTTTAAGATGTGCTTCTGCGCCTACTTGGGGTGCATATGCACTAATAACATTTATTGTATCATTTCCCACAATTACTCTCACAGATATGATTCGGTCCTCAATCCGCTTAACTTCCACTACATTCTTCCGCTACTCTTTATCTGCAATAATACCAACACCGTTCCTCCCATTTACCTTTCCTGTGTACCAGAGTTTAGAATCATTAACTCCGATTTCTTTAGATCTCTCTCCAGCCCATCTGGTTTCTTGTAAGCATAATATATTAATCTTACGATCCTTCATAACTTGTGCAACCTCAAAAAGCTTCCCATTCAGCGTCCCAATATTCCAAGAACCAAATCTGATCTTACTCTCATGAACTAGCTTCTTTAGCCGCCTCCGTCCATTAGAGTGCGGTAGCCCTTGCTCATTTAACACTGCATTCGGGCGAGGATGCAGCGGCTCTTGCTCTCTTATCACTGTACTTGAGCCATACAGCGCGTTACAACCAGGCAACGACCTATCCTTTAGTCCTTGCTCTCTTAACACTGCATTCAGGCTAGGATGCAGCGGCTCTCGCTCTCTTCTCACTGTACTCGAGCCATACAGCGCGTTGCTTACGGGCAACGACCTAACATTTACACAATTTCTTCGTTGATCCATGTTCATGAGATTCGACGGGGTTTTTACGCTGGTTGTCGGGGCCTGACACAACCCTCCTCCTTTACCCGGGCTTGGGACCGGCTATAAGCATAGACGGAGTTCAATGCTATGTTTAACTTGCGGAAATAATTTTTTAATAAATATGACTGTCCGAATAAATATTTCTTATTTTTGAATCCGGGGTGTCCATTGTTAAGTGTAACAATGGGGCAAAGTATTAGGTGTGGGTTTGATCTGTCAGGATTATTTATGAATGAATTCAACTAATATAGAACCAGCGATCAACTTTATTGATGCTAGATATGTTTTCTTTCTGCTGTTTAAGAATATACTTGTGCATTGCATTGGTCTGCATATCCTTATTACTATTGAGGGGAAAATAAACGTTTCTTTTATGTCAATTTGATTAGTTTATTAGCGAGCATTCTAACATGCCCATATATTCTTATTTGATCAGTAGGGGCCAAATGGAGCGAAGCACAGTTGCCCAAGATTATCCTATTGCAAAGGCTGCCTTTTCATTCCTGCAGGAGATTTCATCCTCCTTAACATTTGCTGGATGGAACAAAGGTCGAATTATCTGCCAGCAGTCACAGCTGCGGCGAATTCTGTCAGGCACCGAATCATCTTCAAAAAGGGCTAAGAAAGATAAATTAATAACTCTAAGTAACTCTCCTTTGACTGGTCCAGGAGGAAGAACTTCCAAATCAGGTGTGCAGACTGGTAAAATTAGTACTTTTGATTCTAGAACAGAAACTAGTTCAAGAACAGAGCTTCTAGCTGGCGCAGTTTAAAGAAATAGAGACATACATTCATTGCTTTCCATTCCATGCGCTATCATGTTTGACTGTAAATGAAGATTAGGGCACATATTTGTTAAACTAATGTTGCTAAGCAGGCTGTCGTTCAGCTTGCCAAAATTTTGGTATATAAAAATTTTCAACGAACCTGAGCAAAGTTCAGTGAGCTATGAGCACTTATCTTCACGACTTTATTGATTTCCTGCATCAAATGCGCCTTGTTAGGATTTGTTTAGCCCTGTACTCAATTTTTAATATTTACATGCAATTGTGCATATTTGCAATATTTGAACGAAGTCTTCTTGAACATACTCAACAGACTCGGAAGCTGATAAGGAACAAAGGAATAAAAAATTGCAACTGTTTTTTTTTTTTTTTGTAGTTTACTTGATAGTGTCCATCATTTCAATAATCTGCCTAGGTTAGCTTGTGACACCTTGCATTATTCCTAAGTATCACACGTGAATCGTATCATGAAGTTAGAATGATATTTATTTATTCCTAAATTATTAAACGGCAAATATAAACCAAGTTACAAGTAGGCAGATATCATGATGAACTTGCCGTGTAACTTGTAACCTAATTGCATGATTTTCGAATAGGAAATTGGAAGACTTAATCAAATTGAGGTGATCATTCAGGATGATTTGTGACATTCCCTTTTCCTCACACGGGGTTTATAAAAGAGAAAACGAAAAATACCTTCTGAATTTCAATGTCTCAGGATATTTTAACTAGTTGAGTAACGGTATTAACTAGTTCAATATAGAATTATAGATATTAATAACTGTAAATTACTTATATAGAATTTTGAAATGTGGAAGGTATTTTTTTTGTCATTTTTCCTTTATAAAATGTTGGAGATAGTAGAATTGAATTGGTGGGGATGCAAGATATTTCTATTGTGCGGCCAACATGTTCCAGTTGTGAAGCAATTATGTCATGAAAGTACATTTGGAAGTTTTCTGAATAAAAATACCAAGGTGGAGTTTAATGAAATAGATAAGGATAGGAGAAGAAAGTTGTCTTTCCTTTGTTTTGTAGTTGAATGTGGAAGTGGACGAATCTTTGATTTCATTTGTTCAGTAGTTAATTAAAAGTGATGGGTAAATATCATAATTAAAGAAACAATCTTGATTAGCATTTAACTCAATTGATTTCCATCATTCGAGCTTACTCTATCAGATTAAGAAGAAATTTATAATTGAGGACCTATACATCATTGATGTGTGCATAAGGAATAATCAGTCTGAAGCTGACCCTAGTTGTCACTAACCCACTTTTACAGGCTTTCGGCTCTCTTTAACTTATTTTAATTCAAACCCATAAGGGAAACAAAAGGAGCTAAAGCTACTGCAAAAAGTTGCAAACTTCAAATTACTTGTACACGAAAAGGGAGCAAAAAATAGTAAAACTTGAACGTGTAAATAGCAGAATACAAATTAAAAACGTAATCTACATCTAACCCTTTTTCATTTTGATTATCTCCCTTTACCCCCGGAATCATCTCAGTTAGATCTTCTATTTAGTCAGTTGTTAATATAGAACCTATTTAGAGAGTTGATATTGATCTTAAATATACGACATATTTCTAACTTTTGTCACTTTTAATCTTGGTCTTAAATATATTACATATTTCTAACTTTTGTCACTCTTTTAAATTAGCCTTATTATGCTTCTTCAACAATAATCAAGTAAGTGGGAAGGAATTAATAAAGATAACGAGGGTGTTTTAGATAAAACATATAATTTGAATTAACTTAATTAACATCTTTAATATAATTAAATTAGGTAAATAGATTATGCATTTAAGTACGAAAGAAGAATGATATCATAAAACAGCAGTATCAAGATCTACTGATATATCTATATATAAGAAATTTGAGCTATAATAGTCTAAAAACATATAGCCAACTTCAATTCAGTAACAACATGTTGACATTTTTAATTCATATTGTTGCTAACAGATTTTTTTTTTCTTTGGTTTTTTTGCAATACTTGGTTCAGAAGCAAATACTCCCTCTCCACTCTTAAATATAAAACCACTTTGACTTTTTTTGTGGAAGTTAAAGAAGTAAATTAGACCACTAAATTATAACATATGTCATATGTAATTAGATTATATGTTAGTTTATAAGTAGAATATAGTAGTTTTGAGGAAAAAAGATAATTATAGACTGTTTAAAGTGATTAATTTTGTATCATAAAATTTTTTTAAAAATGTCAAAGTGATCTTATAATTAGGACCGGAGGGAGTAGTAATTACAGCAATCTGTATGTCATGAAAATATAAAAATAAACATAAATTGAGCACTTTTCTTTTCTCTGTTGCTTTTTTTTTCATTTAATCATTTAATGGCAAGGGAAGGTACTTTTGTGTATCAATGTGTTGCATGCAAGTCACTTAGGTAAAATATTCTCAATTTCTTTGAAGCTAAGGAAAGACTTTTCAGTTCACACAAGAATCCATCATTCATCTACCACTTTTACTATTTATAGAAATTGAGAATTCATCTTTAAAGATGCAGATTGCAGTAAGAAAAGAAAAACCAGCTAAATAATGCAATGCAAAGCCACCTTCAAAAAGGAAGGAGGGGACTTTTAGGCCAATGGTTTGGGTTTGAGTTTGGTGAGAAAGAGGAAGAGGAAGAGAGTATTATTAGTGATTGAAGTTGATGTTTGTGTGTGGTGTGTGTAACCTTTTATAATAAAAAGCACAAAGTTGGTGAGCTTCCATTCACATAATGGCCATTCAAAGAGGAAAGATCCTTAGTAAATGTCACTTTTATATGGTTTATTCACAATCCTCAATAGTTGGTTTAAACTCTTCCTTTACATCTTTAGCTTTATGATTCTTTTAAAGCCAAATTCTCGGTACAGCAGGATCAAAGTAAAAGAGATTTTTAGCAAATTGGTGGCTATACGATTCCTAATTCGGAGGGGAGCCTGAAATACGGGTAGAACAAATGAGTGAGGAACAAGAAATTACAATGTAACAAGAATAAGTCATTCAGATAACCTAAGGTCTTATTAAATATATATCTTTTAAAGAAACTTATTAGACATAAAACTTATGACAATATAATGAAGATCAACCAAATTTTAAACTTTCATGTAACACACACAAGTCTTTGATACTATAAACAAGGCCAGTTACAAAACTCCAACCATGTCTTTGTGGAGACTGAAAAATGGAGAAAATAAACAAGCCAGGGCAGGAAAAAAAAAATACATCTTAACTCAACATCTTAAAATTGTGCTTTCACTCTATTATATAGTACTTGTTAAGTCCAAATTTACCCAATTTATGACTTCACACGTTAACTCAAATCCAAACATGATGAGAAAATCTAACCCCTATAGCAAATATGCCGCTTATTGTATATGAGAAGATTAATTTGTAAACGTAGCTGTGAAAGAATCAAATCATTCAAACAAACACACATAAAATAGTCACATTCTTGTGTTTGAATTAGTGATTTATTTTGTTAATATAAGAAAAATAATCTAATCAAACAGACTGGGGTGGGAAAAGTGCAGAGATTTGGGTGGTTTATAAAATAAGGGAATGAAAAAAAAAAACAAAGGAGAGATGATGGAACCCCACAAAGTCTTATCTAAGCCTTATCCTCCATTCCCATTATCGTCCCACCACTAAAGCCAACCATTCATTCATCGATCAGTCATGTTCATTAAAAAAGTGTACCCATGTCTCCTGATATAACCCTAACTTAAAAAAAAAAAAAAAAAAATCCCCATTAATTAAAGCAAAAAATCTTTTCTTTAAATATAGCACATCCCTTAATCGGCTTATTAATTACACATTTAATCAACAATGATTTGCAAGGAAACAAGATTTTTTATTTATCCATCGATATCCAGTGCTACTAACAACCAAGGTTGTCAAACTCGTGATTTTAAATAAACTCGTAAGAAGAATGTAAAATCGGATCGTAAACTAGTAAGAGTATACCTTTATTAATAAATACGAGTTTTCAGTATATAATTAAATAAAAAATACAAAAATAATAATAATTTGACTTGAATATATTTTAAATATAAATAGTTGATATTAAATATATAAATATTCATACTTTATCTAATTCAATAAACAAATTTCTACAAAATTTATATATAAATTCATTGAATATAGTCACATAAAAATAATAAATATGATATTTATAGCAAGTTAACAAGATTTTCTATAACGTAGAAACGTAAAAACGGTAAATTCGGTAGGTAAACTCGTGAGTTTTTACCGAGTTTACAGCTAATATAAATTTAAGTGACTCGTGACACGTTTTGGTTAGGTAGAGCCGTAAAAACGGTAAAATCGGAGAGTCAACTCGCGAGTTTGACAACAATGCTAACAACTGATTAATCCGATTCGTAGGAATGTAGACCCACAATTGGGGGGAACCTTACTAGCTCTAAGTAATTATTGTGGCTGCATACTCATGGCTTGAACTTGAGACAATTGGTTAAGCTAGAACAACACATAGCCAGTTGATCCAGACGCTTGGCTGTAGAAAACAAGATTTTCAAATGATAAGATCTACTTATTTTCTTTTAATTTTTTATATATTGTACTAGTATACTGTTGAGTTAAGAATTATAACATTGTTAATATTTTGTGGAGAATAAACAACTATTATTATTTGTAAAAAGGGTGCGTTGGTTTTTCTATAATATTTCTTTAGTGATTTGCATTATATTTTTTTTTCTTAATGAAAAAGTCTTTTTGGACTTTGTAATCAGTATAGAGTTTATAAAATTATAAATTTAAGAAACAAAATGGATCAAGATTTTATACTACCTGAGCCATCCACATCATGGAGCATTTTCCAGGGATTCTACCTATTCTTTATTCTTTTTTCATTAAAAATTAATGGGTCATTTTCAATATCATCACAAATTCAAAAAATAAAAATCTAAATCCATATACACATTAAATATTATGAATAATGTGACTTACTAACTGTTGCACATGAGCCCTTCTATCCTTTTATATCTTATATATTTGCATAGAATATGAGAAAAATCATGTTATTTTTTTATATATGAATGATGCGTTATTTATCTTATGCAAATAATACTGCTTTCAGATTTTTATATTAGTGTGTATTTATATAGAAAGCGTATATATTCGCTGTTTACAACCAAAACTTTTTAAAAACGTAAGGCTAACGATAATCTAACAGCAACTGCAAGGAGTACTATTCTAGTAAGGAATAAGCTCAAAGCGCTGATCAGGTTGGTTTTATTTAACAATAATCCTGTTTATGCGCGGACAATATGTCAAATCGGAGTTAATTAATTCAAAGCCGAAATTACAAACTGGAAATATTTATATTTAAAATGTTGATTGTAAAAATTATTTTAATAAGTTCACTCAGTGGAAATTTCAATTATACACGTTAACATTATGTGCATTTGAAATTTTTAAAAAAATATTGTAAAGGTTGCTAATTTTCAAGGAAAAATTTGATAAAAATCTATATTTAAAAAATTTAAGGCGTGATTTCACATATACAAAGTACCTATTCTCGAATTTAAGTTGCTTTGTCTAACCATATTTTCAAACAGTATTTAGATTGTTTTTTTTTTTTTGACCATTAGTATTTAGATTGTTTAATAGATATTGTTTGATGGATTTTTTTTTTACTAGATTATATACCAAGTTGGTGAGACCAATGTACGGTGGATATTAATCTTTAACAATTTAATATCTAGAACACAGTGTTGATGCATGCATGTGAGAGCCTAATAAGCCTTTGAGAAAAAGGCTAGTGATAGCCCATGTGATGGGGATTACATTGAATATTAAAATATGTAAACTAATAATAATGGAGGCTCTTCTTCTGAACTTGTCTCCTTAATCTTCATTATTTTAATTTATTTGGTCAAAATATTAATTTCCACTCGTCAGTCTTTGGATTCCACTTTGGAGGGTTAAGCTTAAGCATTTCTCTTAATCATTTTTTAAATTTTACTCCTTTTAAGTTAATATGTACAAGGCCAGTTGTTTGACTCTTAATGGATGGTAATTAGACTTCTATTTTTTAATTGGCAAATAGGTGGTATGGTGGATCCCATGTTATCTTCATGTAGATGAGTAGATCATTTAAAATATCGAACAAATTTTAAATTATATAATATCTTACAATACGTACACACGCACACAGATCATCAGTCATTGATGTAATTAGTAGCAATTGTTGAGAAATAACTCCGCAATTGTCAATTATGGTCCAGTGATTTCAACTTAATTTTTTAAGTCAAGACGTCATAACTTAGAAATTTCAGGCTGTTTCTTAATAATGAATAATTCAAATGAAAAATTAATTAACCCATTTTCTATCATTATCAATCTATTTATGAGAAGATATTGAGAAAGATGCATGAAAAATTGTCACTATACATTTGTTAGGGTCCTTGATGCTACGAAGCCGTTTATCTAAGAGCACATGAGTGCTAAAACTACTCACTCCGTCCTCACATATACGAGTGCAAAAATATTTTCATATGTACTAAAAAAAGTAGTTAAACATAATACATATGTCCAAAATAATTTCTTATTTTTTGAATTTTTCCTTATTTATTTATGATGAGGAGTGTAAGAGAAATGAATATAAAAGAGAATATTAATAAAAAGAATAATGATGGATAAAATGAGAAAAAAATCCCATTAAAATACTATGATAACTCTATACAAGCCCTTATATAACGGAACACTTTCAAATTTTGAGTTCTTATTTATATGGACATAAGGAGTATTTGATATGTTTCCTTATCATTTAAAATAATAAAAAGAAATGATGTTCAAAAAACTAATACTTCTATATGATATGATTAACTTGTAGATTATTCAGTAGAAATTAGATCTTCCTAAAATATAAATATTGCATGTTGTCCTCTACTACTAGTATAACCAGAGAACAGATGGTTTGTGTTTTGTAATGGGCATTTTATGCATTTATTGTTAACAATAACATCTCAAGCTCTCCTCTTTGTGTTGGCTTTTTTTTTATCAAGGATGTTCTGTTATATATACGAAGTCAACCTCTTTAAATAATTGTGAACATAAATAAAGATCCCCTCACATTAATTGACAAACGCATCACCATTTTCTTTTTTTCTTTTTAAAAATTAAATCCAAAAGCTTACTACCTTAAGAAGATTTGTGAAGATCATAGCATCACAATTCACCAACTAAATGGGATTCAATTCTTAAATTACACTTGACTTGCAAAAATATAATAGTTAGGCAAGTTCAAGCGTGTCTTAAGAATACGCACGTCCTTTGACTTTCGGTAAAAAATTTACGCAAACAACAATTTTTTTGGGTACTTTTATTAAAAAAAAAAGCTTGGTTAAGCTTATAAAAAACGATTTATTAAATATTGTCATCTCATCAAGTCATGTCTTATACTGTTTCATCTCTTAAATATATAAATTCACAAAAAAACTTTTATTTTGTCAGAATTACAAAGTTAATTTTATAATTAGATCAAAGAGAGAAATTGAAATCTATATATATATCTATATAACATAAAAAACTCTTTCACCAAAGCACTATTCATAAGAAATTAACAACCTAGATGATTAGTTCTATTCAGATCAACGGGTCAATTTATCACTAATTATATAATCTATTAATTATATCGCTAATTATATTTGATTAGTTATAACCATTAACCATTTTTTTTGAATTATTATATATAAGATAAACTCTAAAATTGTATCTACTAATAATTATATTTAAATTTAAAGCCTGATAATTACTAATTATATCTACTAATAAGTATATTTAATATAATATAAAATACTTCCACCAAAACACTATTTATAGGGAATTGATGACTCAGATGATCAGATCAACGGGTCAATTTATCACTAATAATATAATTAACTATTTATATCTAATTGGTTATAACCGTTAATCATTTTTTTTTGAATTATTATATTTAAGATAAGCCCTAAAATTTGTATCTACTAATAATTATATTTAAATTTAAAAACTGATAATCATTAATTATATCTACTAATAAGTATGAGAAATACTTGTATACTCTTAAAGTACCAGCACATTTATACTCTACCCAATAATATTGTTACACATCATATTATTTTAATCTACATGTTAGCTAATTAATTAATATTATTCTATCATTTGAGAAAAAAAAAAAAAAAAAGCTAGGGTTTACTAATTTACCTCGTTACCCTCTTTTCCCTAAATCTCTCTTCCTCCCATCGCAATCTCCCCTTTCCCCTCCATCTCCAACGTTTTCTTAACTTTTCAATGTTGTTTCTTTCATGACCCAGAATCCACCTTCGTTTTGCACATTCATGAGCTACAAACTTATTTACTCCCTCTTATCATGACCTTTGCACTCTACACGCACATATATTTTTTCAGTAAAAATTGCAAGCGCAGGATGTAAATCTTCCGTGATTTCCTCTCACAAATTTGCCTCTTTTTTATTGTTTAAGAAGGGATTCGAAAGCTTCCCTTTCATGGAAGCTTTGTGAAGATCGATTTTTTAATCAAACTATTGAAATCCTTCATGAGAGACACTGGGAGAGACAAGAATTACTTTTGCCGGTGGAGTATAGTCACCTTCGTCATTAACGAAGAATCATGGCAGCGATCTCTAGGAAGAGCGTACGAGGAAAAATGGGCAGACGAAGGAGGAGAGAGATTGGGTTAGGAGAAAGGGCATTAAAGAAAATTCCCAAACCCTAACAATTTTTTGGTTTTTCAAACAATAAAAGAATACAAATTAGTTGGCTGACATGTAGATTAAAATAATATGATGTGTAGCATTATTGTTGGGTAGAGTACAAATGTGCTGGTACTCTAAGAGCACACAAGTATTTCTCAATAAGTATATTTAAATTTATAAGGAATTGATGGCTCAAATGATCAGATCAACGGGTCAGTTTATCACTAATCATATTATTTACTATTTATATCTGATAGGTTATAACCGTTAATCATTTTTTTCGAATTATTATATTTAAGATAAGCCCTAAAATTTGTATCCACTAATAATTATATTTAAATTTAAAGACTGATAATCACTAATTATATCTACTAATAAGTATATTTAAATTTAAAGAATGATTGGCTATAATTATTATATTTAAGATAAGCCCTAACCGAAAAATCAATTTTATACATTCAGATTTTAATTAATTAAAAACATTAATTAAAATTCCATTTAGGATTTAGGAGTAAAAAGATTAATTAAAATTTTACAACCCAAAAATCAATTTTCATTTTTTATACTGCCCAATCGAACAATAATAGACAAAAGTAAACTATAGCTAATACAGTTAAAAAGTATGCTAATACCTTTTTAATTAAAATCAACCGAAAAAAATTGATTTAGGATTTCTCTTTAATCTTAAATATAATTAGTGATATATATATATATATATATATATATTTCGGGAATAACCAACCAGAAGCTTCTTATGAACATAATTTTAAAGTTTATCTTAAATCTTAAATATAATTTTAATTAAATTTTAGGATGAAAATATGTGATTTTTTCTAAAATAAAAGCTTCATTATTTACATATTTATATAAAAGCTTATTCTACATTTGTTTTTGAATATATTTTAGCAAAAAAAAAATAGATAAATCCCAATATATATATCCCTAATTATATCTACTAATTATACTTAAGAAAAATGTAGTCATCATTTTTGAATTATCATATTTAAGATAAGTCCTAAAATTATATTCATAAGAAGCTTCTGATTGGTCAATCTAATATATATATCTCACTAATTAGATAAGAAGCTTCTGGTTGGTTGATCATAAAATATATATATAATTAATCATATCTATTAATTATATTTAATAAAAATATAATAATATATATCATTATTATTATACGTTTGTTTTTGAAAATATAGTCATTATTTTTGAATTATTTAATTATATTTATAAGAAGCTTCTGATTGTTCAGTCCTAAAATATATATATCACCAACTATATCTACTAATTATATTTAAGAAAAATATAATCATTATTTTATGATTATTATATTTAAAATAAGCCCTAAAAATATGTTCACAAGACGTCCACAACTTCTGATTGGTCAATCATAATATATATACCACTGTTTATGATTAATACATATATATAACATAAAAAACTCTTCCACCAAAACACTATTCATAAGGAATTAACGGCTCAGATGATTAGTTCCATTCAAATCAATGAGTCAATTTATCACTAATTATATAATATACTAATTATATCACTAATTATAATTGATTGGTTATAACCATTAACCATTTTTTTTGAATTATTATACTTAAGATAAGCCCTAAAATTGTATCTACTAATAATCAATATCAATAATATATATAAATAATCTTCTACCAAGTTACTATTGTAACATCCTAAAAATTAATTTAGGATTAGTGGGGGTAAATAGGAATTGATTAATGAGAAATGATGGATTATGAGGATATTTTAAGGATTTCGAGGTATTTTTGAGGATTTTAAAGGCCTAGTTTCTCCCTTATTCGGACGATAATAATTTTGGGAGAGATCATTTTTAGGCTCAAAAGAGGATATTATGGGAGGAAATAAGTAAAGAGTATTATAGGGAAATTTTTGAGAGTGAAAAGAAAATTTTTGGTTCAAAAGAAATACCTTATTTGAGAATCTTAGGTCCTAGTAGTGTATTTTTCCCTAATCTTTTTCTTTTTCTCTCTTCTCCCTTACTCTCCACCGTCACCCTTCTCTTAATTTTTCCACAAACATCATCATTATATTCTCTTCCTCTTTCCACAAACATCATCATTATATTCCCTTCCTCTTTCCACAAACATTATCATTATATTCCCTTCATCTTTCCATAAACATCATCATTAATCCATCTTTTCCCCTTTTATTTCTATTTTTCCCACTCACTTCTCCTTCCACCGTCACATTCATCTCCTTCCTCTTACTCTTCATTTTCTCATCCTCTTCCTCTTATTCATTCATTTTTCTTTTTCTCTACCTTACACCACCACCATCACCACCACTATTATTAATTTTCTTCTTCTTCCTTCCTCCTATCACCTTCTCCAATATTATACTTCATTTCTCTACTTAATTTCGGTCTAATTTTGTGCTTAGAAAGTAGATAGAAAAGTTTAGACCGGAGCTTTTGGAGCTCGTCGGCGCCGGACCGGTGGTTTTTCCGGCCATCTAAGACCATATTCGGACTCCCGTAAGTGTTCTATATATTTCTATGTCATTAGTTTTTCGATTAGCTATATTGGAAAATTTAGGCTTTGTCCAAATTGGTATTTTTGGGAGTCTTAAACTTAATAAACTGAAGCTTGGAGCTTGATTATGAGTTCCTCTAAATAGATTTTTCATTAGAGGTTTTTCCTAATTATTGGGAATTTTTGGGATATATTGAAAATAAGGTTTTTGATGATCTGAGGTGTCTATAGCTAAATTAATAATTTTTTTAGATGTTTATTAAGGTTTGGAAAATAAATTGTAGATTAAATAATGGATTTTTGAGGTTGAGGAATAATTTAGGGATGTAAGGTTTAATTTTATTTAGGCTTGAATTTTTATAAATAGTTATTGGAAAGATAAATAATTTTGGATATATGTATAAATGGAGTAGAGATAAATTTTAGAGATAGAAAGGAAGAATAAATGTTTAATAGAAATTTAAAATAAGTAAGGGCAAAGAAAGGATAGTAAATAATTTATTTACACGTAAAATTGTTGGGTAAATAATTAATTGTGGTTGTATGTATGGTTGTGTAGTGCTTGAATTGCACTAAGTTAGCACGGGGGAGCTGCACTATTGTGAGATTGGTGCCAGCTATCAGGTAACCGCTTTCTGCTTGTTTATATGTGTGTGTAGTGTTAGTAAGAAATTTGAAATATTATTATTTGAAAATTATGATGTTATATGCAGATGAGATTTTAAATCACAAATTGAAATTTGATTATCAATTGATGATTGATGAGATATGGAAATGAGATCTTGGAATATTAATACTTTTATAATAAATGTCCTGTGGAGTATTATTTTGAAATGGCATAAATTTGTGATGTGAAATATTTGGAACTGAAATATATATGTGGCTTTGGAAATTATTTAATATATGTATATCATGAAAATACTGGAAGGCCTGGTGCCTGATTGTGGTGTTGCATATCTATGTGTTGTATGTGAGAAATTCTCTGTGTATGTGACACCGGTGAATTGGAAATTGTGCCATCACGTGATGAGGTACCCTGTTGCGCCACAGGGACTAATTGATATATTATGAGAAATAAAGGAGAGAAAGACGAAAGAGGGGATATCGCCCCTCACGGATACAGAAAGGACGGAGATCCTTCTAATCCGTGGTACGATTTAGGGAGGGTAGAAAGTCCCTCGTGAATTGTACCGTGGTGATCAGGGGCGGGTGGAAGGTCCCGACTGGTCCCACATATTTTCCCAACGCTTCTATTAAGATTCGTTTGGGTTGTTTGTGATTATCAATGATATATATATATATTATTCTTGGAGATGATTTGGGATGGATTATTCTGCACGTATAAACTGTGAAAAAATATTTGGGATCAAGATATGCATTATATGTGAATACTTGAGCATGTGGTTTGAACTAGTATATATACATATATGTATTCCACTGGACACCTTGCTAGCACTCACCGCACTTAGATGAGTAGTCAGTGGTTGCGTTTGGGGCTACCCCCGTTGATCTCACTTTTGCAGGTCCTAGGAGCGAAGTAGGAGGTCAAGGGAAGGATCCGGGAACTTCTCACTGATATCGTGAGATACTCTGGATCAGAAGGACAGGAGGTATTGCCACATTTAGGATCATATTTTGTATGATGCTTCCGCTGAAAACTTATTATTATTTTGGGAAGAATTATTGTATAATTACCATTATGGTTTGGTATTTTAAGGATGATGTGTGGAGATTAATTATGGATAATATAATTCTCTGTTATTGTACTGGGAAGAAAAATTTATATTGTGATGACAGAGATTTGGAGTTGAAATTTGATTTATATATAAATATTATGGAAAGCTCTTTTTCTAACTATGTTAGTTATCTTTATTAAGTTAATTCTTTTTCCTAACATAGTTAGTACTATAAACAATTTAATGTTTAATTGTGAGTGGTTAATAGTGGGATTAGGAGGTAAATGTTACAACTATTCATAAAAACATCCTCAATTTTTGATTGGTTAATCCCAAAATATATATATCACTAATTATATTTAAGAAAAATATAATCATTATTTTTGAATTATTATATTTAAGTATACTTATTTTAATCTATCACTGATTATATCTACTAATTATTATACTTAAATTTAAAGACTGATTATATTTAAATTATATCTATCAATATCTATCACTAATTATATCTACTAATTATATTTAAGAAAAATATAATCATTATTTTTGAATTATTATATAACATAAAAAACTCTTCCACCAAAACACTATGCATAAGGAATTAACGGCTCAGATGATTAGCTCTATTCAAATCAATTGGTCAATTTATCACTAATTATATAATATACTAATTATATCACTAATTATAATTGATTGGTCATAACCATTAACCATTTTTTACCATAACTAAGTAATGATCAACATCCAATCTTGTAAGCAGGTGAGTGCACGATGGGGAGGATTACAAAACATTCAAAGTAACATACCAAAAAAGAGAATAAGGAGAGCAAGGAGAGAAGATTCACAAAAGGGACTTACAATGAATGACTCACAAAGTGCTGTATCACAAGTTCCAAATTCAGGTATAATTAAATCCACAAATAATTCAGTTTTAAATTTTGATGAAGGGATGTAATAGTTTGGTTAAATGATCTGCATAAGTATTATGCTTTCCCATGACCTCATGCAAACAAATTTATGATTTCTTTTTTTGAATTGAAAAACCATATTTATGATTTCAAATCGAATCAGATGAAAAATATCACACCTGCAACGCACGGGAAACCCAGCTCGTTTAATGGAATAATTAGTAAAAAATTGTTTCTTCTTTTATTCTCATGACACAAATTAAAATCTTTAGTCCGGCACAAAAATATTTATAGAAAAAAAATCATTTTCAAGTAAAAAGACAAACGTAAATAACTATTCATGAAAAAAAAAATCTATTTTACATATAAAATATCCGCTCAACAAAAAAAAAATTCATGAATTTTATCGGAGTGCTATTTCAGCTGCATCTATTTCGGAACATATACACAAAAATAAAATATATGAGGAAAAAAAACAAAAAGCAAAAAAAAAGGGAAAAAATATATGAGGAAAAGACATATTAAAGATAATCAGAAAAATAAAAAGGTCAAAAAAAAAAAAAAAAAAAAACAACCCACCAAAATTGTCTGAAGATAATGGAAGATTAGATTGAAGAAAGAGACAAAAATATTACACATGGTGGTGGCAGATATACGAACCAATTAAAAATCGACACGTACCTGAACGCACACACAAGATCCACTCATCCGTAAATTTCAACATGCTCGTTCCACATGCTGCCACCTAATATTTGTCTCTCCGGTTTCTCTCTCTTTTTAGTTTTCTATTGAGTACTAAATTACTTATATATTTATTTAATTTAATTAAATTAAAAATATTATTTAAATTAGTTAAAATCATATAATATTATCATTTAATAATTTGAGAAAAATAGGAAACTGTTAGAAAGAGGTATGACCACACCTATCTTTCAAAATACTCCCTCCGGTCCTAATTATAAGATCATTTTGACTTTTTTGACTTTTTTTTTTAATCCAAGAAAAAATTAGTTTCAGTCCCAAAAAAATCTTTTTTCCTCAAAACTAATTTATTCTACTTATAAACTAACCTATAATCTAATTTCATGTGACATATATTATAATTTAGTGGTCTAATTTGCTTCCTTAACTTCCACAAAAAAAGTTAAAGTGATCTTATAATTAAGTCCGGAGGGAGTAAGTCTTATATTTAGAATCTGAAGAATATTTTATAAGTAATTGTTGGACCCAGTTTTCGTCCCATTTTTTAGCATCAACAGTAATGTATAGAAGTTTTAAGAAAAAACGACAAATATTTTATTGTTTTTTATTTTGTAATCTTACCCTCCTAAAAAATGTCAAATCGATCTAATATTTAAGAAAGAGTATCTTTTTGTCTAAAGCTTACTCCCTCCGGTTTAATTATAAGATTAAATTTACTTTTTTTATGGAAGTTAAGAAAACAAATTAGACCACTAACTTAGAACATTATCAATCTGGTCCTATTTATATTATACTTCCAACCAAGGTTCAAAATCCTGGACCTGGGATCGACCCGGCCAATGCATTACATAAAGGGTCAGAGGTTCAACCGAGGGTCGACTCGGGGTCAAAGCGACCACATTAAAATAATATAATTTAATAATTAATAACATAACATACCAACATTCATGTCAAAATATAAGAAAATCCAACAAAAATCTAACTGTTTTAAAAATACAATACATCAAAATTACGAATGTCCATCACTAGTTCTTTGCAATCCTTCAGTCAATACTATCAAAATCATTCAAAAACTAAGTAGAAACTTTTTCAATAATGTAATATTTAGGAAATTATTGAGGATTTGTGGATGTGATTAGGAATTAATTAATACGAATTTATAAATTATAGGAATATTTGGGAAATTTGAGGTGTTTTGGAGAATTTTTAAATACTTAGTTATTCTCTTAATTTAAGTAAAATAACTTCAAGAAATTATTTTGGATTCAAAAGATGTTATTATGAGAGAAAATAAATAGAGGATACTATTTTGAGTACAAGATACTTTTTTTTTAAAAAAAAAAAATTAACCCAGCCAGCCCGGTCCAACAGCCGGGTTGGCCGGGTTTTGAAGGTCAACCCGGAATATTCCCTGGTTGATTCCTCCCTCGAGTGAAACACAAACCGATCCTCTCAAGTGCCCAGGTCGCCGGGTTTCCGGTCAACATGTTTCACATAAGCCAAGGAAAACCTTAAATCTCATTAACTCGCCCTTAAAATCTAACAACTTTTTGATTTTACCCATATTTAATATCCCACTACACCACATGAAAACAAAATTAACATACAATAAATGAATGTTAAAACAGTACATTCATAACAAAAATTTAATGACGTGCCCTATAAATAGGACAAAAAAGCCTTCTCTTTCTGCCCAATAAATAGGACCAGATAAATACTACATGTAATTAAATTATAGTTTAGATTTTAAATAAAATAAATAAGTTAAAAAAATATATAAATATAAACAATTTAAATCCCTTAATTTCTAAAAAGAAATCAACTTTATCCTGACCTGTAATTACTAATTAGGATTGGAAGGAGTATATAAATATAATCACCACTCAACTCCGATTCCCTGAGTCTCACGCCGTGTCTCTCTCTCTCTCTCTTCCCTTTTTCTTCTTCTCCTCCTCTCTGACTTCCCCTTGTACGGACTCTCTTGTTGAATCCTCTAACCCGGCTCATCGGAGGATGTCTCCCAAGCTCGCCGCCGCAGATTCCGCCGTGATCGCCGGCGGTGATGTCTCCGCCGGAGAGATCATGCTGTTTGGCGTCAGAGTCGTGGTCGATTCCATGAGGAAGAGCGTGAGTATGAATAATCTCTCTCAGTATGAACATCCTCACGACGCTGCAAATAACAATAACAACAATAACGGAAACAATAAGGAAGATTCTCTCGCCGCCGGCTATGCCTCCGCCGATGATGCTGCTCCTCATAATTCCTCCAGGCATCGCGAGCGTGAGCGTAAGCGAGGTAGTTCGATCAATTTCTTTCATCGCTTATCAGTTTTTAGGTTAATTGATTTTGCTTAATTTTGTTGGCTTGCTTGGATTTTAATTGATAGCTCCGCCAAGAATTGTTGTTGATTCTAATGATAGTGTTCTTAGATTTCCTCAATCTGAGAACCGTTTGGTTTGGTTGGAAACGAAATATGATTGTTGATTGTGTGTTTTACTGTGTGTGTTGATTGAACAGGAGTTCCGTGGACAGAGGAAGAGCATAAGCTGTTCTTGCTGGGATTACAGAAAGTTGGGAAAGGTGATTGGAGAGGGATCTCAAGGAACTATGTGAAAACTCGGACGCCTACACAGGTTGCGAGCCATGCTCAGAAGTACTTTCTCCGGCGAAGCAACCTCAATCGCCGTCGCCGTAGATCCAGCCTTTTTGATATCACCACCGACACGGTAATTCTACGGCCGTACTGTTCATACTCAGCTTTTACTATCCACGCAGTAACTTGGTTTGAATTGATGTTCATTTCCTGTTAGAGTACAAGTCTCCTTGTTATTTAAATCGGGTTAGGGTTCCTGTTTTGGTTCTTAGTCTTCCCATAGGTAGTTTAGCTGAACTTTACTTTTGCTTCTCTGGTGGGAGGAAGAAATGATATATTACTTCTGATATTCCATGTTCCTTTATTAGTTTTATAATTTTTTTGGTGGTTGAAGAGAGGTTGACAAGACTAGGTTGACATGGTATATTAGTAGGCCTTGTAAAATATATGGTGTGGGTTTTGTAGACTGGAAGGGTCAGAGAGACAATTTTTTTCTGATATTGTCAATTATCTGTGTCAGGTCTCTGCAATCCCAATGGAAGAAGATCAGATCCACCATCAAGATTATATGTCTCAATCAAATCCTGTGTGCCCTGCAGCCCCTGAAACTATCAACATGAATGGATTTCCAATGATGCCAGTGTATCCCATGAATATTGTTGGTTCTGGGATGATTTCAGTCCCAGCTTCACATCCTAATGCTTCTGAAGCCTCTAATATCACATCAAGTTCAAATTCATCAGCTGTTGATCCACCAACTTTGTCTCTTGGGTTATCCTTGTCCTCTGATCAAAGACAAACTTCATCAACTAGGCATTCATCTATACTTGCCATGTCGTGTTTCAACAATAATGGAGATAACATTATAAGTGTTGCTTGAGTAACCATATAACTTAAGAAGTAACTTGGGCTCACAGTGATGTTTATCTCGAAAATCTCCTGTCTCTTTTGCTGGTAAAAACGGTAAAACTTCAAAGGGAAGGATGATGGGAAGAAGAAGGCAACTATGTGACTGAAGTTGATCCTTCTGTTTGTTGTACAGACCCCTGGAAAAGGTCCTGTGTTATTGTTATTGTATTCTAAATGTATGACCTTATTAGATTCTTGGTTTATTTTAGTTGTTTATGTTTGTAGTTGATGATGCAGCTGATTGAAAAATAACAAGAACTGCATGTTTATTACTGATAAAATTGGATGTGGACTACATATCAGAGTAGCTTCTATTAATTCTGGCATGAAAAATATCAACTTGGATATGGCTTATATTTTTGTGGTCTGTGTCTCCGAAGCTGGATAAAACACGTTTTCTCTCTCCTTTTTTTATTGTAATTAGTTTTGGTGAATATATGACTATTATTTACTCCTCATTAATGGCCTACGCGTTTGACTGATTGCAATCCATATAAATTTCATGATTGTCTGTGGTTTGTGGGCCATCTGACCTTTGTCTTTGTTTGAGACCACCTTAACTGCTGTCATTCTCGTTATTTATTTAGGGACAATGAATAATGATTTGATATTTTTGCCCATTTCCTCTTTGACTTATTATCTTTTCACCATCATATTGTTTAGTTTACCATTGGTGACTAACTAAAAATAATGGCGTGCGCTAAACTGTAGAAAGTAATGGGAAAAAAAGTGTGGTTTTAAATTTAAGTGATTTTGCATTTTATGAGATAAATGTATGAGAAAATTTTTATCTTATTACGTAAAAGTGATTCAAGTGGCGTTAACAGACACCCCTGTAAGATTCACATTTCAGGCCATCCAAATCTTGGAGGTCCCCACCTATTACTTCCCCCAGATTTTCTCCTTGTTTTTCATCTCTAACCAAGCAGGACAAAGCTGTTTTCTCTCTGATTTTCTTCGTCCCTACTTTCTTTTTCTCTTATCTTGTATAGTCTCATCCAAACCAGCCATAACTTCATTAATTCAGCGTGCCAATTAGAATGTGAGAAAGAAAAAAAAAAGGAAAGAAGAAGTGAAACAGGAAGAAAAAGTTTTGAAAACAATGTAGAAGAAGCTTCAATGGATGGGGAAGTCCAATCCATTGTTTCCAGATGCATAACAGAATTTCTATAAGTACTTCATAAAGAATTAAATTATCAGGTATTAACTTGTAATAATCATTCCTTTCCTGGGCGATGCGCGGTTAGCTTTACTTTACTCTAGCAACTTTCACCAATTATAACATAATCTTTCAAAATAAAATTTCGACTTTCAATCCACTACCAAGTACCAAATGATAATGTAACTAAAATTTGGTATTTATACGTCAGCAATTCCATTTGAAGCAACGCCTATTTTTCCATCACCTATATTATGTAGCAATTCCATTCGAAGCATTACCTATTTTTCCATCAGCAATTTCATAATTTTTTTTAAAAGAACAATGATATTTAAGAATATCTTTTTGTTTTAGATTTTGTTTCCATCAAATTAGATGGTCCTTCAATCTTCGCCATGCGATGCACGTTTAGATTTAACTTTTTATGCAACTGATTTTATACATCACTATTAAAACTTGCATAAGATATTGGGACAATTGCATATAGGTCCAAAGTAAGAGAATTAATTTTAAAGAGGTCCCAAGGAGTTGTTAATGACAACTACTCACTCCGGTCCTAATTATAAGAGCCAGTTGACTTTTTTGGAAAAATTAAGGATGCAAAATACCCAGCTTTAAATTGTTTATATTTGTCTTTTTTCCTCAAAGCTAAGTTATTTTACTTATAAACTATCATATAATCTAATTACATGTCACATATATTAAGATTTAGGTTTCTAATTTGCTTCCTTAATCTCCCCAAAAAAAGTCAACTGGCT
The DNA here is from genome assembly GCA_037074515.1 of Mimosa bimucronata. Lineage (NCBI taxonomy): Eukaryota > Viridiplantae > Streptophyta > Magnoliopsida > Fabales > Fabaceae > Mimosa > Mimosa bimucronata. Next base: position 8,474,888 of record CM073448.1, read on the forward strand.
CTTATAATTAGGACCGGAGGTAGTATTAACAAGTGCAATAGCCTTGGTTAACAAATGAAGAAGTTGTTAATAGACCTGTCTGAATTTAATTCTTTTGCTTGGACCTATGTACAATTCTCCTTAAGATATTTCTAGTTTGATCATGCCAGGGATGCAAATTTGCATGATCAGAATTCGTAGTTTTACATCAACATACCAAAACAATGTTACTATGCTTTAATATATCTACAACCCTGTTCATCCGTACTAAGTTAAAGGATTGAATATGCCACGCACCATAAAAATCACCAGCTCATGATGACTGTACACTTTTTCCCCATAAAATGCAATTAATATTGAAAGTTTAATTAAAAGCCTATTCATTGGATAACATGTCGCCAGACTTCTTGCACAACAATTTCAAAAACCACCGTATGCGAGTGAAGGAGGAGGAAGAATTATTTTATTCATGTAGAGATCACTAAGCTGCATATATGGAACCATAAACAAACCGCCAGTATATATCCACGTATTAAATTAAAGAATACCTCATAGATAATGTCATCAATCATAATGTTAAACGCCGGAACATAGAGTATAGTGATGGAATAGGGCAAGGGGTGTGAACCATGTGAGTAAGGGGTATTTTGGGGTATTTCTTATGTTGACAGTTAAAGAGGCTCGGGTATATAATAACGGGAAGGAGTTATTGTAAGGGGGAGAGTTTGAAGTGAGAATTGGGAGAGTTGGGAGTGACTCTCGAATGCATTCCCATTGCTTGTTAATTTGATTTTGACCCTTAACCTATAATGAAATATATAGATCTATAAAACATCGGAACCCCATTAGATTTACACTATGTGAAAGGTTTATTTGCAGTTATCAATACAAATTCAGTTCAGTTTTCTATCATATAACCTGTAAAGTAAATAAACAGCAGATCTATGAAACCGTCAACTTAAAAATACCACCCTATCATTAAGCTCCTTCATTTGGTTAATACACCGGTTCTTCAAGAACTATTAAATAGATTTAGCAAGGAATACACAACGAAGCATTAAGAGAAGTTGAGTCTCTTCAAAAACTACAAAAACCATGCATTTATGTATATTTCATTATGGGTTAAGGGTCAAAAATATACATATGATTTTGTCAAAAATTCATCTAACACCAAATATTTTTTTAGACCAAAAATACACATCAGTTTTCAAATTGAATCAAAAGTCACATTTATTATTATATTTCAAAAGGCGGCGCTTAGTGCTGGACAAACCTTTTTACAAAATCACATGTGTATTTTTTACCATAATTTAACTGTAAATGTGTATTTTTTATCTAATTTGAAAGGTCATATGTATTTTTTATCCAAAAAAGATAAACTTTTGACAAAATCATATGTGTATTTTTTACCTTTAACACTTTCATTATTGTCTGTGTGGTTTGTGGGCCATCTCACCTCTGTCTCTGTTCGAGACCACCTTAACTAGGGAAAATTCCAAATAAATACCCCTCGAATATCAAAAGGACAAAAAGGTACCTCCAATATACAAAATGACATAAAAGGGATCGTTCCCAATTTGGGATAAACAATTTTAAGGCAAGAAGACCAAAATGCCCCTGTCTCCATTCACTTTCAAAGTGAAGTGGTTAATGACTATACTAGAGTGGTTAATCGCTATACTGAAGTGGTTAATTGTTATACTAGAGTAGTTAACGACTTTCACAAATATAAGAGTATTTGAACCCAACTAATGAATCAGTGAAGTAGTTAACGGCTATACTAGAGTGGTTAATCGCTATACTGAAGTGGTTAATTGCTATACTAGAGTAGTTAACAACTCTCACAAAAACAAGCCTAACTAATGAATCGGAGAAGTAGTTAATGGCTATACTGGAGTAGTTAATCGCTATACTGAAGTGGTTAATTGCTTTATTAGAGTAGTTAACAACTCTCACAAAAACAAGCCTAACTAATGAATCGGAGAAGTAGTTAATGGCTATACTAGAGTGGTTAATCGCTATACTGAAGTGGTTAATGGCCATACCTGAGTGGTTAATGGAGACAGGGGCATTTTGGCATACTGAAGTGGTTAATGGCCATACCTGAGTGGTTAATGGAGACAGGGGCATTTTGGTCTTTTTACCTTAAAATTGTTTATCCCAAATTGGGAACAATCCCTTTTATGTCATTTTGTATATTGGAGGTACCTTTTTGTCCTTTTGATATTCGAGGGGTATTTATTTGGAATTTTCCCCCTTAACTACTGTCATCCTCGTCATTTATTTTGGGACAATGAATAATGATTTTTTTCTCCTTTTCCTCTTTGACTTGTTATATTTTCACATCACATTGTTTAGTTTACCATTGGTGATTAACTAAAAATAATGGCGTGCGCTAAACTGTAGTAAGTAAAGGGAAAAAAGGTGTGGTTTTAAATTTAAGGGATTTTGCATTATATGAGATAAATGTATGAGGAAAATTTTATCTTATTATATAGAGTAAAATACATTGACCACCCCTCTATTTAATCAAAATTACAGAGACCTCCCCTCTATTTTATAAACCTATATGAACCTCCTTTTAAATTAAAATATATGTTTCATAAACCTCCATTCTAATTTTAAAATTCAACTTCCATCCACCCAACCGTTAGTTGACTGTTAAATCACAAAGTTGACCCATGGTTTTAACTAAAATACCTTTGATTTGCAAAAAATAATAATTAATAATATTTTAAGCACATTTGTACCAACATTTAAAATTAATTTCACTTTATAATTTCATATTGTTATATTATTAATTTTTTTAATGTTGATCGTGTGACAATGTTAATTAATTTATAACTAAATTTTTTTGACAATTTTATATGTTTAAAATCGCTTATTTTTAAAAATTATTTTTTATGTAATTTGTAATTTTCTAAATAAATACACAATGTTTTGAAATTATATATAAATTTTAATTTAAAATATTAAATTTTAAAATAATATTATTTTTAATATAATATATATTATGATAAATCAATTTTCATAAAAAAATTACTATTTTTATCAACTTGTTAATATTTATTACGTAAAAAAATAATGGAGTGCGCTAAACTGTAGAAAGTAAAGGGAAAAAAAGTGTGGTTTTAAATTTAAGGGATTTTGCATTATATGAGATAAATGTATGAGGAAAATTTTATCTTATTACATAAAAGTGATTCCAGCGGCGTTCCAAAACACCCCCGTAAAATTCAGATTTGAGGCCATCCAAATCTTGGAGGTCCCCACCTATTACTTCCCCTAGTTTTTCCTCCTTGTTTTTCATCTCTAACCAAGCAGGACAAAAGCTTTTTTCTGACTTTCTCTGTAATTTTCTTCCCTACTTTCTTTTTCTCTTATCTTGTACTCTCTCATCCAAACCAGCCATAAATTCATTAATTCAGCATGCCAATTAGAATGTGAGAAAGAAAAGATAAAAGAAGAAGTGAGACAGGAAGAAAAAGTTTTGGAAACAATGTAGAAGAAGCTCCGACGGATGGGGAAGTCCAAACCATTGTTTCAGATGCATGACAGAATTTTTACAAGTGATAGACAGTTTTCAATATTTCTGTCATCAATTTAATTTTTTAAGGGTAAAGGTGCAATTTTAGGTATGAACAATTACAACTTAGCAGAAAAATGAATTTAACGAACACATTTTGGTAATGAACAATAAAACTAGGCGCAAATTTAGTAACACCGTTAGTTGACCATTAAGTTTGACTACAGAAACTGATGTGGCAGAACTGAAAATTTTAATTAAGCACTAGTGCTAATTTAAGAAGTGATTTTGTGATCAATTAAGGAGTTTTGAGAGTTTTATAAATAAATTCAGGAAAATGAAAGTTTTTTTAGACTTTTAAAGGCCTAATTTCTCCCTTAATTTTGGAAAATTAGAGTTAGAGGGAATATTTTTGACCCAAAAGGGATTATAGTGGGAGGAAATTCTCAGCCAGTAATGAATAAAATTTTTAAGAATTGAAGGAATAATTTTTTGCCTAAAGAAAAATACATTAGATTAGATAAAGAATTTTCTATTAAGCCCTTAAATCTTCGCAATAGAATATATTCTTTGGGCCAAAAATTATCCCTTCAATTCTTAATAATTTCTTCATTGCTGGCTAAGAATTTCCTCCCACTATAATCCCTTTTGGGTCAAAAAATAATTCCTCTAACTCTAATTTTTCAAAATTAAGGGAGAAATTAGCCCTTTAAAAGTCCAAAAAAACTTTCATTTTCCTCCTGAATTTATTTATAAAACTTTCAAAACTCCTTAATTGATCACAAAATCACTTTTTAAATTACCACTAGTCCTTAATTAAAATTTTCAGTTCTGCCACATCAGCTTCTGTAGTCAAACTTACCGGTCAACTAACGGCATTACTAAATTTGCTCCTAGTTTTATTGTTCGTTACCAAAATATATTCATTAAATTCATTTTTCTGTTGAGTGTACCTGGCGTAATAGTTCATACCTAAAATTTCACCTTTACCCATTTTTTAAATAAAATTAAACTTCATAAAGAATTAAATTATCAGATATTAACTGTAATTACTCACACCACTCACCTAGTTCTAAACCGTACGTCAACTGAAAAATACCTCCCTATCATTCAGCTCCTTCATGTGGTTAGTACATCGGTTCATCATGAACATCACCTATAAAATAGATCAAAAAGTAAGGAATAAACAACGAAGCATTAAGAGAAGTTTTTTTTTTTTTTTTGTAACAAAGCATTAAAAGAAGTTGAGTCTCTTGAAAAACTACAAAAACCATTCGTTTCTCCAAGGTAAAATTACTCAATATCAGATTTATTGAATCTGTATATTGTTCTAGCCAAACGGGCTGTATATGAAGTAGTTTTACATACACATAGACGCAGCTCAAGGAAGATAATCACTTCGCCCCTCAAAGACTTTATTTTGTTTTTCCATACTAAACTTACAACAACAAACCTTGTTCTACTAAGTGGGGGCGATTACATAGATCGCATGATAGCATTGTTCTCTATCAACAACCAAGTATTTAGTTAAACTAAGATTTTAAGTCCTTTGTGACTGTTGAGTAAGTTGCTTACGTATCTTTTCGATATACCGATCAGCTAACCGATCTACAACCTCTTCTTCATTCTTCTTCGTAGCAGGAACTTTGTGTTCCTGGACATGGGAGGTTGATCCATCACTCAGAACTGGATAGGTCACATATGTCGGGTTAGCACGTCTCTTTGGCTCTTTCGACCATTTGCTTTCATAAACCTGATCACGAACCAATTGTTTCTTCTCAGGAACCATATCAGCATATTCAGAACCTAAGGTTGAATTTGAGAGCCCTTTGTGAGTCTTTTTTGCAGAAGTAGTTCCAACAGTATTGAGTGCAATGGAAAAAGAGGATAGCTTAATGATGTTTGCTACCACCTTCATCGATTTCTCACACAGAGACTTGTCACTCTTTGACATGGTTCTGCTATCCATGCTTCTACTTACTGTTTGGAGCTCTTTTAGTAAACTGATCAAGTGACTGTTATGAGACTGAAAAAGACAAAGAACAGGTATTTATAAGGATGGTTCTTTCTGATTTTGTATATAGGCTCTAGTCTACAGATGTAACAAATTCTTGTTAAATGAAAGTTCTGAGAAAAGTATAGAACTTTCAAGTTATTGGTAAGATCTTATTATCTTTACCTGTTTCTGATTGACAAGTGAACGATTTTCGTATCCCTCAAGTTGTTATTTGGGATATGGTCATTGGTTTCCAGTTTCCACTACAAAGAAAAAGTTTGAGAAAGTGGGGGTTTGGAGAATCTTTTGTGACAAATTAGATCACTGTTTTTGTCAGTCTCATGACGAGAGCTTTGTGTGTTAATGTGGTACTTCATCATAGGCTTCCATCTATCAACCAAAAGCACATGTTACAGCAAAGGAACAAGATTCTCGGATAGTGGATATTGCTCAGTTTCCATTTTGTATCTTGATATTTTCAGATATCACTTTCTCAATGATTCTCTTAGCTGTTGTTAATTACTTTCATCGCCATGCCTCGCCTTCCCAATCAAGTTTTCGTATATATCTGAAAAGCAGTGAGTAAAGAAATCTGGAGCCCAATACAACAGTTCTGACTTATGACAGCATATCATGATACGTGTTCCTCAATGATTTAAACAAATATTTGAGATGATATAAAATATAGTAGTTAATAATGTTCATATTCATTCATAATAATCCAGTTTTTTAATAATCTAAATCAATTCAAAGAATACTGTCATCAACCTTACTGTCCCTATAAAATTGCTTGTGACATAAAGGTCGCATGCAGTTACACTCTTTCTCCTAAACACTAAGCAGAAAGCTACGCTAGCTACACATACAGTTATATCAAAACCTTATTTTTGTCCTAGACTCCAAATTCCTGATCTCACCTTCACTTTAAAGTAACTAAAATTCATTTAAAAAAAATTAGCCAGGGACAACTGTAGTTCACTTGTATTTACGTAAAAAATATTAAACAAGAATCAATCAAGTATGTAGAAGGTGCAGGACAGACAAACTTGATGAACAGGAAATCAAATCTGAACATTTTATCATGGCTCGATGAAGACTACTAAATGATACATTATTTTAATATTGCAAAATAAATTATACAGGCTCCAAACTGGGATGTGAAACTCACTTTAGTAAGATAATGGAATGCTGCTGTATACTTACTCCTTTAAGCAAAGAGTGAGCTTCACCGCTGCGGATTGGTGGAAGTTTCTCCCTCTCTTTAATAATATTCTCTTCAAGTTTATTTTTGTTAGCGTGTGTAAATGGGGCCTACAAAATAGAAGTCATTAATCAGGAAAAAAACTGAATGCAGACTTTTGTTACATAGCAGAAGCCAATTGACTTGGATACAGATCATATGCTGTCAATGTAGTGTGTAGTATTGCGTGACTTCATGCGTATAGACTCCTAAGAAATCTCCTAGATAGCCCCAAGAGGCATTGGTCAACCGTATGCTTTTTAATCAGAAAAAACTTTGACTAGAAAACAGTCCCAGTAGCACAACATGCTACATAGATTAGTCCCGACACCAAATTACAAAGCACCAAATTACAAAGATTGATCTTCATTATGAAAGGGCCGTCGGGATCGATAATTTTGTCATCATGGTGAAAACAAACCAACTTTCCAATCTTAATTCTTAATGACCAGGCAGCTAAGATCTTATATCTGACCGACATATGCACACGCACAAATATGGAATAAGCAACCAAGCCATCACCATGTTAAAAAAAAAGTCTTCTCAATTACATAGAGAAACCTCCTCTGTGCATGCACTGACTCTCTCTCTCTCTCTCACTCACACACACACACACACACACATTCCAGCAGAGTGTTAACAGTAGAACCTTCACGAAAATACACAGCTTACTCAACGAAAATGATTGGGACAAGAGATAGAATTACCTTCCCTTTCAGCATTTCATACAACATTATACCAATGCTCCACCAATCTGCCTCCTTGTTGTGGCCTTTAACATGTAAGATTTCTGGAGCCATATATTCCATGGTCCCAAAAAGAGTTAGATCTCCCTAATTCATCAATTTCCTTTGCCGATCCAAAATCAGTCAACATTAAATGAATAAGAAAATGAGTTTATGAATGTATTTGAATCACTCGAAAAAAAAAATATCATAACAAATCTGATTATTTTGACTATACTTTTTATTTGCACAAAGAAAATAACCAAAAAAAAAAAAAAATCAGATCGAACTTTCAAGTAATTGGTAAGATCTTGTTGTCTTTACCTGATTCTGATTGACAAGTGAACAATTTTCGTATCCCTCAAGTTGTTATTTGGGAAATGGTCATTGGTTTCCAGTTTCCACTACAAAGAAAACGGTTTGAGAAAGTGGGGGTTTGAAGAATCTTTTGTGACAAATTAGATCATTATATTCGTCAGTCTCATGACGAGAGATTTGTGTGTTAATGTGGTACTTCATCATAAGCTTCTATCTATCAACCAAAACCACATGTTACAGCAAAGGAACAAGATTCTCAGGTAGTGGATATCGCTTAGTTTCCATTTTGTATTTTGATATTTTCAGATATCCCTTTCTCAATGATTCTCTAAGCTGTTGATTGATTTGGTTAGGAACTATTGGTTAATTACTTTCATCGCCATGCCTCGCCTTCCCAATCAAGTTTTCGTATATATCTGAAAAGCAGTGATTGAGTAAAGAAATCTGGAGCTAAATACAAAAGTTCTGACTCATGACAACATATCATGATGCGTGTTCCTCAATGATTTAAACAAATATTTGAGATGATATAAAATACTTAATAATGTTCATATTCATTCATACTAGTCCAGTTCTTTTACAGTCTGAATCAATTCAAAGAGTACTGTCATCCCCAAACCGTCCCTATAAAATTTTGTACGACACTAAGGTCGCATACAGTTAAATTATTTCTCCTAATTACTAAGCAGAAAGCTACGCAAGCTACGCATACAGTTATATCAAAACCTCATTTTTGTCTGTCTCCAAATTCCTGATCTCTCCTTACTTAAAAAGATTCAAATTCAAATTCATCATTTAAAAAAAAGTTAGCCAGGGACAATTGAAGTTCACTTGTATTTTAAGTACAAATATATTGAACAAGAATCAACCAAGTAGAAGGTGCAGGACAGACAAACTTGATGAACAGGAAATCAAATATGAATATTTAATCATAACTCGATGCAGATTAAATCATAAATTATTTCATTAATACAAAATAAATTATACAGGCTCGAGGTTGGGCTATGATAAAATCACTTTAATGAGTTTAATCAATAGCTACATGAACATCTCATTATTTCTACAGTCATTATTGCTAATAGCGGTCTCATGTCAAAAAAAAGTATGAGAGAGGTGTTACCTTTCTGAATAGTTAGTTACTTACAAATGTTACAAGTAAAAAGTTAGCTAAAAATATGATGGGTGCCTAAGGGGGGATAAAGAACTCTACTCCATCACAATATAATTCAGTGAGGCTCGCCTGTGTGCTTCAAGTCACTCAAAGTTTGAACCATCTAAATACACGTTGATATTGGATTTACTTTCCTTCAGAGTAGTTAGATGAAAGCCAAGGGTTGGGTGCCACATAAGTATAGCCCTGGAAATGGTCAGATGCTGTAGGTGTGGCTGCTGGTGAATCAACTGGAGACATTGAGGTCCAGCATTGATCAAAATTAGCTGTACAGTCTAAGCCACTCACATCTGGTTTGAATTTTGGCTGCACTTCTCTTGCCTCCAGTTTCTTCCAATTGATTGAGTGAAACCACTTGTGACTTTTAACCTGGTTATCTCCATTCGGTCCATTGCCCAACCTTTTTGATGGATCCTTTTGCAGCAACTGTGATGTAAAAAGAAACGGTTAGTTCTTTTGTGTTATACATACCTAAAATGCATTTTTTTATTAATGTTTAACATTAAAAACAAGAGATTTTTAACAAAATAAAGTGAAATTCGAGTGCCTTAATATACAACAGGTTTTTAAATAATGTCATTTAGATAACCCATGAGTTCAAGTAATTGGACTAGAAGATAGTTATTTGAGCACAAATTAATTAACTAAATAATTTGAAACAAATTTAGCATGAACTAGAGCGGGTCTCGTCAGAGAAATGAGTTACATTATTCATGACTCATAAATAGTTGGCTCATCAGAGTTTTTATTATATACAAATTCGTAAAGTTTATATTTATGAAATTATACTTGTAATAGAAAAGATTAAATTGATAAACACTTCTCAACATGGTATGTTAGTCTTTGATTCAAAGTCAATTTTCATCTTCTTCATCTTGTGAAGTCATTACGCAATGACTTCAGAGGTCAATTCCATAAACCTCATTTTCCAAATAGAGGCTATACATAATATTAGAAGGGGGAAAATCAGAAAGTCAATAAAAATAAACTATTGCCCTATGCTTAGGGAACAAACATGTCTAACTTTTATTATAGGGGAGAAGAAAAGAGTAGAAAGACAATGTAAGATAACTGAATGATGCTGTATACTTACTCCTTTAAGCAAAGAGTGAGCTTCACCGCTAAGGATTGGTGGAAGTTTCACCCTCTCTTTAATAATTTTCTCTTGAAGTTTCTTTCTGTTAGCGTGTGTAAATGGGGCCTGCAAATAGAGGTTAATAATCAGGAAAAAAATGAATGCAGACTTTTGTTACATAGCAGAAGCCCATTGATTTGGGTATAGGTCATATGCTGTCAATTTTGTGTGTAGTATTATGCGACTTAATGTGTATGGACTCCTAAGGAATCTCCTAGATAGCCCTGAGAGCCATTGGTCAACCGTATGCTTTCTTAATCAGAAAAAACTTTGACAAGAAAATAGTCCCAAAAGCACAACATGATACATAGATTAGTCCAAACACCAAATTACGATTGATCTTCATTATGGAAGGGCTGTCCGGATCAATAATTTTGTCATCATGGTGAAAACGAACCAATTGTCCAATCTTAATTCTTAATGACCAGGCAGCTAAGACCTTAGATCTGAATAATACATGCACACGCACATATATGGAGTAAGCAACCAATCCATCACCAAGCTAAAAAAAATATCTCAATTACATAGAAAAACCTCCACTATGAATGCTCTCCCTCTGCAGCTGCATATTTTTAAATTTTTATCACACACACACACACACACACTCCAGCAGAGTGTAGAGCCTTCACGAAAATACAAAGCTTACTTAACGAAAATGATTGGGACAAGAGATAGAATTACCTTCCCTGTCAGCATTTCATACAACAGTATACCAATGCTCCACCAATCTGCCTCCTTGTTGTGGCCTTTAGCCAGTAAGATTTCTGGAGCCATATATTCCATGGTCCCACATAAAGAGTTAGATCTCCCTGATTCATCAATTTCCTTTGCCAATCCAAAATCAGTCAACATCACCTGAAAATGAAAATGAGTTTATGAATATATTTGAATCACTCTAAAAAAATATCATAACAAATCTAATTCTTTTGACTATACTTGTTATTTGCACAAAGAAAATAACAAAAAGAATCTTATCAAAAAGACGAAAACTTAAGAAAACAAGGATATGCGACAAACTTTATGCATATTCTCTTAAGCAAAATTAAGTACATGACCGTCAGCGTCCATAAGTATATTTTCAGGTTTAAGATCCCGATGCACGATTCCTCGCTGGTGAAGATGGGAAACAGCAGATACTATCTCAGCAGTGTAAAGCCTTGCTTGATCCTCACTGCTCAAGACATACCAAAGGTAGAATAAGAAAGTTGAATGTTGAAATTGCAGTACTTAGGGGAACCCTGGATAATATACCTGAATAATCCCTGCCGATACAGATGAAAGAAGAGATGCCCTCCATTTATAAAGTCCAAGATCAAATATAATTTAGATTTAGTCTGCACATAAATGTAAATAAAATAAAACAGTTAGTTGAGAACTTGCCATGAAAGTAAATTAACTAAATTGAAAGGGGAAATTGAAAAGGAAAGAAATGTTCACAAAATTCAACTATAGAGCCAGAGTATTTTACATGTCTTATGAGTTGGACAGAACTTACAAAGAATTTTCCCTGTGTAAGATTGTTCTAGCACACAAGATATTATATCACTAAATTCATGTTGCCAATGTCAAGAAGTCCCTATACGGATTTAATAGGCGTTGACTCTTCCGTAACTCACTTAATGGAACACACATGTAACCTTCTGTTAATAAACTGAATAGTGCTAAAAGTGCACCATCTTCTCCTCCCAAGTCCCAACAATAAGATCACCATCTTTAGAGGAAGAAAGCAGCTTGTGACATCTAAATTCTAAGCTAAGAGCAACGATGCCGAAGCTTAAGAGATTAAAAGGTCAATTACATTCTACAGTTATAACTACAGCTTAGTGCTAGCTACTACCAAATAATAGTTTTAAAAAGAAAAATCAGAACTTTAGTAGGCTAAGATGAAACTTTGAAATGCTTTTCTATCAAACAAAAAGACGTTCCATAAATATACCCTCCCAATTAGGAATTCAGAATTGAAAAATAGGTTCAACAAGAATCAAGGTAGAGAAAAAAGCACCTGAAAAGAGTACCGGAGCTGAACAATAAACGGATGAACCACTTTAGTAAGAATATCCCTCTCAGCTTTCATATAATCCACATGATTCTTCTTTATGATCGTCTCCTTCCTCATCACCTTCATAGCAAAAATCCCATCACCACCACCACCACCCTCACCCTCTTCATCCAAACGGTCACTTTTTTTCCTAACCTGAAAAACCTTCCCAAACGCGCCCTGCCCAACAACTCTCAAAATCTGAAAATCCCCAGGTCCAATTTTGCACACCAATTTCTCCCCAGAATCACTCACACCCACTTGCTTTTCACCAACAGCACAATCAGATCCTAACCCACTTCCGACAATGATTTCAGTCTCATCGTCGCTCTGGGAATCGAGCTCATTAACAAAGGCCAGGGAATTAGAAGATGGGGCGAATCGTGGGGAGGGTCCCACAAAGGAGTGGGACCTACTCAGAATAACTTGTGGAATAGCAGTAGAAGGAGATGGATTGAGATCGTGGGAAGAAGGGAAAGGAGGAAAGTCGAAATCACAGTGAGTATTTGAGGAAGAAGAAGAAGAAGGTATGGTGAGTTTGCCTAGATTTGCAGCAAGGAGAGAGTGATAGCTTTTCTTCTGAGATGTGGACACCATTTTTCTGTTACTTGGTGGAATCAGAGATATGGTGACGGACTGAGGGAAAAGCGGGAAGACGATGGTGCTGATGATGAATAAAGGTGACAATAATGGATACAAAGTATCGAGAATGATTTCCGAAAAGCGATCAGAGGGGACTCATCAAGCCTGGCTCTTTTTGCATTACGCGCTATTCGTGTTCGTGAAAGTCACGATCTTTGCGTCCACCCTGTTTTTTTTTTTTTTGCCAACCCACCCTGTTTATCTACGTAGTTATCCTTTTTTTAAAAAAAATCTAAGAAAACCAAATAACCTATATTTATATATATATGAATTAATTGATTTGTCTAAATTTTTTTTCGAACTAAATTATTTGGTTTATAAAATAGCATATAATCTGATAATGCACAAAATACGATAGGATTAAGTGGTTCATTTATCTTCTTTAACTTATCCAAAAAAAGTCAACTAAATCTTATATTTAAAAAACTTCTACTGTTCTTTGTTTATAGGTGAAGTTAACTTTACACTGTACGGAGGAAAAAAAAAAACTTTGCCCCGCGGATATTTGCAATTTTTAACCATAGTATATTCCTTCAAGCTAGTTACTCCACTTTCTTAAACAAGCAAAAGCAGATATAGTGTTCAAAGATGAATTTTTTAAAGGAGGTGTTTTATATAAGAAAAAGTTTGAGCGAATTCGGTGTTACACACTTATAAATAGCTTACTTACAAGAATTTTACATTCACAACGGCATTTAAGTTTTGAATTATGTTGATTACCAACTAACTCTTAATCAATAGAATTTTAATTGTGAACAAATTCAAAGGGGGGCAAGATTGAAACAAAAATTTGATTACACCTTTATTTTTGGTAAATAAGTATTAGGATAAGCAAATGCATCTTTCTTCAACAAAATGTGGCATGTGTACCATAACCATTGTTTAACAATTTAGTGACGTATAAGAATATCAACCTAATTATTCTTTGAAGAATTAAAGGATATTCTTAAGAGATCAGATGCTCTGCATGATCGACAATTATTTCAGGTTACCGGTTTTTTTTTTTTTTTTGAAGCTCCAGTTCTATATATGGCCAACTGAATTCCACCGCCCAAACTTTTTGAAGCCTTTGTTTCTTGACATATCCCACCTTCTTCACTCTCTCTCTTCCTTCCTTGCAGAAACATTCAAAGAGAGAAACACAGAATAATATAGAAAAAGATAGTTGATAAGAGATATGGAAAGAAATACAAAAAGAGAAATTAGTGTGTCCTTCAATTTTAGCTAGTAGTTTAGCAAGTGGCAATATTTAATATTATTTTGATTAATTGTATTTTGCAAGTGTTCTTGCAAAAATATTTTATTATTTTGGCAAGTTGTCCCTTGCAACTTGATCTTGCAAGAGGAAAGATTCTCCCTCCATTTTGTTACTCCATCTTAATCTATAAATAGGACCATTTGCTATTGTATTGGTATACTTGAGATAAATGATAATATGATGATTTAGTTCTCTTCTTCCCTTCCCTTATGCTGTCTCTCTCTCTCCCTTAAATTCTGTTGTAATTCCCCCTCTCCGTCCAAACTCTCCCTCTGTTTTTCCCTCTCGCTGCACTGATTTTACCTTTCCTCATCCATATTAAATCTGTTGAGTGTGTGTTTGAGCGTCCTAAGTGTGTTTTACATCAGTTTGATATCAAAGCAAGGTGTTCCCAAGCTCCTAGGATGTTTCCGCCGCCAGAAAAACTAAAAAAAGCAACATGAAACTCCCTTTCAGTCTATTTCTCGCTGTTAGCCCCGAAACGGCAGCTTCCCGACGTTGAAACACCAAACCACTACCACCATCGTGTTCGGAGTGAGGAATCTGGTCAGACCCAAAAATTTCGCCGCCAACAGCCGCCGTCATCCCTGCGCGTGGGCTTCACGCACCGCCATGCTCTAGCCACGCGTCGTCCGTATAGAATCGTCTAGAACCATTTTTCTGCATTTTTGAGCTATATCACGCTGATTTCTTCATTTAAAGCATACCCAAACTCAAAAATCAACAATCAAAGCTTCTTTAGGGGTAAAAAGTTTGAAACTTTTGGCTTTTAAAGCTTCCCTGGTAAGGCTGATGACCATCTGATTTAAATTGTGCCTCTTTGCTTATTGATAGGAGGTTGTTCAACATAATTGCTAGGCCTTAAATCTTAATTTGCTGAAATATCCAAAATTACCTTGGTATTGCAATTTTATTCTTGCATGTGCTTAAGCTTTAAAGTATTGAAAATAGCTTTTCCTACGGTAATTATATTGCTCTGCTGACTGCTTGGTACTTGAAATCATCACATGTTCTTATCCATACTTCTTGTATGACCAATCGCAAATTATCTCAAAAGCTAGATATATTAGACCAAGAATTCTCTTCCCTTAAAGTTGTCATGACTGAAAATATCCAGAACACCCAAAACAACTTGGACGAATTTGCTAAGACTCAAAAGGAATATGTGGACCAATGTATTGCCGAGTTAGATCATAACTTAAATCGCAAATTTGAAGCCATGGATGCCATAAACTTATTGAGTAGGCAACAAACAGGAAAGATTCATGGAGTGCTAGAAAATCCTATTGATAAAATAGAATCAAGTTTTAGGAGTGAGCAATTCCATGTCTCTAATCAGCCTAAAAACACCTCTCTTAGGATTGGTCAACCAATCAGTGAAAGGCCTAGAAGACCACTCCCTCAGAATTTTACTAACCAAAATCAACTTGAGGATATATGCGAAACTTTAGATTACCAATACCATGAGCATGACTATAAACCATATAGGGATTCTCCAGAGAACTTTAGAAGAATGCCTACAGATGACATCGCCAAAAAGGTTAAGGTAGAGGCCCCAGAATTTGATGGAAGCCTAAATTCTAGTAAATTCCCAGATTGGTTGGCAAGTATGGAAGATTACTTTGAATGGTATAATATGAATGATGCTCAAAGAGTTCTATTTGCAAAGATGAAGCTTGTGGGATCCGCTAGAAAGTATTGGCAGAATGTTCAAAGATGCGTTGAACGACAAGGTCAACCCCCAATTAAGATATGGGGTGAAATGAAAACGAAATTGAAAGAGAAATATGTTCCAATTCATTATAGAAGCCAATTGTGTGACAAGTTTCTCAATCTAAAGCAAACCTCAAATGCCTCTGACTATATATCCCAGTTTACCGAACTCATGATTCGGTGTGATGTGGACGAAGAAGAGTAGCATACACTCACCAAGTTTGTTAATGGACACAAACCCCACATTCAAAAAGAGCTTAGGTTAAACTTCCCTGAATCTCTTGAAGAAGCTTATAGTTATCATAAGACCTTAGAAGTGGAATCCTTGTTACCAAATCCATCTTTCAGGCACTCTGATGCCCAAAGCACTCAATTTCGCTAGACCCGTAGTTTTAACCCAAGTGAGCGATCATTTGGAGCTTCCCCACTTAGGACTAACCCTTTATTCCCAACTAGCCAAGCAACTAATTTTAAAGGTAGTACCGCAAAGCCTACCAAGTCTTTAGGGTCAACTTCTCGCCCTAGTAACTCTCTTGTTGAATGTTTCCGATGCGTGTACAAGGTCATATAGCGTCAAGGTGCCCTCAACATGCTCTCGCTCTTGAATCATGTCCTGAAGATGTTGAAGGCGCTGATGCCGTCGTAGTAATTGAACCTGTTGATAGTCTATCAGACATTGATGACGAAATTATCACTAATGAGCAAGGTTGTGAAACTTGTCATGTTGGAGTAATGAGATGCATCCTATCTGTTCCATTATCTGACAATACTTGGAAAAGGAAAACTATCTTTCATACTCATGTAAAATTGGGAGACAAGTCATGTAAGTTGGTTATTGACGGAGGAAGTTTTAGTAATGTAATTTCTTATCAGGGAATAGCTAGACTTGGTCTCAATATGGAACCCCACCCTAAACCTTTCCAAGTTGCATAGGTTGATAAAACTTCCTTACCTATTACCCAACAATGTCTTGTTCCTCTTCAATTTGGTGACTATAAAAAGGACAGTCTTTATGATGTTATTCCTATGGATGTTGCCCACATTTTGTTAGGTCGCCTATGGCTTTATGACCATGATGTCATAAATTTTGGTCGAGAGAATACTTATTCATTTAAGCACAATAGAAAGACCATCCTGCTACGGCCAGCTAAACCTGACACTGAATGCAAACATTCGCGCAAGTCAAAGAGCGCAAAGCTTACAAGTCAAAGCTTGCATCTGTTAACAGAGAAACAATTTGTGCAAGAAAGCAAAGATAATGCAGTTGTACTTGCTATAGTAACTAAGGTCACAAACTGGGTTGCCTCTATTACAACTAAAGAGATGCCTAAGGAAATAAAGCAACTTCTGAAAGAATTTCAAGATATAAACCCCGAAGAGCTACCTGAGCTTTCACCAATGAGAGATATTCAACACGCCATTGACTTTATCTCGGGTTCACAACTCTCTAATCTACCACACTATAGAATGAATCCAAAAGATAAGGAAGAACTTAATCGACAAGTTAATGGGCTGTTGGAGAAAGGTTACATCCAACACAGTCTTAGCTCGTGCGCAGTACTGGCTCTCTTAACCCCCAAGAAGGATAGCTATTAGAGAATGTGTGTAGATAGTAGGGCCATCAATAAGATTGCCATTAAGTATAGGTTTCCCATACCTAAACTTGAAGACATGCTTAATTTGGTATCTGGATCTAGTTGGTTTTCCAACACAGTCATATGTGGAATACTTCTGCTTGGCATCATTCAGTTTCTCACTAAAGAAAGCCACTGGATGACCTTGAGCATTGAAAGTATTACCTACTTCCACAACAATTTGTCTTGTACTTGGATCATCAAGCACTTAGGTTTATCAATTCACAAAAGCATTTGAGTTCCAAGCATGCCAAGTGGGTAGAATTCATTCAATGATATACTTTTGTTGTTAAGCATCATTCAGGAGTAGAGAACAAAGTAGCTGATGCTTGAAGTCGTCAAGTCCATTTCTTGAATACCATAAGTGTTAGTATAGGCGGATTTGGGAAGTTAAAGGATGAATATGCTTCTTGTCCTGATTTTGGAATTATATATCAAGAAGTTAGTAGTGGAAATTGGCAAGATCATGTTGACTTCATCATTAACGACGGATATCTCTTTCGTGGAACCAAGTTGTGCATTCCTCGTACATCCATGCGAGATTTTCTTATCTGGGAATTACATGCAGGTGGCCTCGCTGATCATTTTGGTATAAACAAGACGGTTGCCCTTGTGGAAGATAGATTTTATTGGACATCCCTCAATCATGATGTGACTAGAATAGTCTCCCAATGTCGCACCTGTCAAATGTCTAAGGCCAAGAGACAAAACACTGGATGGTATACTCCTCTCCCTATCTCGGATGCACCTTGGAAAGATTTAAGTATGGATTTTGTTTTAGGGTTACCTCGAACAGTTCGGGGACATTATTCTATTTTGGTTGCAGTTGATAGGTTTTTCAAAATGGCTCACTTCATTCCTTGTAGTAAAACTACTGATGTTTCTCACCTAGCAAAGTGTTCTTTAAAGAGATTGTGTGTTTACATGGGTTACCTAGTACGATAATTTATGATAGGGATGTTAAATTTGTTAGTTACTTCTGAAAAACCCTTTGGAAACAGTTTGGCACGTAGTTGAAGTTTTCTTCTACTTTTCACTCTCAAACTGACGGACAAACTTTGGTTACAAATTATAGTCTAGGGAATTTATTAAGGTGTCTAGTTGGAGATAAGCCTAAAAATTGGGATTTGGTTTTACCAATTGTTGAATTTGCTTATAATAACTCGGTAAATCGGTCCACAAGTATGAGTCCTTTTCAAATTGTTCAAGGTTTTAATCCTCGACAACCTATTGACCTAATGCCAATTCCTTTGATATTTCGCACTTAAGAATCCGCAATGAACAATATAAATTATCTGCTAATACATATCGCCATTTTCAAAACTTTAATGTTGGTGATTACGTGATGGTACGTATATGTCCAGAACGTTATCCCAAACATGCTTTTAAAAAGTTGCATGCTCGAGCTACTAGACCTTTTCGCATTTCTAAGAAATTAGGGCTTAATGCTTATTTCTTAGAATTACCTAATAATATGACCATAAGCCCAATTTTTAATGTGGAGGATCTTATGCCTTACCGGGGAACTTTTGAGCCTCCCTCTTTGCTCCCTGATGATTCTGCAGGTACTTAGCCGATTCATGTGCCGACTCCATCACTTCCATCTAGTACACCGTCCAATGACAAAATTGAGACCATCATGGATGATCAGATTATCTTTACTCATGATGGCCCGCTTAATCGCTACTTAGTCCGTTGGAAAGGTCATTCAGATTTAGATGCCACTTGGATCCCAGAAGACGAGTTTGAACGTCTGGACCCTGCCTTGCTAGAAGCTTACGAACTCTCTACCTCTTCAGAGGAGAGTTCTTTGAAGCAGGGGGAATTGATAAGAGATATGGAAAGAAATACAAAAAGAGAAATTAGTGTGTCCTTCAATTTTAGCTGGTATTTAGTAAGTAGCAATATTTAATATTATTTTGACTAGTTGTATTTTGCAAATGTTCTTGCAAAAATATTTTATTATTTTGGCAAGTTATCCCTTGAACTTGATCTTGCAAGAGGCAAGATTCTCCCTCCATTTTGTTGCTCCATCTTAGTATATAAATAGTACCCTTTACTATTGTACCGGTACACTTGAGAAAAATGATAATATGATGATTTAGTTCTCTCCTTCCCTTCCCTTATGCTGTCTCTCTCCCTCCCTTAAATTCTGTTCTAATTCCCCCTCTCCCTCCAAACTTTCCCTCTGTTTTTCCCTCTCCCTGCACTGATTTTACCTTTCCTCATCCATATTAAATCTGCTGGGTGTGTATTTGAGCGTCCTAAATGTGTTTTACATCAATAGTGCTCTTTTTAGGGGATTTACTCTAGCTTGGTCATGATCATTTTCTATATCTCCCTCCACCATTGATCATATCCCTGTTTATTTTCTGGTTTTTTTCACAATCCACTTCCCTCATCATCTTCTTCTTCTTCATCCCCAACATAAACAGAATTAAACCACTATGGGCACTACTCGATCATTGATTCACTTCGTTGAGCAAGAACTTCACTTCTTGAAATTCACAGTACTTGAATGGATGTTGATGGGTTTGCTTTTCCTCAATGAGTTTCTCACTTTCGCTGCTAATGAATTTGCTTTTTTCTTCCATATCAAAATCCCATGCCTTCTCTGTTCCACCAATGGTGATCACGTTCTGCTTCACAAAGATTCTGACTGTTACTGCATCTACTCTATATGAGAGTTTCACAAGAAGCGTTTATCTTCTATAGCTTATTGTCATAATCACATGAAGCTCTCATACAAAGAAGATGTCTGAAGGGTGCCTTCTCTCATTTGCAACAGAAAGGGAAACAGTTTGTGATACCTATAAGTCGCTCGTTGGGTTTTTAAATAAGGATCTGGAATGCTTCGTTGGGGATGATTTAGAAATTATATTGGGTTTGACTTTTGAGCAATGGTTATGTATATGAAGAAACAAGCAGTGCCCAGAAATGTTCTTGGTTTGGACAGCCATCGAAGGTTAAGAAGTTCTTCCATTCCAAAGCCAAACAAAAATGCTGTCACACTTACAGAAGCTTCAGTTCCTTCTCCTAAGGCCAATTCAAGTGGAAGATGAAAGGAAATACTTATGCCAAAATCTGATATTTCAGAGCTTGAAGAATATGATAATAACTGTGTGTGTGATGGTGACTTTGCAATATGATATACGTTGGACAGAATGAGATAACCAATACGGTATTTAGATTGGTCGGTTCTACCTTGACAACTAACTTTTGGAGTATGGTTCCCATCCCAGTAAGACACCCATCAGAGTGTAAAAAGTAAAATTTTGTTGTTTATGCCATGATATGTCACTGACAAAGTCTCAATTTTCTTGACGGTGAAGGAAGATACTTAACTGGAAGAAGCTCATGATTTGAAGGATGAGAACAAAACCCCACATGAAAAGTTTGCTGCCAACAGTCCCAGATGTTATTACAGGATCAACAAGGAATGAACAACATTAATGAAGGAAACAGAATTTACCCCTAAAACTAATAAGAAAGAGGCAAGTGTTTCAAATGAAGGAGGGGAAGCCATGTCAGACCTTTCCAGCAGACGAGTTCGTCTGGATAGAAAGCCACTTATGGTTTTGTACATGGGACTTGATGAAGAAAGGAATGCTTCTGCTGTTGGTGCTATAATGCAATGGCCATGATCACGCTTTTACAGGCAGAGAAGGTTAAAGAGGCTTTACAGTATCAGAGATTCATGGAGGATGAAGTAAGCATGATGAAGAGTCCCCGCGTGAAACTAATGAAATGCTTCTCAAAAGAGAGGAAGAAGAAATGGAATTAGAGAATTGGATATTTACAGAGAAAAATATGGAAGCTTAATAATCGAAGATTGTGAGGATAATAAGAAAGAAAAAGATTTCAATGGTGGCCATGAAGCATTACCAACTCAGGTTAACTTTGAAGAAGATAGAATCATGAAACACATCTTGGGCGGATGAAGAAACCATAGAATAAAGCTCACTTGGCAAAAAAAAAAAAGAAAGAAAGAAAGAAAGGAATAAGATGCAGACAACTAGACAGATAAAATAACAAGTCAACATCTTACCAATATGGATAGGCGAGATTCTACTATTCTTGTTTGATATTATTTCTCGCTATTGCTTCACTAGCAGAAGTGTCTTGACTCTGCTGAAACAAAATAATTATAACACACGCACACGCACTTTCTTGGAATTGGAATGATGGTAATGGTAATTGTGAGGTGTACAGGCAAATATTTGCTTTGCCATGAACAGCTCAAGTATCAAATAAGTATATGTAGATAGTAACTTTATTCTATCTCTCACGGATGCATCTGTAATGGTTGTATAGTAGAGATCAACTAACTACTTGGAAATTCAAAGCTAATATGCCGATAATGTCTTGAATACCCGTTTAATAGGTATGTACTGTTCACTAGGTTCACTGAACAATATTGTCTAGGATTTGATTTGATAATTTTATATGGATTATTTTGAAACTTGCTTCCCGGCATCACTTTATACTTCTCTCACATGGAAATTAAATACATACTGCTGTATATGATGTTTCAAAAGCTTTTAATCTGATCTTCTCTTTCCTCAGGAACTTTGACTTATATGTTTGATATAATCATAAAATAATACTAAATGATTTAAACACGAGAAAAGGTAAAATGCTGGGTGCACCTAAATCCATATAGATTCGCTTTACACTCAGCACCATGTTGTCGATAAGAGGTAGTGCTAATCATTATCGTTTTATGAATTGACATTTCACAAAACTGTAATCAGTTCGTTTGGATGAAATAATGACTTATGTTGCTATTTTGCGTGTTATGAGATTACCACTTGATTAGATTGACGCGGTTACTTGAAGTGTGGATTTAGCTTAGCTTTAAGAGAATAATATGATAGATGATACAGTAATTGTAGGCTGAATTAAGTTCGCAAAGCAAAGATACTGATACAATTATTTCTAATGATGTCAATTATTGACCAACTTCTTAGTCCCCCACAATCAAATATTATAGTACTACAGTACATTTTTTGTCTGTACATTATCATTGGAATGAATTAATGCTTTGGTCTTGGAGATAACTATTTTGTTGAGTTATTTTGTTTTAAAGAATAAAAATTTAGCTTTTCAATTTTAGCATTAAATGAAGGGGCTTTTGTAACATCGACCATCCACGGTTTTTGAAGACAAATTACCTTTCTCACAGTCCATCTCTGCCAATTACAAGAATTCACTAACTTGTAATGTCTATATATTAGTTTCCACTCGAAAGACACAGATGCAAGAGCTGCTAATAAATAGGAATAGTGCCACAAAGAAGACAAATCAGGTGAATGGACAGCAGAGTTTTGAAAAGAAAACCACACTAAGATTGTTTCTGGTGGTAAACAGAGAGTGAATCACAATATTTTGTCAGATGATGCACAAGGAGATTACAATCACTTCCTACTTAATGATACCATACTATAACATGAGACACACAGACCAGAAACATTCTATACCAATTGACTAGGTTGTTAATTGAACATACACTAAGCAACCAATCCCCTTGGACTATGTTGTTCTCTCGAAAGCACCACCTATCTGCATTTGCAGCCATCCGAGTTGTGTTCCCTCGGCATATGTCCTGCCTGCTTGTGATCCAAATATCATTCCAGCGACGTCGAATGTCTGAGCACCAAGCTGAAACACCAGATCAGCATGTCAAACCTTTTTTGTTTTTTTAAAGAATTGACAGTCATAAAGAATATATGCCATGAGAAAATTAAATAGCTCTATGTAACACTATCAAAACCAAAGAGAGTCTTGATTGAGATGGTTTATCTTTGGTTAATGCCGCAATTTTTTTGAAGCAGTGGAAGCTCGTGCTGGGTAATCGACCAATTGGCATCACCTTTTTAAGTTAATTAGGTTCATAATTCACAAAAAATCGTTTTACACCAAAAAAGCAAGTTGCGTTAGGGCCATTATATCGAAGTTGAGCACAAAGAATTTTTCCATACGATGAGTTAACTTGAGGACAGAAGCAATGGGGTTTCCAGAAATACTCAAAATGAATTTATTTTTCATTTTCACTAATTAATGAAAGGAAAGTTAACAATTTCTGTGAATTGGAAAACTTGGTTCAGCTTCATGAATAAGTTAGACTGTAAATGAAAATTAGATTGTTAAATCAAAGAGAAGTTGACTTTGCACTGAAAGGACAGTTAATTATGAACAACATTTCCAACAACGCATGCCAAAAGGTCATAAATAAATAACAAATGTACTACAATCTGAAAAGTAAATTTGACTGTGCAAAACTCATCTCCCATATCTACCTAGTACAGTGCAATAGCAACAACAAAGCCTTATCCCACTAGGTAGAGTCGGCTACATGGATCGTACATTGCAAAATTACATAAAATAAACTAATCCAAACAACCTAATAATGAGAGGAGAATGCTTTCACAAATGATACAACGCAAACAACGCTTGAAAATATGAAGCACTAAACAGGCAAAAGCCCAAGTTATGAACGAGGCTTTAAAAGTGCAGCGTTAAACTTAAAAGACAATATGCTTAACATCAATCCCATGTATGCAACTGGAAATGGTTTTCACATAAGAAGTCACTACGCTGATCATCAATTAAAGTCAGCAGGCTTACATCTTTTGATTGGAACCCTCCTTCAATAGCTGGGTTCATGTTCACTCTTGAGTTTACTGCTTCGAGCTTCATCGAAAGGAACTACAAAATTTTGTGTGTCGCAGATAATATTAGAGGTGTAAAGGAAGGAAATAATCAGAGAATGGCAATAGTCACAGAGATAAAAAGGTGAAAACACTCACCTCAACCTGCCGCTGCAATGATTGAATATAATTGATGATCTCATCCAGGACAAGCGCTTTACCAATTACCTGCAGAGAAAGAGAATATGCCAAATAAATTCAATAAGGGAAACAAGCCATGAAGGAATGGCACAAATCATATTTATTATCATTTAATTTCAGAAATGATAAGGATAAAATAATTAAAAGCAATAATCCAGCATAGATTCTGCAAAATATTATCCTTGCCTTGTTACATCCAGGGACCAAATCTTGCAGAATTTTCATCCTCTCGCTGATCTTCTCCCTTCTTGCCTGCCAAAACGGAGTTTTCAACTTTCAGGTGACATGGATCATCTAAAAACACCTCCAGGGGCATTTAAAGCTTAGTGAAGATAGCATATAGAAGAGAACAATGAGTTACTCTTTCTGCAAGACTGTGGCTATCAGTAGCTTGGCCTCTTCTTGCTCTCACGTGTATATAGTCTGCCTTAGGAGGCTCAGGAGGTTTAGTGCTTTGTTCAGCTGACTTGCTACCAGCTACTGAACTTGCTTCAGCTTCAGCCTTTTGACCACCATTTTCATCCTTGGATAGTCCTAATTTTATCCTTTTATTGCCAGAATCATTCTGTATCAATATAAGGGTACATCATCACAAATCATATTCAAGAACCGAAATCAGCAAAAACAAGCAAGACACAAAGTTCATCCCAGAGTTTTACAACGGTTTAATGGTATTCACCTCATATAACTTTATTATTGCATCATTATCAAGGGAACACTGTAGTCTGTACTTCAGTTCAATTAAAATTGGAAGGGGGAAAAAAAAGACTAAAGAATTCAATAATTCCAGAAGAAGCAACGGAAACAAACACTTTTCACAGGGGAAAGGCAACCACAGATGCGAAGCCTGCCCCTAGAATCCTATAGATGAACTTCATCTATGACCAATGACACGTGAAAGCAGCAGGCTTTAATTTGACCAAATTTTTAATCCTCTCAGTGGGAACCCCTAACGAAAGCCATACATCTCGGAGACTACCTAATGGTTGGAAAATAGGATCAAAATTTAAGAAATTCCAACAATTGCGGTAGCACACAGCATCTACATCTTGTCATCATGCCAGATCAAAGGCTAAAGAAAGAATGAATTATCCCAGAATGAAATGAGCAAAAACAAGAGAAGTTAAGAATGAAGACAAACCAAATCGTTGGCAGTAATGATGGAAGGCATGTTGGAGGAGTCATGTTCAGAGGTGGCATGTTTCCTCTTGCGGTGGTTTCCGACGCTCTGGTCAGTGACGGAGGACTCCTCGGCGGAGGCGTCACGGTGGAGGGAATTGTCGTGACCTAAGTGTGTGGGGAGCATATTACGGAGGTTCAATGGAGGAGGGTGGTCCCCACAGCCAGGGAAAGGCCAAATCTCGGCGAGACTATAGGAAGAAGGGTTGGCGTGGGAGAATGTAGACTCGTTTATGAGAGGAGGATCCATAGCCAGAACACAAATTCATCCAAAAGTTTCGATTTTTTTGAGGAACAAGTAAGTGGGTATGAGTGTGTGATGAGAGAGAGAGAGAGAGAGATGAGTGGAGAGTGAGGGGGGGAAGAGATGAATTTAAGTGGGAATTAGGAGGGAGAAGGAGTGGAGTTTTGAAAGATGGAGACTGTTAATGGATGACGATTGACGAAGACAATGAGAGAGAGAGGGAAGGGTCTGATTCTGATCTTTTCTCTGGGGAGAGAGAGAGAGAGAGACAGGGAGGGTTGGGAGGGAAGGGAAGAGGGTGGCGCATTGCGCACATGGCGCTTTTTTATCCGTTGCCTCCAAATCTACTCTTTCCTTTCTTTTTTTTTTTCCCTCCCTACATTTTTTACCTGCCCATCCACTAACGTTATAGGGGATATGTTTATATTTAGTTTCTTACGATGTTTTGAGTGGAATTATTTTTTAGGCTAAAAAACAAAATTATTTTTAGAAAAAGAATACTTATGTCTATCAAAATTTAAGTCAAAATATTTAATTTTTTGTATTAAAGTGGTATCTCATTTTTTTTAAGTGGAAGGTAATGGATTTGATTTCATTAATAAGCCATTCGTATCTACCCTTTTAATTAAAAAAAATTAAGTCAAAATCAATTTGGAGCTTTTGTTTTGTATTTATGATTATGATTATGATGTTTGAAATAGGGCATTGCCTCTGATAAGATTGGAAAAAAATGAGAACTGCATTTAGGTGGTCTTGAGGAAGACAATTAATCTCAAATAAGACATAATGACTTGTTGATGGTTATTTTTCACTTATTAACAGTGATTCTTTCACTTGTTATTGATAAGTTATAAGCCTCGTTTGATATAGTTGATTTTCTTTAGACTTAGGGCCTGTTTGTTTTCTTAACAAAACCTAGGTTTTGTTACCAAACCTAGGTTTTAAAACCTAGGTTTGAAATGGTAGCCAAACACTTTTTTCTGATAACCTAGGTTTGGACTCAAAACCTAGGTTTTAAAACCTAGGTTTAGACTCAAAACCTAGGTTTTAAAAAAGGTAACCCAAACACTTGAAAAAATATGAAAAGCTATTTTGGATTGGAAACCTAGGTTTTGGTTGCCAAAACCTAGGTTTTGAATAAGCTACAATTTTCTCCTTCTGCACAAAGTACAAGGTAAAAAAAAAGCCATCATTACACATGTCATATTGAAATACCTAAAATGCCCTTATTCTCTCTCTTTCCCAACACATTAAACTTATGTCCTTTTTAGTAATTTACACAGAAAAAGTTATTCTCACAACAACCATCCAAACACTCTCATTTTTACAAAAGCTACTTTTTCTAAACATCAGCTTTTTTCCCAGAAGCTATTCTCTAAAAGCTAATCCAAACAGGCAACTACTTTTTTCAGCTTTTACGCGAATTACGAGACAGAAAACACCATCATTACACATGTCATATTGAAATACCTAAAATGCCCTTATTCTCTCTCTCTTTCCCAACACATTAAAGTTATATCCTTTTTAGTAATTTACACATAAAAAAAGCTATTCTCACAACAACCATCCAAACACTCTCATTCATCAAAAGCTATTTTTTCAGCTTTTTTTCAGCTTTTTCAAAATCAGCTTTTTTTTCAGAAGCTATTCTCCAGAACCTAGGTTTTGGTTACCCAAACAGGCCCTTAAATGCTTTCCTTAAAAAAAAAGTGTAGTAATAAGCTAAACTTAGTTTTCCATTTAATTACAAATTAAAATTGTGTAATTTTCATTTTTAAATTGATATAAAAATATTAAAATTAGATACATTATATTTGTAAAATAAATTATTCAATTTTTTTCTCTATTCTCTAAAAATTATAGTACAAAGTGATGTGACAAGAATTTAAAGGAAATTTGCATAATTTATTTGTAATGATAATATATTTTGAAAGGTTTCATGTCTATTTTGTTGTGAAAGTGTTGTTGGGTTCAAAATTACTTTGAAAGTTTTAAAAAGTAATAATATTACCATATTCCGTTAAGCAGTTCACATTGACATTTAAATGGTTGACATTGATCGTTAATATTTTAACAGTATATGGCAAAATTATTCCCCTTTAATACTTTTAGGGTGAAATTCCACTAAAAAATACTTCATGCGAAAAAATAACTTATGAGCGAAAACTTTCAGGTTAAAATAGACCATTAAGCCTATTTTAAATATTGATAATAAATTTACTATTTGTGTATTGTAAGAATAAAAAAAAAACTATTTTGTGTATTGAAATAATAATGACGGCATAACAATGACATAGACAAGTACCCAGTTCATATCTGGAACAATTACATCAAGGTTCAAGTAAGAGAAGTAGTATCAAACAAGCTCTAATGAGTTGTCAATGGTGTTTTTCATTCGTTAACAGTAACATTTTCACTTATTGATATTGTCATTAACAACTCATTAGTACTTGTCAGATATTGATTTTCTTGTTTAGAGCCTCAATCCAATTGTGCTTTCATACTTCCTGTCTATCTCCAATCCTTAGTATTTATCATTTTTCTTAAATTATCTTTATCAATTATACATATTATGAGAGTTTGTATCAAAGAATAATTTTAACGCGGGTGATTTAATAATGGTCTTCTTAGTAAATCAATTCTTAATACATAACAATTTTATTAATCCACAAAATTAGTGAAGTAAATCTAATTATAGTAACAAAGATTTCCCAAGACGGGTTGTTGCATGTTGATGCATATTCAAGGGTAAGTCTAAAACCTAGAAAACTAAACTATAAAATTCATAATTTCTTGTCTTTTTGAATTTATTTTTCATTTTCTCCTCTAACTCAACCTGCGCTGACATGCATAATCATTTTTATTTATTTGTGTGGTTTTGTTTTGAAAATTACATTCTTTTTTATTTTTACCCGGTCACGGGCAAATGTCATGATCTGTTTCTCATTGTTATGAGTGATTCTTTTGTTAGTTATTTGTCTCCGTCACAACAATGTCATACGATGAACTAATATGTAAATCACTTAAAATATATGAAAGAAATTACGTTATCCCTAAATCCACAGGAGGACAAGCATTCTCTCATTTTCCCTCCTTTGCCTTTTGATACCATTGGATTTTTTATCCAATAATCTAAATTAAATATTTTTATAAAAATAAGTATAATTATAATAATACTTAAAAATCTCAAAAATAAATTTAATCTGTCAGAATTTGATGTGAATAATTCACAATTGTAATAAATAAAATGAAAAATGAAATCTAAATTTATAATAATAATCTACAGTTCTGAGCTGTTTACACCAAATTCTGATAGATTAAATTTATTTATGTGATTTTTAGGAATTATTATAATTATATTCATTTTAAAAAAAACATTTAATCTAGACCATTGAATCAAAGATCCAATGATGTCGAAAGGCAAAGGATGGAAAAGGAGAGGGAAGAAAAAGGAGAGAATCCATTTACAAGCTGACCTCAATGCAAACTTTTAGATTATATATATTAAAGCTAAACGATTAATAGAGATGATTTCTTTTAATGAGTAAGTTAACAAAAACTACACATGACTGAAGTACAAGTTTAAATATGATTCTTTCAAAACTTATAGATATTGAACAGACAGAGAGGGATATTAAGTTTTTTTCTGCTCTATACTCGGATTGATCATTGGTGCACACATACATATTTATTCATATATATGTATATATAGGGATTTTGCAGTCATATGATTGAGAGTGGTGCATAAAACACCAAATGTCCCACCTATAATATGGAATATCATCTCCCATCATAATATGAAAATATTTTAAAAAAAAAATAACTTGAGTTAGGAGGTGACATATCAAATTCTCAATTGAATTATTTGAAAAGTGCAGAAATAATTAGTGGATATATATTGAAAGCATACAGCATATTGCACAAGAGAACTGAGGGAAGGATTCGGGTAATTTTACGTAAAACTAATCAAATATTAAGCATAGCTATTTGTGTCATTTGTTAAAGTGAAAAAGAAATAAAATAATTATATAGACATACTAGTGCAAGAAGAAGGTTACGTTGTGGTAAAGTAAAAAGAGCGAAGAAATGCATGAGATATGAGTAAGAAGATTTTGTGTAGTAATGGGGAATCATTTGATATCCGTGAATTATAATGATGCTAGATCCTTTGGTTAATTACAAGTTGTAATGACCATGATTCCCTCCAAGCCATATGCTAATAACCGCAAATTGGCCCCTATCTGATCCCCATCTTAATTTCATCTATAATGCCCTATTTATTTATTATACCATAATAATCAGAATTGTACAACTTGACATACTTTGTAAATTGTAATAAGAAGCCAAACCCATGGCAAAGAAAGAAAAAAAATGAACAAGAAGAAGCCAAACAATTGTCATTGTTTTAGTTCTTTTTTATTTGGCTTGGAATCATTTTTGAGTTGGAACTCTTGACATTTACTCATATTCACCCATTTCTTAACATCTACTTGGTTTAGTCTCGGGGAACATAATCTTTTATATTTTGTCGATAATTTTTGTTAAAAATCATATGTTTTAATAATAAAGCAATAACTATATATACATTTTATATATAAGTGTATAAATTTGCTACTAAATCCTCTAATTCTTGTGCTGATAAATACATTATTTCTTTCTTATAATTGCTAAAAAAAAAACTCAGGCTATAGCTTACTAAATTTAAGATGTGTCTCAAAATTTAAAGTACGCTTACAAATTGTTGCTAAAAAAAAGAGTATTTACAAATCGCCCACCAGTTTACATGAAAATGTAATTTGAACTCATGATTTTGAAGGTTATAAGTCAATTCCTTACTGATTGAACTCATCTTTATCGGATTGATAAACAAAATTTTTAATATTTTATATAAACTCGTATGTGTCTTGTTTAATCCCAATCATCATGTTTGAGTTATTTTCCTTATTATTAGTTATTAACTGCATCTAACAAACTCTGAAAAATATTAGTCTATGTTTATATATTTTGCAAACCCTACAACTTAATTAGTTATTAGTGGCATATTGCCCACCCTTAGAACTTGTCGGGAGTGACAATTGTAACGTTCAAAAATAGTTTTTCATTTGTCATTTACAATGTATATCAAAAGTATGTGAGAAATTTTTGTGCTCACTTACGTAAACACAATTATAATGGGTATTTCCAAACAAGCTCATAGAAGTTTAGGTAATGCATGTACAACCAATATTTTAACTCTCCCTTTCAATTTTATTAATTTGGTAAACAGCTTGTGGTACATCTAATCTTAGCGATCAGTTCTCATGACTAGGAAAGAACACAACTTTGCAAGACATGAACATAAAGATCTCTCAAAGTCTCAACCCTCACGTGACAAAAACCAAAGAACAAGAACAGAAGCACTTAAAACTTGGTGGGCAACACTCTAGGATTGTACTACCTAGGATAAACAATGTATTGCAATAGCTAGAAACCTTGGTATTGCAAAAAACCCTTAGCATCTAAATATAATCTCTTGCCTAACCCATGAATCATGGATTACACAAAATAAGAAAGCAGAAAAGCAAAAGGAAAATGACCCACCAGGCAAGACTCGTCATTTACCTAACTAGCTTAGCACAAAAACTGCTAATCGTCAAACCAAAGTTGAAGTAAAGCCAAGAAAGTAAGTGTCTACAATGGCTAAATATGGGGTTTATTAGTAGGTTGAGATGTGAGAGGAAGGACCAAAAACAATAAGTTGGGTATTAGTTATGAGATGTGATTGAGAGATTTTTAAAATAGAAACGTGTTAGATGTTGATTAGGATTCTTTTTCTTTTCTTTCTTTCTTTTTTTTGGTTGAGGGAGGAAGCAAATAAGCACATAATTTGTAAAGATTTAACCTTTTTTTAACTTGTTCAATGGTCTCAGTCTTGTATACGCAAACTTAATAATGAATGCCAACTACTTACTGCATCCAAGTTTGGTAAGGTAACACAAGTGTGGTTCCCTAGACAATGAGGAAGGCAACTGATTTAGACAGCCACAAATGGACAACCTCAAAACTAGGTGGATCCCTCCTTATTTACAGGGAAATTATGCTGTAAAATGTTTTTTACCCCCCAAAAATTAGGAATTTCATTTTACATATTTTTGCCCCATCCATTATAATTTGGTTAGTTCCAACTCGGTTGTTTTATTTTATCTTTACTCTAGTTTTTTTATACTTCTGTATTATTTAATAATTAATAAAGGCGCAAATTAAGCTAACTAAAATTTGATATAAATAGTTCAGAATTGCATAAATGCGCATAAACGAAGTCTGAATATTCTGAACTAGAGGTGAGTGAGAAAGGAAGTATAGTTAGATAGAGATGAAAAGAAGGTAGAAATGGTAGGTAAAAAAAAAAAAAGAAACAATGTTTGAAGAATGAGCATTAATTGTCAATCTTGATCATCCAAGACGCCAAGTACAAAATAAAACGAAGTATCATTATATATGTGTATGTATATATTATATCAATTCAATTCAATATAGTATCTTTAATCTTAATTCTTATCTATAAGTTATCTTTAACGAATTTATTAAAAATTTAAAAAAGGTAAAATTAGTTCATTGTCTTAAAATTATCCCATCTTTTTACAAATATACTTAAGTAAATACAAAATAAACAATAAACAGGAACATAAAAATTCTAAAAAGGGATCAGGTCCAATTTTACCCTGGAAGTAACCAAGTAGGAGTGGATTTGCCCCGGAAGTAACAAATAGAGCTTATTTACCCCGGAAGTAGTAAAAGAAACGCAAAATTGAACTTTAGCCCAATAACAAAGGGAACTTATTTACCCCGGAAGTAGTCTTCTGGGGGCCAATATGCGCCGCTTTTACTACTTCCGAGATAAATAAGCTCCATTTGTTACTTCCAGGGTAAATCAGCTCCTATTGGGTTACTTCCGGGACAAAATTGAACCTTTGCCCATTCTAAAAATATACCATGAATAGAAAACACAATAAAAAAAATCTTCGGGATATGTACCCCTAATTAAATCCAAAAACATTATAATACTTGAAAAAATTGGGAAAATCTTATTGAGGTCCCATACAAGGCATTTAATCACAATCAGGTCCCAAACAATTATCAAATTACATTAAAATCCCAAGGGACCTGTGTGTAATTAAATGGCTTTTGTCACTGAGTTATCAATAATAGTTATTTGAGTTGTCACTGTACACAAAATAATTGTTAATTCGTTGTCAATGAAAAATGTGTATTGACAACTAAAAGAACTGCGATTAACAACTATTTTGTGTGCATTGATAAATCAAACATCTGGTATTGACAACTATTTTGTGTGCAATGACAACTCAATTTAATTGCACCCATGTTCTTTTGGACTTCAATGTAATTTGATGCTTGTTTAAGACCTGGTTGTGATTAAATGCCTTATGTGGAACCTCAATGCGATTTTCCCAAAAAAAATTTATGTCCACATTGTAAGATGTTACATGAAAAAGTCTCAATTTATGCCCTTGGAGAGTTTTAAATGTAGAGAGGGGAGAGAAATTATAGAATAAACGATATAAAGATAAAATCGGAAATTACATCAATATTACCTATGATAAATAATTTAACTAATGCTTCAATAATTTGTGTGATTTGGCTGACTAACTCTTATAATGTGGATCAAAGGGAGTATGACTTAGTAAGAAACTCGTATTAAAATATATATATATATATATATAAGTTTAATGTCCATTTTTGCCCCCATAATTAAATACAAAAGTGCATTAGTTGTCCGAAAATTTTTTAGAATCGTTTTTACTATGAAGTAACCAAAACATATCAATCTTTTCATTTTATGTTAAATATATTTACAATCACAGTCAAATTTTGAGCAATCAACATTTATTTTTTAAACATTTCGGGCAATTTACTCTTTTTTTAACACTTCCAAGATAAAAAGACTCCTTAAAAACTTCTAAATAACCCATAACTTCCTTAACAAAAATAGACATTAACCCATATATATATATATATATGTATATATATAAGAAGTAATGTTGGATGCAGAAAAAGACAAAGTAGGTCTTGGATAAACTTGGAGCAAAGACCCAAAAATAAGCGTCAAAACTGTGAATTCATATCAGAAACCCGGCCGCTGCTTCCGGATGAAGCACATAATCTTCAATCCACTTTGCTTCTATCTCATTTCTCGGGCACTATCATAAAACAATTCAATGTATCCTTTTTATATATAAATAATTATTTCTTTTTAAAAAATTGTAACATCTTGAACTTCTAAATTGAATGTGCTATTTAGAGATTGTCCCATCCCCGCATCCCCCAGAAAAGAAAAACAAGAAGAAGATGCTACTTAGAAGCAGTCAACGAAACATTAAAGAAAGAAGGGTTAAAGGTAAAAAATATACATATGATTTTGTTAAAAGTTCGTCCAGCAGTAAATGTTTGTATTTTTTTTTTATCAAAAATACACATGAGTTCTCAAATTTGATCAAAAGTCACATTTACAGTTATATTCGGAAAAAAAGCTCTTGGTGCTGGATGAACCTTTTTACAAAATCACATGTATATTTTTTACCTTAATTTAACTGTAGATGTGTATTTTTGATCCAATTTGAAAGGTCATGTGTATTTTTGGTCCAAAAAAAAACATTTGGTGCAGGATGAACTTTTGACAGAATCACATGTGCATTTTTTACCCTTCATCCAAGAAAGAATTCTCCTTTTAAAAAAAATTAAATTTAATCACAACACATCTACAAACTTTTTTTGGGTCTGACACATCTACAAATTTTGACCCGCATTAAAGTTCAATGAGAGCAAAATATTACTCTAGTTAAATAACAGCCCAACGAAGAAATGGACTTCTTTTGAAAGTGTTTTTTTAGAGGTTGTTTTTAGTTATAAATTATTATTAGGCTAGAACTTGGAACTCTTGCCCCAAGTTCGAAGGCCCAAAAGGAACTATTCCCCCCTTCGGGCACTTTCAATAATATTGACCAAAACAAAAATGCAAATCGCAATAATCTTTCTTTACTCTTTTTCATATCATTTTCCTATGTTTTATTGTTTCATGATGCTTTACAATCTTATGGAGAAGTTGATTATGTGATGGTGGTCCATAGAATGGTCCACAAGTCAGATCAATTTGATTCTATGATCATCTCAAGACCCGACTTGCCCTTATTGATGGGTCAATGACTCTTGGGTCAGGTCGGCCCTCCAGCCCAATCTAATAAAAAAGAGTGAAGATTTTCTGATTTGTTTTTATCATTGTTCAATAAAAAATAGATTCCAAACAATACTGCAGAGACTATTTGTTGGATATAGTTTTAAGATGATAGATGACTAAATAGTAGTTTAGCACAAGTTGTCTGCATATTATTGTCAAAGGATTTATCAGTACCGCACGAGTTCTCTCTATACTATTGTTGTTTTATAGTGATGAGTGTTTAATGCATTATTTGATACTCTATTATTTACAAGTCACATTCTTTCACCTAATATTGAACCTATATACTCCGTCGGATCCTAATATATGACATTTATTTAATTTTATTAGATAAATTATGTAAGCTAATATAACATTTTTCCTAAAACACCCTAAATCATATTCTTTAATTTACCAAATCTCTCTTATTTGATTATTGTTCAGGAAATATCATTGGGGTAGTTTAGGAGGACAATGACAAAAGTTAAAAATATGTCATATATTTAAGACTAATATCAACTCCTTAAATAAAATCTTATATTAAGGGTTAGAAGGGTATAAACAACAATTTTGCTTAATCTTAAAATTGAATGCATTTTCGTTTATACCCCTAGTTACATGTCCATCTCATTCTCTCTCACAATCATTATCTTTATAATTAAAAGTAAATTTTGAGAGAAAAACATATCTTACACATTTATTATTTAAAATTAACTTTAGAGTTAAAGATCACATTTGCCCCGGAAGTATGTAAGGTGGATCACATCTGTCCCGGAAGTTTTTTTTGGTCCAATTCTACCTCAGAAGTGTTTAAAGTATATCATATTCGCCCTTTACCTTTAAAAAACTCACGTTGACCGTTTAATAGTTGACATTGACCGTTAATGTTTTCACAATAAAGAGCGAATATGATCCATTGCACACTTCCGGGGCAAAATTAGACCAAAAAATACTTCCGGAACAGATGTGATCCCCGTACATACTTCTGGGGTAAATATGATGTTTAACCCTTACATTATTTAAAAGTTTATCTTGGGTAATTTGAGTAGCTGTTATTTATTGAGAAAAAAAAAACAATTGAGAGATCAGATTGGTGTCACTTTTCTAGAGCAGTGCGTCTCAATTATAAAACACAAAGGCGTATAGTATATTGTATTATGCTTCATTGGGGACCCTACTAGCAAACCCCCGGAGGGGGGGGGGGGGGGCTTGTTCTGGAGGGATGCCTTACATTGCGTTCGCCAACATTATATTAACAAACACAAACATTCAGGAGATCTCAGTGCCACTTTTTTTCTATATTCTATTTTAAATCCAGTGCCCCTCTAAAACTTGCCAAAAGTACAGATCCAATAATAGAGCCGGTAATACGGGTCAGAACCTGTGGGCCAACCCAAAACCCATAAAAAAATATGGTTATGGACTCGAAAAAATAGGGCCCATATGAAAATGGGTCTTTTGGACCCGAGCCCGTGACTGGCTAACCTGTTAAACCCGTAGGCCAACCCGAACCCTGTTTCCCTCTTTTTTTTAAAAAAAAAAAAAAACAAAAACAAATCATATCTTCCCTTCCGAATGAGTCTCATCTTATCTTCGAATTAATAATTGCAAAAATAAATTATACCATCAAAATGCCTATTACTCAATAAATCCATCAAAATGACAGCTCATACGCGCTTAAATAATTCATTTTCTCCATTATCTCCCATACTTTTGATCTCATTTTTTTTACTTAATTTCCTTCCTTAATTACCATATTTCCATTTTAATTCTTGCCCCTTACACTCCACATAATTAAAAATAATTATGTACTATTAGTAATTTATAAATGTGTATGAATGGAGACCTTTAAAATTAAAAGTGCAAACAAATGTGGAAACTCTTAGTTAAGATTACTTTGGTATACCAGGAGATTAAATCCTTTCATAACATTTTTGGCACAAAAAAAAATGTAAAACATATCCACTTGAAATTTGTACATCTTTGCTGGTTCTGTTAGAGTTTGTTCACCGGCATATTTATTTGATTGCATTTGTTTGTTATCCCGATGGAGTCACTAGAAAATGTCAACATGTTTGTGGGTTTTAAAAGACAATGCATCGTACATTGTTTTTGCTTGTTATCCTGATGCAGACACTTTATGCGATGGCTGGCATTTTGCTTCTTCATTTGCTTATAGTAGTTTATTTAGGAGTAGGAAAATGATAATGATACAGTTGATTTTGTATTGAAAATTGGAAATTTGCAATCTTGACCTTTTAAATTTTAGATTTAGTTCAAGAATTTGTTATATTCAGAAACATTTGAAGTTGAACATTGTATTCTATGTCTTACTATCATTTTTGTTATTTGAAATGTGTTAAAAACTTGAATTTGAATTTATAATCTTAAGTTGTATATTTATATTACAATTAGATTGTTAAACGGGGAGACTCATTCGAAAAAAGGAAAAAAAATTGATAAAGATGGGTTTAAAACGAGCTTTTATGGGCCCGACATGAAACCCGAACAATATAGTCTTGACTGAAAAAACAAACCCATATTCAAAACGTATTTTTTACCCTTGACCCGTTTTTTCACAGGTTTTTTTTGGACCCGACCCGAATTACCAGCTCTATCCACGAGACTCTATTTTGCCTCGTAATTTCATTTTGCCTCGTAATTTCACCTTCTTCCTGAAAGTGAAAGTAAATAGCGCTAGTTTTTGCATCCATCTTCTCCATATAATCCTATTCCAAAAAGTAGGAACTGACAGCTCTCCAAGGGATTAAAGTGTAAATCAATTCAATTAATTCAAGTAGTAATACACTTGTTCCCATATTAATAGTATTTCTTGGGAAACTGGTACTGTACCTTTACCTCCAGCAAAAGAAATGCAACCTATGGTTCCACACCAGTGAGGGGGAGGGTAGAAAGTGTATTCAAATATAAAATTTAATGCAGTGGGCCCCCAGTTGTATCTGAAATTTAAATGATTCACAAATTTGCAGGCTAAGTAATGAGGTTGAGAGAGACGTGAGAATAATGGTAAAATCATGAAAATGCCATGTCACAACAAGTTCTCTCTTCTTCTTTCTCTAAATAAATAATCAAAATCACATGTGGGGTTCAAATACAATTGAGATTCCTGCTCTCGAGAACACATCATCCACCTGCCATATCAGTTCCTGGATTAATAAAACGTGTACGCAATTTCACCCTCAATCATGTAGCATCAAATCCTTAACAGCTGTTCCATTTACTCACTTGAACAAGAACAGGAGAACAGAAATACAGGCTTCTTCTAATCATAGTGCAATCAAAATTTAAACTTTTGAAAACAGATGGAAATGGATAACGAGATATACAGCAGTTAGTGAACCAGCAATATGTAATTTGTAAAAGTAATTTCTTTTATAGAGCCTCATGGGTTACAATAAATGCAGGAGGAGGCAGATTTGTTTATATCCTACCGTCTTCTTACCTGCATGATTGAAGCAAAAGTAATGTACAAGAGCATATTTGGGACTCTCTCTAAGCCTTGCACTAAAATTTTTATATATATTTATATATATGAAAAATTCTGATTATCATTGCAGAAGAAGCTTCCTTCTTGAGCTCTTCTTTCTTCAATCTGCTTTTTGTACAGTGGTCTTGAACAAGAGGACATATAACTTTTGATCCATGGAGAAATACAGAAACCCTCCAACTGAATGAGTCACAAAGGAACCAAAACTCGTCCCCACAATACAGTGCCAAGCCGGACCATATGCCCCATCAAACTCCTGCAAAATTTCCAACCAGCCAACCAAATCTTTTGACCAATCATTCACACAAACAGACACATTTTAAAAAAGCAACAAGAAATCTAACCCAAAAAAAAAAGATCAAATTTTTTAATCCAACATTAGAAACTAAATTAAATGGTTGAAGATTCCTAACCTTCTTGAGGGCAAGGGCAAGGGTCTTTGATGTGAACTTCTCCATACTATCAAAAGTCTTCCTGGCACAATCCACGGCATGGATCTGCATAAACGGTGGCATATCAACAGAAACCACTTTGACCCCATTAACTGCAAACACATCTCCTAAATCAACCTGTGAGCCACAGAAGGATCTCCTTCTACCACTACTTAGAGCCAATGAAACAGATGGCCTCTTAACAACATCATCCCCAAATAGACCTCTACTATTAACCCCTGCACAAGAATCATTCACCTTATCACTCTTCAAGTTCAACCCACCCTGAAGTTTCCTCCTTTCCAATTGCTGGAGAGATTTCTGGGGTTTCTCCTTAGGCGTTTTCTTGGGTAGCTTATACTCCTTTTCAAGCTTAAGAGGGGGTTGAGGGTGATGGGTCTTGGAGGAATGAAGAATGGCAGAGGAAGTCAAGGACTTGACCTGTGAGTGGGAGTCAGAATAAGCAGGAAGAGGCTGAGGATGAAGGGAATGGCTGTGATTTAAGTTGAGGGAAGAGAAATGGTGAAGCAAAGAAGAGGGTTTGGAGGGAAGGATGAGATCTGGTTTAGGGGAAGGAAAATAGTGAGAAGGGGTGGAAGTAGAGGAGGTGGTGGGTCTGGTGGAATCCACGGAGGAGGACGGTGGGGCTGCTAAGTTGCGCCGGTGGTGGCGGTGAGCCATGGGGAGGAGGAAGAGGAAGGAGAGAGGGAAGAGGTGGGATTTGTTGTGAAGTGTTGGGGAGAGATGAGAGTGATAAAGGATTTGCTTATTTGTATGGGCCATCATGGGGTTAGGATTTAGGAATATTGTGAAGGAAATTGAGTGTAATGTGAGTGGTGAGATCTTGTGAGTTCACAGCCGTTGGATTCCATTGTGTGCCCCACTTCCACCATAACACATTTAAGGTAATTTGATTAGAGTAAGGATGTTCACTAAGTTAGTTAGAATCACATGATATTACTAAAAGACTCTAACCATATATTTTTATTTCCATCCTCCTTATCTTGTTTGCTTATTATTGAAGAACATCATTTGGGATAATTTAGGAAAAATTTGAATGAGGTAATGAGGTATTATATTCAGGACCAAACTTACTCGCCTAAATAAGTTTTATATTTAGGGTGGGAAGGAGTAATACTCAAGATGTAATGTGTCATACTCTTTGGTATAAGATCTAATTGATTTTTCTAAAGAGATTAAGAAAACTAAATAAGCAATTTAGTCATAATGTATTTTATGTATTATTAGATTATAAGTTAACTTATAAGTGAAATAAATCAGTTTAGAGGAAAAAATTCAAGTAAATCAATTTCTAAACAATTTATTTGACCTTTTTAGGATTTTTCTAAAAAGAACTAGATCTTATATTTAGGAATGGAGGGAGAATTATTTAATATGTCAAATTAATCATTTAATACATGAAGGAGAATCAATTATAAAAATGAGAGAGTAATTTCAAGGAGAAAAAATGGCAAGACTGATTTATTAAATATAATGTAAGTTTTCATGATGGATTAAATGATGTGATTTGTGTGTTCTAATTGGAGAGATCCTACTAATGGATTATAATATGGATCATGCAAGATTTTCTCTGTCATGATATACTTTGTCTATCTTTTACCATATTTTATTGTGTGTATGACTACCTCTATGAATGATTCAAAAGAAAGTTAGGTCCAAAGGCAGCTCTCCCGAACACATTTTCTAATCTACGCATTCCAATTATCGTGTTTGAACTATCAAGCCCTTCAGCTTCCTAAACTTTTTTGAATAACATGAATTCATTATTTCACAAGAAGTACATATCAATACAAGCAAGAGGGGGGGCTAGGTTCTCTAATCTTTGAAGGTCAATTTTTTTCTAGAAAAATCACCTTAGAATTTTCAGAAATAAAAATAAACATAGAAAATCAATACAAATCATGAAACTCATTTTTCAGATTTTATGCAAATTCAAGCATGAAGTTTCAAATTCTTTGTAGACTCATAGGTCATAGCTTAAATCTGCTGAAGCCAACAGAATAATAATGATTTTTCTTTTTTGTATAATGTTATTATCTTGCAGTCGTGTGTGTATGTAATTGGTCCTTACGGTCACTGTTCAAAAAAGGCTGGAGAGTATGGAGACGACCAATAATCAGGATTGTACCTGGGATCCTCAACTTGCCCATCCATTGCCACTAGAAGAGAAATTGAACAATAAACTATAAACTAATAAATAAATAATAATTCTTATTTCCAAGAGATCCGTATCATCTGACTTTTCAAAGAAATGGATATCTGTTCAATTACAAGATTCGCTAGAATAATACAGCGTCACACACGTTTGTATTTCTCCTTACACAACTTTTTCTTATTCATTTCTCCTTTCTGTCATCCCAGAAATTGACACAGGCATGCTCTATATAACTCAGGACTTTGGCTAAACATGCTCAATTCTGAAAAATCAGGATTTGTGATGTAACAATGCTTTTTCAGTTCCAGGGACTAGGATGACGAGCATCTCTGAAAACAGAAGTGCCACCAGACGCAGCCGGGGAAGGAGATGACCCAATGTAGCCTGTGCCTGACACACATACTGATATTGAAGCTTGATTCATGCCATTCCCTTGATGTGAAAGTGCAAAGCGTGATGGACTTACCCTCGAAGGCTGTGATCCCTTCAAATACAATCCAATCCAATGCAGCAATAAAACAATCAGTATATATATTTCATCTTACTCAAAGCAACATGCATTTAGTGTCAATAAATGAACTTGAATATAATATGCAACAGTCAAGTGTAATCTCCACTGTATCCAACAGGAGTATATAAGTATGTGTGTATCTCAAGGAAGGCAGTTTAAATATACAATGCGACTCCATAAATCATACACAAATTCGGTTCAGTCCAACACTAAAACTTCTGCCATTTTCAAGTGAAACTCATGACCAATTTGATGGCCCTGTCAGAACTCAAATCTGAAATGAACCTTAATGAGGTTTGGGATCTCAGAAACCATTTAATGTTCTGTCAGTTTTTTGCAGTGCAGCAATTAATGATATGATCTCTATTTAAATCTACCCAAGATGAAGATGAACCTTCTGCAGGCAGCAGCAGCCATTTCAGATGTTGGTATATTAATGTCAGACACCGAATCTGAAATCAACATAAAAAAAAAAAAGGAAGCTTGAAATTGTGAGAAAACATTAACGTTACCATGTTTTGATGGACACTAGGCGTCCTCCTAAGAGGGGAATCCGAAGGTGACATGTTACTCATCCAATGCACACTACGAGAGTTCAAGTAATGGTTTGAAGGATCATCAGTTTCACTGCCTTCCACATCACCACCACTAAGATTTGCTTCTGAACCAACTCTTGGAGTCATATGCCTGGTCAGTGAACCAGTATCATTTGTTCCATCAGCTTGAAATGGAACAGAAGAGCATAAGGCAATCCCCTGCACACTAGTTCGTCTTTTTAATTCCTCCTCCACATTTAAGATCTGTCATCCACAGATCAAGAACTTGAACACCTCAAAATCTAAATGAGTAACAAACATGTAAACAAAACACATGAACAAGTGCTTAATTACCTGCTTCAACGCTAAGACAAGATTATGCTTCTTAGCATTCAAAACTTGTAACTTATCTTCAACTTCTCTTCTCCTCTTCTCTTTATCACTCAACATACCATCTTCTCTGTCTCCGATCTGGCACCAACTCCAACGGTGAGCGCATATAATAAACTACATATAGCTAAAAACAGTTCAAACAATCGCTTTAAACTCACACTAAAACCATAAATCAATTTCAAGATTCCCATAATTAGAAGACTCCCTAGCTAAATCGATCCCACGCAAACCATTAATTATGACAGCTAAAATCAAAAGAA
Source organism: Mimosa bimucronata (assembly GCA_037074515.1). Classification (NCBI taxonomy): domain Eukaryota; kingdom Viridiplantae; phylum Streptophyta; class Magnoliopsida; order Fabales; family Fabaceae; genus Mimosa; species Mimosa bimucronata. The sequence goes on from CM073448.1 coordinate 8,517,563, forward strand.
CTATTAATTAACCATGAAACTAATTAAACGAATAAAGTAACCTTTCTCACCATCTCGTTCTCGTTCTGCTTCGTTACTAAAGAGGCATCAATCTTAGCATCAACGAGCGAATCAGATTCATCAACTGTTTTCTTCAAGGAACCATTACAGAGTTGAAGTTCCTTGTGATCTTCGCCCTTATCATTGACCTTCTCTGAATCATGTTGAATTGCAATTGACGATGGAGTGTTAATTAGAGGAAGCTCCTCATTTTGGGGGTTAGGGATTGAGAGGAGGCGGGAGAGAGATTTGGAGCGACGGGAAAGGAGGGATTTGAATTGTTTGAGGGAGATTTGGGGAGAAGGCATGAGCCATCGACGAGGGATGTCTGGTACTCTGTGGAGATTGCCTCTGTAAAGCGAAATGGCTACCATCTTCACCTTGTTTTCTTCTTCCCCAATCAACCCATATGGTTCATTCGCTATATAGATTTCCATGATTGTAAAATTGCTGATGATCAGATTATTTCTGAAAAATCATTTAGGGAAAATTAACCTTGTGGTGAAATGTATGATTAGAAATAATGTCGATTTTAGTGGTTCATGTGGTAAGTGGGCTTGCCTCCAGTAAGATTAGTACGTATTTTCGAATCCCGGAAAATCTCTTTGTTGGGAGATGGGACAATTCAGCCTATGTGGGCAGCATTCCTATCTTAGAGTATGTATTCATAGGTCGCCGATAAGTGCCGGATTATCGAGCGATGTTTAAAAAAAAATGTTGACCCCGGATCTTCCCAACTATTGAGTGAATATATTATTGATATTAGTAACTCAGAAGGATGTTATAAGTGTTGATATTCAGAAATTATTATAAATCTTTGACAACTTCAACATCTTCTCCGTGCAGAGCTAAGACCTTTATACGTTTATAAATTCTCGTTCTTCATCTTTCGGACAATGTTTTAGTTTTATTTAACTGCTTAGTTATTTGTAATACATTTTATTTTTTAATAAAATTGTCCTTTATACAAAAAAATATTATTAATATTAGATCCCTCGTTTCATCAAATTGGGGATCTTGAAGCTATTTATTTTTGCAAAGAAACACTTGGATGTGCGGATCATATCCGTATCTAGCATTTTTGCATCAAGACTTATTAGATAATGATTGAGACTTTTTTCTCATGTTGCTAGGTGATTTCTGATTTGTTGTAATCCTCAATCTTAAATTCTTAATGTTTGACTTATCTTTTTTAAAAAAAATAAAAAATAATGTTGACCCAAAAAAATTTTAAGGTTTGAAGTTACAATGAAAATATTAAAATAGAACTATGTTGTCTTTTTAACCTTAAAAACATTAGTTTTTTTTTCAATTAGATGAAACAACTTTATGTCTTGAAATTTTTAGCTGACATCAAAACCACTTTTAAACTCTTGAGCTAAAACTCTGAAAACATGCATCTCCAGTCCTAAAATATAGCTCATGTAAATAAAATATAACAGTTGATGCTATTTTAAAAACGGTAATATTTATTCTTTAAACTTGATGGAGCATTGTAGAAAAGTATTCAGTTGACTGAGAACAAATCAACCAAAAATATTTCTAGAAACATAACTCGATAGGCCAATGACCAATGTGATAATCGATTGATAACTGAACCTTGGCATTGAAGTGGTTGACCATTAAACTCATTCACGTAATGTTTATTGTCTTGAGAGAATTAAGGTAAACTCTGAACATAACATATGCTTCACTAAACCCAGAGATATCACCTCATTGTGTACTTGCTATGGAATCTAAAACCATATGATAAAACAGAAAGCAACTGATTAATTAGTAGTTAGAGGTGGACGGTTCCTCCAGTAGGTGAGGAAAATTCAAGAACATCTCATCATTTTCTTGATAAAGCATGGCTTCTACGAATGAAATCTCAGAGGATGATGATGAACAACGAACGTCACTGTTGGTGATTTTCTGTGACGTCACCTCACTCTTATTCTCGTTTGTTGTCGGATTTTCATTATTCTCTAGGCTGTTATCAGGTGGGAAAACGTCTTCAAGAAGAAAATCATTCCAACAAAAGGGTAACGGCAAGCCAACTTCTTGAACAGCATTGGAACAAATAGAAGAAGAGGAAGAAGTTGATGAAATTGATGAGGAAGAGAATAAGCCTTCCCCAAATATAGTTGCTGGGATTGTCTCCTTCTCCATCACCATTTCTCTGTTACTGAAAAAGCTGCAACTTTCTGTTGTCGGTGGTTCAAATTTTGGTGAAGATGAAGGTAGCTTCAGAAATGGGTCTGATCTGAACAATACGGAGTTCTTCAGGTCTTTACTGAGAGACCCAATTCGGGTACTTGGTTTTTGGATACCACCTATGTTTCCATAGTCAGCTAGGAGTTTAGAGAAGGGCTTGTGTGTGATAGGGTCTATTCCCATCTCAGTGAGCTTCTTCTTCAGCTTTGTGTTCCAGTAATTCTTTACATCGTTGTCTGTTCTCCCAGGAAGTTGTTGGGCAATCATAGGCCACCTGCACCATATTGATTAGAATAGCCATCATTCTTTCATATACTAACACGCAAAACATGAAAACTACTAAGGTTATTGGGCTATTATGCTTGTTATATTTGCAACTAAAAACAGAGTTAACAGCTCGTCTTAATAGAACTAATGGCTATGTTTTCTTACTGAAGTTGCAGCAGAGAATAACTGGGTTTTCTAATAACAGATCTTCTAAGTTCCATATTGCAAAAAGTGAAGTGCAAGCATGGGATTTTTTACAAGAAAAGATGTTGCAAGTTTTACTCACTTTTACTATTTTCAACCAAATGGAGGTGCATGGATCATTGGTAATGAATGATTTGGGGAATCATACCAAATAGAGGAACCATGGATTTGTGAATACAGCAGCAAACTCATAGTAGTTACTCTAGATATTGCAGAATTGATTGGAATCATGCAATGTCTCATTTTGTGTTGGTCTAAAGATTATAGACGCAAATAATTATCTACTCCAATCAAATAGAGACTACTAATTTTGATCATCAGAAAATGCCACAGAGATTATTCTTTTAAAGATATTATGGATGAAATTAGATTGCTTGTAGAGATTGGCATGTCTTGATAACAATCCATACCCCTAGAAAAGATCCTTTCTTTGTCGATTACTTAGCAATGTCCTCCCATGGCATGAAATCTAATTTTTGTCTTCTTGATCAGCTTCTACCCGTGAGACATGAAGACGAGAGAAGATAGATTTTACTTGTCTTTGTATTGTTTGTCTCGATTTACAGAATTCAGTATTGTTCCGGGAAAAAAAAAATCCCAGACTTGGCATGGATAGGGCATAAAAGAACAAGAGGGGAGGACCTAAAGATGTGATTGGACTTGTAATGGTTGCTAAGAAACTGAGAGGATGCCTTTTGAAATGGATTTTGTCTTTGCAACATGATAATGAAAGAGCAAATATCAGATGAAGAAATCATAGGAGACTGATCAGAATTGAAAAAGGGGAAAAATATATTTCAAAATTAAGAAGAAAAGGAAGGACTAGCTCAATGCAAAGAAGAAATCATCACCTGCTTCCAATGGCTGCGTGAAGCTTGAGAATTAAATCCTCTTCTTGGGGTGTGAAGCTATCTTGCTTAAGATCTGGCCTGAGGTAATTAGTCCACCTGAGCCTGCAACTTTTCCCACACTTCTTTAAACCTGAAAATGACCTCAATGCAATTAAGAAGATGAAATAATCTTGATTAATGATCTGTTTCTTATGTTTAACAAAAAAAGGCTCTCTTTTTAACCTGCTTTTTTGGGAAAAGAGGTCCAGTTACTAGATCCATGCTTTGAGACAAATGCCATCATCTCTGCATCTTCTTCTGGAGTCCAAACACCCCTTTTAACACTGATCTTCTCGCAGCATGGAGGCCTCACCATTTTCTGTTCTGTTAATCCAAAACCACACTGAGATTTAATTGCTTAAAGAAAGCAAAGGCTTGAAAAAGGGAAAAAGAATAAAGGGAAGGAAATGTAAAGATAAAAAAGGAGAGAGAAGACTTATGCAACTTCAAAATTAACTTGTCCTGCAAATTAACACTCTCATTGAAGTGAAGGAAGAAGATGGGGTTTAAAGATATCACTTATTAGTGTGGAAGCAAGAAAAGCGTGGGGGGTTTTACAGATTAAACTTCATTTGCATGATGATTTGGTGCCTGTGTCGTCACAACAAATTAACAGTTTCACAAGAAAAGATGAAAATTAAAAAAAAAAAATAGTCCTTCCCTCTTTGGCACTTTTGGGTCAGGTCTGAATCCGGTGAGTTATTTGGTTAAACTTAGATTATCTTTAAGTCAATGAAACTATTGTTAGTTCAGTTTATTTGTTTTGTGATCTTTTATACCACAAGTTTGATGAGAGTATTTGTTTAAACTATTGTTTCAACTAATTTAAATTGATTATATCAAAGCCGTTTCCAATGTGTTTTTCAAGTTTGGGACGTCATTTTCGCATGATATCTATTACCAAACCATGTGCACATATTTCAATTATCAGTCTTCATCACTTCTTTATATTCTAACGTCCCCTTTAAAATTTCTTAAATTACTAGACCACAGGAGTATCTTGCGTTCAAAAATCATTTTGTGAAGCCCATGACCTCTTGGTCCAGTGGCAACTGCACCTCTCTCAAAGCTAGTTCTATCAAAGCTGATAGTCATAGGTCATATTGGAAGACGTTTCCATCGTTTAATAATGGGATCCCAAGTTCAAGTTTGAGGTTTTTTTTTTTTTTTGGCCATCAAATTCAAGTTTGAGTTTGAGTTAGTGTTGAATGTAAAAAATATCTTTAGAGAATTTTTTTTTTAATAAAGTTTTAAAATGCTTTAATATGACTCAACTAGATAGTCATATATAACAAAGCTATCCCATTAAACAAATCTCTCAAAACAGTTATGCTTACCCATATAGGATTTTAATGAGTACAAAAAGATTTAAATTAACATGTAAAGAAAGGTGTTTGTATGATTTAAAACCCAAACCTGCAAACCCCACGATGGCTATGATATTTGAATTTTCCAACAAGATTTAAAAAAAAAATTCTTCTCAGTGCATTGAAAAAAAAAGTGAAAATGACAGAAAAAGACCCTCGAATTACACAAAGGACAGTTCAGTACAATGAATTTCGAAAATGACAGTTCAGTACAAATGACTGAACTGTCCAACCCCAAATTTAAAGGAAATGTCCAAAATGCCCTTTGCTACAACTAAGTTGGGAATTCCTTAAGCAAAGTTGGGAATTCCTTAAGGGAAGTTGGGAATCCCTTAAGGGAAGTTGGGAAGGCATACGAAGTTGGGAATCCCTTAAGGGAAGTTGGGAAGGCATACGAAGTTGGGAATCCCTTGTAAGAAGTTGGGAATCCCAACTTCCCATAAGCCTTCCCAACTTCCCTTAAGGGATTCCCAACTTCCCTTAAGGAATTCCCAACTTCGTTTAAGGAATTCCCAACTTAGTTGTAGTAAGGGCATTTTAGACATTTCCTTTAAATTTGGGTTTGGACAGTTCAGTCATTTGTACTGAACTGTCATTTTTGAAATTCGTTGTACTGAACTGTCTTTTGTGTAATTCGAGGGTCTTTTTCTGTCATTTTCCCTTGAAAAAATAACAAGCGAAATATTATTAAAATTCAAGATATCCAATCAAATCAACCCCACAAGGTGCGGAGAAGAGTTTAAAGATACAGAAGATACACAACTTAGATTAAAAAGTAAACTTTCAACTAATTTGTCTAATAAAAATATCATTCAATTGTTTTATTTATGAGCACAAATATCTTCCCAATTGAGACAATTTTATTCAGGGTGTTGTCGGGATTAAATGTGAGTATCTGTTTTAGAAATCAAACCTTAGTTAGTCGTGTATTGCGTGATGCAATAGCCCTTTTAATAAATTAGACTTTAATGGACCCTTTTTTATGTTAATATTTGTTTTTTTTCTAAAAGTAACCATTAAAGTGTTTTGGTTATCCGGATTTTTTAAAAAAGTATTTTATCCTAAAAGTAACTACAAAAGTGTATTAGTTATATGGATGTTTTTTAAATAACATTTTTACTTTTGAAATAATCAAAACATAGTAATTTTGCTCTTTTTTTGTTAAATATGTTACGCTTAACATTAATTTTTAAACTTAGGATGAATTTAATCTTTTTGACAAAATACTTACCGAAAAACTTCAAAATAACCAATAGTCTTTCTTGGTTAATGACATCAAACGACCTTTTTAAAATTCAAATTGAATTTTGGAAGAGGGAAAAGTTGGAGGAGATGAAATGACGACGGGCCCGGTTAAGTTATGTTCGTTTGTCTGCAAAGGGCCAAAGCCTAACAAAACAAAACAAGACGACCCCAACAATTTACGACTTTCGTTATCTTCCATGAAATTTGTTACAGACCTGACTTTGACCTCGGCTTCTTCGCAGGAAGAAAAAAAAGACACACGTATCACAATTATGATCGCCTTTCGTCTTAAGTTCCCTACTGTGTACTGTCTAAAAGTCAGCTCAAGAAAACCCCTGGGTCAAGTTTCCATCGAAAAACCAATAGCCACGTGGATGTGGACGTGTCACGCGCTCCACCATCCCCTTCCACGTGGCGTGCACTCATCACAGTTCTTCATGACTAAGCTAGTCCCTTCCTTTTTATTTATTCTTTATGGTCAACGTACCCTTCTTTCACTTGCTTATCTATTTATATTTTTCTCTTTTCATAGAACCCTCTTTCTACCTTGTCCTAGTGGATTTCTCTATCACATAATAAAAGCTTATGAATTCTACAATATTTAATTAGGGGGAGTAACACCTACCTTTTTGGGAAAATTAATTAGAGGTCCCTGGGAGGACACATAATAGTAGAAAAGTCCCACTAAATGCCCAAATTAAAGTAGGGTCCCAAGGGACCTCATTTCTATTATGTTCCATACCCAAAATACCATTTTGCCCTCCCTTTATAATTAACAAAGGATAGAACAAAACTCTGAAATCAGCCTCATCACTCTCTATTCGAAGAACCGAAGCACTGAAGAAGGAAAGGGGTGCGAGTTAGGGCTCAAAAATCGGACAGAGCAAATCGATCTCTTGTGCATTCCCACACATCTCGCCGTCGATTTCCGGCGTCGGTGAGGCCATCTTGGACATGCAACCTGTGATTTGAAGTTAAGCTTTCTCTTCTCATGGCCCGATTTCGAAGTTCATAGCGGTGGTACTGTTCACCCGTCTCGATTATTGCTGATTTTTGGCAAGAATGGAATGAAACTCTTTATTAAACATGGTTTATTGCTGATTTCGAACTTCATAGAGTGTTGCATTTTTTATTTTCGAACTTCTCATGGTTTGTTCTTTCTTCTTCTCCCTTGTTTCCCGGGGAAAGAAACGCAGAGAGAGGGGTCGGTGGAGGCAGAGAGAGGGGTCGGTGGAGGTTGAAGCTGTCATCGGCACCGTAGTGGAGGTTATGCAAGACCGGATTTAAACTCTAGTAAGTCTTGTCCATTGATTTTTATCCTTCTGTTTCTGCGATGGGAGAGGTTTGAGAAATATGGATTTGATCTAAGTTGTGTTTCATAGGATAATGTTAAAGGGAGGAGTAAGGAGGAATTGAGTTTTCACTAGAAGAAATTGATAATTCATGATTGTTTCTGGTTCTGATTAGAGTTCTCTGGGCAAAGTTAGGAGTACTACATACATAGTTAGGAGTATATTGATTTCATTATTGCTGATTTCATGTTAAAATTTTCAACAGAGTTATGATTATGACTATGAAGCTTCCATGTTCTGTTTTGTCTTGTTTCCATCATGCTTACGCTTCAATTCTTGTTAATTAGAGCCCTGGAATTCTGAAAGTACAGTATTAGTACATGCTAGTGTTGAGATTCAAGATTTAAGAGAGCATTATGGTTGAGATCTTGTGATTTTCTGCTAAAACTGTGTCAGTGAATTAAGGGAGTTAAATTTGAACTAGTATGGATCAATTGTTGCAATTTAAACTGGAAGATTCATTTTTAGAACCACAATTGAAGTATTATTTTATTTTGGAATAACCATCAAGTTTTCAAAGCTGTTATAGGATTTTTTTTTTAAATTTACATTGAAATAAGGGAAAACATGTTTGACCAAGTAGTGGAATAATTCATGGTATTCGGTGGTTCTGACATTATATATATAATTTATTGTCTTGATACGCATGTGTATATATATATTGATTCATTGTTGGCTTGTGTAAAAGGTTCTGTTTCAATGATTGAGTAGTTTTTAATAGCTTGAATTATGGAGTTTTTGTGTTATGAATGTAATTTGCTTAAACAAATCAATGAGCAATTACGTCATGGCTTACTTGCACCTTTGGTTTAATAATGGTTGTTGTCTGTTACTCAAAAAAACTAGTGGTTGTTGTCTCTTTCTTATCCATGGATTCTTGAATTGTGTATGATTTGTTTTTATAGGTCACCTTTGTCGTTACCCACTTCAATGATACAAGAATAGCAAACGCTGATCTTAGGGATCTTCTTCTTCAGTCTATATCCGTATTGGTTCAGTCTATATCGGGTAGTTTCTGTCTCTATTACTTGATAGAGTGAAATTACATGCAAGAAAGGTCCTGCAATACTTAGTGGAAGGTGTACGAAAATTTACAATTTGAGGCAATTAATTGCAATTAATTCATTGGTTTTCAGGAATCTATATTTATAATACATCTGTACCTTTTTTATGCATATGTTCATATTTTTATCATGTTACGGCTGGTTTACAATGGTCTTGTGATTATTACATTAGCACTTTGAATCTTTATGGTAACTCAAATGCAATTAGAGATATGGTTATTTGAGCTTTGTTATAATTTTTGTCTTCTCTATTTTAGGTTAAGAGAATGGTTAAAGGAAGGGAAAGTAGAGATCAATTGAAAATCACTGCGTTTTCACTCTTTACCAAGAAGTTTTATAAGGAAAACCCGGGGAAAAACAAATCATTAGAGTCCCGCAATAAAGAGTTAAAAGAGGCCTGGGCAAGGTTGCCCGAGAAGACGAAGAAGGCATATAGTGAAGAAGCTAGTAAAGTAAGGGTTCGTACGTTAGATTGTGAGGCATATAGGGTTCCTTTTCACACAAGGTGTGCCCCTAACCAATTAATAAACGTTTGCAATCATGTGAAAAGTAGTAAGGTGCTGATGAATAGGTTGAAAAAGATTGGGTTTGATAAACTGGTTGAGGTGTGTTGTCCTTCAATTTTAAGAGAATATTGTGGGGAGTTGATGTGTGCCTTCAACCCTCGAACAAAGGTAATGTGCATAAGAGACACTCCAATGCAAATCATTGCAGAAAATGTGCATGATTTAATGGGAATACCTTGTGAGGGAAACAAAATTAAGGTAGAGATGGTGGATGATGAAAATACAGTTTTGAATGAATATAAAAAAGTGTACGGCAAAGTCGCGTACAAGACAATAGGAGAATGGCTAATCAAAATGGATGAGAAAGATAAGGACTTCGAATTCTTATTTGTTTTGTATGCACTGGGGATCTTTTTGTGTCCCAGTTCAGATGTTAGAGTGAGCAATCATATATTGAAGATCATGGTCTTGACAGCAAATTGTTTGGCAAATTTTGATTGGTCATCACTTGTATTAGACGTACTTTGCAAGTCAATTGATGATTATCAGAAGGAGTTAAGGAAAGGAAAGGTCGATAAAAGGAGAAATGTGGACGGTTGCATATACATCCTAATGGTAAGTGTGTATTGTTTGTTAATTATGATATGATTGTGTAAATGTTGCCATTTGCTTCCTTATGACTTGTCATTAAAATAATGTGCAGATTTATGGTCTTCAAAACTATTGTCTTGGCAAAGATAAGGCGATTTCTTATGACTATGCTCTATCCTTTTGGACTTACAAGAGGGTGCATGCGATGGTGAAGGAAGAGAAGCGCAATAGGAAAGGTATATTGCATGGGAGAAGGAAAAAAAGTTTTGTAAAGCATGAATCGGACTTTAATCACCCTGTAAGTGAAGCAACGTTCTAATTGTTTAGTTTTGTTTGTAGTATGATAATATAAAGGCGTTTAATGTGGTTTTAATTTGATGTGACTTTTTCAGGTCATTCGGAAGGCCTACCATAAAATTATGACATTTGTAGGCGAGGAGTTGATGGCCATAGAAGAAATGTTATTGGGGGGCAGTAATGAGGCGACTAATACCTCACATATAGAGAATGATGAAGGAAGGGACCATGAACTAAAGGAAGACGGTGATGAAATGCATACCGTGGAAATTGATGAGGAGGAGGAGGAGAAAGAGGAGGAGGAAGAGGAGGAGGTGAGGGGTAAAGTGGACACCCAATCAGATGATGATGAGGATGACAATGACATGAATGGAGGGCATAATGTTTCAGATGAAGAGAAAGAGGAGAAAGAAAAGGAAAAAGAACCACGAAGGTCTAAAAGAGAGAAGAAGCCAGCAATAGGAAGTCCGTTTTGGTTGATACCTGAACGTAAGGGTGAGAGGAAGAGAAGAAATGATGATAAGGAGAGGCTATATCAGTTTTGCACTACAAAATGCAGTGTTAAAGAGGGTAAAGAGTAAGTTAATGTGTCCCATGTCATGTATTTTATAATATATCCTACATTTAGTTTATGGAGTATTTGAGACTGATATTTTGCCACAACTATTTTCATCAGTGTCTTTGTTGAAATGTTTGGATTCCACTTATCACGTGGTGAGCTTCATTGTCTTCATGACGGTGGATGGATTAGCAACACAGTAAGAGACCTTAAATGTTTTTCGTTATTTAAATGTTTTAATATATTGTTGTTTTGTAACAGTTTTTATTTGTTCTTAATGTAGTTTATGGCAATGACCGTGGCGACTATGGTTGGGGATCAAATGGAAAAGTTTGGAAAAGTCTCCAGGCACATATTTTGCCCATTTTTCATGGAAAATATTGTGAAAAATCCCTTACGCTGGTCATGGGTAAAACATGCAAAAAAGTTCATGCCTCAAAACATTGGATACAACCTTGGTGATGCAGAATTTATTTTTAGGGTGGAAGACAAGTTGTATAAGTTATGTGAATTTTAACTTTGTGTACCAACTTTTGGGCGGGCTGTTTGTAAGAACATTGTGACCATGTATAACAAGTTATTGGCCTTTAGTAACAGGTTATTGGGCACAACTGACAATGTGTAAAAAATTTTAGCACTAACAACTTCTGGGCTGTCTTTAACAACATTCTGACCATGGGTAACAACTTATTGGGCACCTGTCAAAAGTCATTTAATTTCTTGAAATTTTCCTTTTAGCACAGGGATAACTGAAAGTGGATTTCCATCGTAACAACTTTTGGGCAACGCATAACAAGCTATTGGGCATTAGTAACAAGTAATTGGGCACGACTGACAATGTGAAAATTTTTTTAGCATTAACAACTTCTGTGCTGTCTTTAACAACACTCTGACCATGGGTAACAACTTATTGGGCACCTGTCACAAGTCATTTAATTTCTTGAAAGTCCCACTTTTAGCACAGGGATAACTGAAAGTGGATTTCCATCGTAACAACTTTTGGGCAACGCGTAACAAGCTATTGGGCATTAGTAACAAGTAATTGGGCACGACTGACAATGTCAAAATTTTTTTAGCACTAACAACTTCTGGGCTGTCTTTAACAACACTCTGACCATGGGTAACAACTTATTGGGCACCTGTCACAAGTCATTTAATTTATTGAAAGTCCCACTTTTAGCACAGGGATAACTGAAAGTGGATTTCCATCGTAACAACTTTTGGGCAACGCGTAACAAGCTATTGGGCATTAGTAACAAGTAATTGGGCACGACTGACAATGTCAAAATTTTTTTAGCACTAACAACTTCTGGGCTGTCTTTAACAACATTCTAACCATGGGTAACAACTTATTGGGCACCTGTCACAAGTCATTTAATTTCTTGAAAGTCCCACTTTTAGCACAGGGATAACTGAAAGTGGATTTCCATCGTAACAACTTTTGGGCAACGCGTAACAAGCTATTGGGCATTAGTAACAAGTAATTGGGCACGACTGATAATGTCAAAATTTTTTTAGCACTAACAACTTCTGGGCTGTCTTTAACAACATTCTGACCATGGGTAACAACTTATTGGGCACCTGTCACAAGTCATTTAATTTCTTGAAAGTCCCACTTTTAGCACAGGGATAACTGAAAGTGGATTTCCATCGTAACAACTTTTGGGCAACGCGTAACAAGCTATTGGGCATTAGTAACAAGTAATTGGGCAGGACTGACAATGTGAAAATTTTTTTAGCACTAACAACTTTTGGGCTACCTTTAACAACACTCTGACCATGGGTAACAACTTATTGGGCACCTGTCACAAGTCATTTAATTTCTTGAAAGTCCCACTTTTAGCACAGGGATAACTGAAAATGGGATTACCTTTGTTATCTATAGCAAGATTATGACCAACACATATACAACAGCACATTATCATTCTAACAACGTTTGGCCTGTCCATAACAACCTTCTGGGCATGTATAACAATCTTTTGGGCAATCATAACAAGTTTCATAACAGAATCAGTTATAACAATCATTTCACATTTGTCATTAAAGACAACTTACCATTCATGGCCAACTTACTTGCCATTCAGCACTAGTTACAATTCATGGACAAGTAGTCCAACAAAAAATTAGCCACTATACACTAGTTTCACACCCTCTCCAAAACAAGCCTGAGGGTTGTGTGTGTCATTTACAAAACAATGTCATTTACAAAACAATGACATTTACAAAAAGTGGCAAACATATACAAAAAATTAACGCCACACATATATCCAACACATTAGGTTGGATTTGGATTCTTGCACGTTTTGGCGGTATGTCCAGCCTCATGACATCGTCCACAATGGTAGACATGTTTGTTTTGAAATTGTGACTCTATTCTCTTCCTCTTTAGTCGTCCTGCTGGTCTTTTTGTTATAGGAGGCTTCAAGAACTTTCCAGTCATCAGTTGTGTCTCAGTTAAGTTGCTTGGACATGGACAATCATGTGTTGCAATTGGTATCATGCTGTTTTCATATATTTTCAATTGTGTGGACAGCTTGAAGCAATCGTCAACAAACATGCAGACATTACCATGATGAAGCTTAATGGCCGCACATGCATGTACGCAAGGTAATCCACTCATCTGCCATGCTAAACAAGTGCATTCATGTTTACCAATATCTACAACAAGCGTGACAAGTCTATGATCAACTAAGATGTGAACTTCATACAAAGTACCTCCATAAAATTTCACATACATATTTGTTGCTTTACTTACTGTCTCCATTAACTTTTCATTTGTGTTTGGGCCGACTCCATTTTCCCAATTTGTTGTTGCCATTTTGCTCGCAACCATTTTGGTAGCCAACTTCTCACGATGCTCATGTATGAAAGTACACACATTATGCTTCCTCTGTTGCAAAATCCAAGCATTAAATGACTCTGCAAGATTTGTTGTGATATTATCCCATCTTTTGAAACCAAACTTGCTTATAGCCCATTTTTCTACATCTCCTTGTGTCTCAACCCATTCAGCCAATTCAGGAGAAAACAGTCTTAGTTTTTCCATAGCACTATCAAAGTCATGTCCATGTCTTGCATAAGCAATTGCATCGAGCAACTTCAACGCATCCACCTTCTTTTGGCCTTTGATCCTTGTCTTGCCTCTGTTGATTCTAACATATTCTGCACTGAAGTTTTCTTTAACATGCCTGTAGCAATAAGCATGTCTTTCACTACCGAATATATCACGCACTGCTGAAATAATGGCAGGGTTTCGGTCTGACACAATTGTTATCTCCATCTCTCTTGTGATTCCTTTGACATTCTCAAGAAACCAACCCCAATTATCATTATTTTCCCCACTTACTATTGCATATGCTAGTGGAAACATTTCATTGTCAGCATCATACGCACAAGCAGATAATAAAGTCCCTTTATATGGACCGGTCAAAAAGCATCCATCTATGTAAAGAACGGGTCGACATCCTGCTAAGAAACCTTTAATTGAGCATCCATAAGCAATGAATAGCCGCTCAAACCTGTCATCATCCGAATCTTCCCATAGAGCAACCGTGTCTGGATCACTTTCATTTAGCCTCTGACAAATCCATGGAATTAGCTTGTAAGAATCTTTTTCACTACCTTGAAGTTCATTTAAGGCTCTTGCTTTTCCCCAATAAGCTTGACTGTAATTCAACCGCACACCGTACTCCCTGTACATGTCTTTCCTAATTTCACCAGCACTCTTGTCTATATTATCTCTCAAACAATCAACCATTAGTGATGATGTCAACTTTGTCCTTGTTGAGTGACCTACAACCAGGTTATCTTGCGCATTATGTTTATGCTCATCAATGAATTTCCTTACTACTAGAAACTCAGCAACTTTGTCCTTGTTGAGTGACCTACAACCATGCACTTTGCTATAATCTTTGTTTGTTGTTCTTCACAAATCGGTATGCAAACTTATGAGCTATGCTGTACTTGTATAGAGTTTGTCGAGCATCTTCCGCATTGAGAAAATGTTTCCCTACTCCAATATACAAGTCCCTCCATTTTGTGGAATTCATCTCTGGTGTTGGTGTTGGAATCATTTGTACTGCAATATGTCCATTTGATTGCGACTCTTCATTAACCAATATCATTTGAGACATAGGCAAACCATTTGAACCTCCAGTCAAACAATCCATCCTACAGGAATTACAACACATTCTGTTAATAATAACATATTTTCACAATGTGTCCATCAATGAGTCACAACATATTATCTAAGTTGAAATTGAAACTATAATTACAACTTACGTATTTTCGTCATTCCTTCCATCCTCTCCGGTTGGTTGTGTATTGTCATCCACACACTCACATACAAATATATGACCGATTTCTATGTTAAAGTTGATGAAATGTTCCACTCCTTCATCATCTACAAGGTCCACATAAGTTGTTGTATCATCAAAGCATACTCTAAATTTCATGGTTATTCCCCTAGCTTTCTCTCCAACAATTGATGCTACAATTGTTCTCAATTCTCCATAAGTAGTGCTTTCCTTTATGGTTCTTGATATGGTACTGCCCCCCACATATTGCATCTCACCTTCTTCACCATTTATAAATCGTCCACCCGTATGCAACAAACATATTACATGCTTCCCTGATGTCCCCGCCATCTTCTCATTTATCCTGCACAGGAACATTGTTATTCACAAGTAAATGACCAGATATAACGACTTAATGAGCATCTGTGACAACTTTATATTAAAGTAATGAAAACACCTTATTAAAATACTAAGTCATTGGTGTTAACCCAACAAAGCTTCAACCTTTTACTTCACCCATGTCTTAGAACAACATAACAGAGCACAAAACCCATCCCCAATAAAATTCATTCAAAATTTCAACTGTCTTCCAGAAAGTTGTTATTTACAACTGAATGACCTGCAATAACAACTATTTGAGCTCTGATGACAACACGAATTTCAACTGATGTGAAATCCGAAAAAGCTAGAGCCTTTTCGGATTTCCTCTGTTTTTGGACGAAAAAACAGAGTTTATACACCCCAAAACATAGCACCAACCCAATCCCTCATCAACAACTAATGAGAAACCAACTTACCAACAAAAAATCACTAACACAAGGGTATAAGCATGTTTTATGTTCAAATATTCAACCAAAATCAGATTTTCATGGAAAGTTTTGACCTTTGTTTTAAAACATTCATCCCAAAATCAGATTCCTAACAAACATGGGAAATTGATTTTCTCAACATACCACTAGTTGAAGATGAAAGAGATGTTGGACGAAAATCAGATTCCATGACTTTAGTTGGACGAAAATGCAAGATGGATGATGGATGAAGGAGAGATGTTGGTGAGTGCTCTTGAACTCGCTGACCACGTCTTGTTGCTGCTGGAGGGAGAGTGAGTGACAGTGAAATTGGTTTCAGACAAGGGCAATTATAATAAGGAGGGCAAAATGGTATTTTGGGTATGGAACATAATAGAAATGAGGTCCCTTGGGACCCTACTTTAATTTGGGCATTTAGTGGGACTTTTCTAATATTATGTGTCCTCCCAGGGACCTCTAATTAATTTTCCCTACCTTTTTTTCCCACCTCTTCTCTCCTATTCCCTCTTTATAACCATTAGATCAATAAATGATAGTCTAGATTTTTTTTTATTTTTAATCAAAATACTAAATTATAAAAAGAAAAATAATTAATTGTATGCAAAATCATGAATTTTTATATGAATAACTTAATACTATAATTAAGAGCACACAATCAAATATTTAATATAAGACTAAATCTAAACTCTTCAATTATTGATCTAATAATTATAAAAAAGAAAATGATAAAAGAGAGGGGAAAGGAAAGGGTTCTTCTCCCATTTAATTTAATAAAGAGTACTTTCTATCAACCGATTAAAAAACGTTGTAGTTTCAGGTCAGGTTCTATTTATTTTATTTCATGCCACTCTCGCAATATTTAATTAGTGGTTAAAAAAATTATACAATCAAAGGGTAAAATCGCACTCCATTAGGATTGAGAGGGGTTGGCCCTTGAAGGTATGTTTGGATTGAGAGAAAATAAGAGAGGAAAGAAAAATAGAGAGGAAAATAGGGGAGGGAGAATATTTTCTCATGCTTGGATGAAAAGAAAATGAGAGAGAAAGGAAAAGTGAAAAGGAAAATGGGGTGGGTTCCACAGCTCATTTTCCTCTCAAATTTTCTCTCCACAAATGGAGAAAATTACGGGAAAAACTTGTTGTCCATGTGTAATCTTGGCTCTACCCAAAACTCACTTTTTTTTTCACCGCCTCAATCATTGCTTTTTTTTTTTTTTTAAATAAAACCTGGAAACACTCCATTCACAAAATAAATTTGCTTATGCGTCAGTTTTGCCAACATATCTATTTTTTTCCCAACCTTGTATATGCGTCAGTTTTTGTTGCTTGTGTTACTTTATTAATTTTGTTATATGGTCCAGTTTTAAAAATTAATTCATTTTTTATTCTATACATTAATAAAACATTTTGTTGCATTAATGTTAATATATTATTTAATTTTAAATTATTTTTTATTAAAATAACATCTAATTTGGTTTTAAATATAATTATTTTAGTATAGAGATAAGGGCATTTTAGTCCTCAAGTATTTACTCATTTTATTTCTTCTCAATTTTCTCTCACTCATCCAACTAAGAAGAGGGATAATATTTTCTTCCTACTTTTCTCTCCTCCCTATTTTCTTTCCTCTCATTTTCTCTCCTCCCAACTTTTCCTCTTGTCCAAGCATACCCGAAAGATTTTTAAGAAATCACCAAGAAATTAACTAAGCGATATAGCGCACAAAAATATTCTTATTGATAAGCCGTAAGCGGTAAGCACTTCTACTTTCCATCCTTAAGATAAAAATTAAGTAACTTATATATATATATATATTAAGGAAGTTAAATAAATTAATTTTTTTACCTGTAAGTTAAATAAATTATTTAATCATATTAATTTTTTTGTTATTTTACATTATACAAAAAATTATGATTAAAAAGTTAACTTAAAAATATAAATATAATTATTTTGAAGTTACTCGTTTAATGTTTTAATGTAATAAAAGATTTAACCAGCCTTTATATTAATGAATGAGATAGTAATATATATATATATATATTTTACCTTTAGATAGTAATATATTTTAGTGCATGCAAACAAATCTTTTTTATGATGATTTTTGCGGTTTTGCCAACTTTTTTTTCCTCTTTTTCTATGGGCCGCTGAAAGTGATGAAACTGAAAAGACAGGTAAAGATTGCAGTATCCAGCGAATAGGCCAACTAATAATAATAATGAATACAGAATTATTCTAATATCATTAGGCTAGCATGAGCTTATCTTTTTCTCTGTTTTGTGTGCACTAATTTAGGTCTGACTCACAGCCAAACCAGATTTTATGCAAATAAATGGAAACATGAGACTTTCCAGCGGAACGTACATGGACACACGTCTGGCCAACTCATTTACAACTTACTCTCTGCACTAAGCTTCATTCTCACAGTTCTTCCCATCCAATTACAACTGTCCTTATTACTTCGACAAGTAGTGCATTTCATTTGAGACCTTTCTGATTCTTGAATTTTAGAATTTCATTCAATGTAGTCCTTAAAATTTGAAATACAAACTAATACCATTAATAAGTACTTCTGCTAACAACAGGAAGGAGCATATCCAACTTTGCTATCTGTCAAACGTTCAATTACATGATCCTGATCCATTCCAGATTTTGAATTATAAAGAATCTATGTCCAATTGTTTGCATTTGTGAGCAGAAAGCCTTAGCTTGCCATCAATTTTCTCTCTCTGCCCTTTCTATTACTTCCTTTATTTCTAAATATAAGACATATTTAATTAATTTGATTATATTAATGACGTTAGTTAAAATCATATGATATAACCATAATACCCAAATCATGTATCTTTATTCTCATAATTCATCTTTTGCTTGTTTATTATTGAGGAGTGTTAATTGGGATGATATGAGGAAATATTAAGAAAAATTAGAAATGAGTCTAATATTTAAAAACAAATCCAGCTCCTTAAATATATTCTATATTTATGAACGAAAAAAGTATTATATATAAAATCGTATATTGCGCTTTCTAACAAAAATTTATATAATAAGTTACATATAAAATTATTAATAACTTCATTTAGTCATATATATAATACATATTTATATAAATTAAGGAGATTAATGTAACTAAACAAATTAGATAATTATAGTATCTGTGAAATAAATTAGTTTATATGTTAGTTTACAATTCAAATATAGTAGTTTAAAAAAATTATAAATATAAGAGATAAAATAAAAAGTATTATATTTAGTCTCAAAATTGACTTCTAAACTTGGTCTAGTATTTAAGACAAGAAAGAGCATATTTTTTTATTGGCAATTGACATTTTTACTCAATTTCAATGGAAAGCTTGAAAATGACTTATATTTAAAATAGTATACACAGATTAAATATAACCATTTTGTGAGTTTTTTTTTAACCTTTAAACCATTTTGTGAGTTATAAATAATTGAATCGTATAAATTAAAAAGTTGTCAATACCGGTGATAATTCATTAATTCAAGTGATTTAAGTGTGCATTTTTTAGCCTAAACTAGTTGATTAAATTGTGAAAATTGCATTATAGTATTATTAATTTGAATGTGCACTTAATTAGGAAAATTTGGCTTGGAATGTGCTTCTATTGTCTTAATTAGGAAATTCCAGATTTGCCTTTCATTTGTTTCTCTCTTATTTCTTTTTAACAGGGGCAAAGTGGGAATTTTGGCAATAAAAGTAAAGTAATCAGCTTCACACGAGAGAGAGGAGACACGAATTGGGGGCAGACTTCACGAATACAACACTGAGGTTGAGAGAGTTGTTCTTGGCATCGGCGAGTAAGCAAGAACAGAGAGGAAACTGATTCGGTTACAGGGAAGTGCCAGCGTGGCCACGTGAAACGGCAGAGAAATTGAAGGGAAGAAGAAGAGAGGAGAGGATGCGGTCTAGATTCATTAGATGAGTGAGGTATATATTTGTTTTGGGCGAGTTAGAGATTCGTTCGGATTTCATTTTTCAGAATCCCATCTCCTCCTTCCTTCCTTCAATTTCTTTCGTCCGATTCCATCTACTTCACCAGTCCTCCACTTCCATTGCTTCTTTCGGATTCAACAATGGACCTGTCTGTGATTGAAGTTTTTGGAGCAGTCCATCGAGCAATGAGAGGCTAGAGAACCGGTGAATTCCTTTGAGCTAAGTGTTTAACCAGAGCCGACAGATTCACTAGGGAGTTTAATTCTCATTCTTCACTTAATTAGCTTTCCAAACTTGATGCTGCTTGTGTCTTGATTTAGAGAGAGTGTGAGTAAGGAGTTCTTGCTCGATTTCATTGTGCAAGTGTGTAGAATGAATCTGTGTAATTTCTGGATTAAGCCTAGTTGAATTCCAAACTGATAATGTGTAATTCAATTCTTGAATATTTTAATCTAGTTGATTAGAATTCTTGATTTGGATGGAAGATTTTATGACATGTCTAGTTGATATGTTGATTGTTCAGATTGCTTGATCTTAATTTGTGCAGATGTTCTTTATTGATCATTAATTCTTGATTGGTTAAGAAGTTTAGTTAGCTAATTAATCAAACAAGAGTCAGTGAATTGATTAAAAGATAGATCCAAATTTAATTAGGCAATGAAGGTTATGGTTGAAGCTCAAAGGAAATCCGTTCACATTGATATAATCTTTCTCACATTTTACTTCTTCACTTTTCGGTTTTTAAACATCTTTTCCAACAGATTATAAAAAAAAAATATAGATTAGCTTTAAAAGTTCTTGCTCTAAACATTCTGGAATTAATTCATGAAAACTTTGCAATATAATCACAATTTTGCCAAGGTAATGAGGAAATGACCTAGGTTCTTCCCTATTCTATAGGAGTAATCTAGTTGTTTTGATAGCCTATATGACAAGGTTTAATCAACTAGTTTAATGTGGTAAATGTGTCACCGATGTATTTTTGTGTTTTTTTAAATTAAAATTTAGGAGAAGGGAATGTTATAGATAATATTGTCCAGCTCTTACATAGAGACATATAATTGGTTAAAAGTAACGATATAAAAAGTTTTAAAATTGTAGACACATCCAAAATATAACCTATAAAATAGACCACACCAATTCAAAAAATTCTAACTAAGTGTGAATAAAATCGTCATCATTTGATTGAAAATGCTGATTGAAGTGGGCATGTTTTCGCATTAACTAGGTGGGGGTGGGGAGAATAGAACTAGAAGATGAGTGGGTGGAAAAGTTGAATGGAATATGAGTAATAACTACATAGACAAATGAAGTGGTATATTGGTGAAAGAAGAAATATATGGAGAAAGGGAAATAGAGAGGAAGAAAAGGGAAGTGAGTAGGTGGGGGGGAGAGGCTACAACTGTCCCATTTGGCCATTAGGTGCCCAATTTCTGTGTGCACCAAACTGTGTAGTGTCGGTTATAGTCGTTGGTTCCCTATCCCTCCCTCCCTGTTTTTTTATAATATCCCAGAGGGTATTCTTCTAAGGTAATCATGTTGCAGGTAAAATTGAAATTCGAAAATTGAATATAAACACGTCTTTTGATTAAAATTTAAATGAAGCCTGCTAGACTTAATCCTTCTCTTCTCATTAGTACCTCAATACCGTGGGACCATTCGACTAATGTTCCACATTGTGTGAGTGTATGTTTTTTTTTTAAACAAAAATATTTGGAAAAAGCTTTTATACATTATACGAGACAAAACATTTTTCATGTATTTATCTCATTGCACACAGTGAGATTGAGGACAACATTCAACAAACTTATTTGGCGACATCTATTGACTAATAATATATTCAAAAATTTGATTGTTGATATAGTGTAATAATGTCATACAATTGTATAGTCATCCCCACATAATAATTATTTTCGATAGCAACCCCACATAATAACACAAAATTTGGTATTTTTATTGTATCTCTTTTCACAAACTAGTATGGAAGCCGCGCGATGCGCGGGCCATTATATTGTATGCTTATTTACAAATTGAGTCTGATATTACATCATTTACCCAACGATAATGTATAATTATATGAACAATGAGATAATTAAATAGACCCCATGCAATCGAGGGGCTGATGAGTTAAAATAATGTAGGGGTATAAAATTCAAAATTATTCCCCAATATGATTTATAAATTGAATTAACAAAAAAAAAAGATTGTTATCTTCTCGTGAGGGTAAAATATACTTTTAGTGCTTTATGTTTGCATTAAGTGATTATGCATAATTTTGTTCCCTTAAATTTTAATAGTGCACTTTTGGTCTTTTTTTTCTTACTAAAAGTGTTAGTTTCACTTGACAGATAATTCTGACTTAATAAATTTAGATGGTGATTCTATGATTAATGTCGATAAAATATGCTTAAATGTTAATTTTTAAATATAATATTTTTATATTTTAAAAACTAACCATTTTTATCCAAATTTAATTATAGAATCACCTTTTATATTTGTTTCCACTAAGTCAAACTAACATAGTTAGTTAAAAAGGACAAAAAATGCACTTTTCAAACCTAAGGGATCAAAATGATATCTGATGCAAATATAAAGAACTAAAAGTATACTTTAGCCCTTCTTATTATTCAATATCCCTTTTTAGATGAAATAAACCGCAAAATTAGGGTAATAAAAAAACCGCAAAATTAGGGTGATAGAACAATTTCCCTACCTTCCTACTAAAACACTACTAATACCTAGAGCCAGGAATTCGGGGCGACTCCATTTAAGCCCGTTAAAGTAGAGGCCGGACTTTGATTTTAGAGCCTTAAAAGGGGTCAAGTTTAAACAGGCCAGCCCGTCAGGCCATAGGTTTAGACAAGCCGGCCCGTTCAGACCCACTTTCTCTTTGCTTTTTTTTGCCTTTAATTGCATTCTGTTCATTTACTTAATAATTAACAATTATAGGAGTTCCATTCTTCTATCTAATGTTCATGCTCTTATTTGTAATTGATTGCATGGATTGACATATAATGGTATTTTAGTCATTTACACACACACACACACACACACACTAACACTATATTAGATTTAATTTATCTATGCTTTTTGTAACATTACCTCCAAAATCCCACTATTAACGATTCACAATTAAACATTAAAACGTTTATATAGCTAACTATGTTAGGAAAAGGAATTAGCTCAGTAAAACAACTAACATAGTTAGAAAAAGAATTTTCATAATATCCCTATATATTTATTTCAAACCTCAATTCCAAACTCCGTCATCACAATATAATTTTCTCCCCAGTACAATCAGAGAAAATTTCATTATCCATGATTAATCTCCACAAAATACCATACCATAATAGGTATTATTCAATAATTTTTCCCCAAAATAATAGCAAGGTTCAGCGGAAGCATTATACAAAATATGATCCTAAATGTGGCAATACCTCCTTTCCTTCTGGTCCAGAATATCTCACAATATCAGTGAGAAGTTCCCGGATCCTTCCCTTGACCATCTATACCGTACCGCTCCTAGGACCTGCAAAAGTGAGATCAACGGGGGGTAGCCCCAAAACGCAACCACTGACTACTCATCTACGTGTGGTGTGTGCTAGTAAGGTGTCCAGTGGAATACATACATATATATCAATTCAGAAGCATGCTCAGGTATTCACATATAATGCACGTCTTATTCCCAAAATCTCTTTTCATCGTTTATAATTGTGGAATAACCCATCACAATTCATCCTCAAGAATAGTATATATATCATTGATAATTACAATCAACCCAAACGAATCTTACTAGAAACGTTGGGAAAACACGTGGGACCAGTCGGGACCTTCCGCCCGCCCCTGATCACCACGGTACAATTCACGAGGGACTCTCTACCCTCCCTGAATAGTACCACGGATTATAAGGATCTCTGTCCTTCCTGAATCCGTGAGGGGCGATCTCCCCTCTTACGTCTTTCTCTCCTTGATTTCCCATAATATATCAATTAGTCCCTGTGGCGCAACAGGGTACCTCATCACGTGATGGCACACTTTCCAATTCACCGGTGTCACATACCCAAATAATTTCTCACATACAACACATAGATATGCAACACCATAATCAGGCACCAGGCCCTCCAGTATTTTCATGATATACATATATTAAATAATTTCCAAAACCACATATATTTCCGTTTCAAATATTTCACATCACAAATTTATGCCATTTCAAAATAATACTCCACAGGACATTTATTATAAAAATATTAATATTCCAAGATCTCATTTCCATATCTCATCAATCATCAATTGATAATCATATCTCAATTGTGATTCAAAATCTCATCTCCATATAACATCATAATTTTCAAATAATAATATTTCAAATTTCTTACTAACACTACACACACACATAAACAAGCAGAAAGCGGTTACCTGATAGCTGGCACCAATCTCACAATAGTGCAGCTCCCCCGTGCTAACTTAGTGCAATTCAAGCACTACACAACCATATATATACAACCACAATTAATTATTTATCCAACAATTTCACATGTTGGAAAATAAATTATTTACTACCCTTTCTTTGCCCTTACTTATTTTTAAATTTCCAATTTAACATTTATTCTCCCTTTCTATCTCTAAAATTTATCTCTACTCCATTTATACATATATCCAAAATTATTTATCCTTCCAATAACTATTTATAAAAATTCAAGCCTAAATAAAATTAAACCTTACATCCCTAAATTATTTCTCAACCTCAAAAATCCATTATTTAATCCACAATTTATTTTCCAAACCTTAATAAATATCTAAAAATTATTAATTAACTATAGACACCTCAAGTCATCAAAAGTCCTAATTTTCAATATATCTAACCATCCAATAAATTCCAATAATTAAGAAAAACCTCCCACAATGAAAAATATACTTAGAAAAACTCATAATCGAAGTCTAAGCTTCAATTTATTAATTTTAGGACTCCCAAAAATTATCAATTTAGACAAGGTCTAATTTTTCAAGTATAACAAATTGAAAAACTAATGGCATAGAAAGGTAGAGGAGACTTACGGGATTCCAAAAATGTGCTTAGTTGGCCGAAAAGCTTACTATTCCTATACTAACAGACTCTAATAAGTCTAGTGATAGGAATATATATGGTGGAAAGAGAGAGTATGAGAGGGAGAGACGTGAGGAAAGAGAGAGAGACGAGGACGGTGATTGTGAAGGTGTGCGTGTGTTTATATAATGCACGCACAGTAACTCAATAGTAATGAATAGTAACTCAATAGTAATAATAATAATATAATAATAATATAATAATATATATGTGAATAGTACCGGAGGGAAACACGGCAGGTTTTCGGAAAGGTGCATAGGAAAAGAAATAATGCACTACTCGGTCCTAAAATCCTCAAATAAGATATTTCTTTTGAACCAAAAATTTTCTTTTTACTTTCAAAATTTTCCTATAATATCTTTTATTTATTTACTCCCATAATAACCTCTTTTGAGTCTAAAAATAATTTCCCCAAAAATTATTATCTTCCAAATAAGGGAAAAACTAGGCCTTTAAAATCCTCAAAAATACCTCAAAATCCTTCAAATATTCTCATAATCCATCATTTCTCATTAATAAATTCCTGTTTACCCCCACTAATCCTTAATTAAATTTTTAGGATGTTACAATTCTCCCCACCTTTTAGGAATTTTGTCCCCAAAATTCAGCTTCCTAAAACACAGCACAACAAATACAACACATAATCAATCACAATCAACACTACCTAGGGAATTGGTAAGGTAATTGTGCCGCAAAGTAACCAAGTTTCACAAATTTTTACTTAACTTCTTACCAATTATCATCAACCCAACTCTAACTTTTTAAAACCACCGAAACTTTCACTTATTTCCACTTCCTTACCTTTATTTAGATAGTCTATCAATTCAGCATACACTGTATAACCGTCATTCTTTATTTAACAATTGAGACCTCAAGATCTTGAAAATTTAATCCCACAGAAAACAACCCTTAATACAAAATATGCTCTACTTATCTTACTATTAGAACTCGAAATGAAACCATCAACCGAACAATCTTCACACGTGTAATTTCTACATAACCATTAACATCAGGTTCCCAAACAACCATTCGGTTTGTCATCTTAATATCCTTCTCCAACATCCATTATACCTCCCCTAGGTTCCTTTAACCCAATGCAAACAATCACCAACTTCATAATCCTCAGCTTGGTTCACCTCCCTACTTGAAAGAATTATACTTTAATTTCAAAATTAATTGGACTTCAAGACAATAATCTAAGCTATATTTCCCACTCAAACACATTTGAATATTTACCAGTGCTTAGAAATAAATCAACTTGTAATCAAGGAATCCCAACACTCTTTTACTCCTTATTTTCCCTCTTCAAGCAACATAAATAACTAATTCCTTACTTCTTTAAAATTCCCAAACCTTTCAACTCTTTAGTTTCTAACTTTTGCTTCCAAATAATCTAATTTTTAAATGGTACAAACTCCAATTTCTCTTTCACAATCAGGTCATAAGGTTTGAATTTAATCTTAACTAGACCCCAAAATTCCCTAAATCGTACAATTCTGAGATATAATACATAACAGGGTCCATTCGGCACATCTATCAAAGCTCTAATTGGTCAAAGAAATTCAAAATTTAATTGAAATGATACACCATGGAACCTCATTTCTATGGCTTTCTCAAAATCTCTAAGCTACATACTAGCTTTCTAAGGTCTTATTTGCCCACAAATAGATTATCCTCCATAATTATACTATTATACTGCTCAAACACCAATATAAGAGTCTATCATCACTATGAAAATCACCACCATTTATCGAAGTATTTGCCCCTTTTTGGTCATTATTACATCTTTGTGCTGCCATTCGACACCTATATTAATTCAAAGGCAACCCACTACTAGAAATAATACTCAAATATTGCTCTTAGAATCGTTAAAATATCATATTTTGTCAATCATTAACATCTACCTCCTTGATTTCAGTGAATGAAAGTCATACTTTTAGCTATTTTCAAGACCTACTACCACCTATAACTTCATATCACCAAGCAATCTCAATATTCTTAGAACAATTTACTAGAATCTGACACCTCAATTCCAATAACAAATCCATTTCTTTTGAAAATTCTAAACCTTTAACCTATACTTATCTCCCAGATATAAGTCCATACTTCAGCTTTCTCAATCCAATCCTGAAATCCATAACGCCTTAATCATTCTTATCACTCTTTGGACCTTTAATATATTAATTAACACGACTATCACACGTCCAAAAGCACCATACCATGTCGGGTTTAAACTACCAAATCTCATTGCCCAAATCCTAATGCTCATCGGTCATATTCTCTTATTTTGTAACTTCTTAGCTACTAATAAGAATCCACCAAAAACCAAATTCCTTATTTTGATTCACTAACACTTTAGCTAACCACCTCCAAGATAAATTTCAACTCAATCACAAACCTTCAAATCGGAATTAATTAACTTCACATTAACCTCACTTAACCATAATCACAACCTTTTAAATTTAAAGGTAAGGCAAAACATCCTTATTTTACATTCACTAAATTTAGCCAATCGACCATTTAGATCACTCTCTATCCCGATTGCGGTCGCTTCATAACCTATCTATATACAAAATTTACATACTTAATTGTTTATCGGGCTGTGGGGTCACTCCCTATTTAGAGTGATAACAATCCATCAGATCACTCTCTACCTAACTAGATTACTAGATATGTATAACTAGATTAATAGATAGGTCTTTAACCTATGCACTGCTTCCAATAACAAGCCTACATAGGAAGTTCTATCCAATCATCCTTAACTTGAGATCAATATAAAGCATCCAAATCATTAAAACTACCATCTAGTCCCAAATAATCACCTCACTTAAACTTCAATCCTATAACACCATTTTCTCATTTCAAGTTTAAGTAAATTCTCTATTCACCATCCATTAATTCATATCCATTAAAGAATTTCACATATTCAAAATCGTGACTATACCTCAAGTCAATCCAACTCAATCGATTTAGCCTCAATGATCATGCCTTAATTCTACAATTTCACCCATATTAATCCTCAACAATTTAAATTAGTAGAATCTTCTTGTTAGAACCAACATTTCTAATAGACAAGAAACCTCAACATTTCCTTCAAATCTCAAACTCCATACGAGACTTTAACTTCATCCGTCTCACTTCCCAGTGGTTTGACCAATAATATATATATATATATATTTTTTTCATTAATACCAATATGCCTAAAGAAATTAAGTAGCCTCAAATTCCTCTCAATTTTCAAAATCCATATCAATCCAAATATTCACGACCTTGAATCTATTAAAATCCCTTTTTAAGTCGACATCCATAATCAAATTTTGCAGAAACCTTCCTAAGCACTTATGGGACTAAGGCAATTATTTGATTTCAGAAGGTCCTCAAGACTTCGAAGCCCCATCCGACTTTAACTTTAAATATTCAAAACTTAACCACATCCTCATACCTAAAGGTACATACATAGTCAAAACCATATTATTCCATTCCAATTTTTTTTTTCCACGAGAAATCGCATATATTTTACCACTATTATTCCTTATCTTGCTAAACCAAAACTGACTATTTTCCAGAAAGTCCTCAATTCTTTTCATAGTACCCAACTTCATAACATTACATGAACAATCCTGAACATTTTTCATGCACTTAGCTTGGGCATCTTTTCCAATTCTAAACAGAACTCCTTTCACCCAGCTTATTTACCATTTATTTCTATACCAACTAGCATTTATACAAGACAGCGAAATTAATCATTCGATTACCCACTAATTCTCATCTTATCTCAGCATTAGACTTTAACTATAGCTATACCAAGAGAACCCTAGGCATACCATAAACCTCGTAGTAGCAATTTGTTTTTCTGTTTAATAATCTTGAGCATCCATTAATAATCAGCTTGTTAACCTTCCAACATAACTTAAAATCCTATTCTAGTCATACCTTCATCTGTCATGATCTCCTTTTAGTTCAACATCGTCTAACCCTTTAAATCCTTTAAACAATTATATTGATCACCCTCTTCATTATGACGTCCATTCCAACCAAAACTTACCCATGATTGAACATCTTAACATATTTATTCCACCTTTAATACCAGGCTTCAAGACAATCTCCTAGGAACCTAACCACTCATAACTCTTCGAACCTATGTAAATATAGGTAACTTTAATTTATTTAATATTAATTATTCATTCCTTAGGAACCTCCAGACATATTTTTCTATCGGTTCCAAATATTAATGACTCAAAGGTCAGGACAACAAAAATTTCAAATATTTTATTTCACACCATTTAAAAATTCAAATTCTATTTTCAGCTTCCCAACAGTTGCAAAAGTCATATATTTACCTTTCATATCCTTAAAACATTAGTCCACCAATTCTAATCATAGAACATCACAATTTCTGTTTCCCAACTCACGCTGATTCTACCTTTTCAATCGATCATTGTCAACCTTACTATCCTCCCCACCACGGGACGGAAGACATACCACATAACAATATAACAATAACTATGTAATCAACGAACCCTTAATAGTACGAGGTATACTCTCCCACCCACCTACGGATGGAAGTTACACCTATTAGAGCCAGTCATACAATACAAAATTGAAAGGGAAAGGATCGGGGAATGTATTGCCACAATACCACTAATGCACGTGCAATGCATGACGTAAACATAAACAATCGCATGCACAGCACCTTCCAGGTCTTTAAACCATAAAACTGATACCAACTGTAACATTACCTCCAAAATCCCACTATTAACGATTCACAATTAAACATTAAAACGTTTATATAGCTAACTATGTTAGGAAAAGGAATTAGCTCAGTAAAACAACTAACATAGTTAGAAAAAGAATTTTCATAATATCCCTATATATTTATTTCAAACCTCAATTCCAAACTCCGTCATCACAATATAATTTTCTCCCCAGTACAATCAGAGAAAATTTCATTATCCATGATTAATCTCCACAAAATACCATACCATAATAGGTATTATTCAATAATTTTTCCCCAAAATAATAGCAAGGTTCAGCGGAAGCATTATACAAAATATGATCCTAAATGTGGCAATACCTCCTTTCCTTCTGGTCCAGAATATCTCACAATATCAGTGAGAAGTTCCCGGATCCTTCCCTTGACCATCTATACCGTACCGCTCCTAGGACCTGCAAAAGTGAGATCAACGGGGGGTAGCCCCAAAACGCAACCACTGACTACTCATCTACGTGTGGTGTGTGCTAGTAAGGTGTCCAGTGGAATACATACATATATATCAATTCAGAAGCATGCTCAGGTATTCACATATAATGCACGTCTTATTCCCAAAATCTCTTTTCATCGTTTATAATTGTGGAATAACCCATCACAATTCATCCTCAAGAATAGTATATATATCATTGATAATTACAATCAACCCAAACGAATCTTACTAGAAACGTTGGGAAAACACGTGGGACCAGTCGGGACCTTCCACCCGCCCCTGATCACCACGGTACAATTCACGAGGGACTCTCTACCCTCCCTGAATAGTACCACGGATTATAAGGATCTCTGTCCTTCCTGAATCCGTGAGGGGCGATCTCCCCTCTTACGTCTTTCTCTCCTTGATTTCCCATAATATATCAATTAGTCCCTGTGGCGCAACAGGGTACCTCATCACGTGATGGCACACTTTCCAATTCACCGGTGTCACATACCCAAATAATTTCTCACATACAACACATAGATATGCAACACCATAATCAGGCACCAGGCCCTCCAGTATTTTCATGATATACATATATTAAATAATTTCCAAAACCACATATATTTCCGTTTCAAATATTTCACATCACAAATTTATGCCATTTCAAAATAATACTCCACAGGACATTTATTATAAAAATATTAATATTCCAAGATCTCATTTCCATATCTCATCAATCATCAATTGATAATCATATCTCAATTGTGATTCAAAATCTCATCTCCATATAACATCATAATTTTCAAATAATAATATTTCAAATTTCTTACTAACACTACACACACACATAAACAAGCAGAAAGCGGTTACCTGATAGCTGGCACCAATCTCACAATAGTGCAGCTCCCCCGTGCTAACTTAGTGCAATTCAAGCACTACACAACCATATATATACAACCACAATTAATTATTTATCCAACAATTTCACATGTTGGAAAATAAATTATTTACTACCCTTTCTTTGCCCTTACTTATTTTTAAATTTCCAATTTAACATTTATTCTCCCTTTCTATCTCTAAAATTTATCTCTACTCCATTTATACATATATCCAAAATTATTTATCCTTCCAATAACTATTTATAAAAATTCAAGCCTAAATAAAATTAAACCTTACATCCCTAAATTATTTCTCAACCTCAAAAATCCATTATTTAATCCACAATTTATTTTCCAAACCTTAATAAATATCTAAAAATTATTAATTAACTATAGACACCTCAAGTCATCAAAAGTCCTAATTTTCAATATATCTAACCATCCAATAAATTCCAATAATTAAGAAAAACCTCCCACAATGAAAAATATACTTAGAAAAACTCATAATCGAAGTCTAAGCTTCAATTTATTAATTTTAGGACTCCCAAAAATTATCAATTTAGACAAGGTCTAATTTTTCAAGTATAACAAATTGAAAAACTAATGGCATAGAAAGGTAGAGGAGACTTACGGGATTCCAAAAATGTGCTTAGTTGGCCGAAAAGCTTACTATTCCTATACTAACAGACTCTAATAAGTCTAGTGATAGGAATATATATGGTGGAAAGAGAGAGTATGAGAGGGAGAGACGTGAGGAAAGAGAGAGAGACGAGGACGGTGATTGTGAAGGTGTGCGTGTGTTTATATAATGCACGCACAGTAACTCAATAGTAATGAATAGTAACTCAATAGTAATAATAATAATATAATAATAATATAATAATATATATGTGAATAGTACCGGAGGGAAACACGGCAGGTTTTCGGAAAGGTGCATAGGAAAAGAAATAATGCACTACTCGGTCCTAAAATCCTCAAATAAGATATTTCTTTTGAACCAAAAATTTTCTTTTTACTTTCAAAATTTTCCTATAATATCTTTTATTTATTTACTCCCATAATAACCTCTTTTGAGTCTAAAAATAATTTCCCCAAAAATTATTATCTTCCAAATAAGGGAAAAACTAGGCCTTTAAAATCCTCAAAAATACCTCAAAATCCTTCAAATATTCTCATAATCCATCATTTCTCATTAATAAATTCCTGTTTACCCCCACTAATCCTTAATTAAATTTTTAGGATGTTACACTTTTCAATTACACAAACATAATAATAACTATGCATTGAGTTAATTGTCTTAGTATAATTGTATGTGTGTTAAAAATTTAATTGTTGAGGTAATAAATTAATAATGTTTGGTATTTAAACATAATTTGGAACATTTTATATTTTTTATCAAATTTTTCATTGTTTTAGATAGTAACACATATTAGAAAATAGAAAAAAAAACCATTTGAAAAAGTGAGACTTGCATGGCTTGCCACCTCAAGGGTCGGACTTGTAAAGCCAGGCTCGTGACGGGCTAGCCAAAAATTTAAGTTTTACCAATATCTAATAAGAAAAATAACACATTAAATTGTAACTTCCTATAACTTGAAAATTTAAAAATTATTTATTTTAAAATAGTGTTGAGGGTGGAAAATATGAGAGGTGAGGATGAGTGAAAGGATCATGGTTTAATTGATGGACACATGACGCAAGATGTCCGCTTGACAAGCGGCAAAATATATACGCTGGCTATTCTAACTTCCCATTAAATTGTAACTTCCTACAACATGAAATTTTTAAATTTTTTTATTTTAAAATAGTGTTGAGGGTAGAAAATACTGGAGGTGGGAATGATTGAAAGGCATGATGGATTAATTGATAGACACTTGGTGCGAGATGCCCATTGGACATGTGATAAACTATACACGCTGGCTATTGTAACTTTCCATTAAATTGTAACTTAACACTACATTAAAATTTTAAATAATATTGAGGATGGAAAATATGGGAGGTGGGGATGGTTGAAAGGCGCGATTGGTCAATTGATGGACACTTGGTGCCAGATACCCGCTGGACACATAGCAGAATATGCCTGCTAACTATTGCAACTTAAACACTACATGAAAATTTTAAAATTATTTATTTTAAAATAGTGTTGAGAGGGAAAAATGCGGGAGGAGGGGATAGGTGAAAGGCGCCATGAGCTAATTGATGGACAATTGGCCCAAGATGCCCGTTGTACACGTGACAGAAAATGCACGCTGGCTATTGTAACTTCCCATTAAATTGTAACTTAACACTATATGAAATTTTAAAATTATTTATTTTAAAATAGTGTTGAGGGCAGAAAATATGGGAATTGGGGATGGATGAAATGCGCGATAGGTTAATTGATAGACACTTTGCACAAGATGCCTGCTAGACACGTGGAAGAATATGCCTGTTGACTATTATAACTTCCCATTAAATTGTAACTTAACACTACATGAAAATTTTTAAAATTTTATTTTAAAATAGTGTTGGGGGAGGAAATACTGAAGGTGGGAATGGGTGAAAGGCTCAATGGGTTAATTGATGGACACATGACATGTTATGGCCACTGGGCACGTGGCACAATATGCACACTTGCTATTGTAACTTCCCATTAAATTGTAACTTCTAACTACATGAAATTTTTAAATTCTTTATTTCAAAATAGTTTTTGGGCGAAAAATGCGAGAGGTGGGAATGTGTGGAAGGCACAATGGGTTAATTGATGGACACTTGGCGCGAGATGCCTACTGGACACATGTCTAGTGTTAGGGCTGTTCAATATTGTCCCGTCCCGGTCCGTCCCGTCCCGTCCCGGACAAACCAGGACGGGACAGAGTGCAGCTTTGGGACGGGACGGGACTTGGGACGGGGTCGTCCCGACCCCGTCCCGTCCCGAATATATATATGTATGTTCATTTTTTTTAAAAAAAAATACATGTGTCATTTGTCTCATGTGTGAGTATATATGACTTTTTTTTAAAAAAAATATAACTCTAACTAAGTTCTAACAATTCATTGATCTCAAATTTCTTATCCGCTGCCACTATGCTCTATGTGTAACACATCACATTTGAAGTTTTTTTCAAACTCTATTTAAATGTGTAGTTGTTGCTACTTTTTTTGCTCTAATTATTATGTTTTTGGTTTATTATGTATTAATATGGAGTGCTCATGGCACTGGAGGGGATTTAATTATGCTACAAAATCACCCACAAAGTGTGTTGCTCTGCAAAAAAAAAAAGATTTTTGGGTCAATTTTTTTAATTAGGAAAAAATTTCGGGACAAGGCCCGTCCCGGTCCCGTCCCATCCCGATCGAGACCGGGACGGGACATGGGACGGGAACCCCGTCCCGAACACTTTTCTTCGGGACGGGACGGGGTCGTCCCGGTCCCGTCCCGTGAACACCCCTATCTGGTGTAACTTCCTATAAAATTGTAACTTCTCACTAAATGAAAATTTTAAATTATTTATTTTAAAATAGTGTTGGTGACAGAAAATGCGGGAGGTGGGGATAGGTGAAAGGCATAGTGTGTTAATTGATAGATACTTGGCGTGAGATGCCCGTCTGCTATTGTAACTTCCCATTAAATTGTAGCTTCCTACTACATGAAATTTTTAAATTATATGTTTTAAAATAGTGTTGGTGACGGAAAATACGGGAGGTGGGGATGGGTGAAAGGCGTGATATGTTAATTGATGGATACTTTGCGCTAGATTCCCGCTAGACGTGTGGTAGAATATACCCGCTGGCTATTGTAACTTCCCACTACAAGAAAATTTTAAAATTATTTATTTTAAAATAGTGTTGATGGTAGAAAATATTGAAGGTGGGGATGGGTGAAATGTGCAATGGGTTAATTGAAGGAGACTTGGCTTGAGATGCCTACTCGACACGTGGCAGAATATGCGTGCTGGCTATTATAATTTTCCATTAAATTTTAACTTCCCTCTAGATAAAACTTTTAAAATTATTTATTTTAAAATAGTGTTGAGGTCAGAAAATACGGGAGGTAGGGTTGGGTGAAAGGCATGATAGCTTAATTGTAAACTATAAACTCCATAACACGTAGCAGTAGATGGGGTGTGCTAGATGGCATGTAACATGACTCCAAGGTTTCTGTTTTTATATAATAGATAGATATTGGAATATTTTGACCGGATAGTTAACGTATAAAGGAGTTATTATTTTATTATTTTAGTATCTTAATTTGATTTTATTCTATATATTTTATACATACATATAAATATATATGTACGTATAATACAAAAGCTGTTTGGAGGCATTAAAGCAAAATGCAAAATATTCAACTAATACAACCAATGTAAAATGCCTTAGTCGTCTAATAATGAACCATTAACTCAAACTTTTTTGCCTTGTACCATTGAAGAATGAGGACAACATGGCCATATTCACGTTGATTCATGTAGTCAAGAATCTCATTTGCAAATAGTCCCCATAAGGTGCATTCAAGTCCCTCTATGCTGCCTAATAGAAAGAACAGTAATGAGAGAATTAAATAAATGTAACTACACAAGATTAAGTAGGATGAATCAATATGTGTGAACTAAACATGGAATTAGACAACGTCTTCTTATCTGTGTAAAAGATAAGTTAGGAATCATGAAATAATTCAAAATATTAAACTAAAACAACCAATGTGAAATGACAGTTGTTCAATGATAAACCACTAACTCATAAACTCCTTAGCCTTGCGCCATTGAAGAATGAGGACAACATGACCAGATTCATGTTTATTTATATAGTCAAGTATCTCATTTGCAAATAATCCACATAAGGTGCATTGAAGCCGCTCCATGCTATATAATAAGGAGTTAATTATATAGATGTCACTACATATAAGGGGCGAATGATTGAGAAATTTAATGTAAGCACTGTAAATTAGTACCTTGTGACCATTAATTCAATGTCCACAGGGATTTGATTTCTGCCTCCAACAATACACTTCAGTCGATGCCCTATAGTAATAACCTTCCTGACAACATTTGTTATGAATTTGAAACATAATATCACAAAACACATTCAAGCTATGCAACATCAACCATAAAAAAACGAAAATAGAAAGATCACCCACCCACAAGAAACTTGTCATGAAATGCGTTAGACTGTAGATGAGCAAAAGACTTGAACAAAAATCCATACATAGGAATGCAACCACCATCTGTCTACAGCTTGATCACAGTAGAATATTGTAAATTAAACCGGCATAATTGGATATTCAGTAGAATGATAACCACCAATATTGGGAACAACATCAAATGACTTATCTTACAGGTTGCACCCTCATGTAGACTCTTCTTATGTCGCCAGACAAATCCACTACGCACAGTCCCGTAAATCCTATCACCTTGTTTTGATGACAACAACAATAGCAAAAAGAACATTAAGATGATAAAAAAAAATTATTAGATGCTAAGAAACATGCAAAAAAATATAGACCCACATCCACATCTTGCATCACAAATTCAATAGATGAAATATCCTGGTTTACTAAGCATACTAGAATTGTCCATTATCGAATGATGTGGACACAAAGACGCCAATTGTAACGGTCAGGTTTTAGCACACACAGAGAATCATAAAAGCTTGTCGCATTTGTGAAAGGGAAGATGGAGCAAGTAATAAAAGAATTGAGTACACAAAAATGGAATACGACATCCTAAATTTATAGGTCACAAATGGCATGAGAAGTTAGTGGGCATGATGGAGTTAGTGGGCATGAGAAGTTATCGGGCATAATGGAGTTAGTGGGCATGAGAAGTTATGGGGCATGGTGGGGTTAGTGGGCATGATGCAGTAGTAGGCATGAGAAGTTATCGGGCATGGTGGGGTTAGTGGGAATGAGAAGTTATCGGGCATGATGGAGTTAGTGGGCATGAGAAGTTATTATGCATGATGCAGTTAGTGGGCATGAGAAGTTATCGGGCATGATGGAGTTAGTGCGTATGATGGATGGACACTTGGCGTGATATGGTTAGTGGACACGTGTCAGAAGGGCACGCTAGCTACTCTACTTTTATATATATAAGATTTAAAATGAGTGGTTGTGGAGTACTATAATTAGTAATTTTATATTATTTTGTGTTCATCTTATAGTTTGAAATGATGCCTTTTTTTTTTTTTAAATTTGAAAAGGCATATGTTAGACGTTCTATTTAGTAACGTTGGTATATTAACTTACATGTGATTTGTGAATGGACATTCTATTTTGTATAAATCTATAATTTTTTATTTCAATATTTTACCCCATTTAAGATCTTACATCGATATATTTGTAAATTTTAATTAAATTATAGGGTTAATACATCTTTTGGTCTCCGAACTTTCAGTCAATTTTGGTTTTGGTTTCTGAACTTTAAAATCGGTAGTTTTGGTCCCCGAACTTTTGATCAATTTTGCTTTTGGTCCCTGAACTTTGAAATTTGTGGTTTTGGTCCCTGAACTTTCGGTCAATTTTGGTATTGATCTCTAAACTTTCAGTAATTTTGGTATTGGTCCCTCAGTTTAAAAAAAAATCAAAAAAAGATTAAAGTTAAGGGATCAATACCAAAATTGACCGAAAGTTCATGGATCAAAACCACAAATTTCAAAGTTCAGGGATCAAAACCAAAATTGATCAAAAGTTCGGGGACCAAAGCCACTGTTTTCAAAGTTCAGGGATCAAAACCAAAATTGATTGAAAGTTCGAGGGCCAAAAGTTGTATTAACCTTAAATTATATAGTTTTAAACTTTTATTTATGGTTAGGTCAACTTTTAGTTTAAGGAAAATTACTCTAGAGAAACGGTAGGAAAAAATATTTACTAAGAAGGACCTTAAAAATACAAAATTATCCTTGACCGCCTCCTATTCTTTTATGTTTCCATTCTTGCTAACTGCTAGATATTTGATGAAGGGAATATAAGAGAATTAGTTGTGGATAATATAGTCATTTAAAAAAATAATATTTTAAAATTTGGTCCTTCTATATAAATATAGTTTATAAGGTCTTTCTTACTAAATATATTTATTTACAAGTTCTCTAACGTAATTGTCCCTTTAGTTTAAATAGGGTGAGACCATTGACATTTAAATTACTGTATCGATATGTTGAATAAAATCCTTGATACAACTCTCCAAATAAATTTTTATATTAGAGGCTTGAAGGAATACATTCTTCGATTGGGAGAATTTTCTCAATATATTGTAATTTAAATTTCGGCTAATAGTTTATTAAGTATAATTTTCTCATGACAAGGTTTGTCTCCACAAAGAAAATAAAAATAAGGAGTGCGCTCTGCAAATAAGACCGTTGCAAGCAAAGGAGGGAGACACGTGAATCAGGCAAGCAATTTGCAGACCTATAATCACACGGTTTTGTCTTAATGTGATCCCATTAATCCCTCCCTTTCCCTTTGTTTATCTTTAACAAACCCCTCCTTATAAACCTTCACAATAATTATCAACATCAGGAATCCGTTGCCACCTTTTTATTGCTTCATGACATTGACCAAAATCATTCCCCTCCATTTCTAAAATTATTTTATACTTTTAACTTCTTCAAAATTAAAAGCAATTAATATACTAATCGGAGAAAGTAATTATTAAATTATTTACCGGAAAGAGTGATCATATATAAAGGGGAAGAGTCCACTTGCACCTTAATGCATGATGTTGCCCTTGAAAATGACAAAAACCATTCCATTTCCCTTATTTAATATTAACAATATTCTTTTTTTTTATATTTTTTTATATGTTCAAAATTTCGAATCCACCGCTTTATTATATTCTTTCACTTTCCCCGCAGAAAAAAATATTCTCGCAATTTCCTGGAAAATTCTAACATCACCGACTCAAAACTCAAATCAAAACTAAGCTCCTCCTTCTACAATTCAAACCTTTAATTCAAAGTTCAATTCTTTAATATTCGCTAATTAAGCTGTTATGATTATAATCCCATCTCTTTATTGCATTGACGCGTTCATTTCAAACTTCGGTGTCGCTGACTAAACACGGTCTTCTTCGTCTTCGTTTTCTTCTTCTTCCTCTCTCTTCTGTTCAACTTAGAGCCGTTTCACAGAGACAGAGAGAGAGAGAGAGAGAGAGAGGGGTCGACAAAATCTTTTTGTGGAACCCTTACAAAGTTTCAATCTTTGGCTGGAATTCTTGCTTCCCATTCGCGAGTTTTCGTTTCTGGTTTTCTGAAATTAAGAAATGAAGAGAGGCAAATTAGTGAAATTAGATACCTTTTTATCATTAACTAGGCAGAGATCCATTCAGATTTTGATCGGAATTGGGCTTTTGTACATACTCTTAGTCACAGTGGAAATCCCCTTCGTATTCAAAACTGGGTTCAGCTCTGTCTCTCAGGAGTTCTTAACTCGTCCCTCTAAGCTCGAAAGCGAGGAAGATTTGGAAGAGAGAGAAGCTCCTTCTCGTCCCCTAGAAAAAGTTTCTCTAAACGCGTACCAACCGATTCCGAGTCAACTCACTCATCACAAGATTCTCTCTGGCTTGATCTTT
The DNA here is from genome assembly GCA_037074515.1 of Mimosa bimucronata. Classification (NCBI taxonomy): domain Eukaryota; kingdom Viridiplantae; phylum Streptophyta; class Magnoliopsida; order Fabales; family Fabaceae; genus Mimosa; species Mimosa bimucronata. The sequence continues at coordinate 8,556,909 of CM073448.1, forward strand.
GATAGCACTACATTCGATTCAGGCGCTAAGGATGGTTCTCTTGAGCTTTACAAATCAGCTAAGAATGCGTGGAAAGTGGGGAAGAAAATCTGGGATGAGTTAGAATCTGGGAAATCTCGAACCTTTAACAAGAAATCGAAGAATTCATCGGATTCATGTGTGAGATCGATTTCGTTGTCAAGTTCGGATTTTTTGGCACAGGGGGGAATCATGGTACTTCCTTGTGGGCTGACATTGGGGTCCCACATAACGGTTGTGGCGAAGCCGTTGGCGGCGCACGCGGAGTTTGAGCCGAAGATATCGTTGGCGAAGGATGGTGATGAACCGGTGATGGTGTCACAGTTCATGATGGAGTTGCAGGGTTTGAAGACTGTGGATGGTGAGGAACCACCAAGGGTTTTGCATTTTAATCCCAGATTGAAAGGGGATTGGAGTGGGAAGCCTGTGATTGAGCTCAACACTTGTTACAGAATGCAGTGGGGTTCGGCTCTAAGATGTGATGGTTGGAAATCCAAAGCTGATGAAGAGACTGGTAAGTTTGAACATTGAAGTTATGGTATGATTGTTATAGATCATAAAAAGATGTGATATTTTCTTGGTTGAATGGTAACTTTTGTCTGTTGGTGGTTCACTGTTTGTAACTTTGGCTTTCAAAGTCATAGTACTTTATGTTTTGTATAATATTGTTTGAGAGGTGGTATGGTGGGAAGTAGGAACCTTGGATATTCTGGTGCCAAAAACATCGCAGATTTAATCTTGTGCTTCTTATCTCTGTATTGGCATGTATATGGGCTTGTACTCTTTACATTTTATTTGTGTAATGTACTGTATTTTTTTGCCCCTTCTGTTGGGTTTTTTCCCCTTTGAGCTGTATGGTTATTCTTTTACTGTTGAATCAATTTGAGTTGTTCCTTTCATTTACTGTAGTTGATGGACTGGTGAAGTGTGAGAAGTGGATCCGGGATGATGACGATCATGCAGAGGAGTCCAAGGCTAGATGGTGGTTGAATAGACTGATAGGCCGGACCAAGAAAGTTTCAGTTGACTGGCCATTCCCATTTTCTGAGAGCAAGCTATTTGTTCTCACTCTTAGTGCTGGATTGGAGGGTTATCATATTAATGTTGATGGGAGGCATGTGGCATCCTTTCCTTATCGCACTGTGAGTAATATACTTGATCTTATCTACATGTTTATGAATTCGTATAATTTTTTAAAATTACCATTTGGTTTTTTTTCAGGGTTTTACTCTTGAGGATGCCACTGGGCTTTCTTTGAGTGGGGATATTGATGTCCACTCTGTATTTGCTGCGTCTTTGCCTTCAACCCATCCAAGTTTTGCCCCACAGAAGCATCTTGATTGGTCGGATAGATGGCGTGCCCCTCCTCTTCCTAATTCTGATGTCGAAATGTTTATTGGCATCCTTTCTGCTGGAAATCACTTTGCTGAGCGGATGGCTGTAAGAAAGTCATGGATGCAACATAGGCTCATCAAAACATCAAAAGTGGTGGCTCGTTTCTTTGTTGCACCGGTAAGGGTGGCGTGTTGACAACGTTATCATTTGTCGGATACATTATAGTTCTTTGTGTCAATTTGGGGTTCTTAATGTTGTGATCAACATTTTTACAGCATCCCAGAAAAGAAGTAAATGCAGAGTTGAAGAAGGAAGCAGAATATTTTGGTGACATTGTTGTGGTGCCCTACATGGATAACTATGACCTTGTTGTGCTGAAGACAGTGGCCATTTGTGAATATGGGGTGAGTTGGTGATTTATTGAAATATTAAGTTTGGAATCACCAGTCATAAGAATTCTTCAGCGCTTATTGATTGTGCTTCTTTGTCTATAGGTTCGCACGGTTTCTGCCAAGTATGTCATGAAGGGTGATGACGACACTTTTGTAAGAGTGGACTCTGTATTGGATGTAGCAAGGAACTTTCCAGATGACAAGAGCTTCTATATTGGGAACATAAACTACTACCACAAGCCCTTACGCGATGGTAAATGGGCCGTGACATACGAGGTATTTAGAACATGTTTTACGGTATTCCTTTCAAGAGTCGAGGAATAGATGCTTTCTAGGGAAAATCATGAACTTGATTGAAAAAATTACACCCATTGAGCTTCATCTGCAATTTTTTTACCTATTTCCACTTAACTTCTGGATCATTAGCTTCTCATTTCTAATTATATTGTTGGTGGGTCTAAAATTAATAGTGATATGTTCTTGCTTTCTTTTCTCAGGAATGGCCTGAAGAGGATTACCCACCCTATGCTAATGGACCTGGCTATATCTTATCGTCTGATATCGCACGCTTTGTGGTATCTGAATTTGAAAGGCATAAATTAAGGGTTAGTAAACTTATGCTGAGGCACCTAATATAGTTGTGGCTTGAAGCTTTTGTTTTGGTCTTAACATTTGCTATGGTCCTTTCACATTGCAGTTGTTTAAAATGGAAGATGTAAGTATGGGAATGTGGGTAGAGCAATTCAATAAGACGAAACCGGTGGAGTATTTGCATAGCTTGAGGTTCTGCCAATTTGGTTGCATAGAAGAGTATTACACAGCTCATTACCAATCGCCAAGGCAGATGATGTGTATGTGGGATAGATTGCAGAGACAAACAACCCCTCAGTGCTGCAACATGAGATGACAATGGAGGGAAATAATATATTGACATAGTTGGCCATATCTTGAATTCAGAGAAAAACAAGTTTTGCGGTTATAGTCATCGACTATTGTATATACTTTGGAGCTTGGATAGAGAGATACGTTTTGCCCCCTGTATAAATATAGCTCCCCCTTTTGAATAAATATAGCTCCCCCTTTTGAATTCATTCATTCTTTTCCTTTCATCTCCTTTGGTCTTTCCTTTAAGGGGTTCATCTTTATGGGAGTAGAAATAGTCTCAAAATTCAAGCCCTGTAAATTAATTGATTGGGCATTATGGGAGGGAAAAGGTTTGGCCTGTAATGGGAGAAGCCTTAAAGCCCAAGCCCAATTGCCTCACTACTCTTTACTGTGGATGTACACTGCATAATTTTGTGCAAGTCACTCCCTTTCGTTACCCTTACCCGTAGTCAAATATGACAGTTTTTTCTTTATTTGACTGTGAATCTTGTTTAAGACTAGCAAGCACAATACATATACAACTGCATAAAGGATCGACTGAATTTATCTAGTAAACAATTGTTGGGAAAATTTCTGAAAAAGCGACTAATTTAAATATTTATTACCTATTAGGCTGAGGTTGTTGGTAGTGTTTGACCTATGCAAGGAGTAAGACATTTTCACCCAGTTAAAGATAGATATATTTTATTTTTGCCATATGTTGCATGCGATTTAAAGAGAGTTGCTACCACTCAATTCAAGTCATTTCAATAAAAACAAAGTGGCCAAAAGCAAGTACTTTTCGACAATTTTCCACTTACATGATTTTGATTTATGACTGCTCTTACTCAGCTAGCTCACTTTTAACCTAACTCTCTTTACAAGTCCTTCCCAATAATGCTATGACATTTCACCCGAAAAAAAAACGGAATAATGCTATGACTGGTTTATTCAGGTCTAAATTGAATTCTTTCACATCATTTGTTAAAATATGGTTTGCTTCTCTTGGTGATCCTCAATGAATTTCAAGAAACTTCATCCCAAGGGTGCAATTAGAGTAGGAATGAAAGTACGAAGTTATTGAGAGGGGGCTGCCAACTTGTACAACATGAAAATGATTTGTTTTGGGTTTGGCAAAAACATGATAGAGAAAAAACCCACACCAAGAAGTTACTTCTATTTTTGCTCAGTCCTTTTTGAAAAAGTTGTCGGAGGCATTATCAAATTTAGCTCCACCATGATTGCTCCTACTTCTAGTTCTAGTAGTACCTGAACTAGCAACCAACCCTTTCAAAAATAGCACCAGCTATCACATGGGGCGAGATTTTATTTTTATTTTTTTGGTTATTTATCAACATTTGAACATGTCTTTGTACATTTCATTCATGAGAATATCAGATTCTGATCCTGCTCTCAGGTCATGTGATTCTCTCTAATCTTATTTCTTGTCGATATCTTCATTGTTTGTCACCCACCAAGAATAATAACAACCGACTTCTTCCTTCTTCTTCACAAGACTTTAATGAAATGGCTTAGATTTCTACAATTATTATTAGGTTCTGGCTAATCTTAATTAGGCATTAATTTCATGACTTCACCACTCTTTGCGTCAATATAATTGGCTTCCTTTGGTGTTAGGATTGTACGCATGTGATGCATTTGTGGCCCATATTAAACTGTCTTTTTTATAACATTGAGTGGAAGATTATAATAAAACCTTAGGAACGTGAAACAATAATAAAAATATCAAGAGGCAGCCGTAGCCATTATATGTGGATTAGCATGATCCAAGCCCAAGATGAGTAAGTTGCAATAGAGAAAAAAAGGCGATTCAAACATTTATCTAACATAAAAAGTTTTTCACTTTAGCAACTTGAATATAATTTTTGTCATACTGTTTTATTGTTTTAGATATGTTTCGCTGTAAATATATTTTAAATGTTCCATGATTAGGGTGCAACATAGATTGTGCAAGTAATTATGAAAATATGCGAATAAAGAAGTCGTTTATTTTTTTCACTCCCTACTTTACAAACCCTTTATAGAGTAAAATGAGAATTGAACTCGAGAAAATAGGAATGTAAAGTCAATAATTAAGATTACCAACGGCTGAAATGCAAAAGCTGCTTATAAATATCCTAGAACTAATAATCTTAATCAATATTTTCAAAGATAATAAAATAACCTAGATATTCTGATTTAGTGAGATAGCCAAAATATCCTAATTTATTAACATAACACAAAATATGAAAAAAAAATTATATTATGAAAAATAATCTAGTAAATATATACCCAAAGTAGGGGAAAAAAGTCAGACCCAATAAAATTTATAATAAATAAAAATATATATAATATAACCTAAATTCCAACGAAGAGCCTATATAAAATTCAAAAGTTACACAGGATACTATGTAGGATGCCATATGCCTTCTGTAGTATGATGTGTCAATTTCCAATAAAAAGATAACGGTGATGTTCATGATAAAAAAAATAAAAACTAAAGATTTTTAAATTTAAAATTTAAAACGTGGTTATGCGCAACTCACTCAAAATTCAGGAGGGTTTTATATAATTTAACCTAAAATTAATGCTAAACTATTCATTCATTTTTCCATATGGCCATATAAGTCATATTTGGATCGTGCCTAATCTCAAAGATGTTTCTTACATTCACATAGAAAGCAGATTTAAATATCCATCATTAACCCTCACTTCCATCAATTTTAAAATTTATACAAGGAAAATATAAGTTTCACCTTTTTAATTGATGATGCCGACATTTTGTACACACTAGGTAATAAAAAAAAAAAAATCATGCAGGAGTCTAATTGGGAATCATTAGTGGGTTTACGCTAGCTGGTTCAATTATTCATGTATGCGTTATTATGGTGCAATGCAACTTTCAAGTTGTGGACAATGACAAGTCCACATATCCATACAAGGAGAGGCAAACAAATGTGCATCAATCAAATACTTTAAAACTAAAAATTAAAGAAGAAGAAAGAGTGACAGAATGAGAAGGACCCCATTATATGCCGAGAATCGCCAGCCTCTCTCTCTCTCTCTCTAGCCACACAAGAAGGACAGCCAATTTCCAAGTACCAACTTGACTTCACCAGAGTTTCTCGTCGCATGCGCATTAAAAAATTCTCCTTCCTTCCTAAGGTCGCTTTTGCGTTTTTTCGGTGTCTTTTTCTCTAAAGATCAGACCTTTCCTTCCTTACTTCCATCTCTCCCATTACTAACTACTCCCTGTCAAACTAACAAATTTCATATATTAATAAAGTTGGTTAAAAACATTAAATTTGTCTTAAAATTTAAATGATTTACAATATTATCCATACTAACTAGATTAAATTCAAATACCATATTAATTACTATTCTCACCCACTACCCTTATTAAATATGGGCATGGAAGGAAAAACATATTTCATACTTTTTGAAAACTAATAAATACCTTATAAAAATGATCAAATGAACTTGTTAGTTAATACATTATAATAAGAATAAGAGGGGGTATTAATTAATAAATAACTCTTAACTGACACTGAATCGCTCCATTTTCTCTTAAAGCGTTTCTCTTTTTCCTCCATGTGTTGGACCATCATCAAAATTCATACACATTAGTGGAACCTTATTTTTCTATCTTATAAATTGTCATTTTCATTCTCATCAAATCCCTCTTTTGCTACTACTACTTGCTAGTGTCATTTGACTCATTTCTTGCTTATAAAAATTGCTTCTTTCTCATTCTCAACTTTCATCCTTACCCACAAGCCACATCGATCTTCCTTTTATTTTCTCTCTCTCTCTCTCCCTCTCTCCCTCTGCTTCCCTTTTCCCTCTGTCTCTCTTTTGATAACCCAAAACAAGGAATCAACACAAAAAATGGTGCCCATGAAGATGACAGAGATGTGGACGACAATGGGGTCGACCTTAGCAAGCTTCATGTTCATGTGGGCAATCATACGGCAATACTGTCCGTACGAGGTTCGTCGTTTCTTCGAGAAGTGCACGCACAGGCTCATGGGTTACTTCTACCCTTACATTCGAATCTCCTTCCATGAATTCATGGGAGATCGCCTCAAACGAAGTGACGCTTTTACAGCCGTGGAGGCCTATCTCAGCGCCAACACATCAAAAAGCGCAAAAAGGCTCAAAGCAGAGATGGGTAGAGACAATAGCAACCTCGTACTAACCATGGATGAGTACGAGAGAGTGACTGATGAATTTCAGGGCGTCAAAGTTTGGTGGGTTTCAAGCAAGATCGTGTCTCAGACAAGGTCCATGCCTTATTATCCAGAACAGGAGAAGAGGTTCTATAAGCTTACTTTTCATTATAAATATAGAGACACCATTGCTGGATCGTATCTGGAGCATGTGATGAGAGAAGGGAAGGAGATTCGCTTGAGGAATAGGCAGAGGAAGCTGTATACGAACAGTCCTGGCTATAAATGGCCGAGTTTTAAGCAGACAATGTGGAGTCACATTGTGTTTGAGCACCCTGCTACTTTTGACACAATGGCTATGGAGCCAGAGAAAAAGAAGGAGATCATTGAGGATTTGTTGACTTTCAGTAAAAGTAAGGATTTTTATGCAAGAATCGGTAAAGCATGGAAAAGGGGTTACCTTTTGTATGGTCCTCCTGGTACTGGGAAGTCTACGATGATCGCAGCAATGGCTAATTTGTTGGGGTATGATGTGTACGATCTTGAGCTTACTGCGGTGAAGGATAACACAGAGTTGAGGAAGCTTTTGATTGAGACGACCAGTAAGTCTATTATTGTGATAGAGGACATTGATTGCTCTCTTGATCTTACAGGGCAGAGGAAGAAGAAATCGGAGGTGGCCTCAGATGATGATGGAGATAAGGTGACTGCAGAGATAGGAAGGAAAGAAGCAAAGGAAGATGGTAGCAGCAAAGTGACACTTTCAGGGCTTTTGAATTTCATAGATGGGATTTGGTCTGCGAGTGGAGGGGAGAGATTGATTGTGTTCACAACTAATTATGTGGAGAAGCTTGATCCTGCACTTATCAGAAGGGGTCGAATGGACAAGCATATAGAGCTATCTTACTGCAGTTTTGAAGGGTTCAAAGTTCTTGCCAAGAACTACTTGAAGGTTGAAACACATCCCATGTTTGATACAATAGAGAAGCTTCTAGGGCACATCAAGATTACCCCAGCTGATGTTGCCGAGAACCTCATGCCAAAATCTCCCATGGACGATGCAGAAAGATGTCTTTCAAGCTTGATTGAAGCGCTTGAGGAGGTCAAGAAAACTGCAGCTACCACAAAGGTGGAGCAACAGAAACAACATATTCTGATCAAGGAAAATGGGGAGGCTCCAGATGATACAGAGACTGCCAAAGCAATGAAACAACATAATCTGATCAAGGAAAATGGTGAGATTCTACATGATACTGAGACTGCCAAAGCATTGAAACAACGTAATCTGATCAAGGAAAATGGTGAGATTCCACATGAAACTGAGACTCCCAAAGCATTGAAGCAATGTAATCTGATTAAGGAAAATGGTGACACTCCACATGAAACTGAGACTGCCAAAGCAATGAAGCAATGTAATCTGATCAAGGAAAATGGTGAGATTCCACATGAAACTGAGACTGCCAAAGCAATGAAGCAATGTAATCTGATTAAGGAAAATGGTGACACTCCACATGAAACAGAGACTGCCAAAGCAATGAAGCAATGTAATCTGATTAAGGAAAATGGTGACACTCCACATGAAACAGAGACTGCCAATGCAATGAATAATTACCAGGGAGCGCATCAAAATCTTCTTGTATAGGAAGATTCTGGCCCTGTGCCTGATGTGAAGCAGATTTGTCTTTATGTTACTAGACTAGATTGGTATTATTGTGTTTTTTTTCTTTTCCTATGTTGAAAACAGATGATTAGGTTCGTAATGTTATATGCTTACATGCACTATAGAGTTCAAGAGAAATAGAACTGAAGGACTTGAAATAATCTAAAGATCTTTTTAAAGTTACAAAGCTAACTTAAGTTATTGTACATTGATGATGATTGGATGGGCTAAATAACGCCCAACAAATTCTCATTCACTTCCGTAGAGCCTTTGAATGTAGAGATACTAAAAAATGACTACCTAATCTACACATCTCAGTATCATGCTGCTTCTGGCGGCAAATAAATCACCCTGGTAGCTGCTGCTGCTGCTGCTTAAGAGTAGCCCATAGGAAAATATCTGAAGGAAACTTCCGTTGGGGCCGTTAACAAAATTTATAGCTCTATTTATCATACATATTGACTTCCTTGATATAAAAAACTAAAATGCCTGCAGTTATGAAGATGGGGAAGCTTGAACATCATTATCCTCATCCTTCATTACAGTGTTTAGACCATCGTCAAAGCCAGAGGTAGGGGCAAGCTCATTCAAATCAAGGAAACGTCTAGTTCTTGTGCCCTCACCTTCCTCCTGATCAGGACTATTTGACTTTTCAGGAGGTTGCTTTTGTTCTTTCTCTTCCTCTGCAGCATAAGCCTCTTCCTCCGCAACATAAGCAGGCGGCTCATTGTCTTTCATTTCCTGATCTTCACCCTCATTGTCATCTGAATCTTCATCTTCCATCATATAATCCCCATTTTCGCTGGGACCAGAGTGATTGTCTGAAGCATTAGATTTCTCAGGTTTCATAGACTCTGGCTCTGATTCTGACATATCATATTGACGATAATTTATACGGTTTCTGGTGGCCCTCTTGCTGCGTCGTAAACCAATGTTAATATTGCCAACAGACCTGAGTTTAGTTTCCCTCCTAGTGCGACCCTGCAATTGCTTGGATTTCCGAGGCTTGTCACTATCTTCACTGATACTCAAGGAATCGTCATCATCCTCATCTTCTTCTTCTTCAACATTGTCTTCATCCCACTGATATTCATCATCTCCCTCAGAGCTACTAGAATGGTTCTTTCTCTGCTTTCGCTTCCTGAGATACTCTTCATCATATACAGCTTCTCCAACAATATCATCATCACTGTCATAGTCTGCATCTTTATCAGATAATGCTTCAACGAATTCTTTCTCTGAGTACCGCATAGGCCTCTGTCTTCGTCGATTGCTGAAGTCAAAACAGTATTATAAGTCATAATCAAAGGTAAGGCAACAGGCATCATCAGGATTTCTCTTTTCTCTTTTCTTTTTGTGAGAGGGGTTTGGAATTCTCACCTTCGGTCCAATAAGTCAGATCTGTGCTCTTCCTCATCATCATCATCATCAAAGTCTGGTGACTTCGGAGATGGCATACTAAAACTCAGATGTTCTGAGGCATGTGAAGGACCACTCCGTCTGCCATTACTCAAGGTTTCATGTTTTCCTATTACTTCTCTCCTAGACGCAGGTTCTGGAGATGGCTGTTTTTGTCTGAAAAAAGGAAGGCGCAGATTTTTAAGCTGTGAATGATTAAACCTCTTTTCTTCCACAAAAGAAATTTACATCAATACAAATACATCAAGAATGGGCACACAGAGAGAGAGAGAGAGAGAGAGAGAGAGAGAGAGAGAGAGAAAAGGTTAAGATGAATTTCATACTTGGTTACTTTAATTGCCTCATTGATGGACCGATCATAATCATCTGCAAAGGGCATTCATGTAAAAAGTTATATTATTCAGCAGATGAAGATACTCAGTAATCATGCAGTAAGATTATTCTCATCCAACTAAAAGAAAAGACAGAACACCAGGCAACTTAAGACAATAATTGTATCAGAATGATAGCAAAACAAGAATACCAAAGCCAATATATGGAGGAACATCACGCATACATACTGGAACAGAACACTGAACTTTGTTTGTTCCAGATTGCCTTGCCACTATTCACAAATATTATCAAGATGTGAGTGACATATTTCAATTAACCACAAATTAAGCTGAGCGATGAATCTCAATAGTTACTCCCTGTGGCCCTTTTAACCACCTCACCAAGATTAAAAAAGTTTGTTAAAAGGTCGTTAAACTTATTGAATGCGTAAAATATTTTCATGAGATTCCAAAACTGCTCATTATTATTTTATGAATGCACGTGCCACTTAGTTATCCCTATTCCATAACAAGGGATATTTTTTAGTAAAAAGGTAAATTATACTTGAGAAAATTTGTGCAAGGCCTTATTGAGGTCCAAGAAAACTTGCTAAGAGAGACCTCATACAGAGGACCGGAGGGTGAAGGAAAAGGCAATGTGGGTGTGCTATGGCAGATAGATAAGGCTGACCTTGTGAGACAGTAAAAACTCAATATAACACATTTGTCAGATCAATAACTCATTGGTTAGCCCATAAACAAACACACACCACAAGTCAGAACAATACCCCTGTACACCCTGTTTTAACCAAGAAGGAAAGCTTATTAGCTAGGCTTTGTCCAAGAGTAATATTTTCGATATGGATTTTCACATTTAGCCTACATCAGTTCCTTGACGTACACCCACAACAAACTAACCACAAGAAATGGGGCTTTGATGCCATGGTAATCTAAATTCTAGTTAGAAAATCAACATGAAATGCATTTTATAATGTGAATTTCAACCACCAGGAACATAAAAGCGACGGTTCCAACTATTACAGGTTAAACCTTATTGCTCTTACCAAATGTGTAAGTAACAGGCTTCCTATCACGAAGTGATCGCCCAGTGGCAAGGCCATCAACCCCTAAGAAATTATCAAGAAGAAGAGCCTGTCTGTGTTGCTTTTTCAGCAACCTCTCCTTCCTCTGGGAAAAAGGGGCAAAACCAGATCTATATCAGTTATTCTTAAAAGTAGCATTAGGATTCTGCAGACACCATAGATGATAAGATGAACATAGAAGAAAGGGCAGAATCCAAAGTTTAAATCTTGGAAAGCCCTCCTCTCATCACTGTTCCAGAGAAATAAGAGAAACACGCTAGTAAATTCAACCAGTAACAGTACCTTGTGAACTTTCTCAATCTCAGGAAGCATGTCTATCTTCAGCTTTTTCCCTAGAGAAGCCTCAGTTCTATTTCTACTTGAGCAAAGCTTCTCCTAAACATGAACATGAACAAAATCAAGGCTAAACCCGCTAAAAAGAAAAAGTTGCAACCAAAGATGAAAGCAGGATAGGTGAATTTCCCCCTATTTTCTTCATGGTTTCTTTTCTCCAATATTAATCATTCAATTTAGAGTGCCTTTCCGTCTGTGCTCCCTAGATGATATATTAAATTCACTTTTATGTACTTATTTTACATGCACGTTGATAAAATTCCCAGTCATTTATCCTTCAAAAACCCCTCCACTAAACGAGTTAAACCCAACATCACTCTTATGCATTAAAGACATTACGCCCTGTAAGAGTGCTCAATGGATGGCCTAGATCAATAAACAGTTGTCAAATAGAATTCTATAAATAGGTAGGAAAGTTCTACTCAACCACCAAAATTCAGTTTGTCAACACTTTACTCTAGGTTAATATTTTAGCAACCAAGAGATGGTGAGAAGGGTTAATCAGAATTATTCGTGAATCAAACGCTTTTTCTTTGACAACAATACATAATTTGATTTTCCTTCTAAATGACAATCTTATACCTTGAATCACGACCAAAAGATGCTGCATCAAACTTAAGTTGGTGATTGTAATAATAGAGAACATTGGATTCATGACATTAATTAGTCAATGGATGTGAGAACAACGTGCGACTTATATTTCCATTTTAAGGATTGATAACTGAATCATCTATTTGGCTCAACATTTCTTTACCTCTTCTGCATATTATCCCTCTCTAAAATAGTTGTCCTAATATTATATTACAAACCTTTTTCCCGAGTGAGCTACCCTACAATTATTACAACATGTATCCCTCTCATCAGCCAACTAAAGTATGAACGTAGGCCAATTCCAGAAACTTACTGCAACATCTTGAAATTCATCAAAATTGGTAGCAACAGCTTCCCACTGATATGATGTGTTAGAAAGAACCTTTGAACCTTTTGCCTTCCCCTTCTTCACTTGAACTACTTCAGTTTTCCTTGTTTCACGATATAATCTATGACCAATAATTGGATCATCTTCATACCTGCACTAATCAAATTGCAAATAAATAAACCAACAGAAGGTGTAACTGCAGAACAACATTCTGATATATTATTTCAAGGTCTTCACAACTCTCGGAGAAATTTCAATCTTGGAAGCAAAAATATTACCAGTAAGAAATTCCATGAGAATCACCCCCAATACGCTCTTTTCGAAATGTTAATAGATGAACACCATGTCTGAGTGAATTATCAATGTAACTTCGAATATCTTCTTGCTGCAAAATATCACTCAGATTATTAAGCCACCATTACATAAGCATCAGTTGTCATAGCAGGATCATGAGATGATAACATTTAACATAGAGTTGGAGAGGTGGGTAACTGAATCAGATATGAATATCCTCGACTATCTGAAGTTTACATACACACAGCCATGCACCTATCAAAATACACCGCATGACTAATTATGGAAAATCCATTAACACAAGCTACCACCATGCATGGCAAATGGTTGCATGTAATTAGTGTGTTAATTCAAAAGGACTCTGCAGCGTTTTCATCCAATTAGATCAGATCCAAAACATCAAGGAGGAGTGACCTTATTCTATCGTGCCAAAGTCTCTAGTTTTTTTTTTCGTTTTTTTTTTAAAAAAAAAAATTTGAACAAGCCAAAGTCTACCTAGTTAAGATACAAAACATAGACAAAAAACAATAACATTACCTCAACACGAATGTCACATAAGGCTTTTAAGATGACAACACGGACCCCAGGATCAAGTGATTTATATGCTTCAACCTCCGCCCTGTCATGTTAAAATGACCTGAGGCTTTGGAAATGCATATAGATTAACATCACAGAATGTCTTATATTTCGTGGCTACTTACCCATGTGAAGCTACAATTGGAATATCCCCCTCAGCAACCTGTGCATGAATTTCATCATCATATTAGGCTCTAAAAGCTACAAAATTCACATTACTCTCAAATTAAGCTGCTGAGTAAAATGGCCTCGTTACCCAAAACCACCAATCTCTCAATTTTCTGCATAACACAGTTACCCAAGTATCACGTGTAAGAGCCATTCTTGTAATGGGAGGAATTGCCTATCAAAAAGATTTGAGAAATGTTATTGGTAGAATAGCAGCAGTATTGCAAATTTGACAATTGAAAGAAGACAATGCCATTTTCTAAATAATTAGACACTGAAAGGACATAAGGACATGGCAATAGAACTGAAGATGAAATCACAACTTTAAACAACTCTGACGGCCATAATTTTCTCCAGGTCTTGACAGATCTATTTTTCGTTAAATGTCTAATTAAAAGACTCATGCAACGATTAATGTCCATAAACATTATAGTACTCAACCCAATGATTATATTCAAATAAGTTCATCCTCAAGCATCACCAAGCATAGTAATAGGGTTCACCTCAATGCCTAAGGTGCTCATACAGCTCAACACCTCTCACAAGTCACAACATGAGAGGCGCTAGCTTCAGCCGTATGCTCACCAACTAGCGCCTTAGGCTCTTTTAATGTCAGGAGGCAATTAGTCTTTCCAGTATTTATAGATAAACCAAAACAAACAAAGCCTATTATCATTCCGAACAGTGGTATTATCCATTAAAATTACCGCAATTGATGATTATTAATTAACCTGTCAATTGCTGTTAAAAATTTAATTTTTGTTCAACGTTCAATCCATTTACTCCATTTGATTTGAGTGCCTCGATTCAGTTAGCATTCACCTTCTTGGGACCTCACAAGACAAGGCCCTTTGCATAATACCTTACTATCACCATTGTCTACATATATAACGCATTAAATCATGCATCAATACACTAGCTTGCCGCTATGTCTCAAGATTTTACTGCAAACTCAACCCCCCCCCCCCCCCCCAAAAAAAAATCTAGAAGAAGATTATCTCAATCCTCTTGAAACTATATTTCATGCCAGAAACCTTACTGTAAGACTAGGTACAAAGAAGAATTTGTCCCAAAATTACTAAAGCTATCTGTATATTTGGCTATAACCTGATAACAGTCTATAACCGATATAGATTGCCTATCTGGTTATAAACAGTTCTTCCACGATGCAAAGGATCTCTAAAGCAGAGGACTAAATAAATAGTGCAGTCCAACGTAACACACTTGAAACTTAAAGTTAAAGATGCAATATACAGAATTACATATTGTATGCATCTCTTCATAACAAGTAAAAGAGGGGCTCAAACGCATATAATAAGAAGTTAAGAACCACCAATAGTCCAACCCCGGTGTCTTCTGTCAACTAACTAATAAATTATATAGCATCTGCTGAAGACGAACATTAGTCACAACTGCATTAATCTCATTCCAACAACTAGTAACATATCTTCAAACCCAAAAGTACAAGCCTTTATTATGGTTTCTTTCATCAATCCCTAGACTGCATAAGCTAGATACCACATTAAGTAAAGCTTGATCTCAACTGTTGAGAATTCTAAAAGTTTCTCATTTAAGCTTGCTGTATCCATACGTGTTCTCACTTTCAGGATAGAAATGTCTCCAGAACATACATATTACAACTTAATATAAGCCAGGTAAAATGTCAGGCTGAATCACTTTTTTTTCTTCCATCTTAAACAGAAACTACAAACAAAGAAGTGATTTGGCAACTCTCAAACCCCTCTGTTATGACTTAGCAGCCGACTAAACTACTACAAAACTAACATTTGCATGTTATGGTGCACAGATGCAGCTTACAGGTATAAGCATTGCAAAACAAGTGAAGGAATATTTATTCTAGTGACATACGCCAAAAAAAGAAAGCACTCAAACATCAAAATTTGTATCGCATTCATCTGGAGATGAACGTAAACAAGAAAAACAGCACTTCAATAACAAACCAACACCACAAGGTACCAACCTTTAACAACGGCATATGTATATCACTCAATGTGTCATTGGGCATAAGGAGAGCTGTCTCGAATTCTTCAGCCGAGAATTCAACTGAGATATTTAAGAGAGGCCTAAATACCTACAACAAGACATAATAACATAAGTCCCAACAGCACTCAATGCATAACAACCCCACAGAAGCAATCCAAAAGCAAAGATCATAGCTTTCCAGCTCACATGCAAGAAATTGAGTACAGAAGCTAATTCCCACATAGACCGCAGGTTCCACCTAGGCAACTGCGAAGGTGGAGGCGGTTCTACCAACGTTGTCACGATCTTGCTACATTGTTGCTGCGGCGAGTCCTCCTGCTTCTCCTCCTTCTTCACCTCTTTACTCTTCCGTTGGATCGCAGGCTGCACCGATGAATAGAGACGAGAAGCAGCACGAATGGTACAAGCACGTGACGGCCGATTGCTCCTCGTAGTTGTCAAAGCGGTCGGCTTTTCTTCCTTAAAATTAGCAACCCCGTTTTGGGAATCAGCGACATGGTTCTCGGAATTTGGTTCCGGCGAAGATCGCTTAACGGGTTCGCCGGAAATCGGAGGAGGAGATCCTTCGGACATAATTATTATGGAGATCAAAAGGATTTAGGGAAGTTACGGAAAGATTACATGTGAAGGATCATGGGTTAGCATTGGAGCAAGAAATCAAAGTGAAGGGTTAGCCCTGTATTCAAAGGAGAAAGAAACAACAAACAAAAAAAAAAAACAAAATGTGAAAAAAGCAAAGGGTTGGGGAGGACCAAAGGTCCAAGCCCTTATACACAAAGTTGCATATATCTACGTACTGCTTGTGAGACTGCAAATAGGAAACTCTGTTAGAAGCACAAAGAGAAGAGAGATGAACAGGTGATAGCGAGGAAGAAGGACAATTCCTGGGATTTGGGGTGAGGTAGGCTTTGTTTCACTTTGAGGTTATTTGGTAAAAATCCTTTCTTTTTCCCCTCTGCTTATCCTTTACCGCAGAATGAGAGATGAAATGGAAATGTGTTGTTTCTGCCTTTGTGGGTGGGTTAGGCTTTTGTAATTAATTTTTCCACTCTTACCCAATGTTTTCTTTAAATAGGTTAATTTCCTAAACTCACACCACAGGCCAGGCAAAAATAATTTTGTTCATGCTGGTCTCACTTTTAATTCTTACCATTCCCACTGTTTGAAGGTCAATATGCACTCCAAATTGTTATCTTGGAGCTGGTGAATTTCATACAAGGAATTTCTTTCATTTTTCGGTTTAGAAAAATAGGTATGGCATATATATTCTGTATTTGGTGTCATGACATATAAACATCTCAGAAAAGAAATAGTAACTTATAACTTAGCTGCAGATGAACTCAACCCATTTTAAATAGAGGTTGGCTCAAAATGTAACATCCTAAAAATTTAATTAAGGATTAGTGGGGGTAAACAGGAATTCATTAATGAAAAATGATGGATTATGAGAATATTTGAAGGATTTTGAGGTGTTTTTGAGGATTTTAAAGGACTAGTTTTTCCCTTATTTAAAGGATAACAATTTTTAAGAAATTATTTTTAGGCTCAAAAGAGGTAATTGTGGAAGAGAATAATTAAGAGGTTTGGTAGGTAAAATTTTTGGAAATAAATGGAATTTTTGTGGCTCAAAATAAATTTTGAAAATTTTGGGTCTAATAGTGCAATTTTTCCTATTATCTCACTATGCTTCCCGTGACTCCTTCGTTCCTCGCCCGTGAATTTTCAACTTTCACTATTCATCAATTATATTATTATTATATTATTATATTATTATTATTATTACTATTGAGCTACTATTCATTACTATTGAGTTACTGTGCATCAATTATATAAACATCGCACGTCGCCTCTGCTCCCTCATTCTTTCATTTGCTTTCCTTTCTTCATTTTCTCTCTCTCACGCCTCTCTTTCTTGCTCTCTCTTTTTCCACCATATATACTCCTATCACTAGACTTATTAGAGTCTGTTAGTATAAGAATAGTAAGCTTTTCGGCCAACTAAGCACATTTTTGGAATCCCGTAAGTCTCCTCTACCTTTCTCTGTCATTAGTTTTTCGTTTTGCTATACTTGAAAAATTAGACTTTGTCTAAATTGGTATTTCTGTGAGTCTTAAAATTAATAAATTGAAACTTAGGCCTCGATTATGAGTTTCTCTAAGTAGATTTTTCATTGAGGGATGTTTTTCTTAATTATTGGGAATTTTTGGATTTGTAGATATTTTAGAAATTGGAGCTTTTGATGATCTGAGGTGCTAATAATTAAATTGATTATTTTTAGATGTTTATTAAAGTCATATGAGGAGATTTAATTGATTGGTTTGACTAGAATTTGGACCGAAGAAAATATTGGTGGATTAAAGTTTTGGATAAGTGGGATATTGTGTAATTATGAATTTAAGGGGATAGTTTATGCCCAACAAAAATATTAATGAGGTTAATTAAATTAGATTTGGTGTAGGCCTTGATTTGGGAAAGGGAATATTTTTAGGCTTGAATTTGACTTTGTTGAGCTATTACGGTTTTGAAAATAAATTGCGGATTAAGGAATGAATTTTTGAGGTTAAGAAATAATTGGAGGATGTTTAGAAAATTTCATTTAGGCTTGAATTTTATAAATTGGTATTGGTGATGAATTATGGGGTTATTGGATGTTAAGGTTTAAAATAAATGGGTATTGGAAAGATTAATATTTAGGCTGGGATATATGTACAAGTGGATTAGAGATAAATTTTGGGGATAAGGAGGGAGAATAAATGTTGAGTAGAAATTAAATTAAGTGAGGGCATGGAAAGGGTAATTAGTAATTTAATTCCTATGTATGAATTTGTTTTGGTAGGCGATTAATTATAATATTCTATGTAGTGTTTGAGCTGTCTTGAGTCTGTACGGGGGAGCTGCACTATTGTGAGATTGGTGCCAGCTATCAGGTAACCGCTTTCTGCTTGTTTATGTGTGTGTGTAGTGTTAGTAAGAAATTTGAAATATTATTATTTGAAAATTATGATGTTATATGGAGATGAGATTTTGAATCACAAATTGAGATTTGATTATCAATTGATGATTGATGAGATATGGAAATGAGATATTGGAATATTAATATTTTTATAATAAATGTCCTGTGGAGTATTATTTTGAAATGGCATAAATTTGTGATGTGAAATATTTGAAACGGAAATATATGTGGTTTTGGAAATTATTTAATATATGTATATTATGAAAATACTGGAAGGCCTGGTGCCTGATTGTGGTGTTGCATATCTATGTGTTGTATGTGAGAAATTATTTGGGTATGTGACACCGGTGAATTGGAAATTGTGCCATCACGTGATGAGGTACCCTGTTGCGCCACAGGGACTAATTGATATATTATGAGAAATAAAGGAGAGAAAGACGAAAGAGGGGATATCGCCCCTTACGGATTCAGAAAGGACAGAGATCCTTCTAATCTGTGGTACTATTCAGGGAGGGTAGAGAGTCCCTCGTGAATTGTACCGTGGTGATCAGGGGCGGGTGGAAGGTCCCGACTGGTCCCACGTGTTTTCCCAAAGTTTCTAGTAAGATTCGTTTGGGTTGATTGTAATTATCAATGATATATATACTATTCTTGAAGATGAATTGTGATGGGTTATTCCACAATTATAAACGATGAAAAGAGATTTTTGGGAACAAGACGTGCATTATATGTGAATACCTGAGCATGCTTCTGAATTGATATATATGTATGTATTCCACTGGACACCTTGCTAGCACACACCACACGTAGATGAGTAGTCAGTGGTTGCGTTTTGGGGCTACCCCCCGTTGATCTCACTTTTGCAGGTCCTAGGAGCGGTACAGTATAGACGGTCAAGGGAAGGATCCAGGAACTTCTCACTGATATCGTGAGATATTCTGGACCAGAGGGACAGGATGTATTGCCACATTTAGGATCATATTTTGTATAATGCTTCCGCTGAACCTTGCTATTATTCTGGGGAAAAAATTATTGAATAATACCTATTATGGTATGGAATCTTGTGGATGATGGGTGGAGATTAATCATGGTTATGGAAATTTTCTGTGATTGTACTGGGGAGAAAATTATATTGTGATGACGGAGATTGGAGTTGAGGTTTGAATTAAAAAGAACATATATAAATATTATGGAAATATCTTTTTCTAACTATGTTAGCTGTTTTACTCAGCAAGTTCCTTTTCCTAACATAGTTAGCTATATAAACGTTTTAATGTTTAATTATGAGTGGTTAATAGTGGGATTGGAGGTAATTGTTACAGTTGTATGGAGAAAATGTTACAGTTGGTATCAGAGCTATGGTTTAAAGACCTGGAAGGTGCTGTGCATGTGATTGTTTATATTTCCATCATGCATTGCACGTGCATTAGTGGTATTGTGGCAATACATTCCCCGATCATTTCCCTTTCAATTTTATATTGTATGACTGGTTCTAATGGGTGTAACTTCCATCCGTAGGTGGGTGGGAGAGTATACCTCGTACTGTTAAGGGTTCGTTGATTACATAGTTATTGTTATATTGTTATGTGGTATGTCTTCCGTCCCGTGGTGGGGAGGATAGTAAGGTCAACAATGATCGATGGAAAAGGTAGAATCAGCGTGAGTTGGGAAACAGAAATTGTGATGTTCTATGATTAGAACTGGTGGACTAATATTTTAAGGATATGAAAGGTAAATATATGACTTTTGCAACTGTCGGAAAGCTGAAAATATGATTCAAATTTTAAATGGTGTGGAGTATAATGTTTTGAAGGTTGTTGTTTTGATTTCTGAATCATTCATATTATTTAACCGATTTAAAAAATATGTCTTGAGGATACTAAGGAATGACTGATTAATACAAGATAAGTCTATGTTGCTTATATTTATATAGGTTCGAAGAGTTATGAGTGGTTAGGTTCCTGGGAGATTGTCTTGAAGCCTGGTATTAAAGGTGGAATAAATATGTTAAGATGTTCAATCATGGGTAAGTTTTGGTTGGAATGGACGTCATAATGAAGAGGGTGATCAATATAATTGTTTAAAGGATTTAAAGGGTTAGACGATGTTGAACTAAAAGGAGATCATGACAGATGAAGGTATGACTATAATAGGATTTTAAGTTATGTTGGAAGGTTAACAAGCTGATTATTAATGGATGCTTAAGAGTATTAAATAGGAAAACAAATTGCTACTACGAGGTGTATGGTATGCCTAAGGTTATTCCTCTTGGTATAGCTATAGTTAAAGTCTAATGCTGAGATAAGATGAGAATCAGTGGGTAATCGAATGATTAATTTCGCTGTCTTGTATAAATGCTAGTTGGTATAGAAATAAATGGTAAATAAGCTGGGTGAAAGGAGTTCTATTTAGAATGGAAAAATATGCCCAAGTTAAGCGCATGAAGAATGTTTAGGATTGTTCATGTAATGTTATGAAATTGGGTACGATGAAAAGAATTGAGGACTTTCTGGAAAATAGTTAGTTTTGGTCTAGCAAGATAAGGAATAATAGTGGTAAAATATATGCGATTTCTCGTGGAAAAATTGGAATGGAATAATATGGTTTTGACTATGTATGTACCTTTAGGTATGAGGATGTGGTTAAGTTTTGAATATTTAAAGTTAAAGTCTGATGAGGCTTCGAAGTCTTGAGGACCTTCTGAAATCAAATAATTGCCTTAGTCCCATAAGTGCTTAGGAAGGTTTCTGCAAAATTTGATTATGGATGTCGACTTAAAAAGGGATTTTAATAGATTCAAGGTCGTGAATATTTGGATTGATATGGATTTTAAAAATTGAGAGGAATTTGATGCTACTTAATTTCTTTAGGCATATTGGTATTAATAAAAAAAAAAATATATATATATATATATATATATTATTGGTTAAAACCATTGGGAAGTGAGACAGATGAAGTTAGGGTCTACTATGGAGTTTGAAATTTAAAGAAAATGTTGAGGTTTCTTGTCCATTAGAAATGTTGGTTATAACGAGAAGATTCTACTAGTTTAAATTGTTGAGGATTAATATGGATGAAATTGTAGAATTAAGGCATGATCATTGAGGCTAAATCGATTAAGTTGGATTGACTTGAGGTGTAATCACGATTTTGAATATGTGAAAATTCTTTGATGGATATGAATTAATGGTTAATGAACAGAGAATTTTACTTAAATTCGAAATGGGAAAATGACGTTATATGATTGGGGTTTAAGTAAGGTGATTATTTGGGACTATATGGTAGTTTAATGATTTGGACGCTTTATATTGATCTCAAATTGAGGATGGTTGGATAGAATTTTCTATGTAGACTTGTTATTGGAAGTAGTGCATATGTTAAAGACCTATCTATTAATCTAGATAGGTAGGGAGTGATCCCATGGACTGTTACCACTCTAGGTTGGAAGTGACCCCATAGCCTGTCAATGATTAAGTAAATAAATTATGCATATAAATAGGTTATGGTTAGCTAAAGTGTTAGTGAATCAAAATAAGGAATTTGGTTTTTGGTGGATTCTTATTAGTAGCTAAGAAGTTAGAAAATAAGAGAATATGACCGATGAGCATTAGGATTTGGGCAATGAGATTGGTAGTTAAACCCGACATGGTATGGTGCTTTTGGACGTGTGATAGTCGTGTTAATTAATATATTAAAGGTCCAAAGAGTGATAAGAATGATTAAGGTGTTATGGATTTCAGGATTGGATTAAGAAAGCTGAAGTATGGACTTATATCTGGGAGATAAGTATATGTTAAAGGTTTAGAATTTTCAAAAGAAATGAATTTGTTATTGGAATTAAGGTGTCAGATTCTAGTAAATTGTTCTAAGAATATTGAGATTGTTTGGTGATATGTAGTTATAGGTGGTATTGGGTCTTGAAAATAGCTAAAAGTATGACTTTCATTCTCTGAAATCAAGGAGGTAAGATGTCAATGATTGACAAAATATGATATTTTAACGATTCTAAGAGCAATATTTGGGTATTATTTCTAGTAGTGGGTAGCCTTTGAATTAATATAGGTGTCGAGTGGCATCAAGAGGATGTAATAATGACCAAAAAGGGGCAAATACTTCGATAAATGGTGGTGATTTTCATAGTGATGATAGACTCTTATATTGGTGTTTGAGCAGTATAATAGTATAATTATTGAGGATAATCCATTTGTAGGCAAATAAGACCTTAGAAAGCTAGTATGTAGCTTAGAGATTTTGAGAAAGCCATAGAAATGAGGTTCCATGGTGTATCATTTCAATTAAATTTTGAATTTCTTTGACCAATTAGAGCTTTGATAGACGTGCCGAATGGACCCTGTTATGTATTATATCTCAGAATTGTACGATTTAGGGAATTTTGGGGTCTACTTAAGATTAAATTCAAACCTTATGACCTGATTGTGAAAGAGAAATTGGAGTTTGTACCATTTAAAAATTAGATTATTTGGAAGCAAAAGTTAGAAACTAAAGAGTTGAAAGGTTTGGGAATTTTAAAGAAGTAAGGAATTAGTTATTTATGTTGCTTGAAGAGGGAAAATAAGGAGTAAAAGAGTGTTGGGATTCCTTGATTACAAGTTGATTTATTTCAAGTCCAATTAATTTTGAAATTAAAGTATAATTCTTTCAAGTAGGGAGGTGAACCAAGCTGAGGATTATGAAGTTGGTGATTGTTTGCATTGGGTTAAAGGAACCTAGGGGAGGTATAATGGATGTTGGAGAAGGATACTAAGATGACAAGCTGAATGATTGTTTGGGAACCTGATGTTATACAGTTAGGTAAAAATTTCATATGTGGGGAATTGTTGGATTGGTAGTCTATTTCAAGTTCTAATAAGTAAGGTAAATAGAGTGTATTTTGTATTAAGAGTGGTTTTCTGTCGAGTTAAATTTTCAAGATCTTGAGGTCCCAATTGCTAAATAAAGAATTACGGTTATACAGTGTATGCTGAATTGATAGGCTATCTAAATAAAGGTAAGGAAGTGGAAATAAGTGAAAGTTTCGGTGGTTTTGAAAGTTAGAGTTGGGTTGATGATAATTGGTAAGAAGTTAAGTAAAAAAAAAAAAAAAAATTGTGAAACTTGGTTACTTTGCGGCACAATTACCTTACCAATTCCCTAGGTAGTGTTGATTGTGATTGATTATGTGTTGTATTTGTTGTTCTGTGTTTTAGGAAGGTGAATTTTGGGGACAAAATTCCTAAAAGGTGGGGAGAGTTGTAACATCCTAAAAATTTAATTAAGGATTAGTGGGGGTAAACAGGAATTCATTAATGAAAAATGATGGATTATGAGAATATTTGAAGGATTTTGAGGTGTTTTTGAGGATTTTAAAGGACTAGTTTTTCCCTTATTTAAAGGATAACAATTTTTAAGAAATTATTTTTAGGCTCAAAAGAGGTAATTGTGGAAGAGAATAATTAAGAGGTTTGGTAGGTAAAATTTTTGGAAATAAATGGAATTTTTGTGGCTCAAAATAAATTTTGAAAATTTTGGGTCTAATAGTGCAATTTTTCCTATTATCTCACTATGCTTCCCGTGACTCCTTCGTTCCTCGCCCGTGAATTTTCAACTTTCACTATTCATCAATTATATTATTATTATATTATTATATTATTATTATTATTACTATTGAGCTACTATTCATTACTATTGAGTTACTGTGCATCAATTATATAAACATCGCACGTCGCCTCTGCTCCCTCATTCTTTCATTTGCTTTCCTTTCTTCATTTTCTCTCTCTCACGCCTCTCTTTCTTGCTCTCTCTTTTTCCACCATATATACTCCTATCACTAGACTTATTAGAGTCTGTTAGTATAAGAATAGTAAGCTTTTCGGCCAACTAAGCACATTTTTGGAATCCCGTAAGTCTCCTCTACCTTTCTCTGTCATTAGTTTTTCGTTTTGCTATACTTGAAAAATTAGACTTTGTCTAAATTGGTATTTCTGTGAGTCTTAAAATTAATAAATTGAAACTTAGGCCTCGATTATGAGTTTCTCTAAGTAGATTTTTCATTGAGGGATGTTTTTCTTAATTATTGGGAATTTTTGGATTTGTAGATATTTTAGAAATTGGAGCTTTTGATGATCTGAGGTGCTAATAATTAAATTGATTATTTTTAGATGTTTATTAAAGTCATATGAGGAGATTTAATTGATTGGTTTGACTAGAATTTGGACCGAAGAAAATATTGGTGGATTAAAGTTTTGGATAAGTGGGATATTGTGTAATTATGAATTTAAGGGGATAGTTTATGCCCAACAAAAATATTAATGAGGTTAATTAAATTAGATTTGGTGTAGGCCTTGATTTGGGAAAGGGAATATTTTTAGGCTTGAATTTGACTTTGTTGAGCTATTACGGTTTTGAAAATAAATTGCGGATTAAGGAATGAATTTTTGAGGTTAAGAAATAATTGGAGGATGTTTAGAAAATTTCATTTAGGCTTGAATTTTATAAATTGGTATTGGTGATGAATTATGGGGTTATTGGATGTTAAGGTTTAAAATAAATGGGTATTGGAAAGATTAATATTTAGGCTGGGATATATGTACAAGTGGATTAGAGATAAATTTTGGGGATAAGGAGGGAGAATAAATGTTGAGTAGAAATTAAATTAAGTGAGGGCATGGAAAGGGTAATTAGTAATTTAATTCCTATGTATGAATTTGTTTTGGTAGGCGATTAATTATAATATTCTATGTAGTGTTTGAGCTGTCTTGAGTCTGTACGGGGGAGCTGCACTATTGTGAGATTGGTGCCAGCTATCAGGTAACCGCTTTCTGCTTGTTTATGTGTGTGTGTAGTGTTAGTAAGAAATTTGAAATATTATTATTTGAAAATTATGATGTTATATGGAGATGAGATTTTGAATCACAAATTGAGATTTGATTATCAATTGATGATTGATGAGATATGGAAATGAGATATTGGAATATTAATATTTTTATAATAAATGTCCTGTGGAGTATTATTTTGAAATGGCATAAATTTGTGATGTGAAATATTTGAAACGGAAATATATGTGGTTTTGGAAATTATTTAATATATGTATATTATGAAAATACTGGAAGGCCTGGTGCCTGATTGTGGTGTTGCATATCTATGTGTTGTATGTGAGAAATTATTTGGGTATGTGACACCGGTGAATTGGAAATTGTGCCATCACGTGATGAGGTACCCTGTTGCGCCACAGGGACTAATTGATATATTATGAGAAATAAAGGAGAGAAAGACGAAAGAGGGGATATCGCCCCTTACGGATTCAGAAAGGACAGAGATCCTTCTAATCTGTGGTACTATTCAGGGAGGGTAGAGAGTCCCTCGTGAATTGTACCGTGGTGATCAGGGGCGGGTGGAAGGTCCCGACTGGTCCCACGTGTTTTCCCAAAGTTTCTAGTAAGATTCGTTTGGGTTGATTGTAATTATCAATGATATATATACTATTCTTGAAGATGAATTGTGATGGGTTATTCCACAATTATAAACGATGAAAAGAGATTTTTGGGAACAAGACGTGCATTATATGTGAATACCTGAGCATGCTTCTGAATTGATATATATGTATGTATTCCACTGGACACCTTGCTAGCACACACCACACGTAGATGAGTAGTCAGTGGTTGCGTTTTGGGGCTACCCCCCGTTGATCTCACTTTTGCAGGTCCTAGGAGCGGTACAGTATAGACGGTCAAGGGAAGGATCCAGGAACTTCTCACTGATATCGTGAGATATTCTGGACCAGAGGGACAGGATGTATTGCCACATTTAGGATCATATTTTGTATAATGCTTCCGCTGAACCTTGCTATTATTCTGGGGAAAAAATTATTGAATAATACCTATTATGGTATGGAATCTTGTGGATGATGGGTGGAGATTAATCATGGTTATGGAAATTTTCTGTGATTGTACTGGGGAGAAAATTATATTGTGATGACGGAGATTGGAGTTGAGGTTTGAATTAAAAAGAACATATATAAATATTATGGAAATATCTTTTTCTAACTATGTTAGCTGTTTTACTCAGCAAGTTCCTTTTCCTAACATAGTTAGCTATATAAACGTTTTAATGTTTAATTATGAGTGGTTAATAGTGGGATTGGAGGTAATTGTTACAGTTGTATGGAGAAAATGTTACACAAAACCATAACGTTGTGTACCTGAATCCTATTAATGCATCAGACATGATGAATTTCATACAAGGAATTTCTTTCCCTCTCTGGACTAAGGAAAATACATATTTCAGATCTATTTTGTGATTGGTCTCATGGCATATAAGCATATCCAGAAAGAAATAATAGCTCGTAGCTTAACTCTAAATGAAGTTAGCTCATTTCAAACAGAGGTTGGCTCATATGTCATAGCTATAATGTTGAGCATTTGAATCCTATTAATTTGTCGGGCAATGTATTACTGCATCTTTGAGCCCAAAAGAATGGACTGTTGTTAATAACTTGGTGAGTTTCTATAACCCAATTGGCTTAAATTTTTTATGTAGCAAAATAACTCCTAACTTAATTTGATCATCATTAAATCCGTTTAAATGAATATTTACATTCTTAAATAAATTGTTTATCTTTTAAATGATAACAAAATAATTAAATCAAAGGTCTTTGGAGAGCTGTTGAAAATACCTGAATTTGACCTAGTATAAAAATAATAAAAAATTGATTGAAAAAAAAATTAAAAAGTATTATAAACAATTTTTTATAACAAAAATAGTATGAATGATAACTTTAAGAAATGTGATTTTACATTTTTCACAAGTTATTCTTTAGAATTATTTATCATTGATTTAAGGGTTAAGGGTAAAAAATACACATATGATTTTGTCAAAAGTTCATCCAACACCAAATGGTTTTTTTGGGACCAAAAATACACATGAGGTTTCAAATTGGATCAAAAATCACATTTACAGTTATATTCTGAAAAAAAGCAATTGGTGCTGGATGAACCTTTTTACAAAATCACATGTGTATTTTTGACCCTAATTTAACTTTAGATGTGTATTTTTGATCCAATTTGAAAGGTTATGTGTATTTTTGGTCCAAAAAATAACATTTGGTGCTGGATGAACTTTTGACAAAAACACATGTGTATTTTTTACCCTTAACCCTTGATTTAATTTTTGAGTTGTTACCTTTCCAAGTGCAATTAAACAATTGAGGATATATATATAACATTTGCCCCGATTGTTATTCCCCCGATCCTAATATATGACTTAATTAAGGGATTTGTTTTGATCTATTGAATAAAATCTTTCCCAAATCTATATTTTTTTATATCAATTGATTTTATTTATTAAAAGAAGGGTTTATTGAGATGGTACTTTCTAATATAAATAATTAAATAAATTAAAGTATTTAAGAGAAATGAATGCATGATTTTTTTAAATATCCAACCTTCAATATCTACCTATTAATCTATAAGTTTATTGTATAAGTCTTATTTATGATGTAAGGGAATATTTCTGTTTTTTTTTTTTTTTCCGCTCAAAGAAATATTCCTGTTTGTGAGTAAGTCTTACTTAAGGTATGTCAAAACATTTAATTTCCCCTTGAATATGCTTTGGCAGAAAGTGCATTACATATGTTTAAACCTAAGCCATTAGGTTTCCTCCGTTACTTATGGGGAAGAATCTGCTGATCATGGGTTAGATTGTTGTACGATGCACTTGAATTACTATTGTCACGAAGAAACGATAATAACATAAGCTGATGATAGATTCATTAAATTACTATAAACTAATCTTTTTACCAGTGTGATTAAACCTAAGCCATTAGGTTTCCTAGTACATATATATGGGGAAGAATCTGCTGATCGTGGGTTAGATTCTTATACGATGCATCTAAATCATTGTTGTCCTGAAGAAATGATAATAACATAAGCTGATGATAGATTCATTGAATTACTACAAACTAATATTTTTATCTACATATTAGCGATTGTTAGCCCAAAAGGAATCAAGTTCTTTTTGAAGATTTTTTTAATATTTAATCATAAGAATCAACGAAATTTTTTATTCATATCGATAATTTTTCTTGTGCAACATGGGACGGATGCATACTAAGACCAACAACACCCTTTCCCACCACTAATTCTTTTCACTCTTTTAGTAATTCTCTATTATTGTTTTCTAGATATTTTGGCCAAAATGGCAAATGCTAATACTTATCTCTCCGTTGTATTTTTGTTTGTCTGATCTTGAAAATTACAATAGAATTAACGATAAATATTTAAACAAACCATAAGTTAATAAAAAGAAATAATTCTTGTCTTAGAGAGTGGAGACTAAATTCTGGAGTAAACGTCAATTTTTTTTTTTTTTGGGACAGTTTCGAAGAGGAAAAAACGAGAAAAGATAGGACCTTCTTTTTTCGCATTTGTTATTATACTCTATAATAAAAATAAAATTAAAACCCCAAAAGTTTATAATTTTAGTGTATAAAAATCTGATTTATTTCTTTATTTTTTTAGTTTTACTCACTAAGATTTTCTTTGTCCCATTCCTCAACTTCTTAAGCTACAGTTTCCTATGTAGAACTTGTTTGGCATCATGTTTGACATTGCGTCTTACATAAATCAGTTATGACTTGACTCTAAAACTGAACTGTAGTTGAAGATCATTAAGCTTGAAGTGAAAGTTGTAGTTGAAGTTAGTGGATTGTAGATATTTTGCTTTCTAAAGTTTCAATTTCACCTTTTCATTGGGTTGTTGATGAAATTGTGATTTGATTACAGGAAGCCCCACTAATGACCTGATGTAACTTGATACGACAGTAAAGTGTTTCTGCATGTTCAAGTTCTCTAGGGGTTTGTTATGTCCATATTCGTATATTCACAAATCATTAAAATAAGCTAATGACACGATCTTAGTCTCAATCAATGAAACGATCTAAAAGTTGCACTTTTGATTCCTACACATATCTCAGTTTTATTTACTACAAGTTCCCATGAAGAGCGGACTGATGTGTTCTTGGAGGCTCTACCAGATACATCCAAAAAAGAAAGAAATAAAATTCTTCTGTTTAGTTACAAGCTTACTTGAACTTGATTTTGACTAATGCAGAAGCAGAAGTCCACAAGATAAAAGCATAATCTTTCAAAGAAATCAAATTGACAAATTGGTCCCTACTAAGCTTTAGTCAGAATATAGAAAGTATGATAAGAAAGACTAACAACAGAAGGAAATCAACATCTTCAGGAAATGAGGAAGAAAAGTGAGGTTTATGTTCTGAAAAAACAGCCTTTTCCTTGGGACAGAAATATCCACAACGTCTTGGTCTTGTTACTCTATAAACCCCAGTGCTTATGAGATAGTAAATGTCCTTCCTGTTATCTTCTGCCAATGAAAAGACGTACCCCAATACAGGAGTTGAACTTCCCTTCACAAAAGAGCATTGCATTGAAGAGTCAAGAGCACACGTACAAGGAATTTTAGCACTGGTGAAGTTTCCACTTCCTTCAGGACTCTCGGTACCCACCAATACAGATCCTGCATACAAATCCGTGTACAAATACCTGAAATATCACCAACATAAATGTTGGTAGTACTGTTGCATTAGAATATTTTAAGAGTCTCACATCGACTAGTTGGACATTGAATTGAAGGTATATAGAAATTAAGGTAGAAAGACAACCATAACCTGTACGTATATCTAAAAATTCAACATGTTGTACATGTACATATTGCCTGAAATAGCTTAAGCATAAACAATGAAATGCTAGCTTGAAGTGTACCTCCCATACATGCAAGGATCAGTGAAGGAGCGATAAAAATAGCCACCTACAATGGATGCAGAACCAGCCATGTTATTATCAGTCTCTGAATGACTATATCCCAATATAGGAAATATGGGGTTTATGGAACTAGCGGAGGTGTTTCCTCCAGGGGACTGTGATGGCTGGAAAAGGAAAGGTCCCTCATAGACTCGCCATCCATAATTCCCGCCCTTTTTGACCATATCGATCTCTTCATACTGATCCTACACATAAGACAGAAAATATCATCACAGAGCAAGCAACAATTTGACGTTAAACTTTTTAACAGCTTTGCATGCCTACTGAACTCTTCTACCACCAAAAGTTAATAGAATTGGATCACTGAACTTGTCCAGTGTCTCCACAAAGAAAGTAGGAAGGCCTCTTGGAGTCAAAACTACATCGCCAAGGGTCCCTAAAACCCAAAGCAA
The DNA here is from genome assembly GCA_037074515.1 of Mimosa bimucronata. Classification (NCBI taxonomy): domain Eukaryota; kingdom Viridiplantae; phylum Streptophyta; class Magnoliopsida; order Fabales; family Fabaceae; genus Mimosa; species Mimosa bimucronata. The sequence continues at coordinate 8,587,657 of CM073448.1, forward strand.
ATATCTCTGGTTCAAGCTCCTTGTCATCAAGATATGGATTATCTCTAGGAATACTGTAGTTTCCCCATAAACCTTGATCCATTATTTTTCCAGCACCTGCTATATAACATAAAAATCAAATAAGGTTATTTATATAAGGTTATTACGCTAATGTTTTTCATGAAGTAGTTAGTAGAACTTACCGGGTAAATTGTCTACATCGATCCTCAAAATCTTTCCCAATAATGATCTCTTGTTCTGGGAAAAGTTGTATGGATCATCACGACCAGAACCATCTGCTATCATGAGGTACAAGTATCCATCCAAGGGTCCAAAGAGAATCTGACCGGCATGACCCCCTCTGTACGGAACACCCATTGTGAATATCCTTCTCACTTCCAATGGATTGGCACTTTCAGCCTGTGTGTGTGTGTGTGTGTGTGTGTGTGTCAATGCACTTCTCAAAAATCATATTTTATTAACAGTCTTCAGAAGCAAAATATGAAAGAGGGTACCACCAATGCATACCAGGGAAGGCTCTGATGCTGTGCCATTGCCTGTAAACTCTGCAACTACAATGTGATACTGACATGGGAGGACACCATCATCAAAACTAAGTTTAGAAGGGTCACAATTCACATCTGAGTTACAAGCACATCTGCCTGAACAGCTAGGATTTTTTGTTTGATCACAACAATATGAGAGAAAGAAGCGGCCATTTTGTGTGAAGTTTGGATGAAATGCAATTCCCATCAAGCCGTGCAGAGAATCAAATAGAATATGGTCACTAATGTCTAGGAAGGGTTTGGATTCATCCAATTCCAAAATCCCATTAGACCCTTCATCAGGAATTGAAGCTAGCCATACCTTGCCTTGCAAATTTGCCAAGAAAGCACGGTTAGAACCATCAGGATGTGGAACCATATCAAGGTAAGCTCCATCACCAATTTTCTCTAAGCATAGACCCTTGGGAGGTTTGGAGGCAGAGAAGCCAAGCCCTGAGCCATCAAGAGCAAACCAAACTAGTCATCATCATCATTACCACAAACTGATTTAAAAATATAGGAGACAAAAAAGCTAAAAGGACTCACAAGATCTAGCAGCAAAGGGATAAGATGAAGAGGACATGAGAATAGATGAAATGAGGAAAGACAGAAGGAGAGTATGGAAACTGCTAGACATGAAGAGAAAGTAGAAATTGAACTTTCTTGGCTTCTTTTTACAATCTAGCTGTTACAAGATAAGCTTCAATGAATCTGCAAGATGGCAGGAGAGAAAAAGTCGCCAATTCCAAAGAGTATATTGAAGAGAGATCTTAAAAAACAAGTTTATATCATTAATAATGTTGCCTATATCATGGAATTCATCGAAGAGAGCTCCTAAGAAACAGGTTTTTCCCACTGAGAATAACTTTATACAGCCAATGCAGCAAAACCAAGTCATGGCTATGTTATGCCAATCTCTGTGACTGTGAATTGATCACCATTTAATGAGACGAGGCAAGTCCTCATATTAAAGGAAAGCGAGCCTGTCTGTTTTGCTGTGCCAAGAGACCTAAACCAACGCCATAAGAAAACCACATGGAGATCGCTGCACGGGAAAACACATTTCAACTCTCAGATTCACTTATTGGGAAGAAGCCAAATGCTGACATATTAAATTAAACAGTACTCCCTCCTGAATTAATTATAAGACCACTTTGACTTTTTTTAACTTTTTTTTCTGATAAAAAAAAAAAAGTAGTTTTAATCACACAAAATGATTGAATAAAATCTAATTTTATGTGACATATGTTATAATTTAGTGGTCTTGCTTCCTTAACTTTCACAAAAAAAAAGTTAAAGTAGTCTTATATTTAGGATTGGAGGAGGAGGGAGTAATATACTAGTACTAGTATTCATATAAACTCGTTGCACGAGGCGTCATTGCTTATCGAATTTGAATGTAGTACTACAAATTTTCATTTTTTTTTTTTTTCAGACGGTATACAAATTTTCATTCTACGCGGCTTCTACTACAAATATTGGTTATGTGGAAAACAAAATGAAGCGACCATTTAAAATGAAGTCTCTCCAGAACAAAGACTCTGAGAGAATTAAATGAAAATAATAATAAGACAATAAATAATACCACATGCGTCAAGATAGTAAACTTTTTCTTCTTGATTGTCTCTAGAAACAATTTCAACTTTTCAACCATAAAGCGCATAGAGGAATTTCATAAACTCAAAGAAAGCCATGGACAAGTCATCAATACTCTGCCTTTTCGAACACTACGGAGGAGAAGCAGCAGTAAGCTTGGATGTGGACTAAATAATATACTAAATCCCTTGTATAAAAAAATTTAATCAAATCCAATCGCATTGTCGTTTTTTAGTTTTATATATCTACTTTCTTTTGCTATCTAAAAAATAGCACGCTTTAACCAGCATCTTCACTCTGTTCTTAATTTCTTATTGCTACTTTTAGCTTTTACGTTTTTCTACACAAGGTTTTACTTTTTTTTCTTTTTACATTGATTTTTTCATTAAAAAAAAGGTAAAAAAAACGATAAAACCATATGGTTTTATTTGCTCTCTTATATATATATATATATAAAGCCAATTTCATTAGATAAAAAGAAAGTACAACAAAAGCCTTCTAATACATACAATAGGAGCTACATATAATGCAGATAAAACATACTTAAAACAAACCATAACATAAAAGTATAAATTATGATATGCATGCATCATTGGACCCAAAAAAAGACCAAAAAGAAACCAAGTCCATAGGCCCAATTGTGATGAGAGAAGCATTGTGCAGGTCTAACATAGGAAAAGCCCAATGATCTTCTCTGCCCATGTATAGTTGGAAACTGCTAGGCATTCTTTGTCTCTCATAATTTATCTGAGATTGTTGTTGGAAATTGAGAACACTCCTGGCTTTAAAACACCCCGATAATACGTCACCACAAAGGACCTTAGTAGCTCTACAATGAAAAGAGGAGGGTGAATTTGAAGAAAGTGGGTAGGCAAGTTAAGAAAGAGTAGGGTGAATACAGACACTTATAGAAGGAGGATGGAGAGAAGATTGAAAATAAGAGAGAAGAAAGATACAAGATAAGAAAGAGTATTATAATGGAAGATGATGGCAGAAGAAGGGAAAAAAAACCAGTGAAGAAGATAAGGCAGTGGAACAGAGTAAGAAACAAAATATAAGTCGGTGAAATATAAAAGAAAGAGATGGAGTATGATGGCTGAAGAAGACAAGGGCCAAAGGAGAAAGGAAGAAAAAAAGAGTTTATGTATGATGATGACAGAGAAATAGAGTCGGTGGTGGATGATGGCTGAAGGAACAAGTCAGTGATGAAGATGAATGAAACTAAGATGGAAATAAACTGTGGCGGATGAAAAGGAAGTAGATGAAAAGCAAAAAATAGCGGCAGTGAAGTAAGGGAAGGAAGAAGAGAAAAGGATTAAAGAGATTGAAACAAAAGATTGCAAAAGAGAGAGGAAAAAGGTGGGCAGCAGAACAATGAAGATGAGGCGGTGGGAAGAGAAGGCCGAAGTTGATGGAGAAAATAAGAAGAAAATACGAAGAAACTGGTGAAAAGAGATGACAAAATTGATAAGCCGAATAGCTCAAAGAAAAGCGCCTGAAAGAGAGACAAGCTCTCCCTTCGCCGGAAACATTATCCGGTCGAATAAACTAATATGGTTTTGTTTACTCATAAAAACATCTTGCCAAAGGCAGCATTGAATCCGAGTCTGTTTATGTTTTTTCGACTTTTTAACCAAGTTTAATGCATCTTCAACACATTGCCTGGCATGCAGATAATTCCTGTTCACCTCCGTAACTATACAATAGTAAGGAAAAGCTATTGCCTGTACACCACACCATCACCTGACCATTTATTGCAGTACATATAGCCTCCTCCAATGGCAGTGATACGAGAGTCAATGAGTACAACAAGTGACTTACAGACTCTTACTCATAAAGGGACAGAAAAACTGGGATTTCAAAGCCTCTTTAACTTGCCGAGCCACGATGAATTATCACAATATACTGTTGCTTCATCTCTTCACTCAGAAAGGATATTGAAGTCGTCTGAGAATAACTTGATTATAAAAGCTTCTTGTTCGGAAAAACAAGCCTAAAGCAGCCAGAGAACCCAAAATAGAAGCAGATGCCATTACAAGGAAAGACAGCATAAAACAATGAGTTCCAGTGCATGTGTACCCTTCTAAAGCTTCTTTGTCATATATATACCCAACTACTCTCACAGAGAATATATAAGATCCAACAGAACCTGCTATGGTGATGGTGTTGAATATGCTTCCCATATGCGCTAATCCGAATATTTCGGAGGTAATTGTGGGCAATAAGGACCACTGAGAGCCATAACAAACACCAACCAATACAGAACCAGCATATAGAGCCCCAGGAAGTCCAGAAGCAATCACCACATGGCCAATGGTCATGATCATTAGAGTGATGAACATAAATAAAGGTCTTGCCCATCCTCTTGTGTGTAAGAAATAATCAGAAACGTAACCAGCTCCAAAACGGCCAAGAAAATTCCAAATGCTCCATAAAGAAACCAAGGTACCTGTCTCATGGCTCGTGTAACCGAGGGATCCTCCAATCTGACCGATGTTATTGACTGTTGCAAGTCCTGATCCCATACCACATGCCATTGAAACAAACAGCAACCAAAAGTTCACAGACTGCAAAGCCTGGGCCAGATTCTGGGAAATACCTTGATCTGTATTACTAGCTGAATGACCCTCGGCAGAATCTTGTCTTACATTCCTCTTCTCCCTGTCTAAGTGGGTTGGTTCGACAATTAACGGAGAAGCCTCGGAAGGAAAACTTTCTGAAGCATTTTTGAAGTTTCTTTTCTGTGCTTTTAGTGCAACCCATAGAGGCAAGGCTAACAAAGCTATCAACAAGATGAACACAAAGATGCGGACCAATAATTGCAGACTACAAACGTTCTCTAGAATTATGATAACCATAAGATAAGCAGCTACAACTAGAGCTATCATGGACAAAAAATTTAGATATTTCCTCTCGTCCCCTTCTCGAGTATTGCGGATTCTGACAAACCACATAAGCAGCAAAGTATTTACAGGTGGTAAAAAAGCTAGCATCAGGAGGAATGCTGTAGGCTTGTTCTTAAATATAGTCCGATACACTTGGATTAGTATAGCCCCACTGAGACCAAGAAATCCCTACCAAGGAAACAGACAAGTTCTGAGACCAAAATCAACAACATAATAGACACCAAATCTCTGATCCACACCCATAAATGAACCGAGTTTAGTATCAAGTCTCAAGAAGATAACTGAACAAACAAAGGCGTATTGATCCATGACATGATCTCCCAACAAACTGACTTACATACAAAGAAGCCTTTGATCATAATACTTCCTCCAGTCCAAAATATTTACCTAATTTGATTATATTAAAGAAATTAGTTAAGTTAGTTATTATAATTACTTGGTTATAAAATAACTCATTCATCTACATGAATTCCCTCCCCACCTTATTTGATCACTGGGTAATTTAAGATAAAAGAAATAAGTGTTACATCTAGCACATCAACAAATAGAGCGAATAAAGAATCAAAAAACATCATTTAACCTTCATAATGCCCACAATGGTTCCACTGTAGTGAGGGAAATTACGAACGCCAGTGACAACATTAGAAGTATTGAAAAAACTCTGAGCATGAGCAGCTACAAACATGAACAAACACATAATGGTCACAGGCGGCGGAGGAATAACGCCGGCGACGGCGGCCCACATAAGGAAATAGCCCAAAAAGCATTGAACCGCACCAAGAAGGTGAACCACCCAAGGACCAGCCGTTGTACGGTGGGCGGCGAAGTCATAAAGGAGACCGGAGATAACTCCGGCGTTGGCTCCGAAGTCTTTGGAGACGGAAATAGTATCTAGGGTAGATTGATCATAGTGTTGACTGATTTTGAGGGCATCGGAGTAGATGGAAAAAGTATACAAGGAACCACTGGTACATTGAATCCATATGCTGGCTACTGTTGATACCCATTTGGAGTTGAAGTTGAAAGTCTCCATTTTTAATGGTTTTATGTTTTATCCGATCGATTTGGGTTCTTTGCGCCTCTGTTTCTCATGGGGTTTTACTCTTCCTTCGTTTGGTGAGGCCATCTGGATCATGACATTTCCTTCCTGCTCGGACACCTGCATCCCGGCGTTAAAAATAAACTCGTACAGTAGCCGAGCAATGGTGATCATCTATGAGAAACTTTTAGGTAAATGCGGTTCAAGTAATTTGTGTTTATCCTAATTACAAGCAAACATTTAAGATATGATGCAGATATTATAATCTAAGTAGACACCTAAGATAATTAGTTGTTAGATAAATTTATTTTTTTCAACTTGTAAAATTTAGAAAATACAGAATAATTTTTTTTATCTGACACGTGATTTTTTAAGGTACCCGCTTAGATCATAATATCCTCATCACATCCTGCTTGTTTACTTATGATTGAGGAAGACCACAAATGACGTAGGGAACTAAATTCACCTAAAAATTTCTCATAGATAACATATTGGCAACCACATAAAATTTAAATGGGAGTTTAGATGCAATTATGATATACACCATAACGTATCTTTAAATAATATTGGAGGTTTTGAAGAAAAAAAAAATATTGGAGGTTTGGTATGTGGTTTTTCATCACTATATAAAATTACAATTGTGAGGCACCCGTGTGGTAACAGCTATACACGCACATAGGGGTGAGTATCGGTTTTTCGGTTCGGTTTTGGAACCGAAAACTGAAAATGGGAAAAAATAGAAACCGAAACTGAAACCGAAAACCGAAAAACCGAATTGTTTTCGGTTCGGTTTTTCGGTTATTTACGTTTTTGGGCTTTTTTTTTTCAGATTTGGCCCATAAGAAAATTCAACAAAAAAATGAAAAAAAAATAGTTTTAATGTATCTAAATAGTTATATAAATTCTACATCTTGCCCAAACAACTAAACTATTAATTCAACATGTCCAAAAACAAAGAAATGCTTAAAATTATACATTATATATCTTGTCCAAAGTAACTAAACTATTAATTCAACATGTCCAAAATAAAGAAAAGTTTAAAACATTCACATGTTTAAAAAGTTTTTTTTTCTTAGAAATCATATTTTATTTGTTTGGATTTTGAGATATTTTTTTATACTTACTTGTTATCCTATTTTTGAATAAAAATTTTAAATTTTTTTAAATAAAATTATTTTTTTTCGGTTTTTCGGTTTCAAACCAAAACCGATAACCGAAAATGAAAAAAAAATGAAACCGAAACCGAAAAACCGAAATGCATTCGGTTCGGTTCGGTTTTTCGGTTCGGTCCGGTTTTTACTCACCCCTACACACACAATTGAATTGATGTCTACACAATGTGAAGGAAAATGTACCCATTGTGAATATCCTTCTCACTTCCAATGGATTGGCACTTTCAGCGTACGTGTGTGTGTGTCAATGCACTCCTCAAAAATCATATTTTATTAACAGTCTCCAGAAGCAAAATATGAAGGAGGGTACCGCCAATGCATACCAGGGAAGGCTCTGATGTTGTGCCATTGACTGTAAACTCTGCAACTACAATGTGATACTGACAGGCAGGACACCATCATCAAAACCAAGTTTAGAAGGTTCACAATTCACATCTGAGTTACAAGCACATCTGCTTGAACAGCTAGGATTTTTTGTTTGATCACAACAATATGAGAGAAAGAAGCGGCCATTTTGTGTGAAGTTTGGATGAAATGCAATTCCCATCAAACCGTGCAGAGAATTAAAAAGAATATGATCACTTATGTCTAGGAAGGGTTTGGATTCATCTAATTCCAAAATCCCATTAGATTCTTCATTATCAGAAATTGAAGCTAGCCATAGCTTGCCTTGCAAATTTGCCAAGAAAGCTCGTTTGGAACCATCAGGATGTGGAACCATATCAAGGTAAGCTCCATCAACAATTTTCTCTAAGCATAGACCATTGGGAGGTTTGGAGGTAGAGAAGCCAAGTCCTGAGCCATCAGGAGCAAACCAAACTAGTCATCATCATCATTATCATAAATTGATTTAAAAATATACAAGACAAAAAAGCTAAAAGGACTCACGAGATCTTGCAGCAAAGGGATAAGATGAAGAGGACATGAGAATAGATGAAATGAGGAAAGACAGAAGGAGAGTATGGAGACTGCTAGACATGATTTAATTATCCAATGTTGAAGAGAAAGTAGAAATTGAACTTTCTTAGCTTCTTTTTACAAACTAGCTGTTACAAGATGAACTTCAATGAATCCACAATATGGCAGGAAAGAAAAAGTCTCCAATCTCAGTATATTGAAGAGAGATCTTAATAAATACAATTATGTTACTTATTATAAGTCCAACCTAACTATTTCTCACGTACTAAGGAGTGAAAGATATGGCATTAAATATGTTCTTTTTTAAAAAAAAATCCAACTTTACCCTTATTTAATAGTAGGTGTTAAAATAATATTTTACGCATTATAAACATTCTCTCTCATCTTCTCTATTTTCAACACGGGGGTAAAATAGTCACAGAGCATTAATTGATCACAAACTGGACTTATATTTAGGAACAAAAAATTTGTGGTAGTTGGACTTATAATAAGAAACAGAGTGGTAAGTTTATATCATTAATAATGTTGCCTATATCATGGAATTCATCAAAGAATATGGAAGAGAGATCCTAAGAAACAAGTTGTTCCCACAGGGAAGACTTTTATATAAGCCGATGCAGCAAAATCAAGCCATGGCTACGTTATGCCAATCTCTGTGAATTGATCGCCATTTAATGAGACGAGGTAAGTCCTCATATTAAGGGAAAGCGAGACTCTCTGTTTTGCTGCGACAAGAGACCTTAACCAACGCCATAAGAAAACCATATGGAGATCGCTGTACGGGAAAACACATTTCAACTCTCAGATTCATTTATAGGGAAGAAGTCTAATTCTAACATGTAAAATAGTAAATGATACTCCTCTTGTTCTTAAATATAAAGGAACTAGTTAATTTTTTGGAGAATCCTAATACAACTAAATAAGTTATTTATAAATTAATTTGATTGAATTCTTCTCTAAATTGTCTCATTTGACATATAAGGCTATAAACTGACATATAATCTAACAATACACACAATACATTTACCTTCATTGATTACTGGTACTCGTATTACCTCGTGGAACACGAGGAGTCATTACTTGTTGAATTCGAATTAAGTAGTACTGTACAATTTTTCTATCTACGCGGTTTCCACTTGCCCTGCTCAGGGAACATCATATATCGATTGCATGAAATTATCAAACAAGTGAATACAAATCTGAGTCATACGTTCTTTTTTATTGTCTTCCATCAAGAAATTTCATATATTCAAAGAAAGCCATTGACAAGTCATCAATACTCGGCCTCTTGTAACACGAAGCAGAAGCAGCAGCAGCTTGTATTTAGACTAAGTAAGTTTCAAAAAATAATTTACTAAATCCCTTGTGCAAAAGATATTACTAGTAAAAACTTAACCAAATTCAATAGCTTTGTTGTTATTTAATTATATTTATTTCCCTTCTTTTGTTATCTTAAAAAAAATGCACACTTTAGCCAGTATCTTCACTCTGCTCTTATTGTTTCTTTTAGCCTTTACGTTTATCTCCACAAGGTTTTACTCCTCTTTTTTTTTTTTTTTTTTGCTTACATTGAATTTTTCATTAGAAAAAGGAACAACATTGAGAAAATCATATAATTTTACTCACTCATAAAAATATCCCGCCTAAGGCAGCAATGAATCCGATTCTGTTTATTTCGACTTATTAACCAAGTTTAGTGCATCTGACGCATTGCATGGCATTCAGTTCCTTCCTGTTCACCTCCATAACCATGCTATAGCAAGAAAAAGTTATTCCTAACATATTGCCTCCTTAGTCCTTACCGTTACGTTTTTATTTGAAAAACGAACGAACGAACGAACAAATTGTATACACCACACCATCACCTGACCATTTATCGCAGCACATACAGCCTCCTCCAATGACAGTGATTCGAAAATCAATGAGTACAACAAGTGATTTACAGACTCTTACACACATATATATATAGAGAGAGTTGGATATCAAGTTTCCTTATCACAGTGTACTGCGGCTTCATCTATTCACTCGGAAGGATACTGAAGTCGTCTGAGAATAACTTGATTATAGAAATTTTTTGTTCGAAAAAACAGGCCTAAAGCAGCCAGAGAACCCAAAATAGAAGCAGATGCCATTATAAGGAAAGACAGCATAAAACAATGAGTTCCAGTGCATGTATACCCTTCTGAAGCTTCTTTGTCATATATATACCCAACTATTCTCACAGAGAATATATAAGATCCAACAGGACCTGCTATGGTAATGGTGTTGAATATGCTTCCCATATGAGCTAATCCGAATATTTCAGAGGTAATTGTTGGCATTAAGGACCACTGAGAGCCATAACAAACACCAACCAATACAGAACCAGCATACAGAGCAGCAGGAAGTCCAGAAGCAATCACCACATGGCCAATGGTCATGATCATTAGAGTGATGAACATAAATAAAGGTCTTGCCCATCCTCTTGTGTGTGAGAAATAATCAGAAACGTAACCAGCTCCAAAACGGCCGAGAAAATTCCAAATGCTCCATAAAGAAACCAAGGTACCAGTCTCATGGCTCGTGTAACCGAGGGATCCTCCAATCTGACCGATGTTATTGACTGTTGCAAGTCCTGATCCCATACCACATGCCATTGAAACAAACAGAAACCAAAAGTTCACAGACTGCAAAGCTTGGGCCAGATTCTGGGAAATACCTTGATCTGTATTACTAGTTGAATGACCCTCGGCAGAATCTTGTCTTACATTCCTCTTCTCCCTTTCTAAGTAAGGTGGCTCAACAATTAACGGGGAAGCCTCAAAAGAAAAACTCTCTGAAGCATTTTTAAAGTTTCTTTTCTGAGCCTTTAGTGCAACCCATAGAGGTGAGGATAACAAAGCAATCAACAAGATGAACACAAAGATGTGGACCAATAATTGCAGACTAAAAACGTTCTCCAGAATTATGATAACCATAAGATAAGCAGCTACAACTAGAGCTATCATAGACAAAAAATTTAGATATTTCCTCTCGTCCCCTTCTCGAGTATTGTGGATTCTGACAAACCTCATAAGCAGCAAAGTATTTACAGGTGGTAAAAAAGCTAGCATCAGGAGGAATGCTGTAGGCTTGTTCTTAAATATAGTCCGATACACTTGGATTAGTATAGCCCCACTGAGACCAAGAAATCCCTACCAAGGAAACGGACAAGTTCTGAGACCAAAATCAACATTATAAAAGACACCAAATCTCTGATCCACACCCATAAATGAACCGAGTTTAGTATCAAGTCTCAAGAAGATAACTGAATAAACAAAAGCGTATTGATCCATGACATGATCTCCCAACAAATTGACTTACATACAAAGAAGCCTTTGATCATAATACTTCCTCCAGTCCAAAATATTTACCTAATTTGATTAGACCAGAGAAATTAGTCAAGTCAGTTAGTATGATATCTTGGTTCTAAAACACCTCATTCATCTTCATTGATTACCTCCCCTCCTTCTTATTTGATCACTGGGTAATTTGGGATAAAATTGACAAAAAATTAGAAATAAGTGTTAAATCCAGCACAGAGATCAACTCGGAGTAATAGGACCAAAAAAAAAAAAAAATGAAGCGGATTATCATGAAGAGAAACAAAAATTCCGTTGAAGCAACAGATATTGCGAATAAAGAATCAAAAAACATCATTTTACCTTCATAATGCCCACAATGGTTCCACTATAGTGTGAAAAATTCCGAACGCCAGTGACAACATTGGAAGTATTGAAAAAACTCTGAGCATGAGCAGCTACAAGCATGAACAAACACATAATCGGCACAGGCGGCGGAGGAATAACGCCGGCGACGGCGGCCCACATAAGGAAATAGCCCAAAAAGCATTGAACCGCACCAAGAAGGTGAACCACCCAAGGGCCAGCCGTTGTACGGTGGGCGGCGAAGTCATAAAGGAGACCGGAGATAACGCCGGCGTTGACTCCGATGTCCTTGAAGACGGAAATGGTATCTAGGGTTGATTGATCGTAGTGCTGACTGGATTTGAGGGAATCGGAGTAGATGGAGAAGGTGTATAAGGAACCACTGGTGCATTGAATCCATATGCTGGCTACTGTTGATACCCATTTGGAGTTGAAGTTGAAAGTCTCCATTTTTAATGGTTTTATGTTTTATCCGATCGATTTGGGTTCTTTGCGCCTCTGTTTCTCATGGGGTTTTGCTCTTCTTTCGTTTGGTGAGGCCATCTGGATCATGATTATTCCTTCCTGCTCGGACACCTGTATCCAAGCGTTAAAATTAGAAACCAGACACTACTCTTAAAAAAATGTATTAGTAGAGAGAGATCCGCATATCTAGACCATCCATGAGAGAAAAGGGATTTTATCCCAATTTATTTTTAAGGAATCGGTTTCCTACTTATAAAACTAGACCATCGGATGAGATCTACACAGTTTAAGCATGCCTATCTCTCTACTCATTTTTTCTTTTGCCAGTAGGAAACAGATTCCTTTAAAATAAACTGGGATAAGATCCTTTTTAGTATCCAATGAGAAGTACTGCATATCTTGGAGCAATATTGCGTACCATTATTTATTTTTTATCTATTTATTTAATGTTAATATCATTTTGTCTTTGAATAAAAAAAATGTTAAGTTTGACCGGCATATTACATTCTCCCTCTGATCTTTATTATAAGGTACCAAATATAAATTCTTATAAATGTTAGTTAAAAGCACTGAATATTTCCTAAAATCTAAATGATTTACAATATTACCCTCGTCAATTATAATAAACTACGACACCAATTAATTATTATCGCTCTGTTCCTTATTATAAGTCAACTCTAACTACTTCCCACATACCAAGAAGTGAAAGTTATAGCATTAAATATTTCTTATTTTTTTTAAAAATTCCAACTTTACCCCCATTTAAGAATAGGTGTTAAAATAATATTTTATACATTATAAACCTTCCCTTTCATCTTCCTTATTTCCAACATAAGAGTAAAATAATCACAATAGTATTAATTGATCCCAAAGTGGATTTATATTTATGAACAAAAAATTTGTGGTAATTAAACTTATAATAAGGAACAGTGTAACATCCTGAGAAATGTATTATGATTTAGTAGAATTAATTAGGCTTTTAATCATGGGATATTGAGGAAATTCCATTGAAAATGAATATTTTGAGGTCTTTTGAGGATTAGAGTGAGGAATAATATATCTGGGAATTGATTTGTGATCATAGGCGAAGAAATAAAGTTGGGATTATGGGTGGGAAAAATGAAATAAAAAGGGGGGAAAGTAGAAACCATGGCAAGGCCCCAATAATCTGGCGTTGCTCCTGTATCTCGTCGTGGCCGAAAATTGGCGAGATTCTGTATCTTGCTGTGGACTAGCCACGGCGAGGGCACGATTTCTGCACTTATAAATAGCGAGTTAAACATAAAATTAGGGTTATAATTAGTTGGGTTTTCGGCCAGAGCAAGGGAGGACGAGTTTCTCTGCCAAGGTTTCGAATTCTTGAAGGGTTTTGAGCATCTAATTACTTCCTATTGGTAAGAAACCATCTCTACATCATTATCTCTCCCTTTCTCTTAGTTCTTCTTACATTCTTCATAGGGGCAATGAGGATTTCGAACTCAATCACATAGGAGATGATTTTTATGTGATTTATAATGGGATTAGAGTTTCATTTTGATATACTCATTGACTATTGATTATGAATTGAGGTTTTGAGTATAAGTAATCATGGTTTAGATTTGGAATTTTGGGTATATGCTTGAAATCTGAAATTGAAGATTTAGGTTGTGATTTTAGTGTATCGTTTTGATTATCTAAGTTTGATTAGTGTAATTGGTAATTAATTAAGAGGAATTGAGTGGTTAGGTTGTTCCACCATGTTAAAAGGGGAGCTTATAGGCTTGAATCTGATAGAGTAGATGTCGAAGGATGTGGGCGAGCATTGGAAATAGATAATGGGGGGTTTAGTAGTGATTTGTGCTTTCTGTTTGGTAGATAGTAATTGTGTGTATTGATTTGTAGAGTCTAAATCGTGCCAAATAGCATGAGGGGGGAGCTGTACTGTTGTGAGATCGGTGCAGGCTACAGGTAACTACTTCTGCCAGTTTGTGTGTGTGTGTGGATTAGTAAGTTTTTGAAACCGATGGTTTTGAGATTTTCTATGATATGTATGCACAAGAATTCTAAAGCTTATTTTTTTTATGATATAACAGTTTGGTGGGGTATGTAATTTGAACTAGCATGATGTGTGCGCTATTATTTTGGAACAATACTATTTTTGGAAGGTTTTATTGCATGATTAAACTGTCACAATTCTGGAATGAGCCTTATGCCTTGTGATTGTGGATAGTTGCTTATTGTTGTGATATTTATTGTAGTAATTTGTGCATGAACACCGGATAACTAATTAAAATGCCATCGCGTAATGAGGTTCCTTGTTGGCCTACAAGGACTAAATAACATAAAACGGAAAGACGAATTTGGGAGAACGCCCCCGGTCTCAAGCGAGGGTTGTGAGTCCCTACTGGACCGTATGATATCGGTGCTATTGATTGTTTGGTTTGTAAATCTATGTATTGGAATGTGACATTCGATGTTGAGGTGTGTGATTTATGATTGATCATTGATGAATTTGTATTTGACAATGGTGATGTGTGGAAAGATATGTTTATGATGTCACTTGCACCTAATTGGTATTTGTTATGTAATTTGATTGAATTTATACTTATTTTTAGACTAATTGATTCAATTTATACTTAGTAATACTCCACTGAACACCTTGCTAGCACACACCGCACGTAGGCGAGTAGTTAGTGGTTACCTAGGTCTACCCCCTTTTATATTATTTTTACAGGTCCTAGCAACGTAAAGGGAAACCAAGGGAAGATCCAGAAACACCTCACTAAACTTGTGAGTCTCTGGACCAGCGGGACAAAGATTATTGCCGCATTTAGGAACATGATGCATGTTGTCTTTGCTTCAGCTTACTTTCACGTCTTTGTTTTTTATTTCGATCTAAAGATTTTAAACTTGTAAGTGTGGTGTCAATCAACTGATGGTTATTTTCCTTTTGGACTGGTCCTAGTCCGGTGGACTTTATCGTTCTATATTTATCATTTACCGATTTGATTCTAGATTTTGAATAAGGACATTTTATTAGTGATGGTGATCTTTTACAAAATAATACTCATGAGGTTTGTTTTAGTTATTATCATAGAGCTTTTAATGTTCAAAATTCATGAGTTGATTTATTTAGATGATGGGTTGATATTTAATTATCCATATTAGCATTTTGCTCTGTTTAGAATAATTCTTTTTTAACATGGATATCTTTTGTCTTATTAAGTTGAATTATTATCTAACCATGATAGCCTTTTAATAATAGAAATCTTTTTTTTCCTATCATGGTTAGGGCATTTAATTGCTGTTTTATTGAAATGGTGGAAAGCCTTGTTAGTGTTTTGTTTAAGTAAACTTCTTTTTCTAACATAGTTAGGCAACAAATGATTTTGTGAAGTCAATGGTAATTTAAAAATGTATTTAAAAGTATAATTTGGGAGAAAATGTTACAAACAGAGTGGTAGCTCTCCCTCTACCCTTATTAAATAAGGGTATAGATGGAAAAATATAATTAATGCTCATTGAAAACTACCAAGTGCCTTATAAAAAGGACAAAAAATACTTGTTAGTTGGTGCCTTATAATAAGGATCAGATGGAGTACTTAATGCACTCATGTCATCATTTAAGTCACCCTAGCATCTTCATTTCCGTTCCTTACCATAAGTTCCTTCATCGTCTTCTTTTTCTTCTCCCCTCCCTCTCTTCCTAATCACAAGTTTGAGAGGGAGGGTTTGACTACATTGGAAGGAGAAGGATTGAATTTTTTTTATTAAAATAATATTTCCTCAGTTTCTAAATGTAACATTTGCCCCCTTAATACACTTTTAGCTACACTAATCAACTCCAACTAAATTTTAACTACTAACTATGTTAGAAAAAATGGACTAACTTAGTGAAATGGCTAACATAGTCAGAAAAGATTTTCCATGACAGTTTTCATTTAAATCAAAACGTACAAACTAACTATAATAGGAAAAGAAGCTTCCAAATATAAACACACCCTATCATAGTTAGAAAAGGATTCAACTTTATAAAAATGGAGATCCATGTAAGAAAATGATGAAAATAATTTAAATAACACTTACATGGATCACAAAAGCAATAGGTAATATATTTCATTTATCCTTGTTAGAAAAAGAACTTTCTAAAATTATGAAGCTAACATGGATATTTAAAATCACAGATACTCATAAAACAGTTAATCCATGTTAGATAAGGATTTGCCTAACATGGATATTTAAAATAATCTAATTACAACACAGTAGGACCAATTCAGATAAGTGCACCTATACGATGATATAAATGGAAATCTAAAATCAAATCTAAGAGACAATAATGCTAAATCAAAGCGGAAGCATAACAAAATGTATGAGCCTAAGATGTGGCAATAACCCCTGCCCCAATCGGTGAGAAACTCGGTGATCCTTCCCTTGACCGTCTACTCCGTGACTCGGACTTGTAAAAGTGAGATAAAAATGGGTTAGTCCCAAGGTAATCATTTACTACCTGCCTACATGTGCGTGTGTGCCAGTAAGGTGTCAAAGTGGATGATATAATATATAGATTGATGCATAATAATCCATGATACACATATTCATGTATAATGCCAACATCTCAACCATAATCAGTAGAAAAGTCTCATATTGATACAAAGTATTATTATTCATAAACCAGTTCAAAACATATTTCCAACATCAGACAATCTCGATCATTCAAGTGGAATTCCAGTAAGGGCTTAACCCGCCCTGTAAATCTCGAGTAGAACTAGTCGGGGCTTAACTCTCCCTGAATTATCTGGGGTGAACATCCCCTAAATACTTTAGTCCCTGTGGACCAATAGGGTACCTCATCACGCGATGACAAATAATTCTCTACACCGGTGTCTCACACACAATCACATATCATCAAGCAATATACAACATACCAAACCAATGGGCACTCGACCCTTTTTTCTCAGATTTTCCAAAATATGCAATATGAGTTCCAAACCAATATACATTCTTTTCTAAAGGTATGATGTAATACACAAATTTATGCCAGTTCAGAATAAGTATCCCACATGACTTTTGTATAGCAGAATAAACAGTTAAAATCTTATCATACATATCGTTGTTCAAAGCTTCCATAGTTGGAAGAGAGTTCAAATCTCTTACCAACAACACACACACACACACACAACAGATAGAAGTGATTACCTGGTAGCTGACGTCAATCTCACGATTGCGCGCGCTTCCCCCTGTGCTATCTTAGCATGACTCAAACTCTAAGTCTTTTTTTTGAATGAAAACTGGATATCATTACCTCAATAGGATAAGTACAACAGAAACCTAAGAATCAAACAAGCTCACCACTAACTTTCATCAACCCCCGCCTAAGCTCAGTTCAGGCGGAGGTTGATCAAAGGTTACAAAATTCCCATCTATCCTGTGTGATAATTTTGCTAACTTGTCAGCTACACTCATATGCTCCCTATAAACATGTTGGAGTTCTACACTCCAGTCCCTATGAATTAACATTCTAACATCATTAACTAGATCAAGGAAGGGATGAGTCTCCTCACACCCTCTTAAAACTCTAAGTCTGTTCACTGCTATTGTAACATCTTACTTTTTACTACTATAATATAGCAATTTTAATTGAATTATAATCACTTTTCAGTGTCCGAAGCCCAAAAATACGGAAAATTTAAAACTTTTTCTTTTAAAACATTAAACCAACTTCCTTTAAGTTGGAATGGGCCTTTCAGACAAATTGGAACAACTTAAAACTTTATAAAATAAAGCGGTTGATAAAACAATTAAAAGTACGCTAACCCTCTTAGGGTAATTATTCTTAATTCATAATACTTGGGAAATTTAAATCTCTTAATAAATTTATACAATTCTATTTTTTATGCTTTCTACTGTTAATTTAATGATTTAATTTTACATCATATACAAATAAACTTACTTTTAATAATCTAATCTTAATTTATTCACCTAATCTTCTTCCAGCACTCCTGCCTTATCTCAACCATCTCACTATCTCCCAGCTTCTTTGAAACAGCAATTTAACGCAGTTTATGTCATTAACTGAAAATTTTTATGCATGCATTGGCATGTATACATTTTATAAACCTGAACAAATATTAAAATCACACATACTTCCTGCGCTCATTCTCTACCAGCCACTAATAACAATATATTCGTTAACTAGTGGAAGCCTTACCTGCAGGATTTCTCGTTATAACATTTAAAGCTATAACGTAACTGATCTGGCAAAGGGGGAGTGACCCACCTAAGCCTGGAGTACTCCATAAACTTCTATGCAGGAATTAACAAGGTTATTCACCTTCATGCATAATGTAAATTTGACACAGATATTACAAAATTATACATGCAATTTAGTATAATGAGATAAACTGCTACCTGAACTTCAAGCTTAGTCCTTATCTGTTCCTTTCCTTTCCACTAGCCTCCTCAACTTATATTACTATCAAGACCTATTGACATATAATATATAAACGGTAAATTAATACCTATACTTCTATATATTTATGCAGCGTCTCTCACGAATCCTAATTTAATTAATACTACCCAAAGCTTATTTTCTAGGTAAATTATGTTTTGCTCATATTTATTTAGAATTATAACCATCCAAAATACCTTAATAATTTTACTTATATTAAACATTCTTATTCTCAATGTTTAACCAATAGTTTTATAAAATCCTTTTGTAAAAACTCTAGTCATTTACAAACATAAGGATACATCTTTATATATATATATATATTTAATTCCTATGTATTATAAAATTTTCAAGAATAAATAAATAAATCAATAGTGTAAATCAAGCCCAAACAATACAATTCATTAAAGAATATTACAAATCATCAGTCACAATACAAATCAATAACTATTTTCTTTATTTTCTAGTAATTGCTTCACATTTCTTGATTTGCTTTCTACAAAGAAGTTCCCCACAAACAACACAATCACATGTAGTCACATTTGATAATTTACTTCACCTAATTTAAATTTGCTTTAAAGACAAACTTCTCTATCCGTACTTTATTTAATTATTCCTAACAGCATAACAACAGACCTTAATCAGCTTTCAACTTTAGTAATTCAAGCCTATGAATTCCATAATCTTTGAAAATCCTTTCAAGCTTCTCCGTTAATTCATAAATCAATATTGAGAATATTAATCATTTCTTAACACCTTTATAACTATAGACAGCCATCTAATGCAGATTTCTTAACAAAACAAAAACATCATTTAGATATCACAATCACATCTCAAAAATTGTAGCTTAAATATATTAATTAAATCTTCCTTAAAATGCCACCATACGTCTTTAATAATTCAGATAACTCCAAATGTTTTCAGCTTCAATGCCAGAGTCCATACCTTTTCATTACAAAGTTTCTAATTTGATTTAAAATATCCATAATAGTATTTACTAACTAATTTCCCATAATTATACCAACTTAATTCTCTTCTCCCTATTTGATAAATGATTATTCAATCGAACTTAACGTATTAAGTCAACATTTCCCCCTTTTTACCTTTGTTAACTACCTAAGTTTTATTTTAGAATACTATCCATAAAAAGATTTCTTTTTCAGTTATAATTTAAGCTCTTATTCTTTTATTTCTTCTAAGATTCAAACCAATACTAATGTTCTTAGAAATCAATGTCTACTTTTACTATTACAATACATCAAAACATAGAATGTCCCTAACTCTCATCTTAATACTTATTAATATGTTCACTTCCTTACTCTTTTATTCTTTTTTAAAAAGAAATCTGTCCTCCTTAAGAAATAAAAACGAAGATCTCCATTCCACTATTAAACTACAATGTTAACGTTAATATCTTGACAGAAAAATCAGGTCTATACTCCTTTACATGACAGCACTTAGTAACTTGCTCAATTTCTTTGAGCAATAACAAAGTTCCAGCTCCAATTCATGAGATTTAAACCTTCCTTTTGAAGCTCATATAGTTAACCAAAACATCCACAATAGTGGCTCAACACATAGAGACATGCTCTAGATAGGTTCATGTCATTTTTAAATTCCTAGCTATATGATTTGAACATATAATGTTTGAACAATAGGGATACAATTAATTTAAGATTATCATCCAATCCACTTTAGCTTTTTAAGCAAACTATGGTCTAATGAAAATCTAATAACCTCATATTCTTCCTATTCATGGTTTACAATCTTTTATAACTTCTCTAAGCAATATCTCCACAGCAAAACTGAAATTACAGCTTCTAAATTCATGTTTGAATCAATATTTTAAAACCCTAAGTTATGTATTGACATTCTCAAACACTTCTTTATCATTGGAAAAACTTAAGATCTGTCTATAACAATTAGATTTAATACCTCAATTCATCCAAAAAGCAGCACACAATGATATGAAAAAGATATTTCTAGGTCCCAAAAACAACCAACAAGACAAGTCTCAAAATCCTCTTCCATTAACAATTATCACTTCTTTATTACAAATCACTCCACACATCAAGTACCATTAATTAGTTTCTTTGTAAAGCTATAAAATTCCCTCATAGACTTTTCCTTTTATCTCTTTAGTTCCAAAATCTAAGCTCTATTACAAACTCATAGACCTTGAGATTATAACACCAGGAATCTGTAATCTTTAATCACTTGCATGATCCTCAAATTAATTCCTAAGAGACAAGTGATGACAATGCGTAGAAACTTTAGCTATCACCAACTTTGAATCTTCAATCATGCCTTAAAACCTTAGGACACTTGTTTAACCTTAAGAAACCTTGGAACAGTAACTTGTATTTAATTCAAGGCTTCACATCCTTCCATTATCCATTGGGCCTTATATAAAAATCCAACTTCATCATAAATCATGAGCTTAATTCAATCCCACTAAATGAAACATCACAATCTTCCTCCTTTTTAATCTGAGAAACCAAACCATCAGAGAGATCAAACTCCAAAGATCCCAAATTTACACAAGTCACCACCGAACAGAGTAAAGAAAATTCGAATCAAAGCTTCACAATTTAGCAGAAATTGAACACACAATTCATACATCCATTCCATCATATCTTCATCACCAAATGGGAACCAACATAGAGCAGAATTCAAACAGCACAGGGAGAGGCAGAGAAGAACAACAATTTCACTCCCTTTCCCTTTCTCCTGCACTCAGCCGAACAGAACACAATTGAACAAGAAGAAGAACAGAAATTTCACACAATCAGATTCATCAATACCATCATCATTTTCTTATGCTTATAACGTTAATGCTACAGAGGGAAGAACAAGAATCTAATCAACACAAAAAGAACAAGCTCAACGACACATGGCAGAACAAGAATTCAAACAACCAAAACCTATTATAAATTCAACATACCCTTGTTTTCTTAGTTTAATCATACTCTTAATTATGGTTAATTAAGGTTTAAATCGATTTTCATCCAACAACACTATAAATGGCGTCGGAACAGGGAAGAAATTCGAGGCCTTTGAATAAACTCAACCCAATCCAAATCATCTCTCAAAATCACTGACCAAATCGTTGAAATCAAGCCCAAACATCATTTCTATAATTTTAGAAACCTTAAAAACCCCAAAAATCGAATCACTTTCTCTCAACCCTCACACGAATCGGAAGAACGGAGGAAGGGAAAATGATGGAAAGAAGTTTACCCAAAGTTATCCTAAGCTTCCCTTGAACATCCGCCGTCTTCCCGTCGCCGTTCGTTGCCGTTTCGGCCGCCGTCCGCCGCTGATCGTAGCTTGCAGACGCAGGGAACGGAGGGAGATTGAGAGAGAGGGACCAGAGGGATATCAGTGAGAGAGGGAGTGAAGGAAATGAAAGGAACACATCACACGTGGGAGTATATTTAATGAAGAGAAGAAGTTGATATTTTTAATGGCTATTTTACCATCTTGCCCTTCCTGTTACAACTGAAGATATTTTGAACTAGGGGCAGATATTGTCATTTTAATTCCCCTTTTACTATCTTGCCCTTCAATGGTAATTTTATTTACCATTTCCCTTTTTAATTTAATCTGAACTTAGTCCCAAAATAATTTCTCTAGATATGCTTAAATTTCCAAATTTATTTATAAGACTTTTTAAGTATCAAACAATACCCTAAGGTTCTAAATATTCCCTTATTTAAATCAATCTTTCAACTATTTTTCCTCAACTAATAAATAAAATAAACCTTAAAAATTATTGAAAATACATTTGACTTCAAGGCTTTTTAATTTTCAAATAACATCTTAAAACCTCAAATAAATTCTTATTTCTTATTTTCTAAAATTTGGGGTGTTATAGCTATAACGCTGGACAAACGAGGACGAACTTCAGCGGCGTGTAACAATTACTTCCCAATATATGCTTTTTAAATACACATCACCACTTAAGTCATATTACACACACTAACTATGTTAGGAAAAGGAATTGGCTTAATAAAAGTAACTAACATAGTTAGAAAAGATTTTTCCATAATATTTATATATATTGCAAATTTAACAGCCTAACCATGATAGGGAAAAAGGCTTCAACTCAAATAAAATCTATCATGGTTAGAAAAAGAAGTTGACTTAATCCAAAGAATATCCATGTTAGAAAAGAAATTTCTAAAATCATGGCTAACATAGATATTTAAAATGACGAAGTTAAACCCACTTATCCATGTTAGATAAAACCCACCTAACATGGATATTGAAATACACCTAAACATATCATAAGTAAAATCCTTTAAAAATCTGTTCGTAGTATACCATGATAGATAAAAAATACCCTATCATGGTAATTAAAATATCCATCATCAGGTTTACAAACATCCACTTTCTAACACGTAACCAAAACATTAATCTTTCTTTATCCTCGTAATGTCATTCTTAAATCTCATCACATCAAAGTATAATTGGAATCCTAATGGTTGCAACAGTAATCCGAATATAATAATTTGCAGAAAATGGACTGATTCAACCAGATTGACAACCACTAGAATAATTCAAATAAAATATGATAACAAATTACATTTCAAATCCAAAACAAACAATAAAACTAAACCAATTCATGCGGAAGCAGTAAGAGATGCATGAGCCCTAAGTGACAATACCATTCCGTCCTAATGACCCAGAATTACTCACTGTATAAGTGAGAAGTTCCCAGATCCTTCCCTTAACCGTCTATTCCGCTCCTATGACCTGCAAAAAGTGAGATAAACGGGGGGTAGCCCCAAAACGTAACCACTAACCACTTGTCTACGTGCGGTGTGTGCTAGCAAGGTGTAAATGTGGGAGTCTATATAATATATATTCAATTTGAAACATGAGCACATACCGAATAGTCATATAATAGCCAATACCATAAAACATTTTCGCAACATGTATATCGTCATTTATAAAAATGGTTTCTAAATACATTTTTCACAATCATCCATAACGTTCGCCCTGCGAAACGTTAGGTTGTCCCCTACTACTAGGTGGACCAGAGTGGAACTCGACGGGGATCTCAGCCCATACCCAGAACCACGGAGATGTGGAACTCGATGGGGATTTATACCCATACCCAGAACCACAACGGGGTAATGCTCGATGGGGGCTACCCATACCCAGCACACCAAACATGTAGCACTAGATGGGGGCTACCCATACCCAGTACCACAATGAGGGGGTAATGCTCGATGGGGGGCTACCCATACCCAACACACCCATAGGTAGTACTCGATGGGGGCTACCTATACCTAGTACACCGATAATATTAGTCCCTGTGGGCCAACATGGTACCTCATCACGTGATGGTAGCAGTAACAAATGCATCGATGCCACAGCACAATTAAATACATATGCATCATAAGCAACAATATCAAGTATTATATCTTTTTTTTTTCTAATTATATGATATCATTCAGATATATATATCTATATATCCTTTTCTTCCACACGTTTTTTTATGTTATATATATCTAAAAAAATAAATCTTATCATTAATTTAGCAACTCTTCCTAAAATTTAAATAATTACCTAAATTATGGATCCTATCTAAATACTTATTTATATTATTATTATTATTATTTAAGAGCAAGGATGTTTCTATTTTCGGATTTCCCATTTAAATTATTAACATAATTTTCTAATTATTTTCAATCTAATTATTTTGTGAAATTTATCCTTATCAATAAATCTTGACTCGCATAGAAATTTCCCCTTTCACCACAAATCTCTCCAACTAATCTCCATAAAATTTTCAAATTCAAATTAAACCTTCACATTTAAATTAAATCATCAAATCCAAATTAAATCTAAAATCCAATTTAAATCCTCAAATTCGAATTAAATCTCAAAATCAAATTACATCTCAATTTCCCATAGGATAGCCATAATTTCCCAAGTTTATTATTAAAAACCTAAATAAAAATCACTAAATTGAAATTAATTTTTCAGTATGTTACACTAAATATAAGATTCAATTGCCTTTTTTAAAGAAATTAAAGAAGTTAAATGAGCCACTTAATTTTTATGTATTTTGTGTATTATTAGATTATATGTTAACTTATAAGTCAAATAAACTAGTTTAGAGAAATAATTCAGATTTTCGGCAAAAAAAAAAGAGAAATAATTCAGATGAATCAATTTATATGTAACATTTTTAGCTTTCTTAAAATTCTCCAAAAATATCAACTAGATCCTAGAATTAGGAATGGGGGTAGTAATATAAAAATACAGACTAAAATCCACTAAAACAAAAAAAAACTATGTTTTCACCATTTAACAGAAGTGGTATTTTTATCCTATTTTAAAAAGTTGGTGGCTATTTTTCACTTCAAAAAGGTTATACTTATATTACAAGACACACTTTTGAAAAAACTGAGTGAGTTTTTTTTTTTACCCTTCACCCTATAAGTTTTGTAAAGGCCAACTCACTAATTTGGAGATTAATTGCTGTGGGTATCATATCTCATTGGGCCATATTTTGAAACTGGTTTTTGCACCCTCCATTAAAGAAGCATAATGAGTCTAATGCGGTTATCTGGAAAAAAACAAAAAAAATCAAAACTCCAAACAAAAAGTTCCAGGGCTTATGTAAGCATAGAATATGTAATGATGTAGACACGTTTGTAGAAAAATTCCTACGATGATACAGGAACCAAATATTTTTTTTCTTTTCACAAATTCTTTTAGAATCTATCTATCTATCTATATAACATAAATTACTCTTCCGTCAAAACACTATTCATAAGGAATTAACAGCCCAGATGATTAGTTCTATTCAGATCAATGGATCAAATTATCACTAATTATATAATCTACTAATTATATCACTAATCATATTTGATTGGTCAATCCCAAAATATATATCACTATTATATTTAAGAAAAATATAATCATTATTTTTTTAGCACAATATAATCATTATTTTTGAATTATTATATTTAAAATAAGCTCTAAAATTGTATCTACTAATAATTATATTTAAATTTAAAGACTGATAATCACTAATTATATCTACTAATAAGTATATTTAAATTTAAAGAATGATTGGCCATAATTATTATATTTAAGATATCACTAATTATATTGGATTAGTTATAACTATTGTTTTTGAATAATTATATTTAAATTTAAAGACTGATAATCACTAATTATATCTACTAATAATTATATTTAAATTTAAAGAATGATTGGCCATAATTATTATATTTAAGATAAGCACTAAAATTAGCTGCGTACATTATGTCTATGCTCTACCGAATGAATGAGTTTATAGCACATTCATATAAGCACATTCAATAGCCTCTATGATAAGCAATTTGGCAGAAGGTACACTATTTTAAGAATTCATATGGCTATAGGGCCAAATTTTCTATTTTAGATTACTTTCAATTTTATGAGATAGTGTAGAACAATTTTGTTTCATATATATTTTTATATACATACATGTGAATTTTTATATGTGCTAGTGGAAGAGTATTCATTAAAAATTGAAAATAAAAATTAAATTTTACAAGACCTTGATATATTAATAGAAAATAAATTAATTTAATTGATATAATTAGTGATAGACTGACCAATCAGAAGCTGTGGATGTCTTATGAATTGTAACTTAGTGGAAAAGGGATTACATTGAGATATAATTTGCTTGATTTTTTATTCTCTAAAAATATTTAAACTTTAAATATTTAAAAGTAAAACTTATACGTATATTTTTTAAATATATTTTTTCAAAAACATGATATCAAATTTTTTTTAATCTTTATCCAAACCCAAATCACATGCCCGTCATAATCAGAAAATATATTATAATAACTAAATGTTGTGATTGGCTCATATCCAAATTTTTTTTTTTTTTTAAATTCCAAAATACATATTTACAACCAAAAATCAATTTTATAATTTCAGATTGCGAATTAATACGCAATTTTGTTTGTTGGTTGTATTCAAGGCAATGTAAATTAGGTGTGAAACGTTGAAGCCAAAAAAATCAATTGAATTGCCATAACAAAGTAATGATCAACATCCCATTTTGCAAGAGGGTGAGTGCACGATGGCGCAGACTTGAAAACTGCGACCAAGGAAAATAAGAAGAGAAAGTAGAGAATATTCACAAAAGGGACTCATGATGAATGACTCACAGAGTACTGTATCACAAGTTCCAAATCTAGATATAATTAGTCCATAAATAATTCAATCTTAGATTAGCATTATGTTCAAAACATATATATATATTTCATATGTTACTTCAAAATATCCATATTTTGTTTCAACCAATTTGTTCCCCAAAAGGCAAATTACAACTACATTGATCCAGAGAATGGATTGCATAAGGAATATTCTGCAAACTATTGCATCACAAGTGTAAAAGTCATGTATAATTGGTCCATAAATAATTCCACATGAGATTTTTTTTTTCACTGAAAGCTAGAAAAAAACATAGGTTCTGCAATTACATTTTGCTTACTGACTAAATCGTTCAAAATGTATATATTGTTCATGTCTTAATAAAAAAAAAATCTGTTTGTTTGTTTCAAATAAGTTGTTCCCCAAGAGGCACTTTACAAGCACATTGATTTCAACTTGGAGTCCAAAGAACACATGAACGATGTGTATGACAATGAGGAGGACGATGAACTATATGGTCAGAAGCTTTTTCTAATTTTCTAATATTTTAAAGTTTGG
This sequence comes from Mimosa bimucronata, assembly GCA_037074515.1. NCBI lineage: Eukaryota > Viridiplantae > Streptophyta > Magnoliopsida > Fabales > Fabaceae > Mimosa > Mimosa bimucronata. The sequence goes on from CM073448.1 coordinate 8,615,120, forward strand.
AAAACACATTTATATCTGTATTGCGTAGCATTAAAATTATTTCAGTATTGTACCCAGTCATTAAATTGCCTCTTCATATGTAGATGAAACTACAAATTTGACACTTACAAGTAATCAAAGCATATGTTCTACTAAGGGGAAGCGTCTCATTTTAATGTTACTTACAAGGGTATTGACGTTTTTCTGCCTTGGATGTGCACATTTGTTTGCCATTTTTAATGACATTTTTTATTTCCTCATTCACCAAATAAACTTGATAATTAATGTATAGATGAAGGCAACGCTGAATACCAATGCAAATTCTGTGGTGCCCAAATGTGGTTTAATGAAAGGGTGAAAAAGGATGATAAGAAAAGAAGTGTAAATCAGCTATCCATGTGCTGTTTGAAGGGAAAAGTTGTCCTGCCTCCATTTAAATACCCTCCACCGTTGTTGTAAAAGCTGTTCTTTGACAAAGAAAGTGATTAATCGAAGAACTTTTATGCAAATATAAGGTAGTATAATAACAAGTTTTCTTTCATATCTATGGGTGGTAAAATAAATCATGGAATGAATTCAGGTGCTGGTCCTTACATCTTTGTGCTATCTAGAATTAACTATCATACAATTGGCAATCTACTACCCCCGGAAGGAGCTCAATCTGTGTTCTCACAGCTCTACATTCACGACACTGACAATGAGATATCCAACATGATTTTTGCTGTAAGGTAATTAATTGCTCTAATATAACTTAAACGTAGCATATCTTTTGTTTAATCATGATTCCGCCTCTTAATGAATTGTTGATGTATGTATGCAACAAGCATAAAAAGGATAGCACAATTAATCCCACCATGGTTGCTAAGATAAAGACGTTGTATTCATGAATTAATCACAAGGAAGTATTTATGAATGTAAACCGGCATTAATTCCTTGATATTCGGTGAGTTATACTTAAATGAACTCATTCCTTTATCTTATTGTTTTAAATGTTAGCCTACATTATTGTTAATTTGTTGGGTGTCATTTCCTTCATTCCACCACCTCAATGACAGAATATTTTTAATTTTCCAATGCATTATAGATTGAGACGTGTTTTTTATGAAGGGATGTAATAGTTTGCTCAAATGATCTGCATAAGTATTCTGCCTTATCTATATTTGTATATTGATTTAGGTTAATATTTCCCACGACCTCATACAAACAAATTTATGTTTTTTAATTGAAAAACCATATTTATGATTTCAAGCCGAATCACATGAAAAATTTCATCCGTGCAACGCACGGGAGGCCCAGCTCGTGGTATCTAATAAGGTTCAAACTTCCCCTGATGAATTTGGGACAACACTATCTTTTTTCTTTTGGGGTCAACGGACAATACTCTTTCTTGTGACTAGATTAATTTTCCTTGATCTAGTTGTCTGATTGTTATTTTAATAAAGACCCTTACACAGGGCATAACGCACAAGAACTTATCGAAATGCCCCAACAATCACCGATACTTAAATTTTCTTTATTTAATTTTCTCCATTATAGTTAACCTTAATCCCATAAATATCAAGCACCCACCATCCTACTTGCCAAAACTAGAAAAATTAGACTCTGTTCAGTGGAGAGAAAAGGTGAGAGCCAAATAAGATTAAGAGACTACTGAAAAAAGTGTTAAAATTTATTATTGTCGTGAATTTCCCTTATACCATTTTCTCTTTCAAATTTTCAACCTCTAAGCATGGGCCATAGAGTTATGCTTTTTTTTTTTTGGACATAACATAGAGTTATACTTGTTCACAAGCTCTGCACAATGAGTCCAACACAATTCGTGTTATCATGGGTCTTGTCATCTTGTGTACGTACAAGGTTTCGCCGGCAGGGTTAATTAATCATCAATAATCAATAATTACTAAATTATTGATAATCCTACATCTCTTATAAAAAGGCCTGTAAACAGCTCCTCTCAGTAAAAACTGTTTATGTAGCCGTTTTTATTTCTTTCATTATTTTATACTTGCGTGTGGCTCCGTGCACGGCTCCCCTCTCTCACATATAATTGTTTGACTACTTTCTTGTGAAGTGCAGTGGGCTCAAGGCTTAAAAGTTTTTTTTCATGTTTTCTCAGCTTTCCCGCTTGGAACGTGCATTTGGTAAGTCACGGGTTTGGCTATTAATTCAAATTTCAAAACCCTTTCCTTTCTTCTTCAAACATATTTTTTGGGCCCCAAGAAAACCCCCTAACACGTCCTCTTGCTATATAATCCCTCCAACCTTATTTCTCACCACTTCTCTCCATATGCTTCTCGCTTTCTTCTAGGTCTTCGACTCTCTCTTTCTCTTCTGATGGCTTGAATACTAGATCGTCTACTTGAATGATAAAATACTCAGCTTGATCTTTTGCTTTTGTATGTTTTAATTCAATCTTCTGCTATTCTTTTCGATGAGCTTTCATTTTTGTTATGTCTTGCATTATATTAAGTAGAAAGAGAGGAAGCTAGGAGAAAGAGAGGAAGCCACAAGTAAAGGCGAATCTCAAATTTGGAAGCAAGGAAGAAGTCATCCTTGTGCTTTTTCTTCTTAATTAATCTCAACTATTGGTAAAGCATCTATGATAACTTTATTAGCATTGTGACTTTTCCCACTTATCATATCTTCTTCTGCCTTCTGATAAGTTAAGAACTTTGAAAAAGGAAAACAGGAACGAGATTGAGCTCACCCCTAGATGCTTGTGGCACTCATCCAACACGCTGTTTGAGGTTTTTTTCTTAGTGATTTGTTCATAAATTTGCCAGTAAGATCATAAATCGTTTGACTGCTAGAGATTTCTGGTGGGTATGGTGTGGGTCTGACTTTCCTTTTAGTGTTATTAGCGAGAAAGCTTTATGTTAAGGTATTGGCCTATGGAGTTTAGTCATTTGAGTTCTTTGGTTAATGTGAATTTTGGTTAGACACACATTCGAGCTGTAAAGATAGTGTAGAATCCCCAAGGAATAAAAGCTACATCAAGTCGGTAAGGGTTAATGAAATAAGGGTGAAGGGAATAAAATTTCAGATAAGTCGTTAGATGTAGAGAGTGGGAAGCGAGAGCGCAGCGAGATTGTGTAGAATCCCCAAGGAATAAAAGCTACATCAAGATTGTGTCTTAACTTTAGCTCTTCAGCCCCATATGATCTCAGCATTTTGTTCTGCCACATTTTTGCAATGTTTTGTCTCTATAAAATAAGTTGTGGAAGTAAGGATAGTTGAGGCAGAGAAACTAATTGTAACGTATGCTCTGATACCAACTTGTAACGTTCACTTTGTAAAACCATTTTATTAACTATAAAACCGAATTTAATACATTTTTATTAGCCATAAAACCGAATGTAACAAGATTTTATCAATACTAACTATGTTAGGAAAAAGGGTTTATGAAATAGAATACTAACATAGTTAGAAAAAGAGTTCAAGGTACAAATTTCAGAAATTAAAGTTTAAATGTCTAACTATGATAGAAAATAAAATTATTAAGAATACCAAAACGGACTATCATAGTTAGAAAAGAAACCTTCTACTTTTTTTTAGTTTATCCATGTTAGAAAGAATTCACCTAACATGGATATAAAAATATATGAACCATGCATCTAAATACTTTTGTAAATCTTTCTCTAAAAATGTAATTAATCACCCAAGTAAATCATTTAAATAAAATATCAAACTCTTTGATCAATTACTTAACGTACTCTTGCCATGTTCAAGTATAATAAAATATCCAGTAAAATCCCAAACAACCATGGCCGGTAAAAAGAAGTTTCCGTCCAACAGTTCATAACCAAAATCTAGTTAGAAAAGCAACAACACCAGTAGGCCACAGGCCTATATGTCGGAAATGGACTGGTCCCAATTTAAACAATAAAGCATATAGTTATCCAACAGTAAGAATGCGGAAGCGAAATATGAAAGCCTAAGGAAGTATGGCAATATACAACACTTTTCGCATAAAACCTAAAATGATAGCTCACTATGTTTTAGTGAGAAGAGGAGTGCTCCTTTCCCCGAATATCCGTCTATTCCGCTCCTAGGACATGAAAAAATAAGATAAACGGAGGTAGCACCAAAACGTAACAACTAACTACTTCTCTACGTGCGGTGTGTGCCGGCAAGGTGTCAATGTGGGAAACTAAATAATATGTATTAGTTTGAAATATGAATACATACAAGATAATCATGTAATAATCAATACCCGAAAACATTTTCGTAACATGTATATCGTCATTTACCAAAAATGGTTTTCAAATACATTTTTCACAATCATCCATAACGTTCGCCATGCGAAACGTTAGGTTGTCCCTTACCACTAAGTGGACCAGAGTGGAACTCGACGGGGATCTCAACCCGTACCCAGAACCACGGAGATGTGGAACTCGATAGGGATTTCAACCCATACCCAGAACCACAACGGGGTAATGCTCGATGGGGGCTACCCATACCCAGCACACCAAACATGTAGCACTCGATGGGGGCTACCCATACCCAGTACCACAATGAGGGGGTAATGCTCGATGGGGGCTACCCATACCCAGCGCACCCATAGGTAGTACTCGATGGGGGCTACCCATACCCAGTACACCGATAATATTAGTCCCTGTGGGCCAACAGGGTACCTCATCACGTGATGGTAGCAGTAACCAATGCATCGATGCCACAGCACAATCACATACATATGCATCACAAGCAACAATATCAATTTCACCAAAATCAGGCACATGACCTTTCCAATTTTTCCAAAACTCATGCAATAAGATTTTCAAAATCATATATATACCATTTTCAAATTTGTGATGCAATACACAGATAATTATGCCAGTTTCACCATACGAATCCCACATGACATTTGATATCAAAATAACTAATTGAAATAATACAATAAATATACCACAACAATCCAGAATTCCATAGTTGAAAGAGAATTTGAAATCTCTTACCAACAACGCGCACACACATAGAACAAGTAGAAGCGGCTACCTGATAGTTGGCACCAATCTCACAATAGTGCAGCTCCCCCGTACTGACTTCAGACAAGAAACCGTCTACATAACAGTCATATAAAAATTAACACTTAAATTAAGTGTTCAAATGCAAAGTTAGGGAATTTAATTCCCTAACCAAAAGAAAAACATTCATCCTCAAGAAATTTATTACAAATCCCTCCTTAATTCTCTCTCAACTAAACCATTAAAAATCCTCCATCCATATCCATCCTAAGATCCCAAAATCCATTTCTCACATACCCAAGTAAATCTTTTTAACTCCCATAATATATCAATTTAATCATATTTATCCCAATAACAGCCTTAATTTAATACCCATAAATTTATAAGAATCACCCATTAACCTCAAAAGTCCATATTTCAAAAATTCCTCCTTAATCATTAGTCTAATCCAGACTTTATCAGTGTAAAATCGCAATATCCCAAAATTTTCCCTAATATTAGAAATTCTTAAAATTCCAAATAATTGGGAAAACCTCAAATAAATTTATAAATTCCTTAAGAAAAATTATAACCCAAATATTAGGCTTTTTAATATAATAGATTTAGATATCCTAAAAACCCCAACTCAGATAAGGCCTATTTTTGAAATATCACAAATCTGGAAACTAATGACATAAGTGCGTAGAGAATACTTACGGGAGTCCGAATATAGTCTAAGGTGGCCGGAAAAACCATCGGTCTGGCGCCGACTCCGAAAGCTCCAGGAATGATTACTTTAATCTACATTCTGAGCACAAATCGGACCGAAAATGAGTGGAGGAATGAAGTAGGAGTTGAAAGAAGTTGGATGGTGGTACTAGATGACGGTCTCAGGCGAGTTTTCGCCGGAAAACGCCCCCTTAAGCTTGAAGATGGCGGCGGTAATAGGGGAAAAAGAGGGAGAGAAAAAGAAGGGAGAGGGAGCAGAGAGAGAAGAGGCAAGAGAAAGAGGAGGCGCTCTCCAACGGCAGCGACGATGGTCGGCGACGGTGCTGCACGAGGGAGAGAGAGAATAAGAGGGAGGAGATAAATGAGAGTGTGACCGTTGGGGGGGGTCTTGGACCTGAGAGGGAGTAAATTAATGAAGGGGTTATGTGTGTGTGTGTGACGCGCAGGAAGAAGGAAAAAAAGTGAATAAATAATAATAATAATAATATTAAAAAAAGTAATGATGTTTGAGTGTGATTGTAGAGAAAGAGATGGCGTGATTGAGGGAGAAAGATGACGTGAGGGAATGGGGAAGTAGGTATGGGAATAGGAGAAAAATAGAAGAAAAAGAAAAATGGGTAGGAAGAATACATTATTAGGCCCTAAAATCCTCATATAAGATAATTCTTTTGAACCAAAATTTTCTTTTCACTATCAAAATTTTTTTTAATATCCTTTACTTATTTTCTCTCATAATAACCTCTTTTGAGCCTAAAAATAATTTTCCCAAAATTATTGTCCTTAATATAAGGGAGAAACTAGGCCTTTAAATCCTCACAAATACCTAAAAATCCCTCAAATATTCTTATAATCCATCATTTCTCATTAATTAATTCCTAATTACTCATACTAAACCTCAATTAATTTTTAGGATGTTACACTACTGGGTGAGGGGTAACAAAGAAGTAGAAGAAAAATGGAGGAGGAAGATGAGTCAGATAAAACAAATGGGCAGTTGAGAGTAGTGTGAGAAGAGAGAAATTTTGACCGAAGTTATAAGGAAGGTGGGAGAGGAAAGATGAGTGTCATATTTTTTTCACAAAACTATTTTAAATTTAGAAAGGCCTTATATGCTGACACGTAGAATGAAAGGTAAGGAAAGAGAAAGCTGTAGAAGAAAAACGTTCTAGGAGATCAGGTTGGGAGATATGTTGAAAAGTTAAAGTGCACAGAAGAGATGTAGAAGAAAAACGTTATAGGAGATCATGTATTAATTATACATTTTAAAAAAACTAATGAGTCTCAGTCTTTTAAAAAAACTAATAGGTTCTAGCTATTACTTCTGAAAAGGTATGCGACCAGCTTTTGTATTTTAAAAAAAAACCTAAAATAAAGCGTGGATTCAAACTTATGAGTCTCATTCTTTTTTTCTTGAACGAAGATGATTTTATTGCTATGGATATTTACATTGAGTGATTAGCATTTAGCTATAGAGGGTACAAAGATGAAAGGAAACTGCAGAAAACTACAATCTAAGAGAATCTTTGGCTTTTAACATCAGTTGAATGCAGGCCATAGCTTCATTGACCATTTGAACAGGGCTAATTACTTCGTGATTGAAGATCCTACGGTTCCTGGCACACCAAAGTTTCTAGCAAATTGTTCCAAATATGGTGCACCAGAAGGTTCTATCTTTGCAGTTCTTCAGATTCAACTTAAACCATTCAGCAAAAGGGATTCTAAAGAAAGCTCCGCTTGGCCGCTCTAGCAAGATCAACCTCCAACATGAGATGGCGAAATTACATTTCCTCAGAATGTGGTCCAAATCTTCCTCTGCGTCTCCATAGTGCTCGCAGAGGTTGGTATGTGACATATGTCTTCTCATTCTTTTCACTAAGTGTTTTGCCCCTCAAAGCCAACCAGATGAAAGTTCGTATCATTTGAACTCTTGGCCACTTTCAGGCTAAATCCCAGTCAGTTTCTTCACTTTTCCATTCTAAAAATATTTGTTGTTTAGGGAAGTAATTGCACCCCTAATTAATCGTGCCCTAATATTTTTCTCTTTTTTACGTAAATAACATAGTTTTCAAAGTCAATGCACTCATAAAGTAAGGAATAGCACAAGCTTGGTTAACTTTGTTAAAAAAAATAAAAGATTTATGCTGCAAATGAGGCAAATCAAGATCAGGCTTCAACTTTTCTAATAGTTGCTTATATTGCTTTATTTTGATCGGATAACTTTTTTTTTAAAGTCCATATGTTATAAGCATGCTATGTAATGAATGTTACTTTATACATGCAAGCACAAGCTCCCCGTGCAATGCAACAAAGGCGTTGTTTTGGCAAGCTTTATTCTATTGGGATTTTTGATATAAATTACTTAACTTATAATTGAAGCATATTCTATATTGACAAACTCTCAGTGCAACGCACGGGTGAGCACATACTTGTTAATAGTAGTAATTTGATAACAATCTAAACAGGGTTTGGATTTCCTCAGCGGCAGCGTCCCTCAGCGGCGTGATTTCAGCCATCCAGATCAATCTGACATCTCAAAATGTGCCACCTCATCATGCTTTTTAAGCTAAAAAATTTAAAAATAAATCTGAACCATTTTTAGATATTTTTTACTCCCTCCTATTTTTATTTATAAGACTAGTTGACTTTTTTAAATGTCCTAAAAAAGCTAAATAAGTCACTTATAAATTGATTTACATAAATTTTTTTCTCCAAACAAGTTTGCATTACTTATAAACTAATACATAATCTAATAATTTATCATATATGTTATGAGTAACTAACTTATTTTATTTCCTTAATCTCTAAAAAAAAGTCAATTAGGTCTTATAAATAAGAATATGAGGGAGTAAAAAATATCTAAAAATGGTTCAGATTTATTTTTAAATTTTTTAGCTTAAAAAACATGATGAGATGGCACATTTTGAGATGTCAGATTGATCTGGAGGGCTGAAATCACGCAGCTGAGAGACGCTGCCGCTGAGGAAATCCGAACCCATCTAAACAGTATTTATTCATTAAGAATAAAGAGAACAATCGTGTGCACTGTGCAGACCAGAAAACGCGAGCAAGGAACGTGGCGACACAATAAAGCACGTGGATTCCATAAGAGGGACACGAGCTCAGGTCTGGGAGAGGAACACGTATTAATTAATCAGTTAAAATAAAATTTTGGATTGCCCCACATTGAATAGGAGACAAGAAAGTCAGCATTTTTTATGTTGGGGAAAAAGTATGCCAATAAAAAAGTAGCTCAACAATCAATCGTATCATTTTGTTGGGTTAAACCGTTAAATTGTATTTTAATCAATAATTTATTATAAAAAACGTGCCAAACACAATTATTTTTAAAATGTTCATATAAGCCAACAATATTTTAAAATGGGGTAATTTGACCAATACTGTACACAATTCTGTTGTGTCATACGCTCCTTTTTTAAATAAATTATTGGCCAACTTGCCCCATTTTAAAAGATGATTGGTTTATATGAACATTTTAAAAATAATTGTGTCAGATACGCTTTTTATAACAAATCATTGGTTAAAATACACCTTAACCCTTTTTTGTTTGCAGTCCCTATCATTGAGGTGGTACTAAACAAACTTTTTGTATGAAATTTTAAATTAAGTAGGTTTTGACTTATTATTTTTTAATGTATTCTCTTAAAAAAAGGGTATGATCGAAAAAATACTTATATTTCTAACACACACACCCATATATTTATATATATATATATATATATATAATATTGCTTGTAAATGGAGTAATATTTTAAACCTCATGATTTCAAAAGTTGTTCCTAACAAATCAAACAAATCAATGAGGGTAAACAAGTAGTCTCCCAGGTTTAGATATAAGATGTAATTATTTTTAAAAAAATATTAAAGAACAAAATAAAGGACTTGTAAATTGATTTGTCTAAATTATTTATAGAAACTAGTCTCTAAAAACTACTCCCTCTATTCCAATATATAAGGTCTTCTTAATCGAATTGCGGGTTCCTAAAAAATTAGTTAAATTTAGTTAAAAACAATAAATGTGTAGGATTTTATATTTTGGGACATGATCATTCAAAAAAATGGATTTTATATTATGGGACGGAGGGAGTAACATATATAATCGAATAATACATAAATTATGTTATGATTAATTAACTTATTTAACTTTCTTAATCTATAAAAAAGTTAACTAAATCTAATATTTAATTTTGGACGTCACAAACACATATAAACGATAAAGTTTTCTTCAACCATCATAAGATTAAAATCTAACAGATATGAACTGCGTTTACCTAAATCTCTGCTTGTTTTGGTAAAAAATTTAGGGCATGTTTAGAGTACATAATATTCTACTTATACTTGATCTCTTTTTAATTAAATATTATTACTAAATTGTATTATCTCAATTATAATTGGATTAACCATATATACAAACATAATTGCGCCACTCACCCTCACCCTTGAACAATTATTTTCAATGACAGGTGGGATTTTGTAAAAAGAAACTGACAGGTGGGGTTTTAATGATTTTTCTAATAGTAATACACATAACACAGTGATAATTAATGATTTGATTAGACCTGGCTAGAAGACAAATGTCAAGGAGGCATGGGTTAAGCCCATAAGAGGAAGATCATGCATTTCACCCATATGGAAACAAATCAAGAGTCCGTGAGCCCCACCTCCTATAAGACTACCTCCTCTTGTAAGTTGTAACATTAGATCGCGATAGTGAACCAGATCAAGGAAATTAAGTGATTTATTAGGGTTGAAATTGATGTAATATTCCTTTTTTACCCTTATAATATTAATTAAATATTTCTTTCTCCAATATTAAATATAAGACATATTTATCTGATTTGAATAGATTAATATTGCTAATTAAGTAAGTAAAAATCACATGATAATATCAAAGCATCATAACCATATATCTTTATTTACACATCCCCTTTTTGTTTGATTATTATTAAGGAGTATCAATAGAGATAATTTAGAGAAAAATTGATAAATTTGAAAAGAAACTTTATATTTAAAACCAAACTCACCTCCCTGAATATATCCTATATTTAAAACCGGATGGAGTACCACCCCTCTCTCGTCTTTACATTTTAAACTTTCAAAAGGTGAAAGTAGAAACAAAACATTTATTATCATAACCTTTTTACTATGTCTCATTATGGATAGGAGGAGTGAATACTACCTCTTGTCTGTATTGTAATGTGCCAACTAAAAAAAATTTTGGTCTCAAATATAAGGTGACAATCACCATATTAATTATTTTTTTTTTCTTACTTTATCCTTATCATTTATTATTGAAAGATTAAGTCAGGTCATATCATGAGGGATAGAATTGGTAAAAGTGTTACTTTATCTTAAATTTAATGATCCAACTAGTACCCTTCATTGGTCAATTTAATGGCTCACGTAATCGAACCTTTTTTCTCCGGAGAAAGATACAAAAATAACCAAGCCCATTTTTTAAATCATTTCTAGCGCGGGAATGCCAAAGAACCCAACAGGGTGGACTTTTTTTCCCGGATTTTTTTAACGTTTTGTTAGTCGTAAGTTGGAACAGTTCAACTTATATCCGATAGCGTCATTCCAAGCTTAAAGAGTTTGCATCAATTAAATCTGTTAAAGCCACTAATCCATGCATTTATATATAACATTTTTCTGTATAGATTAACAAGGATCTTTTAGACAAAGTATCAGTTACTAATAACTAATAAGTTATAAAAAAAAAAACACTATTATATTAAGTTTTTCTTGAATCATTAAAATCATGGTAACCGACATACTTTTTTAATACTCCCTTTGTCCCAAATATAGAGTATAATTACCTAATTTATTAAGATTAAATATGTAAGTTAAGTTAGTTAGAATCACATGATATTACTAATACACTCTAAACATACATAAATCTTTAATCCTACCCTCCATCTCTTGCGTTGTTTACCATTGAGTAGTATCAATATGGACAATTTGAAAAAAAAAAGTTGAGAGAAATTAGAAATAAGTCTTATATTTAGAATCAATTACCTCCTCAAATAGGTTGTATGTTTAGGACCAAATAAATTGAACTAATTTTGTTAAATTTGTATTACCTATAGTTTATACGTTTAGCTAGAAGTGCAAGGAGTCTATGGCCCAGAAAAGAAGAAAAACAGAGTGCAAGGAGTATTATCTAAACTACTTAATGGTAACATCTACACTGATTTAATAAATTGCCAATCGCCCTAAGAATTAAAATATATCAAGAGGTGAACAACAATAATAAGATAGTCTTATCCTACTAAGTTGTATAGATTGCATGATGTCATTTTGTTCTATGAAAAAAACCATATTTTTTTACATATTTAATCAAATGTTTTTCTCAATAACTTCACTAAGTATTATTTTCTCTCTCATTGTCTTTTTAACGAATTTTTTTTTTTTTTTTTTTTACTACTTGATCAAATCTCCTTCTTAAAATATCGAGAGGTCAAAATAAAAAAAAAACAGAGAAGGCGCTCTTCATGCCGCTGAGTGGCGCCAAAACGCAAACGCAAATAACATTGAGGGGGTTAGTTACGATCTCCCTTTCTGTATCTCGTGTCAACTTGCAGAGATTATTAATTAAGTTATTTCCCCCTCAAATGGTGATGTTGATATTCTGTTAAAAAAATCGTAATAGCCCTCCCAGAGGCCAAAGGCTACAGAGTATAGGGATGAAGCAAGAGCGTGATGATGAGAAAGCAGAGAGGCATAAATTGCTCTTCACTTCTCATGCTTCAGCTTCTTCTTCCCCCTTTCTCTCTCGCCGTTCATGGTGTTTTCTGCTCTAATTTTCCTGGTCCATGGACCTTCTTGATGATTCGCCAGATAACAACAATATTGATCATGATGATGAGTCTGATTTGGTATCTCGAGTTCGACTCGTTGATGCTCCTGTACTCTTCTTTGTTTGCTTCCACGATGCTCTGCGTGGAGAACTCAACCACCTTCGGAACTTGGCTGAAACGACGTCATCTTCGTCGTCGCTGGATGATAATGCATCACACAACGACCCCGAGCTTGTTCTTGAGCTTCAACGAAGATTCGAGTTTCTCAAACTAGTTCTCAAGTATCACTGCGTCGCCGAAGACGAGGTGAGTCCTTAAAATATGTTGTTCTTAATTCCTACGTTTAGAGGAAGGGAGGAATGCCTTGAATTTGGATTGGTTTTTTTTTTTTCTCTTCTTTTTATAAGGAAAACCAGGAATAAATTAAAAATAATAGTAGAAATAAGTTTTTCTAGAGTTTTATCTGGCAATGCCGTTTGAATCCTTGAACGTCGGATTTATGGATGGAATTAATTGTTTCGAAATGATCTGGCTTAGGCTTCCCTGTCAAGCAAGCAATCTAGTCATTGTATTTTGGTGCCCATAAATTTGAACCTCTGGGTCGTACGTTCAGGCTAAATATTTCAATCACTACATATGACTGAAATCGCCAGTGGAGTTTGTGTTTTATATATAGCCTGAATTCTTGCTTGCCATATATTAATTCCAGTTGAAATTAGTGCGTGATATTTCAGACTATATTTCACCCCTTGTAGATTTCTGCTTCGTATTTCAATTAATTTAAAATAAAGAGCCAGAGAGAGGAATTTAGTCATTTAGAATTTTAGATGCATAGTCCTCAGTTCTCGCCAAAATTAGATACGGAGCAAGAAATGCTTTTGGATTTTTGTGATGCAATGAGCGGACTAATCTATGAAGGCCAAAAATAGGACACCACCGCGGAATATTTGAAAGCTATAGTGTTATCCCATGGCTATTTAAGCTTCCTTTCTGTCATTTTAAGGAAAGATAAAAAACAAATATTACTTGAATTCCTAAATCTTATATGGGTGATTTTAAGGTGTTAATATCATTATTCATTTATTCATAATTATTATTCGAATAGTCACAATTTATTAGGTAATATTTAACAATTCAAGTGTTATTATTTTTAGGATTTTCCCTTTTATAAGGTTAGGGATTGAACTTATATGAAAAACTTAACTTGGATAATAGTAAAGATCTCTGAGATATATCATCAGACATCAGATGTAAGTCAAAGTAACCATCTCAGACCAAAAACAAATACAGCCAAAAAGGTCATCTGAGCTACACCTCTAAAACAATGATGACCGTAATTATTTTAAACTTTTGGCTGATATTAGAAGTGGGGAAATAATATTTTTGGTTGTCAATGACAATTTCAGTCAGTCTCTACTCTCTAGTTGGTCCCCTCTATTCTGAGAGGGGCACAGTTTTAGATTCATCTCTATTGAGATCTAAACTCTTAGATCAAGGTTGAATGGTGCACATTTAATTTTATTAAAAAAATGTAAGTTGAATTTCTAAATTCATATGAGATATAAATGTGTAAATGCGATTATTCATTTAGTTAAAACCATTATTTGAATAGTTAGAATATTTTCTTTGAAGTTTATAAATTTGAATGGTATTTTTCTAGAATTTTTCTTGATTATTTTATAAAAACATTATTTAAATGTGAAAATAATAATCAAATGTAAAAATCCTTTGTTATATTGATTGTCTTTATTTTTATGGAAATGAAGCGGATAGGAAGTGTATTAGATAGGATTTTTTCTTCTTCTCATTTTTTCACCTTTATTTCTTTTCTTTTTAATTTTTATGCTCTCTGCATGTCCTTGCTCCTTGTGACCCTTTGTTTTATACATCCCTGCGCAAATATTATTATATTAATCTAATTTAACCTTTTCGTGGAAACCTCCTCTCACTCCATAGCATTCAAAGTATTTGTTCCTTTTGTATAAAAAAAAAAGAAGTATTTGTTCCTTTGCGATTATGTACATCTTAAAAACAACTGGACTGTGAAGATATATAGAAAACACTCTTGCTAGTCTTGCTGTCCGATGCCTATGTTTTCTTAAAAGATTTCAAAATATGAACAGCACATTCACTAATACTCTCTCCGTCCCTATATATAAGAGTAAAAAATTTGAATGGTTTTGTTCTTTTTTATAAGAACCTGTCCAAATTTGTCAAAGCATTTAATGAGTTTTTTTTTCCACTTTACCTATCATCATTCTCACTATTTACATTCTTTTTCATACTCATTTATTATACTATTATCACATTTCTCTCTCTTATATATTCAATCATAAATAAGGGCAATCTTAAGAAAATAAAATCATTTCAAACACATTTATCTCTCTTAACCACTTCTTTAATATGTGTGATTTCACCTCTTTAACTCTTATAATAAGGGATGAAGGGAGTAATAAAATAAAAGATACATATGATTTACTCCAAAAAAAAATGCAATAAATTAAGATCCTATTAATGTGACCTGAAATGCATGAAGAGAGTTATAGCTCCATGCAGTTTGGTTTGACTATTGAGCCTTTCCCCAAACTACGTCTTTTGCCTGAGTCCTCTTACTTTTAATTAATCATGGCCCTTTAAGATGTCACTATCGCAACACCCATTTACCTCGGAGGAAGTGGCATTTGATACACTCCAATATCCAATTAAAATATCCCAAGGAAGAAGACACCACAACCTTTAAGCATAACAAAAATGTTGAAATGATATTCATTCTCAAAATTCAAACTATAAAAAAGTTTCAAAAACTCTAATCCAAACTTTCAACAGGATGTAAGGATGTGAATAACTTTGTATAAATTATTTTAGTATAAATGGGTTTTCATTCAGTGATCATTGTAATAATAAAAAAACAATTCTCTTCACTCAAATGAAATATTTAAAATTTGATATCAACGAGTTAGATTTATAATTTTTAATTGACCATATTTTCAATCATAAATTAAATTTTCTAAGAATGTCAATCATGGAATTAACTTTCTTTCGAATATAAACCATTGAAATAAAATTGAATGGTCCATAAATAATAGAAAAATATCTTTTGAATTTTAAAATCCCTTATAGGTGATTTGATGTCCTATGCTCAACTTGTTAATACCTATAGTCAACTGATTAAAATATCTTATTTAGGATTTTGAAATTCAGAAAGTATTTTTCTGTCATTTTCTCCCCATAATATTAAAGTGAGAAATTCATTGATCATTTGCCAATGATTATTGGATCAGCTAGCATTAGACCTTCTTGGTGAGGCTAGTGGGGGGAGGGGAAGGGGATGGGGTTTGATCCCCCTTGGATGTATTTCCAGTTCTGTTGTATCAAAAAAAAAAAAAAAGAAGAAGAAGAAATTCATTGATCATTTGTGATGACAAGGAACGTGTTCCGTATGTACCCCCTCCAGTTCTAATTATAAGATCATTTTAATTTCTTTTTTTGAAAAAATTAAGGATGTAAAATTGATCACTTTAAATTGTTTAGAGTTATTTCTTTTTCCTCAAAACCAATTTATTCTACTTATAAACTAATCTATAATCTAATTATATATGATATATATTATAATTTAATGGTTTAATTTATTTCTTTAACTTTCAAAAAAAATTCGAAGTGATTTTATACCTACGACACCAGGGAGTATAATATTTATACACAAATAGAAAGGTACATCAGTACTATTAGGGGATGCATTAGGATAAGTATTATAATGAGATGAAAAAGAAGTTTCAAGAAGTTGACAGAAAGAGGACATAGTAACAGAAAGGTCCAAGCAAGGAGAAGAATAGGTAAAAGAACTATAGGACGATCTCAAGCTTCAGGCTGTCTGACTGAGAAGAATAAGTTGGACTGAGGTCAAGATCAAACGCCTTGGCCTTCTATTCTCTGATGTCTTGAGGTTGTCTTGTGAACTGTAATAATTGGTAAATAGTAAAACCTACAACTCTCTTGCTATTAGTCCTAGTCTGCTTCACTTACTACGTTTTTGCTCAAGACACTTTAGATCTGCATACCCGCTCTGCTAGTATTTCTTTTTATATATGATTATTCGATAAAATTCATCACTTTTGACAAGAACTTAAACTTATTTTTCTTCGGCAGGTTATCTTCCCTGCGTTGGATGTACATGTAAAAAATGTAATATGTGCTTATTCCCTTGAACATAAAAGCACCGATGAAGCCTTCAACTCAATCTTTCACCATTTAGATGAGCTGATGGATCCGAAAAATGAGAATTTTTCCAAACTGTTTCAAGTACTAATATGCTGCATTGGAATATTGCAAGCCACTACATTCCAGCATATGAAGAAGGAAGAAGAGCAGGTATAGCTGTTTATTATTATATTCATGAGATGTTAAAAACCTACTTTATTTTTTTATACTGTCTTCTCAATTGATGTGAGGAGTTTGACATTTTTATTTGACTGCTTTATATTTCTGCGTAGCAGTTGTTGTTTTTCCCCTTCTAGCGTAGATGATGTTAAATTAATTACATACCGACATATAATTAAGGAAATAATGCGTATTATGCTTTTGTTGTAAAAGTTGTGTTATAAAGAAGAAGAAAATGTTTGTTATTGTGGATATGAGAGATGTGTACAGGGTATACCGTTTTAGGTATGTTCCAAGTTCTCGGAAGGTAGTTTGCGCATACTAGGTTTTTGGAAGTTAGTTTGCTCATACGATAGATAACATGTTCTAATGAATGATCAGACCAGGAATGATGTCAAGATAGACATTATTCGTGGATAGGAAAAAGTAAGAGCAAAAAGGAATTAAAGTAAATGAATTATGGACATGATTATTTTGTCTTATTACTTTATGAACCATTGAATTATTAAGCTTACTTTACCTTTCTCTTATATTCATTATTTCATGATTGCTTAGGCATCCATAAACAAGTGAGCATGATGATGCTTGCAGGACATAGAAACGTATAAATACTAGTAGACTACCAATAGCTTCGGTTTGATGCCCCATCATCTAACGTATGCTTGTCTTCGCATGAACATGTACTTACATATTCTTTGAGTCCTGACTCATACATCTATTCCGGATGTGCGAAATTCTGCAGGTTTTTCCTCTCTTGTTGCAAAAAGTTTCTATCGAGGAACAGGCTTCTCTGGTGTGGCAATTCATATGCAGTGTTCCTATAATGTTGCTGCAGGAAATTTTGCCGTGGATGATATCATTCCTTTCTGCAGACAAACAAGCAGAATTTCGGAAGTTCTTAAATGAAATCACACCAATGGAGAAAGAACTGCAAGAGGTAGGTAACACATCAGTTTTAAACGTCTGATAAGAGTTTCTGATTTTTAACTGATTTTGATTTAGATATTATTGTGAAGGTTTTGATGGCTTGGCTTGGTAGCAACACCCAAATCTTCACCGAGGATTGTTCTCTGAATGAAGTTGTTCAATGTGCTGATGCATTCCTACTTAAGAAAAGACCAAGAGGGTTGGTTTATTGCAATAGGAACTCAAATCAGATGACAGAAAATTGCTTAGACGTAGAAGATAGAGCCAATCAAGTTAGTGTTCTTTATCTTTGGCATAATGCCATCAAGAAAGATATGAAAGAAACGTTAGAAGAACTTCATCAAATCAGAAACAGCACTTCTTTTCATAATTTGGATTCCTTACTCATCCAACTAAAATTCTTCGCTGATGTTCTTGTCTTCTACAGGTAATGCTTCCATGTAATTTGTAACCAAATTTCAATTTCCTTTTCTTTCAGATATTTTCTTTTTCTGTTTTTTTAGATGCTGAAGTCTCCTCCTTCTCTTTTATTTAAATTATACGCTTTTGTACTTTTCAGTTGTTTAATTTTTATACATAACCTCCGGATTTCAGCAATGCTCAGAAGAAATTCTTTTACCCAGTTTTGAGTGAACTTCCCCATGACCGGTTGACCAAGTTTAGTGAACAATTTCTCGGCGAAAGTCATATTGAAGATTTACAGCAGTTGCTATTGTTTGGTGCTGAAAGCGTTATGCCTTTGTCTGAATTCGTGGAGAAGCTTTGCAGAGAGCTTGAAATATTTATAACACGAATCAACAAACAGTTTGCTTTCCAAGAAACTGAGGTATTACTGTTTGTATCACAATTTATTCAAATAGATACTTAAGTCACTCGTGCTTTTACGAGCATTTGTTAGTTTCATATATGTAAAACGAATTAAATACTTTATTACAAGATGTCAAACTTCAACGAAGTGACATTCCAATTGGTTGCTATATCATCGCCATTTGATGCCCTCTTTTCGATCAGGTATTTCCTGTCATTCGCTTGAATAGCGACAAAGGAATGCTAGAGGAACTCATTTGCTTGAGCCTGCGCATGATGCCACTTGGTTTGCTGAAGTGCGTGATAACTTGGTTCTCAGGTCATTTATCTGAAAACGAATCTAGGTCCATTCTCAGTGTTATAAAACAAGGGAATCCCTTTGTCCATGAAGCTTTTGCATCACTTCTACATGAGTGGTTCCGTGTTGGTTATTCAGGTAAAGCTTCAATTGAAAAATTCCGACAAGACCTGCGACATATTTTTAAAAGCAAAAACTCTTTGTTAACTTACCAAGTCAAGGAAGCTACCAGGTTTTCTTTCTTAAATTATGACATGCCTCATAAAAGTTCTATCGGTAAAAATGGTTTGTCTTGTTCATCACCTTCTGGATTTAACAATGTGACCAAGTATGAGACACCATACTCTACGGGAATTAATATGCATATATTTTTCCCTGTCACCACAGCTATGAAGTCTAATAACCGTCCTAGATTTCAGGCAACTGATAGTTCTTCTGTTCCCTTTCTTGATGATTCAAAACCTATTGACCTTATATTTTTCTTTCACAAGGCTATCAGGAATGATTTGGATTACCTTGTTCATGGATCAGCTCAGATAGAAAAAAATGTTGAGATGCTTGTGAATTTCAGCAAAAGATTTCATCTAGTATGTTTTCTTCATCGAATCCATAGTGAGACAGAGGATGAGATAGCATTCCCAGCCTTAGAGGCAACGAATAAAGTGAAAAACATTAGCCTCTCTTATACGATTGATCACAAATTTGAAGTCGAACACTTCAACAAAATGTCATCTGTCCTTGATAAGATGTTCGATCTACATTTTTCAGTTTCTAGTTTTGAAACTAATACATGGGAGCAGAGAATGCTAAAGCATCATCAACTTTGCAGAAAGCTGCAGGAAATGTGCAAATCAATGCATAAACTACTTTCTGACCATATGAACCGTGAAGAGATTGAAATTTGGCATTCAATCAGAGAATTCTTATCCAATAAGGAGCAAATAAAAATCATAGGGTGCATGCTTGGAAGAATTAGAGCAGAAACATTACAAGATATGATACCCTGGTTAATGACATCTTTGACCCCAGAGGAACAGCATGTTTTAATGTTCATATGGTCCATGGTTGCCAAAAATACAATGTTTGATGAATGGCTAGCTGAGTGGTGGGATGGGTACAGGATAGCAAAGGAGACAGAGAGATCAAATAATTCTCCTCTGCAGACTGTCGATCCTTTGGAGATCATATCTAAATATTTATCTAAAGAAATTCTCGATGAACTCCAAGAAGAATCCACTTCCAATAAAAGCGAATTTTCTTCACAGAGGGATCATATCGGTGATAATAATGAGCAGTCTCACAATTGCAATCGTCACGGAAAATCCCGGGTTTGTACAGAGAAGAAGTTTAGCAGTGAATGTTCAGAATGCAAAAATCAACTGAAAGATAATAACAAACAAACGTGCTCTAAAGTAACAGATATCACCTGTTCTATCAATGATAAATGTCAATCTCTTCAATCTAGTGAAAACTCTGGGCGGTATGACCATCTAATGAAAATAAGTCCAGATGATCTGGAAATGGTCATAAAAAGGATATCTCGTGACTCTTCCTTAGATCTGCAGAAGAAGTCATATATAATCCAGAATCTGCTGATGAGGTTCGTAATGCCCAACACTTTTGTTATTTACTTGTACTTTTTTTTATTAATTTACCTCTTCAGATTTTCCTTTTGGAAGAACCATTTTAAGACATTGCTAGAAACATTAAAAAGCAATAAAATCGTCATACTTTCTTTTGGGTTATTTTAATGGCAAGGTCACAATCGTTTTTTTTTTCCCCTTGCCATTCATTTCACCTTAGTCCTGCTATTTCGAAGTCAGTAAAGACTACAGAGAACTATATCAGGCATTAAGATCAAATATGCATGAGTTGTATCACGTTACCTGCGGGATTTTCCTGTATGAAATACCTTTGGGATTGAGTTATATTTATGTGTGTATATATATATTTATTAAAAGTTTGCACACATTTTTTAGCAGATAAAGATAGTATACCCCAGCTTAAAGAACTGTATACCAAGAACTGTTTAAAATACGATTAGGATAAGTAAATTTCAAATTTCTCTAATCTATTCCATGCTTATCCTGGTTTTCCACTCTTGATATTTAACACTAGTTTCCACATAATTTCAGCCGTTGGATTGTTAGACAGCATATCTCTAGTTCTGAAGGCTCTGTCACAGACAATGGGCAAGAATTTACTGGGCAGTATCCATCTTACAGGGACCCTCTCAAATTAATCTATGGCTGCAAACACTACAAGAGAAGCTGTAAGCTTTTAGCTTCCTGCTGCAACCAACTTCATACATGCATACATTGCCATAACGATGCATCGGATCATTTACTTGACAGGTATGAATAAGTATGTGCCTATTCTGTGTTTAGTTCTTGGATCAATAGTTTCATTTTTTATTCCTCATGTTTGCATCAATTTTCCATAAAATTAAAGGAAATCTATTACAAAGATGATGTGCATGAAGTGCTTGAAGATCCAGCCAATCTGTGCCACATGTTCAACCGTATCTTGCGGTAACTTACCCATGGCAAAATACTACTGCAGGATCTGTAGATTGTTTGATGATGACAGGTAATGTAACTGGATTAATCTACTTCGTCTTTATAGAGAATATGGATTTTGTTACTGTTAATCCCCAACCCTCCTGTGTGATGAACTATTTAGCTTTATGTTTCTGCCATCTTTGTTCATGTAAGTTATGGACTTGAATGTTAATGTAAAAGAATAACAGAATTTTAGGAAGAAAGCAATCCACACACACCCACACACTCATTTAAATTTTGATTAACAATCTCTCATTAGATTTAAAATAGAAAAACAAGAAATCATATCATTTTAAATTATTTGCTATCAATCAGCATATATGTGTGCATGCCTGTAAGAGAAGGAAATCTACCTGTTTCAGATCTATATATCACAAGGTCTTGATGGTTCAAGTCATTGAGGGCTTTCAAACATGTTGATGGCTCTCGAGTACTAACTGCTTTATAGGGGCATTAAGTGGATTGATTCTCCTATCTCAATTGTTAACTTTTTTGAAGAAAATTCTCCACCCCTAGTAAACTATAATTTCATACACTCAGGGCCAATAGTTAAACTGATATTTGTTCTGCACATCAGTAGATTATACTTAATTTGAGTCATTAACCCTTAAAAGCCCTTGGGCCAGTAATCAGCAGCTAAACCCTAAAGAGTTTATATGTTTGACATCTCAATGTTCCTCATATATCTGTGGACAGAACATTTTATAAACCAATGGTAGAACAACCTTGCTGCATTATCCTGACTAACCTATTTGTTAAATCGATAATGCAAGAGATATTAGGGGTTGTCTTCACTATCTTTCTCTTTTCCATGGTAAATGGAAGTGACAAGTGCATGGACGTTTACATGGGTATCTTAATGCTAAGCTTTCAATTTTACTGTAGTTTCCCTTTTCTTCCATTAAAAAGAATAAGTATTACTGCAAACTTCTTACATTTGTAGTGTTCAACAGGGAAATTTACCACTGTCCTTATTGTAACCTGTGCCGAGTTGGGAAGGGCTTGGGTTTAGACTACTTTCATTGTATGAATTGCAATGCTTGTATGTCTCGTTCCCTTACAATACATATATGCAGAGAGAAATCTTTAGAGGATAACTGCCCAATTTGTCATGAATATATCTTTACATCCTGCTCTCCAGTAAAGGCCCTTCCATGTGGTCATGTCATGCACTCAACATGTTTTCAGGTATTTTCTTGTGATTCTTTCTTCTTTCTGAGTAGCATACACATACACACAGACAACTTGAGCACTATTCTTGATTTTGCTTTCAGGAGTATACCTTCTTCAATTATACCTGTCCAATATGTTGCAAATCACTTGGAGACATGCAGGTCAGTTGTTATCAGTGTTATTACTTGATCAAGAAGGGAAGATGGAAGAGGGATGGAGAATTAGTACAAACTCCCCCCCCCCCCTCTCTCTCTGTGTGGATTGAAATCTAACATTTCTATTACTTAGGGCAAATTTAGATTGAGTTGAAAAATGTCTATTTCAATATGAATAAAAGAAAATGTCTATTTTATTAAAAAAATCGTCCCGTTACCTTCTCTTAAATCTAAACATGCACTATGTTACTTTCCTTCTTCGTTGTACAAATTTTTCTTATTCTAACTCAAGCGATGAGTTACCTAAAGCCATTTGAATGCCTTGCAGGTATATTTTAGGATGATAGATGCGTTGTTGGCTGAAGAGAAAGTCCCAGAGGAGCATTTGGGTCAGACTCAGGTTTGTGAATCTGTTCTTTTTTTTTTTTTCCTTCCTTTCTTTTTGGTTAAATATGAATCTTCTCCTTATTCATACGATTCAATTATCATATATAAAGCTTGTTGAATATTGTATGAGACTATGACTTTCCCAAATGTACTCCACCCTGTAAGAGTTGCAGATGATCTTATGCAATGACTGTGAAAAGAAAGGAACAGCTCCCTTCCACTGGCTTTACCACAAATGCTCTTCTTGCGGCTCCTACAACACCAGAGTTATATGACTCGTCCATTAGATGCAATAATTAATTGCTTCTCTCAAGCTCCTTTATAATGAATTTCAGACTCTACGTGTGATGCAATGTTTGCCTCTATGGTTTGTACCAATAATTAGTGTATTTTTTTCAAGAATAATCATCTTGTTGCATTTGAACTAGATCTATGTTATTATCTTCCTCTGCAAAATTTTATGAAAAGACCAAGAAATTCTAGAATTGATGGATTATCTTCTTCTATTAGATAATTATAATATGCTTTATTCCCTAATTTGATGTCCACTCACCTATCTGTTTCAAATATTTTTGCATATTCATCTCAATCATATTCCTCCTCCTAGTCATTGCAATAGAATGAGAAGTTACCAGAAATTCTGGTGAGCTAGAGCTATATTTACAGGCCCAAAGTTCATTAATGACCTTAAATTGTGATATGAGAGAATCGTTGAAGGGAAGAAAAAAGAAGAAGAAGAGGTGAATGATTGTTATATTTCTGCTTCCAACTTTGTTGAATGTATTTTCTTTGACCGATAACAACTGGAAAATGTGAAATAGTCAATTCTGTATGCTATTCTTTGAAACTCATAAATCCATCCAATTGATGATAAACAAGTGGAGAGTATTTGAAAATGTCAACAAGCAAGAACTTCTTACTTAACTAACAAATGAAAGCTTAACAAGAAAAATGAATTCCACAAGGAAAAAGAGAAAGAAAAACTTCAATATACATGCTTTCTCTTTGTTGTGGGGAAAAGTGGTGGTTCAATTCATCGATCCTATATGCACTTTCTCTGAACCGCAGGCACATTTATTTACACTTTCATTACAATCTGATCCCTATTTGACAATCATGTGATAAAAGGAAAAAAAAAATTGAAAGAAAGAAAAAAGTACCTTTCTCACAAGCCTCCTTGGAATGATTTATATAAGATTGCCTACATATTACCATCGATTACATCAAAAAAGGTGGGAGTCATCATTGTAATATTCTCCGATAGCTTTTTGTTCCATGTGCAGTTTGCGAAGAAACCAACTGCGACTGAGAATGCATGGCCATAGCCATGGAATCTCGACCATCATCTGGACAAGGATTCTGCTGGTGGGCCCACAAGCTATTTGGTGCGACAACGACATGATCCCTAGATTGAACGTCCATGGAGTTATTGTAACCCACAGTACTGTTGCCGTTGCAGTAAGATTGTTGATCTGAAACTGCAGGCAAAGAAACCTCTGAATTATACGTCTCTGGTATTATTATTGGGCGATTGTTCTGGTTGAAGAGTGGAAATTCATGATTATTACGAGGTGTCATCATCATCCCAAACTCTGACTGTAAAGTAGTAACATCATTAACAATTGGACGATTGTTATGCATATGGTTGAAGAGTGGAAATGCATGATTATTAAGAGGTGTCGTCATCACCCCCAACTCTGACTGTAAAGTAGTAACATCATTAACCATTGAAGATGAGGAACCTAGGTAGTGCTGCAAAGAATATTGTTGTCTGCAGATCTCTCGTTGCCGTTGATGAAGAGCACTAAGCTCTTGTTCAACACACCAAACTTCGTACTGAAGCCTGCAAATTTCCCCCCAACAGCCATGAACAGGGTCTATATCTCTGTAATAAGCTTCGCTAATGATGGATTCCATGGCTATTTTATGCTCGCTAGGATGTAAGTTTCTCAATATCTTCTCTACGTTGCCGACTCCAAATAGCCTGTGGACATTTCGAAACGTCTTGGGTTGGTCGGCTGGGAAGAAAGGAGCAAAAATACATTCTGGGGTACACCTTCTTCTCCGAAATCTGCAGGCTGCACATGCCTGCTTTGTGCCACCTTTAAGGGTCACGTTCAAATTTTGGTGGTGAGTGTATGAAACAGACATGGCAAAAAAAAAAAAAAAAAAAAGTATGAGAGAGAGAGTTGCTCGGAGTTGGGACTTGGGTGTGAGAACCTTTTGGGACACTTGTTATGAATTTGGACAATTCTAGCTTTTGGGGCTACTTCTACTTCATGCTCATAACTAGTCCACCCACCAACCTTTTTATTTATTTATTTTGTGGGAAAAAAATTATTAATTATTTAAAGAGAGACTTTTTAGAATAGTTAATGTATTTCTTTTACTAGAGACCCGTCAATAATTTCCCCACAAGAAAAAGCATTTTTTTTTTTTATAAAAGACAATTATCATTAAAAATAATTTGTCTACATTGGATATATACAGACAGACAGAGTTAAAAAAAAAAAAAAGAATATGTTTTCACTAAAATGCTCTGCAGGTTTAAGTTCCCGCAAGGCCGCAACCCTATGCACACCCCATAAATAACAAACAAATCCAACAACAATTAAATTCAACTCAACAGTGTCACAATAAAAGCCATGTAAATTTATTAACCATCATCAAACAAAACCGTTATGTTAATTCCATAAATTCCTTCATTCTAGTCTCTCTTCTAGAGCACTAATTATCCTTACAACGACTACCACCAAGAAAATCTCCCTCCGTCAATGGAGGCACTAAACCCAGAAAAAAGAAAGAAGAAGAAGAAGAAAAGAAAGTGTCTTTTCCAATTCTAAACCACCTCAGAAAAAAATAGAGAGAGGGAAAGAACAAGAAAAGAAGAACTTTATATATGTATATATATATAGGTGAATAATCTCTTCGAGTCTTTCAAACAAAGAGAGACTTTTCTTTTGGAGAATTTCTTGGTGGTGTCTTCAAGAATCACCATAATTGAGAGAGAGTGAGAGAGGGAGAGGGACCTTGAGGATGAGGAGGAGGAAAACGCCGATTGCGATCACCGTCTTGTGAAGCCATTGCTGAAAATCGGTGTTAGCTTCAGTGGCTGAGCAAGATTCCAATAGGTATTGAAAAGGAGAAGAATGGTTAGGAAAATTTGAGATACCAATGAAATTGTTACTCACACCACCCATAGTTATTCTACAAATCAGAACAGAAATCGAAAATGTGAGCACAAGGATCAAAATTAGACCTAATAGAGAAGAAAGGAGGAAGAAGAAGATTCGGTCGGTGAGAGAGGTGCAGGATTACAACAAAAGAGTAGGGCCACTATATGAGGAATGAAGAGAACGGAACTTCTTTTTCACCCCCTAGAAGAACTATTTAATTCATAGTAATACTACTTAAACACTAAGCATGGTCCGGATGCTTCCTTTTTTTTCTAATGATCATTTTCACTCATTTTTTCCTCTCTAATCTTAGTTATCCATCAAATTTGATAACCGAAAATATATAAAAAAATAGAGATAAAATTAGAAAAATACTGTAAGTTAGAAAATAGGGATATGAGATATTTGTGAGCCAATATTTTATAATTTTTTAGCCATCAGATTTGATGGATGATTAAGATTAAGGAAAATGAGGAGAAAATGATCCTAAATAAAAGGAGACTTTCCTATGTAACCAAAAAAAAAAAAGAGACTTTCCTAACCGTTCTAAGCACCTGACTTTATTCTTACCTTCCTTTCCTCTCTTATTTGTTTGTTACTCTCTCTTTTCATAAATATAGAATATAGTTGGCTTTTTCAGAGAATCATAAAAAAGTTAAATAAGTTACTTATAAATTGATTTGCCTGAATTTTTCTCTAAACTAGTTTATTTGACTAATAAGCTATTAAAATATAATCTAATAATAAATAAAATACATTATAGTTAAATGACTTATTTAATTTCCTTAATTTCCTCTCAAAAAAAGTCAATTGGATCTTCTATTTAAGAACTGAGAAAGTATTGAAGAACATTAATAAGGATAATTTAGAAAAAATGTGAGAAAAATAGAAAAGTTCTTATATTTAAGAACAAGCGCACCATCTTGAACAGTCCGAACGGAGGAAGTGATTTTTTTATTTAAAAAATCATACACTAGGGAGAGTGACCAAGGGAAAAAAAGCTTTTGGTAAAAAAAAAGGAGAAATTCTTGTATGAATCCGGTGCACTACGTCATTTATGGTCTGACCAATCACAAGTAAACACATAAAATATGGAGTGGAATTTCAATATGACCTAGCACTCTAAAAAATTCAACTAACTGATAAAAATATTTTTTTCATCTTGCAAAATAAAAAAAAAACTGAAAACATGATATTTAAATTTTTTATGTGCTATATATTATTTTTAGGGTTCCAAATCAAATTGAAAATTCCACGTAAGATCTTGTATGTCTACTTGTGATTGGTCAAACAATAAATGACGTGGTGCACCAGATTCATGCAAGAATTATTAAAAAAAACGACCAAGGGAAAAAACTATTTACTATGAAGGATCTTAAAAAAATTAGCTGGGCAGGAAATATAATAAAATTTTAAAATTATCAAATTAATCCCCTATAAAACTCCCTCTATTTTCTCTTCACATCTCAACTATTTCACCTTTTAATAATCCATTGACTCTTTCTCTCTTCTCCCTCACTCACATCCACCCTCTCCCTCAATGTTTCAAATTGAATCTATATAATATAGAAAACTCTTCCACCAAAACACTATTCATAAGGAATTAACGGCCTAAATGATTAGTTCTATTTAGATCAACGGGTCAATTTATCAGTAATTATATAATTTACTAATTATATCACTAATTATATTTGATTGGTTATATCCATTAACCATTTTATTTGAATTATTATATTTAAGATAACCTCTAAAATTGTATCTCCTAATAATTATATTTAGGTTTAAAGATTGATAATCACTAATTATATCTACTAGTAAGTATATTTAATAATCTATATCTATATCTATATAACATAAAAAACTCTTCCACCAAAACACTATTCATACGGAATTAACGGCCCAGATGATTAGATCTATCCAGATCAACGGGTCAATTTATCACTAATTATATAATCTATTAATTATATCGCTAATTTTTAATTATTATCAACCGAGAAAAATTGATTTAGGATTTTTCTTTAATCTTAAATATAATTAGTGATATATATATTTCGGGAATAACTAACGAAAAGCTTCTTATGAACATAATTTTAAGGTTTATCTTAAATCTTAAATGTAATTTTAATTAAATTTTAGGATGAAAATATGTGATTTTTTCTTAAATAAAAGTTTCATTATTTACATATTTAAATAAAAGCTTATTCTACATTTGTTTTCGAATATATTTTAGCAACAAAAAAAATATATAAATCCCAATATATATATATATATCCCTAATTATATATACTAATTATACTTAAGATAAATGTAGTTATTATTTTTGAATTATCATATTTAAGATAAGCCCTAAAATTATATTCATAAGAAGTTTCTGATTGGTCGATCCAATATATATATATATCACTAATTAGATAAGAAGCTTCTGGTTGGTCAATCCTAAAATATGTATATCACTAATTATATCTATTAATTATATTTAAAAAATATAATAATATATATCATTATTATACGTTTGTTTTTGAAAATATAATCATTTATCACTAATTATATCTACTAATTATATTTAAGAAAAATATAATCATTATTTTATAATTATTATATTTAATATAAGCCCTAAAATTATGTTCAAAAGATGTTCACAACTTCTGGTTGGTCAATCATAATATATATATAGTTATATACCACTATTTATTATTTATATATATTATGATTATATTTATCTTAACTTTTTTAGGTCGAAATATGCTTCAGGTAATAAGTAACATAAAGAATATGTAAAGCATAATGTATGCATCACACAATTTTATGCGCCACCAATCCATGTAAATAGAAGTAATAATATAATATATTTCTCAATATAGTCTATTTTCTTATGATTTTCAATATACGTATGTTTTTGACCGGTTCATCAATTATATTTTAATATTTGTGGATCCTTTTTGGCCAAAATTAAGACAAAAAATCAACAAAATAATAATATAAATAGGAAAAGCAGCAATTGCACCAGGTCAAAACTTAATGAGTTAGATTTGATTTTTATAAAGTTTTTTGCAAACATGTATTACGAAGAGATTGGAATCAATTTAAATGACATAACTAAGTAATGATCAACATCCCATCTTATAAGCGGGTGAGTGCACGATGGGGTGGATTACAAAACATTCAAAGTAACATACCAAAAAAGAGAATAAGGAGAGTAAGGAGAGAAGATTCACAAAAAGGACTCACAATGAATAACTCACAAAGTGCTGCATGACAAGTTCCAAATCCAGTTATAATTAAATTCACAAATAATTCAGTCTTAAATTTTGATGAAGGGATGTAATAGTTTGGTTAAATGATCTGCATAAGTATTATGCTTTCCCATGACCTCATGCAAACAAATTTATGATTTCTTTTTTTGAATTGAAAAACCATATTTATAATTTCAAGTCGAATTACATGAAAAATATCACCCGTGCAACGCACAGGAGGCCCAGCTCGTTGTAATTAATAAAAAAATAGCTTTTTTATTATATCACAAATTATTGAGATATTCAAAATCAAAATGTAAGTATTTATTTTATCTAACAAAATATGGGAAAATCTAGGATCACCTTAAAAAAATGTAGAATCAATTAGAAGATTCACAACTATATCATTAATATCTTGAATTAAATAATTGACCAAAATTAATTACTTGAAATCAATGTTTTAAAAGCTGGACCGGAAGTCGAGTCGGAAAGGGGAGCGGGTCATGGTCTAAACGGTTGAAACGGTTGATCCGTTTGGTCAGGCCGGTGACGTAATAATTAAATTAAAAATAATATTATTTATATATATAATAATATAAATGTAAGAACATAACTTAAAATTGTTACATAACTTAAAATACACAAATATTATGATCTTTTTCTATACTTTTTTGCTCAAAATTTATGTTTATTAAAGAACAACATTATTATAAAGGCAAAACTAAATACATAAAAAAGACTTTGGCTTACCAATTCCACGAAAACTTTCAAGTGATAAATTAAATATCTATTTCACATGTAACAAAAAATATTTTAAATTAGTTTTTGATATTTGTGTTAGATAGATTAAAAGTGTTGAACCAACTTTAAGTAAATATTTCAAAATCTTCCCAAACAAAACAAAAGGAACCGGTTATTCAAGTGGAACCATTGGGTACAGTATAAAAAGCATAGAGTAGTTGAAGTGAATAACCAATGGGTAAACAATGATAACTAAGTAGAGAACGTGTTAAACTAGTGGGTAAATAATAAAGTCTGCTAGAAGACAAAATAGGGCAGCTTTTGATAAGGTGATAAGTATCTTTAGGGACTTGAACACGCAACATCATTCCTTCTGCTCAGGGTTCACTCAGTCACAGTCCAGACATCAGTGTTTTCGTTTTCCTCCTTCCGCCGAGCTGGTGTTTTGCAGGGGAAACAAGATCTACATTTTCTTTCTTGAAGGGTAGATATTTCCAATAACTTACAAGAAATACCGCAAATCAGATGTTAAAAAGTAAGATTTTTTTGCAAAACTAGTTCTTATTGCATTTTCGGTTCTTCATCTCCAGTGTTAACTCATTTTTCTGGCCGTAAATGTTGGATGGAGCCGTCCGGCTCCTTAAAATCCGTTCCGGCTCCCGGCCAAAAAACGGTTTCCGGCTATATGGCTATATAACGGTTTTTTTCCGGCCCAATCTGGCTAGACCATTTAAACGGATTTTTAACATATCCGAGCCGTCGAAGTCTCCGGCCGGTCCAACCGTCCGGTCCGGCTCGGCTCCGAAAACATTGGTTGAAATCCCAACAATATCATTAATTTTAATTAAAAATAAAATAAAAATATTTCTCCAAGCAAAACAAAATATCAAATGACGTAGATAATTTTTCTTTTTTAATGTCGACAATCTATTTTATTAAAATTAAATTCAAAATCTAAAATTGGGTAAAATAGCACCTAACAACATTTTTTAATTGTTTAAAAATCCATTTTAAATTTTTTCTTTTTATGGGAAAAACGGAATATAGATGAAACATTTCACCTTAAAACACCATGATATGATTTTTTTTAATTATCTGGTTAACATTACTTTTTTTGGGTTTAATATTCATTTAATGAGAGAGAGAAAAGGATGAAGGAGATGTGGAGAGAAAAAGTAGGGAGTTTGATTAAGTTTAATTTGGTAATTTAAAAACTTTATTTTATTTCTTGGTTTTTCTAGATAACTAATTTTTTAAGAGCCTTCATAGTAATTAATAATTTTTCTTGGTCTCTCTTTTAAACCAAGGTCCAAAAACACGAACCGGGGATCGACTCGGCCGATGCACTGGGTCAAGGCCCGAGGGTTCAACTGAGGGTCGACTCGGGGTCAAACTGATCACATTAAAATAATACAATTTAATAATTAATAACATAACATACCAATATTAACGTCAAAATATAAGAAAATCCAACAAAAGTCTAACTGTTTTAAAAACATAATACATCAACATTAAGAATGCCCATCATTAGTTCCTTGCAATCATTCAATCAATACTATCAAAATAATTCAAAAACTAAGTAGAAACGCTTTCAGTAACTCAAGTACTTGAAACTGATAGATAATAAGCAATAAAAGAAGCTGACGTGGCACTACAGTGGATGAGTGCGATCTGGATATGAAGCTTCTGGACTGAACTAATTCTAATTGAGGAATTTTTTTTAAAAAAAGAAGTAGCCCGGCCAACCCGGTCCAACCGCCGGGTTGGCCGGGTTTTGAGGGTCAACCCAGAATATTCCCGGGTTGATTCCTCTCCGGGTGAAACAAGAATTGATCCCCTCCCATGCCCGAGTTTTGGGTCTGATTGGCCGGGTCGGTTTGGGTTTTTGAACCATGTTTTAAACTTCTGGGCACATTTAACCTCTCAAAAACTTCCTGCACAATGTCCATATGCGAAAACTTAAGTGTCATTTTAACCCTTGTTTTATTAATTCCTTTGAGTTAGGATAAAAAGCAAACAATTATTTTGTGAATTCTATCGCATGCAATCATGTTCTTTCAACTATACCCAAAAACCATAAATAAGCTCTTAAGACAAATTGTAATACTTATAACTTACAAACAAAACAATATAGCTTTTTGTAGATGTTATTACATATGATAATAGGCCAAAGTTCATTAATAAACCATCCATCAATCTTGACATAGGGCTTGTTTGGCTGGCTTTTTCTGGGCAAAAGAAGTTCTTATTTTGGGTCAGAAAGACTTATTTTTAAAAAGTTGTTGTGTGTCTTGTTTGGCTGGGCTGAAAAAAAAAGAGCTTATAACAACTCAAACCCTATAAGCACAAGTCGAATGAAACAACTTATTTTGGGTTCAATTTGACTTATATCCGTTGCACACTGGGGCCCACGAGTTTTTTTTATCTGCCCCACCCCATTATTTCACTTTTTCTCTCCTCGAGTTTCCTCACCATCAGACCCCTCTCTCTCTGCTCTCTCTGGATCCCTCCATTCCTTTGACAAGCAGCGGCAAGCTCCGGCAATTTCATCGGTAAACGGCGGCGAGGTGAAGCAAAAACGCAAGGGAAGCTTGATTCGACCGTAGGTAAAGTTGTTCCTTCATTTTCTTCCTCCTTCTGGGCCGATTTCGGTGGGATTTGGGGGAGTGATTCGATTTTTTGGGATGATTTTTGAAGCTTATAAATGTATAAAAATGAAGCTTAAGACTCGGTTAAGCTTATTCTTGAAGTGATTTTGTGAATGAAGGCTTGTTTGGTCCAATCTGGTTCAGGGAGTGGCTCGGGTACTGTTCATCCGAGCCCCTTTTCATTGATTTCTGGGTGTATGTTGCTTGAAACTTTAATTCTTCGTGTTTAAGAGTATGATTGGACCAAGAAATTAGATTGTATGTTGAGGATTTTCCATGGTTTTGAGATTTTCAGATTTCTTGTGTTGTTGATTTTCGGCTCTTCCTCTGGTTTTTTTTGGGCGAGATGCTGATGAGGAAGTGTTAAGGCTCTTGCATGCTTAATTTTGTAATTTTAGATTGATGATCATTCTTCTTTCCCTGCCCCTGCTCTGTCACCGTCGGCCTTCTTGTTCTTTTCCCTTGTTCTTTGTTGAATCCCATGCTATGATGGATCTGAACGTGCTTCTAAGTTTGTGTTTTGCTTCTGTTATTGTATTTCAATAAGTAAGAGTTTTATTTGTAAATTTCTATGAGGCACTTTTGCTCGCATATGAACACTTGTCTGAATCAACAATTTTTAAATTACCAAATTAAACTTAATCAAACTCCCTACTTTTTCTCTCCACATCTCCTTCATCCTTTTCTCTCTCTCATTAAATGAATATTAAACCCAAAAAAAGTAATGTTAACCAGATAATTAAAAAAAAAATCATATCATGGTGTTTTAAGGTGAAATGTTTCATCTATATTCCGTTTTTCCCATAAAAAGAAAAAATTTAAAATGGATTTTTAAACAATTAAAAAATGTTGTTAGGTGCTATTTTACCCAATTTTAGATTTTGAATTTAATTTTAATAAAATAGATTGTCGACATTAAAAAAGAAAAATTATCTACGTCATTTGATATTTTGTTTTGCTTGGAGAAATATTTTTATTTTATTTTTAATTAAAATTAATGATATTGTTGGGATTTCAACCAATGTTTTCGGAGCCGAGCCGGACCGGACGGTTGGACCGGCCGGAGACTTCGACGGCTCGGATATGTTAAAAATCCGTTTAAATGGTCTAGCCAGATTGGGCCGGAAAAAACCGTTATATAGCCATATAGCCGGAAACCGTTTTTTGGCCGGGAGACGGAACGGATTTTAAGGAGCCGGACGGCTCCATCCAACATTTACGGCCAGAAAAATGAGTCAACACTGGAGATGAAGAACCGAAAATGCAATAAGAACTAGTTTTGCAAAAAAATCTTACTTCTTAACATCTGATTTGGGTATTTCTTGTAAGTTATTGGAAATATCTACCCCTCAAGAAAGAAAATGTAGATCTTGTTTCCCCTGCAAAACACCAGCTCGGCGGAAGGAGGAAAACGAAAACACTGATCTCTGGACTGCGACTGAGTGAACCCTGAGAAGAAGGAATGATGTTGCGTGTTCAAGTCCCTAAAGATACTTATCACCTTATCAAAAGCTGCCCTATTTTGTCTTCTAGCAGACTTTATTATTTACCCACTAGTTTAACACGTTCTCTACTTAGTTATCATTGTTTACCCATTGGTTATTCACTTCAACTACTCTATGCTTTTTATACTGTACCCAATGGTTCCACTTGAATAACCCGATCCTTTTGTTTTGTTTGGGAAGATTTTGAAATATTTACTTAAAGTTGGTTCAACACTTTTAATCTATCTAACACAAATATCAAAAACTAATTTAAAATATTTTTTGTTACATGTGAAATAGATATTTAATTTATCACTTGAAAGTTTTCGTGGAATTGGTAAGCCAAAGTCTTTTTTATGTATTTAGTTTTGCCTTTATAATAATGTTGTCCTTTAATAATTGATTAATTTTGCATCCTAAATTTTTTTTTAAAAAAATCCAAATAACCTTATAATTAGGGCCGGAGGGAGTATTAATTATTTGAGGATTTCCTTATACTTTTAAGAGTAGTAGTTACTACTGTATTTCTTTTACTAGAGACACGACAATAATTTCCCCACAAGAAAAATAGTTTTGTCTACATTGGATATAGACGAGCACAAGAAAAAAAGGATATTTTTTTCGCTAAATTAAAATGCTGTGGAAGTTTTAAGTTTCCACGACCCTATTCACACCCATAAATCCAACAACAATTGAATTCAACTCGACAGTATCGCAGTAAAAGCCATGTAGATATTTAATCATCATCAAACAAAACTGTATGTTAATTCCATAAATTCCTTCATTCTAGTCCCTACTCTAGAGCCCTATTGTTAACCTTACCACCACCAAGAAAATATCCCTGCGTCAAATGTAGGTTCTGAACCCCAAGAAAAAGAAAAGAAAAGAGTCTCTTTTCCAATTTTAAACCACCTCAGCAAAAGAAAGAACAAGAAAAGAAAAGAACTTTATATGTACATGAATAAACTCTTCGAGTCTTTCCTCGTGAAGGATGTGGAAAACAGGGAGGGAGGGAGGCTTTTCTTTTGGAGAATCTCTCCGACATTCAATTTCTTGGTGGTGTAAGTTATGATATTGGTCAGTCTCCCGTAGTTTTAAACCCCAAATCACCAAGCTCCGGCGAAGAGAGAGAGAGAGAGAGAGAGAGAGAGAGAGAGAGAGAGGAACCTTGAGGATGAGGAGGAGGAAAACGCCGATTGCAATCACCGTCTTCTGAAGCCATTGCTGTGGAAATCGGTGTTAGCTTCAGTGTCTGAGCAATGAGAATAGGGATTGAAAAGGAGAAGAAGGGTTAGGAAAATTTGAGATACCCATCAAATTGTTACTCACACCACCCATAGTTATTCTACAAATCAGAACAGAAATCGAAAATGTGAGCACAAGGATCAAAATTAGACCTAATAGAGAAGAAATGAGGAGGAAGAAGATTCGGTCGGTGAGAGAGATGACAACAAGACCACGATATGAGGAATGAAGATAACGGAACTTCTTTTCCACCCCTCTTAAGTACACAAGCATAAGATCAAGACGTATTAGAGGAGTCAATTTATTGGTATGCAAGTTGTAGGTAACACCCTTCACATTTAAAAAGGGTGTTGGACTATGTCCAAAAACAAAAAAAGGGTGTTGGACTGTTGGGATCAATTGAGTTTTATATTGGGTCGGATTGGACCGTTAAAAATTATCAAGTGTCGCAAATTATCAAGTGTCGCATGCCGTTTGCTTAAAATAAATGTTGTCGGCCAATCCAACCGAAGTTTAAAAGTCTATTGATGTCACATCCCTTTTCAATTATCAATTGTATTACCTGTATTTTGGACAATAATCAATTGATCAAATTGTACTTTAACCCCCTATTAAAGATGTTAGTTAGGTTAGTCAACTTCACGTCCACTTACCTTTATTCTTATATTCAATCTTTTGTTTGTTTGTTACTCCCTCCGGTCCTATTTATAAGAGCCCGAAATTTGAATGATTTTGGTCCAAAATATAAGAGTCTGCCTTGGAATCTGTCATTATTTAATGCCATTTTCCCTATTTTACCCCTACTTATTAACACTCTCTTTCATAGCATTAATTTATATTCCCACTTACATTTCTCTCTCCAGTCTCATTATAAATAAAGGGTACTATTGGAAAAATAATTATTTTTCAGACACATTTATAGCTCCCAACTAACATTTACATGTTTTCTTAAGAAACGTTTTTTGACGGTTGAGCTCTTATAAATAGGACCGGAGGGAGTATTAAAGTGCATCAACGAGGATAATTTAAGGAAATGTGAGAAAAATAGAAAAAAAAATCTTATATTTAGGAACAGACACATCTTTTCAAATAGGTCCGAAGGGAGGAAGTGATTTTTTTTTTATTTCAAAAATCTAACATTAGGAAGAGTGACCAAGGAAAAAAAAACTTTGGTTAAAAAAGAAAGACCAATGGAAAAAACTATTTATTATGAAGGATCTTAAAAACCTTAATTATTTAGTTGGGCCACAGAATATAAGAAATTTTTTGAATTACCAAATTAATCTAAACTATTTAACTTTGAATAATCAATTGACTCTTTCTCTCTTCTCCCTTTCCCTCACTCTCAAGTCTCATCCACTGATCCACCCTCTCCCTCTTTGTTTCAAACCCAATTGTAATTAATGGATTAAATAATTTTCTTATTTCATTTTATTATATCACAGATTATCGAGATATTCAAAATCAAAATGTAAGTGTTTATTTTACCTAAAAATTAGGGGGAAATCTATGATCATCATTAAAAAAAAGAGAAAATTATAACTAGGTCCCAATAAGGCAATTAATCACAATCAAGTCTCAAAAATCCGTTAAATTATATTGAAGTCCCTAGAGACATGGATGACATTAAATGGTTTGTTATTGATAACTCAGAGTTTTCAATGCAGTTTCTTGAGTTGTCAAATACAACTAAGTTTTTAAGGAGTTATCAATAACAATTTATTGAATTGTATTGAGTTGTCAATAAAAATCTATTTAATACCACCAAAGTCTCTAGGGACTTCAATGTAATTTAATGAATTTTTGGAACCTGATTGTGATTAATTCCCTTATCTAAGACCTAATTCTAATTCTCCCTTAAAAAATGTAGAATCAATTAGGAGAACCACAACTATATCATTAATATCTTTAATTAAAATAAAAAATTGACCAAAATTAATTACCTAAAATCATATCATTAATTTTAATTAAAAATAAAATAAGAATATTTAAAAATATTTCTCCAAGCCAAACAAAATGTCAAATGATGCAGATAATTTTCCTTTTTAACGTCAACAATCTATTTTATTAAAATTAAATTCAAAATCTAAAATTGGGTAAAATAGCACCTAGCAACCTAATTGTTTAAAATTTTATTTTTTTTAATATTTTTTCTTTTTATGGAAAAACTGAATATGGATGAAACATTTCTAAAAAAACACCCTGATATGATTTTTGTAATAATCTGGTTAGCATTATTTTTTTCTTGGGTTTAATATTTATTAAATGAGAGAGAGAGAAAGGGAGGAGGGAGATGTGGAGAGAAAACTTAAGGAGTTTAATCGTGATTAATTTGGTAATGTAAAAAATTTATTTTATTTTTGAGTTCTTTTGAATAATTAATTTTTTTAAGAGCCAGCCTTCATAGTAATTAATTGTTTTTCCTTGGCTCTCCCTGATTTTCCCATTGAAAAATGTGAGGTGGCATGAGGTATGCGACATATATGGTAGAGCTAACTCGGCAATTTTCGTTAACAACGTTAACCGTTGTGTTATTTAACGGAAGGGTCAAATTACCCCCTCTTTTTGTATTTTTAGGGCACATTTAACCTCTCAAAAACTTCCTATGCAATGTCCATATGCGGCGGGTTATTTAACTCTTGTTTTATTAATTCCTTTGAGTTAGAAAGCAAAGCAAACAATTATATTGTGAATTCCGTCGCATGCAATCAGGAGAGAAACGCCTCCTTTTCCATTACATCCTTTTCCTTTCTTTTCTTCCTTATTAACCATTAGATTCACTTTAAATGGTTCAGATTTGGTGTTTATAATATCATTATTGAAATTTTATATTATAAAAAGAAAAATTACACTAAATCTGGATCATTTAAAGTCGATCTGATAGCTATTAAATGAGGAAAAAGGGGGGGGGGAATGATGTATAGGAAAATGAGGCATTCCTCTCCCCATGTGATCATGTTCTTTCAACAATACTCGAAAACCAGAAATAAGCTCTTAAGAAAAATCAGTTAAAAAAAGCTCTTAAGAAAAATTGTAATAGTATAACTTACTAACAATATAGATTTTTGTAGATGTTACTCCCTCCGGTCTTAAATATAAGATCACTTTGGCTTTTTTTTGTGAAAGTTAAGGAAGCAAATTAGACCACTAAATTATAACACATGTCACATAAAATTAGATTATAAGTTAGTTTATTTATAAGTAGAATAAATTAGTTTTAAAAAAAAAATTATTTTTGAAACTGAAATTACTTTTTTTTGGATTGAAAAAAAAATCAATAAAATTAAAGTGATTTTATAAACAGGAGGAACGAGGAGTATTACATATATTAACAGGCCAGCGTTAATTAATGAACCATCCATCAAACTTGACATGTTTGACTGGCCTTAAATTTTTCCTTACAACTACAGTTAACAGTATTTTCCTTACAACTACAGTTAACAGTATCAGGGCAAAATGATGT
This sequence comes from Mimosa bimucronata, assembly GCA_037074515.1. NCBI lineage: Eukaryota > Viridiplantae > Streptophyta > Magnoliopsida > Fabales > Fabaceae > Mimosa > Mimosa bimucronata. The sequence continues at coordinate 8,654,264 of CM073448.1, forward strand.
GAGAGATTGAGAGAATCGTTGAAAGAAAAAGAGGTGAATAGTTGTTATATTTCTTCTTCCAACTTTGGTGATTGTATTTTCTCTTATAGATAATAACTTGAAATTGTGAAATAGTTAATTCTAAATGTTATTCGTTAAAACTCATAAATAAGTGGAGGGTATTAAAAAATGTCAACAGGCAAGAGCTTCTCACTTAACTAACAAAAGAAAGCTTAACGTAAAAAATGAATGGGTTAAGGGTAAAAAATATAGATATGTTTTTGTCAAAAATTCATCCAACACCAAATGTTTTTTCTTTGACAAAAAATACACATAAGCTTTTAAATTGATCTATTTTTTATAAAAAAAAAAAAATTGGTGTTGGATAAACTTTTGACAAAAACACATCCATATTTTTTACTCTCAATCAAAAATAAATTCCACAAGGAGAAAAAGAGAGAAACTTTAACATACGTGCTTTCTCTTTGCTGTGGAGAAAAAGGATGGTTCAATTCATCTATCCTCCATGTACTTTCTCTGAACCGTAGGCACAATTATTTACACTTTCGTTACATTTTGATCCCTATTTGACAATCATGTAATAAAAGGAAAAAATTAAAAAATAAATGTACCTTTCTCACAAGCCTCCTTGGAATGATTTACAAGATTGCCTATATATTACCATCGATTACATCAAAACTAATGGAATTCATATAATCGTCATATTCTCCAACAACATTTTTTTCCATGTCCAGTGTCGTCTGCGATGGCGTAGAAACCAACTGCGACTGAGAATGCATGGCCATGGCCATGGTATCTCCACCATCATCTGGACAAGGATTCTGCTGGTGGGCCCACAGGCTATTTGGTGCGACAACGACATGATCCCCAAATTGCACGTCCATGGAGTTATTGTAACCCACAGTACTATTGGCGTTGCAGTAAGATTGTAGACCTGAAACTGCATGCAAAGAAACCTTATACGTCTCTGGGTTTATTATTGGACGATTATTGTGGATGAAGAGTGGAAATGCAAGGTTATTACGAGGTGTCGTCATCATCCCCATATCTAATTGTGAAGTAGTAATAGCATTATTAACCATTGAAGATGAGGAACCATGGTGTTGTCCGCAAATATCTAGTTCCTGTTGAACAGCTCTAATCTCGTTTTTAAGACACCGATTTTCGTAATGAAGCCTACAAATTTCCTCCCAACAGCCACCAACAGGGTATCTATCTCTGTAATAAGCTTCGCCAATGATGGCATCCATGGCTCTTTTATGCTGACTAGGATGTAAGTTTCTCAACATCTCCTTTACGTTGTTGACTCCAAATAGCCTGTGGACATTCAGAAACGCCTTGGGTTGGTCGGCCGGGAAGTAAGGCGCAAAAACACATTCTGGGGTACACCTTTTACTCTGAAATTTGCAGACTGCACATGCCTTCCGCTTTGTGCCACCTGTAAGGGTCATGTTCAAATTTTGGTGGTAAGTGTAAGAAACAGAGAGAGAGAGAGAGAGAGAGAGAGAGAGAGAGAGAGAGATTATGATGAGCAGTGGAATTGTTAGTGCAGGAAAATAGTGGTGGGTGGGTATGGAGAGAGAGAGAGTAAAAGCGAAGTGCCAGCTTTTGGACAAAATTTGGACGTTTCTCATTCCTTCTCTACCACATGTCATGCTCATAACTAGTATACCCTCCAACCTTTTTTTTTTAATTATTTTGTGGAAAGATTTTATCACCCATCTTCATGCGTGGATTGTTATTTGATTTAGCGGTTTTTTGAAGATTTCCTGAGACTTTCTAGAATAGTTACTGTATTTCTTTTACTAGAGACTCGACTATAATTTCCCCACAAGAAAAAGTATTTTCCTACATTGAATCACACCCATAAATAACAAACAAATCCAACAACAATTAAATTCAATTTCAACAGTATCACAGTGAAAGCCATGTGGATATTTAATTATCATCAAACAAAGCAGTATTATCATGAGACTATGAGAGCATAACAGCCTCATAGCCTCACAGAGGGTATTTCAATTTTTACTTTTTACCTCGACTAAGTACTTAACAAATTTTTAAAATACCCAATTCACTCCAGTTATGTACTCCTTCAGCCTCTTATTATAAGAATCAAAGAGGTAAAATCACACAGATTAAGAAAGTGATTGAGAGAGATAAATATGTCTGAAATAATTTTGTTTTCTCAAGTTTGCCCTTATTTATGATTGAGTATATAAAAGAAAGAAATGTAATAATAGAGTTATAAATGAGTATGAAAGAAAATGTGAATAGAAAGAATAATGATGGGTAAAATGGGAAAAAGATCATTAAATGCTTTGACAAATTTAACCAGTCTATTATAAAAAAGGACAAAACATTCAAATTTTTTGCTCTTATATATAAGGACGGAGGGAGTATTATACTATTATAAACTTATTCCGGTCCTAATTATAAGATTAAGTTAACTTTTTTGAAGAAATTAATGATGCAAAATAAACCACGTTGGATTGTTTATATTTATCTTTTTTCTCAAAACTAATTTATTTTACTTATAAACTAACGTATAATATAATTCATGTAACATATATTAACATTTAATGATCTATTTTGCTTCCTTAATCTCCACAAAAAAATCAACTTGATCTTATAATTACAAACTGGAGAGTGCTCTTTTTAAAAAAATCATTTAAAAAATCTGACATGTGAAAAAAACAGTTAGGTGGCATGAGGTAGGTGACACATGAGACAACTCAGCATATTTTGGTTAATAATGTTCAGTTAGGGTTGCTTACTGAAGGGGTCAAATTTTGCATATATAGCCTACCAAAAACTTCTTGGTATTTAGTGCCTATATGTAGAAACTTCCGCCCAACCGGGGGCGGGGATTTTAGACTTTTAACTCATGTTTTTATTAATTCCCTTGGGTTAGAAGGCAAACAATTATTTTGTGAATTCTGTTGGATGATGTAATATACTCCTTCCGGTCCTAATTATAAGATCCAGTTGACTTTTTTGGAAAAATTAAGAATGCAAAATACAACACTATCAATTGTTTATATTTGTCTTTTTTCCTCAAAACTAATTTATTTCACTTATAAATTATCATTTAATCTAATTACACTTCGCATATATTAAGATTTAGGAGTCTTATTTACTTCCTTAATCTCCCCAAAAAAAGTCAACTAGCTCTAATAATTAAGACCGGGGGTAGTATATATATATAAGTTGATATTAATTATGTTTGCCTCTTCATGAGGATTGCAATTGAGAAGTATAATAATTTTGGCCCATTTAAAAAAAAATTAAGAAAATGAATTGAACATCATGTCGAGAGATTTTTAAAAAATCTGGTTTGTCATGTCATTTATAATCTAACTAATCATTATCAAACACATTACGTTTGATGTGAAAATTTTAATATGGTTTGACACCCTAAAAAAATTTGCTTACAGAAAAAAAAAAGTAGCCTAAAAAATAATGGGAATATATCTCTAAAAAAAACAATAAATGTAACAAGTCTGCAAACGCAGAATACAAATACCCGTTCTAGTTACAAAGATGAGTTGGCGACATGCCTCTGTTCTGAAATGTTCAGACCTAATCAGAATGATCAAGATTTATTAATTTAAAGTTTAGGATATTTTAAAGAAAACTATATTTTATGACAAAATGATAGTTAAGAAATTATCTTTATTTTAGATTTTGTACTTATTAAAATAATTGCCATTTAAAAATCATAAACTTAAAATTAATAAATTTGGACCATCCTGATTAAATCTGGACGATTCAGAATGAAGAAACGCCCCTTACTCATCTTTATGAAGAGAACCGAAACTAGTTCCCACATATTTTGGTCCTACTTCCGCAGCTCTTCAGTATCCCAATCCATCCATCCATCCATCCATCCATCCATCCATCTAGTATAAATAATTTTGGGTGCAAATTCGATTGACCCCTTACCCCCTTGAAACCGTCCTTCCTTGTATCAAAATATACCTATGTACACCAAAACTTGATCGAGAAGGGTTTTTTTTAGGGGGGGCTGATACTCCCCCCTCCTTTCTTTTCTTTTTTTATTTAAACCTAACATTTCTTTTAGTTACTTGGGGCTTATTTAGATTGAGTTAAGAATGTCTATTTTAATATGAATAAAAGAATATGTTTATTTTTTTTAAAAAAAAATCCTTCTCTTTCATTCTCTTAAATCTAAGCATACACTAAGGAAACATGCATATTTGTTACTTTCCTTTTTCCTTGTACAAAATTTTTCTTCTTCCTATTTCTAGCGATGAGTTACCTAAAGCCACTTGAATGCGTTCACAGATATATTTTAGGATGTTACGTTATTGGATGAAAAGAAAATCCCAGAGGAACATTTGGGTCAAACTCAGGTTTGTTAACTATTCTGTTCTATTTTCTTTCTTCCTTTCTTCTCTTTATTCATACGTGTCAACTGTCATATATAAAGCTTGTCGAATGCATGCTCCTCAAATATATCCATTAATAGACTTAGAGGAGTTGTTTGGTCATTTTCTCTCTCTTGGGAATCGTGACAAAACTTGCGTGAATGGAAGACACAGGTCAACGCAAAACACCGCCGGATCGGCTGCCAGAAACTTTAGGGGATGGCCGGAATAAGAAGAAGACAGAAGAAATACTACAGGGTATTAGGGATGAGAACATGGAAGAGCATGAACGAGAGCTAGAAACAGAGATGTGTCTGGAAACATCTAAAGGCGCAGAAGAGAGTAATGGTGATAACAAAATGCAATATGCTGAAGTTGCAAAGGAGAAAGTGCAAATAATGTCGTATAAGCAGTCTCTTTTGGGATTCAATGGGATGGAAAATGGAGGAACATGTATGGAAGAGGAGGATTTAATAACTGAAGATAGGGAAATTTTCTGGCGTTTACCAGAACCATCAGAGGAAATTAAAAAGTTAATGGGGCTATATCCAGTAGTTCCTATTTCATAAGATGAGTTTAATGAATGGTGTGAACCGTGGAATTTCGCTCTTATACTTATAGTACTTGGAAGAAGATATAATCTCTATGCGTTGAAGGCACACCTTTCTCGGATATGGGGAATAGTGGATTTTGATCTAATAGACCTGCCTAATAATTATTTTGTTGTTAGATTCACTAGTCCTGATTTGTGGAGGAGCCATTATAGGAAGGTGTTGTATGAAGGTCCATGGTTGATTGCTCAGCACTGTGTGTTAATTCAAAGATGGACGCCTTATTTCAAGCCGGCAAGAAATCAGTTGAGACGAATAGTAACTTGGGTTCGTATCCCTGGAATACCTATGCATTGTTATAACAACAGGTTTATCAGGCGACTTGGAGAAAGGATTGGAAGGCCATTGAAGGAGGATTTTGTAACATCCCAAATTTCAGAAAATAGAAAAAAGGGAAATTTTTAGAATTTTAGAAATTTAACTAGATATTAAAAAGCATTGAAAATAAATTTATGATATTTAGGTATTTTTGATAATTTAAAGACTTATTTTCTTAAAGAAATAAAGAAAAATAATTAGGAGATAAAACTTAATTTGAAGAAAAGAGATAATAAGGGTTTATTTAAAGTCTTGGGAAGGCATATAGAAATCAAAAAGCCTTATAAATGAATTTATGAGGCCAGAGGTATTTTTAGTAATTTTTAAAAGTTTAATTTCTTTATTAGCTAAGGAAAAATAGTTAGAAGATTAATTTAAATAAGGGAATATTTAGAACCCTGAGGTATTGTTTGATATTTAAAAAGTCTTATAAATAAATTTAGAAATTAAAGTATATCTAGAGAAATTATTTTGGGGACAGATTTAGGTCTATTTCTAAATGATAATGATAAATAAAATTATGATTTAAGAGAAAAATAGAAAATAGAAAATGAAAAAGACAATATCTGCCCCTAGTTAAAAATATCTTCAATTATAGAAGGAACGGTAAGATGGTAAAATACCCATTCAAAATATCAACTCAAATATATTCCCTCATCCATTTCATTTATCATCTCTGCCTCTCATTCTCATCATCACCGCCTCTCACTTTCTTCTTTCTCTCTCTCGATTTCTCTCCATTTCCCCCTCATCCTCTGCTTCCGACGAGAATCAGTGGCGACGGCGACGACCGGCGACGACGGGCAGCTCGAGGGTGTGGGGAGTGAAGCTTCGAGCCTAGGTGAGCTTCGCTTCCTTCGTTCTCTTCTTTTCTGGCCGATTTCGGGTGAGTTAGAGAGAGATTGATTCGTATTTCTGGAAAGTTTTGAAGCTTCTAACTTAATTAAAAGGATGCTTAGGCTTCGATTTTGAGGATTTTGGGAGTAATTTTGAGTGAGAATCGGATTAAGCTCAATTTCTCTAAGAACCCCAAATCTGTAACTGTTCATCCGAGATAGGGGTGAGGATTTTGAGTTGAAATGATGGGGAAAATCTGATTAAACATGAAGAGAAGCAGAATAGGACTTATATGTGTAGATTCTATGTTGAAATTTGTTGTATTTTTATTACCGATGGTTTCCCTGTTGAGCAGAAATCTTGCTCTTCTTCCTCTCTGCGATTTCGTTGTTTTTTTACATGAATAGAAGGATGAAATTGATCTTCAATGGTGCAAGATTGATGTTTAATTGGATGCATGCAATTGTTTGAATTTTTCTTCCTCTTGGCTGGTTCTGTTCGGCGATGTACAGGGGATAAAGGGAGGAAGTTTAATTGATAGGGAGCTTCATTTGCTTTGTAACTGAATACCATGTTGATGATTGAAAATTCTGGTCTTTCCCTGGGTGTGTGCGTTCTGGTTGTAGAAAGGAAAAAAAAAATATTTATGAATAATGCAGTTAATTCGGGAATTTTAATGATCGAGGCTTTATCAAATTGAATTAGCATATTAATTTGGGATTTGAAAGTGAATTGATTTGGTATTCTGTTGTCTTACTGGTTTAATCATTAGGCTTAAAGGAAAAAGAGATGATTTGGTTGTTCATGTGGATAGTGATTGTTCTGTGTGGTGTTGTGATTAAAGTAGAGATTCGAAATTAAGGTAAATAGGAAGCAAAGGCTCTATTACAAAAGTTTAGAAAGTTGAGAGGTGAAATTGATTAAAATGATTGATTTGGAAATCTTGAATTCGTATTAGTCTTCTTTAAATTGTAAAGTGAAGTAAATGATTTTAAAAGGAAGATTTTGTTGTTAACTCTAATTAAACTTGGAGACTTTGAAATAAATATTAACCAAACAATATTATGAATCAAAACAAGTGTGATGTGGAGATTTTTGAATGCATTTACTTTTTCCCTGTTCAATTTCCGTTTGAATTAAAGAAAAATGAATTGCAATAAGTTATCCTTATTTTAAAAGACTGAACTTGGAACCTAAAGTTTTTATATGATGTATAGTTGGTTGGGGTACAACTTGAGGGAAAGGAATTTATGAGTAAAAGAGTTTTGTGATGTTTGGAGAACTTTTGAGCTATTGGGAAAGCTTTAAATTGATTTGGTTATAATTGTTGGTATTGTGGAGTACTTATGAAATGATATGTTGGTGCTTGGAAATTTAACTAAATGGAATGATAGGTTTTATTTGAGAAATTGGAAAGATTAAGTATTGGTGATTTTAGTATGATGGGTGATAATGAGGAAAAGGGATGATAAGTTTAATGATGGTAAACTAGTGGTTTGAATTATAATTATAGTATTGAGAAGATTTTAGAGTAAAGATAAAGGATTTAAAGTTGATGGGCTAGGTAAGAATGTGGTTAATTTTGGAAGAATGGAACAAAAAAGGGTTAAAGTTATTTGTGAGGATTGGTGGCTAAATTATGGTTGTGGAGTTATCAGAAATTATCCGAATAGCAGAGTTATATGTTTGGTTATTTAAAGATAGATAGTTGTTTAAGATATGATTTTGTGATGCTGGATAATAAATATATTGCTAAGCAAATGCTGAATTTCTTATCTTGAGGATGGGAAGTATAGAAATATTAAGTAGAAGATCAATCAAACTTACTGATTTATGTCCCTTGATATGGAAGTTTTGGTTCAATTTGGGATATGATAGAATAGTTACTTTGACTAAGAGTTTTGTGAGTTAGTTGGGTGATACTGGAATGAAGGTTGCTATCATCTTAAGTTTAGTAGACTAATAAGTGTTTAATAGATTTTTATAGGGGCAAACTAATAGGAGTCTTATTGATTTAAGTTTTTATTTGATGCATTGAAATTATGAAAGGATGAACTTGACCACTAATTACCATTTCATAGTAACTAAAAGTATTCTGGAGTTAAAGTTTGCTGATGTTTTGGAATCAATATTCTGTTTATTTAGAAGTATGTTAAAGGTGTTCCAGTTTTGAATTAAGATTAGGAAAGGATGTTGCTTGTGAAGGTGTTTGGTTTACTTTGGTCTGTGATTTCCAAATATGATTGTTATTGTTTAATATCATTTGAGGATAAATAAGATAAAATTGTATTGTTTTCTTCACATTGGCAAGATGCTGAATGTATTTCTTGTTATGTTTTCTTATGAAAAGTTCAAAGTGATTAAGTGTTATAGTGGAAATGATTTATGGTGATTTATCAAGTTCAAGACACGGGTTTTTCAATGTATAAATGATTGTTCTTGAAGTAATTACTAGACAAACATTGAGAATAAGAAATATTATTTGGAACCGAGTAATTAATGGTAATTTTGATCTTAAATGGTTAGAATAATTATAATAAATTAAGTGGTAGGTAATTATTAATATAGAAGGAAAAGAAAAATATAGATGATCTTTGAAAATTTAATTAGATGAAGTAAATTGTTATATATATTATTATATAAAGTAAGTTCGATTTAAAAGTCATTAGGACATTTCCTATTCTTGTGTATACATTGTTTGAGATCGGTATGGTTACCCACTAAGTTAGAAAGTAACATATATTAGCAAAGGGAATGGTAGTGCTATAGGAGCGTGAGAGACGCCTAGTTACTATGAATAAACTTAGATAATAATATATTTCGTATTATGAATACTTATAGGAAGGGATAGTGAAGTTGAATCTCCAGAGTACTGTAAAAAGGAAGAACCAAGTTGCGAGTAACTCCTGAAGCCAGGTAGCAGTTTATCTCATTACACTAAATTGTATGTATTATTTTATAATATCTGTTTCAAGTTTACATTATGCATGAAGGTGGAATACCTTGTTAATTCCTGCATAGTTATTTATGGAGTACTCCAGGCTTAGGTGGGTCGCTCCCCCTTTGCCAGTTCAGTTATGTTATAACGGGATAATTATAACGAGAAATCCTGCAGGTGAGGCCTCCACTAGTTAACGAATATATTGTTAATAGTGGCTGGTAGAGATTGAGCGCAGGAAGTATGTATAATTGTGATATTTGTCCAGATTTATAAAATATATACATGACAATGCATGCATAAAAGTTTACAGTTAATGACATAAACTGCGTTGAACTGCTATTTTTCAGAGAAGCTGAGATATAGTGAGATGGTAGAGATAAAACAGAAGTGCTGGAAAGGACTAGATGAAGAAACTTAGTTTATGTTTTGAGAAAGTAAGGTTACCTGTATATGATATAAATTTATTATGGGATTTAAGTTTCCTAAGTATTATGAATTAAGATTAAGTACCCTAATATGTCTATTGAACTTTTAATTGTCTTATTAACCACTTTATTTTATAGAGAATTTTAAATTGTTTCAATTTGTCCGAAAAGCCCATTCCAACTGACAGAAGGTTGGTTGAATGTTTTGAAAGAAAAGGTTTTAAATTTTCCGTAATTTTGGGCTTCTGACACTAAAGTGGTTGTAATTCAATTAAAAATGCTATAATATAGTAGTAAAAATCCAGGCGTTACAGATTTGAACACTTTAACGGATAGTATGGCTGAGAATGCAAAGGTAAAGAGAGGACGGTATGCAAGGGTGTGCGTTGAACTAGACCTGCAAAAACAATTAGTACCAAGAATAATAGCTGCAGATGAGATATTCAATGTGGAATATGAAGGATTGAGCATGATTTGCTTCGAATGTGGTCGTTATGGACATAGACGTGAAGTGTGCCCATGGAAGAGGAGTTCTCAACATGAACAAAATATACCAGAAGGGAGACGAGCTGGAGTACAATTGTCGGAGAAATTGTCGGAGGAGGAGACGGTGATGGCCAAGGAACAATTTGGTCCCTGGATGTTTGTCTCATGGGCAACAAAGGCTCGGTTTTCTAAGCATGGTGGTCAGGTTGAAAGACAGATGGAAAGAAAAGCTTATAGCTATAGGGAGGTGCCGAAAAATAGTCTTCAAGCAGAACAATCTAGATTTGCAATTTTGGAAGATTTGGACAAGGAAGGAGTAGAAGAGGAAGAAAAGGAGGAATCAAATCTGAGGCTTATCAGTGAAGAAAATTTAAATCAGAAAAATGGAGGAATGGAGGTCATCATGATGCAGGAAAGGAAAGCAAGGACAGCTGGACAGAGTACGGTACAGCAGAAAAAAGTGGTTGGGGGAATTAAAGTCTCGGCTAAAATGAAACAAGTTGCAAAGATGCAGGGAAAAGAAACTTTTAAATCCAATATAATTGAAGCTACTGGGCCGGGAGGGGGTAGTAAGCCCAAACAGAATTTATTAAGTATGAGCCCAATGCAAAATGAGCAAATGGGCAAAGTAAAGCATAAATGGGCTAGTAAAAGAGAGCACCATGTAGTCACTAGGCAATTAGATTTATTGCCACTAAAGAACACATATGTACAAGCCCTACAAATGGATGAATTAAAAGGGAACAAAGAATTAATGGCCATGGGTAATCCACCAAACTGGGAGGAGCAAGAGTCTTCGGCCTCATTAAATAATGGATACAAGATGATGGTGGCCCAAGGGATGATTTTAAATCCAAAACCCCCTGATCCTGGGAGTCAAAAAAAGACATGGGAGGATGGTATTTGGGAAGATGGTGAGGTGAATATAGCTGAAGATAACACAGGCGACGTGACTTTTGTGCCTGAGACAGCATTAAGCAGATAAGTTTTTTTATGTATTTTATCTTTTTTGTTTTAATAATTATGATGAACATAGTTGCATGGAATTGTAGGGGGGCTAATGGTAGAGCTTTCCCAGTCATACTTAAAGATATTATTCAGAAAAATAATGTAGGTGTTTTTTGTTTAATTGAACCCAGAGCAAGCGGGGAAAAGGCTGATAAAATAATTCGGAGGCTGGGTTTTAGTAACTGGATCAGAGTTGAAGCGACGGGATTTGCGAGAGGAATTTGGGTGTTATGGACCTCATCAGCTCATCAAATAAAGTATGTTACATCGAATGAGCAATTTGTATTATGCCAAATTCACTCTTTATCAGATCATAAATCCTTCTATGCCATGTTTGTGTATGGGGAAACAAGTTATAGAAAGCGAACAATATTATGGCAATCAATTTTAACTGTGGCAGAATATGTGACTGAGGAGTTGATTATAATGGGAGATTTTAATGCATATAGGTACCATTCAAATAAGGAGGGCGGAGTTGTGCCGTCCTTTCTATCAATGCAGTAATTTAATGATTGTATTGAAGATGCGGGGTTAATAGAGCTGGGGGACCATCATGATATGTTCACATGGGAGAAAGAAGGTTTAAGGGAGAAGCTTGACTGGGCCTTTTGTAACACAGCTTGGATGGCCACCTATCCCCAATCGAAGGTGGTAAATGATCTTAAATATAATTCAGACCATAAAGTGATAGTGTTGAAATTCAAAGATGATAATACACAAGCACGAACCAGGAAAAAATTTCACTTCCAATCAGCGTGGTTACTTGAAGATGATTTCCAAGACATTGTTTTAGAAGCATGGTGGAATAAGGAATGGAGGGAAGGTGTGGAGTGTTTCCAGAAGATAGCTATGGAATGGAATGAACAAAAGTTGGGGAGCATACCAAGGAGGAAAAAGGAAATTCTTCGCCGGCTTGAAGGAATCCAACGTAAGAGAATGTTTCAACCTCAAAATGGTTTGTTCAGAATTGAGCAAAAATTGTGGAAGGAATATTAAAAATTAGCGCTTCAGGAGGAGATCATTTGGTTTCAAAAAGCGAGATGTCAGTGGATACAAGGGGGTGATAAGAATACTAAGTATTTTCATGCAATGGCAATGGTTAAAAAGGGAAGGAAGAAAATCTCAAGACTCAAAGACAACACTGAGGAGTGGGTTACAGATACTACAGTGCTTTGCAACATGGCAAGTGACTATTATAAAGAGTTGTACACGGAAGATGGAGATGTACAGGGTGAGTCAGACTGGCCGGTTTTATTTCCAATGCTAAACAGTCAACAACTTGCAAGTCTGAATGCACCAGTGAATGATATTAAGATTAAAAATGCGGCTTTCTCAATAGGAGCTTTCAAAGCCCCAGGACCGGATGGATTGCAAGCACACTTCTTCCATACTCAATAGGAAAGAGTTGGGAAGCATATTTGTAATTTAGTCAAGGAAGCATTTCGGAACCCAAGATCGATTGCAGAGATTAATCAGACAAACATAATCTTGATCCCTAAAGTTGAAACTCCTTCTATAATTCAGGAGATAAGACCTATATCTCTTTGCAATGTGAGTTTCAAGGTGATTACAAAATTGCTAGCCGATAGGATTTGACCTATGATGGATCTTTTAGTGGGAATGCATCAGTGTAGCTTTATTCAAAACAGATCTAGCTGTGATAATATTATAATAGCTCAAGAAGTAATCCACTTTATGCGTACAAAGCCAGGCAGGAAAGGGTATGTGGTAATTAAAGTGGATATGGAGAAGGCTTATGATAGGCTTGATTGGAAGTATTTGAAGAATACTTTACAAAGTGTAGGCTTGTCAGAGAACTTGATCCAGGTTATAATGGCATGTGTCACAACTGCTACAATGAGGGTCTTATGGAATGGTGAGGAAGGGCAGAGTTTCTCTCCATCACGTGGAATTAGACAAGGGGATCCTCTTAGTCCATATTTATTTGTATTATGCATGGAGAGGTTAAGTCATTTAATTCAACAGGATTGTAGAGAAGGAAGGAAGCCTCTAAGAATGAAGGATGATGGTCCACTTATTTCTCATCTTTTCTTTGCAGATGATTTGCTTCTAGTTGGAGAGGCAAATATCATACAGATGCGGGTTATGCAACGAGTTATGCAGAGATTTTGTGAAGTTTCGGGTCACAAGATAAGCCTAGCTAAATCAAAAACTTTCTTTTCTAAAAATGTTAACTTCAACAGGAGAGTGAAATTGGGACAATACCTGGGTATTGGTATAACCCATGATCTGGGTAAATACCTAGGAGTTCTGCTTATCCATTCTAAAGTCACTTCTTCCACATTTGGGCACATCACAAGGAAAGTGAAATCAAGATTATCAATGTGGAAAGGGAAGTTTCTAAGTATGGCAGGTCGCACAGTTCTCATTAAGAGTGTTATCTCTGCTATTCCATCATATCAAATGGAAACTACTTTGCTTCCAATAGGAGTTATCAGGGAAATAGAGAAGATTAGTCGGAATTTCTTGTGGAGTCAAGATGAAAATGCCCGGAGGATGCACTTAATAGCATGGGAGAAGATTCTAAAGGCAAAGCATTTAGGTGGACTGGGAGTTAGGGATTTATACAAACAAAACCAAGCCTTTATTTTGAAGTTATGCTGGGAGATCTCAAACAAACCAGGTGCTCTATGGGTTTAAGTAATCAAATTAAAATATGATTGTGGCAGGAACATGATCCCAGAAGTGTCTAAGAAAAAGCACATGTCTTAGTATGGAAAGCAATAGTAAGTGTATGGGATAAATTTATTCAAGGAATCGGGAAGAAGGTGAATGATGGCAATAACACAAACTTTTGGTAGGATAGGTGGACACCATTGCAACGACCCCTCATTGAATATGTGGAAAACAATTCGCAATTAATTAATCCAGAGGATAAAGTGGCTCAGTTTACTAATCCAAGTGGTGCATGGAACTACCAAAAATGTAGAGCTTTCTTGCCCGAAAGTATAGTTTAGGTAATATTAGGTTTAAGTCCTCCTAAAATAGGAAGAGCGGATTGTTTAGTATGGAGAAATGCAGCAGATGGTAGGTTTTCAGTGAAAGCAGCCTATAAATTCCTGCAAACCCCTGAAGAGGATGGTGCTAACCGGTTTTGGCGAAAATTCTGGCGATGGCCATTCCTGAGCGTGTCAAGTTTTTCCTATGGCAAATATCCCTTGAGAGGCTAATGACCAACTCTCTAAGAGAGAAAAGAGGGTTATCAAACACATCTTTATGCCCAATGGGTTGTCAAAGTGAGGAGAGTGTGATACACATATTAAGGGATTGTGTGAGAGCTAAACGGTGTGGCGTGAGTTTATTTTACCTAACCAAATACCTGTGTTTTCTTCTTCTGACTTGCAGGGATGGATGAAGTGGAATAGTACAAATAGACCATGCAAACCAAAGTATGAGAGATGGCCATGGACAACTGTCTTCAGCTATGTGTGCTGGATTTTATGGAAGCATCGGTGCAAGAAGATCGTTAATGGAGAGGAAGCTACAAATCGAGAGTTAATTCATCAATGCATGTACTATCTTATGGAAGCAGCAGTCAATGGGAAGCTACAACACAAGATATTCCAAACTGGTAGAGGTCAAAACTTATCGTGGGAACCGCACCTGAGCATGTATTAGAGTAGATGTTGATGCGTCGATCTGGAAAAATAATCAAGCGGCGTGTGGTGGAGTCATACGGAACAGCAAGGGTGAATGGGTTACGGGATTCCAACAAAGGCTGGGCACGCTTCCAATTATTGCAGCAGAGGTAATGGCAATTCAGGTGGGCATAAGAGTATGCAAACAACTGAAGCTGCAGGATATTCATCTGTTCTCTGACTCTCTAGAAGCAATTAACACTCTAATGCGGGATAGTGGACTGAATCATCCTTATCGGGAAGTAATTGCAGAGACACGACAGCTCATCTATAGTCATGAGAATCTAAAAATTTATCTTGCAAAGAGAGAAAGCATTGAATATGCAGATATCCTGGCTAAGGAGGCTCATCAGGAGGAGATGAATTTAAGGATACTGCCAGATGTACCACTTAAATGTGTAGGTGTTTTTGAATGAGATAGGTGTCATTTGCAGACATGATGTAGAACTTAAGTTAGCAGGCTGTTAGGGCCTCAATCACAAGCTTCGGCTTGCCATATGTATTCACAAAAAAAGCTTGTCAAATATTGTATGAGACCATGACTTTCCCAAATGTACTCTACCCTGTAAGAGTTGCAAATGATATTATGCAATGCAATGACTGTGAAAAGAAAGGAACAACTCCCTTCCACTGGTTTACCACAAATGCTCTTCTTGCGGCTCCTACAACACCAGAGTTATATGACTCTTCCATTGGCTGCAATAATTAATTGCTTCTCTCAAGCTCCTTTATACTGAATTTCAGACTCCACCTGTGATGCAATGTTTGCCTCCATGGTTTGTACCAATAATTAGTCTCTCTCTCTCTCTCTTTGCAAGAATAATCGTCTTGTTTTAGTCTTCTTCTTCTTCTTTTTGCAAGAATAATCGTCTTGTCGCATTTGAACTGGATCTATGTTATTGTCTTCCTCATCAAATTTTATGAAAAAACCAAGAAATTCTAGAATTGATGAACTATCTTCTTCTATTAGATATTCATAATATGCTTTGTTCCCTAATCTATGTCCATTCACCTTGTGACTCTAAAAGTTATACTGTGCCTTAATTTTGTTGTTTCAAATATTTTTGCATATTTATCTCAATCATGTTCCTCCTCTTACTCATTCCAATAGAATGAGAAATTACCAGAAATTTTGGTGAGCTAGAGATATATTAACAGGCCCAAATTCATTAATGAACACACCATCCATCAAACGTGACATGTTTGATTGACCTTTAATGTTTGCTTACAGTTAAAGTTAACAATCTCAGGACAAAATGATATGAGAAAATAGTTGAAGAAAAAAAAAAGAAGAAGTGAATGGTTGCTATTTTTCTACTTCCAACTTTGGTGATTGCATTTTCTCTTACGGATACCAACCGGAAAATGTAAAATAGTTGCTAATTCATAAAAACTCATAAATCCATCCAACTGATGATAAACAAGTTGAGAGTATTCAAAAATGTCAACAAGCAAGAGCTTCTTACTTAACTAACAAAAGAATGCTTAAAAAGAATAATGAATTCCACGAAAAAGAGAAAGAAACTTTGATATACATGCTTTCTCTTTGTTGTGGGGAAAAGAGATGATTCAATTCATCGATCTTCCATGCACTTTCTCTGAACCGCAGGCTCATTTATTTACACTTTCATTACATTCTGATTTCCCCATGCACTTTCTCTGAACCGCAGGCTCATTTATTTACACTTTCATTACATTCTGATTTCCCCATGCACTTTCTCTGAACGCAGGCACATTTATTTACACTTTCATTACATTCTACACCCTAATTGACAATCATGTAATAAAAGGAAAGAATAGTGAAAAAAGAGTACCTTTCCTCATAAGCTCCTTGGAATGAGTTATAAGATTGCCTACTTACTACTTAGTACCATCGTTTACATCAAAAAAGTGGGAGTCATCATTCTAATTTTCTCCCACAGCTTTTTGTTTCATGTCCAGTTTGCGAAGAAACAAACTGCGACTGAGAATGCATGGCCATGGCCATGGAACCTCCACCACCATCTTGGCAAGGATTCTGCTGGTGGGCCCACAAGCTATTTGGTGCGACAACGACATGATCCTCAGATTGCACGTCCATGGAGTTATTGCAACCCACAGTACTATTGGTGTTGCAATAAGATTGTTGATCTGAAACTGCAGGCAAAGAAACCTCTGCATTATACGTCTCTGGTCTTATTACTGGACGATTGTTATGATTGAAGGGTAGAAATGCATTATTATTACGAGGTGTCGACTCTAACTGTGAAGTAGTAACATCATTAACCATTGAAGATGAGGAACCATGGTGTTGTCTGCAAAACTCTAGTTGCAGTTGAGCAACACTAAGCTCGTATTGAAGCCTGCACATTTCCTCCCAACAGCCACCAACAGGGTATCTATCTCTGTAATAAGCTTCGCCAATGATGGCATCCATGGCTCTTTTCTTCTCGCTAGGTTGTAAGTTGTTCAACATCTTCTCTACGTTGCTGACTCCAAATACCTTGTGGACATTCGCAAACGCCTCGTGTTGGTCGGCCGGGAAGTAAGGAGCCCAAACACATTGTGGGAGACACTTCATTCTCCAAAATCTGCAGGCTGCACATGTCTGCTTTGTGCCACCTTTAAGGGTTATGTTCAAATTTTGGTGGTAAGTGTGAGAGAGAGAGAGAGAGAGAGAGATTATGATGAGAAGTGGATGTGTTAGTGTAGGAAAATAGTGGTGGGTGAGTATGGAGAGACTGATAAGTAAAAGAGAATTGCTAGCTTTTGGACAAAATTTGGACATTGCTCATTCCTAGCTTTTGGGGCTACCTCTTCATCATGTCATGCTAATAACTAGTCTACCCTCCTACCTTATTTTATTTATTTTGTGGGAAAATTTTATCACCCAACTTCATGCGTGAGTTGTTATTTGATTTAGTGGTTATTATTTGAACATATCCTGAGACATTTTAGAGTAGTTACTGTATTTCTTTTACTAAAGACTTGACAATAATTTCCCCACAAGAAAAAAAGTATTTGTCTACATTTCGGTCTAAGAAGATGCCTGATGATTGGAGAAAAAGTACTTTAGTTCTGATTTATAAAAACAAAGGCGATATACAAAATTGTGCAAATTATAGGGGAATTAAACTTATGAGTCATACAATGAAACTATGGGAAAAGGTGATTGAGCATAGGTTAAGACTAGAAACTAGTATTTCTGAGAGACAGTTTGGGTTCAGGCCAGGGAGATCCACAACGGAGGCGATATATCTATTAAGAGGGATAATGGAAAAGTATCGAAGTAGAAAAAGAGACTTACATATGGTTTTTATTGACTTAGAAAAGGCGTATGATCGCGTGCCGAGAGATTTACTTTGGAAAGCCTTGGAAAAGAAAGGAGTATGTGTTGCTTATATTAAAGTTATACAGGATATGTATGATGGGGTGTTGACTAAGGTTAGAACGCCGGGAGGTGAGACAAAAGACTTCCCTATAAGAATTGGCTTACATCAGGGATCAGCTTTGAGCTCATATTTGTTTAATTTAGTAGTAGATGCTCTAACTGAGCCTATAGAAGAAGCGGTCCCTAAGTGCATGCTTTTTGCTGATGATATAGTCCTTCTGGACGAATCAAGAGAGGAGATTAATGATAAATTAGAAATATGGAGAAACACGCTGGAGTCGAAGGGTTTCCGTTTAAGTAGGAGTAAAACAGAATATATGCATTGCAATTTTGCAAATAGACAACTTAGAGGTGATTTGGAGGTTAAACTAGGAGAGCAAACAATCCCTCAAGTAACGAAGTTTAGGTATTTGGGATCAATTATAAGACAAGATGGTGAGATTGATGACGATGTCAATCATAGAATTCAAGCTGGGTGGTGTAAATGGAGGAAAGCTACTGGAGTTCTTTGCGATAGAAAAGTACCCCATAAGGTAAAAGGGAAGTTTTATCGCACTGCTATAAGACCAGCAGTATTATATGGTAGTGAATGTTAGGCTTTGAAGGGTCAACATGAACATAAGATGGGGGTAGCTGAAATGAGGATGTTGAGATGGATGTGTGGTCACACAAGAAATGATAAGATTCGGAATGATCATATATGCGAACGAGTTGGAGTGGCACCTATCAGTGAGAAAATGGTAGAAAATCGTTTGAGGTGGTTTGGACATGTACAAAGGAGGCCATTAGAGGCGCCAGTGAGGAGGGTAGATCAAATAGTCTGGAGTCCGATTAAGAGAGGAAGAGGGAGACCGAGGCTTACACTTAATGAAGTTGTAGAGCGCGATCTTTTAATAAATAATATATCTAAAGATTTGGTTACCGATAGAGCACAATGACGTCGTGCGATCCATGTAGCCGACCCCACTTAGTGGGATAAGGCTTTGTTGTTGTTGTTGTGGTGGATATAGGCGAGTGAGGACAAGAAAAAGGATATGTATTCACTGCTCTGGAAGTTTTTTAGGTTTCCGCAACCCCATTGACACCAATAAATAACAAATAAATCCAACAACAATTAAATTCGAAAAGCCATGTAGATATAATCTAATCATCATCAAACAAAACTGTGTTAATTCCAGAAATTCCTTCATTCTAGTCTCTCTTCTAGAGCACTATTATTAACCTTATCACCACCAAGAAAATCTCCCTCCGTCAATGTAGGTTCTGAACCAAAAAACAAAAGAAAGAAAAGCAAGTCTCTTTTCCAATTCTAAACCACCTCAGAAAAGATATATATATATATATATAGAGAGAGAGAGAGAGAACAAGAAAAGAACTTTATATGTTCAGGTGAATAATCTCTTCAAGTCTTTCGGATGTGGAAAACAGAGAGAGAGAGAGAGAGACTTTTCTTTTGGAGAATCTCTCCGAGATTCAAATTCTTGGTGGTGTCTTCAAGAATCACCATGAGAGAGAGAGAGAGAGAGGAACCTTGACGAAGAGGAGGAGGAAAAAGCCGATTGCGATCACCGTCTTGTAAAGCCATTGCTGGAAATCAGTGTTGGCTTAGTGGCTGAGCGAAATTCCAGCAATGATTGAAAAGGAGAAGGAGAATGGTTAGGAAAATTTAAGATACCAATCAAATTGTTACTCACACGACCCATAATTATTCTACAAATCAGAAAAGAAATCGAAAATTTGAGGGCACAAGGATTATAATTAAACCTAGTAGAGAAGAAAGGAGAAGGCCTTGTTTGGTTGGAGGTTTTTGGGGGGAGGGGAGGGTTTGAAGCTAGATGAAGTGTTTGGTTGGGGGAAGGGAGGGGGAGGGGAGGTTAAAATTTTTTGTTTTTTTCCTCATCTTTCTCTCCCAGCCTCTCCTTCAAAAGTGGGGTTTTTTTGAAGGGAGAGAACTTTTATGTCAGGAGAAGAATACAAACTCCCCGATGAGAGAGAGGTTTGAATCCAGCAAAGGCGGGAGAACAGGCAAAGAGTTTGGCCCTACAAACCCTGCCCCACTTTCCCTATTTTCTGTGTTTGCTGGAGGAAAAGAGTCTTGAAAACTTTTTAAAATACATAATTAATAATTTACCCCTCTTATGTATTTTGTACTTTTTTCACAAAATTTTCTCATTTTAAAAATCTGGCATGTTAAAAAATGTGAGGTAGCATGAAGTGGGTGATATATGGTAAAATCAACTCAGTATATTTTGGTCAACAATATTTACCATTAGGTTGCTTAACGGAGTGGTCAAAGTGCCCCCTTTTTAAACTCTCTGACATATTTAATCTCTCAAAAACTTCATTATTTTTAATACCCATATGAGGAAATTTTTGAAGTATTTTAGCCTTTAACACTTGTTTTTATGAATTTCTTTGGGTTGGAATGCAAAACAAACAATTATTTTGTGAATTTTGTGGGATGATGTTATTAAGCTAAACACAGTCATGTTCTCTCAATGATACTCGACAACTAGAAATAAGCTCTTAAGAAGTAAATGTTATTATTACATACAAGCTGATATTGATTATTTTTACCTGTTCATGAAGGATTGCAAAAGAGAAGCACTATATTTTTGTCCCATTTAAAAACAAAACCAAGAAAATGGAGTGGATCATGTTAGAAATTTTTAAATGAATCCGGTTGCCCCTTCATTTTGTAGCCCAACTAATTAACATAGGGGTGTTTGGCTGGGCTACCAATGGCAAAATAAGTCCTTATTTTTAGGAAAAAAGACTTATTTTGTGAAAAGTTAAATTGGGGGTGTTTAGCTGGACTTATAAAAATAAGTAACTTATAGCTTATAAGTCAAAATAAGTATAAGTTCTTTTTTTCAACTTATGACTTATGACTTAAAAGTCACTTACGGAGGTGGACCCCACAATTCTTAATTATTTTACACATCAAATCATAACTAACCCAAACATAAATCACTTTTTCAAAAGTCCATCCAAACATACATCTCATTACACAATATGACTTATGACTTATAAGTCATATTATTAACAGCTCATCCAAACTAAATCTCATTACACAATCTGACTTATTTTCAATCTGACTTATTTTCAGTTTGACTTATATATAAATCACTTTTTCAGAAGTCCATCCAAACACACCCATACACTTTGCGTCTGACATAAAAATTCTATTATGATGTGACACCTTAAGAAAAATTAGCTGGTAGATAAAAGAGAGGTCGTTTAAAGTGTTTACTTATGATTATTCATACCACATATGTCATACTGGCTTCACCTAAAAAATCCAATGGTGTAATGGGAATATATCTTGAAAGAAAAATAAGCCTAACAAGTCTGCTACGCATACTACAAATCCACCACCTTTGGGGGCCAGGAAAGGAATTTGAATGAGCAAGCGATAGTTCAGTTCACAAATGCACAAACAAAACCCTGCACTTGTCAAAATTCATGAAAAGAGAGAAACTAATCAAATTATCAAACACTAAAATAAAGATCAGCAAACTACGCTCTTTTTCAGCTCATAACTGCTGCAACAAAACATTTCCTCAACAAAATTGTAATTGTTTGTAAGCTATACAGATCCTCTCTAAAATCACTTTAGTTTGTTTATGGGGAGGAGGTGGGGAGGATAAGGGAAAAATAACTGGAAATAAAACATATTCCCCTCCAACAAATATGTATATTTTTTTATAGCCCCTCCAACAGAATAATTCCTGACAACATTAGGTACTCATTTTCACTATAAGATCTTCTCGCACAAAGCTGGGCCAACCTCCACATATTTTGGTGCAACTTCCCAAAAACACAGCCTGCTTATTGAATATAACCAAGAACTGACAATTATATTCTCAAAATGGACCGATCATATAAAGTCTTCCTCAGCTCTTCAGTATCCCAATTCATCCAGTTAGAAAAAATAATTTTGGGTGCAAATTCGCTTGACCCCTTCCCCCCTTGAAACCATCCTTCCTTCCATATCCGGTATCAAAATTGACCTATGTATACCAAAACTTGTTGCCTCTCCGGAAATTTGCCATATACTTTGCCCTTGTATGCCACTTCTGACTAAGCAATGCATCTACATGAACAGGGCTTCACCCAGAACCAGTTGAATACCAAAACCATAAAGTTATTTTCTCCAGTTCCAAAGATGATGTTAGCTCCCCCAGGAAAATTAGTTTACGGCTTCAAAGAAAAGAACCTGAGGTTGTAGATGCCCTCTTTCACACATTGTAAGAACATCAAGCCACCCGCCAATTATCTGTATAAAACTGAAAATCTTTTTTTAACACAAGGGTAAACTTAAGAAATGAATTTAGCAATTCAAATATTTAACTTGCCTTGACTGTCTTGTCATCATACATAATCCATTGTTCATGTTCATGGCTATAAGCGAAGCAATGGTAATGTTGCCCATAGTAGCATACCTACAAGTTTTTAGCAACGCTTCAGCAAATAAATTATACAGAATATTTGGATTGCACAGGATTATTAATACGGGTATTCATTCATAACAGCAGCCTGCAATGCTGAGTAAAAAGGTGAGCATACGATGGATACATCACTTTATCCACAAAACTGAAAAAATGGTACTCCCAATCTACAGAAGATCAGAAGAACAGTACGGAAGCCCCTCGTTCTTCCCATTTTCCGTATTAAATATAGATATGACCATAGGAGTATTATACTCGTTTTACAAATTATCTAGTTATCTAGTAGATAAATGAGGATTTCACTGTTTGGTATAGTCTCAACAATATATATTTGGGGGGAGGGCGGTTGGGCACCTAAAGTTACTTCCAGGTCAGCCCTCCTCCTATAACATACACTAGAGGTCAACATAAAACATTTTTACTAAAATTTTATAATAAAATTGTTTATATTGCATGTCACTTCCCACAAAAAAGCTAAACTTGCTATCTTACAGGCCAAAACGAAAGAGATATTAGGATAAATTTAGACATCTCACAACTATGACCACTAAAATGCTCAAACTTTAACCTTAGCAAAAAACAAAAAGCTTACCACTGATACCAAGCTATGAATGCTTTTTGGATCTAACCCACGATAAAGAACACTAACATCCATTTCAGTGCTCAGTGTTGCCAAAGTTGCTTTAATATCATCAGCACTCTCGCATGTATTTTGCCAGCCTAGAACTGTATATACCCAACATAAATAAGATAAAAGGCCCAGGAAGGCACAGCAAATGGGGAAAAACCAACATTCCAAATGAAAAATCTGAACTACCAGTTGTGAAGACATGAGGTGGTTTTGAAAGAAAGTGATGGATGTAATTTAGCTTGCCACAGCCGCCAGCTTCTGGATCACAAGCTAACTGATGATTCATCTCCACCAGATTCAAAATCTCATCAAAGGAGCTTTCACTGCACATTACCTGCAGAGTATGGAAGGGGGTCCAGCTAAGGTCTTAAAAAGCATAATTGTCAGCTCATGTTTCCACGAGCAGGAAAGTAAAGGGGGAAAACTTCATTAAGTAATTGAAGGTCCAAAGATACCTTCATGGTGCGAAGGGAGTTGGCATTTATATTGTGGAAGAAGGAAGTGTACTTCAGATGTCTGGACTCAAGACCACAGTGGTGGCAATTCATCCGTTCAAAAATGTCCATTCCAAAGAGTGAATGTGCTATACAACTACTATTTGCACACTCCCAAGATCGCACAGAATTGCTTTCCACTGATTCTGTATCAGAAACACTTGAACCACTAGTAAATGATCGATGAAGGCAGTCAAATATCACCTCCAGTACTTCAGAAGCATCATTCATCTGAGCCTGTGAAAAGTCAGCATATAAATCCCATCGCCCAAACAAAAAATACATTATGTCTTTTACCTCATGCTCAAACACTGGGAATCTTTAAGGCAAGACATACAATCAAATCTTGGTGGTGTTACCTCCTGGAAGAAGTTACTATCTGGACATAGGTTGCTTAGAGCTATTCTCAGAGAAGTAGGGGCTACAGCTTCTCCCTGGCAATCCTTTGACGCAGCATCCAAGGCGGTGAAGATTTCATACAATGCACAGACAACACAAGGATTACCCACGTGATCATGCTCTGATCTTGGTCTGCTAAAAAATTCCTCGCGGAACCGCCGCAAATGCCACAAAGACTGAGCTCATACAGTGGGTAAAATTTTAGACCATAAAATATATTATACATAGATCGAATAAGATATAATAAAAAATTTGGGGGGTGGGGGGTTGATGACCTACTTGTATTATAACATTGAGAAAGCAATTATATTCGCCCACTTCATTCTTCAGCCCAGTACCAAGCAAAGTACCTCCACCAATATTCCCAGTTGTGCTTTCCTCCAGTGGAGCGCCATAACTATCTACTTGCGAAGAAGTTCTATCTGAAGTTCTCAATCCAGAAACTGGAGGCAATTTTTGAAGAGCTTGATATGTGTCTGAATACGAAGTGCCTCAAACAAGGTCAGAGAGTCATCAAATTTTCCATAATTTTTTGAAGAGATGAAGCCAGGAAATTTTCGTCAAGCAGGTGACATAATATATTGCAAACAGGTTTGCCCAAACTTTAAAAGCTCAAACATAATCTAGGCTACGTCCATCCATAGCCCAGTAAGAAATTATGGCAGCATTAATGTTTCTGAGCAGAGAAACTAAACAAATCAAAGGATATGCAGTGGCATTTCGTTCCCCAGAAAGTGGTCTTTAGCTCTTATTTCCAATGAAGGACAATTGAAATCCCATAACATTTAGCCCTTCACCCCCACCACAAGCAATGGGTCCCTCAAGCATCTTAAGCACACTATCAGTGAAAGCTAATGTTATTTAATCTTATGTGACAAATGCAGATAGTTTTATCCATAACAGATGATTTAAAAATCTAACTGACTTGAGTTACAATGGAAGTGCAAAACATTGTTGAGCTTCACCATAGATCTACAACTTTGAATTATTAACAGCACATAGCAGATATGTTGAACATATTCGGACATAAAATGCCTCAATTGCTCAAGTCAGTCCAACGATTAGTGGAAAACAAGTGAAACTGCCATTCATGTTATAATAAATGTGTTGTGTTTGTAACTTTGTGATGGTAAATTAGTTTCCATTCTTCTTATGCATGCCAACTCAATTCCTGGGTTTTGCTATAGCAACGAACCAATCTTGTGGCAAAGTTATGCAACATGTATGGAGATAATAATAACAAATGTGCATGAACTAGCAGCAGCACATGTCATATACAAAAATCATACCCAGACTTTGGCGTACAGCTTTTTTTAGGTCAGCTTGGAACCTTTCCTCCTCATCATGCTCCCCATGCGACTCTTGTAGAATCATAAATCCATTGTTTCCTTGCGCTGATAGCAGAGCATAGACACTTAGTTTCCATATGGTAGATAATATCTTCAATAGATTACCTTCTTTAGGCATATTGACAGAGTTCTCACAGCTAGAAGAATGGCGGAAGTAATGCTAATAAATATAATGGCAATTAAATCTGATTCTGGATCTAATTTAGCAGTACAAATGATACAGGATACATTAACACCAAGAATAAGAAAGGCAGGGTTAAAGATCAAGTGATTTCAATATTAGGGTTTTCATATAACTGTGGGCAATTAACTAATTATAATATGTCAAAGATCAAATTAACTCACAATTATTTAAGGGTGAGAGAATTAGAAGGATGGTTCTCAGGTTAATTATAGACTTTCTAGTCCAAGGGGTATTTGAGGTCTCTTCCATTTCAAAGTCAAGGCTTGTATTAAGGATGGTTCGTGTCATATGAGATTGATGTAGGAAAGGAAGGGAAATAGGAATCACAAATGTATTAAAAAAACAATCAATCTCAATATATCCAGTAAGGAAAATTGTTTAAAATTTAAAAAATCCAAATCCTAAATTATATTATTTAAACGTTCCTACGTTCAAAAGCTTTCATTGGTAACATGAAATGAACATAACCAACATATCAGGCCAATATGACCCTGGAAAAGATTAAAACTAACCGTTGTTAGCATCTTGATTATTGTGGAATTTAACCTGCTCTCTTAAATGATTATCAGTATATGCACCAGTGTTCTCTTTATCCAACGAGACAGCCTCAAACTTTCCATTAATCAATCTGGAAGCATTTTTATGCCGTTTACCCCTTTTTCCAGAACGCTGCTCAGCCAACTGAAAACCATTCTCAGGAACTACTTTATTAGACGGATCTGCTGGAGAAAGAAGCACATGATGAGGACCTTGGACAGGAAAAGCAAATACAGAAAGTGAAAATATCTTAAAAAAGGGTACAAACCTTGCTTAATATCTGATGAATGCATATGATGAATCGTTTGATTAACTGAATCGAGTAAAGGTTTGTTTGGTACTGCAGAACCATTTGATGTGCCAATAAGCACACCATCTAAATTGCTATGGTAACCATTCACATTTGGTAACTGCTCCTGAGAAAAAGTAAAAGTTCAGAGGAATAATTCCTGTAATACCTAATTCTTATCTAAAAGTATCCCAAAGTTGCACATTTTTTTCCAGTTCTTGCATGCAACAGTAACTTAATGACTGGCAACCAGAAATCCCGCCTATCATATATGGGATAAACTCAAGCAAGAGAACATACCAGCTTAGGATGTCTCATATATTCATGTACTTCTGGACCATCAACAGCAGCCTTTAACTGATGATCCAAAACTTTGTCATCTGGCTTCTCCAAATAAGTGGCAGAGGATTTTTTTTGTTGCTCAGCAAGATGCTTCAGTTTAGCCTCATTTTCTATACGCCGTTGTAACTCCAAAGTTTCTTCAAGTTTTTTCTCCTCCTCTTCTAACTCAATTTTACGTCTAACTTCCTCTTCCAGTTGTTCCAAGTCATCATTAATCGTAGAAACAATAATCGAATCATGGTCATTATCTCGTGAAGCAGAATAGGTACTGTACAAAAAGCACATCAAAGGCATTTATAAAAATTGCCATATCTCTCATAGTTAGCAAAGATGATAACAGGTAGAAAAACTTGGAAAAATATACTAACTCAGGAGTAGTGACATCATGAATGTGCTCCTCATGACCATATGTAGCCTGCAAGATAGAAATAGATTGTTGTCATGGACAGTGACCCAGTATGTGGACAAATTTCAGCATTCATCATCCTACCTTCAAATCCTTTGTTTTTCTGTTCTCTTTATTTTTTTTCTTGTCTTTTGTTTTCTCCATGTGTTTCGCACTGTCACTCCCCCCTTTAACACCCTTCTTTGAGTCAAGAGCAAGCTCAGCCAGAAATGCTTCTCTGGCTGCATCAGACTTCTCTGTTGCATCTTTCTCAGCCAAATCTTCCAAATGAGCCTGAAAGAGTATAACAATAAAGATAACAAACTGGAATGTGAAAAAATAATACATGTTTCAAAAGTTGAAATACAAACCCTAAGGTAAGACTTCGTTAGAGGCAGTAATATTGTACGATAATCAAAAGCAGAAACAGGCTCAAGCTTGAGTTCCAACTGCTGCATCTCTGTAACATTTTTCATGATCCGCGCATCAATTTTGCTAAGCTGCATAACAAAATAAGTCAGAACACCAAGGGGTTATTTTTTTCTCTGTTAACCAAATAAAAATGGACTGGAGTCAATAAACTGACCTCCACAGATAGGTTTTCCTTCAGTTTCTGAATGGCTACTTCTACGTAGCTATCCATTTGATGCAAAGAGTCTTTCATTCTCCATCCATCATCTTCACCAGATTCCAAGTCACATGCACCAGTATAGCTTTCCCCATAACCAAATTGATTGACATTCATAGCCTCTGCTTCTTGCAGAACATTTGTAATGGCATCCAACTCAAATCTATTGCTAACATACATGACATCATTCTCACTCTCAATGAGCTCATCTCTCCGCTTTCTCAGAACAGATCCATAGCTTCGCTGAACAAACTCGGAAAAATTTTCCCTCTTCTTACCTTCTTCAAGACAAAGGTCCTCTACTACCTGCAATGCTTCCTCATAATTTATTCGCTCACATTTCTTCTCAGAAAGGCTCTGTAGGTGATAAAACTCCTTCTCAAGAGTCTGTATAAGTTCAATTCCTTGACGTCTTTTATCTTCTTTTGTTCTCATCCACGATGTTAATTGGTCCCCACAAGATGAATCCGAAAATATCCAAGATAAGAAAGGATCGGCATTGTGTAAAACTGCATCATTAGAAGCTGGGGTAATCACATCATCCAATGCAGCACTCTTAGTTGCACTATATGTAATTTCTGCAGGCACTAAAGATTCATCTAGAAGAAGGCATGATGCATCTCCATTGAGAACAATCCTCTCTTTAATCTCAGGAATTTGATTTGAGTTGTGTAAATCATCCATTGGACTGGTACTTTTATCAGCATATCTACTCAAACCACAAGCATGAGACAGTTCCTGCAAGAATTTGAGAATTTTCTTAAGTTGTGGGGCTCCCAAAAAGCATATGCATGTCGGTGATTGGTCTAAACCACGGTTCAGAAGCTGAGATCCAGCAGTAAGTCCCTGTATCTCACCCATGGTAAATTGTATGACCTTGCTAAGATGACTAGTAGCAAGATATTTGTGTCTAATAAGAATATCAAATACTGCATGAATTTTCTCAAGAAGTTTTGCACGCTCAGAGTCATGTGACAATGGCCAGCCATCAGAAAGGGTATATGCTACGGAACGTTCGGCTTCAACACCTTCTGTACTATTAGCTTCCAGAGAGTTACAATAGTTACTTTTATCTGGTACACATGTATCAAGGTTATGTCCCCTTTCAGGTAAAGAATTATTAGTGTCTTGGAAGCAAAAATGGTGCTCCTCGGTTTGATCTGCAAAGGAACCCTCAAGAAACGAAAAACCATTGCATTTTGCTTGATTTTCAAGCATTTTGACAGCAGCTGAAGCATCCAGAGGTTTCCAAGAACACTTAAGAATCATCTCAACCCATTCATTTTCAACATTTTGTGGCAAAAGTCTCTGCATTTTAGGTAAGAGATTCCCCATGTGTTCCTGCACAACATGCTGCATGTGAGACTCTGAATCTGAAAACTTCTCACTGCAGTGGCAGCAAAGCCAGAATTTCCAAGTTTTGTTGGCCTCAGCATATGTCAAAGCCTCGGCTACTATGTCATTCAGCAAAGTATCCTTTGAAGACCCAAAGTGAGATTTGAGATCACATACCCTAATCCTAAGAAACTCCTTCCTCAAATCAATACTCAGTGAATTCCAAAATGAACGAACCCAATCTCTCCTATCAGATGTAGAGCCAGCTTTTCGGACATGGTTATACTTCCGCCTCTCACTTATTCTCTGCCCAGATCCTGAAGATGAATCCAGTGTCCTGTCATCCCTGTCCACTTCATTCTGGGATTGGGACGACTCTGACTTTTGCTGCAATAGCCTTGCAGCTGCCACTCGAACTTCAATTTCTTTTCTTCTCTCCTCAGGTGTCTTGGTCACCTTTTTAATCTCATTTGGCCTCCTAGTTTGAACCAAACTCACTTCCATTGGGTCCTCTGTAGCCCTCCTTATTGGAATGAAACGGAATTTATCCTCCCCATTACCCAGATTCTTCATCCATGTCGATAAGGAAGCAATGTTTGATTTCTGAATTAGCTGCCGCAACTCATTCTGGACATGCGCTATCCGGGCTTCCGCAGTTGATATTTTCTGCTCTCTCTCATCCTGCAAGCTCTCCTTCGCAGGATCAATTGGATTCAGAATCACGAGTGCCCTCTCACACTCCTTCACCACCTGCTCGTATTCGGCCGAATCATTCGCCGCCTCGTACAACAAATTCGAGTAGAAATGCGAGAATTCAATAGAACTGGGCGATTGCTCAACAGCTTTCCGTGCAGACTCAATCGCATTCTTCAAATGCCTTTGCTTCGCACTCGGGTCATCAATAATCGCCGCCACTTTCACACAAACGGTACCTTGAACTCTATGAATCAAAGCCGAGTAAGCAGAACTCTCATGTTTCAAACATAACTCCTTCATAAGCCTCAGTGCCCTAGTATGATTACCACGCCTAATCGCATTAAGGGCTCGTTCACATTCAACCTTAATTGTCGAACATACCAAAGGCTCAGATTGAATAGGAAGCTCGACCTTACTCGCTCCTTGTACACTCCGATTGAAACCCATGCATAGCTCAGACTCGGCTGAAATAGGGCCATTGTCTGCGGCTCCGCCGATGGCAGATTGTGTCACCGGAGAAGCCGCCGGAGATTGTTTCGCACGTGGGGCAGGGTTTCGTTTTTTATGCCCCATCAATCAAATTGAGTTCATGTATAAAATCAAATTCACAATCATCAAAACGTGTAAAAAAAACCTGCACGTGTATGAACGACGAAGAATAACAATATGATAGATAAGGCAAAGAGAGAAGAAAGAAATGTTTCAGAAAATGAAAGTATACGGAAGAAGACGCTTACTTCTTGGGACTGTGTAGGAAGGGGCAAGAGAGGTGAGGGATTGATTGGAATCGAATGCGAGAGAAGAATTGAGAGGAGGAGGCTGCCGGCGGCGGCGACGGAGGATGATCGGCGGCGAAATCGAAGAGAGTGGAAAGTGGAAAGTCTGATGAGGCTGTGTTCTGTGTTTGGGGTATCTGCAACAACACATACACCTACTACACAGGAGGGGAGGGGAGGGGAGGGGTTGGGATTTGATGTTGAGAGAATTTTGATGGAGGGATTAACTATTTATATAGGGTCTAATTATGATTGATTAAGACCTACATAGTTTCTTGCCAAGAAAAAAGGGCCTAAATATATTTTTTTAATACAAAAGGGCCTGAATATTTTAGGTTATATTATTTTTTTTTTATTTCTTGTGGTTTTTGTAATGCATGTGTTATAGGTTTCTATTTGTTGGAAAGTATGTTGAGGAAAAATGTTTTTAGTTATTGTTTATTACAGTTTTTTTTTTTTTTTTTACATTTCATAGGTGATTATTGATAGGATTAATGGATTACAATTTAAGTTTGGTTTCTATATTATTTTGTCAAATTCTATAATAACGCATGGTCATATCATATTTTTGAAAAATTATCGTTTAAATATTAATCCACAAAAAAAAAAAATACATGATCATTTGTGATTAGACAACTTCATGTGTTGAAGATGAGTAATTTGAGGTAAGTTTTTTTTAATATCAATGTCTATGTCATTAATGCTTAGTATAAAAATTAAAAAAAAAAAGTTCTTGCATTGTTACATGCTTGTTGACATTTATAAATTTGTGAACTTTTTTTAATTAAGAAAACATTTTTTTTTCAATGACAAAATATTCCAATCATAAATTACACCGTCATATAATTTTTTTTAAAAAAAAATAGCAACCACTAAAACACAGACAAACTAAGTAAGTGTAAAACCTAAACTCATTACGGACCTTAATCAAAACACATGACATGTTTAGTGAGCTACGTGTGACATCGTGTGAACCGGACAACGCATATAGGTGGTGTTTGGCATGAAAGCCAGTCGTTCATTTCATTTTGAAAGTCACTTTTAATTTGCTTCTGTAATGAACTCGTGGTAAATGTGATAACTATTGCTCTTATTTAAAGAAGTTCAAGTACATTTGATAAATCTGACTCAATAATGATTCAAGTTAATCCTCCATTTCAAGTAGTTTTGAAGCCATGAGGAGATGAATAACAAATTTGATCATTCTCCATTATTATGGATGTAAAAATTAATTTCAAACATTAACTTTATTAGTAAGTGATTAATATCCTCTTGACTATACAAGGAAAAAATGAAATATAACGAAAATATAGCAGAAAATGAAAGAATGGGTAACGAAATAAGTCCCTACTTTTTATACAAGGTGATATATTTGATAATATTAAGTGGCCAATGTATACGAAGAGAACTGTAATTTGGAAGTAAATTATTTATTTATTGTTGGTTCATGGTTAATAGTTTGAAGTTGCAGTCCAATGATACTATTAAACATGCTCAACGAATAATTTATCAAAGTTTAGTATCATGCATCATATGTTATTCACCTAATAAATAGAAGGTTATTTTGGAGAATTCAAACTCAGCTTTTTTTTTTTTCAATAAATAAGAGTTTAGGTAAATTGTGTGTTAATATTTAGCCTACCAATTTTATTTCATTACAAACATTATATGAATAAATTAACAAATAATTACAGTTTGACAAATGTCAACACAATTTAATTTTATAGGCAAAGATACATACTTAGCGTTTAATACATCATCAGTGAAAAGAACGGTAGAAATATGAAAAAAAAGAGAGAGCAAAACTCATGTTTTATCTTATGTTGAAAATTATTAAAATCAAGCTGCTTTTCATTATAAAATGTTATATTTTTAATATTGTTTTAAGATGAGATCATAGAATGTTTTGTTTAATAAGTGAAATGACTAAAACCTGAGAGATTTAATTGCACATAATTAAACTTTTATGAAGTAAATAATTAATTTCTCTTATCTTACACACGCATAATGATGCTAATTTTCCCCAAACCGTTCATCCCACCACCTAAACCATCATAGACAACTTTCTTTGTTTTGGCACCACGAGGGACCAAATCGACCCTGCATTGCCTGGTTGAGTTGTTTGTGTATGTACTTAGAGTATAATTGTTTTTTGAGTAAATACCAACATGTGTGTGTGGGGGGAAATTTTGGGACTTTAGATACAGAAATGTTTTTATGCAGAATCTGTATATTTTGGGCCTAAGAGAGCTTTTCAACTTTTTTTTCCCTATTATTTGTGATGGACCGACTTGTAAGGCCCACTCGTTAGCCCCAATATGGATTGGTGATGATTTTGGTGCCGTGCTAAAAAAGTGCTCCCCCATCCCATCTCTCAAGAAAAACAAAATGTTGTTTTAATTCATAAAAAAGAAAATGTTGTTCGGCGAATATTTTGGGAAATATAAAGGCAAGATCTCTGAATATTTTGGGCCCAATTTACATTGATTGATGACGATGTGATTATTATTATTGTTGTTGTTATCGTATGAGTTGTTAGTTGCACTAGTATTTTTGCTAGCCTAAAAAAATAATAGAAGACCCAAATATTTATATGTATTCCTATTCATTGAATTTTCAGAGAGTATAAGAGGCTTCTATTTATTACTATATTTCTTTTGTGTTTGTTTGCTTGATGTCTTTCATGTTTCCTTCCAAACAAATATAACTTGCATATATTGCCCATACTCAGATAGCAAAAAGTGGCTACTCTGCCATGCCATGAACTACGTAAAGAATTGGGGAGAGACGAAATGAGAGGAGAAAAGTTGTCCTTTTTTCGTAAAGTCATCATCCAACACAATCATGGCAGTAACGTGTAATATTCACTTTTACAATTTTTTTTACATATAATAATGATAAAATATATAATAAAATGAGAACAGAAACAAGAAGATTGATCCATCTGGAAAGGCATGCAGATTGCAGATTGCAGATTGCAGAATGCCAAAAAAGATACAAACTTTAGGCATGCAAAAAAGTGACAGTCTCTATTCCATCAATAATTCCACCTCACAATTTCACATAGTGAAATTTTAAGGCCTGTTTGGTTGAGGTTGAGGGGGAGAGCCTAAAAACTTTTACTTTGTGCATCTTCAACAAAACCATTTTTTCAAGCCTCTCTTTTTTCAACCTCTTTTCTTTACTTCACTGACATGCTTTTTTTACACCCTATGCATCAAGCCTGAAAAAATTAACAATATAGGGGTGTTTGAGATCATGTTTGGGGCGGTCCAGCAACTATGAGTAACTTTTTTATTTTTCTGAACGTTTGGGATAGCAGTTTAAAAATAAAGACTTCTGCTCCAAACGTACAGAGTTGAAGCTTATTTTTTTAGCTTATACGGTCAAAAGTAACCGTGGGGTTTTATTACCCCAACTTTATCAACTTTTTTTATTTTTTTGAAAAAATTAATCATTTAATCCTTATAGTTTGACCAAGTTTTCGACTCAGTTTTTATAATTTGACTTGTAACAATTCAGTCCTTATAGTTTCATAATTTTTATAAAACTTCGGTCCTTATAATTTAACTCATCTTATGCTTATTTGTCTCAACAACCTATCAGAAAAAATGCCAACTCATCACCTCCTCTTTCTCCCTCCCTCCCTCCCTCTCTGTAACGTGACTGTTCACCTTCTTCCTCTCCCGGCTCATACCATTTTTTTGGTCCCAACCAAACTTTCTGTTTGTGTGTGTGCCTTATTTCTCTTTTGCTCAGATTTCCCCAAAACAAAACTCTGAATCAGTGAAACACCAAAAGCTTATATGTGGCTCAAAATATTGCAGCTATTGTTCAAATGGAGGAAAAAGGGATTATCTTTTCTTGTTCTTAATTACTCTTAAACCCCCTCATCTTCAAACCTTTCTCTCTCATTCTGTCTATGAATTATGAAACAAGTCTTAGTGTTTTGCAAATTTACAGAGAAGGAGAAAGAGTTGAAACAAAGTGAAAGCCATCATCTTCATCGAGCTAGAGAAAGCTTGTGCCAGAGAAGAAGTCTTGAAGAGGAAAGTTAACAATGGTTTTTAATCCCACTGGGAAAAGAATTCTGCCGGCTCCATCGTGTGGGTCGTCAAAGCGGCCTTTGGTATCGGCGTTTTCGCCCTCGTCGCCGGAACATGCTACTTCCACGCAAACTATGACGGAGGATTCGGCGGCGGTGGAAACCGCCATAAGGCCGAGCTGTGGAGACTAACAACGTTCCAGCGATTGAAGGTGAACAGCAAGAAGAGTTTGGTTGGAAAGAAAAAAATGGTATGAGCCAGAGGAAGAGGAAGAAGGTGAACATTTCCATTACAGGGAGGGAGTTAGAAAGAGAGGTGATGAGTTGGTTGTTGACTAAATTTGCTAAATAAGCGGGTGACAGTACCACATAAGATGGGTCAACAGTCACTAAGAAGTTTTGTAAAAATTATGAAACTATAAGGACTACCATGATACGACGAGTCAAACTATAAAGATTGAGTCATAAAATCGGCCAATTTTTATAAAGATTAAGTGATTAATAATCATTTAAATGATTAAATGATTAGTTTATCACACCTTCATTTCAGCTTGTAAATTTTTTTCCAGGCTTGACTTTAGCTTTTATTTAGCCTACTAACCCTAATTAGGGGTGGAAATAGGCTAGGTTTATGTAGGTTTCAACTAAATAGGTTTGAGCCTGATTAAAAATGTAAAACTTAGGCCTGGGTCTGAGCCTATATGTAAATTTATTTTTAGGCCTGAGCTTGAGCCTTCAAATTAAAAGGCCTAACAAGGCCTGAAAGTCTATTTAAAAGCCTACTTATATATGTAGAGTCTTAAATAGACTTAAAAGTTTATACTTATAATTTCATATATTACCCTTTAAATATATTAAAACGCACGTGTATGTCTCAAAAAGATTTTATGGTTATAAAACTAGATAAGTTGGTAATGTTATAATTAATTTATATAATTTATTTTGTATTATATATCATAATAGAACTCACAAAACAATTAAATAGGCCAGGCATGTAGGCTTGTAGGCTAGGCCATGTGAAAAAAGGCCTGGCCTCTTTACCTAAATAGGCCTGACACTAGGCCTGATTATGAGCCTGACCTATTTACTAAATAGGCTAGGCTATGTTTACTGTAGGCTAGGCCGTATGCCCCTGATAAGGGCTTGACCTATTTCCATCCCTAACCCCAATTGCATACTGTTATTATTTACTAAATATATTTAAATAAGTTCATATATTTCTTTTTTTAGATTAACTGACTATTTTTATTTTTTTTAAAATTTTAATGATACCTTTTCTATAAAAAAAATATCACAATATATATAATATCTCCATATTATTCAATAAGAATAATGTCTTTTTTTAGTCATTTTCCACCCACACTTGCTTTTCAAAATAATTATCCAAACATGTTTACAAAAGTCATATTGAAAAAAAGTCACATCTACCATCGTCAATCCAAATATAAATCATATTACACAATTTAACTTTTATCTAGTCTTAAATTTGCAAAAGTCAGATTGAAAAAAGTCTGCCTATGAACTGTCAATCCAAGCACACCCATATACAGTGCAATATGAAGTAAAAAACAAAAAAAAATATTTGAATAACTTACACCAAAAAAAGTTAGGATACTTAATAGGCAATGCCACTATTCCTTTTAAAATTAATTTTTTTAAATATAGATCATTTTTTTATAATATACAGGTGATGTGACAAGTTCTGAGATTAAAAATAAAAAATAATAATAATAATAATTTCGATATAAATATGTTAAAAGAATAATAATACTATATAAAATATTATGGGTATAATTATCAACTTTTAATTAATTCTTGTCTCTTATTAAGCCAAGTAATTAAACTTATCATCTCCCCTCCCCTCTTACGGTCTTACCAACATGAAAGCCCCTAATGCCCCTTGCTTCCTTCCCTCCACTGAATCAAGCAAACTTTAAAACAAAGTCCTTTGAATTTTAATTGGTGGTGATATGAATGGGTTGGGTTTCAAGGATGGGTGCATATTGGACAGTCCAGCAATGATGAAGTCATGGTGCCACGTCAGAGTAATCCCATTTGGAAGCTCACGTGGAAGGCAAGGGAGAATGCAGCTTAAGATGTGTGCTGAGGGGAGAATTCGTTATGATGATTGTTATGAATTTTCCCTTTGATTGTTCTCCCATTTTTCTCTGACTTTCTCTCTAGCTTGCTTCTGTATTTCCTTTCTGCTGTTCTTCTTTGTACTTCTTGTTGTGCCAGATTCATTGCCATGTCAGTGTAGTTCCATTATATTTCTGTTAGTAGCTTGTGATTAGACAATCAATGATTCTCTGTATTTCATTGACTTTCATACTTTTGAATATATAACAGAGATAAATTGCTTGCTGTACATTGTTCATACATACTGTTTATCTTATTGGTGCTTTCCTTCTGATTGGATGGCTGAGAATACGCGTTTTCAGACTATGAACGCAAAGATTCAGAATCTTACTGATGCTATGGCATCTGAAGATCGTGAGTATTCTACTCGGATGACTGCCTTGGAAACTACGTTATTTGCTAGAGCAAAGCCAATGGAGAGTGTTGAGCAATCTTTGGCCACTTTGTCACGATCGGTTGATGCGTTGACAATAGGATCTGTAACTTGGCGTCAATTATAGCTGTACCCTCCGTCATCAGTGGCGTCTTCATCTTTTGCATCTAATGGAGTTTTCCAGAATCTTTCTCGGCAAATTAAGCTGGATTTGCGTCGCTTTAACGGTATGGATATGTTGAGTTGGTCATTTCGTGCTGAACAGTATTTTTCCTTTCATCAGATTCTAGATCATTAGAGGATTACGGTGGCTTCAATTCATTTTGATGGCTTAGTGGTGCCATGGTTTCAAATGTTGCAAAGGACTAATCAGATTCCAAATTGATGAGTTGTGGCTCTCACAATTGAGTGATAATTCGGTCATTCACAGTTTGACAAACCACGGATTCAATTGTTTAATCTGGTTCAAACTGGTTCAGCGGTGGAGTTTCACGCTACATTCATGGCCACTACAAATCGGGTTGAGGGGTTCACTAATGAGGTGTTACATGATTGCTTCATTAATTGGCTTAAACAGGACCTATGTACTGAAGTAATGGCCTAAGAACCTCTTACACTAAATAAGGTCGTAACTTTGGCCCCATTATTTGATAAGCGATCCAAACTTTGTGGACCAAGTCCTAGGGTTTTGTACTTTAGGGACATCCTCATTTTCTTCATCATCTTATTTGAATCTGTCTACTACATCTGTGGCTGCCATATCATCATCGACCTCTAAATCTTCGGTGAGACTTATGCCAACACCTTCCTCTAAACCAGCTTCTATTAAGCGGATTACTGCAGTGAAAATGCAAATTAGGATAGAGAAAGGTCTTTGCTATAAATGTGATGAGAAATTCTCTTGCAATCATAAGTGTCCCAATAAATACTTTTTGTTACTTCAAGTTGATGATTAGTAGTCGGTTGTCGTGATGCCATCAATTGAGGTGTCGTCGCCGAGGAGAATATACCTCATGTTTCCTTTCACGCCTTTCATGGATCGAACCACAAGTCTACTATTCGCTTTTTTGGAGCTATTCAAGGCACATCAGTTCAGATCCTTTTGGATGGGGGAAGTTCTGATAATTTCATTCATCACAGGATCGTGGCTCATTTGAAGTTGTCCTTACATTCTTTTAATGACCGTATTATGGTGGGAAGGGGCAATTTATGAAGGGTAAAGGGATGGTTCAGGATCTCCCTATTTGTATTCAGGGTCACATGTTGTATCTCTCGGCTTATGTCTTAGCCATTGTGGGTTTTGACGTGGTTATGGGGGCTTCATGGTTAGCCACTTTAGGACCTCATATTATTAGGCTGGGTCGCAAGGATGAGACCCATATTGAACAGTCCAGCAATGAGGAAGTCATGGTGCCACGTCAGAGTGATTAATCACATTCGTAAGCTCACGTGGAAGGCAGGGGAGAATGCAGCATAAGAAGTCATGGTGCCACATCAGAGTAATCACATTCATAAGCTCACGTGGAAGGCAGGGGAAAATGCAGCATAAGAAGTCATGGTGCCACGTCAGAGTAATCACATTCGTAAGCTCATGTGGAAGGCAGGGGAGAATGCAGCATAAGAAGTCATGGTGCCACGTCAGAGTAATCACATTCGTAAGCTCACATGGAAGGCAGGGGAGATTGCAGCATAACGTGTGCTAAGGGGAGAAAACGGTTATGATGATTGTTATGAATTTTTTGTATTTCATACTTTTGAATATATAACAGATATATATTGCTTGTTTTACATTGTTCATATATACTGTTTATCTTAGGTAGCAATTAGATTGACTTCTTTATAAAAACTTGGGTGAATTGAGTTTTGAATGCTTATCTAAACTTGATTGAAGCAAATTTTGTATTATATATTTATATATATTTGCCCCATATCTGCTGTTTTCTTTTTAGGTGTGACACTTTTTTCCAAGACCTGTTGATCACAAAAATTATTAATAGCTTACATATAGCAAGTACTCCCTCTTATAAAAAATTAAACTAGTTTGAATGGATTAATGAAGTGAGATAAGTTGTTTAATTCGAACTAATGTAATGTGAAGGTTTCTCTAAATGTCCTTGTGTAACCTGGTTGAGGAAGTGAAAGTGTGGCTACAGAATAATGTGATTGTGTAGCGAGTGTTGAACAATTAGCACGAAATGCAAATGAAACTGTTTACTTTTTGGCCAATCTGTCTTGTTTTCTAGAGTTTCACCCCTTTTATGACAGTTTTCTTGAGTTGAATTTGTGTATAGCCTTGGGCTTCGTGCTCACACCAGCGGTATACGTCATTGTGTAAAAAAAAATATCTATGTGATGCAGAGAAACGATAATGGGAAAAAGGAGATGAAAGAGAATATACGAAAATAAAAGAAATAGGGAAATGGAGGATTTATAAGAAGAAAAAAGAGATACTACAAGAAGAGATGAGAGATATAGAAAAAGAGAGATAGAGACAAAGGAAACTGATATTATTATTCAAATTCATAAGACGTATAAAACAAATAATTGAGGTGCTATTTATAGACATCAACCGAACCTTATGAATTGATGATTGAATATTCTAGAGATGCAAATCACAATTTATGCTAATTGATAACAATCAAATCAAAATAGCACTAGAATATTCTAGAAATTAAAACTAAATGAAAATCACAACTAATACTAATTGATAAGAATCAAATGTTAACATGTTAATCTTCAAATCTCCGTGGAATCTTCCTTATCATTTTGTGATTCACATCACTATGTTTAACATTAAATTTTATTATCAATTTATATGTTAAATAAATTAGTCTAGAAACAATATATTCCCTCCGTCCTTATATATAAGAGCAAAAAATTTGAATGGTTTTGTCCCTTTTTATAAGAGCCTGTCCAAATTTGTCAAAGCATCTAATAAGTTTTTTCCCACTTTACCCATCATTATTCTCTCTATTTACATTCTCTTTCATACTCATTTATTACACTATTATCATATTTCTCTCTCTTATATACTCAATCATAAATAAGGGTAAATTTGAGAAAACAAAATTATTTCAGACACATTTATCTCTCTCAACCACTTCCTTAATATGTGTGATTTCATCTTTTTGACTCTTATAATAAGGGACGGATGGAGTAGAATATAAAATGAATTGACATCTTAATATATATATCTTATCAAGGTTCAAAAAACCGGACCGGGCATCGAACCGGACGAGGCACTGGTTCAAGGGTCAAAGGTACAACCGGGGTCGGACCGGGTCAAACCGGTTATATTAAAATAATAAAATTTTATTGATATTAACATTAATAATCGCTAATATCAAAATGTAAATGTAGATAGGTATGCATGATTCATCAAATATGAATATTTTAATGTTTCTATATGGGGAAAAAAAGAAAATATTAGTTTATTACACGTGAAAATAAATATTATTCTACAATCCACAGACTAAAATATAAATATTAAGAGTAACAATAATTAAATATTAAGTATATGCAAGTAAAATAGCATTTAAAGTATTATAGTTTCCTAATTTCTAAAATTGAGTGGAGTGAAAGTTAGTAATTAGGTGAATGATAATAAAATAAATTTTTTTTTTTTTAAAAAAGGGTCAACCCGGTTCAACCCCCCCGGTTGACCGATTTTCCCGGGTCTTGACCGGGTCAAAGCCCCTCCCAGTTTTAGAGGCCACCCGGAAACGGACCAATGACCGGTTCAACCGGCCGGTCCGGTTTTTTGTTCATTGTATCTTATAGATATTGGGCTCATATGGAATACTTAGAAATGTAAAAAGTTACATGGTACTCATTATTCTCTCTTTTTATAAGAGCCTGTCCAAATTTGTCAAAGCATTTAATGAGTTTTTTCCCACTTTATCCATCATTATTCTCTTTATTTACATTCTCTTTCATACTCATTTATTACACTATTATCATATTTCTCTCTCATACACTCAATCATAAATAAGGGCAAACTTGAGAAAACAAAACTATTTCAGACACATTTATCTCTCTTAACCACTTCCTTAACATGTGTGCTTTCATCTTTTTGACTCTTATAATAAAGGACGGAGAGAGTAGAATATAAAATGAATTGACATCTTAATATATACTCCCTCTGTCTCATAATATAAGTTCCATTTTTTTGAATGACCTTATCCAAAAATATATATTGTTCCAAAATATAAGGTCCTATTTGACTTTGTTTGAGTAATAAATGCGTTTTTACCCATTTTACCTATGCATTAACTTTTCCACACATTCTCTTTTATCTTCTTTTCATAATTATTCTCTCTCTTACTCATTCATAAATAAGGGTACTATTAGAAAAAATGGTATATTTCCTACACATTTATTGTTTTTAACTAACTTTTTAGGAACCCACAATTCAGTTAAAAAGACCTTATATATTGGAACGGAGGAAGTATCTTATAGATATTGGGCTCATATGGAATACGTGGAAATGTAAAAGGTTACATGTAGGGATGGAAATAGGCCAGGCCTTTATCAGGGGCCTACGGCATAACCTATAATAAGCCTAACGTAGTTTATTTAGTAAATAGGTCAGGCTCATAATCAGGCTTAGTGTCAGGCCTATCTAGGTGAACAGGCCAGGCCTTTTTTCGCTGGCCTAACGTAGCTTATTTAGTAAATAGGCCAGGCTCATAATCAGACCTAGTGTCAGGCCTATTTAGGTAAACAGGCCAGGCCTTTTTTCGCTGGCCTAGCCTACAAGCCTACAGGCCCGGCCTATTTAATTGTTTTGTAAGTTCTATTATGATATATAATATAAAATAAATTATATAAATTAATTATAATATTACCAACTTATCTAGTTTTATAACCATAAAATCTTTTTGAGACATACACATGCGTTTTAATATATTTAAAGGTAATATATGAAATTATAAGTATAAACTTTTAAGCCTATTTAAGAATTTACATTTTAAGTAGGCTTTTAAATAGGTTTTCAGGCCTTGTCAGGCCTTTTGCAGGCTCAGGCTCAGGCCTAAAAATAAGTTTACATACAGGTTCAGGCTCAGGCCCAAAAATAAGTTTACATACAGGCTCAGGCCCAGATCTAAGTTTTACATTTTTAATCAGGCTCAAGCCTATTTAGTTGAAACCTACATAAATCTAACATATTTCCACCCCTAATTACATTGTACTTGTTGCATGGAAATCAACAGTCGGTGGACATATATGCAAGATAACTTACTCTTATATTCCATAGATTTTTGTCGACATAAATGTGAAGGCTCATTTTAATATCACTTCCTTATAATTGAAAAGCAAAATATTCGTGCCAAATTTCCACCTACCTAACCCACTGGGTTGATGAATATTATTATTGATGAGAATAAGAAATTCATTTTCTTTGAACTTGCATGGATGTTGGAATATTCAGGCCCGAAACCCACCATTGAAATATTTTAAACAAACAAAAATAGGACAGATAAAGAAAAGGTTTAAATACAATGCATAACTTGTTCTTTCCGTTGAAGGAAGGGCGAGTTTGGACTTTGAGGATAACGAAGACTATATATAGCTAACAGCTAGCATTTTTTTTTTCTGTAACCTTTGATTGAAGAAGAAGCTGATAATAAAAACTTATAAAGAAGAAAAACGCGTCATCACCAAAACTTAAAAAAAAAAAAGAATTGTTGACTTTGACATCCTCGTATATCATCTCATCGTTGTCCAATTCCTCTCGCCCGATTCTTCACCCCAGCATTGATTTTCTTTCTCAATTCTGCTTAATGCAGTGTAACGATAGTTAAAATATTTGTACTGTTTTTATCTTTATATAATTGCATCAAACTCACTTCTTTTTTTGGTTTTCCAATACATTAGACCTGAAGAATTGAGATTTTTTTTTTTTGAACTGAGAAGAATTGAGATTCGAGAGAGAGACATGTGTATGGTGGTAATATTATCTAGCGCGTGTCACACATTCTTTATCTAATGTATGACTTTTGTGTATGACTCTTTTAATGCACTTTTGGACTTTAGCTTCTCCATTTATAGCTGACCTCGTCAACCTTATCGATATTCGGCTTTAGTTTCCGATATATGACCAGCCCTTCGACAAAAGAAAAAACAAAAAAATGTTCTAATGATAATAATACACAAACATCGTTATCAGGGATGCTTTCAGTTCAAAAAAAACAAAAAATCAGGGATGCTTTAAATGTAAACTCTTCTATTAATTTTAATTTAAATTTCTTGGTTCTATAAGGTGAGACATAATTGTAATCCTGTTCACAGAATCTGATTTATTAATGGGATGGGATGTGAGTGAGGAACGTGAGATTTGTTTTCAGCTTATAAAGCATATTATATGTATATATATATCAAATAAAGCAACATATCTGTGGGCAAAAAAATAAAAAATAAAGCAACATGTCATTAAACATTTCAAAATTAGATGCACAATTGAGGAGATCAACACGTTATAATTATTGTATTCAAATTCAGGAATTAATTTTCCGAATTCACTGTTTTTACATAAATAGTTTGTAATGAAAATTGTGTCAACCTACCCAATTATGCTTACTTTTTCCACTTGATTATAATAAGTGATTTCATATATATGAATGTAATAGAAATTACTATTTTGGGTGTGATAATTTATGAGTGTTGATGATCTAATTAATCATTTAAAACTAAAACATACTATTTAAATCAAATTATGGCTTCAATATTATATTCCCTCAAATCCTTAATATTGAACATACTATTAGTGGACTTGTTGTTTCTAAATATATGATTTATTTTTCATTTTTATAATTTTTTTAAAATTACCCCTAATAATGCCCCTCAACTATAGTCAAGTGAGAGGGGGGATAAAAAAGATAATTACAGTTTTTTGGTGAAAACATGACATTTAAATTAACTTAATTGACATAATTAATCTTATTAAATTAGATAAATATGTTATATGTTAAGGACCA
Organism: Mimosa bimucronata; assembly: GCA_037074515.1. Classification (NCBI taxonomy): domain Eukaryota; kingdom Viridiplantae; phylum Streptophyta; class Magnoliopsida; order Fabales; family Fabaceae; genus Mimosa; species Mimosa bimucronata. Next base: position 8,698,337 of record CM073448.1, read on the forward strand.
GATTAAGTATATATTTATTAATAAAAGTAAAGTTCAAATCCACGATACAAATTTATGCTTTTGTTAAACAAACCCCTTTGACAACCTTAATTGTAATTTTCGATATATGGTATCGTAGTTCAGTAAACTTTTTTCTTATATCATTCTCAAACACATTGTAAGGTCAACCAATACATAGTTGGTTTAGCAGTGTAATGCCCCCGTTGGATCCCTTGGGGTCTTGAGTTCAAGTGATAGAGGAGACTCTTGTAACAGGAAGGGAGGTCACAAACCCCAAAATTAGATTAATTTTTTTTTATCAACAAAATTAGACTACTTAGTTGCTCTATCTTAAAATATAATCCCGATTAGGTGTTGATTACCGGTTAACATATGAAAAAAAACACATTGTAAGGTCAAACACTCAATGGGTATATACTATATAGTGCGTTCACCCGTGGTAATAAAAAAAATGCAACCTTAAGGGATTATTGTAAATGAGAATCCTGCTGTTAAGCAAAATAAATAAATGTGAACGGCGTTACAAAGAATAATTCAACAGTGGTAATAAATTTTTATAAAATAAAACGACAGTAACAAATAATTGGCCACAGAGGCCATCACTCCACCATTGAACGACTTGGTCAGCGAAGATCTAGAAGCCACCAGTTTTTGAGAATTTTTGTTCTCTCAACAGTCAAAATGTCAAGTAGTCAATTACAACATACGATGTCGTTCTGCCGTAGTTATGCTCCCTTTCCTCTGATAAAAATACAAACCGTGTACACTGATCCAATTACATGCTCCCTCCATTAAGTAACTTATAATTTAATTTAAAGAAATCTTATTTATTCAGTTTAAAAAAAGAAATTTTATTTATAAATAATTTCTAACATGTTTCATCTGAATTAAGAAAAACTTTAAACCCCAATAGCTATACCTAAAAACAGTCCCTTCATCACACTTTGATACTAGCATCCTAATTTTCCCCCTCAGTCCAAAACATTAAATTATTTCCCTTCAATTTACAGTGTCATTTTTATTTTACATATGTGTGATATACAGTGAAAAGAAAATTTTGAATGAGTTCAATCGAATTGTTCGCTCATGGTTATACATTTGTGGAAATTAAATTTATAAATTAATTTTTTTTTATTATAAGCCCAATGTTTACAACCAATTTTTCCATGGTGAGTCTCGCATAATATTTATTTTTAATGGAGGTCCCATTTTTAACTGTTTAAAAATAAAAAGAATATTATGGAAAGAAGAAATATACTGAATAAAAAATAATTGTACCCTATCGTCACTTCGTATTTTGTCTTTATTTAAACCCCAATATTCCAAGGATTTATATTTCCCGAGGAACAAACTGTTTAAGAATTATATGTCACTTCGGATTAATTACATTTTCAGTGTAACAGAGTATTGATTATTATATACACTTGATCATGACATCCAATTGACAAAGCTACGATTTAGAATGTAAAACGAACATACGATTTAGAATTGCGTATTTGCATAACTTTTAGAACGAAAAAGGATTTATCAATATATTTTGCAGCCTTTTAATTTATACATCTTTATCTTTTTTAGCCTTTTAATTTGATACACAAAATTAGCATCCGACTAATCCGATTTACAAGAATATAAGACTCATAATGTAGGGACCTCACTATCTCTAATTATTGCTGCTATAGGATTCAAAATCAAAATCTCATGTTAAATTAGAACTAGCTAATTAATCCAAACCTTGGTAAGAAATTAACTTTATTATATAAAGTTATAAACTCTAATCACAAACAGGCGAAAATAATTTTTTAATATTCGCGAATAAAGAGAAACAAAAAACCGCGCAAGCTTTTTAATTTGAAAGCGTAAAACTTGATAAAACTAATCCCAAAAAGCCCTTAGATATAATAAACGGACCACTAATCACTATTCTAATTTTCTTTTGGCACTATAGATTTTATATTTCTTTAATAATTCTTAAAAAGCATACTATTTTCTTTCCTTCACTTGACGTTGAAACCGACCCTGCGTTTTTCTCTCCCTCCTATCTCTCCGCCGGAGAAACCACCGGCGGCGCCGTCCGACCCATCAACTCCGTCCAAAAACCCCAAAACCCTAAATCACACCCCCCCCAAAAAAAAAAAAAAACAGAAAGAACGATTCTGTGCTTTGAACTTCGAAATCAGCATGGGAAATTGCTGTGTGAAATCAGATGTCGTTGAAGACAAGCCCAGCAACCACCACCACTCTAATAACCAGGCACCGAAGAAGAAAACCAAGGAAGGAAGGCCAAATCCATTCTCAGATGAACCAATTCATTCCACAGCTCCGATCCGTGTCTTGAAGGACGTGATTCCACTGAGTCATCGAACACGAATCAGCGACAAGTACATACTAGGTCGAGAGCTAGGTAGGGGAGAATTCGGTATCACCTACCTCTGTACGGACCGAGAGACAAAAGAAGCACTGGCTTGTAAGTCGATTTCGAAGCGGAAGCTAAGGACAGCTGTGGATATTGAAGATGTGAGGCGTGAGGTTGCTATAATGTCCACGTTACCAGATCATCCTAATATTGTGAAGCTTAAGGCGACTTATGAGGATAACGAGAATGTTCACCTTGTTATGGAGCTTTGTGAGGGAGGTGAGCTTTTTGATCGGATTGTGGCTAGAGGACATTATAGTGAACGAGCGGCTGCGAATGTTGCTAGAACGATTGCTGAGGTTGTAAGGATGTGTCATGCTAATGGGGTTATGCATAGAGACCTAAAGCCTGAGAATTTCCTGTTTGCTAACAAGAAAGAGAATTCTGCCCTCAAAGCTATTGATTTTGGGCTCTCTATCTTTTTCAAGCCTGGTATGTGGTTATTATTCAATTCAATTGATTCTTCATGTTGATTTGGTTTTATCTTAATTTCTCCTTTTGTAATAGGTGAGAAGTTCTCGGAGATTGTTGGGAGTCCTTATTATATGGCGCCGGAGGTTTTGAGGAGGAATTACGGGCCAGAGGTTGATATTTGGAGTGCTGGTGTGATTCTTTATATATTGTTATGTGGGGTTCCTCCGTTTTGGGCAGGTACTGCTTTGGGAATTATGGTTGCCTTCTGTAGTGGATGAATATGGTATGGGAAATTCGAATTTTAGTGACATTTGCATCTTTCATGGCAGAAAGTGAACAAGGCGTTGCTTTGGCAATCCTGAGGGGTGTGATTGACTTCAAGAGGGAACCTTGGCCTCAGATTTCGGATAGTGCTAAAAGCCTGGTGCGACAGATGCTGGAACCAGATCCTAAAAAGCGCTTAACAGCTGAACAAGTGCTTGGTAAGACTACGCCACTTTTAATTTGAACTGAATGGAATATTCTGAATAGATGGCACAAATTAGCTGCTAAATTTCTTGTTTTGGTTAGTTGTTTCACCCATTTGCGATTGATCATCCCACAACACCGAGTAGATCATCATAATTTTTTAACGAGTGGAACAGTGCAGTTGTCACGTTCACTTGATAGGGTATCAGTATACTAGGGATTTATAAGTACGCTAAATGTGAGGCACTGAAATTTTTTCAGGCTGTCAGTAGTTATCTGTCCAATAACGGGGTAGCTTGTAGGCTCCAGTCTCAGTGATGATAAGTAGTGTCAATATTAGGTACATATTGAGGACCGTTAATTGGTGGTCTTAATGGGGAGTATATTGCTTCTCCAAGTGCTAGCATGCTGCACAAAATGTTCATAGGCATCTAAGGAGGTTTTGATTTAGTATATGATGTGAACGATTAAATTCAATATTTGTTGACTTTTAGGGACAATATAGTTCCAACATTCTTCCTAGACTATGCAGGATTCATGATGTTGAAGAATAGGTTTTCTAGTTTATATTTTCCCCTATTGGGAGTTATTGTGGGATGAGATAGCTGTCATGCCCTTACAAACGAGGTTTTGTAAATATTTTGTCTGGAGTATTTACTATTTAATCTTTTAAGAATTGATTTAGGTGATTTTAGTGCCTCTTGATAATAAGAATACATTAAGGTACAAAACTCTATTTTATTTTTGTCCTGTTTTATTATACTTTTAACATCTTTAATAATATATCTCTGTTGTATCATTTATTTGAGCATTGAATAATGATTAGATCCTAGAATATAGGATTTAGAGATGTATCTATCATCATCAACATTTATTTGTATTTGAAGACGAGATTGAATAAGATCAATCAGTGGATAATTCAAAACTTTTGTTTGCTGAAATCTTGGACAAGGAAAAAACAAGAAGATGGAGGAGAAGATTGTGATTTGAGGCCTCTAAGGCTCAAAGAACACAAGCCCAGGCACATAGAAAACTTAAATCAGATTTTTTTTTTTTTATGGAAAAAGAACAAGCCTATAAAGAAGTTAACACATGCTTTAGCAATTAAAACTTTGAAATAATCAGCACATCATTTTTTTCTCTTGCTAAGAGGGATATTCTCATTCCCAGGATCCTTATGTCTTTGTTTCTTGTCTGCGCCTCACTCCTTTTCTGAAGAAAATGGGATATGGTTGAATTTTTAGACAGCGCACTTCTGCAGGGTCAAGAGTCAATGTAGGAAGCATATTTTTTTATATTTACTGTTCTTACTTTTGTTTGCAGAACATCCCTGGCTACAAAATGCAAAGAAAGCTCCAAATGTTCCTCTAGGAGATATTGTGAGGTCAAGGCTTAAGCAGTTCTCTGTGATGAATAGGTTCAAAAAGAAAGCCCTCAGGGTAAGCACTGTATTAGTTCGTGCATAATGGCTGACTTTAGTTTGTGTGTAATGAAAGTTAATACAAGTAAATTAATGTATGTCGTTTCTTTGAATAAATGCTGCAGGTAATTGCTGAACATTTATCTGTTGAAGAGGTTGAAATAATGAAAGATATGTTCACGTTGATGGATGTTGACAAAGATGGCAAAGTAACATATGAGGAACTTAAGGCTGGGTTGCAGAAGGTTGGTTCACAATTGGCTGAGCCAGAGATTAAGATGCTGATGGAAGTGGTAGGTTTCTATGGCCATATACCATTTGCAATGGCATTGCTCCTCATTATTTCAGTTAGTTACTAAGCGCTAAGTTTAAGTCAATTTGATTTGATCATAGAACAGAATCTGGCAATATATGTTGCAGTATTGCGCTGATAAGTGAGCTCGCTTACTCTCCTATAATGAAGTTTCTTGTTATCCTTTTTTCTGGTATAATGCTTGCTAATGTAAACAGATCAATGCACAGTCTTCTTCAGTGTTACTGTTCAGAATTCATTAAATGATGTTAGAGGTTCTTTACAATGGGTTTATGCATTGTTTTTGTCTACTTATTTTAATTTTCTATGAAATAGCCTGTGAGAAAAAATGGCACCGGACCCAACTTTTCTCTAAAGCTAATGTAACCTCTTAGCCTTTTTATGGTTGAACAAACCATCGAACCTAGTTTGTTTTATTTCGGTGAGCTTGAAATCCATTCATGCAAACCCTGGACTTGCCAAATGTAATTATATTTAGTAATAACATGTTTATGACCCAAGGATGGTTTTCTTTGCTTTGAATGATTTAGGCTGATGTTGATGGGAACGGAGTCCTAGACTATGGGGAGTTCGTGGCTGTGACAATTCACCTGCAGAAAATGGAGAACGATGAGCATATCCATAAAGCATTCATGTTCTTTGACAAAGATGGGAGTGGGTATATTGAGTTAGGTGAGCTACGTGAAGCATTAACTGATGAGTCAGGCGAGACTGAAGCTGATGTACTGAAAGACATTATGCGCGAGGTTGACACAGACAAGGTTTGCCTTTCACACTCTATTTCCCAGAATTGGTTTTCTATCCACTCTGAATCTGATTGCACCAAGAAGATAAATAAACATGGGAGGGAAGTGGGTGGAAAAAGTAGCTCAATAACATGGAATGTTGCCATTGGATTTCTGTTTCTGAAAATTGCTAATTCCCATCATGATGATTTTTACAGGATGGCCGGATTAGCTATGAAGAGTTTATGGCCATGATGAAAACTGGAACTGACTGGAGAAAGGCTTCAAGGCAATACTCCAGGGAGAGATTCAAGAGTCTGAGCCTAAACTTGATGAAGGATGGTTCACTTCAGCTTCATGATGGGATTAGCGGCGAATCCGTGGTGGTTTGAATATGGAGTGATTTCTTCTTTGTTATTTTGGTGCTGACTCAATTCCTTCTTTTTCTTTCACCACTCTTTCTATGTCTGGAAATATATTTGTGTGATCTCTTCGTGAAAGCAAGTTTTGGGCAGGCCTGGGTTGTATTGGAGTGTTTGAAGCATATGCTAATTTACTTCTAAGTTTGGAGTTGGGTGTGAGGGTTGGGCAGGATTTCATACTAAAAGGTGGTTTACACTTTATAGGTTATCAGCAGAAATTACGAGGCACTTGCTGCAAGCCTCAAAATTGTCACATATTCTTTGTATATTTTTGTTTTTGTAATTTGCTTTTGATAATTTCATTGGTTAATGTCATTTCCCCCCAAGATGTGCAGAAAGCCAGTTCAACGCTCAGAAATTTGGAAGGGCATATAGGCCTGTCGAAGCAATACAAACTGATGTAGCTATCTCTTCTTATTCTCTAAAATTTTAAACCTCTTTTGATCTTTTACCTTTGTTTTGAATGATGGCCGCTCTAAAAGATCTCATCATGTAAATTTCTTGGTATCATGTATTATAAACGCGTTTTGCCAACGGAATGCATAGATTCGTTTGCAAATTTAAAGTTTTGGTTTTACCTTTTTTGGGAGTTTTTTTTTTTAATTAAATTAGATATATGTTTATTTTTTGAACATTCAAACGCGATTAAAACAAGTGCAGGAATAAAAGTTTAAAAAGTGTGTATGTGTATAAAAAGTTAAAAAATCACCGGGATGTATACTATTTATAAGTTGATGGAAATGGTGAACCTTTTGTTGGTATGTATTTTTGATTGATACTATTTCAACACACACATGTATGATTGATGATGTGGATTCACCTATCACTAAAAGAAGCTTTATCCCATGAACTTCGCCAATGACCAACTAATCCGATAAATGTTCAAGTGATTGGTTTCAAGCTTCAATGCCTTTAATTGAATGCGACTCTAAACCTGCTGCAACAGCGTCTGCAACCCCATACCTTCAATTGCCAAAAAAAAAAAAAAACCATATCCCTCAATTACTTTTCTCGTATTTTATTTTACTGCCTCATATCCTTATCGTTAGTATAAGTGTATAACTGCATAAGAATTAGTTAGCTTTATTTGTGGAGATCATTGAAATTAAATAAAATTATTTAAAATTTTGTATTGATAATTTTCTAACTTATCTGACATATAAACTCATATACTCCCTATAATCCTAAATAATTAAGATTTTATATAAGATTAAGTAATTTATCTAACTTTCTTAATCTCCCAAATAAAGTCGATTAACATTTACTTTAAAGATTGAATGGAGTGATGTATGAACTTTCATTTGGTTGATTCACATATATTAAAATGAATTTCTTGTATTAAACTTATGTATATGAATGACTATAATATAATCTAATTAGTAATTATATATAGTTAAGTAATTTATTTAACTTCTTACTTACATGAAACAAATACTATGGTAGAGTACCAAACTTTTTGTTTGATTCACATCTATAAAAATGATTTAATTAGTAAACAAATAAGCAAAAAATGACACATGTTAACATATCAAAACAATTATTTTAAACATGATGCCCTTGTCCATTCCTACCATGAACAAAATCCCTTCTTATTCCATCTGGAAGTGCTTCTGTCCTCAATCAACAACTCATGATATTCCTTGGCCCAAAACAGGCAAAAAAAAAAAAAGTGAGATTCATAATCTGATCTATTCAGCTTAATTAAAGAAAAAAAAGAAAGGGAAAATTAATTACAGGTCTTTGTAATAAACTTAATTAAGATAAGGTCCCACAAAATCACGTAATTAATCTCATGTTCCACAAAGTTGTTATCGCCTGCTCATTAAGCTGTTATCGGTAGCTCAAAAGTTGTCACTGAACAAGAGTTAAAAAGTTGTGATCATCAGACCACAAGTTGTTATAGTCTGGTCAAAAATTGTTATCCCTAGGCCAAAAATTTGTTATCGCCTAGTCAAAAGTTGTTGTGACTGATAATTTAATTATGGCTCAATAACAACTTTTGAAAAGACGATAACAACTGTTTGGCCTGCCGATAACAATTTAATGAGCAGGCGATAACAATTTTCTGGCAGAAATTTGATATTAATTATATAATTTCGTGGGACTTCATCTTAATTAAGTTCCTGGCTCTGTAATTAATTTTTCCAAAAAGAGAAGTCTCACGTCAAAGTTCAAACCATGTGGAGAAAAACGATAGGTTATTTCTCAAACCTCTGTAGTTTCTACAGAGTCGTCTTCTTCTTCAAAATTTGGGTGTAACAATGTTTACAACACTAAATTTCTCAATTACCTTTCTCCTATTTTGTATCACTGCCTCATCCTAATCGTTAGTATAACTGTATAATAACTAGTTAGCTTTATTTATGGAAATCATTGAAGTTATATAAATCATTTTAAAATATTTATATTAATAATTTTCTAAATTTAATTTATCTGAATTACAAACTTATATACTCCCACTGGTTCTTATTATAAAGCACCAACTACCATTTATCACAAACTAAGAAATGGTAGTTGGGTCATCAAATTTATGTTAAATTTGCAACTTTTTCCAACTTCACCCTTCATTAAATGATGTGACTTCACATTTTCAACTTTAAACCCCCATTAATGACAAGGGTAAAGTGGAAAAAAAGAAATTAATGTGGTGATTGATGCCTTATATTTGGGACCAAAAAATTTGGTTAGTTAGTGCCTTATAATAAGGATCAGAGGGAGTATATAATCCAAAAAATTAATATTTATAGTAATTTATTTAACTTCCTTAATCTCCCAAAATAAATTCAATTACCTCTTACATAAAAGATTGAAGGTATTAATGTATGAACTTTAATTTGGTTGATTCACATACATACAAATGATTCACATGTGTAATCCAAACTAATTATATCCAATTGACTAATTTATTTAGCTTCTTTAAGATTTGAAATGATCATATACGCTAATAAGGAGTAGCATATGTTAGTGAAAAAAATGGTAGAAAATCGTTTGAGCTGGTTTGGACATGTCTGAAGAAGGTCATTGGATGCGCTAATGAGGATGATAAATCAAGCAATTTGGGGTTCCATTAAAAGAGGAAGAGAGGGACCGAAGCGAACACTCAATGAAATTGTAGAGCAAGATTGTTTAACAATATATCTAAAGATTTGGTTATTGATAGAGTACATAACATTGTACGATCCATGTAGGCATATAGCCGCCTTGCCTATTGGGATAATGTTTTGTTGTTATTGTATTTAGCTTCTTATATCTAAGGCAGCTAACTTTTACATTAAATACATGAGCAACTACCTTATTCTACCAAATTTTGTTTGGTTGATTCACGTATACACAAATGATGTAGTAATTAATAAATTTTGTTTGGTTGATTCACGTATACACAAATGATGTAGTAATTAATAAACAAATAAGCATAAAATGACACATTTTAATATATAAAAAACAATTATTTTAAACATGATGCCCTTGGCCTTGCCCAGTGCCCACCAAGAACAAAATCACTTCTTGTTCCATCTGGAAGTATTTCTGTCCTGAATCAACAACTCATGATATTCCTTGGCCCAAAACAGACAACAACAAAAACATTTAAAAAAAAAGGTGAGACTTATAATCTGATCTTTTCAGCTTAATAAAAAAAAAAAAAAAACAAAAGAAGAAAAGTCTCGCGTCAAAGTTCAAACCGTGTGGAGAAAAACGATAGGTAATTGCTCAAATCAGTAGTTTCCACCTAGTCGGTTTCTACTTCTTCACGTCGTCGTCTTCTTCTTCAAAAAATTTGGGCGAAGAAGATCAGATCTGATTGCAGTCACCACCTTTGCCTTCAGAATTCAGATCCTTACCTCCCATGGCTTCCTCTTCTCTCTCCCTCTTTCTCTCTCTATTTTGCCTTACCTTCTTCCTCTCCCTCTCTCCCTCACTCGCCGAGATCCGATTCTCCGAGATCCACAACGACGACCGACCTTTCATTCCTCTTGACCAGTTCGGCTTCGCTCATTCCGGCCGCCTTGAGCTCAACGTCTCCAAGATCTCCCTCTCCAACTCCAAACTCGACCTCTCTAAGGCCGGTTTCTTCCTCTGTACCCTCGATTCCTGGCTTCGCGTCCTTCAACAACTCGAAGACCGTGAAATCTCCTGCGTCCTTAAGTCTGATCTCGTTGAAACTGTTTACACCTTCAATTCCCTCAACACCGATGATTCCTTCAACACGGAATACGTTCAACGTGACGCTGATCAGTACAATCTCGTCTTCGCTAATTGCTATGACCAGCAGCTTAAAGTCTCCATGAATGTTCGATCTGCTATGTATAATCTTGATGGTAAGAGCGGCGTTCGTGATTACTTGTCTGCCGGTAGGGCTGTCTTGCCTAGGGTTTATTTCCTCTTCTCGTTGGGGTATTTTACTATTGCTGGTTTCTGGGTTTACATACTTTACAAGAAGAGGTTGACTGTTTTCCGTATCCATTTCTTTATGCTCGCTGTTGTTATATTGAAGGCTTTGAATCTCTTATGTGAGGCTGAAGATAAATCGTATATTAAGCGAACTGGAAGTGCACATGGATGGGATGTGCTTTTTTACATTTTCAGCTTCCTAAAGGGGATTTCTCTGTTCACTCTTATTGTCCTGATTGGTACTGGATGGTCGTTCTTGAAACCATATCTTCAGGACAAGGAGAAAAAGGTTTTGATGATTGTTATCCCACTTCAAGTTGTTGCTAACATTGCTCAGGTTGTTATTGATGAGAGTGGGCCATATGGTCAGGATTGGTTTACTTGGAAGCAGATCTTTTTGCTTGTTGATGTTGTTTGCTGCTGTGCTGTTCTGTTTCCTATTGTATGGTCCATCAAAAACCTTCGTGAGGCTGCAAGAACTGATGGCAAGGCTGCTGTTAATTTGATGAAATTGACTCTGTTTAGACATTACTATGTCGTGGTTATATGTTACATTTACTTTACGAGGGTTGTGGTATATGCATTGGAGACTATAACCTCTTACAAGTATTCCTGGACCAGTGTGGTATGTGCAGAATTGGCTACTCTCTCATTCTATGTGTTTACTGGTTATAAGTTTAGACCTGAGGCGCACAATCCATATTTCGTTATTGACGACGAGGAGGAAGAGGCCGCCGCAGAGGCATTGAAGCTTGAGGATGAGTTTGAATTGTAATTTGGCAGGATGATGAGAAATTCTCTCCAAAAGCTGGATACTTGAATAAGTTGTTGTCGTGCTTTTGAATGTTCAGGTTACATCTCGACACAACTATAAATTTTCCTTTTTTTCTTCATGTAATGGGTATAGGCATTTGAACAAGCTTTGTACTATATTTTTCTGTGTTCTGGCTCCCCCGTGGCCAGTTCATTGAATTAGAATCATAATTTTGTAGGCTGTGTGTGGATGTGTGTGGATCATTTTTATGTGCCATTAGTACCAATGTTGAATACCTTGCAGCGACTTATTGCAGAGTTTGCATGCTTACCCGCTAAGTTGAAACTTATTTCTTTTGTTTTTAAAAGTATAGTTAACTTTTGTCTTGTACTTGTACGGCCCAGTTTGTCGTGGCTTATTTTCATGTATAGTCTACCATAAAACCGAGTTTCCTTGGAGATCATATACAATACAAGTGCCACTATGAACATATATGCTTCTTAGAAAAGCTGTTTGTTTTTAAAATAATAAACTCTTCAAAAAAATTTCTTATATATGGGCAAGAAGTTTCATCACTGCCCTTCAACTGTGCGTTACATTATCCTAGCAAACCTACCGAGAGCTGACTAGAACAAAAACGGAGTCAGGAACCTGTGTTTCTTGAGAATCCATGCCATTCTAGCCAAGACATATCTGATGGTTAATATGATATTTGGTCTTTAGAGTTTCCCTTCACTCGGGTTTTAGTCTCTGAAGTTTGTTAAGTTTGTTTGTGTCACTAACACCGTTAAGTTAGTGTTGACTAAATGAGCTTAAGTGGCAACCTTTGCTGATCACTTGGACATATGTATTTTAATAAATAAAAAATACTAGAAATTTCTTCTTAGCCCGCCACCATCCCTGCATTCCACCATGAAGACCACCTAGGTATCATCGGCCGGTGGAGTTCGCTGGTGTGGATTGGCTTTCTTCTTGGATTTGTCACCACCATAAACAATGGTGCATTCACAACCATATATATTGCTGAAGCATGAGAACAAACAATTTCCTTCATTTGTATGCCATCGATTAGGCGCAGATTTCTTGCTCTTCGTTAACGTTAGGTAGCTCGAAGATTTGCCGCCATGATCGTAAATCGACGGCAGCTCCATCCTCCACCTCTCCAGCTTCTATTGCAATCCCTCTGCACTCTCATCAAGAGCTGGGATTTCGGGCCCAACCCGTCGGGTTGGGCCCGATTACAACAAAAAAAAACGGGTTAGGGTTGGAAAAAAGCCACCCGAAACGAAGCGGGCTAATTCAACCCGAAGCCCGATACTATTGGGCTTAATCGGGTTGAACCCGTTGGGCTAACGGGTTAGCCCGATTTAAAATTTAAAAAAAAAAACTCACTCGATCTCCTCACTCTCACACGGTCACACCTGAACACCCCCAAACAAAAGATTCACTTTACTAATTCACTTCATTCAGACTTGCCTTTCGTTTCCTCTCAGCTTCCTCCAGCGAACCCTAGCAATAACACCACCTCCTCTCTCGGCCCTCTCAGTCTCAGTCAACGCCGTTCACCGGAGAATCTCCGGCCATCGCCTGTTCCTCCGTTCTTCGCTCTTAACTTTTTGTTCTATTAAGATCAGAAATCAATTTGCATAGGAGAAAAGGAACATGGTCTATTGATCTTGGAGTTGGAGAGAAATCTTGAAGAGGAACCATGGAAAACTCAGATCTGAAGATAAGGTTCAGATCTCGGCAAGTGAGGAAGAGGAGAAGGTTCGTCTTCTTTTTTGTCTAAAGATGGCCGGAAAAGCGAAACCTGCGACGTCGTCCTGCACGGTGGGTAGTATTTCAAGCCATCATGGGGGATAGGCGGAGATAATGGGTCACCGAAAAGTGAGGTTGCCGTCCATGAGGGATGGGTGGAGTGAATGGGTCACCGCCGTCGCCGCTTGACTGAGCAAACATTGCTGCGCTGGTGAGTGAGGCGGATGAAAGCAAATGGGTTTTTAGTTCCTTCTTTTTCATTATGATTACTTCTATAACATCCATTATTTCATTCCCAAATCGGATGTAATGCAACTGATTCTCTGATCTTGTGTGAAAAAAGAATGCAACTGATTATCTAATGTTAATATTCTGATTTCTGAAACATGATCCTAAATTCCTATTTCCTAATTTGATAATTTCGCTGAAGCTTGAAGGCCGAATTGAGTGTTCCTTTTTTTTATTTGAGAATCTGTTATAAACTTATAATAGGGATTTCTGATTTCTAAATTCTGATATCTGATTCTCTGATCGTGTGAGTAAAAAGAATGCAACCGAAGGGAGTGTTCCCTTTTTTAAATTCTGATTTCTCTGATGGTTGAAGTCATGAAGCCTACTCACGCAAACTGATCTGGCTTTTTTTTAAATGTATATCGGGCTGGCGGGCTAGCCCGATAGCCCGATATATTCGGTCTAGGGCCAAGCAAAACCTAGCCCGAATCAATTCGGGCTAGAAACGGGCTGGCCCGTTTACAAAGCGGGTCGGTTCGGGCTGGCCCGAAACCCGCGGGCTGGCCCGAAATCCCGGCTCTACTCTCATCTAGGCATCATCCACCTACCGTAGATTCCTCACCTTCCTCGATCTTGGGGCTTTTTGCCATCGCCACTACCATCTCTGACGATGACGACTTGAGCTTGATTCCGTAAACAACGGATTATGTATGCCTGCTAAATTTGATCTTCTCGGTGTTGCATATTCCAAACTTGATTGAATTTCCCGATTGGATTGAGAGGAGTAGTTTTTGGCATGACCTTACGAGAATTTTTGTAAGCTACGATCTTATGTTGGGGGGTGTTCTTGCATGAATTTCCGTAAGCCATCGTAAGTTGCATCAGCATAGTCTTATGAGAACTGCCGGAAGCCACCCTGGGATGCATCGGCGTGTTCTTATGCCAACCTCCTGATCATGATTTATGGTGTTTGCAGGAGCTTTGGGCATGGAGAATTCTGAAGTTGCGGTTTCGGTGATGGATTTACTTCATATGGTGGTTTTTTATTATGGAACACTCTGGTTTTCAAATTCATCAAACTTATCCGTCACTTAAAGTGTTTCTTCCGTCGTTTCTGATTTCGCGGTCACCGATTCTGGCGGTTGCAATTTGTGGTTCTTCTTCTGATGATCACTGACATTAGAATCCTTCATACTACTAGGTGATTTTACCTTCATCAGCTTGGCTCCGGCTTCTCACTCATATCTTAGCTATCTACCACAGAATCTAGCCTCTCAATTTTAGCCCCCTAATAAATCTGAGTGTTCTTCATGGTGGAGTGCAGTGGAGGCGGGGTTGAGAAGAAATTTTTGGGTATTTCTTTTATTATTATACATGTATCCAAGTCAGCATACATTACCACTCAAGCAAAGTTAACATCATTAATGCACAAGGACCAATAGCCTTAAGAGGTAAGGTTGAGGGACCTAAAACAACTATTTCAAATTTTAGGGGTTAAAACCTAAATGAAGGGTAATTCTAAAGACTGAAAATTCTGTTAACCCCATATCCTAACATATAGTTGTATTCATTTAGGGAAAAACTAGGAAACGTGGCACACCGTTCATTTTAGCTTTATTTGGTAACTGTAAGTGGCAAGGTAAAAAAATGGCAAGACAAGGTTGTGTGCTCTTAGCTTCTAACCTTTAGCGACTGCTTATAATAAGTGTATCGTGCAAGTCGAATATCATGTTTGAACATGTTGGGCTTCTACGACTACGATTTAGTTTCCTTGGGCTTCTTGAATTGCTCATCAATATTCTCAGGGGATTAGGAAACCGGGTGAAGAATGATTATGAATAGCTCGAGATATAGGAGTGATTCTTTGCTGCTTTCATTGTTCTCTTGCTCATTTTTGCAAGTGCTTGATTCCATTAGAGGATCCATTGAGAGTACCGACACTGGAGAATCGTGCGATTCGTGCCCATTGAACCACCGTAACAAGTTTCTTTCATATAGTTGTAGCAACCCGACAATCTCTTTCATGCGAAAAAGTCCTTTCTAAAATGAAGAAGGGAGAGTAGACCCAAAAAAAAAAAAAAACTATATATGTACACCTGATTTTTGATTTCAAATATTGCACGCGTCTTCCCGATGCTTATGTGCTCTCCCAACCGATTAATACCATTAAAATATTGGGAGCTATCCCATCTTCTATTGGTTGTGCAAATTCGAAATCGTAATTCTTTGATACTGATAGGTGGAAGCTCCATTGAAATTGTAATTTTCATTGCTGATTGGTGGAAGCTTCATGGAGACATTAATTAGATATATTCTTTTTTTTTTTTTTTGGTGGCATACATAAAAAACTGTTCAATTCCCTGCATAAATATCCCTTATTTAAAGAACGATTCCTCATGCATCCCCTTCACATTTGTATGCCTTTCATCAACTTATCTTCCTCTATTCCTTCATAGAAGGTGTCATCCTTTACTCAGGTTAATGACAGCAACAACTTATCATCAGAGCTTCTGCTGTTATTTTCACCCTTGCTGCAAGTTCCTACAAGGAGCCGATCACTCTAATGTATCTTCCTTTTAATACCTTGTTCATGCACTTACTTCACCTTGTATATCAACTAACTCATCCCTTTTTAACAGATGTTGTTGGCATTGTATCATCGATCACCCGTGTATGGTGTCTCAATAATCACCATTGATGGCGAGAAGTTGGAGGGGTTTAACTTTGAACTGATGGATTAGTAGTCCATTTTTGTTCTATTGTCATAACTAGAACCTCCGTGTAAAACAATAAGCAAATTCGCCATTGAAACTTTTTTTTTGGTAAGGATTCGCCATTGAAACTTTTACTAACGCATAAGGGAACTAAAACTTCTACCAAAATGACATCTTTTTTTTTTTTTTTTTAAATTCAGGTAAGTATTTACATTTAACACGTTGACTGCAGCCTGCAGGGGTAACTCCTTCCATTGCTCATTCAGCGAGTCACCTGCTTTTTTATATAACCATTTGTTTCATCATCGCAATAATCAATAATTATTCCACATGGGTGTTACTTACATTAACATTATGTGGTTGACCCATTTCTTAGTGCACACATAATTATACTGGTTCACATTTCATTGCCAGAAACAATTAATAATACTCCCTCGATCCTAAATATAATACTACTTTGACTTTTTTGACTTTTTTTTTCAGTCAAAAAATAAAGTAGTTTCAGTCCCAAAAAAAATGTTTTTTCCTCAAAACTAATTTATTCTACTTATAAACTAACCTATAATCTAATTTCATGTGACACATGTTATAATTTAGTAGTCTAATTTGCTTCCTTAACTTCCACAAAAAAAAGTCAAAGTGATCTTATATTTAGGACCGGAGGGAGTATGTATTAAAACGAATGTTAATAAGATTTTTGGTGTAACTTGAGCTACTGTTGTTTCAAAATTAAATAAAAAATTGGAATTATTAATTTTATCAAATCCTTTCTTATAGGATATAAGTATTAAGTTTTTTAAAGTAAAATACACCCTTTAATACATAATATAAGATCAATTTTTCTTAACTTTCGTGATTAAAGAAATAAAATAAGTTACTTTGAAGTAACTATAGTTATTATTTTTTCCCATCATTAATTAAAATACCTTAATCAAACTAATAAATAATCTAATTACAATTAAAATAAGTTATAATTAAATAGTTTATTTTATTTCCTTACCCTCCTCAATAAAAATCAAATTGATTTTATATTAAGAATGAGGAGGATATATTTTTAGAACATTAAATTGAAGACATAACTTATTCATAGTATTGAAGAGGCGGTTAATGGTTTTTCTTTCTATGTGTGAAAGAAGTTGGAAATTTAATTATAAGTAGCACTAAAGAAGTTTTCCTTGTGAGAGGTAGTCAACCATTTTAGTTACACAAAGCAAAGAAAAAAAGTGTAGTAATTTTTTATGGGTAAAATTAAAGTCATTTTCCAATTTTACCCTTATATCATTTAATATACATTCACCTCTCTCCTCTTAATATTTAATATGTAAGGGCAAAAATGGAAATCAAACATTTATTATCTTGACTTTACATGTTACTTCTTATAATGTGGAAAAAAAATTTCATATCACCTCTTATATTATGGATCGGAAGAATTACATATTCAACTCTTATCTTATACTACTGATAATGTAAATTTTTCTTCACATATAACAAGAACTAAATGTCTAAAAGTCATACAATTCATTTATATTATTCAGAAAAGGAGCAAATATTCCCTTTTCGTCTATAGTGGTCTATAAATACACACACACACACACACATATTACATAGTCGCTTTTCCATTTTGTTGCAACAGCCAACTTAGATGTATTTTGTAGTGTTATAATCAAGGTTCAAAAACCCAACCCGGGCACCGAACCGGCCGACCTACTGGTTCAAGGGTCACTGGTCCAACCGCGGGTTAACTCGGGTTAACCCGGACTTAATAAAATAATAATATTTAATTACCACTAATATTAAAATATAAGAAAATATATAAATGTAACCAACAAAATAATGAAAATATACCAAGATAAATACTTAGTGAAAATAATCAAAATCCAAAAATACATCAAGAGTCAATATTAGTCCTTAGCTCCTTACAATACTTCCAAAATATAAAAATACTGCATCAAGAGTCCATATTATTAGTCCTTAGCTCATTACAATACTTCAATAAATACCAATAATAATCATCTATATTTCACCAACATCATCATTTATATTGATATCATCATCAGCACCAGCATTAGAATCTTGACTGATAAAAGCATCAGCATTAGGAGCATCATCCAAAAGAGGTGGTTCAACAATATCCAAATCTTCATCACCTATATATATAACAATATGCAAAGAAAATTATATTTTTTGATAATCAATTAACAAGACTATATAAAACTAAAACAAAAACTATTATCCATACCATGACTTGTCAAATTCATATTGGAATCACTCACAGCAGCTTCAAGATTTGTGATATCTTCATCATTAAACTCAGGAACAGGATCTTCTTCATCTATCCAAAAGTCCAAATCATCAATGCTCTCAAAGTCAACAGGATCAGGATTCATGTTCGCCTTCTTCAATACAACCCTTTATGACAAATAAAACTACAATTAAATGAAATCCATACAAAATAAAAGTAAAAAAGCAATCATATTTTATAAGGATACCTATTCTTGAGTCGCAAGTTATAGTTTGTGTAAACCAAATCATTCAACGTGTCATGCTTTAATCTATTTCTTCTTTTTGAATGGATGCACTCAAATAAGCTCCAATTTCTCTCACAACCAGAAGAAGAAGAAGTTTGACTGAGAATACGTGTTGCAATTGTGGAACTGAATTGCCATAGTAAGCCCACCATCGATCTACAAAATTAGAATATATTAATTATCTAATATTAAACGGAATGATAAATTGATAATAAATATGCTAATAAAATTTGAATACTTACAAGGGTCAAGTTTTTTAGATGCTTCTTTACATGTGGCTTTACTGAAAGAATCTTTTCCTTCACGATATGCACTCAACTGGTCAACTATCATGAAGAATTGAGATCTTGATTCACAAATTGACTCCATCACATCAATCAAAGCATCGGTTAGCTTTCCCTTGACAAAAGAGGTTGGATCATACATATATGCAGGGTTCAATAAACAAGCAGCTGCATGAAGATCGGTTTTCAAATGCCTATCCCACCGGTCTTGAATGATCTTTGTGTAACACTTATATTGCTCTTTATTCCTCTTGAACATCTCCTTAACTGCTTGTTTTGCCCTATGCATGCCTTCATAAACATATGGCAACGAAGGCTTTTCATCTGAGTCAACAATTCTCAACAATTTCACAAGAGGAGTGGCAATCTTCACAATTTTGTAGCACTCGTTCCAAAAGCGGTTGTCTAATATGATTAGACTAAACATTTTTCCTGCATCTGTCTTTGATAATCTATGATCCACAAAATGCTTATCAACCACAAGGGCTTGCAAGTCATGCTTGTGCTTGTATATACTATGCAATGTTATGAAAGTAGTTGCGAACCTTGTTGCACCAGGACGCACAATTTCGACCCAACCTGGCCTTTTCCTTAGCCATGACAAGAATACAATGTGATTGTATACAAATACTGTTATCTTTGATGCCCTTTTTGCAAGTTCAGACACATGAGATAAGTTTGAAATGTCTTTTAAAACAAGATTTAGGCAATGAGCAGCACAAGGTGACCAATAAATACTTTTGTACTTCTCCCTTATCAATCTTCCGCAAGCTACATAATTAGCAGCATTATCAGTCACCACATGAACAATATTTTCAGGACCAATCCACTCAATGACTTCACAAAACAAGCTAAACAAATTTTTGGCATCTTTGACTAAATCTGATGCATCGACAGACTTAACAAACACAAGACCATGCGTAGAGTACACTAAGAAGTTTACCAAAGTTCGCTGTCTCACATCAGTCCATCTATCATCCATGAGTGTACAACCATTAACTTTCCATTTAGCTCGATGATCATTAACAAGCAATTCACATTCTTTTTTCCAATCTTGCAACAAATTGGTTTTCAAATCATGCGGAGTAGGGGCTTTACACCCAGGCCCAATAGAGGCTATTCCATCCACATATCTTTGAAATAAAGGGCAGCCAAATGCATTAAATGGAATACAATTGACAATAGCCCATTCAGCTCCCATCATCCTCACTTTGTGTTGTGCTTCTTTAGATGCTAATACACTCTTAAGACTTGGTTGGGAACCAGGAGTTGTCCTAGGAGCAATATAATTATCCATAGTACTAGATTTCCTTTTCTTGGCACTAGACACAGAAACTTGAGAATCAGCATTAGCTTGTCCAACTTCCTCCTCTCCTATGTCTTCCATAGAAAGTTTCTTTGAACCTTCTTTCAAAGACACTAACATTCTATGACGAATGTCATGAGGAACCTTCTTACAAGAAGCAATGTTACCAACGACTCCGGCAAGATGCTGCTTCATCCTATTTATCCCACCTCCTTTGTAGACGTTTGTACAAAAAAGGCACGTATAAACATTTTGTGTCCCCTCCTTCTTGTAGGTAACATGGGCCCATGCGGGATCGTTTTTTAAACGAACTGAGGGATTAGAACTAGTGTTTGCATCCGAATTGGATGTGGGAGCTTCAACACTGATAATAGGAGTGGCACTTTCATTTCCTGAACTTCCAAGATCCATTGATGTTTCTAAACAACTTCCAAACCACTAAAATTCAATGAATCAATTTCATAAAACATAACAATAAGAATTACAAGGAACAAAGGCCATCAATCATCCTCAAAGTTAAACCAATTAAGATGAAAATTTTCCAGAGACAGTTTTTGTTTTCACAGACCAAACCAACATTTATGAGCCAAATCTCACAATCAATTTATCATAGTCAACAACTTCACATCAGGTATACATTTGATCCAAGCAGAGGAGAAGTCAGAGCTAAATCAGAGCTAATTGCTATTTCACAATCAGAGCCAAATCTCACAATGAATCTATCATTGCATAATTGCTATTTCTATTACATGTATGCGGCAGAAACAACGAAACTGATAGAAAATAAGGGTCAAATGGAATAACTTCATCAGGTAAACAATTATGCAATATAAACACAAATAACACAAGGGAATAACTTCAGATCAGGTAAACAATTTCTCCAAATAAGAGTCAAAGCCCAAAGGTACAGAACAGAGAACAGGGCCGTCTTTCACAAAGAACACAAGGGAATAATTAGAGGCTGCAACTTGCAATTAAAGGCCATAGAAGAAGAAATTGATCAAGAAATGAAATTATCCCAAATGAAGGACAAAGCTATTTATGTAACATCCTAAAAATTAATTAAGGATTTATGGGGGTATATAGGAATTGATGATGGATTATGAGAATATTTGAAGAATTTTGAGGTGTTTTTGAGGATTTTAAAGGCCTAGTTTTTCCCTTATTTGGAAGATAATAATTTTTGGGGAAATTATTTTTAGGCTCAAAAGAGGTTATTATGGGAGTAAATAAATAAAAGATATTATAGGAAAATTTTGAAAGTAAAAAGAAAATTTTTTGGTTCAAAAGAAATATCTTATTTGAGGATTTTAGGGCCAAGTAGTGCATTATTTCCTAATCTTTTTCCTATTCACTACTTTTGTTTTTTCTTCCGTAAAACACTCCTCAAATTTCTGCGTGTTTCCCTCCGGTACTATTCACATATATATTATTATATTATTATTATATTATTATTATTACTATTCATTACTATTGAGTTACTATGCATTACTATTGAGTTACTGTGCACCAATTATATATATCCTCCCTCCCCGTCGTCTCACCCTCACTCTCTCTCTCTATCTTCGTTTCTCTCTCTTACTCTCTCTTTCCACCATATATATTCCTATTACTAGACTTATTAGAGTCTGTTAGTATAGGAATAGTAGGCTTTTCGGCCAACTAAGCACATTTTTGGAATCCTGTAAGTCTCCTCTACCTTTCTATGTCATTAGTTTTTCGATTTGTTATACTTGAAAAATTAGACCTTGTCTAAATTGGTAATTTTTGGGAGTCCTAAAATTAATAAATTGAAGATTAGACTTCGATTATGAGTTTTTCTAAGTATATTTTTCATTGTGGGAGGTTTTTCTTAATTATTGGAATTTATTGGGTTGTTAGATATATTGAAAATTAGGACTTTTGATGATCTGAGGTGTCTATAATTAAATTAATAATTTCTAGATGTTTATTAAGGTTTGGAAAATAAATTGTGGATTAAAGAATGGATTTTTGAGGTTGAGAAATAATTTAGGGTTGTAAGGTTTAATTTTATTTAGGCTTGAATTTTTGTAAATCGTTATTGGAAGGATAAATAATTTTGGATATATGTATAAATGGAGTAAAGATAAATTTTAGAGATAGAAAGGAAGAATAAATGTTAAATTGGAAATTTAAAATAAATAAGGGCAAAGAAAGGGTAGTAAATAATTTATTTTCCAACATGTGAAATTGTTGGATAAATAATTAATTGTGGTTGTATATATGGTTGTGTAGTGCTTGAATTGCACTAAATTAGCACGGGGGAGCTGCACTATTGTGAGATTGGTGCCAGCTATCAGGTAACCGCTTTCTGCTTGTTTATGTGTGTGTGTAGTGTTAGTAAGTAATTTGAAATATTATTATTTGACAATTATGATGTTATATGGAGATGAGATTTTGAATCACAGTTGAGATATGATTTTCAATTGATGATTGATGAGATATGAAAATGAGATCTTGAAATATTATTATTTTTCATAATATAATGTCCTGTGGAATATTATTTTGAAATGGCATAAATTTGTGATTTGAAATATTTGGAACTGAAATATATATGATTTTGGAAACTATTTCATATATATGTATATAATGAAAATACTGGAAGGCCTGGTGCCTGATTGTGGTGTTGCATATCTATGTGTTTGTGAGAAATTATTTGGGTATGTGACACCGGTGAATTGGAAATTGTGCCATCACGTGATGAGGTACCCTGTTGCGCCACAGGGACTAATTGATATATTATGAGAAATAAAGGAGAGAAAGACGAAAGAGGGGATATCGCCCCTTACGGATTCAGAAAGGACAGAGATCCTTCTAATCTGTGGTACTATTCAGGGAGGGTAGAGAGTCCCTCGTGAACTGTACCGTGGTGATCAGGGGTGGGTGGAAGGTCCCGACTGGTCCCACATGTTTTCCCAACATTTCTAGTAAGATTTGTTTGGGTTGTCTGTAATTATCAATGATATATATACTATTATTGAGGATGAATTGTGATGGGTTATTCCATAATTATAAACGATGAGAAAAGATATTTGGGATCAATATATGCATTATATGTGAATACATGAGCATGCTGGTTGAACTAATATATATACATATATGTATTCCACTGGACACCTTGCTAGCACACACCACACGTAGATGAGTAGTCAGTGGTTGCGTTTTGGGGCTACCCCCGTTGATCTCACTTTTGCAGGTCCTAGGAGTGAAGTAGGAGGTCAAGGGAAGGATTCGGGAACTTCTCACTAATATCGTGAGATATTCTGGACCAGAAGGACAGGAGGTATTGCCACATTTAGGATCATATTTTATATGATGCTTCCGCTGAACCTTGTTCCTATTCTGGGAGAAAAATTATTGTATAATACCTATTATGGTATGGTATTTTAAGAATGATGTGTGGAGTTTAATCATGCATAATGAAATTTTCTCTGATTGTACTGGGGAGAAAATTATATTGTGATGACGGAGTTTGGAATTGAGGTTTGAAATAAATATATATGGATATTATGAAAATCTTTTTCTAACTATGTTAGTTGTTTTAGTAAGTTGATTCTTTTTCCTAACATAGTTAGCACTATAAACGAGTTAATGTTTAATTGTAAGTGGTTAATAGTGAGAATTGGAGGTAAATGTTACAGTTGTTGGGAGTTAATGTTACAGTTGGTATCAGTTTTATGGTGTAAAGACCTGGACGGTGCTGTGCATGCGATTGTTTATGTTTACGTCATGCATTGCACGTGCATTAGTGGTATTGTGGCAATACTTTTCCGATCCTTTCCCTTTTTATGTTTCATCTTGTATGCTTGTTTTTTTTTAATAAGGGTAACTTCCATCCGTAGGTGGGTGGAAAGTATGGCTCGTACTAGGAGATCAGGTGCAGGAAATAGTACAGGGAATGAAAGTGTGGCTCGTACTAAGGGATCAGGTGCAGGAAATGGTGCAGGAAATGATCAGCCTGCAAACCAAGAATATGACAAGCTAGTAGCCAAAATGAAAGAAGAATTGAAAATGGAGATGGAACAAAAAGTCGCAGCAATAAATAAAGAAAATGAGGAAAAGTTGGCTAAATTGAGAGCAGATTTTCAGGCTCAGGCTAATAGGGGTGAGGAATCAGAAATGCAGGGGGAGTTCTCTAAAGTTAATGATAAGGAGGAAATAGTTTATCCTCGCCCGGAGGACTTGAGTACTGAAAAGGTATGGAAGAAAATTGACCGTCATCATCCGAAGCATTTTAGTGGAAGTCAGGATCCTTTCGAGGCAGAGGCTTGGATTAAAAGATTGGAGGCCATATTTGCAGCTGTGATCTGTAACCCTTATCAGAAAGCGAGGGTTGCTATTCTTCTCTTGGAAGGAAAAGCATTGATTTGGTGGCAGAGTGTCTGTGGAGATGATTCCTTGATGACCTGGGATGAGTTTAAGGACAAGTTCTTGGGATATCATTTCCCTCCTTCTCTTAGGAAGGAGAAGGAGAATGCTTTTTATTATTTCAAGCAAGGTGGGATGTCAGTGGATCAGTATATTGCTACTTTTTCAGAGTTATCTCACTATGTTTCGTTCCTGCAGCGTCAGGACGACCCTCAGTGGCGTATAGAGCAGTTATTTGAGAAGGCCAGACCTGCTTTGAGACTGCAGGTGCATGATAAGAAATGTAAGAATGTTGAAGAAGCATGTGAGAAGCTGAGGATTGCGGATCGCATGATGAAGGAGGTAGCTGCAGAGACAGCTAAGTACACTGGAGGCCCAGGTCAGGGCCAGCAGAGTCATGGTAGACCTTTTCAGAGTAGGCCTTCTTATTCCTTTGGGCCGACGGGAGGTATTAGCAAGAAATTTGGAGCAAGTGGTAGTAACAGTTTTAGTGGCTCTGGAAGGAAGAGTCACTCTGGGAGCCATGGCCGTGGTCAATCAGGCAGCTATGGTCGTGGTCAGTATGGTAGCCACAGCAGAGGACAGTCTGGTGGTTTTGGACGTGGCCAGTCAGGTAGGGGTCGTCAGGATTCAGCCTCATGGAGATTTGGTTCAGAAGGTCAGTCGAGAGGAGGCAGCCAAGTGACTTATGGAGAGTCAGTTCAGTCAACTCCTAGTGTAGCTGGTCCTTGTAGCAAGTGTGGTAGGTATCACCAGGGACCCTGTTTTAGATGTTTTGGATGCGGCCGTATTGGGCATACGATTAGGTACTGCCCAGATGGGGGCCAGAATATGCAGCAGCCAGTGGCTCAGCCCAGTCGCCCTCTAGTTCAGGGTAGAGTTTATGCTACATCAGCTGAGGAGGCAGGGATGTCTCCTAATATGATTCGAGGTACGGTCTCTATTCATGGCCATGATATTGATGTGATGTTTGACTCTGGTGCGTCACATTCTTTTATCTCTTTCGATTGTACTCGGAGGCTTAGTTTTGAGTTATCTGTTATGCCATATAATATGCGTGTGTCTACCCCTGCGGGTGATAAATTTGAGACTTCTTTAGTATGCAAAAATCTGGATTTATGGTTTGAAGGCCGTAAATCAAAAATTGATCTCGTTTGTTTGCCCTTGAGGGGAATTGATGTGATTATTGGAATGAATTGGTTAGAGGAAAATAATGTAATCTTGCATTGTAAGGATAAGATTGTGTCATATGCTGAGTCATCTAGTGCGCCGATGTTATTATCTGCGACACGTGTAGAGAGATGTGTGAGAAAAGGCTGCGAGGCCTTTATGGTTTTCTTCTCCATTAAGGAGGAGGGCGAGATCTCTATCGATCAGGTGGATGTAGTTAGAGATTTTCCAGAGGTATTTTCCGATGATATGCGTGGACTCCCTCCCGAAAGAGAGGTAGAGTTTACCATTGAGTTGGAACCAGGCACGGGTCCAATCTCTAAGGCTCCATATCGGATGGCTCCGTCGGAGTTGGTAGAGCTTAAGAAGCAGCTTGAAGAACTTCTGGAAAAAGGCTTTATTAGGCCTAGCGGATCGCCTTGGGGTTCCCCAGTCTTGTTCGTAAAGAAGAAAGATGGTAGCATGCGACTCTGTATCGATTATCGGCAATTGAATAAAGTGACCATCAAGAATAAATATCCGTTGCCTAGGATAGATGATTTGTTGGATCAATTGGTAGGAGCTTCGGTTTTCTCCAAGATTGATCTTAGGTCTGGGTATCATCAGTTGAGAGTTAGAGCGGAGGATGTCCCTAAGACTGCATTCAGGACAAGATATGGCCATTATGAGTTTCTGGTGATGCCATTTGGGCTCACCAATGCCCCTGCTGTGTTTATGGATTATATGAATAGAATTTTTCGGCCATATTTGGATAAGTTTGTGGTGGTGTTTATTGATGACATTTTAATCTATTCTAAGAGTGAAGAAGAGCATCGGGAGCATTTGTATTCCGTCCTGCGAGTTCTGAGAGATCATAAGCTTTATGCCAAACTTTCTAAATGTGAGTTTTGGCTTAAGGAGGTAAAATTTCTAGGGCATGTAATATCTGCTGAGGGAGTTGCGGTTGATCCAAGTAAAGTTGAAGCGGTTTTGCAATGGAAGTCTCCTAAGACAGTGACGGAGGTTAGGAGTTTTGTTGGATTAGCAGGGTACTATCGTCGATTTATTCAAGGATTTTCGCAGATTGCGAGACCTTTGACTAATTTGACCAAGAAGGATAGGCCTTTCATCTGGACTGATCGATGCGAGTCGGCATTTCAGGAGCTTAAGACCCGATTGACAACTGCACCTGTGTTGACATTGCCGGATCCATGTCAGCCATATGAGTTGTATACAGATGCATCTTTCATGGGTTTAGGCTGTGTCTTGATGCAGAATGGTAAGGTTATTGCGTATGCATCTAGGCAATTGAGACCGCATGAGGAAAATTACCCGACTCATGACTTGGAGCTGGGAGCAGTTGTTTTCGCTTTGAAGATTTGGCGGCATTATTTGATGGGGGCACAATTTGAGGTGTTCAGTGATCATAAGAGTCTGAAATATCTTATGGATCAGAAGGAATTGAATAATAGGCAACGACGTTGGATGGAGCTGATCAAGGATTATAAGTTTGAAATTAAGTATCATCCGGGAAAGGCAAATGTGGTTGCTGATGCCCTTAGCCGGAAATCAGTGCATGTATCTGCTTTAAGTGTGGAGGAGCAGTCTTCTTTCAGAGATTGTCATGTCATTCATGTTGGGGCAGAAAGGTCAATTGCATTTTTGGGAGCAATTGTTGGCCAGTTTGGGTTCTTCGAGGATTTAAGAGTGGCTCAGGATCAGGATAGTCATTTGAAGGAGATCCGGAAAAAGCTTGATAGTGGTGTCTATCCAGATTATGATCTGGGTGATTCAGGTATTCTGAGATTTAGGAAAAGAGTATGTGTTCCGGATAATGAAGATATCAAGAAGGCTATTCTTGAGGAGGCTCATAGGAGCAGTTATACGATGCATCCTGGCGTTTCTAAGATGTATAATGATTTAAAAAGAGTCTATTGGTGGCCTAAGATGAAGTCCGATGTTACTCAATTTGTCTTAAAATGTCTGACCTGTCAGAAGGTGAAGATCGAACATCAGAGGCCAGGTGGCTTACTGCAGAGTATTGAGGTTCCACAATGGAAGTGGGACAGTATTTCGATGGATTTTGTGGTTGGCTTACCTTTGACTCAGTCTGGTCACGATTCGATTTGGGTTATCGTGGACCGTTTGACTAAGTCCGCCCATTTTCTTCCGATCAGGATTAATTATCCTATGGCAAGATTGGCTCAGTTGTATGTGGACGAGATCGTGAGGCTTCATGGAATTCCTGAAAGTATTATTTCAGATCGAGACCCGCGGTTCACCTCTGAGTTCTGGAGGTCTTTACAGACGGCTTTAGGTACGAAGCTCAAGTTCAGTACTGCGTATCATCCTCAGACCGATGGTCAAACTGAGAGGACGATTCAGACTTTGGAGGATATGCTCAGGGCGTGCGCTTTGGAGCTACCAGGCAGTTGGGATAGACATCTTCCATTGGCGGAATTTGCCTATAACAACAGCTATCATTCGAGTATTCAGATGGCGCCTTATGAGGCTCTATATGGTCGGAAGTGCCGGTCGCCAATTTGTTGGACGGAGCTTAGCGAGAGGGCTATCATTGGCCCAGATATTGTGGATCAGACGACAGAGAAGATTAAGTTGATTCGCCAGCGGCTATTGATTGCCCATAGTCGGCAGAAGAGCTATGCAGATAAACGACGTAGATCGTTAGAGTTCAGTGTTGGGGATCATGTTTTTCTTCGGGTATCTCCAACTACGGGTATTGGGAGGTCCATTAGAGCTAAGAAGCTTACTCCCCGGTTTATGGGTCCGTTCGATATCATTGAACGGGTCGGATCAGTGGCATATAGGGTGGCATTGCCTCTGCAATTATCAAATCTTCATGATGTTTTTCATGTTTCTCAGTTGAAGAAATATCATCCAGACCCTTCGCATGTGATTGAGCCTGAAGAGGTCGAGTTGAGAGAAAACTTGACATATAAAGCTGAGCCGGAAAAGATTTTAGATGTTAAAGATAAGCAGCTAAGGAATAAGACGATTAGGCTAGTTAAGGTGTTCTGGAGAGGTATGACTCCAGGGGATGCTACTTGGGAGACTGAAGAGCGTATGCGACGAGAATACCCATACCTATTCCCAGGGTAAGTTCGCTTTATTGAGTGATTTTATACGTTATAAATGTTGTGTTTGCTTGTTTGGGGATATGTTAGCAGAATTTTGGGGACAAAATTCTTAAAAAGGTGGGGAGAATTGTAACATCCTAAAAATTAATTAAGGATTTATGGGGGTATATAGGAATTGATGATGGATTATGAGAATATTTGAAGAATTTTGAGGTGTTTTTGAGGATTTTAAAGGCCTAGTTTTTCCCTTATTTGGAAGATAATAATTTTTGGGGAAATTATTTTTAGGCTCAAAAGAGGTTATTATGGGAGTAAATAAATAAAAGATATTATAGGAAAATTTTGAAAGTAAAAAGAAAATTTTTTGGTTCAAAAGAAATATCTTATTTGAGGATTTTAGGGCCAAGTAGTGCATTATTTCCTAATCTTTTTCCTATTCACTACTTTTGTTTTTTCTTCCGTAAAACACTCCTCAAATTTCTGCGTGTTTCCCTCCGGTACTATTCACATATATATTATTATATTATTATTATATTATTATTATTACTATTCATTACTATTGAGTTACTATGCATTACTATTGAGTTACTGTGCACCAATTATATATATCCTCCCTCCCCGTCGTCTCACCCTCACTCTCTCTCTCTATCTTCGTTTCTCTCTCTTACTCTCTCTTTCCACCATATATATTCCTATTACTAGACTTATTAGAGTCTGTTAGTATAGGAATAGTAGGCTTTTCGGCCAACTAAGCACATTTTTGGAATCCTGTAAGTCTCCTCTACCTTTCTATGTCATTAGTTTTTCGATTTGTTATACTTGAAAAATTAGACCTTGTCTAAATTGGTAATTTTTGGGAGTCCTAAAATTAATAAATTGAAGATTAGACTTCGATTATGAGTTTTTCTAAGTATATTTTTCATTGTGGGAGGTTTTTCTTAATTATTGGAATTTATTGGGTTGTTAGATATATTGAAAATTAGGACTTTTGATGATCTGAGGTGTCTATAATTAAATTAATAATTTCTAGATGTTTATTAAGGTTTGGAAAATAAATTGTGGATTAAAGAATGGATTTTTGAGGTTGAGAAATAATTTAGGGTTGTAAGGTTTAATTTTATTTAGGCTTGAATTTTTGTAAATCGTTATTGGAAGGATAAATAATTTTGGATATATGTATAAATGGAGTAAAGATAAATTTTAGAGATAGAAAGGAAGAATAAATGTTAAATTGGAAATTTAAAATAAATAAGGGCAAAGAAAGGGTAGTAAATAATTTATTTTCCAACATGTGAAATTGTTGGATAAATAATTAATTGTGGTTGTATATATGGTTGTGTAGTGCTTGAATTGCACTAAATTAGCACGGGGGAGCTGCACTATTGTGAGATTGGTGCCAGCTATCAGGTAACCGCTTTCTGCTTGTTTATGTGTGTGTGTAGTGTTAGTAAGTAATTTGAAATATTATTATTTGACAATTATGATGTTATATGGAGATGAGATTTTGAATCACAGTTGAGATATGATTTTCAATTGATGATTGATGAGATATGAAAATGAGATCTTGAAATATTATTATTTTTCATAATATAATGTCCTGTGGAATATTATTTTGAAATGGCATAAATTTGTGATTTGAAATATTTGGAACTGAAATATATATGATTTTGGAAACTATTTCATATATATGTATATAATGAAAATACTGGAAGGCCTGGTGCCTGATTGTGGTGTTGCATATCTATGTGTTTGTGAGAAATTATTTGGGTATGTGACACCGGTGAATTGGAAATTGTGCCATCACGTGATGAGGTACCCTGTTGCGCCACAGGGACTAATTGATATATTATGAGAAATAAAGGAGAGAAAGACGAAAGAGGGGATATCGCCCCTTACGGATTCAGAAAGGACAGAGATCCTTCTAATCTGTGGTACTATTCAGGGAGGGTAGAGAGTCCCTCGTGAACTGTACCGTGGTGATCAGGGGTGGGTGGAAGGTCCCGACTGGTCCCACATGTTTTCCCAACATTTCTAGTAAGATTTGTTTGGGTTGTCTGTAATTATCAATGATATATATACTATTATTGAGGATGAATTGTGATGGGTTATTCCATAATTATAAACGATGAGAAAAGATATTTGGGATCAATATATGCATTATATGTGAATACATGAGCATGCTGGTTGAACTAATATATATACATATATGTATTCCACTGGACACCTTGCTAGCACACACCACACGTAGATGAGTAGTCAGTGGTTGCGTTTTGGGGCTACCCCCGTTGATCTCACTTTTGCAGGTCCTAGGAGTGAAGTAGGAGGTCAAGGGAAGGATTCGGGAACTTCTCACTAATATCGTGAGATATTCTGGACCAGAAGGACAGGAGGTATTGCCACATTTAGGATCATATTTTATATGATGCTTCCGCTGAACCTTGTTCCTATTCTGGGAGAAAAATTATTGTATAATACCTATTATGGTATGGTATTTTAAGAATGATGTGTGGAGTTTAATCATGCATAATGAAATTTTCTCTGATTGTACTGGGGAGAAAATTATATTGTGATGACGGAGTTTGGAATTGAGGTTTGAAATAAATATATATGGATATTATGAAAATCTTTTTCTAACTATGTTAGTTGTTTTAGTAAGTTGATTCTTTTTCCTAACATAGTTAGCACTATAAACGAGTTAATGTTTAATTGTAAGTGGTTAATAGTGAGAATTGGAGGTAAATGTTACAGTTGTTGGGAGTTAATGTTACAATTTACCTGAAGATTGCAAGAATACGAGACTCGTCACGGCAGAACACGAAGCTATTTACCTGAAGAACGCCGTTTGTCGAAGCTCGTCTCGCCGTCCACCGTGTCC
This sequence comes from Mimosa bimucronata, assembly GCA_037074515.1. Classification (NCBI taxonomy): domain Eukaryota; kingdom Viridiplantae; phylum Streptophyta; class Magnoliopsida; order Fabales; family Fabaceae; genus Mimosa; species Mimosa bimucronata. Next base: position 8,729,987 of record CM073448.1, read on the forward strand.
ACCATCGGAGATTTGACGAAGGGAAGGGAGGAAGAACGGCGAGCTTAGGGTTTCCGCTCGCGCTTGGTGAGTTCTCGCCTCTGGCCGCTCAAGCTTTGGGTGATTCGATTCTGGGATCTGGCTTTGGGTTTGATTAATTTCTGAAGCACATGATTTTTTTTTTTAATATTGTCCCAAAACGGCGTCGTTTTGGGACAGAAATTTTGACAATAAAAAACCCAGCTGACTCGCCCATTTGGGCGAGTCAGCCGGGTTTGGCCGGGTTGGGCGAGTTGACCCGGCCTCTTCTCGGGTCACTCGCTCCCCCGGTTCTGAGCCTGAATCGGACCGAATCACAGGCCGGTTCCCGGTTCAACCGGTTGAACCGGCCGGTCCGGTTCTTGAAACCATGGTTATAATAGAATCATGTTCTTTAAAAAAAAAAAAAAACTGAACTGTGCAACGTTCAAAATACTATTTGTTTTGCAGTTTCATATTTTGTACTAATGAATTGAAGGTGTAGCAAGCCTCTGAAGAAGTCTGCGAGTGGGAAGTTGATATCCATTATTCAGTGCATGCCATCATCATGTTATCTAGGTGCTCATTGGCTGTTGGTTTACGTTTAACTTCTGTTCATCCTTTGCATAGGCCTGAAAAATCTTAATGGCTGTAATTTGTAATGAACCACAACCATCATTTTGCCTATATCTCATTCATAATTAGCCGTATCACCTATGTTAAGATCTCTGTATCCTATAATTTTTGTCCACCTTGAAACGGATAACGCATGGAATGCTGTTAACACTCTTTTTCATTACCGAAAAATCTCTTCTTTGACCAGCACTAATACAATCAGAAATTGGCAACACGCATATATAGCAGGTATCTAATCGTCTCTCCCGCTAACACCTCCTAGCCTACTTATTTTTATCCGTTTTTGTCACCCCAAAGCCATCTTAGTCTGCTGTCTGTTTACCAGTTTGCTGATTTTAATGTATAAGTATATGCATTGCCTCTTAAATATGATCGTCCTTATTAAATATCAATGTACCATGTGTTATGCTTTACTACAAAACGTTTCAAGTTTGCCCTTTTATATTCTAATCTTCTTCCACCGTTTTCATTAAGATTAGGAAGCTCAACTTTAGCAGTGCTATCCAGCAGCAATGATTTTTTTTCCAGTTTACGTACATGTATTTATGGAACCCAACTTTTTAAAGTAGCTATATTCATTACTAGTGTTTTGATATACGCTTTGCTAGGCTTAACAAAAACACTGGTGGTAGTACTTTCCCGGTATTGATTCTTTGTAACCTTCACCTTTTATTTGTGAAAAAGATTACGGTCATCCCGATGAATCATTTATAAATTAGTGCAACCAAGATTGTGTTCAACCTGAATATTTCTAAAACGAAATCTTTAATGGATAGGTGTGGGTTCAAAGAAACTCACTGTTAAGTCGACTCATTCTTACTTTCAAACATCTCAATCTTATTTATTCATTGAAGGCTTAGCCAAGAGCCAAGTGACAACCAACTGCTGAACTAGATATCAAATCCCGAGACAATGGGAGTTATTCTACTGAATCTTTGTTAACGTTTCGTACAAGAATGACAGTCACAGACATGTTAAAAATCCAACAAGGTCAAGCTTTAAATGATTATTGAAGATACTTACCTTGGATGACGACAAGAAAAGCGCAACTACAACAACAAATGTAATATACATAGAGGTTCTCCAAAATCTGTACCCTCAATGGATATTTGTTTTGGTCTGAAATACCCTCAATAGATTGAACTTATTTGTTTTCCGCATTAATTGACAAGTGTTTTTTTTTTTTTCCATCACATGCATTGCTCTACTGCTATGTGGACTATAGAATTTTCTCCTATAGTATTGTCAATGCACGAAAGATAAATTAAATTAAGGGCTTGGTTCATATTTCATGGTGAAAACATTAGGAATATCTTATGTAACTAAATGAATGATCATTCAATTTGTTCACTGTAGATGTAGATGTTTTGAAAACTGGTTTAAACAAATGATGTCACCCATGCGTCGCACGGGGTTTTGAGTCTTGTTCCAACAAGATATGTGTAGAAAGGAGAGGTTAAAAAACATTTCAATCACAAAACCATTACTTCAATAAGCACAAGTATGCTGAAAATAAAGTAGAGAAAGTTTCATCTAATATAATTGTTGAGAATGCCAGAAGACCAAAATGTTACGAGATATTCACAAATCACAGTTTTTTTGTTGTTGACCTGTATCACAAATCACAGTTACCGCATATCAAAGACCGTCAATATTCAATATTCACATGTATATACAGCATAATCTTCAAGTCAAGTACAAACACAAAGCAAGAGACATAACTCAGGATCTTGACCTAATTTTAGAATTGATGATGGTATGCATTCTAGGAATCAAATATTAAATACAAATAACAATTAATGATAACAATTTTACACAAACCAAGGTAACATAGTTGAGTAATTTAGGATGAGTAAAGAAAACTATATGTCTCTTTTTTAGCTAATTTTGCTGATTTTATTATTTTTAAAAGAATTTTTTTAAAACATGTTAAAATTCATAAAATCAATTAAAATTAGATAAGTTAGATAAAATATTTTTGAAATTGAAAAATGACAAAATAGTGGTTCTAATATAAATATTATAAAGGGTTAAACCAAAATACTTGTATTAACCCTATTATAAAAGAATAAAAAAGGATATATTTTTAAACTTATAATTAATTGCCCACCCCTTTTAAACTAATATGAAATTGAAATGTGTAATGATGACATATTTCTACCTCGTACTTCGCATAAAGTGGTTAGAAGTAGCTTTTCCCAAACCTAAGTTTTGAGACCAAAATCTAAGTTTGGGTTTTCATATGTTTTTGGTTCGAAAGCTAAGTTGTAAAAGCCATACCAAAAAGGCTCCTATAGCCTAGATAAACAGCTTGCGCGCGACTCTTCGTTTTTCTCTACCATCGCAAACAATAATGTCGATGGATCAGCAACCATCCTCTTCTGGCTTGAAGCGCAAGCGCAAAGAAGCATATGAAGATGAATATCAAAAGTTAGTTGAAGATCTTTTGAGGGAAGTTGTGTCACAAGTCACCATTCTCAATTCCTCTTTATCATCTTCTCCCCCTCATGGACTTGCCGCCAAGCAAGCTACTCATCGTTTCTCTGAACTTGCAAAGAATGGTAACAGCTCATCCTTTTATTATGCATACTCGTATTTGTACTCTTGCCTCTCAAACAGTTGTTTTCTTAAAAAAAATCATCTATTTATTGCAGAGGCAATTGTGAATGTCTTAGTGGAGTATGTAATGTCCCACATCGGCTGGGATCGAGATGTTCCAAGCCTATATAAGGTGTTGGACTCTTCTACCCATCAGGACGCGTTTTCACGGGTGAGTATGGGAGGCTTTGGCTATTATCCCTACCGTGAGGGGCATAGCTATGTTACCAAAGCGGACAATATCCTGATCGAGGCTTGGGCTGTTACATATGGTACAGAGCCAGGCTCGAGTCGGTGTGACAGCGAGGGCGCTGGGCCCCAAGGGGGGTGGATTATAATGTCCCATATCGGCTGGGTTCGAGATGTTCCAAGCCTATATAAGGTGTTGGACTCTCCTACCCATCAGGACGCGTTTTCACGGGTGAGTATGGGAGCCTTCGGCTATTATCCCTACAGTGAGAAACAAAACCGTGAGGGGGTATAGGACGCGTTTTCACGGGTGAGTGTGGGAGCCTTCGGCTATTATCCCTACAGTGAGAAACAAAACCGTGAGGGGTATAGTTATGTCGCCAAAGTGAACAATGTCCTGATCGAGGCTTCGGTTGTTACATAAAAATGTAACACCTTATTTTATACTACTATATTATAATATTTTAATTGAATTATAACCACTTTTCAGTACCTTCCAACTTTATTTTAGTTGGAATGGGCTTTTCGGGCTAGTTGAAATACTTTAAAACTACTATTTGTAATTTAAGTGGTTATTAAGCAACTAAAATTATCAAAATTATCTTAATATTGAGCTAATTTTTTTAATCTTGCCTAGCGCGACTTAAAGATAAAATAGAGGGGTGATCTTGCTCGAAGATTCCCTTACTTGTGCATCTCTTTTCACTGCTTCTGAGTTATAACATGTATATTCACAGACTCCTAATTATTCATATATTTAATACTTGTCGTCTGCTTGCTTACTTTCTAACTTTATAATATATACAATCTACACTCAAAATATCTATCAGAGTACACTATAGAGCAGGCATTCCTGCTTCTTCCTAATTTACCTTACTCCCCAAAAAGCTTAACTGCTGCCAGATTCTCTGAAAAGCAATAGTTCAACGCAGTTTATCTCATTAACTTTTATTTTCATGCATGTATTGACATGTATACATTTCATAAATCTGCACAATTAATTATAATCTTATTCCTATTAATCTGTGTGCAATCTGTACTTACCAACCACTGATAACGATATATTCGTTAACTAGTGGAGGTTCTACCTGCAGTACTTCTCGTTATAACATTTAAAGCTATAACTAAACTGGTTGGGAAAAGAGGCGGCCAACCCCTAAACCCTGGAGTACTCCAACATGAGAAATAAAGACTTACCAACTAAATGCAACAGATATTACAAAATGATGCATGCAATTTAATTGTTATTGAAATAAACTGCTACCCGATTCTTGAGATTACTCATCACTGTATTCCGTCCCTTCACCGTACTTTGGGGATTCGACCCCACTATCATGTCCTATAAATATTTATAATACCAAAATAATATATTAATATCTAAACTTATTCATAATAATTAAACGCCTCTCACATTCTTATAATACTACCCCTTTCTATTTCTAATACAATTAAATCTTAATTTCTAGCTAAATAATTAATCATACCATTATAAATCAACATTACACAAACATTAATTAGTATACACACCACACAACATAAACACAAGAGTATCTTTACTATTTTAAATTAAGCTTACATACTAAATGTAATAGCACATATTTCCAATCTAACTTAAAGCTTTGTTCTAATCTTTGAAAATCCTTGACCACATATGTGATTAATCCAATTCCTATTCATCTCTTCTTCAATTATAACATTAATTCAATCTAACATTAATTCAACCTGACAAACATCAATGCCAAACCAACAATCCAGAAATACAATTCAATTTACATTTCAAATCAAAATCTAACAAGATCAAAGAACAACCAATCCAATTTCCTACATTTCTTTACCTAATTTTGATTGAAATAACATTACCATTTATTCTTTGCTATCCCCTAAAGCCAGTAGCCAGCAACACCAATAGAAGCAGGAAATTATTATTACACACGTTATTGTCAACATTACATTAGAATCAACAAGACAACGGTAATTCAATATATATATAGGGAACATTTAAATGGTTCCAACCCAAAGCAATCATTTGATTCAGTCAAACCAGCAACTAGGATTTTAGAACCTAAAACTACAACAATCATCCACAATCATTTCCTATTCCTTGTTCAATTAAACATCATAGTATTTTTCTTCCTCCCTTAAACAAATATGTCAACCAAAGCATCCAGGAAACGAAGAATTGAACATCTAATAATCTCATATCAATTATCCATAAATAAACAACCTCAATCCATCTCCCAGAGCAAGACAAAATACCAATAGCCCTCTTTATCCTCCCTGGTCGGCAGAAACAGAAAAGCAAGAAAGAAACAAGAATCCCATACTTAATCCAAGTACCTATTCTATCATCTTTTCCTTGTGCTTGGGCGTCCATACACCAAAGAAAAGAACAAGAATCAAGCAACCACAAGGGAATTGGAATTCGGGCAAACAGGGAAAGGAAGAACAATAATTCAACCATTCTAAACTTCATCAAATCACACATCTAAAACACTCATTCCAGCTTCCAATTCATACATATATATTCTACAAAAAATTTTCCTCTCTTGAACTCGTCGGATTTGCAGAAACAGGGGAGAAGAAAGAACAACAATCAACAATTCCAAAATTCTTCCAATCAACCAAATAATGCCCTCCCTTTAACTTTGCTACTCCTAATCGATTCTTTATGATGAAATTTCGTTTTTCTTGCCCAAATTTAGAAAACCCAATCGGATGAACAGTACCTGAATGGATTTTTTGGAGCAATTCGAACTTATTTCACCTTTCCTTCCAAAATTGACACTCAAATCACCAAGAACACAGTCCAAACATCATTTTTTATAGATTCAGAAGCTCCAAAAACCCCCCAAGAATTCGAATCCTTCATCTCCATTTCACTCAAATTCGGCCCAGAAAGAGAAGGAAATGAAGAGAAATAGCTTACCCAAGCTTTTTCCAAGCTTCTTGAACGTCTTTCGCCGTGTTCCGTCGCCGCCGCTGAACGCTGAGGACGCCGTTGCAATTCGAAGAACAAAGGCAGGAGAGTGAGAGAGAAGAGCTTCAGGTTTGAGGGAGTAGAGAGGAATGGAACAAATGAGAAGGAACACATGTGGTGTGAGTATTAAAAGAAGAGAGTGATATTTTTAATGGGTATTTTACCATCTTGCCCTTCCTTTTATAATTGAAGATATTTTCAACTAGGGGCAGATATTGTCTTTTTCATTTCCCTTTTTCTATTTTCCCCTTAAATGGTAATTTTATTTACCAATATCATTTACCAATAAACCTGAATTTGTCCCAAAATAATTTCTCTAAATATGCTTTAAATTTTCAAATTTATTTATAAGACTTTTTAAATATCAAATAATACCCCAAGATTCCAAATATTTCCCTATTTCTTCTTTTCTAAAATTTGGGGTGTTACAGAGTGTGGAGCCATTGCTGCTCTGTTGAAACATTTGAAAGCAGCAGAAGCAAGTGTTACCAAGGCTCACGAGCATGAGGCAGAAAAGGGATGCGTCTCTGTCCTTGCGCTTCTTGCTCTTTTAAGTAACTCTCTGTCTCTTTCCCTTAAAATTAAGAATCTCAATCATAAGGAACTTTTTTTAATCAATAGAGTCTAATCCTATTGAGGTGGAAACAAATGGGCTTTGCAAGATTCAAACTTGCTCTTTACTCACCTCAACCAACAACAGCTTGTTAGTAACTATATGACACTTTTTCTTTGGACAGAACTATATGACACTTTGAAAAGTGGTATATGTTCCTTTTAGTCATAAAAAATACTCCTTCCGGTCTTTCTTTGAGATTAAGGTTTCAAAATAAGGTACTTAATTATAACATGTTATACATGTTATTATATGAACATATTAATTTGTAAGTTAACTATGTTAACCTTTGCCTTAGAGCATGAACTTCTCCATTTGTTGTCGTCTGCGCTGAAATACATAGAAGAATTGTATAAACAACTAGTAACTATCTAATGTTTATTGCTCATTCGTCAATCCACTTTGAGTTATGTCACCATCGTTTTAGTGCAGATGATGATGTTGTTGGTTTGAAATCCTTTTTCTCTTCATCCGCTTCCAATTTCTTATAAAACCTGCATGATGTCTTTTAACTCAGAATTGATTTCTTTTGAACTTCAACTGGAGCAGCCAAAACATCGACAACACATTGCTGATGTTGGGGCTTTGCCTTGTCTTGTGGTTTTGGTAAAAAGGCACAAGACCTGTGGCAATTCACTGGCACTTACTGGCCTTTTAACAAGTGCAGTTAATACTATCAGAAACGTTGCGCGTCACAATAACAACATTAAATCCCTTGTTAGGTATTCAATATCATATCCTCCAAGCCTTGGAAACATTAATTTCTATGAAAATTGTGTTCCTGCCTCATAGGTTGACTGTACAATCAGGAAGGAAGCTGGTATCCCTCCTCTTGTTGAGCTGCTTCAATTTGATGATGCAGAGGTACAAAAGGAGGCTGTAAAAGCCATATGTACTCTTGCAAGGAAAAATGAAGAGAACAAAATCCAGGCGGATGACCTTGCATGGCTACTTGGTTTTTATTGTAGATTGATATGATGTAGTTGTTCATTTGAATCTCTAATTGCAGATTGTCAATTGCAATGCATTGCCTTCTCTTGTGCTAATGCTTGGATCAGAGGATGCTGCAATACATTACCAAGCAGTTAGACCTCCATAGAATTTTTGTTAATGTCTCCTATTTGTGTAATTTTCATGGGCTATAATTTTGCTTGAGTCAACTAAATTAGTAGCTTTGTAGGTTTGCGTGCTTTTTAATCTGGAAATTTCTTCTCCAAACATAACAAGGAAAGTTATTCTGGCTGGAGCTTTACGACCTGTTATTGGATTACTTAGGTAACAGTGCTCTGGAATTATGATTTTCCCTATACTCTCTATAACCTAGTATCTTGTTTCATACTTTTCTCAAGTTCAGAATTTCAATGACAGACCTTGCTCTTTGGAGAGTCAAAGAAAAGCAGCTCTTTTAATTGGTCTATTTGCTAAGGAAGATTCTGATTGCAAGGTGGATTGAATCATGTGTTGTTTCATTTACAAAGTAGCTAAAAAGCATGCATTTAGATGGTTTGATAAAATTCTCTTTTTGAATACTCCATGTTTTTCTGTCATAACTACTCACCACGTAAGTTTGTGTTTCATGCAGGTTCACATTGCTCAAAGAGGGGCTATCCAGCCACTGATTCACATGATTAAGTCTTCACATGCACAGTGTCAGGAAGCGTCCGCTTATGCGCTTGGGATACTGGCTCAGGTGATTATTATCAATTTTCTGTATGAGGAATATAAACATTGTTGACATTAGTTTTTAGGGTTAAAGGTCATAATTACTCCAGAAATATGCACGGTGGATCACATCTGCTCCGGAAGTATTTTTTGGTCCAATTTTGCCCCGGAAGTGTGCAAAGTGGATCATATTCGCCCTTTACCATTAAAATATTAACGGTTAGCGTTAACTATTTAACAGTCAACGTGAGTTTTTTAACGGTAAAGGGCGAATATGATACACTTTACATACTTCCAGGGCAAAATTGGACCAAAAAAACTTCCGGGCCAAATGTGATCCACCGTGCATACTTCCCGGGCAAATATGATCTTTAACCCTAGTTTTTAATACTCATCCTAGCCTGGGCTTTAAATGGTTCAAGCTATTATTAAGTGTGTATTTATATATATATATATATATATTTGTAACTTCAAGTTTTGATTCTAATGATGATATAATCAAGTGCACAATATAAAAATATTTGTAACACTTATCTTGGGCAAGTTCTTTCATATTCCATTTTGTTTTTTATGATGCTTGCAATAGGACACACACAATCAAGTTGGTATTGCTTATAATGGAGGTATAGAGCCTCTACTCAACCTTCTTTGCTCCAAGAACGAATCTCTCCAAAATTATGCAGCCCGTGCTCTGTATTATCTTGCTGACAATGAGGTGAAGTCTGTTGCCTTCTTCTTTACTAAATCATTAGTGCACGTTTCCCTTTCATAATCATCTAGCCTTCTCCTAACAGGACCATGTGGTGGATATTGTTAAGGTTGGTGGTATTAAAAAACTACATGAAGAAGATTTCATAGTTCAAGTATGTTCATTTATTTTTCTTTTAACATAAAATTAATAAAACCACGTGAAAATTTTTCCACGATGGTATATATTTCTTGTTTGTCAAGATATATTGATAGGAATTATTCTGTTTGATTTATCAATATACCTAACAAGCCTTATGTAACTTGCAGAGGGTTAAAGACTTAGTAGGAAAGACAATGAAAAGATTAAAGGAGAACGTGCATGGACAGGTGAATTTTCTTGCAAGTTATTGAGTTCTTTTGTTTGTTTAAATTTATATTTGCACAACATGTTATAGTCTAGTGATTTTTTTTTTTTTTTTTTTATCTTTGTTCTCAAAATTAGACATGACTCATCAGTTTCCTTATTTCTCTAAACGGTGCTAAAACATCTGTTGCATCTTATGCGTTTTGGAAATAAGGCTATTCAAGGACAAGTGGCTCTGGCTCTTGCTCATTAATGTGCCCCTGATGATCGGAATTTTATTTTTGTTGACAATAATGGTAAAAATAATTCTTCTCTGGTCTGGACGATGTTTTTTTATTTGAATGCCAAAGTATTTCACTTAATGGGCTACTTAAATTTTGAAGGATTTGAGTTGCTGTTGGATCTTCTAAAATCTGCTAACCTCAAACAGAAACGCATTTCTTCTATGGTGCTTCACTCATTGGCCACAGGAATCACATCTGTCCCTCCCAATGCTACCCCATCATCAACTCCTCGGGTAAACTGCTATTTATGTCTCATTTGCTTACCCCATTCATCTAGTTGGACAATGTTATGATAATAACTAACCTATTCCTAATTACTCTATATTATTATAACAGACAAGGCCAAAAAAGTACTCCTTTCGGTCCTAAATATAAGATCACTTTGACTTTTTTTGTGGAAGTTAAGGAAGCAAATTAGAACACTAAATTATAACATATGTCATATGTAATTAGATTATATGTTAGTTTATAAGTAAAATAAATTAATTTTGAGGGGGGAAAAATAATTATAGACAATTTAAAATGATTAATTTTGCATCCTTAATTTCTCCAAAAAAATAAAAGTGATCTTATAATTAGGACCGGATGGAGTATTTCAGTGTTACATAAATGGGAGTCGCCAGTTGTCCATTAACATGAGTTAATAATAGTGGTGACATTTTCTTTCAAAATGATGCTGAGTCAAACTTCATAAAGTGGTTGGAAAAAAAGTTGTTGTTTCGGCCCAACCACATGTTGGCCTACTTTGATTTGTTCATTGATCCTTTGAGTTCATGTAATGATGATTGACATGATATCACTTGTTAAACTCTTGATGAAATTTTTGTCTCTGTGTGTTTTTTGAGGGTTGGAAGAAATTTTAGTGACTTGAGGTTTTTCAATAGAGACCAATCTCACAAGTGAGTAATCCCGCTAGAATTATTGTGTATTGTTCACTCAAGCTTTTACTTGTTTTGCTGTAGGTATACTTAGGCGAAAAGTATGTAAATAATCCTACACTTTCAGATATCACGTTCATAGTTGAAGGTGGACAAGCTGCCCCTTGAATAATTTTCTTTGGCCATAATTAATTTTGAAGTATGTGCCCATAATTTTCTGTTTCTTTCTTTATTAGGCAAACGATTCCATGCACACAGAAGTTGTTTAATTGCTTCCTCTTATGCCTTTCGAGCAATGTTTGATGGTTTTTACAAGGTAGGCAATGATTAATGTCAATAATCATCCTTTTTATTGTTTTATTTGGTCAAAATATGTTTGATCCTTTATATTTGCATCAATTTTAGTTTAGTTTTTTTTAAATTTAAAATGAGCACTTTTAGTCTTTTCTGTTAACGATGTTAGATTCTTTTATTGTAAAATGCTAATTCAACAAATATAAAGGATGATTCTCTAATTAAATGCTGATAAAAAATGTCTGAATTTTAAAATAAAAAAATGTTTGTAATAAAGAATTAAAATTTAATCATGTTTTTTTAATATTTAATTACAGAATCATCGTTTAAATTTGTTGGGTGAACATTTTCTATTAAATGAAACCTGACAGTGTTAAAAAATTACAAGTGACTTTTTTAAATTTAATGGACTATAATGAAATTTGAAGCAAATATTAAAGACAAAATGTATAATTTGGCCTTTCTGCCATTAGAGGGGTTTAAGTGTCAGTAAGCATATTGACATTGTTGGAATATGTAAATTCAGGAAAAGGAAGGCAAAGATATACAGATCCCTAACATTAAATGGGATGTATTTGAAGTGGTGATGAGGTGTGATTTTTGGTAGCTTTCTAGATTCTTCATCTTTTGTTATTTGCTTTGTCTTATAGATATTGCACTATACATAACATGATTTTCTCTTGGCGCTTGCAGATTTATTTACACAGGAACTGCAGATATCGATTTGGATATTGCTAAGGATCTCTTAAGAGCTGTTGATCAGTATCTTCTAGATGGTCTTAAGCGATTGTGTGAATGTATAATTGCTCAGGTAGGGCAAGAGTGCAGTTTCACCGTTTCACAGTTGATTTTTCCCTTTTTTTGTTATCATGTGAACATGTTATAATACCATGATTCATTATATTGTTCTCAGGATATTTCTGTGGAAAATGTTTTTATGATGTACGAGTTATCAGAGTCATTTAATGCTTTGTCATTGAGACAAGCATGTATGCTGTTTTTGTTGGAGCAATTTGACAAATTAAGCGTCCAACCATGGTATGCTTTGTCCAGCAAGTTCAATGCTTCCTTCTTTGCTATTTTTTCTTTGCCCGGAGAACCAAATTATTTAATAATATAACCTAAATTTATTTGTTTTTTGTCTTGTTATTGGAACGAGCATTAACTCCCCCACGCGATGCGTGGGAGCATTACCTTCTGATTATTTAATTCAACTTTATAAACTCTTTCATTATTATATCAACAAATTTCATTGCTTCTCCATACATTAACTATCATATTTAATATTCCCTTCTCACAAAAAATTAGAGAGAAGAATTTCCTATTTAATTTATTGACTATACATATAGCTGTTTTATCTCAAGTTTATACAATTTCTCATCATACACACTCCAACATAAAAACATGAACTTATCCACCACCATTTCTTCAACTTACGTCAACTTTTCAGAAACACACCATCCACAAATTAACATCTATTCTTGGTCAAATTAAAAGATTCAAACTCAATTATTGTTACTTATAGAATGCCTTTGTTTAAACCCATCAATATCTAATTTTAGGATCAAGTTTCAGCACATATTCCATCAATCTTGAGAAGAGTCAAGGCATTAACAACGTTTCTAGATAATAAAGCTAGTAAATAATAAGATTTCGTAACTTATTGAATGAGCTTTTATGGAGCAATCCTTCCCTCTACTCTTTTAAATTGACAATGCTTTGAACTATGTAATAGTTCTTAGAATGCGGTGTAACACGGTCATTTAGTTACTATACAGTATAACTTTAAGGTTGAAAAAATCTAATGATTTGAAAGCTAAAAAAATCCCATTATTTGCACAGTCTAAAATAAATGTAAATGGGACAACAATTTGAGGGTAGGTTTTAAGTCTTTAGCAACCATAACCCCTCAATATCATATATGCACTTCACCTTCCAGAAATAAAAGTGGACTTTCATTCATGCGAGAACCAACATGTGGATTCCTTGTCTCACATCATCATCATCATCATTTGATTTTATTTTTTTTATCACATAAATATACTAATTCTCTTCTCACATCATCATCATCATGCGAGCTGAACACCTGTGGCCTCCCTTGTCTCACATGAATGAAAGTGGACTTCACCTTCCAAAAATAAAAGTGGACTTTCATTCATGCGAGAACCAACCTGTGGATTCCTTGTCTCACATCATCATCATCATCATTTGATTTTATTTTTTTATCACATAAATATACTAATTCTCTTCTCACATCATCATCATCATGCGAGCCGAACACCTGTGGCCTCCCTGTGCGTTGCACGGAGAGCTTGTGCATGCATAAAGTAATATTCGTTAAAAAACATCCTTATAACATGGATTTTTTTTAAAAAAAAAGTTATCCGCTGAAAATAAAGCAATATAAGCAACAATTAGAAAAGTTAAACCCTTATTTTGATTTGCCTCATTTGCAGCATAAATATTTTTTATTTTTTTAATAAAATTAACCAAACTTATGCTATTCCTGATTTTATAAGTGCATAGACTTTGAAAACCATGTTGTTCACGTAAAAATAAAGAAATATAAGGGTACTATTAAGTATGGGTGCAATTACTTCCCTGAACAACAAATATTTTTAGAAATAAATAAAAAGGGGGAATAAGAGGCAAGATAGGTTAAATGATGACAAGAGAATGAGTAAGCAAAAGAGCTTGAACTTTTCACCTTACCTCAAGGACTAGAATGTTTGGGAAATCATTATAGGACAAAACATAACTATGAAGTTGATTTGGTCCCAAAAATGATATTTACATCTAATTGTTGACATTTCTCCCCCTAAATTACCCATGTTGACTATGATTTATATTTAACATCAAGTACATTAGAAATAAAATTGAAAAAATAAAGGAAGAAAAGAGTTATACATTCATGAAATGGCATGACTAAATATGATGGAGAGGATAATAACCACATACATGGATCAAAATAAACCTAATAATACAAAAATATTGGCACATGGGGAGGCGGAGGACATATGCTTATAAGACAAAAGCAAGCAGTATGATCAGCAACAATATTTCAATGTATTGTTGGAGATGACATAGAGATCTATGTGGTTAGAGATGATGTGACAAGGCAAGTTACTTGATGGGCAAAAAAAGAGTTACATTTAACACATATAGATAAAATAATGAAGTCAATCTTTCAAAAATAAAAACCCCCACACACATAAATCCTGCAAACCGGTACTTGGAGCCCAAGAACTTCTTCTGTCTAAGCCCGAAAAGTGGACAATAGTACAAAAGTCTATACGGTGCCTAAAACCTGCAGGAGAGATGGTAAGACTCATTATGACCTACCAACATACACTGTCAGAAAAATATAGACATTCACACAATAAATTACCGACTTGATGGGGAAAAAAGAGTTACATTTAACACATAGATATAAAATAATGAAGTCAGTCTGTCAAAAATAAACACCCACGCACAACCCCTGCAAACCGATACTTGGAGCCCAAGAACTTCTGCCTAAGCCTGAAAGTTGGACAACAGTACAAAAGTCAATATGTCATCTAAAACTGCAGGAGAGATGGTAAGAGTCTTTATGACCTACCAATATACACTGAGAAAAATATAGACCTTCACAATAAATTACTGAATGATAAACTTGAGGTGTGATTTGTCATAGAATTCCTTCACGACCTCTGCATTTAACACTGCATTGTCTGTTTGTTTCTTTTTCTTACTGGTCCTGAAAGAAACCTTACATCATCCCTTTTCTTCTTCACGCACACTTTTTGTTTGTTTCTTTTCTTTACTGGTCCTGAAAGAAACCCATTTGCATGCTCATAAAACATTCAAAAGATGCGTGAAAATTAGCCAAACTGTGCATAAATTATAGGACCAAATAAATTGAAAGAGATGGCAATGACAAGAGTTGATGATAATAGACATTAATATACTATGGAAGAAATTCAAATATACTCTCGGATTTACAAATATTAATTGGAAAAAAAATACAAAACACCTACATCATTTACAAATTCACACCTCATAGACCTTGTGTTCTCATCATATACTCCCGGATTAAATAATCCCGTCATTCTAGCTGCAAACACACAAAACAAAAATCATAAAAACACCATAGAAAAATAGGCAACAGACATTTTGTGCATCTCCTCCCTAAAAAAGGCTAACTCAGATTGTAGAGCAATAGTCACTTTGGCCCACAAACACCAATCAGATTAAACAAATATTAAAGTTCCTAAGAAAAATTGGTGCTCAATGATTCAATAGCGAATGTCACTGGTTTTGCAGTGGTTCCCTGACTTCTCTCTTACTTCAATTGTAGATAAGTTAAAAAGTTGCAATTTCCAAGCAAAATATGTCTCAATTTGGTATTTCTATAGAGATGAAAGGAGAAGAGTACTGATAATAAACCACAATTAAGGATTCACTGAACATTTCAAATGTAAAATGCTTAATGTTATCATATCTATGAAAAAACATGAAGTAGCCCAAAATATCACCTAAATTTTTCATCCAATAGACAAAAATCTATGGACAACCATGGAGCAATCAATCAAGTGAAATGCAAAAGTAGCCCCAAATATCACCTAAAGATAAGGAATGTTCTGCTCCAAATCTTATGAAATCTCTAACATATTGTAGTCCAAAAAATACGAGGCAGGTCAATCATAGATATAGAAATCTGTGTTATATTAACATATATCCAAGATATCCGTAAAAGCTGGATAAGACATTAACTAAAGCTGCAAAAAACAATATTGGGAGCTTTTCCCTGAAAATATGGGATTATATTGAACAACCTCTCTCTCTCTCTCTGCAACATTCAATATCCATCCTTTGAAAAGGTACAGACCAAAGTTTGATGGTAGGACCACCAAAAATCTTTCCAAATATCTTTGACCAATGTAACCTTCCTGAAACTGTCAAGATACACTATTTGGGAATGAGAATTTTTTGCAAGTAGATGTTAGGTCTGTTAAAAGTCTTCAACAACCATCACTCCTCTGTGACAACTGTATTAGATAAAAAAGCTAATTGTAGGGTCATACACAGTGAAGGGAACCAACTGGACTAATATATTCAAAATTCACACATTAATGTTGATCTGGGTAACTTCATTCATTCAAATTACACTTTACCATCACTTTAAACTTGATTCGGTTTGGAGATTGTTACTCCCCACTGACAACAACCATAGAGCATCTCACTATTAAGGAATTGATTTCCTTCTGACCAAGGAGGGCTAAGAAAATCCTTTACAAAATTTCAAAATTTCATATCATCCATCAAAAGATAAGTACTAAATTACAAAAAAAAATCCTTAACAACATTTGAAATGATGATATTTGATCATTTAACCGAAAAAACTTTACCTAAAAGCAAGTATCTAATGTTCAAGCCCTTCTTAGTTCTTAGAGCAATGCTCTTATCAGAGGCAATATTTTTTGCAGCGATGAATTAAGAAAGATATAAGACATCTACACAAAATAATGCAACATGTAATATTTTACTGATGTTGACATTTTGGTACTTGTCACTTAATATCAAATATATAAAGGCATATATTAACTTAAAGTGCCAAACCATAAGACACTTCCCAAAATCAATGAACATAACACATTGATTACCGACTCATTGGGTGTTTGAACTGACCTCCATATAGATGGTTAGTTCCAAGTAGTGGATTCAAATGAGGAATGTAGTAAATAGCTTGGTAATCACTATGAAACCTCACATAATATGCATGGAACTTTACTTCGTTGGGGGCTTTACTTCAATAGAGGATAGAAAAAACATAAGAGAATATTGATAATGAATAAGCACTAAGGTTCGATGAGAGGGAGCTTAAGGGAACAGACATGTAATACATTTATTAGTTGATATGAACATACATGTTGCATTTGCTGTAGATAGCTGCATCGTTCAATTTAACAGATTATGAGAGTTGAATATGAAAGGATGTGACTTGATAAAATGTGCCAATGGATAATTTCAACATGAAAAGGGAAGAGATAGAATATGATGGAAAAGGAAGAAAATGAAAGGAGTAAAAGATTATCTGAATTGAAGCATAGAGTAGAAAAGGAGGGGGAAATGCAAGTTGTTCATTGAGAATGAAATGGGATAAAAATAAGGAGAAATAGAGAAAGACATTTCTACCTCTGTTAAAAGGAAGGGAGAATGATCTATATTGAGCCATTAGAAGAAAGCCAGTGAGAAATAACCTAAAGTGATGAAGAGAAATCAAGAGAGAGTGAGGATGTGCTCTTGAATGTGAAAGGCCGTTGAGACGGAAAATAAGGTTACTGAGAGGCCCTGATTTTTCCAATCAACCGTCCAACATAACTATTGCAGAAAAATGGATCTAAAATGCAGAGAATAAATGGAGCAAAAATGAAAGAAAAATGACGATGAAGAGAAAAAGTATGTGGGAGATCGAAAGAGTAGAGGAAGAAGAACTAAAAGTTTTATCATAAGACTCATATAGGAGCAACAGAGAAAGACCTTTCTACCTCTGTTTACCATTTCTCACCATTCATAAAATTATTGTTATTCCCTTCTCTGCTTTTCTTCTATCGCCGACTTTTTTCTTGCATGGAACTCCGGCCAAACCCGCTATCTCCGACGTCGTCTCCGGTGGCAACCTTTTTTGAATGGATGAAAGAAAATGAAACCCACCACCACCACCAAGGTTCGAGTTTTGCTGCTAACTTCCACATCAACCGAGCGTCTTCTTTCTTCCGTCGACGATTTTTCCATCAAAGCCGTTGACTTGTCCGAGGTTTGGCATATCCGCAAGCGCACGGGTCGTCAAAAATAGTATAGAAAAGGTTGTCGTTCCAACAGGGACTAAGGCAAAAGTTGATTAATTATCGCAATTATATTATCAACTAGGTTGAGTGAGAATTTTTGTATTTTGAATTTTAAAAGCACCTAAAATGAAAATAGCTTGACAAAAATTAAATTAAAACTTTAATTCAAGACAAAAGATATCTAGGATTATTTATCCACTTTGTATTTCATGATGCTTGATTAACCATCCTCTAGTGGCAATTAATGAATACTAAGTTGATGTTTGAAGTCATATCCATTTGAATAACTCTCTCAAGCTTACTCAAACCTTAATTAACTCTAATATGCATAATCTCTTACTACATATTATGTTAATTAGTCTCTATAAACATCCCTTCAATTTTACAAAACTTGGTTAATGAATATCTCTATCTCATTAACAAACTCTCAATCTCAACTCGGAATTTTAAGACAAGCTTGGATTTAATCTAGTTCTCTACCTAATTAATGCTCTCTCAAGCCACTAATTAAGCAAACAATCTAAATGTTGGCCACCCATTTAGAAAACATTAAGCACAAATTAAACCCACAACATAACAATAATTAATTAGCAAAAGAAAAATAGGTTCAAGCATCAATTCATACAAAACTTCAAAATAAACCTAGAACAAATTAATTAGCTACTCATAGCTACAAATAAAATCACAAAAACCATCTCAGCAGCAACAGCATCACAGATTCAGAGTCATACAATAAATAAGAAGGAATAAGAAAAGGAACAATAAATTGTGCAG
The DNA here is from genome assembly GCA_037074515.1 of Mimosa bimucronata. Lineage (NCBI taxonomy): Eukaryota > Viridiplantae > Streptophyta > Magnoliopsida > Fabales > Fabaceae > Mimosa > Mimosa bimucronata. Next base: position 8,748,770 of record CM073448.1, read on the forward strand.
AGAACTCCCCAAAAATATCTTGTTCCCCTCCTTCCTTTCCAATTCCTCGCTGCCTAGAGAAAAGAAGATGAAGATGATGACGGCCGGAGTTCCTTACTTCCTCACTCCGGCCGCCGTCGACTTTCCCTCTCTCCCTCTTTGATTTTCCGCAGCCCCCACTCGCTGAAGAAGACGATGCTGTGAGGAAGTTGGGTGTACAGTGAACTCTGCGACTTCTTTTTTTTTTCACTGAACGCCTTCACCTCGAATTATTTAGGTCTCCAATTCTTTTTCCACCAAAACGCAGCGTCTCATGCTTCCTATCCCGTGAACCCATTTTGTCTTCTTTTGAAATCAAATCTTCATTCCCTTCTTCCATTTCAAACTGCACCGTTTCTATCTTCTTGTCTTTTAGCCAATTCATTCAAATTAATTCTTCCTCCACATATGCTCCAGACCCCACCGAATCTGATTGAATAAATATAAGTAGCAATTAACAACATAAAGTAAAAGAAATAGTAGGAGAAAGAACTTAAACTTTTTTTTATTTTTTTTTATTTTAAACTATTGTTTATTTATTTAGTATTATACCTAAGCTGAAACATTTTTCTTATAACTTTAAAACTAAGATATTTATTATCAAATCCCCAAATCATGTACCAAATTGATATTTTATCATAATCTTAAACAAATCCCTTTAATTTTGCAACAATGACTCCCCAAATATACCAAAATATATATCAAATCTAATTAAAAATGGGGAGTCATCAGCCGTGAACAAACTATATGAAGGTTAGGTCACTGTGTGAACCAAAGCCATTAAGGGAAAAAGAGCTTGATATTGGGCGTATTTAGAGGCACCATCACCGTAAGATAGTATCAATGGCACCAAGGCCGATACCGGAGGCAGCAGCGGCAGGCATGAGAGTCGGAGAATTGGTTTCAATGTTTAGGGTTTGTTTGAAGAAATGAATGAGGAAGAGGAAGAGTTCTGTGGTTGTGGGGGAAAGCCGTGCCTTGGAAAAGGGAAAAAGATGGAAGAAGGAAAAAAAGGGACTGGGGAAAGAATTTCAAAATTTAAACTTTTGCATGAAGCCCAATGTAACCATTACTGTAGCCAAAACCAACCTTAAAGCCGACACTGTTCATTGGCTCTATGAACAGTGAAAAGTAGAGAGGAGCCGAACATCAGCTCGGCTTTAGGAACAGTAAAAAGCAGGACTTTTTTAAGATATATAGATATCTAGGTATG